>OX384042.1:29873776-31234526 GCA_947534325.1 Agonum fuliginosum | reverse complement strand
TGAAACCGGTCTAATTCGGTCTAAATTCAGTCTAATTTCGGTCTAAATTCGGTCTAAATTCGGTCTCTAATTCGGGTCTAAATTCGGTCTAAATTCGGTCTAAATTCGGTCTAAATTCAGTCTAATTCGGTATAAATTTCGGTCTAAATTCGGTCTAAATTCGGTCTAAATTCGGTCTAAATTCGGTCTAAATTCAGTCTAAATTCGGTCTAAAGTCATCTAAATTCGGTCTAAATTCGTCTAAATTCGGTCTAAATTCCGGTCTAAATTCGGTCTAAATTCGGTCTAAATTCGGTCTAAATTCGTCTAAATTCGGTCTAAATTCGGCTCTAAATTCGGTCTAATTCGGTCTAAATTCGGTCTAATTAGGTCTAAATTCGTCTAAATTCGGTCTAAATTCGGTCTAAATTCGGTCCTAAATTCGGTCTAAATTCGGTCTAAATTCAGTCTAAATTCGGTCTAAATTCAGTCTAAATTCGTCTAAATTCGGTTTAAAATTCAGTCTAAATTCAGTCTAAATTCGGTCTAAATTCGGTCTAAATTCGGTCTAAATTCGGTCTAAATTCGTCTAAATTCGGTCTAAATTCAGTCTAAATTCAGTCTAAATTCGGTCTAAATTCGGTCTAAATTCGGTCTGAATTCGGTCTAAATTCAGTCTCAATTCGGTCTACAATTCGGGTCTAAATTCAGTCTAAATTCGGTCTAAATTCGGTCTAATTCAAGTCTAAATTCAGTCTAAATTCAGTCTAAATTCGGTCTAAATTCGGTCTAAATTCGGTCTAAATTCAGTCTAAATTCGGTCTAAATTCGGTCTAAATTCAGTCTAAATTCAGTCTAAATTCGGTCTAAATTCGTCTAAATTCGGTCTAAATTCCGGTCTAAATTCGGTCTAAATTCGTTCTAATTTAGACCGAATTTAGACCGAATTTAGACCGGAATTTAGACCGAATTTAGACCGAATTTAGACCGAATTTAGACTGAATTTAGACCGAATTTAGACCGAATTTAGACCGAATTTAGACCGAATTTAGACTGAATTTAGACCGAATTTAGACCGAATTTAGACCGAATTTAGACTGAATTTAGACCGAATTTAGACCGAATTTAGACCGAATTTAGACCGAATTTAGACCGAATTTAGACCTGAATTTAGACCTGAATTTAGACCGAATTTAGACCGAATTTAGACCGAATTTAGACTGTATTTAGACCGAATTTAGACTGTATTTAGACCGAATTTAGACCGAATTTAGACCGAATTTAGACCGAATTTAGACCGAATTTAGACCGAATTTAGACTGAATTTAGACCGAATTTAGACCGAATTTAGACCGAATTTAGACCGAATTTAGACTGAATTTAGACGGAATTTAGACCGAATTTAGACCGAATTTAGACCGAATTTAGATCGAATTTAGACCGAATTTAGACTGAATTTAGACCGAATTTAGACCGAATTTAGACCGAATTTAGACCGAATTTAGACCGAATTTAGACCGAATTTAGACCGAATTTAGACTGAATTTAGACTGAATTTAGACCGAATTTAGACCGAATTTAGACCGAATTTAGACTGAATTTAGACCGAATTTAGACCGAATTTAGACCGAATTTAGACCGAATTAAGACCAAATTTAGACTGAATTTAGACCGAATTTAGACCGATTTAGACCGAATTTAGACCGAATTTAGACTGAATTTAGACCGAATTTAGACCGAATTTAGACCGAATTTATACCGAATTTAAACTGAATTTAGACCGAATTTAGACCGAATTTAGACCGAATTTAGACCGAATTTAGACTGAATTTAGACGAATTTAGACCGAATTTAGACCGAATTAGACTGAATTTAGACCGAATTTAGACCGAATTTAGACCGAATTTAGACCGAATTTAGACCGAATTTAGACCGAATTTAGACCGAATTTAGACCGAATTTAGACTAGAATTTAGACGAATTAGACCGAATTTAGACTGAATTTAGACCGAATTAGACTAATTTAGACGAATTTAGACCGAATTTAGACTGAATTTAGACCGAATTTAGACCGAATTTAGACTGAATTTAGACCGAATTTAGACCGAATTTAGACCGAATTTAGACCGAATTTAGACTGAATTTAGACCGAATTTAGACGAATTTAGACTGAATTTAGACCGAATTTAGACCGAATTTAGACCGAATTTAGACCGAATTTAGACTGAATTTAGACTGAATTTAGACCGAATTTAGACCGAATTTAGACCGAATTTAGACCGAATTTAGACCGAATTTAGACCGAATTTAGACTGAATTTAGACCGAATGAATTTAGACCTCGAATTTAGACCGAATTTAGACCGAATTTAGACCGAATTTAGACCGAATTTAGACTGAATTTAGACTGAATTTAGACTGAATTTAGACCGAATTTAGACCGAATTTAGACCGAATTTAGACCGAATTTAGACCGAATTTAGACCGAATTTAGACTGAATTTAGACGAATTTAGACCGAATTTAGACCGAATTTAGACCGAATTTAGACTGAATTTAGACCGAATTTAGACCGAATTTAGACCGAATTAGCCGAATTAGACCGAATTTAGACCGAATTTAGACTGAATTTAGACTGAATTTAGACTGAATTTAGACCGAATTTAGACCGAATTTAGACCGATTAGACCGATTTAGACTGAATTTAGACCGAATTTAGACCGAATTTAGACCGAATTAGACCGAATTAGACCGAATTTAGACCGAATTTAGACCGAATTTAGACCGAATTTAGACTGACTTAGACGAATTTAGACCGAATTTAGACGAATTTAGACGACTTAGACCGAATTTAGACCGAATTTAGACCGAATTTAGACCGAATTTAGACTGAATTTAGACGAATTTAGACCGAATTTAGACCGAATTTAGACGAATTTAGACCGAATTTAGACCGAATTTAGACCGAATTTAGACCGAATTTAGACCGAATTTAGACCGAATTTAGACTGAATTTAGACCGAATTTAGACCGAATTTAGACCGAATTTAGACCGAATTTAGACCGAATTTAGACCGAATTTAGACTGAATTTAGACCGAATTTAGACCGAATTTAGACCGAATTTAGGACCGAATTAGACCGAATTTAGACCGAATTTAGACCGAATTTAGACTAAATTTAGACCGAATTTAGACTGAATTTAGACCGAATTTAGACGAATTTAGACCGAATTTAGACCGAATTTAGACCGAATTTAGACCGAATTTAGACTGAATTTAGACCGAATTTAGACCGAATTTAGACCGAATTTAGACTGAATTTAGACGAATTTAGACCGAATTTAGACCGAATTTAGACCGAATTTAGACCGAATTTAGACCGAATTTAGACCGAATTTAGACTGAATTTAGACCGAATTTAGACCGAATTTAGACGAATTTAGACCGAATTTAGACCGAATTTAGACCGAATTTAGACCGAATTTAGACCGAATTTAGACTGAATTTAGACTGAATTTAGACCGAATTTAGACGAATTTAGACCGAATTTAGACCGAATTTAGACGAATTTAGACCGAATTTAGACTGAATTTAGACCGAATTTAGACCGAATTTAGACCGAATTTAGACCGAATTTAGACCGAATTTAGACCGAATTTAGACTGAATTTAGACCGATTAGACCGATTTAGACCGAATTTAGACCGAATTTAGACCGAATTTAGACTGAATTTAGACTGAATTTAGACCGAATTTAGACCGAATTTAGACCGAATTTAGACCGAATTTAGACCGAATTTAGACCGAATTTAGACCGAATTTAGACCGAATTTAGACCGAATTTAGACCGAATTAGACGAATTTAGACTGAATTTAGACCGAATTTAGACCGATTTAGACGAATTAGACGAATTTGACGAATTTAGACCGAATTTAGACCGAATTTAGACCGAATTTAGACTGAATTTAGACCGAATTTAGACTGAATTTAGACTGAATTTAGACCGAATTTAGACCGAATTTAGACCGAATTTAGACTGAATTTAGACCGAATTTAGACCGAATTTAGACCGAATTTAGACCGAATTTAGACCGAATTTAGACCGAATTTAGACAGAATTTAGACTGAATTTAGACGAATTTAGACTGAATTAGACCGAATTTAGACCGAATTTAGACCGAATTAGACCGAATTTAGACCGAATTTAGACCGCAATTTAGACTGAATTTAGACCGAATTTAGACCGAATTTAGACGATTTAGACTGAATTTAGACCGAATTTAGACCGAATTTAGACCGAATTTAGACCGAATTTAGACCGAATTTAGACTGAATTTAGACTGAATTTAGACCGAATTTAGACCGAATTTAGACCGAATTTAGACCGAATTTAGACCGAATTTAGACCGAATTTAGACTGAATTTAGACCGAATTTAGACGATTTAGACGAATTTAGACCGAATTTAGACCGAATTTAGACCGAATTAGACTGAATTGACCGAATTTAGACCGAATTTAGACCGAATTTAGACCGAATTTAGACCGAATTTAGACTGAATTTAGACTGAATTTAGACTGATTTAGACCGAATTTAGACCGAATTTAGACCGAATTTAGACCGAATTTAGACCGAATTTAGACCGAATTTAGACGAATTTAGACGAATTTAGACCGAATTTAGACTGAATTTAGACCGAATTTAGACCGAATTAGACGAATTTAGACCGAATTAGACCGAATTTAGACCGAATTTAGACCGAATTAGACCGAATTTAGACCTGAATTTAGACGAATTTAGACTGAATTTAGACCGAATTTAGACCGAATTTAGACCGAATTTAGACTGAATTTAGACCGAATTTAGACGAATTTA
Source organism: Agonum fuliginosum (assembly GCA_947534325.1). Lineage (NCBI taxonomy): Eukaryota > Metazoa > Arthropoda > Insecta > Coleoptera > Carabidae > Agonum > Agonum fuliginosum. The sequence goes on along the minus strand of OX384042.1, from coordinate 31,229,674 downwards.
GACCGAATTTAGACCGAATTTAGACGAATTTAGACCGAATTTAGACTGAATTTAGACTGAATTTAGACCTGATTTAGACTGAATTTAGACCGAATTTAGACCGAATTTAGACCGAATTTAGACCGAATTTAGACTGAATTTAGACTGAATTAGACCGAATTTAGACCGAATTTAGACTGAATTAGACCGAATTTAGACCGAATTTAGACCGAATTTAGACCGAATTTAGACCGAATTTAGACCGAATTTAGACTGAATTTAGACTGAATTTAGACTGAATTTAGACTGAATTTAGACCGAATTTAGACCGAATTTAGACCGAATTTAGACCGAATTTAGACTGAATTTAGACTGAATTTAGACCGAATTTAGACCGAATTAGACCGAATTTAGACTGAATTTAGACCGAATTTAGACCGAATTTAGACCGAATTTAGACCGAATTTAGACTGAATTTAGACCGAATTTAGACCGAATTTAGACCGAATTTAGACCGAATTTAGACCGAATTTAGACTGAATTTAGACCGAATTTAGACTGAATTTAGACTGAATTTAGACCGAATTTAGACTGAATTTAGACCGAATTTAGACCGAATTTAGACCGAATTTAGACCGAATTTAGACCGAATTTAGACCGAATTAGACCGAATTTAGACCGAATTTAGACGAATTTAGACTGAATTTAGACTGAATTTAACCGAATTTAGACCGAATTTAGACTGAATTTAGACCGAATTTAGACTGAATTTAGACCGAATTTAGACCGAATTTAGACCGAATTTAGACCGAATTTAGACCGAATTTAGACCTAATTTAGACCGAATTTAGACCGAATTTAGACCGAATTTAGACCGAATTTAGACCGAATTTAGACGAATTTAGACCGAATTTAGACCGAATTTAGACCGAATTTAGACCGAATTTAGACCGAATTTAGACCGAATTTAGACTGAATTTAGACCGATTTAGACCGAATTTAGACCGAATTTAGACCGAATTTAGACTGAATTTAGACCGAATTAGACCGAATTTAGACCGAATTTAGACTGAATTTAGACCGAATTTAGACCGAATTTAGACTGAATTTAGACTGAATTTAGACTGAATTTAGACCGAATTTAGACCGAATTTAGACCGAATTTAGACCGAATTTAGACCGAATTTAGACTGAATTTAGACCGAATTTAGACCGAATTTAGACCGAATTTAGACCGAATTTAGACTGAATTTAGACCGAATTTAGACCGAATTAGACCGAATTTAGACCGAATTTAGACCGAATTTAGACCGAATTTAGACTGAATTTAGACTGAATTTAGACTGAATTTAGACCGAATTTAGACCGAATTTAGACCGAATTTAGACCGAATTTAGACTGAATTTAGACTGAATTTAGACCGAATTTAGACCGAATTTAGACCGAATTTAGACCGAATTTAGACCGAATTTAGACCGAATTTAGACCGAATTTAGACTGACTTAAGACCGAATTTAGACCGAATTTAGACCGAATTTAGACTGACTTAAGACCGAATTTAGACCGAATTTAGACCGAATTAGACCGAATTTAGACTGAATTTAGACCGAATTTAGACCGATTTAGACCGAATTTAGACTGAATTTAGACCGAATTTAGACCGAATTTAGACGAATTTAGACCGAATTTAGACCGAATTTAGACCGAATTTAGACTGAATTTAGACCGAATTTAGACCGAATTTAGACCGAATTTAGACCGAATTTAGACCGAATTTAGACCGAATTTAGACCGAATTTAGACCGAATTTAGACTGAATTTAGACCGAATTTAGACCGAATTTAGACCGAATTTAGACCGAATTTAGACCGAATTTAGACCGAATTTAGACCGAATTTAGACCGAATTTAGACTGAATTTAGACTGAATTTAGACCGAATTTAGACCGAATTTAGACCGAATTTAGACCGAATTTAGACCGAATTTAGACCGAATTTAGACCGAATTTAGACTGAATTTAGACCGAATTTAGACCGAATTTAGACCGAATTTAGACCGAATTTAGACCGAATTTAGACTGAATTTAGACCGAATTTAGACCGAATTTAGACCGAATTTAGACCGAATTTAGACCGAATTTAGACTGAATTTAGACTGAATTTAGACTGAATTTAGACCGAATTTAGACCGAATTTAGACCGAATTTAGACCGAATTTAGACCGAATTTAGACCGAATTTAGACCGAATTTAGACCGAATTTAGACCGAATTTAGACCGAATTTAGACTGAATTTAGACCGAATTTAGACCGAATTTAGACCGAATTTAGACCGAATTTAGACCGAATTTAGACCGAATTTAGACCGAATTTAGACCGAATTTAGACTGAATTTAGACCGAATTTAGACTGAATTTAGACTGAATTTAGACCGAATTTAGACCGAATTAGACCGAATTTAGACTGAATTTAGACCGAATTTAGACCGAATTTAGACCGAATTTAGACCGAATTTAGACCGAATTTAGACCGAATTAGACTGAATTTAGACTGAATTTAGACTGAATTTAGACTGAATTTAGACCGAATTTAGACCGAATTAGACCGAATTTAGACCGAATTTAGACTGAATTTAGACTGAATTTAGACCGAATTTAGACCGAATTTAGACTGAATTTAGACCGAATTTAGACCGAATTTAGACCGAATTTAGACCGAATTTAGACCGAATTTAGACCGAATTTAGACTGAATTTAGACTGAATTTAGACTGAATTTAGACTGAATTTAGACCGAATTTAGACCGAATTTAGACGATTTAGACCGAATTTAGACTGAATTTAGACTGAATTTAGACCGAATTTAGACCGAATTTAGACCGAATTTAGACTGAATTTAGACCGAATTTAGACCGAATTTAGACCGAATTTAGACCGAATTTAGACTGAATTTAGACCGAATTTAGACCGAATTTAGACCGAATTTAGACCGAATTTAGACCGAATTTAGACCGAATTTAGACTGAATTTAGACTGAATTTAGACCGAATTTAGACCGAATTTAGACCGAATTTAGACTGAATTTAGACTGAATTTAGACCGAATTTAGACTGAATTTAGACCGAATTTAGACCGAATTTAGACCGAATTTAGACCGAATTTAGACCGAATTTAGACCGAATTTAACCGAATTTAGACCGAATTTAGACTGAATTTAGACCGAATTTAGACCGAATTTAGACCGAATTTAGACCGAATTTAGACCGAATTTAGACTGAATTTAGACTGAATTTAGACCGAATTTAGACCGAATTTAGACTGAATTTAGACCGAATTTAGACCGAATTTAGACTGAATTTAGACCGAATTTAGACCGAATTTAGACTGAATTTAGACTGAATTTAGACTGAATTTAGACCGAATTTAGACCGAATTTAGACCGAATTTAGACCGAATTTAGACCGAATTTAGACTGAATTTAGACTGAATTTAGACTGAATTTAGACCGAATTTAGACCGAATTTAGACCGAATTTAGACCGAATTTAGACCGAATTTAGACCGAATTTAGACCGAATTTAGACCGAATTTAGACCGAATTTAGACCGAATTTAGACCGAATTTAGACTGAATTTAGACTGAATTTAGACCGAATTTAGACCGAATTTAGACCGAATTTAGACCGAATTTAGACCGAATTTAGACTGAATTTAGACTGAATTTAGACCGAATTTAGACCGAATTTAGACCGAATTTAGACTGAATTTAGACCGAATTTAGACCGAATTTAGACCGAATTTAGACCGAATTTAGACCGAATTTAGACCGAATTTAGACTGAATTTAGACTGAATTTAGACTGAATTTAGACCGAATTTAGACCGAATTTAGACCGAATTTAGACCGAATTTAGACCGAATTTAGACCGAATTTAGACCGAATTTAGACCGAATTTAGACTGAATTTAGACTGAATTTAGACCGAATTTAGACCGAATTTAGACCGAATTTAGACTGAATTTAGACCGAATTTAGACCGAATTTAGACCGAATTTAGACCGAATTAAGACCAAATTTAGACTGAATTTAGACCGAATTTAGACCGAATTTAGACCGAATTTAGACCGAATTTAGACTGAATTTAGACCGAATTTAGACCGAATTTAGACCGAATTTATACCGAATTTAAACTGAATTTAGACCGAATTTAGACCGAATTTAGACCGAATTTAGACCGAATTTAGACTGAATTTAGACCGAATTTAGACCGAATTTAGACCGAATTTAGACTGAATTTAGACCGAATTTAGACCGAATTTAGACCGAATTTAGACCGAATTTAGACCGAATTTAGACCGAATTTAGACTAAATTTAGACCGAATTTAGACCGAATTTAGACTGAATTTAGACCGAATTTAGACCGAATTTAGACTGAATTTAGACCGAATTTAGACCGAATTTAGACCGAATTTAGACCGAATTTAGACTGAATTTAGACCGAATTTAGACCGAATTTAGACTGAATTTAGACCGAATTTAGACCGAATTTAGACCGAATTTAGACCGAATTTAGACCGAATTTAGACCGAATTTAGACTGAATTTAGACCGAATTTAGACCGAATTTAGACTGAATTTAGACCGAATTTAGACCGAATTTAGACCGAATTTAGACCGAATTTAGACCGAATTTAGACTGAATTTAGACTGAATTTAGACCGAATTTAGACCGAACTTAGACTGAATTTAGACCGAATTTAGACCGAATTTAGACCGAATTTAGACTGAATTTAGACTGAATTTAGACTGAATTTAGACCGAATTTAGACCGAATTTAGACCGAATTTAGACCGAATTTAGACTGAATTTAGACTGAATTTAGACCGAATTTAGACCGAATTTAGACCGAATTTAGACCGAATTTAGACCGAATTTAGACCGAATTTAGACCGAATTTAGACCGAATTTAGACCGAATTTAGACTGAATTTAGACCGAATTTAGACCGAATTTAGACCGAATTTAGACCGAATTTAGACTGAATTTAGACCGAATTTAGACCGAATTTAGACCGAATTTAGACCGAATTTAGACCGAATTTAGACCGAATTTAGACTGAATTTAGACTGAATTTAGACTGAATTTAGACCGAATTTAGACCGAATTTAGACCGAATTTAGACCGAATTTAGACTGAATTTAGACTGAATTTAGACCGAATTTAGACCGAATTTAGACCGAATTTAGACCGAATTTAGACCGAATTTAGACCGAATTTAGACTGACTTAAGACCGAATTTAGACCGAATTTAGACCGAATTTAGACCGAATTTAGACCGAATTTAGACTGACTTAAGACCGAATTTAGACCGAATTTAGACCGAATTTAGACCGAATTTAGACTGAATTTAGACCGAATTTAGACCGAATTTAGACCGAATTTAGACTGAATTTAGACCGAATTTAGACCGAATTTAGACCGAATTTAGACCGAATTTAGACCGAATTTAGACTGAATTTAGACCGAATTTAGACCGAATTTAGACCGAATTTAGACCGAATTTAGACCGAATTTAGACCGAATTTAGACTGAATTTAGACCGAATTTAGACCGAATTTAGACCGAATTTAGACCGAATTTAGACCGAATTTAGACCGAATTTAGACTAAATTTAGACCGAATTTAGACTGAATTTAGACCGAATTTAGACCGAATTTAGACCGAATTTAGACCGAATTTAGACCGAATTTAGACCGAATTTAGACTGAATTTAGACCGAATTTAGACCGAATTTAGACCGAATTTAGACTGAATTTAGACCGAATTTAGACCGAATTTAGACCGAATTTAGACCGAATTTAGACCGAATTTAGACCGAATTTAGACCGAATTTAGACCGAATTTAGACTGAATTTAGACCGAATTTAGACCGAATTTAGACCGAATTTAGACCGAATTTAGACCGAATTTAGACCGAATTTAGACCGAATTTAGACCGAATTTAGACTGAATTTAGACTGAATTTAGACCGAATTTAGACCGAATTTAGACCGAATTTAGACCGAATTTAGACCGAATTTAGACCGAATTTAGACCGAATTTAGACTGAATTTAGACCGAATTTAGACCGAATTTAGACCGAATTTAGACCGAATTTAGACCGAATTTAGACTGAATTTAGACCGAATTTAGACCGAATTTAGACCGAATTTAGACCGAATTTAGACCGAATTTAGACTGAATTTAGACTGAATTTAGACTGAATTTAGACCGAATTTAGACCGAATTTAGACCGAATTTAGACCGAATTTAGACCGAATTTAGACCGAATTTAGACCGAATTTAGACCGAATTTAGACCGAATTTAGACCGAATTTAGACCGAATTTAGACTGAATTTAGACTGAATTTAGACCGAATTTAGACCGAATTTAGACCGAATTTAGACCGAATTTAGACCGAATTTAGACTGAATTTAGACTGAATTTAGACCGAATTTAGACCGAATTTAGACCGAATTTAGACTGAATTTAGACCGAATTTAGACCGAATTTAGACCGAATTTAGACCGAATTTAGACCGAATTTAGACCGAATTTAGACTGAATTTAGACTGAATTTAGACTGAATTTAGACCGAATTTAGACCGAATTTAGACTGAATTTAGACCGAATTTAGACCGAATTTAGACCGAATTTAGACTGAATTTAGACTGAATTTAGACCGAATTTAGACCGAATTTAGACCGAATTTAGACCGAATTTAGACCGAATTTAGACCGAATTTAGACTGAATTTAGACCGAATTTAGACCGAATTTAGACCGAATTTAGACTGAATTTAGACCGAATTTAGACCGAATTTAGACCGAATTTAGACCGAATTTAGACTGAATTTAGACCGAATTTAGACCGAATTTAGACCGAATTTAGACTGAATTTAGACCGAATTTAGACCGAATTTAGACTGAATTTAGACCGAATTTAGACCGAATTTAGACCGAATTTAGACCGAATTTAGACCGAATTTAGACCGAATTTAGACCGAATTTAGACCGAATTTAGACTGAATTTAGACCGAATTTAGACCGAATTTAGACCGAATTTAGACCGGATTTAGACCGAATTTAGACCGAATTTAGACCGAATTTAGACCGAATTTAGACTGAATTTAGACTGAATTTAGACCGAATTTAGACCGAATTTAGACCGAATTTAGACTGAATTTAGACCGAATTTAGACCGAATTTAGACCGAATTTAGACCGAATTTAGACCGAATTTAGACCGAATTTAGACTGAATTTAGACTGAATTTAGACTGAATTTAGACCGAATTTAGACCGAATTTAGACCGAATTTAGACCGAATTTAGACTGAATTTAGACTGAATTTAGACCGAATTTAGACTGAATTTAGACTGAATTTAGACCGAATTTAGACTGAATTTAGACCGAATTTAGACCGAATTTAGACCGAATTTAGACCGAATTTAGACCGAATTTAGACCGAATTTAGACCGAATTTAGACCGAAATTAGACCGAATTTAGACCGAATTTAGACCGAATTTAGACCGAATTTAGACCGAATTTAGACCGAATTTAGACCGAATTTAGACCGAATTTAGACCGAATTTAGACCGAATTTAGACCGAATTTAGACTGAATTTAGACCGAATTTAGACCGAATTTAGACCGAATTTAGACCGAATTTAGACCGAATTTAGACCGAATTTAGACCGAATTTAGACCGAATTTAGACCGAATTTAGACCGAATTTAGACCGAATTTAGACTGAATTTAGACTGAATTTAGACTGAATTTAGACCGAATTTAGACCGAATTTAGACCGAATTTAGACCGAATTTAGACCGAATTTAGACCGAATTTAGACCGAATTTAGACCGAATTTAGACTGAATTTAGACCGAATTTAGACCGAATTTAGACCGAATTTAGACCGAATTTAGACCGAATTTAGACTGAATTTAGACCGAATTTAGACCGAATTTAGACCGAATTTAGACCGAATTTAGACCGAATTTAGACCGAATTTAGACCGAATTTAGACCGAATTTAGACCGAATTTAGACCGAATTTAGACTGAATTTAGACCGAATTTAGACCGAATTTAGACCGAATTTAGACCGAATTTAGACCGAATTTAGACTGAATTTAGACCGAATTTAGACCGAATTTAGACCGAATTTAGACCGAATTTAGACCGAATTTAGACTGAATTTAGACCGAATTTAGACCGAATTTAGACCGAATTTAGACCGAATTTAGACTGAATTTAGACCGAATTTAGACCGAATTTAGACCGAATTTAGACCGAATTTAGACTGAATTTAGACCGAATTTAGACCGAATTTAGACCGAATTTAGACCGAATTTAGACCGAATTTAGACCGAATTTAGACTGAATTTAGACTGAATTTAGACCGAATTTAAACCGAATTTAGACCGAATTTAGACCGAATTTAGACTGAATTTAGACTGAATTTAGACCGAATTTAGACCGAATTTAGACCGAATTTAGACTGAATTTAGACCGAATTTAGACCGAATTTAGACCGAATTTAGACCAAATTTAGACCGAATTTAGACCGAATTTAGACTGAATTTAGACCGAATTTAGACCGAATTTAGACCGAATTTAGACCGAATTTAGACCGAATTTAGACCGAATTTAGACTGAATTTAGACTGAATTTAGACCGAATTTAGACCGAATTTAGACAGAATTTAGACCGAATTTAGACCGAATTTAGACCGAATTTAGACCGAATTTAGACTGAATTTAGACCGAATTTAGACCGAATTTAGACCGAATTTAGACCGAATTTAGACCGAATTTAGACCGAATTTAGACCGAATTTAGACCGAATTTAGACCGAATTTAGACCGAATTTAGACCGAATTTAGACCGAATTTAGACTGAATTTAGACCGAATTTAGACCGAATTTAGACCGAATTTAGACCGAATTTAGACCGAATTTAGACTGAATTTAGACCGAATTTAGACTGAATTTAGACTGAATTTAGACCGAATTTAGACTGAATTTAGACCGAATTTAGACCGAATTTAGACCGAATTTAGACCGAATTTAGACCGAATTTAGACCGAATTTAAACCGAATTTAGACCGAATTTAGACTGAATTTAGACCGAATTTAGACCGAATTTAGACCGAATTTAGACCGAATTTAGACCGAATTTAGACTGAATTTAGACCGAATTTAGACCGAATTTAGACCGAATTTAGACCGAATTTAGACCGAATTTAGACTGAATTTAGACCGAATTTAGACCGAATTTAGACCGAATTTAGACCGAATTTAGACCGAATTTAGACCGAATTTAGACCGAATTTAGACCGAATTTAGACCGAATTTAGACCGAATTTAGACCGAATTTAGACTGAATTTAGACCGAATTTAGACTGAATTTAGACCGAATTTAGACCGAATTTAGACCGAATTTAGACTGAATTTAGACCGAATTTAGACCGAATTTAGACCGAATTTAGACCGAATTTAGACCGAATTTAGACTGAATTTAGACCGAATCTAAATTCGGTCTAAATTCGGTCTAAATTCAATCTAAATTCGGTCTAAATTCAGTCTAAATTCAGTCTAAATTCGGTCTAAATTCAGTCTAAATTCGGTCTAAATTCGGTCTAAATTCGGTCTAAATTCGGTCTAAATTCAGTCTAAATTCGGTCTAAATTCGGTCTAAATTCGGTCTAAATTCAGTCTAAATTCGGTCTAAATTCGGTCTAAATTCAGTCTAAATTCGGTCTAAATTCAGTCTAAATTCGGTCTAAATTCAGTCTAAATTCGGTCTAAATTCGGTCTAAATTCGGTCTAAATTCAGTCTAAATTCGGTCTAAATTCGGTCTAAATTCGGTCTAAATTCGGTCTAAATTCAGTCTAAATTCGGTCTAAAGTCGGTCTAAATTCGGTCTAAATTCAGTCTAAATTCGGTCTAAATTCGGTCTAAATTCAGTCTAAATTCGGTCTAAATTCAGTCTAAATTCGGTCTAAATTCAGTCTAAATTCGGTCTAAATTCGGTCTAAATTCAGTCTAGATTAAAATATATATTTTTATACATTTTAGAAATCCCTTTGTAAAAGCTGTACCCGTTGATATTTTTTATTGAAACTATGGATTCCTACATCATTTGACCCGAGGAGAGAAAAAGTCAAATGAATAAATATTGCTATTTAACAGTGTATCTATGTTTATTTACCCTTTTCTACATAAATTAACCCTTATTTTTAATCAATTAAATTTGTACACAGTGTAGTTTTTAATTTTCGTAATTTCTCGTGAACGGTAAGTAATTATATAATTCTGATGCCATATTTGGAATCAGCGGACCTAAATTAACCGATTTCAATACCAAGAACCCTTGAAATATATTCATAATTTCGTTGAATGACTCTTATTATGTACAAGTACCAGAAGTAATCAAATAAGTCACTTGGTACATGTTAAAACACTTGTTTAAAATAGCACCCTGTTTGAAATACCCCAGTTATAACATTTTTTTGAAGGCAATGCTTAAATTTACACAAAAAGTCATTTCTGGCAAGTGGTAAAATCAGGCACGATTTTATATTACGGCTCTCTAACTATAAGAATTCATTTGCTAGATTCTTACTTAAATTTTAATGTGTAATTTTATTTTTATTTTCATTGCTGTGAATAAAGTAATCAGTTAAGATATTGATATTATTATTCATAACTTGGCATAACATTTAAAAATAAGAAGCATAAAATTATATGATGGAAAATAACAAATTTTCTTACTTGTAATATGGTGGCTGCGCACACTTGAGGTTTCTTAAAACAGCAACAAATCAACATTTTAGGAAGTGGAACAGTTGCACTTTCATTTACTATTATTTTTTTTACATCTATTTTGAATTGATTAAAGAATTCTATTAAATTTAAATTAATATTCATTGAATGTAAGGTAGGTAGGTACTAAAATGTATTATTTAAACTACTTTGAATCGTAAGGAAAATAAATCAAAGATAGACAAGTACAACAGTAATTACAAGGAAAAAATATATTTACGAAAGTAAATTATAATAAGTAGCGCACAGACGTTGACTTGAATTATATAAATAATTTGATTAATATGGACTTTGACTAAATGTAGAATATTGTGAAGGTACAAATAAAATGATGTAGGTATTATTGTGTGTACCTGAACATTTACATATTGTAGGGCGGCGGTTGATGTTGATATGCGTTGTTGATTCATCTGACGTAGATGTGGCTTGTTGTTGTTGCTGCTGAGCGGGCGGGCCTGGCTTGGGGTACGGCGGCGCCGGCGCTGCCACGGGTCCCATGTTGCTTATGGTCACGTTGGGCGCCTGCATGTACTGCGGCCGGCGGCCGTGGACGCGGCTCGCTGCTACACCAGGTAGTCCTGCTGGCTGCGGAACCTCTGCTGCGGCTGTTGCTGGTACATCTATTGCTGAGGCATCATCTGTTGCTGAGGCATCATCTGTTGTCCGTAGTACTGCTGCGGCGGCGGCGGCTGCCTAGGTGGGCCCCGGGCCGCTGTACTGCTGCTGGAACATGGGCTGCTGGGCTGGCGAGGGAACTGGCGCTGCATGGGCTGCTGCTGCTGCTGGTAGGCGGCCGCGGTGGGGCCCATGAACGGGTGTCGGACAGCGCCTGCTTGGACTGGTTGATCGGCGGACGTTCGAAGCGCGCGACGCCCATCTGCTGCGGGTAGTAGGGCTGTTGTTGCTGCGGCTGCGGCTGCTGTGGCATGGCCGCCTGCTGGTACCACTGTTGCTGTTGGCTGGGGCCCGTGTTGAACTGTTGCTGTGCCATGACTTGCTGCTGGTACGCGACCATGTTCTGCTGCTGTTGTTGTTGTTGAAGGGCTAGCATGTTGGTGTTGGGTGGCGGGATGCCTGGGCCGGGCTGTGACTGTGCCAGGGAGGTTTGCCCCAGGGCCATGGGGACACCGGCGGCTGCGCCTGGTTTGGGTTTCCTCGGACGTCGCTGTCCCTTGCCGCGACCTTTGCCTAGGGCTGCGCTGCGGGGCGACTGGTCTACTGAACACTCCTTCAGCTGTAGGTTGCAGTAAACACAACAACACTAAATACCCAACGTGTTAGACTCAACACTCTTGTCAACTGAAACCAAAAAGTTGATATTCAACAAAATCCATAATGGTTAAAGTATAATAATTATAATAGAAATTAATGTTTTAAAAACTCTAAATCCTTATACACAATCATACGAATACGTTTGTTACCTATTTATTTCTGTCACATTAAACGAATCCAATAAATAACAGAATAAACGACAACAGTAATAATAGACTACTTGCATAATACTGAGAATGTTACATGGAAAACATAGGTAAAAATAATAAATTGAAGAATGTAAAAATATACATTATACGTCATAATATTAAAAATTCAATTTTTATTAATTATTTTTGGCTTGAAAATAAAATTTTAATAAAATAAAAAATACAAGTCTCAAGTTTTAGTTCCTTTTTCAAAATTATTTACTTTTAAAATTTAAATAAAATCATGCAAATAGTCCATTTGTTATTGCGTATAATGTTTAATACTACCAACTAACTAACTAATATTCTATGAAGTATTAAGTAAATAATAAAAGAAATGTTTGTTACCGGTTTCTCTTGTATTGTTTTCAAGTCTTCAGGTGGTAAGGGTATAGGGTCTCGGTAGTAAGAGGCGGGCCGCTGTAGACTGTGTGTGCAGCCGATGCGCGTCCTCGTACCACAGCGGCTTGCTTGACAGCACCGAACCAGGCCCAGGAGAGGGGGGCGGGGTTCTTGTGGCCCTCGAGCAGGTCCGACGCGGAGACGCGCTGCTTGTCCGACACCTGCAGGCCCTGCTTCTTGTCGATGCTGTCGAAGCCCTGGATCTTGTCGGTGAGGCAGCCGATGGGCTCGCACGCTGGTAGTGCTTCTTGTTCTCGTCCTGGCCAGCATGTCCAGCACGGTGGTGAACAGCTCGGCGTTGTTGTTGCGCGCGCGCCTCGTACTGGTGGATGCGCTCGTCACAAGACATGCCGAGGAACTGCGAGTGCAGGTTCTCTCGCTGGTCGTCCTGGCCCTGGAGGCACGTCAGCACCAGCGACAGGAACAGGCTCCGTGGGCTATGTAAACATTTCCTCTACAATTGTCAGTTGGAAATAAACATGTGTTACCCCAAACAGCTTTAATTATTGCACAAAAAATGATAAAGAATGTGTTGTGTACTGATTAAGTGTGTGTAGATAAATATCGGACTCGATTTATTTCCATTTGAACGTATTTTATTTCGAATTTGTAACGCGCACCCCTAAGAATAGTAATGATAGATGTTGCATTTGCCTATGTTGTATAACAATTGTTGAGTTATTGTTATAAATTATTTAAAATAATTCCAGATATGTAGTGAAACACGAGAAATTCTTTAGTGAAGAAATCATGTCTCTATTTTATTATTTGATGTCGCAACAAAATTGGATGCGCTTAATGGGTCAAATTATAACTTCAAATCGATCAAAGTCATATTTAGAGGTAACAAGAATTCCTTTAAAGAACAGAATTCGTCTAATTAGATCAAAATAAATCAATATAAATCATTTCCAAAGTCTATAACTCTTTAATAAATGTTATCAGAAAAATCGCAAATATCAGGTTTTTACCATACCAGAAAAAGTTTTATTTCTTGTGAGTTCTTTCAAATATTTTTAATGAAATTTGGAGATAAGTTTTTAAATACAAAGAATGCAATCCTGAAGACAATAATGTTTTTAATTTATTTTTTATCTGTTAAGTTATCTGTCAAGTATCTTTAAGCCCGTTCGCGCGCGGGGATCTTTGGAGATTCTATACGGAGACGGAGATTCAGAATCCTGGAAATGAAGAAGTTTTTTTCTTTCTAGTGATAATTATAAATTCTTCTTTTCCAAGACTCATTGCAGATTCACTTTAGCAACACCGCAATTTAACAGACAATTTTCACTAGAAAGAAGAAAACTTCTTCTTTTGCAGGATTCTGAATCTCCAAAGATTCCCGTGCGAACAGGGCTTTATATAATGTAATTCGAAAACTTAATAATTAATAATTTCTTTGAATGCCTCTTATTATCTAAGTACAACGAGTACCAGAAGTAGTCACTTACATGTTAAAACACTTGTATAAAATAGCGCCCTGTTTGAAATACCCCGGATGTAAGGCAAGGCTTGAATTAACACGATTAAAAATAAAAATCGGTTATGCCTATTACCCTAATTTGATAAATAGCCATTGATTTAAACTTACAGATTTTCCTTCTCTAGTCGGTGTACTGATAACATAGATTTAACTGGCGCCATTGCACGTGTTCATAAGCACTACACACACACTGTCACTGTCGTTATCTAAATAACTTCCAACACTACATCATCATCATCTCGTGTAGTCCCACCCCCATCTCTGCCTCAGCCAATGACATCCATGCTTAGTCCCGCCTCCATACAGCATCTGCACTGAGCTTACATTCAGCATTAGTTTGTGACTGTAGTGTATAGTGTAGTGGTAATTATGGCTGCACCAGGTCATGGCTTCGAATACGCTCCACCAGGTTATAAATATTATAATCCGCCGCCGTTTTACACCAGCTATGGCATTGCCACACATTGCGAACTTACAGGTATTCATTACTATACTTCAACAAACCAAATTCACTTATACAACTGCTGTCGGTTGTTTCAGTTCAATTCAATATCAATTATATTCTTATTAATGTAAAACTAGTATTTTAAATACAAAATTCTTCTAAACTGAGCTATAATTATATTACTTACGTACCTATAGTGGGTTTCTGTGAAAATCTGTAGTTGCTACAGATCTATAAAATTGTAAATATTAAACAAAATCGCAATGAAATTTATAACTATATGAACATTTTTATATTAATCAACAAACATTCAAGATTTACAAATTTGTAAAAAAAAAAATTGCACAGAATCCCACCATTACTTTTAAAATTCAACACCAGAAAATGAAATTCTAAAATTTAAATCTAGAAAATAATACATTGTGTTTGCATTTATGCCGAATCTAAAATTCTAGATTTGAATTTTCCTGTAAATGAATCTTATGATATTTTATTATATTTAATGTTCTTGTGCTTGCATTGTCCTGTGTATGAAAATTCTAGAATTTTATTTTCTGGGAGTTGAATCCATTCCCGCATCTATACCAAGTAATAATTATAATTATTGTTATTTGATATTAGTAATTGAAATATATTTAATAATTAAATTAGTATTGCAAATAAATAAATAAATTGAAATTAAGTAAATATGATTCTATTTCTATAATGGTCGTTTATTTGATATATTCCATATATTTAAATTCACATAAGTTTGCTAATATTTGAAATAATTGCTTATTTGAAATACTGTTTGTACTTGCATACTAGTCAGGTGTTGTTGATAAATAGAGAGTGGCTCGACTTGCACCACGTCCGGTGGTGATGGTCCGGTGGTGATGGTCCGCGGAGTAAAGCGTCGCAACACAGCCAACAAGAAAGAACGTCGTCGCACACAAAGCATCAACGCTGCCTTCCACGACCTCAGAGATCGGATACCTAACGTTCCTGCTGACACTAAACTATCCAAGGTATTCTGCACTACGTCTACGTCTACGTCTTACTAGTTGTATTCTAATACCATTGTTTAGATTAAGACTTTACGTTTGGCAACGTCCTACATATCGTACTTGCTGGCTGTGTTGGAATCGGACGAGCCCATGGCGGGCTTCCGCGCTGATCTGGTCGCTAAAGGTCTGCGCCATCAACAGCACACCCACTACCACTCTGAAGATGCTGCAGATAATCTACATACCATGGTCAGTGTGTTTTTTCTTTATTTATTTATGCTTTAGGCGCCTACAGCTTTCGCACGTCTCATCATTTATTTTATCTTTCCAAATTGAGATATTAGTCACTAACTACTTACTACGCCCATTCATTTTTTTGAAACATACGATTACTGACTATATCATAGTTAGAGAGCCGTAATATAAAATCGTGTCTGATTTTATCACTTGCCAGAAATGACTTTTTGTATGAATTCAAGGCTTACCTTCAAGAAAATGTAAATATAAAATTTGCATCCGGAGGCGCTATTTTAAACAAGTGTTTTGACATGTACTAAGTGACTACTTCTGGTATTTGATGTACATAATAAGGGACATTCAAAGAAATTATTAAGAACCACGCCGGAAAAATTAACCGGTTGTACAGAAGCTTTAAGGTAGAAAATCCGTCGGTCATAAGCGTGCGTGATTTCGGTGTGAGGTGAGACCGAAGCAGTCAAATAATCAGAAATAAATCATTAAAAATCGTAGATTTGGATGTAAATTACAAATCAAAGGTATCCAATTAAATAAAAAATATAATTGAAATTTAAGTTTACACTGAAATGCAGTAGTAGTACGTCAAAAACATAATTTTTCTTGAGACTGGACCCTTTTGCATGCGATTTCTCAACCATTATTGCGGTGACCCATATTTTTTATTTTTCTAATAAATACCTCAAATAATATCAAAGAATAACATATTCGTTTTCCAAATATGTGTTGGGTTGTTATGATATAAAATTTTCTAATCGTTTAGTAAATCTATACTGGTAACCTCCATATACGCAATGTATTTTAGCGCGTTTTTGTGTCAACTTTAAATTTAATTATCTTCGTTATTTCAACGGGTACCTATAAATTTTAATTTTTATTCAAATTCTACGACTTGTAATGAATGCTGTATATTAATTTAAGTCATATTTTGGGTTGTCACTACCCATGGATTTATTACCTGAAAGTGCTTCGAAGTGCGTATAATATCGGGAAACGTTATAATATGAGGTTTAATTTTTTGACACAAGTCTCTTAATTTGCACACTTCGAAGCTTGTACAACCGGTAAATGTTTCTGGCTTGGTGCTTAATAATGTCCTTGAATACCCCTTATTATATGTACATCAAGTCCCAGAAGTAGTCACTAAGTACATGTTAAAACATTTGTTTAAAATAGCGCCCTGTTTGAAATACCCTGGATGTAACATTTTCTTGAAGGCAAGGCTTGAATTAACACACAAAGTCATTTCTGGCAAGTGGCAAAATCAGGCACGATTTTATATTACGGCTATCAATTTAGCATTGTTTCAAACATGTTCGCATGCTTCTGCTTGGAAAAAATGATCTGTTTTCATGCTATCAATGAATTAGATATATTAAATAAAATTTAGCGGCGCCGCTATTTGATAGACAATTGTCACCAGGATTATTTTCTCTACTTCAGATTCTTCTTAAATCCCATGTGTAAAGAGAGCTTTAGACCTTTGAGTGATTATGTTGTGTATAACATTATGATCCTTTAAGTAAAATTTAGATAAATGAAATTGTTTTGGGAATATTGTGATTACATTAGATTGAATGTATTTGATGGTTTGAGAGAAACACTTTAGTAATTTGTAGAGGCGACGTCTCGCTTTTCAAGTGGTTGAAGTGGTCCGCATGTGATACGAGCGAGTTGAACAAGTCAAGTGGCTGTTACCGTCTTTGTGAAATACAATAATTCAGACATAATATTTTAAGAGAAAACCATGGTAAACGAAACGTAAACACAGACAGACAGTAAAGAATAGTATAGTGTAATATAAACTGAACGACAGTTTAGTGACTTGATAATGTAAACATTGCAGTGTATCATGTTTTCATGTTTAGTTAATGACTACTCATATAGAATACAATTTGATTCAGTCAAATATAAAAGCAAAACAGTGTTCTGCAGATGATTAAGTCACAGTCGGGTAAAGATGAGACACAGAACAGACTCCTCTAATTCAATTACACGCTCTACTACTTTATTTGCGCCGCGCTAAATCGAATTACTTTATCTTTCACCCCGCAATTTACTACCACTAAATTTAATTTCATTAGTTAATGTATTTATACAATAATAATTATAAAAACTAAATTCATCAGAGGAAAGTTGAAAAAAATAATCTGTTTTAATGAATATAAACATTGGGTTAATTTTAGTGAGTTGTTTATTTGAATTTGTGGTTTTGTTGTATGTAGGATAGCGATTCAACAGTGAGCACATCAGGGCGAAGGCCTAAAGGGCGCACAGGCTGGCCCCAACACGTGTGGGCCCTCGAATTAAAACAAGAACAGAATCTATAACGAATATATTCAAATTCAAATATTTCGTCCAATGCCAAATACCTAGTCTATGCATTTAAGTAGATTTAAGTGAATGTCGGCCTGTGTACATATAATGTTTTATTTATATAATGTAGTTCCTTCTTCCTCTATGTTATGTGTATATTGTATATAATATCCTCGTGTATCTATTTTAAGTGTAACACATGGCCCCTCGTAAATTTATATTACCAAAGTACACTCCCGTCATTTAAATATACCGTACATTTTACATTTTATTATTATATCTGTTGAATAATAAATATCATTATAAAAATATTATTGTTGTTGTCATTATATTCAAGTATTTTATATAATAAATCGAGTAGTGAGTTTTTACCAAGAATTTCAATGTTTTATTTTTAATAGTATTATATTATATAAGATTATTAGTATAAATAATGTTTTTATTAATCTGAATATATTGTTCATATTACTGACCTCATTTATAGGGTTCGTAGTACTCTCCAGCATCACAATCATTTCTTACTATCACTCTTCACTAATTAATTCAATGCAAATCACTTCAAACCAACTATAAAAACAAAAATAAAACTAATGTAATGACAAATAAAAGCAATCGAGTTGAGGATATACAAGGCAAAGGTGACACTTATATTGTGATGTAATTAACATTTATTTTTATTTAAATATATATCAGTAGGTACTTACCCTTAATTTAAATTATCACAATATAATATCATATACCCAAAAAATGTAATGAAATAAAGAATACCTTTTGAGTTTGGTTTAGTTGGATGTATTAGCAGCAGCAGTATACAATGTTTTGAAGATCTTGGTGATGGGTTTCTCAGGCATGAGATGTTGGAGTGCGCCCTCGAGCACGACGTAGACGAGGCGCCGGGTGAGCGTGGGTCGTTGGACGAGGTCGAGGACGGTGAGGAGGCCTTGGCGGGTGGTGTCCTGGCCGAGCAGCCGCTGCAGCTCGTCGCCGAGTGCCGGAGCACTGAGCAGCGCGACCTTGGCAGCGAGGCGGGTGCGTGCCCGGGCCGCCTCACTGCGTCGCGGCCTGGCTGGCGCTCGGACACCGCCCGGCCACACAGTGCGCTGCACGTTCTTCAAGCCTTGCGCCACGTTCCTCGGCGACGTGCTGTCCGCCACCCAGTCCACGATCCTGCGAGTCACGATGTCTCCGAACCAGGCGCGCACCAAATGCCGCAGCAGCGTGACGAGGCGACGGCGCAGCCACTGGTTACGGGACTTCAAGTCAAACACCTCGTCAGCCAGTGTGAGCAGCACCCGCAGCGGGATGTTGTTGTCCTGGTGCTGAGTGTTGGTGACCTGGGTGGCGACGTCGTCCTCCTCCTTGGTGAAGTTGACCAGCAGCTGCTGCAGGCCCGGGTGCGTGTCGATGGTGTCCTGGCGACACAGCTCGGCCATGTAGTGGTTGAGCGCGCGCATGCGACGCTCGAGCAGCGGCCGCTCGGCGGTCTGGAACGGCTTCTTGCCGGGGAACGCGAGGCGGCCGAGGTCCGGGAAGCGCTCGCGCACTCGTCCCTGCAGCTCGTGGAAGTCGCTGTACCGCCGGTAGATGTGGTGCTGCGTCACGTGGCCACTAGGCAGGTACACGTGGCTGATCTGAGTTGCGTAGATGCCGAATGTCTTGCCTTTCTCAGACATGACGCCCGCCTCGATGATGTCCACTGCGATGGTAAAGTTGCCTGACTTGAGCCTGGACAGGTCGTCTTCCTCTGGCAGCGTGGAGCTGGTGGCTGCAGTGATGTCGCTGTGGCTGCGCGCGTGTTTGCTGCGCTGCTGCGACGGTTGTGATGTGTCTCCGAGGTCTTGTAGTAGTTTGGCGTAGCCTGGTGAGCGTTCGAAGCCGGGCACGACGGCTCTGAGTCGCTCGCTCGCCCAGCGCTGCGCGTCGTCGAACCAGCGCTCGCTGGGTGGTTCGGATGCGTCGTGCACTTGGCTGTGCAGCGCGCGGCCCACGTGCGCCGGCAGCTGCAGCGCCGCCAGGTACTGCGAGCAGATGCGGCGCGCTGACTCACGCAACAGACACATGTCGATAGTCTCACCTAGAAGAAGTGAAGCCAGATGTTGTTCAGCTGTAACACGCCACCTACAAATACAATCTAAGTAATAACTGATTCATTATTATATTCACAAACTTACCCTTCTGCCGCTAAATAAAAAAACAATTCCTTCTCCTGTCCAGTCTGCTGAACATAATCAATAAAATAACTTAAAGCAACATTATTCTTCAACAGTGTATCAAGAGTGAGATGCACGGCAGGTATGGGTGGTACAGCAGCAGCTGAAGCCGACCCAGTGCTGTTGGTCAGCACAGCGAGTCTGGTGTCAATGAGACGTTGCACGTACTGCAGTGAACTGATTTGTTGTTTGACACTAGCATCGGTAGCGGTTGTATCTCGACCTCGCAGCGTCTGCAGCTCTCGGTTGACGACCTCGCGGGTGTAACGTAGTTCTTGTACATCCGTGGTGCAGCGCAGTGCCGTGAGGAAGGTGTCAGACGAGAGTGTCGAGTCGCGAGCACACAGCCACAGGATCGCTTGGTTGATGGTATCAGGATCAACGATGAGATCCACCAGAGCTTTAACAATGCCCTTGGCGGCGAGTTCTCCCATCAGTGTCCGGACGGCGCCGCACTTGAAGTCTTCGTCTTTGAGCAGCACGTACATGAGCACCTCGAGCAGTGCGGTGAGGAAGGCCTCCTCGGTGGCGGTGTCCACGCACACGGCGCCGCGGCCTCGGCTGCCGCAAGCCTCGGACTCGAGTGTGAAGAAGCGCTGCTCGACACTTGTAGATGTTGACTTGGATTTATTGTTGTCAGAAGATGTAATGTTCATTGACGTGTCTGATTTGTTACGGCGATGGTGCGGCGTACTGAGGTGTTTAGGAGAATTCGATGCTGACGCTACAGAGGTTAAAGCTGAGCGGAACAAGCGAATGTGGACAGCAAAGTCGTCAACTAGTCGAGTTGTGAGATAAGGAAGCCAGTCGATTTCTTTTACCCTACAAATATGTACAGTCACACAGAGAGAAAAGTTAATTTAACCTAAAATAAGTACCTGTTGGATATGTGTATGGCTAATGTTTGTGCAGATTTCCTAACACCATCTTCTACAAAGTCTGTATCACTAGATATTAAATTATACCAGGGATAAACATAATCTCGTATTATATATCCAAAGATTTCTTGCAAGGAACTGTCAATTAGGTCACTACCAGTTACTCTTTGGTCTGTTTTTTGTGCAGTTCTTGGTTTCTTAATATTTTCTACAATCTACAAATACATTTATTAAGTTTCGTATCACTTATGTTTTTGTTAATAAAATGTATACCTTTGGTAAACCGCCCGGTGGAATGTCTTGTACAGCAAGTGGATTGTTTAATAAATTACAACTAAAATATGTATCTTCAAAGTTACCGCTTTGGACGTACAACAAAGTCAATAATCTATGAAAATATATAGTACTTTATTAATTAATGTTACAATTATGTTGGTATATGGTTATACTGTACCCAATAATAAATGATATAAAGCCTAAAATAATTGCTACAATACATGACGCTCCAAAAGTCGAGACACAAAGTGCTATTACAAGAATTATCCACCCGTACGCCGAAATGTTCATCTGAAAATTATTATCAAAGTATATAATATTCAGTTGAGGTTAAAATTTGAACAAACACTTGTTTTATTGTATAAACAGATTATTTTATATTAAATCATACCTTATTTGATTAAATGCACTTTAATATCATTATTTCATTTAATTTTACAACTTGTAAACGTCGGCTGTCATGTTTGTTTTGTATTTTGACATCTTACACGACAAGTTGTTTAGTACTTTGTTTCACCACAAGAATTGAGGGCAGCACATACCGATACAGTAGTATGTTTCACATTATAAGGAAATGACTTTAGAAATACGTTTCACATTACAAGGAAATGACTTTAAATTTTTACTAAATGCATTTTTATAATATTGAATTAAATTGAAAGTAAAAAGCATACTTTAACTATTAAATCACTTACCACATGAGGTGAATATGTAGAAGGGAGTAAACCAGGAAATGGAATAGGAAATGAATAATGGGAGGGCAATAATTCTGAAACAGTGAATTAAATTGTTTACTAAAATGTTTTATTATTTAACACGTTAGTAAATATTAGTTTAAGTATGTTTGATATATGAAAATCTAGTGCAAATGTCTGTACACAACATGGTGGGCTGATCTAACGTAACATACAAGTAATCTTTACATTACACGCATCACAAATTTTGTACTTACTAACAGATATAAACTTCCAACAACCAACATGTCATAATATATTAAAATAACTAAATAATTCTGTCTCTTCTGTATTTGTATTGAGTTATTATGATTATTATATTATAAACATTTCCACCTCGTAACTGATAAAAGTAACATTTGCACACAACACGTAATAATATTGGTAAAAGGACTAGCACATTATTAATTATATAACATAAACCTAACATTTGATACTTTGTTCTTGATAACACACTGGGACTAAGGAGAGGAAATAATAAATACATACCTGAATAACATCGAGCAATTCTATGACAAATGTAATGTACGTATAGGGCACTGGTAATGGATACGATTTGTTTACGTAGCAGCGCTACTCAGTTTCCTTCCGGTGACGGATGGAGCGAGTGGCACTTGATTTCTATCCTTCGGCACAACATCAATTCTATAATACATTAAGAATCTATAAGTCAGTTAGTTGATTTCAATTCAAATCAACTTACCTACATGGTGAGAGTTGAGGGTTCCGATTCTACATCAGGTTCTAATGGCGACGGCTTCAAGTTGTTTATTCCTTTGATCCAATCTCTCTATATATTTATTAGCGTTTTGTAACTGTTCTTCTAGCGAGGCACTTTCCACACATTTAACACTATACCTGAGAGATAGAAAAGAGAGATAGATTGAGTGATATGTTGTGTTAAGTTGGAGTTGAGTACCGTTCACTTAACGCTAGGATCTCCTGTTTGATGTCGCGCATCTCGGACTCGTGCTGCTGGTGCAGCGTGCCGAGGTCGTGCGTGGCTTGGAGGCGACGCAGGAAGTCGGCTTTGAACTTGGCGACTTCGCGGCGCACCTCGTGCTCGTGAGCCTTGCGCATGGCGTCCAGCGCAGCCAGCGTCGCTTGAGTCTCTTCAGCTAGCGCTTGTTCCTTCTCCTCCAGCAGCTGCTCGCGCTCGCGTCGGTGTTTGTCTTGCAGTTCAGCCACTACACGTCTACAACACACAATATTATACTACTAGTTATATGCGTATACATATTGCTATTCTGTAAATCATATTTTACAAGTTCTAAAACATTCGTAAAAATACACATTTTACACTAAATTATGTATTTTATTAAATTGAGAAAGAAATTTTGCAGTAACGTCATTATTTTGTACAAGATTCTACGTCTTAATCACATATTATTCAATTTGCATTAATTATTTTTGGGTTTGTGAATAAAAATTTTGTAAAAAGAAAAATACGGGTTTCAAGTTTTTATCTTGTCTTCAAAAATATTTAATAAAATAAAATCATGCAAGTAATAGAAATTATGATGTAAAATATTTATTTAAAAAAATATGTATATTATGTGATATAGGTATTTGATTTTTAAAATTTATATATTTACCTACACAAACTTTCTAAAAATAGGTATATATTTTATTAGTACATTGTCAAAAAGAAAAACGTAAACGATCGAAGAATACGAATATATTTTTATATGTTTAAAAAAATAAATTCGATTATTTAGGTAATCTATCTTTTTAATAATATGAATATCTGGAATGAGCAACTTCCAAAATAGCATCAATAAAACTATTTTGTTGTTGGTTATTTATTTTCATTATATTTAAAAACACAAACAAAATGTTAGAGAACTGTAACAGCTACAATCAAGTAGATTTGATAGCAAAATGCGAATAACAGACGCGCCCAGATAGTCTTAGATAAATGATTTACCTGTGCGTGCCTTCAACAGCTGCTAGTCCTTTCTCACACAGCGCTCGGAGTTGTTCGATCTCCGACTGGTACCTGGCGCGGATGCCTTCACTAGCCTCTGGCGTCGGGGTCGGCGTAGTTAGCGTCTCACGGTACGCAGCACGTAGCTGTTCAAGTTGTTTAGCGTACTCGCTGTCTAGTGTGCCTAGCCGCTGTTCCAGCTGCCTCGCGCGCGACTCGTGCACTGCGAGCTCGGCGGAGTGTTCCCGCGACAGCCGATGCATCGACTCCTTCAGCTTCAGGCATTGCGTGCACTTTATAATGTGAGGAACTCTGCGCAAGCAATCTTCAATGTCTTTACAACGGTTCACCACTTCCTTCCAGCTGCTGCTGTTGTTTGTACTGTTGACTGGAGTTCCCTGCAGTCGCGTCACTTGACACTCAACAGCTTCTAGAGCTTCTAACATCTGTACCGGCACTTGTGAACACGATGACAACGCGACCTGCTGATGGTGAAGATACAAAGACTGGAACTCTGCTTCTAGGCGAGAAGTACTTTCAAGTGTGTTGGAATCTTCAAGTAGCCAGAGGTAGCGTTCGCCTTCCACTAGAGTATGCACGAGATGATTGCTTGTGATGTGATGTTTTGTAGTGGTAACTTGATTTTCTGTTAACACAGCAATTCTAGCGTCGACGAGCGCTTTGTGTGCGATGATGTCAGCGAAGTCAGCCAGGAGGCTCGTAGCTGAGTGTCCAGCCGCTGAGTACGACTTCCTCTCGAGCTCGAGCCGTCGTCGCCAGGGTGTGGCGGGTCGGAGTTTAGTCAGCGCAGTTCGTACAGCTGTGTGAAGTTCTTGAGCACTTTGTTCTAACTCTTGAGTGAGTCGTTGTTCAACTACATCCGTCCACAGTTCGAGTGCCGCGCGCTCGGCCGCCCATACGGACATGAAGATCTGGGGAGCGTCTACAGGAGCATAGGCAGCGGCCACTCGAGACAGCGCGTGTGAAATCTCCGACTGGATGAGCTCAGCACTGACGCGTTCTTGTGCG
Organism: Agonum fuliginosum; assembly: GCA_947534325.1. NCBI lineage: Eukaryota > Metazoa > Arthropoda > Insecta > Coleoptera > Carabidae > Agonum > Agonum fuliginosum. Next base: position 31,204,440 of record OX384042.1, on the reverse strand, counting down.
TTCTGCCAGGCTTCTTGGATTTTTCGGTCCTCTACCTCGACGCCTTCGCCGTAGTTGAATGTCTCTAGCGCTAGGCTGTACACTAGCTGCTCCATCTTGGTTTCTTTGTACCTCTGCAGCTGCTCGTTAACTTCTTTCTGTTTCTGTGCAAGGTAATCCAGACCTAGTGTGGTGTCTTCACGTAGCTGTTGTTGTTGCAGTGAGATTTGTTTGTTGTTGGTGATGTAATTGATGTGTATTAAATGACGTGTGAGTAACTTGACGAGGTTGGATTCCAAGCACCTGGTGGTCGGTTTCACAGCGTGCGCACCGGAGAGTTTGGATTGGAGCTGCTGAAGAAGGTTCCCAGTCTCTAGGACTTCTTTGCGGAGTATTCGGTGACTGAATCGACTGTCTGGTGAATGAATTGTATTTAAGGCTTCGTGTATTCTACTAATTAATATACTTTCGTAAGCTAGTTTTTCTGCTAATATAGACATAGAGTTTTCTGTTGTTAATTTCCCGGAATCACGTAGTTTTTGACGTTTTTTATTTAATTCCAGCAACTTATCGCTTAATAATTTTTCAAAGTTTTTGACTAAATTAAAAACTGAGTCACTGATGACGTCAACTTCTTGCGGGCTGACATTTTGCGACTTGAGGATGCTATTCACTTCATTTATGATATTCTCTAGTGATGCTATCCGTTCTGCTTCGATATGAAACCGTCTCGCATGTTTGAGTACATTGAGTTCGTCAGTACAATCAGCTAGTTTGATTTTAGCGGCCTCGATGATACTTTCTAGAGCTAGGATTCTACTATTCGCTTCGGATTGGTTTGGAGATTCTGTTGGTACATTGTCTGGTTTCATGTCATGAGCATTGGCGAGTTTACTTTCCAAGGAGCTGAGTCGGATGAGGACTTTCATTGGCTCGGAGGTGGTCGCGCTGTCTAAAGACTTCCTCCGGAGACGACGTTGATTTTTCTCTTCTGTTGTTGGAGACGATCGGTCTGATTTTTCACCTCGTTCAGAACTGCGGTCCCTTTTCATGATTTTTTTAGTAGGTTTAACTATTTTTTTAGTTTCTAACGTTAGTATTTTAGCTTCTAATTCAGTAATTTTATCTTCAACTTCTTTATTGATGGAAAAAGACTCTCGGCCTTTTAGCGACAACGATCGCCGTTTTTCACGCGAGTCTTGTAGTTTAGATTTTAAATTCCGAACTTGTTTTTCTGAGTTGGTTAACTTTTGTGTCAAGTCTTGTATTCTAGCTGCCATCATGCCATTTTGGGCTTTGTTGTCATCTTCCAACTTCTTGAGATCTTGCGTTAATGTTATGTTTGTCAGCTCCAGGTCATCGTATTTTAGATTCGAGTCTCTGAGTTCTCGCTTCATGGCTTTGATTTCTTGCACAGCTTTTTCAAACCGGAGTCTTAAGTTGTTGTATTCGTCCATCAGGTGATCCATGCTGATGTTGTCTATATCTAGATCTAGATCGATGTTTGTTAAGTCGCTTAACGACTCGAAACTTGAATGTTTCTGTAGACCTTTACCTTCCAACTCTTGCAGTTTTTTGTATAAATAATCATTTTCTTCAATGCCGCGTTGCAACCTTTCATTAACACAGTTTAATTCTTCTTGTAATGAAAGATTCGCAGTGATTTTAGATAAATAATCTCTGTTTAAATGTTCATACTTTTCTAGCGCCTCATTTAGGGTGTCGTCTTTTTCTTTGAGTTGATTTAAACAAATCAGTTTATCATGTTCGGATGTTTGCAGCGTGGTGTGAAGTCGTTGTAGTTCATCAGCAGCGAGGAGTTCGTCGGTGGAGACGCTGTCGAGTGTGCTGGCTCTGGAGGACGGTGAAGACCGATTGCTGCGACTCCTGGCGCGTTCTTTGACCCGACTGATGGGTGTCCTTGCCAATGGAGGCGACACAGGAGTCCACTCGCCGCTTTCACGTCGTCCGCCTTCACTTGCGGTGCGGTATTCCTCATCAGATGACAGCAGTCGTGCAGGTATGACACACGGTCGCGGTGGTAAGTCATCCAGTCCAGCAGCTCGTCGTATCGACAACAACCAATTGGATCGAATCCCCGAAGTGACAGCACTCAACGTATGTACAACATCGTTCCACAATTTAACTTGGAATCCATAGTTCCTCTGGACTGTAACTTCTCCGACGGCTTTGACTTGACTGAGCGTGACTTTGAGTTCATGTTCGGCTTCGTCTTCACTGCTGGGGTCTTTGTAAGCCTTGAGTTGTTGGCCGCAGAGCACGAACCAGAGCTTGTGCCAGTCGTCTTGGTTCTGCAGCATGAGCCAGCCTTTCTTCAAGTGCAGCAGCGTGGTCTCTGCTGGTAGTTGCACGCGCTCCGGGGGGCTCACGTTGGCCTCGCTGATGGTGGTGTCCGTGTCGCTGTCGCGGGTCGGCGTGTGAAGTAAGGTGAGACTGCGGGGCCGAGTCAATACCGCTGCGATGTCTTTCAGGGTTTCTAGACGTTTGGATGATGTTTCGTAATCTGGAAAATGTTTATATAAGTATGGTGTTATATTTTTTGTGGATGGTTCGTACCGTCTACTGGTTTTTGGACGATTGGACCGTCTACACAGTCGGTGCTTTCAATGATCTTATTGTTCTTGATGTTGTTTAAAGTAACGATGTTAATTGTTTTCTGTTGTTTGGTTCTGGTTCTTGCGGCTGCTTTTTCTTCGCTGTTTAGTTTATCTCTAGTCGGTGGTGATGCCGAACTTGGTGGTTGATCCCGGTAACCTAGCATTCAAGTATTTATTAAGTATCAACAAATAAAAACTAATTCAATTATGTATTTTGTCTGCGGTTTGCGGCTTAAGACTTGCAAGGATTCTGCGAAACCTTATAAATACTAAACTAGAATATTTAATTTTAATTGTTCAATTATTAGAATGGTTATTTTTATCCATGATTAATTTTTTCTAAAAATATTATTATCAGTGAATTCGTGGTAGGTATATAAAATATTTAAGAAATGATGGAAACATCAATGCGTTCAGTTGAGTTGTTGCGTTAGTAGAAAGGTTAAATATAATAATCAGCTTGTTGTTTGTTGCATCACAACAACCTGTTATGATGTATCGCTATCGGTGAATTTTTTACCTCCCAATGCTAATAAATATTTCTAGATGGTATTTATAATCATTGCGAAATTTTAATTTAAAAATAATTTACATACTTATAAATACCGTTTATAATATCCAGCATCTTTAAGATAGATTTATGTACAAAGCTATTTCAATTGAGAAACAATAAAAACTATTTTTTTTTGTAAATTCCAAAGTTTCAAGGCAATCAATTAAATTTAGCCCAGAGAAGAATGTAGCAAGTGATTGAAAACAGATAAACATCGCCGTCCAGATCGGCAGCTATTTAAATAGAGAAACAAGTGAATAATGACACATGGCCTTCCTTATTTCCGTTGCGAATTTATTCAATTGTTCCACACACGCAGACAACAACGCGAACAAAAAATCATATAAAACAATATTTGCTTTATTTGCCGCAAAAGCAAAAAAGAAAGTGATTTTCGCTTGACTAATTTTATGTGAATTATTTTATAGACTGCACAGTTGTTGTGTGTGTGTGAGCGGAAGTCAAGTTTATTACGCAATTGTAATGAACACGCACTTTATGTAACGTTTAACATACAGGTGTTATTTTCCTGACCTGTAGTGTTGCTGTTAACACTGGCACTGCTGCTGCTGGTACTAAGACTCCCTACAGGGCTGGTAGTACCCGCTGAACTGTTGGACAGGATGTTCATGTTAGGTGTTAGACTTGGAGGAGTGTTTGTTGTTGGTGATGGCGTTGGATCGTGGAAGTAGCGGCCTGCTGAGTGGCAACTGTTGTAACGAGGCCGAATTGGATTGGGAGTCCCGCCTAACAACAAATCAATTCCTTCATTTTATATACGAAAATATACGCAAGTAAAGAATTTACAAGAAATAAACAACATAAACCCATCAATCATTTATTTCATAATCAATTTAAAATTGTGCCACAATACAAGGATAAGTTAATCAGTTCACTTATTACAGAATTTAAAGGAGTTCACAATAAATCTTTAAGTTCTGTTTTAATAATATTATATAAATGAATTGGTTTTTAAGTGACACATCATGTAATACAGTTATAGTTATAAAGAAGATGTGTACTAAAGTATAGATGAGTACAACAGAAATGAAAAATTAACAATTGACAGAATACAGCATAAATTCAGTGTGAATTATGTAGAAATGAATAATATATAATTAATAGTTCAAGCAGGCAAAAAAGTAACAATTTAACTGCCGATATTGAACTAAAAACTAAGTTAATTTAAGATAAAAATTAAGTAAAGATGGGTTTATACTCACAAAATTTAAGTTATAACATATGAGTCGGTTTAAGCTATATTCAGACCTACCCAACTATAAATGTAAGTGGCTAATTTAACCAACCAGTGCTCAACGTTCGCACTTGTAATAGAAATTTAAATTTTGTGGAAGTGTTGAGTGATGAATTTAGCACTTATACTTATAATTTGCTAGCTTTATATAAGAATGATTTGTACAGCATAAACCGGCTCATTGTGAGCATAAGCCCAATGAAGTTACTTACACCTGGGCGCTTGTATAATGGTAGTGGTTTGTCCGCCAGGGAACGTAGCGTTTCTCTTGTGCCTCTTGTTCCGGGTGTTGTAGACGGCGAGCACGCTGGTCCAGGCTCTGGCGTCGTCGCGAGCCATCGCCTTGACGAACGTCACTCGGTCCGGGCCTGTGATGGCCAAGCTGAACGCGTGTCCGGTCACTTCCTCGCCGTCTGCCACCTCCAGGATCTGTGTCATGTCGATCGAGGCCTGTGGTACCGTGTCAGGCTAGAATCACATTACAAATTCATGTGATTGTGGTCTTCGGGAAAAATTGTTTAGAAAAGTGAACGAGTAACGGGCGTAGCGAGTACTTAAAGCTATATGAGTAAAGTAAAAGCACTTTTCTAAACGTATTGACAGTTGTGTCAAATTTAATATTGACAATATTGACATCTCAGACATTGATATAATTTACTTATTTCCGGTTTTTTTGGTAACAACCCGGAAATTTGTAATTTCTTTAGTGGAAAACTTTAGTAATGTGTCAAATTTAATTAGTTTCTCATTAATAACTCGTAAATCAAGATATGGATGAAAAAATGTCAACAAATCTTCATTTTTCCTTATCTTTCTTATAGTTAACTATAGTTCATTAATTTGTAATTATTGCTATGCTGTAAAGTACTATTTTGCTACACGATTTTGTGATTAATAATATAGTCCATTATTTATATAAAATGCGTAAAAATCATTTTAGCGTGGAATGTGCAAAAACCAAGTCATTAACGAACCAATTTCAAGTAATAAGTGAAAGTTGATCCAGACGTATGGGCACATGATTTCAGGTGCAAAGTTACCTGACTTGTACCAATATCCAATCAATATTAATTACATTTTTACACTACAACACACAAGTACCTGTTAAAATGCACCATTATCTGTCAACGTGTAAACATTCTTGTACAATTTGAAACGGAATATACGTAGTTTTCATAATTATGTTGTGTTTGACTGGAGGCATTTTAGATACACTCACGTTTAGAGTATACGGTGTACGTGTATACGTTCTGTATCACATATTAATTATTTTCTCTTTCACATACGAATACGACTTGGCGCACGCGAGCGCCATCACACACGGCGGAAAAACCGTGAACTAACACAAGCGCAAGGGATCAAGGGACTAGAAAATGTCAAAAAATGACAAGAACACAAGAACTACTAAAGCTTAATAATATTATGTAAAGAATAGGGTTCGTAGCTAACAGTTATTTTATGAATGTTTCGCACATAATCATGAATCTTTAGAAACATTTAATATACTTCCTCATTCATATTTACTTGTAGGTAAATGTAAAGTTCAGACTCGACGGCCTGGTATCTTCTTCAACTGTAATTTAATGATTTTCACTATAAGATCTCGAGATGATTTCAACATCAAAGAGCCGATGTACTGTACCTTCCCACGATCGAATAAGAAAAGAATCATATTATTCAAAAGTCATCAGATTGTACTGCTGTACAGAAGATATCACGCTTATTACAAACTTATCTCGATATCTTTCCTACAATGATATTCAAAATGCTACCGCACTTAAACGATAAGCAAGTGTGGATCAAGTCATTCACCTTACACGGGCAAATTCACAGAGTTTTCTATCAATAAATGAAAACACTTTCACTTAATATCAAATCAACCAACGAACTCTATTAGGTAAAATCTCTCTTACAACATGTAGTAGACCTTTAGTGGTTTTTTATTTACTTTCAAGTGAAACTATATGAGGAGAATGATCGTACGTGAATGTATTGGGATATGAAATGATAAATTCAAGTTCGATTTATGATTATGACAGAGCCCGTTTCGCGTTCACTGAACTGTTATCAGATAGCTTTCTATTCAACTTTAAATTAGATAAAAAATTATGAAAATTATAACATATTCCTGACTTTTACAAAATATATTAAATATTTCTTAATATAGGCAGTAAAAGTACTTTCTAATACATAAATTAGCTAAATACTAATCATATCACATCTATTTTTACATTTTCACACTTTTGCTTTCAGACTGGAATATTGAACGATGAAAAATAGAAATTTTATATGGACTGCCAACTCTATAAAGCTTATAATGTAATTCGTTGAGATCTCGGTGATCAGTGATTGATTTCAGATATTATAATACGCGGCATTCTTGTGGTTGCTGCGGTTTAAGAATGTTCTAGAATAACATCTTGTTTTATACTGCTGTATGTTCCACTGATTCGCAATTTCAATTATCAACAAAAAATCTACAATATATAACCGTTGCACCGTTCGCTACATAACAGGTATTTAAATTGTAATTCATTGTGGAAATTAATTAACATCTACTTACATGTTCATCCACAGAATAGTTGAGCTCCCCATCATCGTAGAGGACGAACCATCGCCGTTGCCATCTCTGCAACAAAGATTTAGATTACTAACAAATAAGTGCTTCGTTTTTTCCTCAAAATATTGTGTGGTCCTCAATTTTAAGACAAAAACGCCCAACACATCTCTCATCAACTACAGCGGTTTCGAAATTTGTCTGAAATGACGACAAAAAATGTTCGAAAAAAAGTGAATGCCTGTAGTAGAGCATCATCATCACAAGACACGCCTCGCTCTGCCTCTGAGGGTTTCTTATTTTTAGATAATTCGACACAACGTTTTTGTTTACAACAACATGGTATTCTTGCCGCTAAATTGAACCTTCAATAGTTCATTGATAGCTTTTGAAAGAATCTAAGTGTGAACAGAGCTTAATGAGTATGGTTCATGTGTAATACAATAAGCATGAGTGACATGTCGCAGTCCAGTGGTCAGTGACGGTGACCTCTGCTTGACCCCGGCCTTGCTGCGACATCGACCTTGCACAGGGCCGGAACACATACTAAATCTATCACTACCGTGTGGAGAGAACTACTTAAGCCTTCCACATAAGCATTTAGTTTAAAGGTTTACATTTAAATGCATATAACTAAATACGAGCATTCACACTTCTCAATTTCAAGCACTGGGAATGCTCAAATTTAGGTAGATGTATTCAAACTTTCTTAAACGTAAACATAAATGTAAACTTTAAAACTTAATGCTTATGTGAATGAGGTTTGAATGTACATGAGGTGGTCATTCAACACCAGAAAATAAAACTCAAAAAATGCTTCCACAAGTAGATTCAAATCTAGAAAATTGGTATGTACTGAAATACCTGCCTTAACAGATTCATTCACAGGTAAATGCAAATATAGAAATTTAGATTCGGCAAAAAGGCAAACATAGAAGATGCAAATCTAGAAAACTATTATTCTTGAGTCCCATCACATACAAGGCTTTATGGTGAATAAAGCCTTGTTCGCACAAGGATTCTTTGAAGATTCTGACAAATTCAAGATTCTGAATTTTGGAGAAGAAGAAGTTTCAAGATTTGGATATTAAATAAAAAATAAATTGATGGTTTTAAAGCAATCAATAAACTATAAATTCTTCTTTTCCAAGATTCAATTTAGACGTACCGCAATTTTCACTAGAAAGAAGAAAACTTTCTTTTTCAGGATTCATATTCTTGGTAGAATCTTCAAAGAATCCTCATGCGAACAGGGCTTAACATTCATGTGTTTGCATTTATGCCAAATGTAAAATTCTAGATTTGCATTTTGTGCTAGATTTGTTGCGTATTTATTTGGTGGTGTTGAATGGCTTCTCATATTTGATTATCTGCATGGTTCCGTACTGAATGCAGACCTGTGTTGGTGACACCTGACACTTGTTCAAGCAAATATAAAATAACAAACAACCTGAGCTGTTGTTTTGTATAACAACCCTAGTGTACGTTATAACCGAGGTTGGTTAGATATCAATGTTGGGTGAAGGACGCGGTCAAGGTGAAATGGTAACGGTTCTACTGGAGGAATCTCAGTTCTGTTATGTTATGTACATCAAGACATAGCCCTCCAGGCTACACATAGTAAGGGCTCGAGTAGGCAATACAAACTATCATTGTGCAGTTCCACGTTTCCTATCTATATTAGTGCTAGCTCAAATCCTACCAGCACAAGACCTACTATTATATAAACTGCAGAAGAAGATATAAACGATGTGTTACTGTCATAATCAAAGTAAAGCAAAAACTGCTACACTTGTAAACAGGAAATATTTTGTCATGTTCAAAGAGTGAATTGATTTGTTTCCAGGATTTAGAAGCATGAAAGTGGGAAGTAATTGTAAAACGAAACATCGGATAATAAAGTGACGGATATAAAGATAAAGGTGTACATAACACAGGTGTATGTATGTTGTACACAGGTGTATTTAACTGAGGTGACCGACATTTTCTGCTCTAAATCTTCCACACCAACATGATTTCAAATAGAAATAGAAACCACGCGCCAACTAATCAACAAATTACAAATACACAGAAAATAGCCCAAGGGTTGTTTTTTACATTCCGCCTTTGTCTTATATTCTATATTGTCACTGGTTAGAGTGTAAGTTTTTAGTAAATAAGCACGTTTCAGGGTCTCTAGAATACGAGTTTACTATTTTCACAATGATGTCTGTGTGTGTACGTTTGAATGTATGGACTTATGTGACGATTATTCGTCCACGATAACTTGAAAAGTATCAAACCTTCAATAACCAAATTTCATATTTATAATTTTAATCAGAATCTTACGTCGGATAAGATTTTGGTAGAAATCCGCAAACCGGAAGCAGTACTTTTGAAGCTTGATACTGTTTTCCTTAAAAAAATTGGTACATTATTTATTTATGACAATTTGTGCAATTAAAAATTAAAGAAAATATAATTATCTATGGGTACCGATAATTTTAAAAACAATTTGCTGAAAATAAAGTACAACTAATATCTATTTTTTGAAATTCCTGTATCTTGTTGTCCAGGATTATAATGAAATCTGTTTCTACACATTTGAATGATTATGATAGTGACAGTACAGTTGAAATATTGGTTTACATTATCGTTTATATATTTCATGAACATGAAACTATTAAAAAGTATAATTATTTGTTAAATTACTAGAATGAGCAAGATTTTTTAATCTTGGATAATGACTTCAACACCAAAAATAAGAATCTAGAATATTCATCCACAGAAAAATGCAACACCAGAGATGCAAATCTAGAATAAAATACCTGCATCAAGAGATTCATTTACACAGGAAAATAAATTCTAGAAAAGTTATAGTCAAAACCGAGTATGTGGGACTCAAGAAAAGACAAACTAATTGCAATGTTTGCATTTATGCCGAATGTAAAATTCTAGATTAGAATGAATTTTAGGATGCAGGTATTTGATGAGTGGTGTTAGTTGGTGTAGAACGGGTTGAACGAACCTAACTAGTCGTACTCTAAGTTCTCTTATTTCACACAGCACATGTGTAATTAGGTACACGCAACATCTCATCGCACTACTGGGGTGTGGCTGCCTCACAGGCACTTTGTATCGTATAACGGTGGCGGTGTTATGAATTTATTAAACTACTAATTACTTATAGGAATGTTACGTTACATTACTGTTCAAGTTTTTCTCTATTTACACAAAAAATTCACTAGATATAAATGACTTGAGTTTTAAATGAAAAAGTAGACAATCATTTAATTATATCAAATTGATGTCGTATTATTGAAGTTAAGAAGCATAAAATAAGTATTGCATAAAAATAACAAGCCAGTAATGTCGAAACTGTACTGTGATCACTAAATTAATTAAAGTATATCACGAGATAAATCTTATGCAATTATTTTAATAACAGCTTATATTTCAGCTAATTAGTATTTTTATTAAAAAATTGCAGTCTAATTATTTTAATAAGGAAGCAGAAAAATGTACCTGAGCGTTATTTATAATTTGTCGCATTTTGCGTCACATTTGAATTAAGACAAATTTATTATAAGCTGAAGGAAAATAAAATAAAACTGATATGAAAATTTCTAAATTTCTAGAACGCGTGCGAATCTAATTAGCCGCATGATGCATGATGCGTTTTTGTTTTACGTGGTGGTATGTTGATGCGCATTTGTCACGAGTCAGACACCCAGCGATCGGCTTTTGTTCCACACCAAAGCTCATTATTATATTATAAACAATACAACGGCTACTTGCATGGTATTGAAAATTAGATTTCTATTACTATGTAATGTACCTAATGTTAGCTCCAAAATGTAAAAATACCTTATATTGCGACGAGTCAAAATGAGTTTTTAGTGAATAAGCACTTTTTAGGGTCCCTAGAACACGAATTTAACTTTTTCTAAATGATGTCCGTGCGTCTTCTTTAAAAATATTTAATAAAAGAGTGCAATAAACAAAACATTTAAAGATGAGTTTATAATGCTGTTGAGTGTGAATGTATGTGGAAATAAGGAGTGCCGTCGCCGTCTTGGAAAGGTCGCTAGCATTTCTAGGAAAACTAAACATGTATGTACGTACGTCCTTATAAATTGTTTATGCACAAACAACAAATACGTCTCGTCTCTGCTAATTATCCTCTGTCGTGCTTCTTAAATGAAATACCAATGAATTCATCAAATCATTTCAGCCTCTATTTGAAGGTAACAGCTACAGCTCATCTTGTTAATTCTAGTAAGACATGATCTGGAAGTACTTCACGACAAGCCGAGTTTCCTGTCATTGCATACGTCCCACATACCGGGTGCCTGTGTCTACTTTAAATACTATTTTTTAAATTTTGCTGGTACTATTGATTTGAGACTAAACTTGTTCAAAATTAAATATACGACTACAATTTAACTGGGAATTATTTAAATAGATACATGCAGTTCCATGAATAATCGAAAATAATGCAAAATACAGCTATTTTCTTATGCGTTTTTCTCGAGAACTAACAAAGCAATATAGTCCGGGAGCTGGCGTCAAATTTTCATGGGTGATTGCAGCAAAGCTGATTTTTACAATATAGTTAGTTCTATAATAACTAATTAAGAATTGCAGTGTTAGCTGGCATGACCGTGTGGCCTGCGAAACTTTCAAAAAATATCAGATTTTCAAGTGAAACCAGCAAAGCTAAAATTTTGTATAATGATACTTTACCAATTATATTTAACAAAAAAATATGTTAGCTGGACAGGCCAAGTGGAAAACCTTGTTAGCTGTGCAGGTGAACAGTGACAGTGACAATGTCAAAATAGTGACACATCGTTTTCATTTTATGTAAACAGTAGAAGAAGATATAAACGATGTGTCACTATTTTGACACTGTCACTGTCAATGTTCACCTGCACAGCTAACAAGGTTTTCCACCTGCCCTGTCCAGCTAACATATTTTTTTGTTAAATATAATTGGTAAATTATTATTATACAAAGTTTTAGCTTTGCTGGTTCACTTAAAAATCTTTTATTTTTTGCAAGTTCCGCAGCCTCTTAAAATCTTAAGCCCCGCTTTCGGACCAGCTAACATTGCAATTCTGAATTAGTTATTATAGAACTAATTATATTATAAAAATCAACTTTGTTGAAATGGTTCGGTCAAATTTGACGCCAGCTCCCGGACTAATATGATCGAGTGCGGGCTCATATTGTGTAGTTTTTAATTTTGAACAAGTTTTGTATTTACAATTTTCATCTAAAATCAATCGGTAAGTAAGTACAGCAAAATTTAAAAAATAACATTTCAAGTGATTTATTTACGAAAGCAAATGTAATAAATGAAAGGGATGAATAGAAGAATAACAGAATGTGTTGGTATGATTCTATTCTATGAATACTAAGTTATCTATTTTTGTAGTAACGATAGGTATAAAAGTAATAGGTATATGCGTGTGTATTATTTTACGACTTGACTTATCTGTTATCAAAGTAACCTTGAGCAACATTCTTCGTTTTTGGATTGTAAATAATAATAATAGTAACGTGTTACAGGTGTCATACATTTTACATAAACAATTATGTGTACATTCACTAATCTATGTACACATGTTTTTGAACATATTTTACGAAGTATAATAAATTATTGTGTACTTGTTATTAAGGCGCATCTCTTCAAATAAAATTTTAAGCAAAAAAGCAATAAGTCAAATGATTTATAAAAATATTTTCGAGGTGATGTCTGTGTGTGTGTACGTATGTTCGTTAGGGCGTATGTAACATTTTTTTCGGGTTCTATAACTCAAAAGATACAAACATCTAACAACCAAATTTTATATTTAAGATTTAAATACTAATCTTAAGAACCCAGCTACTTTTTTGAAGCAATCCCCAAATCAGAAGTAGTACTTTGCTTAAATATTTAGATAAATAATAATTAATATATCACAATATTTTCTATTTTAATATTTTAAATGAAATATTATTTTTTGTCATATCTACAAAAATGTTTCTGTAGATGGTACTATTTAGCAATTAATTTATTATTTATAATTTAGAGTATGCAACTTTAGTATTCAGTATCGTTAACATTTTTTGTTACTACGTAAAATTTAATTAGTGACACATCGATTATATCTTCTTCTGCAGTTTACATAAAATGACTAAAATATATTTGTGAGTACCTAATATAGGTATAGTAAAAAGAGTAAAGAGGTCTTATATCAGCTTGTCGTATTTTTGGGTGTGATTTCGCACTTTGATTTGTTGAACAGGTACAGTTACCTTGAAATCTGAGACAAGGCCATTTTGGAGTTGATCCATATACATAACTCGTTTTTAATCAACACACACACACACACACACACACACTTATGTAGCACATATTTTGTACAAAGAAGAAAGACATCGATATAGGTACCTACAGGTGCATGAAGGGTTGGTGTCACGGATAGTAACACTCTGTAGGTTGTAATATGAATGAATAGTAGGTGTTGTTTATACATTGCGTAGTTATGTCCTTCTATTTACAGTTCACGTGCGTGTATAATATTATAATTCTTACTATTTACTCTCGAATCATTTACATATTCATAAGCTAAGAAAAACAGATTCACATAGGTAATTCAGACCAGAAATCAAGTATTGCATGCGGTACCTACTGAAAATCACATTTTATATCACAATGTAGAATCAATTATTTAATTCATTCAATATTTTATAAACCTATTTTCAAGGCTTAAAGCTTGCTTGTATGAATGTAAAATATGGATTATGCATGTAGTCATATACATGTAAAATCAAATTTTATTTAAAAAAATATGTACAGGGTGTTTTAAGTCGAATGTAACAGCTTATTGCTGGGCTGCTCATTTTAAGCAAAACATATCCAATTCCTTCTTGTTAACAAAATACAGCAGGTTGAAGTTTTATAAATAACACATTATTTTTAAATTTTGTAATCAAGACACTTTTAAAAAGCAAATCGTTTTATATAAAAATAAATTAGTTTGACAGCTGTTATTTATTTAGGTAGGTACATTTACAATTCGAGATTAAAAAGTTATACGTACGCAGAAATAATACGAGAAATATTTAAATTATACTTATTAAGTCTTTATTATGAAGTATTAACTTATAATAAATGCATTTTTAATCACGAATTGTAAATGTCACTAAATGACAGCTGTCAAACTTATTAATTTTTCTATAAAACGAGTTGTTTTTCAAAAGTGTCTTGATTACAAAAATTTTAAAAATTAATGTTATTTATAAAAATGAAATCTCTTGTATTTTGTTTACCAGAAGGATTGACCTTAGGATAATCTGTGAAAGTTTGTTATGCTCGACTTGAAACACCCTGCATGATGAGAGGGTGTACTGTATACAACTCACCTTGGTTCTGTTGAGCGGTATGGAGAAGTCCCAGCCTGGTGCCACGAACAAGTAGCCACTCTTAGACACTTTCCTCATCGCCTGAAACAACACAATTCAAACTCAAATTATAAATCATACGTGATCCACAGAAGATCAAATACATATGCAAGTAATCCTTTTTTCACATTTATATATATTTTATTTTTATTTAAGACTACTATGAACACTTGCCTAAGAATCTGTTTGTTAGATTTTTATTTTTATTATAATTTTATTTTTATTGCTGTGAATGAATCTTTATTAATAATCAGTATATAAAACTGAAGTTATGATAAATAAATAAATGTTATAGTTTTTTGAAATGACGTATTTCCAAATTTCTATGCACAATTTATTCTTGGCCAATAAAAAATTAATTAGATCGTGTTTTAATCTTCAAGGATATACTATACGAGTATACATACGAAATTAAATGAGTGTTGACAAACTTATAAAAAACGAATATACAATCTTGTACAAATCAATAATAAAATTTGTTTTTATTTGAAATTGCTAACTTGGTAGTAAATTATTGTAAATAAATGCGGAATAGTTGAACAAGGTTAAAACTTTCTTAACTTATAATAAGAACATATGTTATTGTACACTTGTTCATATCGTATGAATCACAACATAAGTATGTCACTATATAGTTGTGAAGATTTTGTCAAATTCATCTGATACTTATAATTTTTTCTGCTGTTGCTACCTAACATATTTTTGATCTAATTTAAAACAGGTCTACGAGGACCATTAGGTGTTGAAACCAAACCTGTTTTGTTGGTTTTACATATCTTTAGAAAAAAGAAATATTTTAGCGCGAAGTGAAAATGATCCCACAGTGATGCACTTGTTACATCAACTCTGTGACAATTAAAAGTAAAAACCGAGTAATGAAGAAAGACACAGAACAATAGCTGTGTGATGTAACACGCAGTACTGTACGCTTAACACACACAATGTTGCAGCAAGTTAAGAAATAGCGAGAAGGCGAGAAGGGCCATTCCTGAACACTAGTCAATCCGGATGCTTCAAATTGAAGACCATCCTAGCTATATTATTACACATTTCTAACTGAAATTTCATACGAACAATCATGAATCACAACTTTTATCATTTCATAATCAATTTTACGTTTATTAATGCACAAAAAATATATTTTTCTTTTGAAGTCGGTACACAGGGTGTTTTCAAATCGAAAATTTCTGAGGTTATTTTAAGCAAAAAATGTCTTATTCCTTCCAGTTAACAAAATACAAGAGGTTGAAGTTTTCTCGGAAGTTTTAAATAACGCGAATTTTTAGAATCAAAACACTTTTGAAAAACAAATCGTTTTATAGAAAAATTAATTAGTTTAATAACTATCATTTAGTGACATTTATAATTCAAGATTAATAATATATTTACAGAAATAGTTACAGAAATAAGACGAGCACTATTTAATTATATTAAGTATTATTTATATAACTTAAAATAAATGCATTTTTAATCTCGAATTGTAAATGTTATTAAATGACAGCTGTCGAACTAATTAAAATGAATTTATGAAAAATTTTGTAATTAAGGCACTTTTGATAAGCATATCGTTTTATAAAAAAATCTATTAGTTTAGCAGCTGTCATTTAGCGACGTTTACAATTCAATATACCTTAATAAATGCATTTAAGTTATGTTCAATTGTAAATGTCAATAAATGAAATCTATCAAAGTAATTAATATTTCTATAAAACGATTTACTTTTCAAAAATGTCTTGATTACAATTTTTTTTAAAAATTACTGTTATTTATAAACTTGAACCTCTTGTTAACCAGAAGGAATAGGAGATTTTTTGCTTAAAATAACCTCAGGAATAAGCTGTTAATGTTCTGAACATAAACACCCTGTACATAGTCGTAAGGCTAGAGACAGTGAACCCGCATTGACTATAAAATATTATGTAATTTCGCCTTTTTACTAATTGTTCTAATTTATTTCACAAAATACAAGATTTTTGCTAAATTTAATTCTATAGCCGTGTAATCACAACCTTTAAGTGCATCATTGTAAAATATGAGATCACAGATTCCATAAAGTTGCAAAATGATTTATAGTAACATGCTTTTTGCTTTGACTTTTCTAGCAAGAAATTCTTTAATGTTTCTGAGTCCTGGAAAAAATAAATTCACGCAGTTTTAACGCTACCAATGAATTAGAAATTCTTCTTGTCCAAGATTCAATCTACTGCGCGGCTATTTTAGAGGCAATTCTTAAAACTGAAAATATTAGTAGGGCTCTATGTGTGTTCATTTGCAGGGTATTCGTTCCATTTACCTTATAAGTTAGTGATCCGCGCAGCTTTAGCAGCGAAGATGTTATCTAACACAGCGCACCTTATTTGGCAAATGCGGACATACTTGCTTATATGTTATGCACGAACATACATTCAAACTAACATGGCGACCAAAATTATATTCCTTATAGTGCAGAAGATTCTGTTCACAACAAAGTGTCTCTTTCAACAGAATTTTGGACAAATTCTGGTGGGATGATTTATGGTTCGGGTCGCATAACGGGCCGACCGACACTTGTCAATCATTCATACATACCTACATACATGTATGTACAACATATGTAATACATTCTAATATGACTCATCTATTATTGGTACAAACATTACTGTATACGCACATTATATTCGTACATTTATTCTTATTCAGCATATGCATAGTTTGATATGTTGAAAAAATCATTTCCAAAGTGTTTGAATTTAAAATGGATCATGTAATTTTAAACTATACTCTTAATGTTTAGAATTATACATGTTCGTAAAGTTAGTCTTTTTTACACATGTTGCTCAAAATAAGAATACAAGCGAAGCGAGTATTCTCAAGCCCTGGGGTCCTATTCTATTTCACTTATCAACGTTGATAAGTTGGGTTGTCTTGATAACCCCCCACCATGTGTGACGTAGTAGCCAAGCGACTGTCGCTACGACTTATCAACCCTCGCTACGGTAGACATGCGCGTTGCGTTGATTTTTGTTCGTTGTGAGGTTAAAATATTTATTTTATAAATATAAAATACCAATAAATTATGGGTTCATTATATGTATTTAATATTTTTGATTAGTTTATTAAATAATTCAACTTACAAATTATAGAAATAAGAAATTGAAATTTTTCTTGAAAAAATAATTTACTTTGAAAATCAAAAAATGGCTTATTTTAAAACAAATAATACGTTTATGATAAGTGATAGGTAAAATGGTGGTTTAGCAGTTTTTCTTGACAAATTTCACAGTAAATGTAAAATCTCTATCAGTCGTTATCAACTAGAGGTCAAATATCCCTAACCCTTGATATAGTTACAAACGACTGTCGCTATGAATTAGAATAGGCACCCTGTTCGCACGAGGATTCTACCATGATTCTGAATCCTGTAAAAGAAGAAGTTTTCTTCTTTCTTAGTGTTAAGGAGGTTGGTGACCGTTTATTAAAATGATGATGAGAGGCTGAAATTTATACAGTGCCTTCATTTCACTATTTAGATTCTAAAATTATTATTTTTTAATTGTCGTCTATCCGGTTTTTGAGTAATTAAATGTTGAAATTCGCTCGTTTTACATGGACTCTTATGGCAATTCACTAAATTTTTGTTTAAACTATATGATAAAATGATGAAAAATTCACAGAACTTGTATTAATATTTCCAATAAACCTTTAAAAATAAGTTCTTCAAGATTTTGTGTACTTTGTCTAAACCATTTGCAAGTTATTTAAAAAAAATGTAAGCATGTCAAGCATTTTTGATTAGGGAATTAGTAATTATTGTAAAAATAAATATCACAGCACAGCAATGCAATGACATCAGCCAACGTGCGTTGAGGCGTTGAGCTAATTTTGTTTTACATTATCAAAAATATTTTTATTTTCATATCCTCCCTTTAAGGCTAATGTCTGGGTACGCCACTGCAGGCGTCCCCAACCTCCTTAAATTGCGGTGCCGCTAAATTGAATCTTCAATGAGTCTTGAAAAAGAAGAATTTATAATATATTGATTGCTCCAAAACCGATTTTTTTTAAAGATTCAGAATCTTGAAGCTTCTTCTTTTCCAGTATTCAGAATCTTCTTATTAAATTTCAATTTGAAATTGTTTATAATACAGCCAGAATCGTTAAAATTGTGAATCTTCTGGATTTACAAGTGTTATGATATAATATGATGCACTCTGCAATAGAATATCCTCAACCATGGCACCGCTCTGTGAATGATTGACAAATGAGTAAGTTTCCTGTAATATAGTATGGTATACACGCGGAAGTACAGCGAGCCCTCGCAACCTGAACCTGTCTTGTATCAGACGCTCCATCTTCGCTTCCGTTCTGGTTTCTGCACTTGTTGAGCTAGTGACCTCGTGTGTGCGGTTACCAGCCATCCACTCTCGCATCCAAGTGACTTGGTATTTATATTTTTTGTAGACTTGGTAGGTATGTAGTGAATATTTCGGATATTATAATACATGAAGCGTGTATAATTGATAAGTATAGGTGCTCGGAGTTTGGGTCTTACTTATATGAAATTAAATTTAAAACATGCCGCATAACTTCGAGTAGCTATGCAGGGTGTTTCAAGTCGAGTGTAACAAACAAAAACAGCTTATTCCTGATGTACAATTCTTTCTGGTTAAGAGGTTGAAGTTTTATATAAATAACACGAATTTTTAAAAAATCTTGTAATCAAGACACTTTTGAAAAGCAAATCGTGTTATATAAATATTAATTAGTTTGACAGTTGACGTATAAGAAGTTGACCCATCCTGTTAAAATCTATCGTAATCGTTAGTTTTACGTTAGTTGAGTTTAGTTTTGTAGAAAATTGCGTTAGTTTTGAAAGTTTATACGTATTTTAAAAAATAATATTTCGGTGGCCTAACTTTACAACTTACATCAAATAATAAATTAAAAGTTATTAATGTTTTCCTCGCACTTTCGAATAAAGGGTTGGGTTGTTATGAAGTTAGTCCACTCAAATATTATTTTTAAAAAATACGTTTAAACTTTCAAAACTAACGCAATTTTCTACAAAACTAAACTCAACTAACGTAAAACTGGTAAAACTAACGATTACGATAGATTTTAACAGGGTGGGCTAGTATGGGTGGGCCAACTTCTCATACATTGACAGTTGTCATTTAGTGACATTTATACAATTCGAAATTTATGATAAGTATTATTTCTATAACTTATACTAAATGCATTTATTATATTGAATTGTAAACGTAACTAAATGACAGCTGCCAAACTAATTGATTCACAGAAATAATAACGATTAATATTTAAATTAGTATATTATGCATTTAATTAGGTAAGTATTATTTCTATAACTTATAAATACATTTTTAATCACGAATTGTAATGTCACTAAATGACAACTGTCAAACTTATTAATTTGTCTATAAAACGATTTGCTTTTCAAAAGTGTCTTGATTACAAAAGTTTTAAAATTTTTGTAATGAAGACACTTTTGAAAAACAAATCGTTTAGTTTGGCAGCTGTCATTTAATGACATTTACAATTCAAGATTAAAAATGCATTTATTATAAGAGAAATAATATTTAATATAAATGCTCAATATAATTTAAATATTGCTCGTATTATTTCTGTTATACCTACCTACTTAGGTACTTAAAAAAATAATTTTTAATCTATATTTGTAACTCTAAATGACAGCTGTCAAACCAATTCTAAAATCAATTTAATTTTCAAAAGTGTCTTAATTTAAAATTTTTTTAAAATTCATGTTATTTATAAAAGTTGAATTTGTTGTATTTTGTGAACTGAATTTGATACTGATGTAGGTAAATGAAGACCTTGAAACGTACCTTATCTTTATCATTATCCATGATAGTTGTACATTTCGCCCTCACACTGTTTTCACTGCGTAATATGAACATTCACTAGCACTGAACACTCGTTGTCGTTGCATGTATGTAAGTTAAACTAAACGTAAACCGGGAGAACAGTTAGGAATTCTGAGTACCAGTGCTAGTGTGAAGTTTAAACTCTCTACTGTAGTATACTACTACTGCAGGACTTTCCTATGACTGCAGGAACAGAGGAGGGATCATTATTTAATAATAGAATAGAAAACAATCACTCAAAAATACTCTTCACTTATCCATGAGTGAGTTACTTTGTAAACTGTTTCCAGACCTCTAAAATCATGTAGCAATGAGCTATTATTTACATTTTATACGATCATTTCACTGATTTTCTGATTTTCATCGTCTACGTATTTTAAACTTATATTTTATAATAATTGTAAATAGTTTGGGAGCATATAGTCAAATGTTTGTATGTAACACGTACAGAAAAGTTTTAGAGGACTCATCTAATTTAAAGATTCGTCAGAAAATATACATGCAACAATTTGAAAAAGAGATCGTGCAAAGTATATGTGTCTAAATGCAGCATCGTTCAATAACTAACTAATACTGAATAACTGAAAACAAGTTTTTTGGCTTAAAAGCTAATTTTGCCTGGACCAAAGCAATTATCTTTCCAAAAATTCTATTGACTAATAATTATTTAAAATATTTTGTGAATCAAAATAATGTCTTTTAGTATAGGTAATGAATTCCTCTGTGGCAGCTTGCATAATAGTTATATTAGAAAAAAGGCAGTAATTGTTACAAACTGTATAAATATTATTTTATTTTTATTATATTATTAATTTCATTATTAAGAAATTATTAAAAGCGCACATTTTTTATTTTTCGTTCGTTTTTCTGTTTGTTATATATTTTTTAAAGGTTTAACTTGCCTAGAAAATAGGTACGAGTATTATTATTATTAGAAAAAAATATTAGATTTTTATCGCCTATTTATATTTAAGATGCCTACTGCCTATTTAAAAGGAATTCACGGCTTATATGCCTGCTTATTAAGGCATTTTTAAGTGTCTAAAAATCCGGGCTTTAATAATTACTGTTAAAAAAATCTCTATTAATAGCCTTCTTCCCACTAATGTATATTATCGCGATTATAAAAGAAAAATTAAATTGAATAATCGTATAAAATGCATTATTAATGAATCAAATTTCATATTTCACAATAATGTATTTAAAGTTTGCGCCTTGCTTACACGACTATGGTATAAATGCGAATTTTACGTCTTCCCACTAATGTATATTATCGACTATAAAAGATTAATATAATTGTTGTGCATTTATAAACGTATGAAACAATAAAAGTCCAAGTACTCGATGGATGTCACACTTGCATTTATCAATTCAGGGGTCCTATTCTATTTCACTTATCAACGTTGATAACTTGGGTTGTCTTGATAACCCCCCACCATGTGTGACGTAGTAGCCAAGCGACTGTCGCTACGACTTATCAACCCTCGCTACGGTAGACATGCGCGTTGCGTTGATTTTTGTTCGTTGTGAGGTTAAAATATTTATTTTATAAATATAAAATACCAATAAATTATGGGTTCATTATTTGTATTTACTTTTTTTGATTAGTTTATTAAATAATTCAACTTACAAATTGTAGAAATAAGAAATTAACATTTTTCTTGAAAAAATAATTTACTTTGAAAATCAAAAAAATGGCTTATTTTAAAACAAATAATACGTTTATGATAAGTGATAGGTAAAATAGTGGTTTAGCAGTTTTTCTTGCCAAATTTCACAGTAAATGTGAAATATCCCTAACCCTTGATATAGTTACAAACGGAATGACGTCACGAAGTTATCAACTGAACGTTGAACGTAGCGACTGTCGCTATGAATTAGAATAGGTACCCTGGATTCTCCAAGTTAGAAATATGAGCAGCAACTTTAGCGTTGTATGTTTCTTCGCGTTCTGATTGCAGTGCCAGCCTCAGACTCTAATCACTGGCAGATAAAAAACAGGCGCCATATCTTAACCGTATCATTATCGAAATGATGCCGAAGCCAACATATTACTACACAAATCCATCCATGATGTCTGTCTGTCTGTATGTGTGTGTGTGTGTGTGTGTGGATAACGGTAAGAAGTTTTTTACGAATTTTATTGAAATCATTCCGGTTTGCATCTGAGATTAAATTTTAGAAATTGTAGGACAAGAATTTTTACTACCCCTGCATGTTTATTTGTGTATGTATAACTGTTAATCCATTTTAATTTTAATAATACAATATGATTCAGAAATAATTTGAAATAAGCAGGTTATCAAGAATAATAAAATATACCGTTATACCTATGTTTATACATAGATTATTTTTATATATTTTATATTTCTTACACAATAAACTTTATTACTAGTCGAGTTACTAGTAATCAATAATTTTATAAATAAATACAGGGTGTTTCAATTCGAGTGTAACAAACTTAAACAGCTGAAGATCCAATTCTTTCTGGTTAACAAAATACTAAAAAAAATACTAATTTTTAAAATTTTATTGTAAACAAGACACTTTTGAAAACAAATCGTTTTATAGACAACTTAATTAGTTTGACAGCTGTCATTTAGTGACATTTACAATTGGAGATTAAAAATGCATTTATTAGAAGTTATAGAAATAATACTTCATATTAATGCTTAATATAATTAAATATTGCTTGCATAATTTCTGTAACTTATAAACTATTCGTGTTTAATCTCTAATAATTGTAAATGTCACTAAACTCAAACTCAACTGTCAAACTAATTAATTTTTTTATAAAATGATTTGTTTTTCAAAAGTGTCTTGATTACAAAAATTTTAAAAATTAGTATTATTTATAAAACTTCAACCTCTTGTATTTTATTAACGATGAGAAGAAATTGGACATAAGTACAATGATAAGTACATATGTTCAATAATGACATCTTTTGATTAAAATGACCTCAGGAATAAGCTTAAAGTTTGTTATATTCGACTCGAAACACCCTGTATATTTGAAAAAATTAATTAGTTTGACAGCTGTTATTTAGTGACATTTACATATTTACAATTCGAGAATAAAAATGTATTTTTTATAAATAATTTATAAATAATTCTTAATATAATTAAATATTGACGTATTATTTCTGTAATACAGTATTAATCTCGAATTGTAAATGTCACTAAATGACAGCTGTCAAACTAATTAATTTTTCTATAAATCGATTTGTTTTTCAAAAGTGTCTTGATTACAAGAATTTTAAAAAATTCGAGTTATTTTTAAAATTTAAACCTCTTGTATTATTTTTTTTGAAATAAGCTCAGGAATAAGGATTGTTAAATTCGACTTATAATTATAATGATTCAGCAACCACCACTACAGGGCTAAATAGCGGGAGTAGGGAAGAAAATCATTTCGCCAGACTATTTTTTCTTAAATTCAAACCGACTTCAAACCTTTCTATTTTAGTTAGCAGTTCATAAAATTTAAAAATTTGATAAAATTTGTCAAGTAGCTGATAAAAGAAAGTAAACAATTGAACTGTATAAAAGAAACGTAAAAAAAGAAAAGTGAACAATAGTCAATTTCTACAATTAGTTCCACATTGCTAGGCAACAAAACAATCATCGTGTGGACAAACAACAGTGACAGGTTGTAGTGTACAACACAACATTACTTAGCTAGTTAGTTAGTTAGTTAGTGCTGATCGCTTTCTCTCTATGTACTGTTAATGTACACGGTGCATGCCAAGTTCTACGTGTACCAGAATGTTGCTAAATCATAAAAAACACAAGACTTGCAGCTTAAATAGGCTGGAACCAAAAACAACCCTTCCAAGTACAAATACGATACTTGCAAATGAGGTTTCTATCACTATTATGTTTGTTAGACGGAAAACAAAGTTAAGAATATAAATTTTAAGCAAAAAATGCCCAACTCCTTCTGGTTCACAAAATACAAAAGAGGTTGAAGTTTTATAAATAACACTGATTTAAATTTTTTGTAATCAAGACACTTTGGAAAAGCAAATCGTTTAATAGACAAATAAATTAGTTTGACAGCTGTCATTTAGTGACATTTACAACTCGAGTTAAAAATGTATTTGTTTATAAGTTACAGAAATAATACGTGCAATATTTAATATGAAAGCAATTATATTAAGAATTATTTCTATAACTTATAATAAATGCATTGTAAATGTCACTAAATGACAGCTGTCAAACTAATTAATTTGTCTATAAAACGATTTGCTTTTCCAAAGTGTCTTGATTACAAAAAAAAAATTTTCTTCAAAAATATTTAATAAAAAAAATCGTGTAAGTAGCTTATTACCAAACTAGAAAATAAATAATTTGAAATAGGTACCTAGTTAATGATTTCAAATTGCAATGGTTCGCTGATCAAAATAAGATTTATAGTTTGTGATTAATCAGTTGAAACAATACAAAAGACCTTGTCCTAAAAAAGTACACTAAATACCTTTACACACACACAAGCCAAAATTAAATCAATGCACGCAAATGAAGGCCACTCTCCACCAACCGCACACACGGTGTAGGACGTACAATTTAATTAACTATGTCAAATGCATATTTTTTGGCCGCGTGTATGTATGTTAACGGTGCTGTTAATTTGAGCTACTTTGCCGCGCCTAAATTTAATTATAACTCCCCCCTTCTCTTCTTAACTCTTCGTATTTAGCTAGAAAACCGCTTTTCTGTTTCTGTTTATGTTTATACAATCTCAATTTTACAAAATAAACAACAGTAATCTCATAAAAATGCATGATTCATTGCTCTACATTATTACTGAACTATATAGGTAGGTATACATTTTATGGAATAATTTTCATACAATGTATTATTATAATTGTGTGGAGATATAACGGCAAATTATGCTAATATGTACGCAATTTTTATGTGTGTGCTTAATAAATATTTTCACTTCTATTTTGGCAAATTTGTTCCATTTAAACGGCAAATACGATGAAGTGAATTGTAATGTTGGCGACGCTGTGCGCCGTGCGCCGAGGTCACTGCATGTCTGGCCCTAATTTTATCTCAAAGCGTCGCGACGTCTCTACATAGCTACATCTGTTCAGTGCAGTCCAGACGAAATTAAACTGCAGCTAAATGCATCAGAGCTAGCGTAGCGGTCAAATTAGTGTGGAATTGAAGGGCTTGGAGTCCTGTCTGCCAGTCCTAAGTGGCTGGATTAGGCTTCCTCAAGCCTGTTGAGTTACAAAAATGTTCATTATATAAATTCAGAGTTCTAGCGTATAGAAGTATAGAAATAAACTTCCGGGACTAAAACTGTTCTTTAGTCCTTATTTTTAGGGACTAAGGTTCTTAATTTGATCCCAAGGGATTATTTCTCATATTTAATCCCGTTGTCAAGGAATTGAATTAATTAATCCCGTTGTCAAGTAAATACGTGCTATTTGTTACAGAGTATCTATGGTAACAATATAAATATTTGTCATAAAATTTACTGTCAAAATTACAAAATGTGTATTATTTTAAACTATTTTACATTCGTTTGACGATGAAGTGCAAAAAATAGCGTATATACCACAGGACTAAAGTACCTTTAATCCCTCAGGTGATTATTTCCCTCACCTTCGGCTCGTGAAATAAACTTCACCCTCAGGATTAAATCATGCGCACTTTAGTACTTTAATATATAATATACTATTCTTATTTAGGTATAAAACATATTTACTTAGAAATCTACAACGAAAAAGTAGCTTATTATGCATGGTTGTGGTTGTATTCAGAATTTAATGTATAGAATCAAAATCTTAAAAAATATACGGGGTGTTCCATTTAAAATATGGGAGTTGATGTCACTTCCGGCTAAACAGGAAGTAACAAAAATCCATTATTTATGTAGTTTAATGCGCCTTTGAATGTAGTTTATAAACCTATAATATAAATGTAATTGACTTAAAAATGGTACATTTTTTTGTGAGGACGCGTCTGTTTCAGGAAACTCCCGGTATGCTGAAGGAAATAAAAATGACAGAGAGTAGATGGCTGGTAACCGCACACACAGTATGTGAGTTATTTTTCAGTAAACAAGTCGCAGAAGTTGGTGTTGTAACCTGCCGTTGAAGTCTCTGATATTGATATCTGTTAGTTGAGAGGGACCTCTCCCTAATCCGTGGGTTCATGTTTGTTTCTTAACGGTATTTATTTATTTATTTACTGATGACAGATGCTCCAACACACAGAGATCTGAGATGTGTTTCTATTGTTCCAATGCTAATTTATTTAAATCAAGAGTGTTTGTTATGAATTATTTTACATTGATTTTATCGCCATATGCGCGCTTTTCTTACTTTATACCGAGCTGGGACAATTCACCAAAGACATGAGAATTCACTTGAAAAACTAAATCATGAACAAATTCATAATCCTTTCAAAATTCAACTAAAACATATTTAGGCCAGAAAAAAGTTCTGTCGTTGAATTTAGAATTTATCCTCTCCGTAACAAAATATTGCGTGTTTAAAGATGTAGCAGTTTCTGCTTTACTCATTGCATATTCAAAATTTGAAGGAAAAACAAGTACTATACCTAGATGTTTGTGAAAGAACTAATCTATTGGTTTATGCCTAGTTGCAATTCTGAAAAAATATTTGGAATCCATATAAAAAATTGAAAAAAAAAAGTGTGTTTCAAGCAATTCTAGGTACATACTTCATCTTATGATTGAGAGATTTATTGGAAAATGTAACTCCGGCATAAACCTAGTTCCATTCTTCGTCTGTAAACAAATTTATAAAATTTAGCTTTATCTGTAAAACTTCAAAGCATTTAAAAATTGCTATAGACTATGGTTTTACGAATTTTAAGCGAGTGTTTAAGAGTGCTTAAGGTTTCATCAGGAATTGTGAATTAAAATGAATTAATTTTGAATGAATGTATGCCCAGGTCTGTTACTAATAAACGAGCTAATAAGTAATAATATTGTGTTTATGATAGTTTTCTCTTACACGTAATTGGTACAGTACTTAAAGTGAAATCCTAAATATGAAATCAAACATTGATCTTTGATCGATTGATGTGAAATGCTTTTCTAAATCGCTTTATAAAATCGTTAACCTTTTAGCATTTTTCCATACAAGTCTTTAAAAAAAAAACTCACCCTATGATATCTTGCAGAATACTAATAATATAATAAATAAAATACAAGTCTTGATCAAAATCAGATAAGGTTGCATTTTGTATTATTTATTGCATTTTAAATCTAATAAAAAGTATGACTAGCCTATCGCAGTTTTAATCGATTTATATAAATTACACACACCGACACACGTGTAAAACATACACAATTATAACAAGAATAAATATCATTATAATTTGTAATTTTGTTCAGAATGACATATAAATAATTCAAGTTTATATCAAAGTCTGGGAAATATATTTTCATTATAAATGTGCAACGATTTCAATTAATTATAATAAGTTAGAGGAAAAATTTAAAAAGAGCTTGTTTCTTCAATTTTTAAAAAAAATATAAATTTTATTTTTATTGGTACCTATTTATTTTGTCAGCTACGAATAAAACTAAAAATCAATTTAAATAAATTAATTTAGGAACATTATTTGTAATGATTAATTTATTTGCTTGGAAATTAGTTCTGGTACGTTTCGGAAACGATGACAAAAATAAGATTTTTAAATTTCTAGGTATATTGTTCTTATCCATGCGCAATAAAAAGTTAATAGATTGTTGTAAATTTCATCAGCAAAATTGAAAATTCGTGAAATTTGACGTAAGTATCTATGATGACGTGTTGAGCATCACCTACACTCGCAGCGGCAGGGAGGTAAGAGGCAAGGGAGGTAAGGTAGTCAGAGGATTGTCAAGGTCGCATTTTTAACTTGATGCCTCTCTTGTCTTATCTTAAGCCGTTAACGTAGGTTATAGCAGACTAACTAAATTATATTAGGAAATGTACATACATAACAACTTGTGTAATCAATGTTGTTTACCTACACCACAAGCAGACACCTGTTGTAATTCAAGTGAACCAGAATATTCAATTCCAGATTTTTTAATTAACTAACTAACAAATTATGATTCATGAATCTGGAGTACCTACTGGAGTCTGGTTGTATCTGATTTTTTTAGTGTTGCAATCAAAATGCGATAAACTGATAAATGCAGTCACTTATCTTTTATCTACGAGTGGATGAATGAGTATTATTTATGATTTTATCTAATGTAAATAAATAACACAAACTACTAATCCTTTTACTATATTTTCATATTTTGTACGTTTCTATAAATCGTAGTTCAAAGATTAAAATTAAATAATACACCATTTCGCTGTAGTAATTTTGTAACATTTTTGTTTGAACAAATTGGCGTTCTGAGACTGGAATATTTTTTACTTTTCTTGTACCCTACAGGTATAATTACCAAAATAATTGACTACGTACAGTCGCCCAATAAACCTGAACAAACTTTAAGTATAGAGAAAAACCTACGTGATTTAGATTAGCAACCATCTGTGTTTTTGAATATGATTTTTGATAAGTAAAGTAAAAAGTAGTATAGATGTACAGGTACAGGTAGAGGAATGTGTGTAGTGTAGGGTCAATCAAACTCACGTACTCGATTGCATTCCAAAGCTTCAGCACTGTGCTCTTCCTTTTGCTTGAAACAGTTGGAACATTTCGTCTTGTTGAAGATATTCGGCGCAAACTTCCTACAATCACTTCGCAACGAATTCGGAGACATTGTTTACACAAAAACACACTTCAATCAGCACATATTCAATCATAAACACAACACTACACAAATGCTGTTGCTGATTTCAGTTTATTTTTAAATGGTTTTATCAACCGAGTTATCCTTCTTCTTTGCCAAGATTACTTTGCTCAGAATGAAAACACAACGGGGAATTCATTCCAGGCATATTTACAACAATATACAACATTACGATTCACTTTTCATCGGGAAAACACTTCTACACCTCAAAGTTCTTAAGCAAACTGACTAATCCACTTTACATGCCATCGCACAACTGTCAATTATGCAGTGCTGCCACCTTGACAATATCAACAAACTTAACAAACTTTTCAAACATTTTAAAACTTATTTTAAATCTATTTATTAAATTGCATTATTATTATCTTTCAGTGTTTTATCTTATCATAAGATATTCCATTAAAAATATGTTGTATCCTGTCCGCAGGTACAAATATATGACGTCAACGTAATTTGCATTTCCATTTATAAATATGAAATAATGTCCAGTACAAAAACCACTTTTTATTGATGAGATGTACAAAAGCAATAAAACGATTAAATATTTAAATAAGATATTTATCTTTGTTTGTAGGTAAAACAGAAATTTGCAGTCTTTATTATCATTGAATGACAAGTGAATTATAACTTAACCTAAATTTAAAAAATGGATGCTGGGGGTGACAGGTTAATAGAACCGTAAGTAAAATTGCTATTTATAGATATCTATAACAAATATAACTGCACAAATGCTCAGAATTTATCAATAATTGATTATATAACTCTACCCATTAATGTCACTTTCAAATATGAGAAATATTTCGATTTATATCATTTATAAACTCAAATATTTTATTGATGTTCTTTATCAAAAATGCATTTTTTGACTGAAGCAATTGCTTCAATATGATTGAGAGTATAAGGTAGTTTGTAATTGTGTGTTATCCAGAAGCTTACTACACCCAAGCAATGTGGCTGTGATCCGCGAAGTGTACGACAGCGAGTACGCGCACGAGGCGTTCGCCATGGAGCTGGAGCGAGCGCTGGACGCGCGGTGCGCCGTCATCATCGTGGAGCCCACGCAGCTGGGCGACGAGACGGCGCGCTGGATCAGCGTGGGCAACTGTCTGCACAAGACGGCGCTGTTCACGGGCCTGGGGGCCCTCGTCTCGGGGCTCGTGTGGGCCGAGCGCCCGCTCATCTCCACGCCGCTCGCCACGCTGTCGCTGCTCTGCACCGGCCTCTACACCGTCTCCTGGCAGTTCGATCCGTGCGTCAAATACCAAGTCAGTATTATAATAGCTTGCTTTCGTTTTATACTTTTCCTTTTTCCTCGAAAAATTTCGGCATAATTTGAATAACTTGGAAAACTAATATTGGTTTTGATTCTTCGACTAGTATTCTTTCCCAGAGAGCTTCTTGCCGTATTCATTTCTACTAAACTTATATTCCTGAGAGCTTTCAAATTTATTAATCAATGGTTTTGTTTTCAATTTCTATAGAATTTTTTTCCCAAAAGCTTTTAATTAAAATTAATAAAAACAAGTCCAGTTTATAAAGTTAGTATCACTGATTGAATGAAGCTTATTAACGAACTTGAAGTCAATTTTTAGCTCAAGATCTGAAATATAAAATTTCAGTCCCAAAATTCCTACACGTTTTTAAGTTATTTAACATCCTGATGACCGACATGATTTTTGTGTTAATCTCGAACTCGCACGATTACAATAAGTACTTGGTCGTACATTGATTGGTAATTGTTGTGTGTTGCAGGTGGAGAGCGACTCTCGGCGACTGGCCCGGCTGCCGGTGCTGGCGGCGATGGCGTCCGTGTCGCCAGTCGTCCTCGTGAGACGCGACGACACGCGCCGGAAGTTGATCCACTGCTCCGTTTCCTTGATGGCGGCCGCTTTGTGCGCTTACAGACTTTACCATCACACCAAGTAGATTCACTCACGCAAATACGGTTTAAAATCAAACGTAAGATAATATTCATTGTTTAGACTATGTTGTTATAAACGTGACGGCAGCATAACACAACTAAACAGTTTTTATTTCGTACATTTTCAATTTTCTCCTCTCATCGTTAGCTGTAAGATAGACATTGTGTTCATTTAATTTTATCTAAATTGAAAATGGATTTCAGGTTTGTTTTTAAATCTGGCGAAATGTGAGTGACTACTTTCCAGAAGTAATAGTGAGATAGTTAATATTGTATAGTACAGAGAGTTGAAACGACTTAGATTGTTGTGTATTTTGTTAATTTGTGTAGTTAGCAATAATATTATTGTTAATCAAATACATCTTTTTTATCCAAACTTGGCTCGTTGCTGCTTCCACAAAATGTATTTCAATATTTTAACTTAAAATAATTGTTAATATTACAAGGCTCGTTTAAAATGTAATAAACAATAGTTTATTCCATGACAGTACATTACACTTATAATTATTATTGTTTATAATAATTAAATAAATGTCACAACAGCATCACACTGATATTCGCACACTTAATAGCAAGAACAACATCGAACAACCAATAATACAAACGTAGATAAAATGTACAGAAAATTTTAAAGGTAAAATTTATTTAACAGAGTAATAAATATTGTTACCAAATTCTTGTGCTTTCTTTAAATAAAATTAATTGGTTAAAATAAAACCCCGATTAGAAACTTAAGCAATTTTATTCGGGTTGTTTAATTTCTTAGCTCGTTTAGCCATCACCCAAAAGTAAACACTAGGAGCAAGAAGCCGCAAATAAATAGCAAGACGAGCAGAAAACTGTGAAATAACCAATTCCGGTTCTTCACTTACAACAGACTTCAATATTTCATGAGCCACATACTCAGAGCTATACCCACTGGCAGTCGTAGAATCCATGACGCCATACGCTTGTCCACTAGCAGTGACCGCATTCAGAGACAAATTAGTCTTGATATAGCCGGGACTAATCATCGTGACTTTAACTCCCTGATCATGAACCTCGGCTCTGAGCGAGTCACAGAACGCTTGCAGCGCGTGTTTACTAGCGGCGTAAGCTGATCTCTGGGGTATAGCGACCCTGCCTTGCACGCTACCGACTGCGACGATGTGCCCCTTGCCCCGGGCCAGCATGGCGGGCAGAGCCGCCTTCGTTAGAGCTACCGCGCCGAGGTAATTCACTCGCAAGATTCGCTCGTCCACTTGCACGCCGGTGTCAAGCGCTAGGCCTCTGTAGCTGATGCCGCCGTTGTTCACCAAGATGTCAATGTGCCCGAATATTGCCATTATAGATGATATTGCTTCTGGTAAAGATGACAAGTCAGATAGATCTAAAGGTATGATGACTGGCGGGTATGTTGGCACTGTTGGGTGCATTTGAAGTAAATCGTTTTTCACACGTTCTAGTTCCTCTTTTCTTCTTGATGCTAGGACTACTCGGCAGCCCTGGCTGTAAAAAGCGTGAGCTAGGGCTTCGCCCAGTCCGGAACTCGCTCCAGTTATAAGTACAACCTGAATAGTTTATTTTATAAGCACTGATTCGATTATTGTATTGTATGTTTTACCTTGCCCGCCAAAGCAGCGAATTTACGTTTGTAATTTAAAGCCTTAACAAATCTAAAGATTATCCATGGAATTGTTATCGGAATGCATATCGATGAGAAAAGTTTCCAAAAGGTTGGCCAGGTAATTGGCCCATTGGAAAACCAATTTGTATTTACTATTTTTGATGACATTTCTGTAAAATTTGACGTTTAACCTTCAAAGTACTGTCATAAGTAACAGATGTTCATTTACCTGAGCAATGTTTATAAATATTTGATTAAATAATTGGATTGTTAATAAAATCCAACAGATTTTAATATATAATTATCATTATTGTTGTTATCGAACTTTGATACTTCAATCTGAAGTTGAAGTGTTTTATTCACTCAAAAAACTGTAAATGTATTAGTGTACGAATCTGTATACGCTGTGTGAGTGTAATAGTGCGAGCTCAGACTTGGAATCTGACTCGAAATCATAAAAAATCTCAATTTATCAGCTTACGGTACATGCGTAGCGCCTGTAAAGTAGGCAACCCGCTGCTCAGCACGCATTGACGTCAGCCGCGGGCTGCATACTTTACAGGCGCTACGCATGTACCATAAGCTGATAAATTGATATTTTTAAAGATTTCTAACTGAATTTCCAAGTTTGAGCTTGCACTACTACTCTCATACAGTAAATAAATATAGACACCAATACATTTATACTAATTTAACGTTTTGAAACACGATGATTGTCTTTGATAGATTCAATCAGTACTACTATCATTAAATATTCTTCCATTAATTGTTGCATCTTCTAAATATCCGATATAAATTGCATCTATTGCGATTATTTTTTATTAATAAAATTGTTGTATATGCGTTTAAATTTTCCGCAAAATCGTTTTATTTTGAGTAAGAAGAAGAGACGCAAAGTCCGTTGAATTTTCAAACGACAAGTTCAAACAGGTTTCATTATAATAAACGTTGTGTAATCGTAGTAACAAAGTTTTATTTAATTTTTATTATTAACAACAATGTCTAAACTTATTATTGTTCGTAATTGTGTGTATGTTATCTATTTATTCTTGTTGTTTAATTTAGCAAATGGATCAATCTTGGATTATTTCCCATTGGGAAAATCTTTATTTGGTGGAAATGACATTGAACAATCCAACGATTTAACTATGCAAAAAGTGCCGTACGAAGTCGAAGTTACAGATGAGAAGTTCATTGAACAGGCAGCTAAATTTACAGGGGTTTCATTATCAGACTTGGATAAATGTCAACACAGGGTAAATATATCTGTCTTTAGGTTATATTATTGTTTACCCAAAAGTAAACACATTCTAATACCATATTTTACGAAAATATATTTGCACGATTTATAAAAATAATTATTTTGCAGGTAATATACAAATTACAAACAGAATGCCACAAATTAAACGATGAAGATTTAGCTAAACTAGCAGTTAAACTCCTAAATTGCCAGAGTTCTATTGAGGGACGCACTGTATATCCGTGTACAGACGCAATGGTAATTCAACAATATATTTTATTTAATTGTATATATTAAAGTAACAAACTTGTAGCCAATCCGCGACTGCACAAGTAAAATGGACCCAGATACATGGAACAGTTATCTTTTAATGTCTAACCGAGCCCGCGCAGTTTGCTATTCAATCCGCCAAGCACAATTCCGAGGGCTTACAGAAATGACAGTGAATAAATTAATGGGCGCAGGTAAATAACTAGTAAATAATCTGAACGCATACCTTATAACAATCTGTTTCAGCTCATGAGCAGCTGTCACTGATGACTCGCCTCTCCAGTTCTCAAGCGCGTGTTGAAGAAGCCACAGCCGACGCCTTCGACCGCGTGAAGGAAGACACAGCAGCCCTTCGTCAACAGCAAAGAGATCTTCAACAGGCGCAGTTCCACGGGCAACTCGCTCTCGAGGACAACATCAGAAGATTGGCAGACGAGAAGCAGTTGATTATTGAAGGGCATGAACAGCTTGCATCTATGACCAAACAAGTGCAAGCTAAACTAGGTAACTAATTCATCAACTAACACAATATTATATTACATTACCTGTTACGTGCAGATGAAGCAGCCAAACAGCTAGACGACCAAGCAGCAGAACGTAAAGACAACCATAAAGAAATCCTAAACGATTTAATCGCAATTCAGAAGCAAGCGCAAGAGATTTTCTCTCGTATCGAGCAATCTTCTCGTGATTTGTTAGCTTCCACAACAGCTGCGCGCTCGCAATACTCAGCAACGCTGCAGCATTTATCAGAAATAAACACAACGATTTCTACGTTGGGTCGTCACGTACAATGGCTCGGTTCAACGCTAGAACATCACATCCAGTGGCTGGGCGAAGCACTAGGAGGTACTGATGACGCCCTGGAGAGACTATCCACTGTCACACAACATGTCATGTTCTTACTTCTTGCAATGGTGGCTTGTGCCTTCCTTCAAGTTGGAAGCGTTGGAAGAATTGGTCTAGTTGTACTAGTTCCTGGGAATCTATTAATGAAGGTTTGGAAAATGGATGCGTTGGATATACAAGGACTAACGGCTGCTACTGTGGGATTTATTGTAGCTCAGTCTATTCTTAACTTTGCTTTGAGTTATCAATCTTCTCGCAAACCTTTACCGTTATTAGATAATACTCAATCAGATGAAATTGATTCCCCTGTTACGTACGAATCGCCAGTGAACAGTACGTTCAGTGATTCGTTTGCTTATCGTAGAAATGCGTCTGATTACAACACGTACTTGGACACAACGGAAAGAGAATCAGTCAACGGTGATTTGGAATTCGCCAGTCCAACGCCGCCTTTGTCTAGACAAGGTAGAAGCAGAAGGTAAGATTTTTTTCTTTACTAAAATATAAAATATGATTTACCTAATCTTTGATTCTTGCAGTAAAACTCCAGCTATGAATGGTTTGGAACGCCATAAATGTTCTGCGACCACTCGTATGGGAACTCCATGCAAAACGACGGCACTTATAGGCCGTGATTATTGTTATCGTCATCAAACTGGGTCATCGGTTATTGTTGAATAGTTAGATTATAAGCTTAGAATATTTGACGCGTTCCTACTGACTGTTTATAGACTATTTTAATGCTATTCACTTGATATGAAATTCAAAGCAAAATAGGATTCAGGATTGTGATTTTGTTTTAGATTTTTATTTTGAACAATAAAGCCAGAACTGATAAAATGGCAAGCGTAGCACCTTAAGGTGTTTTAAAGTTGTAAACATAATTTTATTTATTATTTTTTAGGCATAATTGGCTTTTTACTTATAAGAATCTGCAAAATAAAAGAAGTGATTATATTTATAGTACAAAATGTTTATGAGACTGTACTGTAATCAACATTTATTATTTGTAATAACCAAATTTGCATTATTATTAACTATTTACCTCTCTCTCTGCAATGTAACATATTTTTGTATATTTTGTCTTACTGAGGTACACAGTTTGTATTTATTATAGATTTAAATAAATAATAACACAATTTAAGCAACATGTTATTTTTATTACTCCGATTACTCCTTTTCTAAGCCTTCTCTTGTTTTGTAAACAATTTGAATTTTTACTTCCTTGTACGAAGTAAGGAAGTATTGTAATCGCGAAAAATTTCGGTTCTCAGATTTTGACGGAAATATCCGTTTTGACCTTTTCTGAATCCATTATGACTATTTTCGACGTGACGTCTGTACGTACGTACGTACGTACGTACGTACGTACGGACGTATGTGTGTCGCATAACTCAAATACGGTTAGACGTAGAGAGTTGAAATTTTGTATTTAGGACTGTTATAGCATCTAGTTGTGCACCTCCTATTTTTGGTTTCAATCTATAAACCGGAAGTAGTACTTTTAAAAAATATTTCGATAAATATTTAATTTAACACAAATTTTTTTATTTTAAATGAAAGATTATATGATTATTACTTAAAATCGGTATTTTATAAATATTTTTGTATCTGGTATTATTTAGGAATAATTAAAGTATATATGTATAATTTAGTATTTCTTTATCTTGTAGTCCATGATCGATTAACATTTGTTACTACGTAAAATTTATATGATTATGACATGACAGTGACAATAGTAAAATATGCTTTATATCTTCTTCTGCAGTTTAAATAAAATGACTAA
Source organism: Agonum fuliginosum (assembly GCA_947534325.1). Classification (NCBI taxonomy): domain Eukaryota; kingdom Metazoa; phylum Arthropoda; class Insecta; order Coleoptera; family Carabidae; genus Agonum; species Agonum fuliginosum. Next base: position 31,167,714 of record OX384042.1, on the reverse strand, counting down.
AATATATTTGTGAGTATACTAGTATAATAAGTTAAAAGAATTTTTAATATTATTCTACATTTTAGTTATTAAGAAAAGTATGAACACACAAGGCGTACAAGGAAGTCATGTGGTGTCCACGTCAGATTTTTAAATTTAGTTCCATTTTGGTTGCGAGAGGGCAGCATCAATCAATCTCGTATATTATTTCAAAATTGTAGATAACATTTAGCCATAAAAATTCGATTTTGCTGAAATCTCGTCGAGTAGATTCCGAAAATAGGGTTGTTTTTTCAAAAGTATTGTTTTTTACACGAGATAATTAACTTCAAATGGTCGAAAAAACAGACCTTCAGAACTCTAAAACGAAAGATTGTAGAGAATCGATTGAAAATTTATACAGACGTTCTATACATCAGTATGCATCGAAATCCGGTCACATAAGTTTTTAAAATAAATTATTAAGGGAGAGACTAAATATTTAAGACCACAATGGAGTAGTTCGGGTTATAACTAATAGCTCAAAGCTCATGGATATTACATGAAATCAGCATAAATTATGTATCAAAAGATCGGGAAAAATACGCAGATTCTGAATTTGTGCCGTGTTTTAAGAAATTCAGTACCATTTTTTGATAAAATGGTAAAAAGTAAATATAACATGCTGTGGTACTTGTGGCGCCATCCGTGCGATATGCTCAAACTATGAATTATTTGTGAATATTAATTATCTTATTTCAGAGCTACAAAAATAAGTCTATATATAGATTAATATACAAGGAATACAAATAAATATATGTGGAATTTTTGTTGCGCCTCTAAATTGAGTAAATAAAGAATTCTGCAAAAATAATTTTCGGGGTTGGCAACACTGGATGACAGTGACAGCTAAATACTAAATATAACCAAAAATTTTAAATAAGATGAAAGATTTATTTATTTTACCTGAAAAACCTACATTTATGTATGTATAAGATTTAACTCTATATTCTAGATTAATGCTGGTATTTTTTAGAGACTCCTTGGCTGAAAATGGAGTCAAAGTTGTTGTCGTTTCCATAATCGGCAAAAGTTCTTATAATTCTTTTGGACAAAAAGTGAGACCTTTAGGTAAAATATTTGAATTTAATAATGACCAAAAGGACGAAGTAAGTCATTGTTATGGTAATATTTACAATATACTATTTATATTGTTCTTACAGTGTAGAATTGAAGGATCATACGACGATGAACGTCAAATTATTTATCTTCACCTATACAGTTTACTCGATTCTGTTAATTTAATTGAACATTACTCTGGACTTGTTGAACGCTGCAAAGAGCAGAAAAAGAACAGTGATTTCTTAACGATTTACAATGAAGTAAAGAGTTCTTCCGCCAGAGCTTTACTACTTTTATTTCACATCAGCCACATTGTTGTGTTGTCCCACCCTGGAAATTCATTAGATTTTGATATTAATTACATACAGATATTTAAATCGTTGGATAGTATAAGGTACGTAATAAATTATGCAATACTTGCATAACTAATATATTTATTTTGTTCTAAAGACAAAAATGGTCAAGTCAAATAACAGAAACTCTACGTTCAGTTCCTGGTCTGTCTTCTGAATGGGCTATACATGGCAGACCCTGCACTCCACGTCTTGTTGTCTATTTTGAGCGATGCCCACGCCCGTTACGACGTCGTCGTCCACGGCATCATAAACTAGAACATGAAATTGAAGATAGAATTTACCATATTCTAAGAAAAGTGCGCATTGTTAGTCAAACCAAGTAAGTTAGAATTTCTTTCACTTTTCTGTATTAATGAATGTCGTTTACAGTTGTAACTCGCTGTTTGCCATCCCAGGCAATCAAGAGTACGTGTACATAGAATTGGACGACTCGTCTAACGACGGAGAGTCTGCAGGTCCAGCTGAAGGTTCACGTCTAAGTGCAGCCGCTCGCCTCCTCCTGCGAGGTCCAGCACCAGCTCCACAGTTCCCATTCGCTGCTCCATCGTCCACCACGTCCACCACCCGTCACTTCAAGAAGTTCCTGCACGTGCACACGGAGCTCGCAGTGACCAAGGGCTTCGACGACTGCGTGGGCACCGGGAGACATGCGCACCACCACGGAGCCTACTTCGAAGTGCCGCGCATCGACCTCTGGTTCTTGGCCATGAAGGCCTTGCACACGTTGTTCTTCACCGCCAGCCTGGACGACTCGACTCTGCACACGGACACGCGGTTCAGTGAGCAGCGCTGTCAGAAGGTGCTGCCGCTGGCTCTCGCGCGCTACCAGGACTCGCTAGCCGCGCACTACACGCGCGCGCACCACGCGCAGCGCCTGGCGCTGGCGCAGGCGGTGTTCAGCGGCCAGGCGCGGGGCCCCCTGTGCGCGCGCTACGCCGAGGAGCTGCGAGGCAAGTGCGACGCGCACTGGCTCGCGGGGCGCCAGCTGTGCGAGGAGGGCAGCCTCACGGGCAACCCGTGCACGCTGCCCCGCCACGAGGGCGACGCGCACTGCAGCGGCGTGCGCTACGTGGCGGCCTGCGACTGCGGCAGGAAGCAGGGCTCCAGGGACGACCCCTACACCGTGCGCCAAGCGAACCACACGTTCTACCAGCTCCTCGCCTCCGACTGCTTCTGCGGCAAGTCAAGCATCGAGCGCATCACGTTCCCCGTGTTCCAGCCGTCCACGGCGGAGTTCCGCGCCGCCACGCTGCTCTCCAGCGGCGGCGCCGCCCCCGCCAGCGCCAGCGCCGACATCGAGGACCCCGAGCGGGGCGTTGAACCCACCGCGGAGCTCTCGCAAGGCTACAGCATCGGCAGAGAGGCCAGTGACGAGAACGAGATCGTACTGCAAGTTCCTGATGATGATTCCGACACTAAAGACAAGAACCTGGTTCGTCAGCCCTCGACTACAGAGTACTTACCAGGTATGTTGACGTCTGCATCGCCTCCAAGTCTGTTGCCGCAGTTCCCGAGCTGGTCGCTGGTTTGTTTGGGCGCTAGTTCGCTCTACAGCCACAACTTGGGTCTGAGTGATTCACAACACCCAGGTTTCCTGCCCGGCACTAACTTCCTGTTGCCCTGGGATGTGACGGTCCGATGGCTGGACGGGGGCAACACCAGCTGGCCGGTGTTGAGGGGCCGAAGGAACATGGCTAACAGAAGAGAACATTTCAATGTGAAGATATTTGTCGGTGTTGAGTATGAATGTCCTAGAGGACATAGATTTATGTTAGCCGCTCCGGATAAGGTTCTTCGGGCAGCTGGAGGAATAGTTAAAGAAACAGGTCACAAGGTGACGTCAAGTGACATGCCGCTGTACTTTCCCTGCCCGTGTCGGCCGAACAAGCCGCTGATCGCTCAACTGATGCGGATCCACGTGGTAACGCCGAAGGCGCCGGTGTTTGTGACGTTGAACCCCAAGGTGCAGCCGGCGGGCGGAGCGCCGGTGTTTGTGCCCCGCGCGGACCCCATGCGGATCTCACAGTCCGCCTACTGGCTGCTGAGGCTGCCCTACGTCTACGCTACGGACAGAGAGACTTTTGTAGCGAACAGACACGCTGCCGAACCTGGTGCGAGACTTCTTGTTGGCATGTGGGGAGTGGCAGAGAGTGAATAGATATAAAACAGTGTTTAAATTTTGTTTGTATTTAACAAACATAATTTGTGCTATTGCATTGTCATCCTTGATTGTCATTTCCTTATATACTGAAACTTAAATATACTTTGTTTACAATGCCAGTTTTGTTTTGGTTAGATATTTAAACAGGTGAAGTTTGTAGAAAATTTGCTTAAGATTCAGTGATTTTATCTTAAGTATTATTATTTATTGCTATAATATTATAGTGAAATGAATAAATTAAATTCCATTATTTATAAAAATATAGGTTATGGTTATATTGACTTGAAGTTTTCAGAACTAATAAATAATGTTTTATAGGTTATATTGTTTTTTTACTCATATTTTGTGAATTTATTTGTTACTATTTAGTACAATGGAATGTAAGTCATATTATTATAAGTTTAAATATCATAGATTAATAATTTAAATACAAATTTCAGTGCTCCTGGCCTGTGTTAAACCAGAAAAATGCAGATCCAAACATAAAATCATTGAACGAAGAGCCTGTGAAGGTGATGATTCTCACCGACCTACATATTATGTTCGGTTCTCGGAACGGGCACTGGTTCGACAAGCTCCGGCGAGAGTGGCAGATGCACCGAGCATTTCAAACAGCTATGAGTTTACATCAACCTGAGCTGGTGTTCATCCTCGGAGACATCACAGACGAAGCTCTGCAATGCAGCAAATCAGAGTTTCAGAACCACGTACGGAGGTTCCACAATCTGTTCTCTGTGCCTCAAGGCACGCAGATGTACATCACTGTAGGCAATCACGACATAGGCTTCCACTACGAGTAAAAATAGTATTATAAAATGTTTCAATATTCTAGTTGTAATGTTTTAGAATCAGTTCAAATCTTAACCAACGTTTCATCTCAGCGTTTGATGCACCAACTTTCCGGTTAGTTTCCGTGCGCGGTGTACACTTTGTGCTAGTGAACTCGATGGCTCTCGTAGGCGATGTTTGTTTCTTGTGCCGGAAGCAGCTGCAGCACATTGAAGCGCGACTCAAGTGCACTAAAGGTATTAAGAAGTGTCAGAAAGGACAGAAACTGCAGAAGTACAGCCGGCCGATCTTGCTACAACATTTCCCGTTGTTTAGAGAAAGTGATGCAGTCTGTGACAGCGATGAAGTAAGAATAGATAAACATTAATTGACTTATATTATATTGTAATGTTTTGTAGAGTGACATAGCTCCTCCGCCGCTTCGAGCGCAGCGTTTAATTGAACGTGTGCATTGTTTATCCCGTGAAGCTTCTTGGAAACTTCTGGATAGGTTGCGGCCTCGGCTAGCCGTGTCTGGACATACGCACCACGGCTGTCGAAGGCTACATGAAAACTACGATGCATTGGAAATCACTCTACCTTCTTTTAACTGGAGGATGAAAAATAATCCTAACTATATGCTTGCGGTGTTCACCAGTAATAACTACGCAACTTCTAGGTACAATACTTATAAACAACGTTTTCTATTTTATAATATTGTTGTTTCAGGTGTGAAATGCCTAAAGAATCAACGGTTATAGCGTTATACATGTTAGGCATCTTAAGTTTAGCTGTATGGTTAGTATACAGACTTAAAAGACTTATAAGATCGTTTAAGATATTTGCATATTGCATTGCACTGACAGTTCTATTGGAAACTGTAATTTTTATTTTTATTTTAAAGTAATTGGTATGCAATGTATTTATTGTATATCTTGTATATTTTGTTATCATTAAAAATATAACAGCTTAACGTAATAAACAATATTCAAATTTAAATATTATATTATAAATGGAGAAATATTATTAAATAAGATATTTTTATGATTGCTAATAAGTAATCAATTATTCTGATATTATAGCAAACAAATATCTTTAAATTTATGTTTTCAAATTTAAGCAAATGTATGTATAAGATTTATATGTATGTTCTAAATTAATACTGGTATTTTTAGAGACTTCTTGGCTGAAAATGAAGTCAAATTTTTTTTTCCATAATCGGCAAAAGTTTATAATTCTTTTGGACAAAAAGTGAGACCTTTATGTAAAATATTTGAATTTAATAATGATCAAAAGGACGAAGTAAGTCACTGTTATGGTATTGTTTACAAAATATTATTTATATTGTCTATGCCAAGGGCTTCGACGACTGCGTGGGGACCGGGAGACATGCGTATCACCACGGGGTCTACTTTGACCTCTGGTTCTTGGCAATGAAGGCCAAGGAGGATATGAAGGCCTTGCACACGTTGTTCTTCACCGTCAGCCTGGACGACTCAACTCTGCACATGGACACGCGGTTCAGTGAGCAGCGCTGTCAGAAGGTGCTGCCGCTGGCTCTGGCGCACTACCAGAACTCGCTAGCCGCGCTCTACACGCGCGCGCCCCCATGCAAATTTTGTAGCGAACAGACACGCTGCCAAACCTGGTGCGAGACTCCTTGTTGGCATGTGGGGGTGGCAGAGAGTTAATAGACTTAAAACAGTGATTAAATTTATATTTTGTTTGGATTTAATAAAAATAATTTTTACTATTGCATTGTCATTTCCTTATATACTGAAACATTTTATTTACAAGTTTTGGTTAGATATTTAAACAGGAGGTGTAGTTTGTAGAATATTTGCTTATGAATCAGTTAATTTATTTAATCTTTTTCTTAAGTATTATTATTTATTGCTACATTAGCGTATATACTATATTATAGTAAAATGAATATATTAAATTACTTTATTTTTAAAAGTATAGGTTATATTGTCTTATTACTCATTTTTTGTGAATTTATTTGTTATTATTTAGTACAATGGAATGTAAGTCCTATTATATATATATATATATATATATATATATATATATATATATATATATATATATATATATATATATAAGCTTGAATACAATAGATTCATTTAAATACAAATTTCAGTGCGCCTGGCCTGTGTTGAACCAGCAAAATGCAGATCCAAGCATAGATTCATTGAACGAAGAGCCTGTGAAGGTAATGATTCTCTCCGACACACATCTGTTGGGTTCTCGGAACGGGCACTGGTTCGACAAGCTCCGGCGAGAGTGGCAGATGCACCGAGCATTTCAAACAGCTATGAGTTTACACCAACCTGAGCTGGTGTTCATCCTCGGAGACATCACAGACGAAGGTCTGTGGTGCAGCGAACCAGAGTTTCAAAACTACGCGCGCAGGTTCCACAAACTGTTCTCTGTGCCTCAAGGTACGCAGATGTACATCACTGTAGGCAATCACGACATAGGCTTCCATTACGGGTAGAACGTAGATAGTATTTTAAAATATTTCAATATTCTAGTTGTAATGTTTTAGAATCAGTCCGTATCTTAACCAACGTTTCATCTCAGCGTTTGATGCACCAGCTGTTCGGTTAGTTTCCGTGCGCGGTGTACACTTTGTGCTAGTGAACTCGATGGCTCTTGAAGGCGATGGTTGTTTCTTGTGCCGGCCAGCTGAGCAGCAGCTGCAGCACATTGAAGCGCGACTCAAGTGCACTAAAGGTATTAAGAAGTGTCAGAAAGGACAGAAACTGCAGAAGTACAGCCGGCCGATCTTGCTGCAACATTTCCCGTTGTTTAGAGAAAGTGATGCAGTCTGTGACAGCGATGAAGTAAGAATAAGCAAATACGAATTGATTTATGTTGTATTGTAATGTTTTGTAGAGTGACATAGCTCCTCCGCCGCTTCGAGCGCAGCGTTTTCGTGAACGTTGGGATTGTTTATCCCGTGAAGCTTCTTGGCAACTTCTGGATACGTTGCGGCCTCGGCTAGCCGTGTCTGGACATACGCACCACGGCTGTCGAAGGCTACTTGAAAACTATGATACCCTGGACATCACTCTACCTTCTTTTAGCTGGAGGAATAAAAATAATCCTAACTATATGCTTGCGGTGTTCACCAGTAATAACTACGCAACTGCTAGGTACAATACTGTTTAAGTACGTTTTCTATTTCATAATATTGTTGTTTCAGATGTGAAATTCCTAAAGAATCAACGGTTATGACGTTATACATGTTAGGCATGTTAAGTTTAGCTGTATGGTTAGTTTGGAGCTATAGACGAAGACGACTACCCATAAGACCGTCTAGGATGTTTAAATTGCATTGACTTCTACAGAAAACTGTAAGTTTATTTTAATTATGTTTCGAATTTGTTACTTAATTTTTATTCCAATGTGCCAAAAAATACTGAACGTATAACTGTGACATATTTACAAATATACAAATCAATCTATCATAGAAATAGTACGTTACACAACAAGTTGAGAAAAGTTTGAAAGTCATAGCAGTGAGATAAAACCACTTTTCTAAACGAATCACGTATACTATGCTTTTCGCATTTTGTTAAGAAATGTTAAAAAATAAACTTGAAAGTCACGTCAAATTTAATATTGACAACAGTAATAGTTGCTATGCTGTAAAGTACTACTTTACTAAACGATTTTGTATTTAGTAACATAAACCATTACTATACAAAATACAAAAAAATGTTATTTATTTTAAAGTAATTATTGGTATGCAATGTATTTATTGTACAACTTCTATAATATTTTGTTATCATTAAGAATATAACAGCTTCACGTAATAAACTATATATTTATTCAAGTTTAAATAGTATAATTATAGATAGAGAAGTATATTAAATAAGATATTCTTATTATTGCTAATAAGTAATTATTTATTCTAATATATAGCAAACAACGATCTTTAAATTTATGATTTTAAATTCAAGCAAATATGAATGTATAAGATTTAAATTTATGTTCTAGATTAATGATGATATTTTTTAGAGACTTCTTGACAGTCAAAGTTTTTGTTGTTTCCATAATCGGCAAAAGTTATTATAATTCTTTTGGATAAAAAGTAAGACATTTAAGTAAAATATTTGAATTTTATAATTACCAAAAGGACGAAGTAAGTCATTGTCATTTCCTTATATACATATAAATGATACATATACATACTTTGTTTACAAGTTTTGGTTAGATATTTAAACAGGTGTAGTTTGTAGAATATTATAATAATATATAATTTATGTGGGCTACACTTATCTAGTAAACTACTTTAAGCAGAAACGTTTTTACCTATAAACATGTTTTTCTATTTATTTAAGATCTTGATAGGGATATCGCACACTTATCTACCCCGATTACAAAATTGCTGTACATAATTTTTAAGCAAATGATTTTATTTAATCTTTATCTTAAGTATTATTATTTATTGCTACATTTGCGTATATACTATATTATAGTGAAATGAATATATTAAATTACTTTATTTTCAAAAGTATAGGTTATATTGTCTTGTTACTCATATTTTGTGAATTTATTTGTTACTATTTAGTACAATGGAATGTAAGTCATATTATTTATAAGCTTAAATACAATAGATTAATTTAAATACAAATTTCAGTGCGCCTGGCCTGTGTTAAACCAGCAAAATGCAGATCCAAGCATAGATTCATTGAACGAAGAGCCTGCGAAGGTGATGATTCTTACCGACCTACATCTGTTGGGTTCTCGGAACGGGTACTGGATCGACAAGCTCCGGCGAGAGTGGCAGATGCACCGAGCATTTCAAACAGCTATGAGTTTACACCAACCTGAGCTGGTGTTCATCCTCGGAGACATCACAGACGAAGGTCTGTGGTGTAGCGAACCAGAGTTTCAGAACTACGTGCGGAGGTTTCACAAGCTGTTCTCTGTGCCTCAAGGCACGCAGATGTACATCACTGTAGGCAATCACGACATAGGCTTCCACTACGAGTAAAAATAGTATTATAAAATGTTTCAATATTCTAGTTGTAATGTTTTAGAATCAGTCCAAATCTTAACCAACGTTTCATCTCAGCGTTTGATGCACCAGCTGTCCGGTTAGTTTCCGTGCGCGGTGTACACTTTGTGCTAGTGAACTCGATGGCTCTTGAAGGCGATGGTTGTTTCTTGTGCCGGCCAGCTGAGCAGCAACTACAACACATTGAAGCGCGATTCAATTGTACTAAAGGCATTGAGAAGTGTCAGAAAGGACAGAAACTGCAGAAATACAGCCGGCCGATCTTGCTACAACATTTCCCGTTGTTTAGAGAAAGTGATGCAGTCTGTGACAGCGATGAAGTAAGAATAAGCAAATACTAATTGATTTATGTTGTATTGTAATGTTTTGTAGAGTGACATAGCTCCTCCGCCGCTTCGAGCGCAGCGTTTTCGTGAACGTTGGGATTGTTTATCTCGTGAAGCTTCTTGGCAACTTCTGGATACGTTGCGGCCTCGGCTAGCCGTGTCTGGACATACGCACCACGGCTGTCGAAGGTTACATGAAATCTACGATGCCTTGGAAATAACTCTACCTTCTTTTAGCTGGAGGAATAAAAATAATCCTAACTATATGCTTGCGGTGTTCACTAGTAATAACTACGCAACTTCTAGGTACAATACTTATAAACAACGTTTTCTATTTTATAATAGTGTTGTTTCAGGTGTGAAATGCCTAAAGAATCAACGGTTATAGCTTTATACATGTTAGGCATGTTAAGTTTAGCTGTATGGTTAGTACGAAGACGACTACCCATAAGACCGTCTAGGATGTTTAAATTTCGGTGACACTTCTACTGAAAACTGTAAGTTAAATAAATTATAAATTAGTTTTAATTATTATGTCTCGAATTTATTACTTAATTTTTATTCCTATGTGCCAATAAGTACTGAACGTATCACTGTGACATATTTACAAATATACAAATCAATCTATCTAGAAAAGTTTGAAAGCTATAGGAGTGAGATAAAACCACTTTTCTAAACGTATCGAGTAAACTATGTTTTTCGCATTTTGTTAAGAAATGTTAAAAAATAAACTTGACAGTCACGTCAAATTTAATATTGACAACAGTATTATGCTGTAACGATTTTGTATTTAGTAACATAGTCCATTTCTATTCAAAATGCAAAAAATTTAATTTTAAAGTAATTATTGTACAACCTGTATAATATTTTGTTATCATTAGGAATATAACAGCTTAACGTAATAAACTATATATTTATTCAAGTTGAAATAATATATTATAGATATTAATATAAATTGAACAAATATGTTTACGTGCAGGTATTTTATGACTGCTAATAAAGAATTATTATTCTGATATATAGCAAACAATTAACTATAAATTTATGTTCTCAAATGCATAGGTAAAGAATATCAAACCAATAACTATATTTCAATAATTAATTTCATAAAATAAATAATACATATCGTGTAATAAGTTAAAAAAAATATTTATGAATTGAAATAACAGTAAATCATTTACATTACAGTATAGTATTTTACATTGGAAAAAAAAACAATTTATACAATAAATTAATGGATAAAATATTATGCAATAAAGATAACTAATAATTTGGTTTGGTACGGGTCATAAATAATAATGTATCATAAGATGTTATTTATTTATGACGAATTTTATCTAGTAAATAATTGTCAAAACGTATTTTGCTAACTGTATGATGAAAACAATAAAAATAATATAAGCTAGGCATCAAAATATAAACAATGTTGACTTTTGACTTGCTCAATTATAAATAAATTTCACACTTACGTATTTTATTAGCAAATAATTACTTTAGAAATATGCGTAAATTATTTTAAAATTTTTATATTGGCCAAACTTTTGATTCTAATCTTTATTCTTCGCATGTATGTTATTGAAATATTGTATTATCAAATTATGATAAAAATTTTCCTTATTGTTGCATAATAATTATTTTTTAGATTTTATTAGATCAACATATAGTCCATTCAGTGGAGAATTTTGCCTTACAAAAGGTGCGGTAGTAATGATTTTATAATATTTTGTTTGAGTAGTGATTCTGATAAAAAAATACAAGTTTTCGACCTTGGAGAGGGTAAGTGCGAGCCTTTTTTTGAATTTAAACTTTTCAATATTTTTATTATAGTTACAGGTCGTTAAACACAAAAAATACGAAATAATCTAAAATTTCTCAATTACCCTTCTCTCTCTACATCTTTCCTCGACTGTATCTCAGTTCCTGTTAAACTTACAAGGTCGAAAACTTGTATTTTTCATCAGAGTCACTACTCAAACAACATATTAAAAAATCATTATTACCCCACCTTTTGTAAGACAACAACCTTTTTTAATCTCCATTGACTAGACTAATAATTGAAATGAGTTATCAACATCAGACATTTATTTTTAATTACTTGTAGTATTTTAGTAAAAAGGTTTGCGAATTTTTTAAAACTTCTTTCTGTTCCACGCGTAGTAATAATTTCTTACGAATTAAATAATATAATTAATAGATATTTTTTGATAAGAAGAAAAACGTCCTTGGCATTGACACCAAGTTAAGTTCACTGGGTTAAGATAAATTGAAAAATTCATTGTTAGACAACATTGCATCATTAATGTTGTCTTCAATTCAATACAATATTATCAACAAATTATACACGCGACGAAGTGGGAAATAAGTAAATAAATATAAAATAAAATACAATTTTCTAATATTTTGTTCATTTATGCTTATAAATTAGGCAATGAGCTAATGCAAATTCAATTGCAAATGAGTAAGGTATACTCTGTATTTTTTAAATGACATTTGTGCTCGCGAATTATTTTTATTATAGAATTACATTGATTAGTATTAATTTACAATGAGAAATATATCTAGTAGGAAATACTAGAAAGCTCAATTAGTGTTTTACATAATAGTAAGTAACGTTCTCATGTTTCAGAAATTTGATATTTTTTCGATTTTTGAATGGTCAGAGAAACCTTATACTAAAGTCTTAGGAAGTATAATGATCTTATAGATTGTAATCGATCCTAATCGCTTCACAGCGGTTCTAAAACGAATACAGAGTTGGCCGAAGTGTTAAGGGAGAGAAAGAATGTGCCTATGTTCTACACAGAGCAGAGCTGAAGCTAAAAGTTCACCAACTTATTGCCGGAAGGCAACTAAGTCAAGAGAAAAACCGAGTTAAACAATTTTGTATGCACTATTTCAAGGTAGAGAAGCGGTTTCTGGCAAAACTTTGCTGATAATCTATATCCGCTCGCGCGTATTGTAAAAAGCAATAAAGCAAATCAAATTTGGTAAATGTCTTGCGTGATCCAGTATTTTAAGCAACTATTATCAGTATTAATAAACAAGAAGTTAAAGTTTATTTTTTATTTTGATAACTTTACAACCAGAAATGAATACAAAAAAATTATTGTTTCTAAGTGATATTTTTATTATTCCTTTTCCGTGTATGTATTTTTTATCAGTTTTTTAATTAAACCTAAATAATGGAAAAAAAGAACAATACAATAATGGTATAAGTTGTAATAATTTATTGTGTATACAATATAATAAATTAGGTACAATAAATAATACAGTAAATCAGATACATAATTTTTTTCGTCGTAAAATTTCACAATTCTTTACGATATTAAAGCTAAACAATTTCGACGTTTTTATTAGAAAATTTGGACGATTATCATAAACGTTTCTATTTGTTACCAAGCACTGCTTTATCAGAATTGCGAAATAATTATCATACATATTTAGCTGTACATTTCTTCATAATTTATGGAGAATAAATAATATTACAAGGTGTGATATAAACTAATAATGAATACTGCTTTAGCAATGTTTTTATGATTGTAACAACAACAACCTATAGAGGTATTCCACTAAGACGTATTCCCGTCGGCGTTCTAAAGATGCGTTCGTGGGGCGGCAGCTCACCTACTAGAAAACGTTGTAATGATGAGGCAGTCTCTAGAGTGTGACCTGCGCCCCTGAAAGCTATCGTTGCATCTCGGCCAGCGTACTCGAGCAGGACTTCCATACCTCCAGGGTGCTACAAACAAAAATATATGAAGACAACAACATTCAAAATAGTTAAGTTTAGAGCTATTTAATTGGAATATTGACAAACAAAATAACTGATAAAGAATGACAAAATTATCTTTGCTAAATTAATTGATACTCACTCTATCCAAAAACTGTGTGACATCATAAACACGATCATAAATAATAACCCAGCAGTCTTTCTCATTATCATGCCATGCGACTTCTTCCAGCGTGACAAATCCGCTTCTTGTTGCTGTCTTCTCAGGAACGGAGAAGCGTAACGCCGTCATCGCCAGAGATAATAAACCACCTGGGTTCAGATTCAAGCCCGGCTTTATTTCTGTTTGCATTTTGACACAGAGAACACTCTTAACTTGATTAACTAACACGGTTTGTGATAACGTAAGGACTGTTCGGTTGCAACTGAAGCAAAAGTTGCTCAGTGCGGTTATATAGATGAACGCTACTAAAAAAATTGATTAGATAGTAAGTAGCAAGTGTCTGATGTATTAAATTAATTGTTTTTTGTTAGTTTCCCATAGTTAATTGTTATAAAAAGTTTGAGTAATTGTTCAAAGATTGTAATTTAAATATATTACTTTTTGTGATTATATAATTTATTAATAATTACTTTTCTTGGAAAAGAAATTAAACTACAAATATTAGCTATTGTCTTCGGCAAAAAAATACTATAAAATTTTTTTAAAAAAAAAGGTCATTTGGAAACTTTTAAGTACGTATTAACATTTACAAATAATTTTATTACCCTTCCATAAGAATTTGAATGTGGCTTAGTTCTTAAATAATAAGAAATTGTTTAAATAGAAATGATACATACTTTCCCGCAATTAATTTTAAGTTCATTCAACGTATCGTAGATAGATGGCAGTTAAAGTGTTCTAGACCAGACGCCATAAACGTAGTAAACTTCAAGTAAAACCGGCAAACTAAACATTATTGTTAATTTATATAATATTATAAGCTTTTAATTATCAAATAATATAGTTTTAAAATCTAAAAGATGGGAGAAACAAAGGCAGAGCTCACAGAGCAAGAAGCAGATCTGTACGATCGTCAAATTAGGTTATGGGGCCTTGAGTCACAGAAGAAGTAAAAACAACGAATTTATACTAAAAATACAAACTAATTCTATTTATCTGTTTACAGATTACGTGCAGCTGATATTTTGCTGATTGGAGTACGAGCCCTCGGCGCAGAGATTGCTAAAAATGTTTTGTTATCCGGCATAAAGTCTTTAACCTTTTTAGACAGTGGTACAGCTTCTCAAGATGATGTTATGACAAATTTCCTCTTACCCAGAGATGCTTTGGGCAAAAATGTAAGCAACAGTAGTTAATTAAACTGTTCTATGTAATAATTTTATGAATAGATTGCAGAATCAGTGCTGGACCGAGCTAAAAGCTTGAACCCAATGGTACATATCACCGCCGATTCAGGCAAAGTTGAAGATAAAGATGACCTATTTTACAAGAAATACACCCTTATCATTGCTACTACTTTACCTACAGATCAACTAATATCAATAAATCAAATCTGTAGGAAACACAGCATCCAGTTTTTATGCGCCGATGTTTTTGGACTATTCGGGTACACATTTTCTGATCTCCAGATACATGAATATTGCGAAGATGTTAAACAGTTTGTTCCAAGTAAGAAGCGAAAGCTTGATGGTAAACTAGAAAAACCAGAAGAAAAAATCGTCCGAGTGATGAAAAATGTAACTTATGTTCCTCTGCAAGACGCTCTGGGTGTCGACTGGACCGCGGAGGAACAAAAAAAGGTTAACAAGTTGTCTCCTTGGTATTTCCTTGCAAGAGGTAAATGTTTCTTATTAATTTAAACAATTTTACAAAGTCTTTATTATAGTTTTGTTGAAATTCCGTGACGTACACAAGCGCAATCCATCCATTGAAGACCAGGAGAAAGATTTGATATCTTTGAAGGAGATTCGTGATAAATTGTTTACAACACTTGGTGTAGGGTTTGATAAACTGCCTGACACAACTCTGGACGTGGTATTCGGCGAGGTTGTGCCGGTGTGTGCCATCGTAGGCGGCGTGTTGGCTCAAGAAGTCATCAGGGCTGTCAGTCACTCTGAGTCGCCACTTAACAATATGTTCTTCTTCGATCCCAATAACTTTAGCGGCAAAATTGAGTGTGTAGGTATTTAAGATAAGTATTTTTAACGTTTCAGTGTAAACTAATTTTGTACGATTGTATGTATAAGCTCTATTACTTAAATAAGATATTGAAATGAGTATTATGTTTATTTTAAACTCCTATACTACTAAATAACAGAAGCGCTGCTTGAATAGATGCATGTTTACGTTACAAGAAAATTACCATATTTTTTCAAGTAATATTAAAATGAACATAAATACATAATTATTTGTTTTCTCGTTGTTATAAAAACATCATCCTATCATTAAATATATATTTTATATAATTCCTAAATTGCATTGTTTTTCTTATAATTACTGAATAAATAACAAGCAAAGTGACCTTTATTATTTTACACTGTGCTAAGTTAAATATTTATTTTTATATTGTTGATAACAGTACATGAGCACGATAATTATGCATACGTTACTTTCTATTGTTCTAATTTCTTTATTTTATTTATAGACCGGAAAGAAACTATTAGACAAATTTGTACAATAAATATCGTCTTTAAAATAATGAATTTCATAAGAGATCATATGACATATTCCAAGGATCATTAATAATAATGCATGGAATGTCAGCAGTTTTTAATATTTTCACTTTCCGTATGTGCAACGAGATATAGCACAATATTCAATAACAGGTGTTACGAGCTAGCACCATGCACGTCCATAGATATCCACATACAAATATTGATTATATTTTGTATAATTTTCAGCTTATTAGTATAATGAAACAATATTAAAAAATAACTTTGTTTATTACTGTGCACTTGTACAAGGTAATAAACTATATAGAGCGAAAATAAACATAAAAATAACATCAGGTGTAAACCCCATTAGCACGTCTATGATGATTGTGCGTGCTACCTGTGCCTCTACCTCTTTTACCTTCCCCACTTAGTAGCAAGAGCCCCGCCTTAACTATGTTTCGAACATTATTTACAGAATTATACTAACATTTAGTTTTTGATGATGTGTTTAAAATCATCTTTACCGTTTCGTATTAGTTTTAAATTTACGGTGAAATGAAATAAATATTAGTTTGAATTGTGTGACTGCATCATGACAACCGAACTGGACACGAAAGTTAACCAAGAAACGACAGCAGTCGTCGCAGGTCCGACTCCTTCACCGGGGTCCACGAGCCCCACGGGCTGGGTGCACTTCGAGGAAGACTCCGCCTCGCCGGTCACCGCGCCAGCTGTCATCAGCACCGAGAGTGTCCAAGTGAGAAATACAACAAACTTGACAATCTGTTCCATGCATTCATGATTATTTCTGTATTTTAGGTAAACTTAGAGCGCAGTTCAAGCAATAACAATGCAATCTCAGCTGTTTCTGATGGAAACATGGGCACATTGGACCCTAAACCTCTGCGGACGGTTACTCTGCAAGTGGAGACCGTGCGACAAGGCTTCAGTAAGTATTTCAAGATTCTTTCGTGCTTTTGAATCCTGGAAAGAAAGAACTTCACTATCAATAAATTAGAAGAGTCTCATTGAAGATTCAATTTATATTTGAGAGGTAATTGTCTCAAGATACAGAAGCATGGAAGAATCCGTGTGAATAGGGTTTAAGATTAGGCACGTTTTATGATATGTACGTGCTGCAAAGAAATACCGATTTGTTCAAGTGTTGCGTGTTGTTATAAGAGTGTTTTGTTGGCTTATAGCAAATGGGGACGTGATAGTGACTCTGTTACCTGTAAACACGCGGTGGCCATGGATTACCCCCGCACAATTCCGTCCAGAATTGGTACCTGAAGAATTAATGGCTCAAGGATTAACAGTAAGTTACATATTTATTTGCTTGTCCTTCATATTCCTATAATATGTGCTTGGTATTCTAAACACTGATATCTACTTATATTTCAAGACTCGTATCATATTTATTTAATTGTTTACTAAATACTATGTTATGACTAACAGTTGAAGCGGCCCATCTACCTTTTTTAAATTCCTAGAATACACTACTACGGCTGCCCGAAACTCGCACTTTGCCGTATCCTAGTTATGCAATGTCATTTTGATTTTCTTAAGATTCATTACGATTGGATTTGATTGATGAAATACAGTAGTATTTTACAAAAACAATACAGACATTTGATCGCTACACCCCGGTATTTTGGCGCTAAAATCTTTTTTGCATTTCACTCTCAAAACTAATAGGTTTTGCTCTATTGAGGACTAATTTACATTTTTCGTTCCTGTTAGTCTTGAAATGTCCAGCTTGAAGATTCACATTTAACTATTGACAACATTTTGTAGCTTATTCAATGAATTTTATCATTCTTTATTGTAATTGTAAGTATTATTTTAATTGTTACATAATTGTTTTCTCAGAACCCTGAGGAAAACGCATTTGACGTGGAAACGTGGGGTCAATGATAAATAGAGAAGCATTATTGGGTTGTTGTTGATTTGTTTGTTGTAGCTAACAGTAGAAGAATATGTCCAAGCAATTGAGCTGCTGGTAAACGACGTCCGCTTCAGCCTGTACAACGTGTGTTACAAGCGCGTGTTGGTCGTGTGGATCGCGCTAGCGTTCTCCGTGTTGCTGGGCCTCCTATTCAGCGGGTTAACTGGCTTAACTCTGTTCGCTCTTGGAGTAGGATGGCTCGTGTTGAACGCCAGTGCGATCTTCTTGTCTATGTGGATCAAGTGGCGGCTCGCGCGGGGCCTCGAGCGCTGCATGGCCGATGTCAACAAGCAGCTGCTGAGGCACAAGATCGTGCTGGCGCTGGATGACCGCGGGAAGATCTCGTGTCATAAGGTTACTTATCATCTAATTTATTAATTTTAACAATAGTAATCGTTTCCGAAACATCGTAATATAAATAAAATATGCAGAACAAAATCCCAAATAAATAAATCAAATTCCTAAAGCCCTATTCGCACGTGGATTCTTTGAAGATTCTACCAAGATCCTGAATCCTTGAAAAGAAGATTTTGAATCTTGAAAAAATATCATGGTTTTGAAGCAATCAATAAATTATAAATTCTCCTCTTCCAAGACTCATTGAAGATTCAATTAAGCGGTACCGCAATTTAATAGATAATTCTCACTAGAAAGAAGAACACTTCTTCTTTCCCAGGATTTAGAATCTTGGTAGAATCGTCATGCGAACAGGGCTTAAAGCCTCATTCACATAAACATTTAGTTTTAAGGTTTACATTAAAGAATATCTAAATTCATGTAACTATACTAGCATCCGCACTTTTCACTTTCTAGCACTCCAAACTTGAAGTTTATGTTCTCCACTTACTAAAGCTATTTGAAGTTAATTATGTGAATTAGAATTTAGAAATTGATGAAAGTTGAATAACTTCATAGGTGAACTTATGCTTCGTGTATATGGACCCGGCCCAGTGCATCGCCCATCTGCAGTCGTCGATCGACCAGCAAGAGTCCGGCTCCAACTGGGAGCAGCGCATGGACGTCACCGCCAACGACATCGTTATCCAGGGAAGTAGAACCACCAGGTTGTCCAGAAAACAGGTAAACATCAAATTATGTGAATGTAGTGTGAAAATCAAACCAAGTGTGGAAAGTGTGTTAGTTGTGTTGCAAGAAAGAAAAGGTGAATGTATGTACTGTTCAGCGACGCGTTCAGTCAATTACACAAGACAACGTTACATCTGCTTTTAATATTCATAACACATACAAATTACTCATGTATATAATACATTTGGTTATTACAAATCAAGGAATAAATTATGTTATTAAAAACAGTAAAATAATTAATAGCAAATAGAAGTAATTAAAAATTTCTAATATACACAGTGGATAAAACTAGAATAAAGCACTGAGCTATTTTATTTATTGTATCAGTGATCAAATTTGGGCATGAACATAAAATTTGTTACGATCAATCAATTTCATGCCTTTCTATCCAACTTTAGTGTGGCAGAGGCAGACTAACATCCTAATTTATTATTATTATAATTCATTATGTACTACAGTTATGAACTTTATTTTCTTTATTTATTCTTTTCTTTAAATTGAAATCTTATTTATCGGTTTAGTAATCAAATTTGAACGAAAAATTAAATAATAATAATTAATTTAGCCTATTTTATTTTAAAAAGCGTTAATTGTTATATTGATTCATTCATTAATGTACTGTATTTTATATATCGTTATTTTATTAATTTCATTAAAAATATTTAATCTGTGCTGCGAACTATGCCAACTTGCGGGAAAACAATTTAACTATCTTATTGCAAAAAATTAATTCAGCCTATTTTATTTTAAAAAGCGTTAATTGTTATATTGATGCATTTAAT
The DNA here is from genome assembly GCA_947534325.1 of Agonum fuliginosum. Lineage (NCBI taxonomy): Eukaryota > Metazoa > Arthropoda > Insecta > Coleoptera > Carabidae > Agonum > Agonum fuliginosum. Next base: position 31,147,787 of record OX384042.1, on the reverse strand, counting down.
AATGTACTGTATTTTATATTTCGTTATTTTATTAATTTAATTAAAAATATTTAATATGTTTTACCGAATATAGTTCAACACTTTTCTCACCTGTCAGTGGCGCCACCGTCCAATAACAAAACTTTGATTTGACAAGTTTGTGAAATAATTTCTAAACTGATTATTATTAATGAAAGTACAGGAATAGGTAAAATACAATATTAAGAAATTTATTTTTTATAATTGAGTGTAGTTATCTTATAATTTATTCGCATTTAACAACTATCAGAAATAATATAGCAGTAATTTATCAAAAAATCATTTTGAATGATAAAACTGTAAGTACTTTTTAAACAATATAAATTTAATTTATTTTATTTATTTATTTAAATGGTGTAGTAAAATATAGACCAGTCAGTTACGGTTTTAACAGCACTTAAAAATTGATCGTTTTTTTTTGGTCCACTGTGTATATAATACATTTGGTTATTACAAATCAAGGCCAAAATTATGTTCTCAAAAATAAACAATAATATAATGAATAGCAGATACAAGTAATTAATATACTTCCACGTTTTTTTTTATAAACAAACATTGTACATTGTAAAGGGGCGCGCAGAGCAGGTGCTGCTGCGGTACGTGCAGCGCTGGGGCAAGGACTTCCTTCGGCGCAGGCTGGACTGGACATTCGACGAAGTGTTAGGCAATCACTCGAGCCCCAGACACATCGCCTCGGCGCTCTGCCTCTGTCAATACGTGGAGGAGCTGCTGCACAACAAGCCCCCGAGCCCCGACACTCGCGCCTGCTGCCCCTGCTGGAGCAAGTTCCTAGCGTCGCGAGGCATTGATTAGTTGTAACTTAGAGAGCAGACACATTGTCTCCCATCATAATTCATATAGGGTTGCAGTGCAGTGTTTCCTGTAGGTACTAGTGTGTTGTGTGTTGTCTTGTAGGAACGCTCGGCGCTGCTGTACCTGCGCTACGCCGGGCGGTGGGCCCGCGAGCTGGCGCGCGGCCGCCTCACCAACCCCGTGACCCCGGGGCGCCACGCCGCCCTCACCTGTCCCTGTCAGTACATCGAGGAGCATCTGCACTGCAAGCCGGCAGGCAAGTTGACCCTGGCTAACTTATGTCATCTACCAGATCAAAACACAAACACATGCACCATCTCCTAGTTACACTCATCTTCCTTTCTGTGTCTGCTCTCTTTGCTAATGGGGTATGGTAGCTAAGCTAGACCTATTTCTAGCTTACACATCAAACAAACTATATAAGTATTATATTTGCTACGGTATTGTAAGTGATATGCAACTTCTTGTTCCATAAGACCTGGAATTTCTATGTCTACTACACATTACTCTCGTGCTCGTTCAGATAATAAATCGTACAAACTTTCATGATAAAGGGCAACTTCTGGAATTTACAGTTTTTTTATTTTATTTAATCGCCGATTAAATAAAATTAAAACTGACTGAATGCCAGAAGTTGCCCTTTATAGTTACTTTAAAATCATAATCTGTTGTATGTAACTAAATATATCAGTAGCAATTCTGGAAATTACACCCATGTCACCGGTGCCATCGTAACTTGTTCCCATAGAATGTGTTTTTCCGGAGCTTCTTTGTCCGTAAGCAAGAACTGTAATATTTCGTCCTTTAAATAATTTATCCATCATTTGTCGAATAGATGTATAGTAAAAGTCTTTTCGTGTTACGTTCTCATCAAAGACATAGTTGTATGAGAACAGATTACTTGTATCTGGTTTGCATTGGGAAAAGATTGTAAACATCACAACCATCTATGATCCTACATAATAGTATCTGTACTTATTCTAAATGTACTTAAATTATCATTTTCATCTAAAGGAAATTAGAATGTTCAGTGACAAATATAATACTTATAAAACTATGAATCTTCATGTCAGGTCAATTTTCGCCACAAAAATCGTTCAAGCAATGCACAGCTGACATTATTTGGAAATAGGATTCATTACTAACATTCATTATAATAATGCTGTTAATTTGATTAGCAAACAGAATAATTGCGCTTCAAATTGCTTGAACGATGGTCAAATATACTGAATGCACACTTTAAAATATAAACAAGCAATAAGTAATGCAATAGAGTATTAATAGTTTTAAAAATTGTACATATTTTTGAACAATTTTATCAAAGCTAACATTCCCACCAATGGGTGAAATATCGTGATAATAAATTGTGTGCGTTAAGTTGAAATAATATTATGTATAATGTGATTGTATACATTCCACAAGCAGCAACGTATTTTTCTAGATGTGATTGTAAAATTTTAGTAAATATTATGTACAAATAATGATTTTAAACTAAATACTTGCTGCTTAAATATTTTATGTATGTTTCTATTGGTAATAATGTACTTAACTAGTAATCTGTGGCGAATTTGAATCTGTTTTCTTGGTGAATTGGGTTAGATCTGTATTTTCATTGCTTTAAATTAACACTAGCATGTTACATTGAACAATTACTAGGTGTTTATAAAGTTATTTAGTTGTTAAGTTTTAAATAAGTATTGAATTCCGTCCATGTTAATAACAAATCACTGTTTTACAAATTGATTATATTTTTTATAAAAAGAAATAAAATATTCTTGTTCAGTAAGCAGTGTAATGTAATTTTAGATTTGTTTTATGTTTGTTTCTGTTATAGGTTATCCATGCATGTTCTGTATGTTTATGGGCGATCGCAATGTGCAACCTTAAAAGCATTATTGGAAGGGTATCCTTTTTATTTTATTTATACGTAAAAAATTATATATTTTTGTTTCAAGTAAAAATATATTAATATATAAATTATTTATACATTCCACACAATAGTTATATAATTTTATTTCAAAATAACAATATTTTAATATAATTTATTATGTTCTAAAGTTTGTTGTATTTGTTTTCGCAAATGGTTTGAAGATTTTTGTAGTTCTTTCTCTGCCGACTGTAGTTGATCTCTGAGATCTCCTCCATCATCTAAAGCTCCTACCAGGTTATTTGAGATGCTGTTGAATTCTTGTAGCTCTGAATACCATTTCTCTCGACCTTCTTTGCAACTTTTCTGAGAATTATTTTCTTCATCTTGGTATGATTTTCTAATTGCTTCGATATCGTGTAATATTTGATCTACTGTAAATGAACTTTGCTTCTCTGGTATTGAACTATTTTGTCTTTTAAACATTTTATAATGGCAATACTTCGAATCTATAAATCTACCATAAAGAAACACTAGTTTTAAATAGGGTTCCACAATAATAAAAAGTAAGGTTGTGTTCACCATAAACGTCAACGTCACTTGCAAAAGTTGGAGAAAGTCGTCAGAGATGTCGGTAAAGCACTTTATTTAAAATTTTAACAGTTCCACAAATAAATATGACAATATCGTCCTCGAAATGACTGACGAAAGTGTAGTGTTTTACCCAGAAGCAGCAAACGAAAATGTAGACGAATGGGGTGACAATGATGATCTACAAGCCTTGATGCATGCCGCAGCAGATGCAGATGCTCGCGATAACGAAGAAGCTCTAAAAGAACAACAGGAGGAAGAACAACCATCACCACCACCGCCGCCTCCTCCTGAGACCACGAGTCGTGGACAAAAACGTAAATATCCTATTGAAAATAAAAAGGTATCTGGTTATTACAAAAACACCGAGACCGTTGAAGAGGGTTCGCAAAGCCACAGCCATGGAACCAAACGCAAACATGAACCTGAGGAATCACCCACCAAGAGACTTGAGACTGACGATGGATACATCCCCAGGAGACAGTCCGAGGGCCATGCCAATGTTGTGGCTGCTCACTACAACACCCTGGAGGATAAAGGTTTAGACGAACGCCTAAAGTCGCGCATTTTCTTTATGAGAAACTTTAACAACTGGATTAAAAGTATGCTAATAAATGAATATTTAAACAAAGTTAAAGAAGGTATGAGGCACAATTCACCAATCCGCGTGATGGATATGTGTTGTGGAAAAGGCGGTGATTTGCTAAAATGGCGCAAAGGAAACATTTCATATTTAATCTGCACTGATATTGCTAGTGTTTCGCTAGAACAGTGCGAGTCACGCTATAAAGAAATGTGTTCTCGTAGCCATAGGGAACGAAACGCAGGCAGAGTTTATCGCGCGGAATTTATTCCCGGCGATTGTACAAATGTTAGACTGAGGGAAAAATATTCCGATCCATCTATAAAACTAGATCTAGTAAGTTGTCAATTTGCATTTCACTACAGTTTCGAAAGCCTTCCTCAAGCTGAATGCATGCTCCGTAATGCCGCAGAATGTCTTCAGCCAGGCGGTTACTTCATTGGAACTATCCCCGATGCCAATGAAATCCTAGCGAGACAACGAAAAGCAAACTCAAATTCGTTCGGAAACGACGTCTACCAAATATCATTTCAGTGTGATACAGATCTCCCGCCTCTGTTTGGGGCTAAGTACAATTTCCATTTAGAAGGCGTCGTAGATTGCCCCGAGTTCCTAGTGCATTTCCCAACGTTTGTGAAACTCGCGAAAAAGTTCGGGTTGCAGTTAGTGCGCGTTGAACGGTTCGCTGACTTCTATGAAAGAATGCGATCAGAAGGGTGTTCGTTGTTACAAAAAATGCAGTGCCTTGAAACGTACCCACCTCATGAAGGAACAAAACTGCTGGGAAATGGTACAGATTATCTTCATGCAGATGAATTTGTCAAGCAAAAGAATTTAAAAGACCAAAGAATTGGAACATTATCAGAATCAGAATGGGAGGCAGCATGTAAGTACATATTTTATAACTCTCTATACAATTGAACATGTGTTTTATTTCATTTATTACAGCATTATATCTGACATTTGCTTTTCGAAAAGTAAAAACTACTTGGGATGCCAATGGAAAACCTCAATATGAATTTAGATGAAAGCATTTTATTCTTTGCACTTATAGTACATACAATTAATTTTGTATTAGGTTGTATTTATTATATAAGTTTAATATGTAAAAAAAATATAAAATAATACGGTTGAACAGTATAAGTAATTGTTTTTAATTATCGGTTGCGAGGCTAACCTTAAATCTTCTAGACAATATTTATATAAATAAATGAAAATGTAAAATATTGTTTGATATTTGCTATGAATAAATTGCGTGGTTTATTTAATAGTTGTGTGAGAATTGGTTTAAGAAGCGCAATTAAAATGCAAAAGGACATTGGCACTAGTTGGCGCGCATGCGCAGTAATGCAGATCAAGTACTTTGTTTCTGGACGTTCGTTCGCTTTCAAGCTGTTCAAACGGCAAAGTGTTTGGCTTGGGAGCCTCGTTTGTTCATCTCTCCTGAGATATGGACATTGAAAACTCTGCATTTACACCGCAATCTGATCATGTAAGTACCTAAATCATTTTCTTATTTTTTTCTTTAAATATTTGCTGGTGTAGAATTTTAATATTTTGTACGGTTAAATTGATATCCTGATAGCGTTACTCTTGTCGTTGCACGAAAATTTTCTAAGTCCCAAAATGGCGTCAGAAACTAAGTCCCACGTATCATTAAAGAGGTGAACTAGTGTTGTATATTATCGAATACTGTACAAAATATGCATATAATTGTTCATTTTATTTGCTGTTTTAATTATAGTATACGTAGACTATTGATGTGACATAGAATTGGCACGTGGTATACGTACAAATAGACACATGCCCTTATAAAAATTGTCATTCGCTTCACATGCTTTAAAATTAACAGATACATTTATTTTATACCCTCTCCATATCCAATTTTCAAAGTAGTATAATCCATTTTTGCAACTACGTAATGAAATATTCTCGATTGTTCTGTCAAATATGTTAATTTATTATTCATAATGAAGATAACAATAAAATACTGTATCTATATGACTCACTCTTCTTAGGGCATCAAGACTAAAGAAAATGGTTCAACGCATGGCGGCAAGGACCATGTAAATGGTTTAAGCAACGGGTACTCGGAAAAATCACACAAGAGTCACAAATCGGATCATAAAGACAAACACCGGGACAAAGATCGAGACCGGGATAAGAGCTCCTCGAAAAACCGGGACAAGGATCATAAAAGTTCCAGCAGCAGTAGCAAGGACAAGGATAAAGACAAGCATAGCTCATCTAAACACAGCAGCAGCTCGCACAAGTCTTCAAGCCGGGATAAGGACCGAGACAAAGACCGTGAGCGAGACAAGGACAAACACCGGGACAAGAGCAAAAGTTCATCATCCAGTTCCAAGGACAAGGAACACAAATCATCCTCTTCTTCAAAAGACAAGGAGAAAGATAGAGAACACAGGGACAAGGATAAGGATAAAGATCGCAAGGATAAAGACAAACACAGGCACAGTTCTTCGTCCAAGGATAAAGATAAACACAGTAGCTCTAAAGACAAGGACCGTTCCCGTGACAAAGACCGACATCACTCCAGCTCTAAGGATAAAGAACATCGCGACAAGGACCGGCATAAGTCTGACAAACACAATGACGCAGAGCGTAAGATCAAAGAAGAGATTAAAGTTGAGGTCAAGGAGGAAGAAGAGAGCGTTGAAGAAGAGCCTGAGGTTGAAGCAGACGTCGAGAGCGCAGAAGAGGAAGCTCCACAACCGGTGAAGCAGGAATATGAAGAAGAAGAGGACAGTCAAGATGATGAGAAGCCTGGCATGAATAGTTCACAAGCAAGCAGCTGTGACTACAACTTGTCCAATTTTAAGACAGAGCCAGAAGATAGTGAAGATGAACAACCACTGGTAAGTGATCCTTTACAATTACCGCCCGCAAATTGTTTAACAAAATTTAATTATATTTTAACAACTTGTTGAAATATCGTGTGAATTTGAAAATATAAATTTGGGTAGTGATAAATATGTGGTTTCAGAGAAAATCTTATGCGAGTCATCATAAACGTATGGTACGTCATTTATTATGAATATTGGTGTTGTGAACGTGGATAATTTTCTAGATGCACTTATCGCATTTCATATTCACTATATTATTACTAAGCAATTTTGATTTACGTTGATTTGACGTCCGAAACGTCACATTCTTCAAAATTTCATTTTCATTAATTTCATCATGAATTTCAATTTAAATCATGCATCATTTATTGTTTTTTGTTTTTTTTTCTACAATATCTCAATAAATTTCTCTCTCAGTCTAGACGAACGGATTCTTCAAGCGTAAAACGAAAACTAGAATCCGACGATGAAGATGAAGATTTGCCGCTTACGGCTAGAAAGAAAATCAAAACGGAAAACAAGAGGAAAATTAAGGTAGAGGATTCGGATGAAGAGGATAGTAAACCAGCTAAGAAAGCAAAGAAGAAAAAGAAACAGAAAGTTGAGGTAAAACAAGAGGAACCGACAGGAACAAGCCCTAAAAAGCGAAAGAAAAAGGAGGAAGAGGAGCAAGAAGTATGGAAATGGTAAGTGAGAGATTTCAAATTTTCGCGCAAAATTAGTTCGAGTATTTTCCACCAGAGCGGCAGCACGTGTTAGTGTTTGTTTAAAATGGCGAACGATAAGTGTCAAAGTTTTACACGTATTTAATCATTTATTTATCAGTTTATTATTGGTGTTTATTGTCTAATCCTACGCTAGTTAATGCTTATCAACTTTTGTAAAAATGTTATTAAAGTTACAAAGTGTATTAATCATTTGCTGGGACAAGAAAATTATCGTTCTGTAGCGTGCACATGTCGGCATTTTTCACGTCCAAGACCTGTACAAAATTTCGATTTTAACTTAACACAGAATGAGAAAAACGTAATTAAATTGTAATTTGATAATTTTGTAATATAATTGAAAGTAAGTAGTTATTGGAAAGTGCATCATGTTTGAATTTCAGGTGGGAAGAGGAAAAGAAAGATGATGGCACCAAATGGAACTTCCTCGAGCACAAGGGCCCTCTGTTCGCTCCTCCGTACGATCCACTCCCATCCAACGTCAGGTTCTACTACGACGGCAAAGAAATGCGACTATCCCAAGACGCTGAAGAAGTCGCCGGCTTCTACGCTAAGATGCTTGACCACGATTACACAACTAAAGACGTTTTCAATAATAACTTCTTCAAGGACTGGCGAAAGACGATGACTGACAAGGAGAAGCATGTCATTACAGACTTGAAGAAGTGTAACTTCAAATCCTTGCACACGTACTTCATGGAAGTCGCTGAGAAGAATCGAAACCGCACAAAAGAAGAGAAACTCGAGCTGAAGAAGAAAAACGAAGAGCTACAGAAAGAGTATGGCTTCTGTACTATTGATGGGCACAAAGAGAAGATTGGTAACTTCAAGATTGAACCGCCAGGTCTCTTCCGTGGCCGAGGCGAGCATCCCAAGATGGGCATGCTGAAGAAACGTGTGATGCCTGAAGACGTAATGATCAACTGCAGTAAGAAATCCAAGATCCCTGCTCCACCGGCCGGTCACAAGTGGAAAGACGTTCGCCACGATCCCAACGTCACTTGGCTCGCCTCCTGGACCGAGAACGTTCAGAACCAAGTCAAGTACGTCATGCTGAATCCATCCTCCAAACTCAAAGGTGAAAAAGATTGGCAGAAATACGAAACAGCTCGCAAATTAGCAAAGAGTATCGACAAGATACGAAAGACGTATCGCGAAGAATGGAAGAGTAAAGAAATGAGAATAAGACAAAGAGCTGTCGCTTTGTATTTCATTGATAAGCTCGCGTTGAGAGCTGGTAATGAAAAAGACGAGGACCAAGCAGACACAGTCGGTTGTTGTTCACTTCGCGTTGAACACATCGAGCTACACGAACAAAAAGACGACAAAGAATACGTCGTCGTGTTTGATTTCCTGGGTAAGGATTCCATCAGATACTACAACGAAGTCCCAGTGGAGAAGCGAGTGTTCAAGAACCTGCAGCTGTTCATGGAGAACAAGGCACAAGGCGATGATCTGTTCGATCGCTTGAACACGGCGATCATGAACAAGCATCTGAACGAGCTGATGGAAGGCCTGACCGCCAAGGTGTTCCGTACCTACAACGCCTCGTTCACGCTGCAGCAACAGCTCGACGAATTGACCAACGAGGACGACACCGTCGCCGAGAAGATCCTCAGCTACAACCGCGCGAACAGGGCCGTCGCCATCTTGTGTAACCATCAGCGTTCCGTGCCGAAAGGTCATCAGAAGTCCATGGAGAAACTCAAGGAGAAGATTGAACAGAAGCGAGAACAAATTGAAGATGCCCAGCGCCAAGTGAAAGACGCACAGCGAGACGCCAAGCACGGAAGTGTCAAAGAGAAAGTGATCTTCGATAAGAAAAAGAAAATGCTGGAGCGTCTGAAGGACCAGCTGATGAAGCTGGAGGTACAGGAAACAGATCGCGATGAGAACAAGTCGATTGCTCTGGGAACGAGTAAGCTGAACTACTTGGACCCTCGGATCTCCGTGGCATGGTGCAAGAAATACAATGTTCCGATTGAGAAGATCTACAACAAGACACAACGAGACAAATTCCGCTGGGCCATCGATATGGCTGGACCTGAATATGTATTTTAATTTCTCGGTTTTAACGTTTAAGTGTGACGTCACGTCTGTGTTGTAGGTTACGTCATCATCTATGTGTTTTTCTTTTAAATATTCTAAGAAATTCGAGTCTTGCATACAGTGGAAAACAATCAAAATCTGATGAAGATTTTTATTGCTGATTTTATTCATAACGAAATGTTAATTAAAAAAGCGGGTCTTTATTTAACATGTATTTATTGTCAAAGTATTTCCAATATTTTATGGAGAAATGTTCTTTTTATAAATAAAGAAATATAAAAATTACAGAATTTTGTATCCATTGTACAAAATTTTTATTTTTTTTATTAAGGAAAGTGATCTAAATTTCAGTGGTGTAGTCAATAATTATGTTTCTGTAATTTGCTATTTTTTAAGTGTTGTATTTTAATTGTTGACAGTTTTATTTGTTTGGAACATTTTTCTATAAAATACTTAAATATTCTATAATAATAATTAATAGTTGACCGTATTTTTAATTATCAGTTTCCACTGATAAGTGAATGACTTTTCCCCTCTTCATTGTGAATTTTAATTTATAAACTGATTTTATGGTAAAGAATGGAAATGTGTGGCGATCACAGCATAGTCTTGAATATTTTAATGAGAGTCCAGTGTTTGTTTGACTTTTGCTTTGCAAATATACAGATTTAATGAATCTCTATTTATTTGCAATTATTTAATTATGAATTTGATTATTTTATACATATATTTAAATTTGCGAGGGGTGTATTATTCATTATTTCATTTGTTGCAATAAACAAAGCAGTTTACTTTAGTAGATCACGACAATTTTAATGTAATGTTATTAATAAATACGTTAATAACAACAAATAGTAGAAACTATTCTGTATATTACAGATTTATTATAAATAAATTTATAAACATAAAATGATCATCTTATTTTACCGTTTACATATTAATATTAATTAAAGAAATCAGCATCTTCATAGCCTTCAGGAAGAAAAGAGAGCGGCCTTGAATAGTCTCGTTTACCATATCCTAAAATACAAAAAACATAAATAGCTCGCATCACCCGCTGTAAACACCATCTTACCAAGTTCCTTCATAAGTTTCGTAGGTGCATTCCTCAGATGCAGTGGCACTCCAGGTTGGGCCCCCTCATGTTCCTTCACAGCCAGTTTAGCCCTCGCCAATGCATCATCCATCTCCCGAGACTTGGGGGCTTTCGCCAGGTAAACAACGCACTGCGCAAGAAGTACATCACACTCGGGCATTCCAAGCAGCTGGCAGCCCTGCATGGTGGACACAGCCAGTGGTAGCGCCCCAGGATCCGCTAGGCCGACGTCTTCAGCAGCGGCGCGCACCAGCCGTCGCGCCACGAACAGCGGGTCTTCGCCCCCGGCGAGGATGCGCGCCAACCAGTACAGCGAGGCGTTTGAATCCGAGCCGCGAATGCTCTTGTGCAAAGCGGATATTAAGTTGTAGTGTTCTTCACCCTTCCGGTCGTAGAGCATGTGCGACTTCTTGATCTGATCCTTGATGTCGTCTACGGTGATGAGCGGGGCGGCTGCTCCAGAGCTGGAACTTGTGCTGTGATGCTGGAACACGAGCTGCAGGTTCGTGAGCGCGATGCGAGCGTCGCCGTCGCTTATATCTGCTAACCAAGTCAGTGCTGACTTTTCTATACTTAACTTTGTGATGGGTTTGTTTGCGTCGTATTTGTTTGGGTTATCGTCTTCTATTATATCTACGTGTAATTTTTCGGCTGCACGAATTAAAATTGCAACTAAAGCATCAGTTTCCAGTTTCTCGAAGACAATAACTCTACATCTACTTAGAAGAGCGTTATTTATACTGAAAGAAGGGTTTTCTGTAGTAGCACCTATCAAAACGATATCACCCCTTTCTACATTTAGTAAGAACGTATCCTGTTGCCTTTTATTGAACCTATGGATTTCATCCATAAATAATACAGTTCTTTTCTTATATTTCAAATCGTTTTTGGCGACTGTTATGACATGTTGAACATCTTTAACGCCTGCAGTAGCTGCACACAGGCTCACGAATTTCCATTTTGTTGGATTTTCTTTACACATTCCGTGAACCACTCCAGCAAGAGATGTCTACAAAATAAATTACTAAATTAAGTACACAAGTTTTAAAAGTAATAAGTACTTTTCCACAGCCAGGAGGGCCCCACAGAATCATATTTGGTATCTCCCATTTCTCGAAAAGTGTTCTTAGAACACTGCTCTGTCCAAATACATGTTGTTGGCCTACAAAATCACTCAGACAAGTTGGTTGAACTTGTTTCGCTAAGGGAACAGCAAAAGAAAAATCTTCTGTATTTGTTTTAGTTTTCTTTGGTGACTGTTTAAAAGTATCATTCTTTTTAGTTTCCTGTATGTTATTATTTATATATTGACTGTTACTGGGTTTTGTTAAAATTGGTGAAGCCGGTGAAGGAGTTCGTTTACGTTTTGGCTGAACATCTTCACTTGTATTTAAAAAAATACATTTGTTAACATGTACTTCTATACTATTAACTGGGAATTTCCTTTCACAAACTGGACATTCTTGTTCTTCGTTTGCCTCTTTAGAAGACATTTTATTATAAAAGTTGTGTAACTTTTAAATCGTTCTTTGTTTGAAATGACACATGTCAACATGACATTGACATTGAATAATTTGGCGCGCACAAAAGCTAACCTATTTAAATTATTAAATTAATTTATTGAAAAGTACACTTTTTACAAAAGTAAATAATTATTTAACTAATAATAAGTAAACACAAATTTATTAATGTAACAAAAAAATTAACTGTATATTACAGTCGCAACAGCCGTATGAGTTTCACAAATATCATCAATTTGAGTGAATTGTTTGTAGTGCTCCTCAGTTTCTAAACCATTTGTTGTGTCTTCTAATTCTTCCTCTACATAAATCGCGTCTTGTTTAATGAATGTTGGTGTACCTGTATTATGTTTCATCATGTGTTTCTTGAGTTGATGACTACTTGTGTAGCATTTGCTACATTGGCTGCATACGTGAGGCTTGATGCCGCTATGAATCCACGAATGAGCTTTTAAGTGACAAGCTTGCTTGAATGTCTTTCCACAGTGTATGCAGAGATAAGGTCGTTCCCCTCGATGAGCCTGAAATTTATAAAACTTTATTCAAAAACTAACCATTTCAAGTATGAATATACCTTACCCGTAAATGGTAAGTGAGAGCGTCATATGTGCTGTAAGTTTTTCCACAGAGAGCACACAGATGATTCTTCTCGTTATTATGAATACTTAAATGTTTATCTAATGCTTGCTTTAGCCTAAACCGTTTTGTACAGTCGCCGAAAGTACACGGGAAGTTTTTAATTCCATTGTGGATTTTCATGTGATACCGCAAGCCGTGCGTTGATCGGAATTCTTTCGCACACAGCTCACATTGAAGGAGTTTTTTATGATTTTTTTTGTGTTTCTTAAATCCTGCTTGTGATCGGAAAATTTGGTCACAATACGGACATTTCAATTCTCCTCTTCGACCTCTTGGTCTTTTCTTTGGTGTGACCGATTTATTGTATAATTCTGGTTTTTCTGATATATTGGTGTCTTTGTCAGAGATTGACATATTTTGCACTAAAATATTGTCGTCAATAAATATTTTAGAATCTACTGCAGTGTCATTTTCATCATCTAATATGTATTCATCTTCTAGGAATTCAGTTTCTAGTGCATCGGATTCATTGAATACCCTTTTAGATTTAATATTATTATCTGAAAACATATCTGCTGGTTCTTCTATTTCCTGTTCTTCAATATATTCATCCTTCAAAAAGTCTTCTGTGAGCCTAAATTCATTAGAAACTTGTTGCCTGCTTTCGTCGTCTTGGATGAGTTCATCATTTCCTCCCAATTCGATGTCAGGATCCGAAACTTCTTCCTTAATATATTCTATATCAGGATTTTTAGTAATTTCTCTCAATGTGGCTTCGCATCTTTCACTTTGTTGTTTGAAAGAGTAGGCTATTGATAAATGTTTTAAGCAATGTCGGCATATTTTTAGAGGTAAATCATCGTTTCTGTCAATCTGTAAACATTTTGGTTTGTAAAAATTTAAATCGGTAGTTTTTGTAAATAATAAATTACATGTAAAGAAGCACATTCCATTAGCATATCCGCGTAGGAAATATTGGAAGGATCTCGATTTTCTGTAGAAAATACTGAAAACATTTGTCCATCTTCATTCATACAAGTCCGGCACATATTTTCTAAAGTAAATTCCATTATATGTGCGTTTTTTTAACGGATTGTTCACTATTTCGACCGACGTTTTTTGACTTTTGTAGAGAAGAAATTACTAACCAAATAATTATTTGATATAAGAATTTTAGAGATTTTTTAATTTGGAAGGTTGGTGTTCCTGCAATGTGAGTGACATTCTGTGCAATTTCAGATTAGTTGAATTGATAGCGGTTGATGTAAAATGCCGCGTTTTATACATTAAGAAGGATTTTATATATTAAAACATTATTTATGTGATAATTTGTAAGTATGTAATCCTGTTTATGCAAATAATTTATCTGTACAACTTGTGACAGCTATATATTAAGAGGAATCATGTGATGTTTGACAACATAACCTAACAGCTATATATTTTACTTTTAGGAACAAGTCATAATGAAATTAGAACAAGCCTCTTATTCTTTAGATAATGTTATTCAGATAAAAGAAAGTGTGCACGAATATTTAAAACAACGTAATAATGAAGAAATACCTACAGTTACAAGTGAGTAATTTGGAATCTCACAGGGAGGTGCATAACAACAAAATAATTTTCTGTAGATGACCGCATCTCAGGTGGAATCTTATCAGACACCCGGTATTCGTGGCTGTCATGTGGACCTCGTCTTCAAGTGTTGCATACCAAGTCCGGGGCGAAGGTCGCTGCTTGGTGCTTCAGGGCGCAGCACGACTTCGAGACCTGCGTGACTTGTATCTGTGACTTGCCGAACACAAGGGGCAAAGCTCCGCTGCTGGTCGTGGGGCTCGAGTGTGAAATCACTGGCGGGATGCTCTGTGTGTTTGACGTCGGCAGCTCGAGGGTTCTCAGAGCTATTCAGATTGATGATAAGGTAGAAATAACACAAGATATTTGTATAATTTGATGAATGTGTTTTATTTTGTGCACGGTCGTATCATTCTTGGACATAAATGTCACTTTATAGCGCAGTGCGCCATAATTAAACGTCAAATAATTACACTCAGTTTAGATTTCTAATTCTTTTCATATAAACTACTAACAATCCTATAAATAAACATTTTCTGTAATGAATTGCACAATTTTTTATTTAAATAACATCATTTTTACTTACATTTAACATAAATTATTTTGTAAATGTTTAATTCAATAACGATAACTTTGACATTTAGAGTTTTTAGTAAATTTTGGTTATTTGGACCATTTGAACATTATTAATTTATTTAAAAATCATCGATCGTGCATAAAGTTGCGTATGTAACTTGCTTTTATAGCTTTTGAAGTGTTTTAGCCTTCGACTTGCCATAAAAGCTTCTTTATGCCCTTAATATATAATAGTATATTATACAATGACATTATACTGGATGCTATTATTTCCGAAGATGAGGTTTACAACACGAACGTGGGTTTTAATTATCAGAGGGAATAATAGCCATTATAGCGAGTTATATACTGTACTTTATCTACGAATAATTTATAATATACAAAATTTGCACAGAGAAAATGATTCAGGCGAAGTAATTTTCTGATTGATGCAGAGATGGGAATACTGAATATTATTCTCTGCGGTATTAATTATGTAGCACACATCACACATTGTTATACATTAGCCGTAGATAAACTATGATTGTGTGTAGGTCACAAGTATAGAAGTGGTGAGCGGTGGGGGCGACAGCGGCCTGCCCGGGGTGCTCCGTGCGTTGGATGGCGTCATCGCAGTTGGCACCGCCAAGGGAAAGGTTCTCTTAGTTGATCTCTGTAGACAGCTCTGTGAAGAAGCAATATCAAACACCAGCAACGAATCAATCAGAGACGAAATCAATTCATGCAATCTTATTCAAATATCGTTTGAAGATTTGAGAAACTTGGAGAGGCATAAAGAAATGTCGCTAAATAAAGGCGACCACTTGTGTTTACAATTAAATGGTAATATTTATTTCCATAGCTAAGATAACAATTTTGAAATGGTTTGATTTGTAGAGGATAGTACATCAGGAATACATTTTTCCTTATTCGGTCCGACTGGGGATCTTCGACTGCGAGCCAACAAGTCAGAAGTGATTATCAGTAGTTTACACTTCTCTCAAGCGTTGGGAAGCCTTCTTATCGGGTTTAACTTCGGTGCTTGGCAGCTTTATCACTTGGTAGCCACGCCGTATCCAGTGCTGGCTTACACCAGCCCGATGTACGAAGATTGTGTTCCTGTCTCACATTTCGCCGTACAGGTTAGAAAATAAATACAAAGCTAAAAAATATATTCATATCAGGGTTGGCCTAATTTAAATCATTTGATTTAAATCAAAAAATTAAAAAGGACTAACACTTAAAGAATAGTTAATATCTACGCTATAAGGCGACTGATTGTGGTTCTGACGACTCAGGTTCGAATCCAGCTAGATTAATGTGCGGTGTACTTTCCACTAACAACCATGAGTACTCGTGAGTTGATGGCTGATAACCACACACACGATAAATAAATATTTATACCAAAAACTCATAATGTGAGTCTGCCGCATCCAAAATAGGTAATAGGCGTGAAAGATAATGTATGTATGTATAAAGGATTTTATTACGAATGTGGCATATTTTTCAAGGCACTAAAATAACCACGTGAATAATAAAAAAAATATTTAAATTAAAATACATTCCTAAGAAAGATGTTTTTGATAATGATTTCCATTTTATTGTTAATATTACTGCAGCAAAAATATACCTATTTTTATAAAGTAATAAAATAATAATGTACAAAATTTAAAAAATCAAACTGATTATAATTTTTTTAACTTGATGGTCGGATACAGTAATTTTGATAAATGTAGAAAGGTCAACAATTAATAATTATTATTATCATCTTTTCAATACGCAACGCAAACGTTTCGTGAATTATTTATGAACCCTATTGTATTCTTTAGCACTGATGAAGGGTTAATAAAACTCGGAACGTTTGCGTATAGCAAAGATATAATATAATTATTCTACTTTCTATCACTATCCATTATCCGTTGAACTGTGTACATTTAATCTATTCTATGTAGGAACCGTGCGACGACCCTCGAGCCTTCTGCTACGTGTGGGTGGTATACAGCGTGCAAGAAACAGACATCGTCCGAGACTCAGAAACAGACACCGCCATGTCGGTCATGTACAGCCTGACATACACCAGCAAAGAATACCTAGAAGACTACGGCGTCATCTACCAAGACCTCCAAGCGTGTGCAGTGCGCTTTCAGATCGAGTTGGCCAACATAGTCCCCGGCGGTAGGAGCACAGCCGCCAGGTGCGTGGCCCTGCGAGCCTACACGCGCCAGCTGTCAGTGGACGCGCCTGAAGAAAGACTCGCCTTGTGCTCCATCGTGTGGACGTGTTGGGACACTGCGAACCCCACTGTTGCTCCGGAAACTTATCTAGCGCTCTTTGATTTGAACCAGTGGTACAAAGAGCAAATGCCCGGCCAACCAAGAGCGGAAACTGACAGATACATGGTCTGTGTCAATGTCACGGAGCTGATGGCCAACTATGGAGACGGCCAAGTCGCTACTGAAGATATTCTAGGTATTCATGTTATAAATATTAACGCAAGGGTTCTTTGAAAATTCTGAGAAAAATAATTTATCGATTTGCGGTGCCGCTAAATTGAATCTTCAATGAGTCTTGGAAAAGAAGAATTTATAATTTATTGATTGATTTAAAACCGTGAAGAATCTTGTGAGCATTTTGAAAGAATCCTTGTTTGAACAGGGCTTTAAAGGCATGAAAGTATGTTCGTATATAACTGAATGTGTTTGTAGATTTGCGGCTGGATTCGTCGTCGCTGTCGCCGTTCACGTGTTCCCAGCGCTTAGAAGAACACTACTACCCGTCAGCGCTGGCGTTCAAGTCTCTGGTGGTGTCAGACCGGCGGCTGAGCTGCGTGGTGAGCTCGGGCAGCCAGCGCCACCTGCTGGGACAGCTCGAGCTCGCCGGCCCGCTGTGCCTGCTGCAGCCCAGCGAGCTCTACATGCGCTGCGTGTCGCTCGGCCTGTACAGCGGCAGTGACGTCACGGCCACGGCCCGGCAGCAGCGCGAGGCGGTGCTGAGCGTCGCGCTGGAGCACCAGCTCGTGCGCTGGCTGTGTCGCTGCGCCCGCGACTGGGCCTCGGGGGCGCAGTCCTCCGCCGGCTGCACCCTCGACTTCCTGCTGGACTGGGCCTGGCAGCGCGCCAACACCCTCAAGTTCACCTGTGACAAGCTCTGTGTGCCTCTGTTCGACCACACCGGACAACGATTAGATCACAATGCGCTACAGCAGCTGAACCACGCCGCCTGTCAAATCAAACACTTGTCTACGCTCTTCGATACTGTGCTCAATTACTGCTACATGTATTTTACTGAACAAGATATAGAAGATATTCGATACCAGCACAATACTTTATCAATGATTACTACTTATTTAGAAGTACTACAATGGTTATTAAATGTAGGTTTACTACCGGAATGTCCGCTGTCAATGTATCCATTACCAGATCATGCCGAGCGTTTGAGCGCACCTTACCCGGCAGATAGTCTATCCAGATTTTACAATTCGCGTCGTACTGAGCTACAAAATAAAGAAGAATCATCTTTGTTGTTCATTGACCAGTTAATATCTCTAGAGTGCGGCGGTGAGCGTCTGATCGCGCAGTGGAAAGGCGACGGCGGCAGTGGCTGGTACCCGCCGCCGAGCCTTCAAGCTCTGCTGCGCACCTACCTCGTGGAAGACATCGACATGCAGTACAAGCACTGCCTGGTGATCTACGTGTTCCTGGATCTAGCGATGACGCTGGACCAGAGCAGGTACAAGTCGATCATCACGCATTTGATCAAGTTCCCAGCTGTGTTTCAACTCTCGCCCAGTGTTATTAAGATTACACAAGCGTTCTGGCAGCTGGATCACGGGGATTTTAGCACAGCGATGGCTCAGTTCTTAGATCCGGCGGTCGCCAGTGAAGATCTCAAACCGTGGCATCATCGGACTGTTCTTAAAGCGCTGTTGGTACAGGGACAACATCAACATGCTTTACTTTATCATCAGGTATATTATTGTTATTATGAATTGAATTGTTGGTAATAACTGTTGCATTTTAGGTGCGCAAGCCGCCTGTATCAAGCATACAAGATACTTGTATAATAATAACACTTTTAATTGTAAATGATTTACTACAAGAAGCCTTTCATTTCCAAAGACAAAACCGGAGTGTTTATAATGAGCAAGAAATATTGAAACACTTTTTTTCTGGTAAATATTTTTTTTCCATAGCACTTTAACATCAGCTATAGCAAAAATTATTTATTATTATTGAGAAACAATAAAAAATATTTAATTTTAGTGAGCGACAAGGTGAATCACCTCAATAATGTTCTCCAGCTGCCGCTCTCGCCAATCGAAGAGTCCTCGTTCATATCCTACCTGCGCGCAAATCCTTCCGAAACCAATGAGAACCTCCTGGTGATTTATTACTTACAGCGTGACCGTTACGATGAAGCTTTCCGTGCAAACGATGCCCTAAACGCTGAATTCAACAAGAAACACGTCAAACAAGGAATATTAGGACAACAAGAACGCAATTTCAGAAACGTTATCGTTGAAGGTTTCAAAAAAACCTTACCTGATGTCACCCAGGTTTTGTTAGACACTGTGGAAAAAGAAAAGATGTTATTAAAAGAAGCTACCTGGCAAAATTGTAAGAATGTTGTGTGTTTTGTAATATTGATTTAATTAGATATGTTTTAGTTGCTCGACCGTTACCGATGTCAGTTTTTGTGCATAATACTCAAGAGCAAGCTAAATATAAATCAACTTTAATTCAAGCCTCGTTTAGAAAAGCCAAAGAGACTTGGACGCATAAATTACATGATGATGACAATGAGACACCATTTATATCCACGCCTAAAGTTCTGCCTGCCAAAGATAAAAGGTAGGAACATTTTACAATTATCAGCGCTGCATACAACTGAACTAATTAATATTTAAACTCGTGCAAAACTTTCTATCTATGACGAAACTATCTCTCAAGGTCGTGGCTTGTTTATTCGCAATTGATTTATATGCCGGTGAATACCTTGCAAAAATCGTTATTTCTACTTTATTAAATTAAATCACGTATCACAGCATAATACAAATAAACATGAGTAAGCTAACATAAAAATAGTTGCAGAAAACTACAACCATAATTAGTAAGGTTATAGTAGTGTTTGATTTGTGTTTTAGCAATGGGACTCCTTTGATCTACGCGACAGCGATGCATCTACCGACATCAACTTCAGCAGAGCTGAACATCGATGCAGAAGTGACACCGGCTAAAAGAATGCGACTAAGTCCTCGTCAGCCTATTAGTGAGACACTGCGGCGTAAACAACGACTTAGCGCCGGGCAATCGCCTTCACTAAGTCTATTAGATACACCGATAGTTAAACGCAAGTCGTATAGAGACAGTCCGGCTTCTAGCATTGTGGGAACACCCGCTAGCATACTCAAAGTAATATATTTAAACGATCAATTTTTACTGACTATAGAATATATTTCACTACCACTATATAGCCAGTTCAATAGGAATTATATATTATAATTTATGTTAATAGAAGCTACACAAAGTGTCTTGATTACAAACTTTTTAAAAATTGCGTTATTTATAAATCTTCAACCTCTTGTATTTTGTTAACAAGAAATAATTGAACTTATGTTCAATGACGTAATTTGCTTAAATTAACCTCAGGAATAAACTGTTAAAGTTTACACTCGACCTAAAACACTCTGTATAGTGGTAGTGAAATATTTTCTATAGACCAGACAGTTACGGTTTTAACAGCACTTAAACATGGATCGGTTTATAATAAAATAATTTAATATTGATTTATTTATGTGTTAGGTGCGCTCATTCATCCGTTCATCAGTTTCTCCAGATACCAAAGATGACCGCGGCACTTCCACAACACCAGAAAACCTAGAACCCGATCTCCCGGACACTGAAATGGAAGTAGACGCCGGTTTCCTTCCTCTTGACCGATCAACTGCTAACGCAATCAAATCAGTCGGCTTATCCTTAAACCGCCGTTCTTCCTTGGGGGTCTCGCCCAGGCGGCCTATCACTCGTACCCCGCGGCCCGCTGTCCACTTCGAAGACGCCGCCCCTAGGCCTAGCTCCAGATGCAGCGACGGAAGTGACAAAAGTGGTGGGAAACAACATCTGGAGGTCTGCATCGAAGTGCATCGGGAACAAACACCGGATATAAGCAGCAAAGACAGCAGTTTGTCTATTGATGATGTATTTTATTCACCTGATGCATCTGTTAGCGATCGGAGCAAAGATAATACTGTTAATGAAGAAGTTCAAGTCGAAGAAGATGTCAGAATGAGCTTAAAACGCAAAGCGACCGATAGCGTCAAGTCTCGAAGAAGTTATAAAGCTGCCACGCCTGTTATTAAAGTTACTACGCCAGTTATTAAAGTTACTACGCCAGTTATTAAAGTTACTACGCCAGTTATTAAAGTTGAAAGAAATTTACGGTCTAGAAATTCGTCTCTTACACCTGTTAAAACTTCTGAACCTTCGCCGGAACCTCGCAAATCAGAAGTGTTTCCTAAGTTAGGCGGCAGAAGAAGTCTAACCAGACAAGTGTTAGAGCAAAACACTTTGGCTAAAGTGTTAAATGTACCCAAAATGCAAACCAGGCTTTCTTTAAACGCACGAGAAAACGAAAAAACTGTCGGTGTTGAAGTGTCCTACTCGAAAACAGTCACATCCATTGTTAAAAAAACTTCTGATACAGTCACAGAAGAAAAATGCGACAAAAGTACAGTCGAAATGAAAAATACCTTCACTACAGAAACAGACCTAGACAAAAAACAAACCATTAAACATGTTCACAACGAGAGTAGCTCAAAAAGTTCCGTCAAAAAACTCTCAGAAGTCGTAGATGAAGATGACAAAATTAACGATAGCTTTACATCTTGCATTACAGACAAAACAGATTCAAATTACCACATTCTGTCTTCTTCCAGTGATGTGGATGAATCTTTTATTCGAAAACTCAAATGGGATGAACATAAAGATGAAACTATTAACAAATCCGTTGCGAACACAACACAATATACCAGTGATGAAAATGTTGATTCAATAAAAAATATATCTATGGAAGAAATAATTGAACAACCAGATATTCCAAAATATAATTTCACACAAACTGTTTTTGAAGATATTTCAAGCATCATTGAAACAAGTTATGAAGATGAGGAAGAAAGTAAAGCAGAAGAAGATATGGAAACTAGTATTCCAGAAGAAATAATAAATATAGTATCTCAAACAGAAGAATCAGTAGTAAACATTGATGAAAGCATGGAAGAAATAAAAAATAAAGTACCAGCTCAAATAGAAGAATCAGTAGTTAACATTGAAGAAACCTTGGAAACTACTACACAAAAAGAAATAATACATAAAGTACTAGCTCAAAAAGAAGAATCAGTAGTAAACATTGAAGAAACTAGTGTACAAGTAGAAATAATAAATACTGTCCAGCCTGAAGAAGTAGAAGCAGCAGTAAATATTGAAGAAAGTAACGTTCAACAACAAACTATAAATAAACAGGCTGAAGAAGAATCAATCGTAGATATAGAAGAAAGTAGCAAAGACAGTTCAGAATCAGAAAAAATATCAAACCAATCTTCAGACAATGAGGAATCCCATCAACAAGAAGAATCGTCCCAATCTTCAGTTGAGTCTTCAAAGCCTCACAACTATCTAGTTCCATCTTCAGACGAAAACTCAGATGAAGAAGAAAAAACATCTAACCAAGATGAAGAGGAAGATTTAAAATTCGTTTACGAAGAAATAGAAGAAGAGCAAGAGGTTGAAGAACCTGAAGACACTGAAGATCCCTCTACCAGTGAAGAAGAATCAAATCATTCTTCACGTTCTTCAGATGTCATTGAAATCAAATCCAGTTCAGAAGATAGTCAACATGTTGATGATTTAAATATTTGTGAAGAAAAGCAAATAGCAGCAGAGGATGAAGAGGATCAGGAAGAAATGGAAGAAGAACATGATCCACTACAACAAGATAAAGACCAAGAGAAAATAGAGGAAGATTTGAAATTAAATATTTCTGAAGAAAAACAAATAGAAGCAGAAGATGAACAGGATCAAGAAGAAATGGAAGAAGAACATGATCCACTAGAACAAGATAAAGATCAAGCGAAAGTAGGGGAAGATTTGAAATTAAATATTTCTGAAGAAAAACAAGTAGAAGCAGAGGATGAACAGGAACAAGAAGAAATGGAGGAAGAACATGATCTACTAGAACAAGATAAAAATCAAGAGAAAGTAGAGGAAGATTTGAAATTAAATATTTCTGAAGAAAAGCAAATAGAAGCAGAGGATGAACAGGATCAGGAAGAAATGGAGAAAGAACATTATCCACTACAACAAGATAAAGATCAAGAAAAATTGGAGGAAGAACCAGATCAAGTTGAAGAAGAAAATCAAGAAGAGATTGTAGAACGTATTTCAGAAAAAAGTTTAATAACAGAACAAGAAAATATATTAGAACAAAATGTATACGAACCATCTTCCATATCTGAACAAGTTGTTGAAAATGAAGAAATAATTCAAACCATTGAACCAATTCAAGACTCAATTCAACAAGAAGAAGATATGGATATCCCTGAAGATATCCAGCAAGAGATCGAAGAATGTATGCAGGAAGAACAACAACTGCAAGAACCTTCCACAACAGAAAACAAATCAAAAGATTCATCCAAGAGCGACATTTCTCAAGATTGTTTAGAAATCATGAGCTTCACAACACCACAAGAACAACTACAAACAACAGACATCTTATGCAACGAGAACTTCGCCGATAAACCAACAGAAGAAATCCTAGAAATAGAAACCGATACACAAGTCGAACAGACGGAAACAGGCACTGATTTATTAGAAAACTTACCGGAAAAATCTTACACGCCTAGCAGAAGAAGCAAGAGAATCAGCTCGAAGCAACAAGAAGAAATTCAACCAACTAGAGAAGATGATATACCTGCTAGAACCACGCGCAAACGTAGTAACAGCATTGATGTCGAAAAAATAGAACCATCACCGGCTAGAATCACGCGCAAACGTAGTACCAGCGTTGACATTGGAAACACAGAACCATTGGAAACAAAATCACAGGCTAGAATCACTCGAAAACGTAGTACGAGCGTTGATATCGAAGATGTACCATTAGAAAACCGAAAATCACCGGGTCGAACTACTAGAAAGCGTAGCACCAGCACAGATGAGCCACCAAAACCTACCCGTGCTTCTACCAGAACACGCAGCACAAGTGTTGACATTGATCCCAAACCAGTGCGGTCATCAACACGTCGAAGAAGCACCAACTCAGATGTTGAAGAAATCCTGAAGCCAGCTACAAGAACTAGAAAACGCAGCACCAGCGTTGACATTGAAGACGAAAGATCTACTCGTGCGTCATCAGTCGTCAGTCTTCCAGCTATCCCAGAAGAAGTTAACAGCAACAAACCTAAATCGTCATCACCAAGTAGACGAGGCAGAAAACGCAGCATAACTGTCATACCAGAAGAATCAGAATCTGAAGAACATGTTAAAAAAGCAGCACTTGAAAATATTCCAGAAAAAATAGAAGAATATTCCGCTACGCATAGACTAACCCGAAGACAAAAAACAATGATGGAAAAATCTCTCGAAATACAAGAACTTAAAAAACTACAGCCGCAAGAAGTTAAACCAAAGCTTGCGAAAATTGAAGACAACTTAGAAGTTGAGGAGCACCTAGCAACATCTCCTAGTAGCGTGTCCACAGACACACAGAGCACGGACCCAGGTACACCTCATCGAAGAAGCTCTCGAAGGTTGTCTACCACAAGTACACCAACTAGAAGATCCACCAGGAATAGTAGAGACGCTGCTGATGATGACTCGAGTGTCAAATCTGTTCCGGTTATCAAACTAGATAGAGAAGATGTCGTCAGGTATAGAAGTCTGTCACCTACAGCCTTGAAAGGTAAGAAATTATTAGTTTAAGTTGAGCTTGAGTTTCATTATAAATTGTGTAGAACCAGCACCATCACCGAAAGTTACTAAAGGTAGAAGGAAGTCTATCAGAAGTTCTATCCTTCCAGTGCAGACTGATTTGTCAAAAATTAGCGAAGAAACTGTAGAAAATGTAAGTACTAAAATAAGAGGCTGTGTGAGATTGTAATGTAAATTGTATTTGAAGGAACCTTCAAGCTCTCAAGAAACGCGCGCTAAAAGAGGCCGGCCAAGAAAAAATAAAGATAACGAGGAGCAGTCGTCTCAAAGGTGCTAAAACAACACAAATTAACACATAATGCATTAACAAACACTGTAATTATATTCTAAATATTTCTCCTATTCCGTCAATCATATCTTATTGATTTATGCTTTATTTCAGCTCCGAAGAGCGGGAAACCAAATTAACAAAGAGGAAAACTTCCTCATTTGGGCCTTATATACGGAAATCAGTAATCCAAGCCCGAAAAAGTTTTAAAATTAAAACAACACTGACTCGTAAATAGTTTTCATTTCATTTTTTTGATAATTTGTTACTTGCTTTAAATTGTAAGGAACTATTTAAGGTCTTTAACTAGTGAGTAAGAATGTATTTTATTAAGCTATTAAAAATTATTATTTATAGTTTTTGAGTTATCTTTCGCGCCGTTTTCGTCTGCAGAAAAATTAATAACACCATCTAGCGAAAGTTTATCAAATCCTTTGACGGCCTGTAGTGAATACACGTGAACTGTATTCCTAGCCGCTGTTAATATTTTGATCAAAATCAGGTAAATAATCATTTAATAATATTTAAAGTGGTATCAATTTATTCACAAGAGGTTCTTTTATTGTGCTAATAATTGTTTATTGTGCAAACTGAAGTGACATTTCGTAAAACTGTTTATAAATTGACCTTCCCAAAAAAAATTCCATCGTGTAAGAAGTGATTAATGTATTCCACATTAAAAATCAGTTAAAAGTAGAGAAGAATTGTTAATATTATTTATAAAAACATAAGAGATTGCATATGTGATGGTTAATTAAACATGTACGACTAAAAATCCTAACCTATCATTGGTTTCATTGTTCTTTATGCGCTCATATTGACAGTAAGGTATAATTTACTTCTTTACATGAATTTGATGCTCATCTGTTAATGATTATATTATAATTAAAGTACAGTAAATAATATTTATAATATTTCAGTTTACAATGCCTTCAGACGCGAAAAAACGCGAGCAGCAAAAGAAAAAGGAAGCTGCAAAAGCCAGACAGGCCGGTAAGAAATCACAAACACAAAACAATACAAAAAGTGATGAAAAGGAACAGAGTCCTGCCCCGCAAAATAAAGAAATTACAAATGGAACGAATGGCACGACCACTGAACTCAGTGCAGAAGGTACGAATGTGAAAGTGTACATAATTATTGTTTTTGCTATGACTTTCTCCTGAATGAAGTATATAAGTGTAATTGTATTTTACAGAGGCTCTCTGCCTTAAGCTCGAAGCGGACGCAAAGTTAAACGCCGAGGCCCGCGCATGCACCGGCTCCTTGGCCGTCCACCCCAAGTCTCGTGATATTAAGATTGCCAACTTCTCCATTACGTTCCACGGCTGTGAATTGCTTCAAGATGCACTTTTAGAATTGAATTGCGGTCGACGGTACGGTCTGTTAGGCCTCAATGGCTCGGGGAAGAGTACACTGCTTGCCGTGCTGGGCAATAGAGAAGTCCCGATACCAGACCACATTGATATATTCCACTTGACGCGTGAGATGCCTGCGAGCGACAAGAGCGCGCTGCAATGCGTCATGGAGGTCGACGAGGAGCGCGTCCGACTGGAGAAACTTGCTGAAGAACTTGTAGCAGCAGAAGACGATGAGGCGCAAGAACAGTTGATGGATATTTACGAACGTCTGGACGAAATGAGCGCTGATACAGCTGAAGCGCGCGCTGCTGAAATTCTACATGGTTTAGGTTTCACTAAAAACATGCAACACCAAGCAACCAAGGACTTCAGTGGAGGCTGGAGAATGAGAATCGCTTTGGCGCGAGCCTTGTACGTCAAACCGCATCTCTTACTGCTGGACGAACCCACAAATCATTTAGATTTGGACGCGTGCGTGTGGCTTGAAGAAGAACTGAAAACCTACAAGCGCATTCTCGTCATCATCTCTCACTCGCAGGATTTCTTGAATGGCATCTGCACGAACATCATCCACGTGAACAAGAAGCGACTGAAGTACTACACCGGTAACTACGACGCGTTCGTTCGCACGCGCATGGAACTCCTCGAGAACCAAATGAAGCAATACAACTGGGAACAAGACCAGATCAACCACATGAAGAACTACATCGCTAGGTTCGGTCACGGATCTGCCAAGCTCGCCAGACAGGCCCAGTCCAAAGAGAAGACTTTAGCTAAAATGGTTGCTCAAGGGTTAACAGAGAAGGTCGTCAGTGATAAAATAGTGAACTTTTATTTCCCGAGCTGTGGTAAGATTCCGCCGCCTGTCATCATGGTACAGAATGTTTCCTTCAGATATAATGACAAAGGACCGTTGATCTACAGAAACCTGGAGTTTGGTATTGATTTAGATACGAGGGTTGCTCTCGTGGGGCCCAACGGGGCTGGAAAGAGTACGCTGTTGAAACTTCTTTACGGAGATGTAAGTTACTTTTACTTTATTACTTATATACTCATTTGCATAAAATTTAAAGCAAAATATACTTTATATTTATTCATATTTTATACAATAATATTTTCCAAACAATTACAATTAAATATTACACTGAAAATAATGTCATATTTTTTTGTGATATTCACAAAAATTATTGTATAATAAGCAAATAATATTGACAAAAAATACGAGAATGCAATATTTAAATTTCAAATTTAATAAATGTTTGAAAGTTTCTTCAATGCTATTAAATAAGCATAAATATGCAAGAAAATATGCTTATACGAAATGTAAATATCTATAAAAAATTTATATTAAATATGCATATATTTGTTGTAGCTTCATCCATCAGAGGGAATGATCCGTAAAAACTCGCACTTGCGCATCGCGCGGTACCACCAGCACCTGCACGAGCTGCTAGACCTGGACGTCTCCCCCCTGGACTACATGTTGAAGTCGTTCCCACAGGTGACCGAGCGTGAAGAGATGCGTAAAATCATCGGTCGCTACGGCTTGACAGGCCGGCAGCAAGTCTGCCCGATCAGGCAACTCAGTGACGGCCAACGTTGTCGAGTCGTGTTCGCGTACCTCGCATGGCAGGTTCCGCATCTCCTGCTGCTTGACGAACCCACCAATCACTTGGACATGGAGACCATTGACGCGTTAGCAGACGCCATCAATGAGTTCGAGGGCGGCATGGTCCTCGTCAGCCACGACTTCAGGCTCATCTCGCAAGTTGCTGAAGAGATCTGGGTCTGCGAGAAAGGCACGGTCACCAAATGGCAGGGCGGAATCCTCAAATACAAAGATCATCTCAAGAGCAAAATTCTTAAGGATAATGCTGCAGCTGCAGCTGCTAAAAAATAATGTCGAACTACTATTTGAATTTGAGCTCGAAAATTGGAGGGAAGTTTCTAGTTGAGGCAGGTGGCAGTAGGTGTCAAAAAATTTAGGTTATTGTACAATAAGGTATTTATTATTTATATTTTATTAACATTTACAACATTTTTGGTCGTATATACTGTATTATTTGTTTATGATTATCAGTTTAAGGTATGCAATAGAAATTTCTCTTCAATGTTTGTGTGATTTTTGATGAATGTGTCGGCCCGTTCTCCTGATATTGTTAAACTGCACCACGATTGCTGATAAAAACTGTAACAGGTAAAGAATCTGCCTTATTTTGCTCTATCTCATTCCTTCACGCTGTGCTACCGTTTTACATTTTTAATCACTTATTGTTAGTGTGGTTGTGATGTGCTCTTTTAATTAGATGTAATATGTAAAACGGTTGTTAAGTTAAGTAGCTGGTATTTTTGTCGGTAATCGTGGACTTAGTGAAAGTCTGTCCACAGCAGTGATCTAATGTTAACAGTACGCTATGATTACGATTATTATTAAAGAAATTTGCTTTAATTTATTTCAAACTGCAGTTTTCTTTCTTTACAAGCAAATTAAACAGGTTATAATTGAAGCCCAAATATGTAAACACTTAAATTACAAATTATATATTTTGAGTATTTATATATTTGGAGAAATAGTATCAAGTGCAACTTAAATAGACATCAATTTTCAACATATTTATATAATATTTAATGTGTAATAGTTACATATTAGATCCAATACGGTTAACTGTTATAAATATGCTTCATATTGTTGGAAAAAATATATACTTATTTAAATACGTATAGATTGCAATAATTTTCATATAATCTCTGATAAATAAATAATAAATTGGACGGTTAATATTACAATAAACTTTGTGTGTTGTTCCCAATGACACCGCTGACCCTGTTCGCTGCTTCCTGGGTGAGCGCGGCCTCTCGGAGCACCAGGAGGTGCGTGTCCATCTCGCGCAGCGCGTGCTCACTGTGCGGAGCCCTAGAGGGCCCACCACACTCGTACCTAGCGATGAGCGCGAGCTGAGTCACAGCCGCTGTCAGTGCAGCAGCGCGCGCCTCCAACAAACGTGGGTCCAACGGCGGGTACATAGACCGCACTACATCGTCTACACGGAGGGAAATCTTCCTCGCCAGCTACAAATACCACATAGTTAACACATGAAGAGCGATGTTAGTTAGTTTACCTCGCTTATTTGATGACTTGTGCCGCTACTCTGCAAGGGGCCCATCGCTAACGCCGTCAGACGTTCTGTCAGCGTGTGGCAGATCTTCAACAGTGCGATGCAGTGAGGTACGAGGCCAGTTGCGTCGTCTATCCATTGTTCATCGGCTAAGATTTGTTCCAATTCAGTGTTCAAGCGGACTTCTCCTAGTTCCACTTCGGATTTGTCCGGTTCTATTAGCAACACATCTGGTCGGCTGTAAGCACAACAAACAAGTAAGTGTTTATTGTTTATTGTTGTCAACATTACCTGATTTCGTCCTGTTTTTCGCATAAATTCGCTGTATAATACAGCCTCTGTCTTCTACAAATTACGACTAAAATAAACAAAGCACCCACGAAAACCGCCGTCAGAACGCCGATGGCAATTGCCACAACAGTTTCCGTGTATTGCATTGACATTGTTGCAATCATTTCCTACTATTCACAGCGCCTTATTTCAGACATATTTCTTACTTTATGTTTCAAGTTCTGATTGTTTTGGCTTTGGATTGCTGTCAGGTGGAAGAAAATAACTTTAAAGTTTTAGAAAGTAATATTGATAGGAATAGGTATTGTATACCTGTTGCGCATTCCTTTCTGAATGTCATGTGAGTTTATGTATGTTTGTAATAGTGCAGTATTATCGGGGGGGCGTGCGGTTTTGTACAAGTATTGCATTTCAAAATAACATGTTCGACGTCGTTGAAATGGATAGACTTTATTTAATATCAAAAATTTGAATCATAAAATCTTTATACATAATTATCAAGTTCTAGAATTAAATTATAGTAGCTTAGTATCATTTTATATAGAATAAACTAATCCAAGAAAATTCAAAGAAAAATTACTTTTTTAAAAGTTTGAAAACTAGAAAATAGTTCACTATTGACTACCAGGGGAAATACCGTATAAATTCGACCAGATGTCACTACGTATGTTTATTGTTAGTTTCATGATTTTCACACTAGGGGGCTGCCAGTGGCGCCGTTCAAATTTTATATTAGGAAGGGTGGATAGACTGTGGCGTAGATAACATTTTTTTAAATAAAATAAATACAAAAATTATACCACCTTCTATCAAGTAAAACATAGTACAAGGAATCGAATTGTTTGATTCTGGTTAAATTGATAATCTAAATGAATAGACGCAGATAAAATTGTATATAACTTGTTTATTATAATTTATTATACGGTCCGTGACGTCTCATTTTCATGAGTAATAACTGTGGAATGCTTGTTAAATATTATATTTCAAATGAAAAAAAACTGTGTAACTGATAATAAAAGGCAATATGCAGACCGTTGACAATGAATGAAATAAATAAGTAATTTTGACTGAAACCTGCATATTGTCTTATAATGAATTTGATACTGCACGTAGAGATGGGTAGTTGATGTAACATTTTGGGATGCACCCCCTACCCGGGTGTTCACTATTGATTGTGTTGGTGCGCACACGCAAGCAGTGACCACTATGCCCGTTAAACCCTCTCAGTTCTGCTGTAGGGGTAGTGGCGTGCGCGCGCGTGACATCAAGTACAAGTAGTTAGTGCTTCCTAGGGCTGCCCTGTGCCTGTGCTCTGTGGTTAGTGGCTGTGATGTTGATGTGTGTTCGTGTTCTACAGTGTGCGGTGTAGCTGACGACCTGGAGCCGCATAGAAGATGCTTCAGCGCAAGTGGGACTAGGAATGAAGGAGAAAGGACCAAATGTATGTCATAAATAATCACCTACAACAATTCAATTATACAATCAAAGCCAGAATACAACAATCCACTAACTAACACATTACTAACTATTCATTAAAAAATTAATTACAAAATATAGACGACCCCTTTAATATTGGTTCATAGATTCTTATAGGTATCTTGTTGGAAATATTTCAGTGCGTCCAATAAATATTAAATGATTAGCTGTCTAAATATAGGTTTACATTATTTACCTGCCTTATGATATAACCTCAATTCTATAACAAACTTTATTCTATATCTTCTACAATTTATTATTAATAACAAGCATTCTACAGTTACTATTGTATTCATTTAAGATGGATATGCGGGCTCATAGTAAATAGAAAATACATTCATCATTACATAATATTAATTTGTTCAATTATTTTTAAAAGAGTTACATGGTTTGTTTACTTTTAATTCGATGTTAAGTAATAAGTTATACAATCGGTCAAATATGGTTTAATTTGATCTGTAAGGAAGTTTTTATAATCGTGGTAGAAATTAGTAGGCATGTTTGAAGGTCCTTAGAACCTAGAACATAATTTCGAGATGATGTCTGTGTAATTTTATAAAGATTATGCTGAAACCATACGTAGCAGTTTACTAGCAGGCTGAAAATGTTCTTTGAAATATGTGTACTAATAAAATTAGTATACTTCTTTAAAAGGATTGAAAAATTATGTACAAATACATCAATCGAGAATTGTTCTTTACTTACAGTTTAAAATTAGATAATTGTTTTAAAATTTGGCGTAAGGGATTTAAATTCATACCGTTTAATGTATAGTTGGTGTCTCATGCATTGATAGGGCCAGGTACAATAAAATAAATACCTAAATAAGTTTTTATTCCTCCTGCCAACCAGTTGCTTGTTTGCTGCAAGTTCCTTAAGAGTTCCAGAGTTAAATTTGGCTCGATATCACAGGGATCCATCTTTGTTACACTTGTAGAGCCTCTGTAGAATTCTCAGAAAGCCAATCATTCTTCTTAACAGTTTTAAATTCTCAACTCGGCGACAATCACGGTTACAGCACCACAACAATCAAGAACAAGAACTGCATCTGTCACAGGCAGATCACACTGGGTCTCGCAGCCACAGTGTCTGCGGTTACCAGCTGCCAACGTGGCACTGGGTTCGAACCACAATGCAGCCGCAAATTTTATTAAAGATTTTGGAATCAGTAGCATTTATGCTTTTAGATTATAATGCCACGCCTACCTACTAAGTTACGCCCACCTATTCCATCCCTTGCAATTTTTAATTTATAGAACAACTCAAAAACAAAAATTAAAAGATCTGATGTTAAAATATGAATCGGCATTTAAAGCACGCACGGTGTGATGAATATGTGAGGCTGCCACACCCAAATCAGGATAATAATATTCGTTCTTATTTGATAGGGAAGTAAAAATTCATATCGGGCCACATTTGGTGTGACATTTTACAGTAGAGTGAATTCTCTTGGGGTGTATTATGATTGGCATCCCAGTCTACAGCTGTGTGTGGCTGGCGCCGTGCCAGACTTAAATGATTCTCAATTGTACCAATGCAATGCATTGAGCAAATTGTCCTCAGATTTATAGCTGCCGTGAAAAATTACTAGATGAGGGTTCATAAATAATGTGCAAATTAACAGAAATTTTCAGAACTCATATTAATTAATTATTTATTTGGGTTCTGTTCTGTATACATTTTTATTTATTTATAACGGTTCAGAGACTACACTCAAATAAATAATTTATGAAATGAATAATTTGTAGTTTGGATGTGGCAGCCCCAAGTGTAGATATAAATACATTTCAAGTGCAGCTTATTTCGGAGAGGATAAAAAATGTAAACAAATTTGGCAGTTCCGTATTATAGTTAGTGAGGAAATAACTTTTACGTTAAATACAAATATCGTTACCTTTTTGATGCTTCATGACTTCAATTCTTCGATAAATTGATTTTAAAATTAAATATCATTTTATAAAAGTGACGATTCCCTTGAAAATTTAATACAATCTTAAAATCTGTCATCTGTTAATTTAATAACGCACGATTTAAGTCACCTTTCTGTGCTTGCAATGTAAAAAAGGCCAATATACAGCTCCATAGTGACCAAACTGACGATTGTCCTAATAAGTTATTTGAAATTGTATTATTATCAGACTAATATCCTATACAAATGTTATTTATTTCTGTCTGAATGTTTTCTATATTTCCTATAAACTGTAATGTTCTAAACCGTTCAGGGTGTAAATTAGAATCGCGAATCTACTGTCTTTACTAACATATCCTGTTTTCTGTATAACTGATGACGTAACAGAGCAGCGTCTCGATATGTGGGTCAGTCGAGCGACCTTGGCATCGCTGACGTCACGAGTAGCATCGCGATGCCTTCAGAACGACGCTCCAAACATTGAGTACTCGAAATACTACCGTGTGCCCTACTTGATATCTGCCCAGGGGTGATCTACATCCAGATCTTATTTCAACATGGATTCTTTCAGGATTCTTTCATGCTTCTGAAGAAATTCACTGTTTGAAGCTATCAATGAGTTAGAAATTATTCTTTTCCAAGACTCATTGAAGATTCAATGTAGCTAGATGACAGATAGATTTTTTTTCAATTTTCAGTAGCATGAAAGAATTTTCAAAGAATCCTTACGTGGTCTTATTTAAACGTAAAGCTTTGTTCACACAGATTTTTTGAAGATTCATTCATACTTCTGACAGCAATTCACTGTTTTGAAACTATCAATGAATTAGAAATTCTTCTTTTCCAAGACTCATTGAAGATTCAATTTAGAAGAATGGAAGAATCCAATCCGATACATATGCCAGTTTGAAGTGGACGACACGTTTAATATAATCATCTATATTCTCAAGTATTTTTCTTGCCGAAGGTTCTAATAATATATTAATCATGCCAACAATAAAAATATCGTTTTATTGTTGCCCTTTATGATGTCTGCCAGTGGTAGCCAAAGATTTCACCGTAGTAAATCTGTCAGAGAAAGGTAGCATTAAATTTAATACACCAATAAATCAAATCCGTTCGCCCTGAGCCCTTCCGCCAAATTTATATCCTGTCAGCGACTCTCAAACAATGGATTGCGATGATAAAAATGCCCCACAGGGATCAGTAGAGAACTGATGATAAAGAATTGTGTGCGTTCAGCTCTCGTATGTGTTGACGTACGAACCCGGACTTCTGTGCTTGATTTTTTTATTAAATATTTTTAAAGAAGAGAGGGCACGTATTTTTTCTTTTGAGAAATTTTTATCAGCAAGCCCAAAAAAATAATTTACATTTTAAGGGTATCGACTCCACGTAGCTCAACACCGCGTTTGTCCTATGGTGGAAACATTCGCTTAAAATAAGTAAAAGCAGTCCAACAATTTCAAAATGCTCATGAAGTTTTACATTTCAAAAATTTATTTACAGACGAAGAATAGAACTAGGTTTATGCCGAATTATATTTTCTAATAAACCTCTTAATCATAAGATAAAGCATGTAAAATTGCTAAAACACACTTTCTTATTAATTTTTATATGGATTCCAAAGATTTTTTCAAAATTCTAACTGGGCATAAACCTGGGATTAATTCTTTCACAAATATCTAGTACCTGGTTTTCCTTCAAATTTTTAATATGCAATGAATAAAGCAGAAACTGCTACACCTCTGAACACACAATATTTTGTTACGGATATGAGACTCTTAATAATATGCTTCTTTTCTCGTGTTCAAGATAAAGGCGTCACAGAAAATTTTCTTTCTCAAGTTACTAAAAACAATAATTTTTAAATAAAATTTATATTTTTACATAATATATGTTTTCGACATAACATTAGGTATACATAGTAATAGAAATCTCATTTTCAATATCATGCAGACCTCTTGGTCGTCTTAAATGTAGTCCTGGTTGCAAAAAGAATATTAAAATTTTGCTAGCATATCTAGCTACAATAAATGAATTTGAATAATGATTTAGTCTATAGTGAGATTGAATCAGTTTTTGATTGCAATCTTGATATTGTTCTAGTTTCTTGTTGTGTCTCCGTTGCCCGTGGTTATTGATCGCCCATGAACCGGTAACACGCATATTACCGGTGTATGTTTACCGGTTCAGCAATCAATGACTTTTCACAATACCAGACAGACTGAGTTTCAACTAAGCTACAAGTTAAGTTAGAAAGTGAATGTAACTGACAAAGTTTTACTAAAGAGTATTTATTTTCTGTTTTGCTTTAGTTGTGCTCTGCGTGGCGTATTATTTGCTTGTCTTGTCTGATTAACGATTACTAACTTAGTTTCACCCTTCAAGAGTTTCGTTTAGGACTAAATTAAATGATAACGCCTTTAACAGCATGGGACAATACATTTTGTGAATATTATTTTGGTCTCATGTAAATTATTCGATTGCTGGGACTCGTACCGCACAAAATAACGGTTCAAGTTTGGTATACTGTTTGAATTTACTCCGGTTTTCATATTACTCCTTGGACTGAATCGGTAACCGGTTTAAAAATCTAATTCTGCTTATTCTACTAATTTAATAAATAATTATACTTATATTTTAATAGTTTCATGTAATATGTAAACGATAATGTAAACCAAGATGCAAGCAAAAGATGTAAACTGTACTGTTACTATCATAAATAATCATTCAAATTTTGTGTAGAAACAAATTTCATACGATCATGGACAACAAAATACTGGAATTTTATTTTATTGTAAATACTACCAGATTCGACAAATTGTATTTAAAATTATCTTGAGCCATAAATAAAAATTAAAGGTTTGATACTTTTTGAGATATCGTAGACGAAGTCCATACGTCCATACATAAATACATACACACAGACATCATCGTGAAAATGGTAAATTCGTATTGTAGATACTCTGAAACGTGCTTATCCACCAAAAACTCATACTCGAAAATTTAGACCCATTACAATACATATTTTCTGTATAGAATATGAGGAGAGAGGTGATTAATTAACTGTTTTGAAACTTCCATGACTTATTGAAGATTGAATTTAGCGGCGCCACTATTTGACAGGCAATTCTCATCATGATAATTTTTCTTAGTATGCTTTGAAGATTTTTTCAAGATTCTGAATCTTGGAAAAAATAATTCTAGTGAGAATTACCTGTTAAATTGCGGTGCCGCTAAATTGAATCTGCAATGAGTCTTGGAAAAAAAGAATTTATAATTTATTGATTGCTTGAATTAATTTTTTTCAAAGATTCAGAAGTCGTTCTTCAAAGAATCCTCGTGTGGCATTACTTAGTTTATGAAGATTATCGTATCCAAAATATGAATGAAGTTGAAAAGATCGTCGGATGATGGATACAAATCAATACACTTCTTGTTGCAACAGAAATTGATTTATTCATCGGACGATCTTTTCATCTATAGTTTGTTGTGTTGTTGTAGTGGTTATTGTGGGATGGGCGGCATGGGGACGGACGAGTACTCGACGGAGATGTCGGAGCTGGGCAGCACGTGGGTGGGCGGAGGGCCGACGCACCACAACACGAGCACACAGCGGGGCGTGTGGCGGGACGAGCGTGACCGGGAGCGGGACCGGCCGGCCACCACCGGGATGTACTACTCGCCCCCAGGAACCAGCTACACCATCGTGGAGCGCCCCAGCACCACGGGGGTGCAGCGCTCCACCACCGCTAGCAACAGGAAGCGCCCCATCTCTCCCGAGCAGGTGCTCCGCATGTTCGGCCCCGCACAGCAGCATCACCACAACTCCACCACCAAGCTACAACCCACCAACCACAACAACGTCGCCACGAGACGCTCGCCTGCCAGCAGTCCCGCTTCCACCACGCATCAGGTACACACATCTATCTTCAAGTCCCTAGTCATTTACAACTTCATGCATAGTTGGCAAAGTTGAAAGAATTCGCAATTCTATACCTCATTTCACATAGGAAAAAGGCAGATGGCACATGCGTTTTGTTTTTTATTAGTTATTTGGCACAAACTTAAAAAAGTACGTTTTATTAATATAACTGTCATCTATAGAATAATGTAGTACTTCG
This sequence comes from Agonum fuliginosum, assembly GCA_947534325.1. NCBI lineage: Eukaryota > Metazoa > Arthropoda > Insecta > Coleoptera > Carabidae > Agonum > Agonum fuliginosum. The sequence continues at coordinate 31,110,427 of OX384042.1, read as the reverse complement.
ATGAAACTATGAAATTCAAAATAAGAAGGTATAAGTCATGTTAACGGAAATGATAATGTTTGCTGGTGTAAATCCACCTCATCTCATCCAATTAAATTCAGTATATCATCGAAATATCTTACCCAACGCTTTTTTCTCACGTAAAATGAGGTATCAAACAGTTTTAAGTCACTCTTTTCAAATGGAGTTTCATAAATTTACTATCCTTGCCATTGCACAATTGATTAAAATTTAATTTTATTCCATTCATAGTTAATCCATTATGCAATCAACAGTCCCAATGCTTCTTGCGAAAACTGCCCTTAAATTTACAAATTTTTTAAAAATTCTTCTTTTTCCATGAGTTGTGAATCACTTTTGTAATCATCATTTAAACAAGTTGAACAATGTATTAGAGTTAGAGCGTTCTTTTTAAAATGAAAATCAGGGAATCAATTTAACTAAATTATTCTTGAACAATTTAAGATATTTGAGCAGCTTTAATCCAAAGTCCAAGAGCCGTGTTTAACTTGAACTTTTAATTGTTTTAAGTATACATTGTATATCCAGGTAGCAGCAGTGTGGCACAAATTAACAATCAAATTTCTACCCTGTCTCATTTTAGAAAGAACGATCTAATCAATATTACTATCAAATCCCATGTTTTACATTAAAATAAATTCACGATATATAGAATTATTATTTATACAAGTAACTGAGATAAATTTGGTCTAGAATTCCATAGTTTACTATATTACAACTACAAGAAGCTTAGACCAATTCAATGTCAAACATAAATCTATAACGCCTTTAACTCAACTTGAGTAACAGTCGTCAACGCATTCATGGTTGATAGTGGAAAATACAGCAAGGTATAATAATATTGATGCGTGTTGTATTTTTGAATGTTTAGGTCAGTTACACGGGGATTCGGTCGCCGGCGTCGAGTTACCCGGTGCACGAGCTGAGCACGAGAACGGTGACGATGATCCGGGATCCGCCTGACGGAACACACGGCTTCGGTATTTGCGTCAAAGGCGGAAAAGACTCAGGTGAGTGAGTAATCATTATTTTATACAAACTTGTAGTTCTTTCAAAAATCATTCATTCTAGCTATTTGGTATATCGTAGAAAATTTACACTGGTATCATTAGATCGGGCGGAAAATTTCCTACAAGTTCATATATTTCATTAATTAAATAAGTGTATAATTTGGGTGTAAAATTCTTTATTTATATGTCATTTTCATATGCATTGAAACACACCAGAACTATCAGATAAAATTAACTTAATGTGCATGCGTACAGTTCAGTGACAGTTAACTAACAAAAGTAACAACAAGATTAACTAACTACTGACTATTATTAACATTTTGTCATTTTAAAAGGGCTGTATTTAAATTTAGCGCAAAATAAGCGCCTTTACCGATGACAGCTGTGAACTATGCCAACTTGGTCGGTAAAACAGTGTAAGTAGCTTATTGCAAAAAAATTAATTTTGCATATTTTATTTAAAAAAAAACTGTTATTATAATGTTAATAATGTATTTATTAATCTATTGTATTTTATATTTCGTTATTTAATTATTTTCATTAAATATTTAATCTGTTTACCGACCAAGTGTCAGTGAGACAGCTTGGCGCATGCGCGCAGTTCTGTGACAGTTTACAAACAAAAGTGACAACAAGAAAGTTTTTTGCTTTTATTCTGGTTAATTTAAAGTAAAATGTAAGTAAATTTATCAATAAACTCAATAATATATCATTCAATACAGTTTTCTGTTGAAAATATTTCTTTACCGTAAATTTTACAAAATATAACCCATTTGACAGTTGGTGTTTACAACTACAATGCTTTTTGCTATTATTTTAATTAATTTAAAGTAAAATGTGAGTAAATGTATAACTACATTAAATAACAACTTAATAATTAATATAACAATACAATTTGTACTGTAATTTTACAAAATATAACCGTTTGATGTTATTTTGTACATAAATTAACGGTTGTTGTAATATTCTGTGATGATGGTGTGCAGGTATCGGTGTGTACATCTCTCGTGTGGAGGAAGGCAGCGTAGCCGAGCGGGCGGGACTCAGACCTGGAGATTCTATCCTGGAAGTGAACGGTACACCATTTACCGGAATCTCACATGAAGAAGCTCTGAAAGTAAGTCAAATATTTCAAGTTTCACATTGGAATGTTGTTTTGCATGAAAGATTTAGTGCATTTTTAATTTATTATGAATGAAGCAGAGACTGCGACACTTTACATATTTATAGTTACAACTTCTTAAGTGAATTATTTAGACTGAAATTGATATCTACATTATTAATATGTAGTCTACTTATAAATTCAACATCGTTATAAAAAACTGGGAGCAAAACAGCACAGGCTGAAGTTTTCGTTTAATATCTTCGTACAATTAATTAGTGTAAAAGCATCGTTGACGTCGCAATATTCCAGACACCCAGCGTCGCATTACTAATGGACGCTCAGCGGTTACTCACATCAACTGATATAACGTTCAGGTCATGATCCCTCTAGTCACATAAAATACTTCGCTACCAAAACTAAAATCATGATTTGATGCAAGCACATAATGTTTGTCTCTTCCTAATTGAATGGTGTAACCGAGCTGTATAATTCATGATGCTAAATTATAATCGATTCCATCTGTCTGTGTAAGAAACCCTCTAATAAATATGTCGTTAACAGTCGGTCACAGAGTAACAAAAACATTGCACAAGAAGTCGATTGCTGCCAGCAGTGGTTGTAATTAATAACCGCAAATGGAACCCAGATTATACCAGCCAAATTTATTCACTAGGATGTCGCAAATTACGAGCCATCAAATATTGTTTCTAATTTAATAAAGATTCACTTTCTTTATTACATATTAAATTATTTTGTATCATAGCACAATGAATCTGTTCTTTTATTTCTACTGCGGTTCGACTTCAACTCACAGCCACAGTAGTCTCAGTACATTTCTTCCGGTTCTTTGTTTTGGATGTTACTGTAGCCTTTGTTCACACCGAGTGTTCAGGATTATGTTCTGTATTCTATTCAAAATCAGGATGTATTATTGTAGCCTGCTTTCTGAAATGAAATATTTTACGTATAGTGTATTTGTGCTAGTCTTCTTAAAATATGAGTCAGTGTCTTTTGATTATTGAAACGTGTTAATAGCATATTATGCAGTATGATTCATATCAACGACCAGAGGTTGCATTATGCAGTAGGATTGTTAATAATCTGACACAAAATATGAAATGAAAGTAGATTGGAATCCGCGATGATTTGTCGCCGACGCCTGCCTCCATTCCAATGGCAAATCGATGTGGAATTTGTGCGATTGTGAATTTGCCAGAAACGTGGGTAGGATAGGACAATGCCGAGCACATTTCATATTTAACACCGGCATTTCAATTGAAAGAAAAATGCCAGACGATGCCACAAACGAATATATCATCTCAATTATTGTCTGCACCTGGCTTGCCAACAAACTAGAAATCGAAAGCCACAAACCGCAGTTTCAACTATAAAATATACCGTAGCAGTTTGAATTGATTCAACAACAATAAATATTCCGGCACGGTATTTTTAAAGGATTCTCTATAGTTGATAATAAGTATATCGATCGCTGGCGTGTTGCTCTATTTATATACCAACCACTACGTACATAAAACACAGCACACCTAGTGAATTATACAATATAGACGTGGAGGACATCTACACGCAACAATCACGTCCAGAGAGGCCACGTTCATAATTTATATATCAGAAGTTCACGCATACAACTGATTAGTACCATCATATTATAGATACATTATCCAATTTGTAAGCTGACACTGCTGTGCGTAAATACTTAAAAACTGAAAAAGAACAGTGACAGTTGACGTCAGCTTTCTTATAAAACTTTAATGTGATGGTTGTACCCTCGTCCACCCGCATCCCTTGCCTAAAATATACACGCACGCACCCCCAAACAGTGACTGTCAAACTATTTGTATTTGTAGATACATTATTGTGATCAGTTGAACAATGTGTTTAATCGTCATTGATTGCAACAGTGCATGTGACACTATGTCATGTCGCACGATTTGCATCGACACATCCATGATTACTTCCAATCTAACGCCGCAATATTGATCTGTGTAACATGAACTGACATTTGGTGAGATTTTGACGGCTTAATTCATAGAATATGAATAATAATCAGAATTCCAACAATGCATTTATTTGTTCGTGAGTTGAATCTCATTGTCGCATAAAACGTAAAACGCATAAGTTTCCGGTCCCTTGAAAGCTAAGATTTTTATTCATAACACGTTCGCTCCAATATCCAGAAAAATGCATTGCCTTCTCCATTTAACTCACTTTAATATGGAGGGTGTTTCGAACAGCCAAACAAGAATATGCACCAATTTAAGACGGTTCCATTGTCAAATTATGGGTTTTGGTGAGCGGTCTGTATAACTTTAATAAATTATACATCTGAGTAAATAAATAAACTCTTTTTTGCATTTTGTAACTCAGAAAAACCTAAAGCCCTGTTCGCACGAGGATTCTTTGAAGATTCTACCAAGATTCTGAATCCTGGAAAAGAAGAAGTTTCAAGATCTTGAAAAAAAATTAATGGTTTTAAAGCAATCAATAAATTATAAATTCTTCTTTTCCAAGACTCATTGAAGATTCAATTTAGCAGCACCGCAATTTAACAGGTAATTATCACTAGAAAGAAGAAAACTTATTTTTTAGCAAAATTCAGAATCTTGGTAGAATTTGCAAAGAATAATTTAGCTATTCATACAAAAAATAAAGAAATAACTCAAAAAACTGGCATTAGAGCAAAATGGGGGCATCTTATAACTAAGCATATTTTGTCACCATTTTAACGACTAGTAATTATTAGCAACAATGCTAGTGTAAAATAAAATGAGTCGATATTGGTGCAGTAGAAGCAGACTGCGTTATAAATCATACATTACGTCCAGTGAACTGTATAATATGCGATTAACCCGGATTACTCGACTAGTGGTGTTCCTTTACAAATGCTGCTAAATTGCTACTTCATTCATTTAATAATCAAAACCACTGGCCATTATTAAAACAGTTTGTCATTTTGAAAAGCTTGTAGTAGTAGTTTGAATATTGATTGCATTTTTACTTTCGTTTTAGTTTCAGCATTATTGTCGCATTGTAGTGCTTGTTTAATTGCAGATCCAGATTTGATTTTGTGTTTACTTTGCTAGTGCTTCCTAAGGCCCGTTCAAGTTAGCATGGCAAAATGACAACAACAAGCCCTTCAATCGTAGAATTTACTACGAACGGTATTCATACATCTACATACTAAACTAACAAAACAAACAAAGTAAGAAGAAGAATGATGTATGAATACTGTTCAGAGTAGACTCGTTCACTATTTATTATGTATACTTACTGACTTTTCTGTTTGTTGATAGCTTCCAAGGAAAGCAGAAAAAGTAAGTAGACGTAAAATAGGTAATTCGGTGCTTGTACTTCATTGCTAGTATTCATAAATAGCTTTATCGTCATTTTGCCATGCTTTAAATTACAATAAAGCTTTTGATGTTGCGTTGAACGTGAATGAGTACTGGTGTTGGTTGCTTGCAGATGTTGAAGTCATGCCGGAAGATCTCGATGACGGTGCGGTCGCCCGCCCTGCCGTACGGCTCGGGGGTGGGCAGCGGCGGCGGCGGCGGTGGGCCCTGGCTCGTCAGACAGACGTGCTCGTGGATGGACCGCCAGGGCAGGCCGGTGTCGCCGCCCATCGAGTACAACACCACCAGGAGCGCCGTCAACGTCGCGCCGCCGCCACCCAGGTACACAATCCTTATATACAATCATAAGACAATAAAATGCAAACAAAAAATTCATAAATACAAAATTAAAATATAGATTCCGATGGATGCAGAAAACGCATGAAAAGGAATCTAAAAAAACTTCCAACGATTGTTAAATATTTTTTATATCTTGCTAGTATGTAATTGTTTATTTATGTTATGAATACGAGGTACATTACTACATTGTGCTCTTTGGCATTAGAAACTATCATGGTAATATTGACACATCGCAAATGTTTTTCTTCAGAAATTAATATATTTCCTGTCCGTTGTTACCAAAAATATTCACAAAATTTGAAACGTCAAAGAGAAATTTCTCGCGCGAATATTTTAAATAACATAGCAAGACATAAATGTATATAGCCCTCGGGCGATTTGCAGACACTTGTTACTCTTAGAACACTCGCTTCGCTCGTATTCTAATCTTGAGCAACTTGAGTGTAAAAAAGAATAAACTATCATAAACTACTATATTCTACTCCCAAGCCTTCATTAAATAGTTATTTGTATCACAAGGCCAGAAACTGACCTTTTGCAAGAGCGAGTATTTTTGACACGCCGAGCCACAGGCGAGGCTTGCAAATTACGAGCACTAGCATAACAGTTTCTGGACGTGTAATACACAATATTTTATGTGCCGATTTAATTACAAAAATATAAAATTAATTTAATTAATTTATTAATTAATTTAATCTAAAAAATTGTGCACTTAATACTTGCATTTGAGCTTAAAATATATTTATTTCAGTTTCTATTAACGATTTACGTCTAAAATTTGTTAAAATTTGTCAAAATTTTGTTAATTCTTGTATAAAAAATATTCAACGCATAAAATTGACAACTGCTTGACAACTGTAGTAATGTCAAGTTGCCAACCTATAACTTCGGGTTGCCGACCGGAGACATATAAAAATATATTAATTTCCTTGAAATTTACGTGAGTGTTTTTTAATTATTACATGATAATCTGTATCGAAATGAATGTCATTCAAATACAGACAATGCACACTTAATAAGTAAATTGAAGCATGGTATATTTTTGAACACATTTCTAGAACATTTACAATTTGTTAGTTGAGTGAATGTGATGTTGTAGGTACCAGCACTTGAGCACCGGGCACTCGCGGAGCGCCAGCAAAGACCGCAGCATACGCAGAGTGGACCTGTGCATAGAACCAGGACAGAGTCTGGGTCTCATGATCCGCGGAGGAATCGAATACAACCTGGGCATCTTCATCACCGGCGTGGACAAAGACTCGGTGGCAGACCGAGCTGGCCTCATGGCAAGTTTCATTCTTTTATATCTCTCCCTCATTGTTTATACTTCAGCCAAGCACAAACAAGCCAACGTAACATCAAATAAAAACAAGACATGGCAACACTGCACTGTGCAAAGGGAACTCAACAGACCGGAAGGATGGCGAGATGACCTTTTGGCCGATATAGCAGAAAAACTTCATGAGGGTATTACAATGTGCCTAAGAATCGATACATTGCGTGCGTCTCAAAGTATAAGAAAAACCTAGCAACTTGCATGTGGCAGCCGAACAATATACATACCAGTCTGTCGCATAATACGCATGTCATTAGAATAATACAAGAATATCAAGAGAACAAATTAAATTCATTTTAAATGCGCAGTACATTTTCATTATAAATAAATTTAAATGCTCTGAAAATAATAGGTTCCTTATGAAATATTAAATGTTCAGTAAAATAATAAATTCTATTACTGCTGATTCTACTAAGTTTCTACCAAAATCCGGTATGTCGGATTCAAGAAGGTTATAAGGTTTCTTTATTTAGTTTATTGAAAGTAATGAGTTAAATACTGAAATCAGCTGAACGTCTATTATTTGTAAAGCATAAAATCTACTAACGTAGCGAGTGTTTTGTGGCCAATACAAGAATGCTCAAATTTCATTCCAACAAGCATTATTTACTTAAAGGATCAATTAACAGTTGTGCCTTTTTTAAAAATTTTGATAAAAAAATTGTACATGATTATAAAAATTCATAAAAATTTCCAATTTGTGCAACTTTATACGGATATATCTCATGATAGAAATTTATTTTAAAAAAGGCACATTTGTAGATCCATTCTTTCTCTATTAAATGTTTAAAGAAACATTATCTTGAAGTCAATAATACACTGTCAGTTTACTCGCAACGAAAAGAGTATTTTTCAACTTCAAAATAACATTGCATTGCTAAGATGCGACAAAGTACGAGTTTCGGGCTGGAGAAAGTAAAATCGAGAGTGAAATGTAGATGTGCAGCTTAAGGTAAAAATCTACCGGTTATGCATGTCTGCCAGAAGCTTTAAAGCGCACTTTGAAGCTTGTACGACTGGTACATGTTTCTGGCGTGGTGCTTAATAATTTCTTTGAATGCCCCTTATGTACATCAAGTACTAGAAGTAGTCACTTAGAGTTCATGCCAAATAGAAATGGGAATTAGATTCGATGCGCAGAAGACGCATTTGCGTTTGCTCCACCCTCCTTACTTTGTACGCTGCTGGTGTGAGACAGAAGATGCGCGAGGAATGATTGACATTCCCATTTCTATTTGGCATGAACTCTAGTACATATTAAAACACTGTTTGAAATATCTCGGGATGTAAGATTTCCTTGAAGGCAATACTTGAATGAACACTTGAAGTAATTTCTGTCAATTGGCGGCTGTGTGTTAATGTAGTGTTGTTGTTGTGCAGGTAGGCGACCAGATCCTAGAAGTAAACTCTCAGTCGTTCCTGGACGTGTCGCACGACGAGGCCGTGTCCCAACTCAAGTACCACAAGCGCATGTCGGTGGTGGTGCGGGACGTGGGCAAGGTGCCGCACTCGTGCACCGCCTACGGGGACGGCTCCCCGGGCCCCGCCAGCTCGGCCGCCAGGTCCGCGCGGCGCTGGGCGGCGGCGCTGCAGATGGTGGAGGAGAAGGCCCGGGTGCTCCTAGCCAGGCCCGAGTTCGCCAGCCTGTGCTACTACACGGACGAGTACGCCGCCCGACACATGGACGTCGAGAGCTATGTGCACGTTGTGCTAGAGCTGCTCAACACGCCTGACAAGGTAAGAGTAAGATTCAAATATCTAGGACCCATGTACTGTCCGTTTTACTAGCTAGCGAGTATATGCCTAGCTGCCCTTCATTTAATTTTCAAACAAAGCTCAAATATAACTCAATCACAATCAATTCACAGCATTACACGAAGCAAAACACTACGAACGTCAACATGAGAATAACAGATATGTTCTGTAGAACAGACAGTAGCGTATGCCTCTCTTTCTAAGACGAGAATTCGTACTTCGCGCAGGGTTCTCCTTAACTGAATTTACCTCTTACCGGCCACGTTCATGGTTATCAGTAGTTTACACGACTTCAGGCTAAAATGCATTAGTATTGAATTGAATGTTACATTTGTGATGACGTTTCATTATTTTCATTAAACAAAATAATTGAAATTAAGAAAATTTTATTTTCTTTAGTTGAATTTATGAGTAAAAAATGTAGAATAGCATCGAGCACAAATTTAATAAATACGGAATCAATTATACTAATTTTTAATTATAAATAAATGCATTGTTACTCATACCGTCTTTAAAATTCAGCTATATTAAAAATTTCAATTTCGTTCATTTTTTACTTCAGTACATCCTTCATAAAATATAATGTAAACTACACAGATTGTTTTCATAATTAATTAAATTATCTACTACTCATGGTTATCAGTTTTGTGCAGTTAAACTAGAATGCAACACTTAGCTATTAAATCATTTTATTTATCAGGTCAGTGATCAAATTTAGCGTGAAAGCAAAAATTTGTTACGATTAAATAATCCAAAATCAATTTCATGCTTTTTACCCAATTTGGGTGTACTGAATGTATTATTATCATAATTAATTATGTAATACAGTTATTAACTTTATTTTTAAAATTAATTCCTCATTTATTAGTTATTCAACGGTTCACCAATTAAATTTGAGCGTAAAATAAAACATTATTCACGCCTTTTACCAAATTTGGGTGTGGTAGCCTCACATACTGTATGTATTTTTTCATAATTCATTATGTATTACACTTATTTGCTTTATTTTTAAATTGAATTCCTATATTTGAATTTGGCAGCTGCGAACTATTCCACCTTGATCGGTAAATCAGTTTAAGTAGTTTATTACAACAAATTAATTTAGCTTATTTTATTTTATAAAGTATGAATTCATTAATTGTAATATTAGTAATGCATTTGTCGGTCTATTGTATTTTATATTTCGTTATTTTATGAATTTTATTAAAAATATTGAATCTACCGGCCAAACAAATATAGTTCAACACTTTTCTCACCTGTCAGTGGCGCCACCGTCCAATAACAAAACTTGCGGTTTGACGTGATTTGACGTTTGTGAAATAAGTCTAATATTAATAATTTTAGCAACTAATATATTAATTTAAGTGCAGAAATAGTAAAATACAATATTGAGCAATATAATTCGTATAATTGTGTGCAGTTAACTTATAATTTATCTGCTTTGAACAACCGAACAATTATCAGAATTGTAATATAAATTTATGAAAAAGTCATTTTGAAATGATTAAAACTGTAAGTATTTATTAAATTATAGATTATTACAGATAATATTATCAATGTAAATGTAATCCGCATATGCCATGAGCATACTTTTATTCTGCAGCCAAAAGATAAGAGTAGTTGTTTTTGGTTTTGCTTGTAGTACATCCACTTTGGCACTTTGTAAACCGAACTCATGTTTTGTCGTTGGTTATCCGGGTATAAAGTGAAAACGTTGCCGTTCAGCTTTGTATATGCGGTCAATGGCGTAGAAAATATCACTCTGATAAATTGCCACTAGAATACAACATGCTTTGCGCTGAATTTAAATGTAAAGAGGTATTTATTTGGAAGTGAACCGCAATTGTAAAGTTGTAGCATTCCATTCTGTGTTGTGGTGTTTCAGTACACACTGGTGACAGAACTCCGTGAAATAATCGCAGTGGAGGACCGGAGTCGTTTCGATGAGTTGGTTTACCAGCGACCGGACCCGCTACGGGGCGCAGTCCCCAGCCTTAACCGCAGTGCCGACCACCATGACTACCGGCATTCCAGGGTAAGAAACAATCAGCTGCGCCTTTACCCTACAAGGGTGGAGGGCCTCACATACTGTAGGTACTACTAGTCGTTAAAATGGTCAAACAGTATGTTTAGTTTTCCCCTTGAATTGGAAGTAAAATTTATATTTTCGAAATAACTAAGGTGTTTAAGGATGCGTTTCTTCGTTCTTCTAATTACAGTTTTTTAATTGTTTTATGTGCATGGTTAAAGCTAAATATGGCCTATTTTGTAAATATTTAATTTGTATTTTGATACAATCCTATACAGGATGTTTCAGCTTGAGTGTAACAAACTTTAATAGCTTAGTCCTGAGTCCTGAGGTTACTTTAAACAAAAAATGTTGAATTTATTCTGGTTAACAAAATACAAGAGGTTGAAATGTTTGTAATCAAGACACTTTTGAAAAACAAGTAGTTTTATAGGCAAATTAATTAGTTTGGCAGCTGTCATTTAGTGACATTTACAATTCGTGATTAAAAATGCATTTATTATAAGTTGTAGAAATAATACTTATTTAACTGTTAAATATAATTTAAATATTGCTCGTATTATTTCTGTAACTTATCAAAATACATTTTCAATCTGGAATTGTAAAGCCTCATTCACATAAGAATTTAGTTTTAAGATTTGCATTTATGTTTACGTTTAAGAAAGTTTAAAAACATATAACTAAATACGAGCATTCACACGTCCTACTTTTAAGCACTGTGAATGTTCATATTTAGTTAGATGCATTCAAACTTTCTTAAACGTAAACATAAATGTAAACCTTAAAACTAAATGCTTATGTGAATGGGGCTTAAATGTCAGTGAATGACAGCTGTCAAACTAATCTATAAAATGATTTTCTTTTCAAAAGTGTCTTGATTACAAAAATTTTAAAAAAATCGTGTTTATTTTCTACCTTTAATGGGACTTATGTTCAATGACATTTTTTGCTTCATCCTGTAAAAAATTTAAAAAGTGGTATTAGAGCAAAAAGACTGCAACTTCAAACATTTAAGAAATCTTATTACTTAAACCAATTTTGTGGGAAAAACTGCATAATATTTTTTGCCGTTTTAATTACTGGTCTTGATCCATTTTTAATTAAATTTTCTGGGTTACAAAATGCAAAAGAGTTAATTTATTTATGCAGGTAAATGATTAAATTCTTCTATATAAAAGTAATACGGGCATAATTTGACTATGCATCCGCCTTAAATCTTTTCCTTTGATTTTCCGAAAGTTAATTTATCTTTGAATGTTTTCTCCCTGACTTTGGGTAATTTTTTTGTCATTTGTATTTGGCGATTGGTGAAATCAATCATGGTACATGCCAGCCAATCAGATGACCATTAGAATGATTCACGTTCAGGGGCTGGTTTTCTAACTGACCAATTCATTTCATCAACACAATTGTGAAAGGAAAAAACTCTACAAATCATTTATCTTATCTTCATAACTTGCATTTATCGATTTACTAATCCTTTGTGGTTCTTCATGTTAAATTTCATTTTGACAGAAACAATTGTTGAAATTAATTTAATTAAATTCTATAGCGTATCATCTTTCTGCCCTTCTGTTAATGATCGCAATTTATTATCAAAACTTCAGTGTTTTGGATGATGATTTTGGTCAATAGAAGGATGATATATTATTATGTTGTGTATTTTAGAGAAAAGGCGGCCTGCAGCTGGAAACCGGTAACCACCACAGCATGCTAATGTCAAGCCTGCACGAAATCTCAGCGCCGGTAAGTGCATTTCCTTCTTTATCTTCTTCTAACATCTCTCAGTCTTTAGCACTTACTTCATAATACTTCTGACTGCTCTGTCTTTGTACTGTCTTGTCACTTACTTCTCTGTTGACCAAGTCTGAGTCACGTCATGTCATATACAAGTCACACTACAAGTCACAAAACGAATACCTTACTATGACGAGGATATTCAATCACGAATCATTTAACTTATATCTAAATAGAAAAACTAAAGAATTGGAAGGTAGCCGTTTATGTGGAGAATTCAAAATTATCTAGTTTTCTTTCTTATATAAATATATTTACCGAGTTTATCACACGCTTATATTGTTAAATATTTCACATAGATGCACTTAGCACGCTAACACACAACCATTCAAAATATTCATAGCTAAAGAACCGTAATATAAAATCGTGTCTGATTTTACCACTACTTGCCAAAAATGACTTTTTGCCTTCAAGAAAATGTTACATCCGGGGTATTTCAAACATTTTAACTTGTACTAAGTGACTTATTTTATTATTTCTGGTACTTCATGTACCTAACAAGAGGCATTCAAAGAAATTATTAAGCACCACGCCAGAAAAATTTACCGGTTGTACATGCTTCAAAGTGTTTCGAAGTGCGCAAATTGAGGGACATCAAAAATTAAACGTCACATGACGTTTCCCGATATTATTATACTTTGAAGCATGTACGACCGGTAAATTTTTCTGGCGTGGTGCTTAATAATTTCTTTGAATGCTCCTTATTATGTACATCAAGTACCAGAAGTAGTAAAATAAGTCACTTAGTACATTTTAAATAATACACTTGTATAAAATAGCGCTCTGTTTGAAATACCCCGGATCCAAATTTAATATTTAAATTTTTTTGAAGGCAAATTATAACTTGCTGTGACATCAATTAGAAAAACGTGTTTTTTGATAAATTTTATTATATAGCCGTGTACGCACAACCTTTAAGTACATCATTATTAAAAGTGAGATCATAGATTTCAAAACACAGTCACAAAATGATTTATTGTAAGATGATGATTTTGGTAGCAAAACATGCGCCTTAACATAAAATAATGCTGTGTGTATTCACAAGAATATTCGTTTTAAGATTGCTCTCTTTGAATCCTCTTGTCTTTGGCAGTCGCCGTCAAAAGTCGTTTCCGTTTTTCCGTTTGAGTGCAATAAAAACTAGGATTCCTTGCAACCTGTGCGCTTAAACTTGGCAAATCTCCAACTGTAACAAATCACTTGACAAACTTGTAACAAAACCACGCGCGGCGTTACTCTTTTTAATATATTTACTTATAAAACGGCGAGGAAATTTAATGTGAACGTCGCTTTAAGCGCCGCTGTCTTTAAGATAAATAGTTTAGAACTTAATTAGATGTCGTATAGTCTACTCAGCAGTAGATATTGAATTTCCTTGGCTTCTACGCTCCGTTCTAAAGATTAAACGAACGAAATCAATCTTTCAAATTAGCCTTAATCAGTTTGCGCTTTATTAACTTTACACTAGAATTACTTGCTCAATCTACATGAAACTTAAATACAACTTGTATAAACACTCAACCTAAAATATACTATAAATAATATTGAATTTAAGAGTCTATGTTTATTGTAAAATAATTTTTGGCCTGTTCAGGGTATAATGAGCATGTTGCATGTATATTGTTCAATCTGATTCAAATACTTAATTGTATTGACGTCACATGCGCAGTTTTTATTTATTCTGTAAATAATGATTTGTTTTTAATTTTATGTTGCGTACTTTTAGTATAAAGAGACAAAAGGCAATGTCAACAATTTATTTGTGTATTGTAAAAAAAATTCATATTGTGTTATTGTGTTACACTAATAGTTATTGCATACAATAAACATAGGCTCGAATAAATTATTTGTATATTTTAACAACTATAAATACAATTATATTAAGTATTTAATATTAATTAATAACTAATTGTACTTATACTTATAGTCCGGGAGCTGGCGTCAAATTTTCATGGGTGATTGCAGCGAAGCTGATTTTTGTAATGTAACTAATGTTCTATAATAACTAATTAAGAATTGCAGTGTAAGCTGGCACGACCGTGTGGCCTGCAGGTTTAAGGGCCTGCGAAACTTTCAAAAAATATCAGATTTTCAAGTGAAACCAGCAAAGCTAAAATTTTGTATAATGATACTTTACCAATTATATTTAACAAAAAAATATGTTAGCTGGACAGGGCAAGTGGAAAACCTTGTTAGCTGTGCAGGTGAACAGTGACAGTGACAATGTCAAAATAGTGACACATCGTTTTCATTTTATGTAAACAGTAGAAGAAGATATAAACGATGTGTCACTATTTTGACACTGTCACTGTCAATGTTCACCTGCACAGCTAACAAGGTTTTCCACCTGCCCTGTCCAGCTAACATATTTTTTTGTTAAATATAATTGGTAAATTATCATTATACAAAATTTTAGCTTTGCTGGTTCACTTAAAAATATTTTATTTTTTGCAAGTTCCACAGCCTCTTAAAATCTTGAGCCCCGCTTTCGGACCAGCTAACACTGCAATTCTTAATTAGTTATTATAGAACTAATTATATTATAAAAATCAGCTTTGTTGAAATGGTCCGGTCAAATTTGACGCCAGCTCCCGGACTATTATAGTACATGATTAAATATATAATTAAAAAGTTCTGGCTTTATTTAAAACCGATTAGTTTAGACAGTAGAATATGTAAGTATAAATTTGTGTAGATTTTGTAGGTAGTTAGTAAAAGGTTTTAAATAAAGTTTATGAACAATAACAACTATAATAATATTTTAATCCAGTTTTTTTACTAAAAGTTTAAGAACGGATTACAAGAGTATATTACGCAACGAGTTTATGATGATAGCTATTAATACGCGAGTATGAAGTTTACGATACGAGTGTCGTAATTTATACGAGTGTATTAATAGCCATTATACACGAGTAGCATATACTACTCCCATGCTTCAATTTTAAAAACGACCTATTAATTTAATTTAACGTTGTGTATTTATCACAATGAAAATTAGTTTTTAAATGAATCCATTTTAATATAGACTATTAAAATCTGTATCGGTATAAAAATCCGTATCGAAATGAAAATCAATATCGAAAATAGTGTCATTAAAGTACAGACAAAATAATTAAATTATAGTATGGGAGTAGAAAAATACAGGGTGGTTCACAACTTCGTACATATATTGTAATGGCATATGGTAACTTACTGATCATGGAAAAAATTGTATATTGTAATACAAGTGTGGAAAGGGCTTCATTGAAAAACTACTGTGACAGTTGGAGCACGAGCGTTAGTGAGGAGTTTTTCAATTACTCTTTCCGCAAGTGTGTTACTTACTATTTTTTCTACGAAAGTGGGAAATATTTATAGTACCTATATATTAACAAATTTAAGAAAAACAAATCAAGTAGACTTGCTGTCATAGCTGAAAAAAATAACAATATCTAAATACCGACAGTTGTAATTTTGCATTTATGATAATAGTATATTACATTACAAGTCATGAAAATGTTTCATTGCAGACGAGGAGGCGTTTGAAGAATGCGAGGATGCGCAGCGTCCGAGCATTTCTTCAAAGCCTCCGAGTCAAGCAAAGACATTGACATGACGCGTGATGTATTCTATTTTTTTTTAAATCGGCAATTAAGCTTAAAATTATTAAAAAAATTAGGTTTGCATAAATCATCAGAGCTGTGACAAATCATCAGAGCTGCGACAAATTTTAGAAAAAGTTGTCATGACAAGTAAACAAAGTTGAAAGTAAAATTTTTATTTTCATGCCTAGTCATGAAAATCTTACTTTCACGACGCAAATTAGTCTGGAAATGACGATTTTCATGCCGATTTTGAAAAAAATAATTAAATTTGATGCAGAATGTTGTAGTGATAGTGAAAGTAAATTTATTTGAATTCTATCGGACATTTTACGGCAATTTTGAATCTAAAATTTTGTCTCTGAAGTTAAAAATATTCTGACAGCTTTGACCTTCCAGTAAATGCACAATTTCTAAAAAAATTCATTCAGTTAGGTGATATATGCCATTAATGGCCATTTGCACCGCTTCCACTTAAATTTTAATTGTCACTTAAATGAAAAATATCGAATCGATATTGTTAATTTAAGGAAAAGTTAAAATTGAAGTGGAAGCGATGCAACTGGCCAAAAAAAATATGTGTACAAATTTCTGATATAATAATATGAATAACTAAGATAGAAGTTTCTGCCATGCCACTAGCCACATACACTTGTTTCTGTCTGTTTGCCTGTCTGTTCAGTAGTAGTGTAGTTAGTACTGGTAGTTGGTATGACTAATGTGGTTTACAGGACGACGGCTCAGTGGCTGTGGCTGGGGCATCCGGCGCTGGTGACGACGATTACCGTTCACCGAGTGAGGATAGCGGGCTTGGATTAGCTGTAGCCGACCGACATGCCTCCATTAGGTAACAGAACACACATACGTCACACTACACTGACAACTATATCACTCAATTCAATCACAAATCATTGTTATTATTACGTTCGTCATCATTCGTAATTACTTACCAGTAAATTACCAAGAGTAACTTTACTAGTGCCCATCTCTAAGAATTTCTAATTCATTGGTAGCGTCAAAATAATGCTTTTTTCAAGGATTAGAAATATGAAAGAATCCATTTGCGAACAGTACATTTTAAATAGTCAATACAATACAGAATTCAAATACAATACAATGCAGTAAACCACAAATACAAAAATTGTTATCAAATATATTCACATGCGCTATAGACAATAACTCAAGGTATAGACGGAATATCCAGGATTTGTTGGATTTATTTTTGCAATGATATTCATTATTTATAAAACAGTATTTTTAAGATGTAAATAAATCGAAGTCTTCTTGAAAAACAAATCGTTTCCGATAATTGTAAAGTTTTTAAAACTTATTTGCTGTGCCTTTTACCTAATTAGGTACATGTCAAGCCTGATAAATTGTGAGTAATTGTTGTAGATATATTATTTCATGTGTGCGGTTACTAGTCGTCCGCTCATTCATGGTTGTTAGTGGACATTACATCACAGGGTAGATTTTTGTGTAGGTAAACTGCAGAAATAACTGACGAATAAACGCGTGTCCAATAAAATAAAATAAACTGTTTATAATTTTGTTATTTTAAACTGATATGAAAATAAAACGGCTTATACCTATGGCACACCGGTCGAGGAGCATCGAGTAACTCCTCGATGAAGCGATGGATTTCTATTTCATCGGTGACAAATACATCAAAGTTTTGCGCGAAATCAAATACAAGATACATCTGAAATGAGATACATTCGTTTCATCGAGGAACAACTCGATGAAAATAGCGGCGCCCCTATTTTTCGTCGAGGACGGGGTGCGTTCTATCGTTTCATCGAGGAGTTACTCGATGCTCCTTGACCGGTGTGCCATAGGCATTATAAATTTTAAACACAAAATTTTTAGATTCATTCCGGCCTTCCTGTATGTTTCGCAAATATTGAAAATTACTCTGTTTTAAACACCCTGTATATTTTCACCACCGTTTAATGCACAATTCTTTCGCTAGATGGAAGCAGCAAAATTGTTTTGGAGAAGATGTTGTTTACAAACCAACAGAATTATGAAAGAAATTATTCATTAAGAAATATTAGTTTCGGATAAACGAACAAAATACATTTTTAAAATATATTTGACGAGCGTTTAGTGCAAGCTTCTATGGCTAGATGGAACCAGCAAGCTTGTTTGGAGCTGATGTTTACAAACCAGCAAAATCGCGAAAGAATTAATGAATTAAGAGTAGTTACGTCTAGTCTTGTTTGTATTTGTGGTTTGCTAAGTTTGATTTCATGATGAGTGTTATAGTTTCCAGTGTTAGTAGTGTATATAATATACGCGGTGTACATATATAAAGTAAATACGGTGTTAGGACTCGGCCGGCTAGTGCGGCTTCCATGGGCGCTCGAGACAGAGACATGGACGTCATCTTCAGAGACAAACCTTCCGCATCTGACTTGGCCTTACCCAATGACCACAACCAGGTACCCCCCATCTACATACTGTATATAATGCACAGCTCACACACACAAATACTTATTCTTTCAAAACGGTAAATATATTTATCTCTGAACAGCATTACTTATATACCGTTCAGGTTGTACATCGATATATCGAGACAGAAATTGTCGTAGACAGATTATAAAATTAATGTGCATGTAGGGATCAAACAAAATGTCTTATTATTTTATTTCACTCAAGAAGGGTATTAGGTTCTCTATTTAGTTTACTAAAACTGAGTATGTGGGACTCACGAAGGGTTTATTATCAGAGTTTGTACAGAAACCGAGTATTTCAGTTATTTAAATTAATTTCAATGCAATTAGAGTGTCTACCAAAACCGAGTCTATGGGATTTGAGTTGTTTATTTAGTTCAGTTCAGAGTTTCTACCGAAAGCCTCTGCATTATTTTCACGAGCTTTTAGTGCAAGATTTTATCGCTACATATGGAACCAGCAATATTATTTTATAAATCAAATGATGTGAAATTATAAGACGAATTATTTAGAAAACGACTGCGATGAGACATAATAAGACCGGCAAGGCTCAATCTATATAGATTATCTCGTTTTGTCTCAAGTCGAGATAAATCAAAAATAAATAAATAAAAACGACAGCATATTGAATAATTTAATTATCTATTGTTCGATACAGCAATTTAAAATGTTAGAGAGCTGTAATATAAAATCGCGCCCGATTTTACTACTTGCCAGAAATGACTTTTTATATTAATTCAAGTCTTGCCTTCAAGAAAATGTTACATCCGGGGTATTTCAAACTATTTTAAAGTGACTTATTTTACTACTTCTGGTACTTGATGTACATAATAAAGGGCATTCAAAGAAATTATTAAGCACCACGTCAGAAATACATGTCTGCCAGAAGCTTTAAAGTGATTCGAAGTGCGCAAATTGACGTTTCTCGATATTATGCACATTTAAAGCTTCTGGTGTTCTGGCAGACATGTATTTCTGGCGTGGTGCTTAATAATGTCCTTGAATGCCCGTTATTATGTACAACATCAAGTACCAGAAGTAGTCACTAAGTACATGTTAAAACATTAGTTTAAAATAGCGCCCAGTTTGAAATGCCCCAATGTAACATTTTCTTGAAGGCGAGACTTGAATTAACACAAAAAGTCATTTCTGGCAAGGGATAAAATCAGGTACGATTTTATATTACGGCTCTCTAACTAATAAAACGGATATTCTTGTGCTTATGGATGATTGAATAGAAAAAAATACAAAAATTGATACTTGAGTAACTGATAACACTCGATTATATGTTTCAAAAATAATGTATTTAATACTTGATCGTATGCTACACCAGAGGTAAACTTGCAATGTAACGTACAAAATGTTAGAAGTAGTGACACTTGGTGATATGACGTGACATGGCTTGGCACAGCTAGGTGATGTAGTGTAATCAGTATGGTCCGTGTTAGGCGTACGGTGATGACGCCTCTGTTGGCGCGCGACGCCACTCGAGCCCCGGCGGCTCGCACCAAGGAAGTCACACGGAACTCCGTGACATTGACGACTTTCAAGACGCGGTAAATACAAGTAGCAAGCGCTCATCATCACTACAAGCTTGCATGGCGCTCAAATCATTACAAATACGCTCAATATTCTATATAGTCAGCCATCAAGTCGTAAGAACCACACTCGGTCATATAACGCACTCTGATATTCATCTCTTAGAATTCTTCAACATTTAAATTGAGACAATCAAATATAGTACATTGTGCTGCCACACTCAAGATATTATTCAGAAATTCGCAACTTTGTGCATATATTTTAACTTTCAACTTACTGATCATGGAACAAAACTAATTTTTATTCCATTCATCCAGTTTGTAATCTTCAATCTAGTGGTTCAAAAAATGTGTATCTTGCAAAAACTGCCTTTAAATTTACGAATTTTAATTTTTTGTTCCATGATTAGTAAGTTGAGAGTTGAGTGTGATTGAAAAAAATATATACACAAAGTTGTATTTTTAAAAAACGAACTTTTTAAAACGTATTCAAATTTATGTATTATAAGTTCAAGTAATTTTTTTACTGATTGTTATACACCAAATGCGCTAACTTTAACAATTAATAATAGGTTGTTATAGGAATTATCGTAAAAATATAAAAATTGCTATAACATGATTATAGTTATTATATTATTTAATATATGATATCACAGGTATATACAATATTATGTTACGGTAAAGTTACTTAAAAATTGTTTAAAAAAATTACAAAATTGATAATATATTTGTTATAGTCACTTAAACACAAAATATAAACAACAATAATAACAACTTACAACTAACCTAAAGCCATTATAAGATCCATTTGTTAATACATAAAACTATGATATGTATCCGTTAAGCCTTGATCACACGATAATCCTTTCATGGTTCTGGACAGACATCGTCATGATTCAGAACAGTTGTGTGATTTGGCATTTCATGGCAATATAAATATCTCCGTCTGTATTAGTTATAATTTGTCTTGTATCGCTTGTCTGAGTTCCTCGGTGGCCTTGGCAATGTCCTGGCGGTGCGTTCTCGGCGGCGCCTCGTAGTCCTTGGGCGGTTCGTTCGGTACCCGCCCGTGACTTGATAGGCTGCCGAACTTCGGCCGAGGGATTCGCACGCGTTTCACATCCACTAACCACGACTCCATTCTTGATAGACAAATCTGTAAACATAAATACGTTAGTTATACATCTGCCCCACATTGTCAGTCATCGATATATCGTCCCCTAAAAGACTTGTTTACTTCTCAGGAAACGCAAAAAACTGATATACATATCCCTTGGTGATTTTTACTGGGTTTTTAAATTATTTACTTGATTTGTAGGAAAAAATAAATACAAAATAAGTAATTTGGTACTAAAATGGCGCTTAATAAATTTTATTTCCTTCAAAATTACCGTTAGTGGCTTTAAAGCCCTGTTCACACGAAGATTCTTTGAAGATTTTACCAAGATTCGGAATCCTGGAAAAGAAGAAATTTTCTTCTTTCTAGTGATAATTATTTGTTAAATTGCGGTGCTGGTAAACTGAATCTTCAATGAGTCTTATTATTGTTTGCTTCAAAACCATGTAATTATCACTAGAAAGAAGAAAACTTCTTCTGTTCCAGGATTCAGAATCCTCGTGCGAACAGGGCTTGAGATATTCTGTTAATCACTGCTTATAGTTTTCGTCACTAACAATTCAAAGATATTCATTAGTTTCCAAAATATTAAGAGCCCGAAACATTTAAACGTTTATCTAATAATTAAATACTTCCTTCTTGAGCACCAAAAACTGTGCAATATTGAGAGATACAATATCGTAAAGGTGGTTACGATACAGAATTTTTGTCGGACACGATATTTTGTAAAACATTTCCTTGGTGCGTACGATTTAAATCCGGCGGTTAAGCCCTGTTAGCACGAGGATTCTTTGAAGATTCTACTTAGATTCTGAATCCTGAAAAAGAAGAAGTTTCAAGATTCTGAATTTTGAAGCAATCAGTACATTACAAATTCTTCTTTCCCAAGACTCATGGAAGATTCAATTTAGCGGAATCGCAATTTAACAGATAATTCTTACTAGAAAGAAAAAACTACCTACTTCTTTTCCAGGATTCAGAATCTTGGTAGAATATTCAAAGGATCCTCGTGCGAACAGGGTTTAAGATATTTACAGACACCAGTGGTGCATTTATTTGTCTATTGTATTTTATATTTCGTTATTTTATTAATTAAAAATATTGAATCCAAGCGAATATAGTTCAACACTTTTCTCACCTGTCAGTGGCGCCACCGTCCAATAACAAAACTTGCGATTTGACGTGATTTGACGTTTGTGAAATAAGTTTAATAACAATTTTTAGTAACTGATATATTAATTTAAATGCAGAAATAGTTAAAATACAATATTAAGAAACATAATTTTTATAATTGAGTGCAGTTATCTTAATTTGTCCTCAATTTAACAACTATCAGAAATGTAGAAGTAATTTATAAAAGAATCATTTTAAAATGATTAAAACTGTAAGTACTTATTAAATTATAGACTATTACAATATTAACTATAAACATGTAATCCGCATATACTATGAACAAACTTTTAGTCTACAGGCAATAAATAATAGTATATATTTTTTTGGTTAGGTTAGGTATGATTTAATTAATTTATCTGAATTGCAAGACGGGCAGTGTATCACATAACACTCTTGGCTATGCCTAAAGAGTGGATCATGGCCACATGTATTCGATGTTATCTTACAGGCTATTGTTTTATTGAAAACTCAAAGATATCATAAAGATACCAATGTTACAAAAGTGATTATGAATTATAATCATCGGATATTGGTAATTTACTGTTGATGTAAACAATAGTTAGTAAAGGATATTGCATCTAACTAACTCTATCGTTTTTATATTTATAATTTGATGTGTTTTGAATGCGTTCACCCGTTTATAAATGTTATATAAATTAGAAACTAGAAAGTCATTTAAATGTAAAAACCTTTACTTACGTGCAGTTTGCGTCATGTTTCATCCTATTTATTTTGCTAATCGTATACCGCGTAATAATTATTATAAAAACAAATTATTATTGAATTGTATTGATTACATCAGACAGGTTTGGCACACTTTTCTATTTTTCTCAACTTGATAGATTATGGGTCATTGAGTCAGTAGTTAGTAAGTCACAGTAATGTCCGGTTGGCTTGTAAATAATGAAGTCCTGTTTTTATATCCGTGATTCTAGTCATAAAGCACAAATATACCGCTAACCCAGTCATTATTAGCATTACTTAACAACTAAAGTACTTGTGTAAATTATACCATTGTACTACGTGTCGTATCTATCTACAATCATAAAACTTCGTTTTTATTTTATCGACGAGAGAATTATCTATCTTTCTCGAGTCGATAATACAATTTTATCGTCGTGTATAAAATTCTATTCTCTATAGCTGATGTTAAAAATACCAAATTAAATTATTAAAATACAAGTAAGTAAATTATAATTTTATTTTGACATAACAAAACTAATCAAAGTAGTTGTCAGTGACAAGTCATTGTTTTTATACATTTTTGAAACGTCAGAATGTGTTGAGTGTTGAGTGATTTAATAGTATATTATATACTGAGGGACTAAAGTGCATGATTTAATCCTGAGGGTGAAGTTTATTTCACGAGCCGAAGGTGAGGGAAATAATCACCTGAGGGATTAAAGATACTTTAGTCCTGTGGTATATACGCTATTTTTTGCACTTCATCCTCAACGAATGCAAAATAGTTTAAAAGAATACACATTTTGCAATTTTGACAGTAAATTTTATGACAAATATTTATATTGTTACCATAGATACTCTGTAACAAATAGCACGTATTTACTTGACAACGGGAATAATTAATTCAATTCCTTGACAACGGGATTAAATATGAAAAATAATCCCTTGGGATCAAATTAAGAACCTTAGTCCCTAAAATAAAGACTAAAGAACAGTTCTAGTCCCGGAAGTGCAAAAAAAAATTAATTCACTTGCGAATAAATAGTTGTTTAAATTATTTGTTGAAGTACTTATTTTCTATCATTGCTGTTAAAATTTTACTTTGTTTACCCTCGCAATTAAAGTGTTACTTTATCGACTCAAACTCTCTAACATCAGCCATGGAAAAAATAATTTGTAACAATAGTTTGCATTTGAAATCGTTTATATTTTGATGTTGACAAGTTACGCTGTATTGTAATTAAGTTGTGCATTAATTATCTGGTTAAACTCCGGGATCCGGTGATGTTCAAGTGTCCCATTGGACCATTTATGGTCTTTATTAAACGACCATAATTACAAAACAAACTATTATAAAGCACCATGTATAAAATTTTTATATTGTACCAATCTTATTTAATACTTAAATATAAATTGGGTGTGGCAGTCTCACAGTTGTGAGTGTGATTTTGTTCTTGTTGTGAATGAATAAAGTGCGTTGTACAGTCCGTATAGATAAAGTAAAGAACAACATAACAAGATAGAAATGTAGCTAAAGTATAGTGACCTCAATATAAGTAGAAACCAGGCTGGATGTTGCATCTTAAAAGAAAACCCGCCTAACAACTTATGATCAAGTCTTTTACTTACTTTACTTACGTATGACTCATCAAATAAATAGTGTACCTAACTAATAATAATCATACACTTCAAAATGAATTGTTTTTATTTCATGGTTATTAAGTTCTATAATTATGTGCTTTATAAAATGACTCATCAGTCAAAATATTCAAAACTTATGTTTTGACCTCAAGTTTTAGATTTCAGTTTCTGTTAAATAAAAATACAGTTACAGTAATGTTTGTCTTAAAATATTGCAGGTAAATTAAATATGAGATTAACTGTACTTGTCTGGCGGTAATTTTACATAACTGTTTAAAGAAAGATTCGCATTTTCATAAGAATTGAAAGAAATGGTTGTCTCTTATCAAAAGGTAACTTATAAATGAATTTAGAACGTGTGTTCACCTCAAGGTCCTTCAACAAGGCAAAGATTATAATATTATATTGTTTAATGCACCATACACTTCATACACTGTGTTGTGAAACAACACACGTTCTCTAATTATTTATTTTTGTTTTGTTTTTGTCTCCATGACATAGAAAACAAATTTAAATTGGCTAGAAACACATTCATTTATTACTTATTATAAAAATACCGGAAGGGTAATTGTTTACAAGACCATTGTCGACGAGATCAATTAAAATTTTACAACAATAGCAAAAAATGCTCTCTTTTATTTTAGTTTTGTTTCAAACTGTAACAATTAATGACAGTTACAACTATAAATGTTAAATTTTTGTTTTGTTCCTGTCTCCATGACATAAAAATTTAAATTGGCTAGAAACAAATTCATTTATTACTTATCATAAAAATGCCGGAATTAATTAAATAGGGTAATTGTTGACGAGACAATTATTAACGAGACCAATTAAAAGTTTACAACAATAGCAAAAAATGCCCTCTTTTAATTTAGTTTTTGTTTCAAACTGTAACAATTATTTTAATTAATGACATTTACGACAATATTTTACAACAATAGGAAAAGGTGTTCTTTTTATTTTAGTTTTTGTTTCGAACTGTAACAATTATTTTAATTAGTGACATTTATAACAATAAAATGTTGAATAATATTAGCCGGAAGTGTATGTGTATCTTCACAGCTTCCTGTTCGCAGAATTTAAATGCATCAGACTGTAAAAACCGTATTCACAAATAACCTGCTTATAATTTACTTTCATATTTGCGGTTTTTAACAAAATATGTATTCGTTTATTTAATCGTAGCCAAGTTAACAACCTGTTTCAGAGAAAATCTTACGTAAAGAGTTTCTAATTAAGCTAATTAATTAGTTTGAATTGCGACAAGTACCAGGACTTCCTAATTCTAAATCTCACACCCACATTTAGAACAATATTTTAATACAATTATTTTATAAATAGATTCAACTGGATTGAAATAATATTTTTTTTAAGTCTGAAATTTTTTATACAAATCTATAAATACTTATTATGCAAGCACGAATGGAGCGAAATGTAAATAACAACAAAATTATATGTAACTTGTTTATAAATAATGATGTAATACCCAATACCTGATACATTTTTACATCGTACTTTTATTACCTATTTCAGTTTGAACTAATACGCAAATTATTTACTATTACATCATTTTAATATTTATTCAGGTAGATTCATGCACAAAAAGGGTTAACAGTAAAAATAAAGGAATGCTTAATAAGTTTAAAATTGCATAGTTTGTTCATATTTCAGAAATTGTTAATCTTACATTTTAATGGATGATTGCACCCGTTTTGTTAATATAATTTTACATAAAATTAAA
Source organism: Agonum fuliginosum (assembly GCA_947534325.1). Taxonomy (NCBI): domain Eukaryota; kingdom Metazoa; phylum Arthropoda; class Insecta; order Coleoptera; family Carabidae; genus Agonum; species Agonum fuliginosum. The sequence continues at coordinate 31,083,733 of OX384042.1, read as the reverse complement.
AAATAAATCTATACACGGTTTCCCAAAAGTCTCGGAACGAGTGAAGAAAAAAAATTGAAAATTTGGGGATCACTAAAGCGTTTGGGTTTGAAGAAGGTCAACAATTTGAACATTTGTTATAAGAATCGTAATAAACGTGCAAAAACATTAAAATTAAATTCTTGAAAGTATTAAGATATCGATATTGGTTTATGTAGATTTGAATTTGAAGAAAAAATTTAAAAAATCAAAGTACTTTATCTACCCTTGCGGTTAAAGTGTTAGTTTATCGGCCATGGAAAGAACATAATATTATGTTTGAAACCTTTTGTACAATAGATAAGTAATAATACTAACCGACTGATTTGGAAATCCACACTTTAGTAAACTGTTCACTTAGCTGAGCACCACTGCTTTACACTGCTATCTCGCTACTAACTAAAGTCTTACTAAGACTCTCACTACTAGTCACTAGCTGTTGGTGATGGTTGTCTTTGTGTGTACCACAGACAACACCTGCTTGCTGTTGGACAAGGACTCTATAGGAAAATGACAAATACGATCATTCAACTTACTGATCATGGAACAAACATAATTTTTTAAGGTTCATTCACAGCAATGACAATTAAAATAAAAATATGAATCTTAGAAATAGATTCTTATGGAAGTGTTCATAGCAGCCATAAATTTTTCTCAAGTTTATAAGCATTAACATAAGTATTTGTAAATTAAAGAGATTGAGAAAATATTGTTATATCTGTCTCTTTGTGAAATTATTAGAATATAAAAAAATGTGTATAACTGTGGAATTAATTTACGAAAAGTAGTTTTAGGATGAAAGATTGCTTGCATTTGCGTTCAATACGTTCAATACGTGTTTAATTTTTAAAGCTGTGAACACGAGTCTTAAGACTTATTTATAATTTTATTTATTTTGATAAGGAAGGAAAAAAAATACTAAGATTCAGTCACAATTTTGAAGAGTTTATTTAACTCCTTATATTACTTATTTTTATAGTTGTGGATTAACCTTTAATATTCGTAAATTTGAGCGTACTTTTCACAAGAAGCACAATATTTGATTAACTATGAATGGAATAAAATAAAATTTGAATTAATTGTGCAATGGCCAGAACAGTAAATTCGTTAAATTCTATTTGAAAACAGACACAAAACTGTTCGATTCAAAAACCTACAAACTAAAATTTTTGAAAAAAAAAATCAGTTCCGTGGTAATTGAGTTTGAGTTGACAGTACAGATTTTTGTGCATTTAAACTATGTACTTGTCAATGATATAACGCACTTTATTTTGTGGTTTTTGATAAAAATGAGTAATTTCTTATTATGTCATTATTTTCTTGTTGTCATTTTCCTATAGAGTGAATCACACTCGGGTACATCGTTTCTATCTTCGTTCTACGTTGTATGTGTTGTTGACGTGTTGTTTTTGTTTCATGGCTGGCTAGGACCAGGTGAGTACGTCTAGTGTGTGCGTGTGTATGTGTGTGTGTCAGTGCGGTGACGTCATCATACACATCAGCGTTCTAGGGCCACTGGTACCCGTGAGTTGGCGGCTAGCATCACTCAGAAATTAAATTACTTATGTGACACGAACCTCTGTTTCATTTCAATTCAAAGGAAACGTAACTGTACCTCCATGATTCAGATCAATCGTTTACAGGAAATATCAATCATCCAAATATCACAGGATGTCTCTAAAAAATTACCGCTATAATTAAACATTAAATATATTCGGAATTGTCGTCTTTAAATTAATTCTTTAGCAGGCATAATCTCTTATTTATGTTTCTATTAAAAACTTGTCAAAGTCAACGGTACTCTCTTATTTTATTTTGCATCTATACGAGATGTTTGGCTATAAATCACACTTGTTCTTGAAGAACACTTGATATTTTGAGCCTTTCAACTTTAAAGTTAGATAACATTATGTAACTCTTTAGTATGCAATTACAATATTGACATATAATAATAAATTGCAGTCACTAATTTATTATGTACACCTTTACAACTTTGAAACTGGGAAGATTAAAATATGAGGGATGTTTGCAACTTTAACCAAGTGTTCAGTATTATTATTTTACTATTATAGAAATGTTTCTTCATCACGATATAAATTTATGGTCTTAAGATAAAAACGCTTCCTTATTGAAATTCACCGAAAATGATTGTAAAATTAGTGAGGATTTTAACGAGCAAATAAAAAACCTGTGAAGAGGAAGAGAGGCCCGCTCCGGCTGTAAGACAAAGACCATGAACAGAACCAGTCTTACAGTTAGATTGGGAGATGCCGAATTTCCCACGGGACGAGATCAATTCAAACACATTCCCACGATCACTGCACTACTACCCTCAACCGGGAATGACTTTAACACTAGAAAATTACATTTTAGAATTTTCATACACAAAAAGATTCAAATTTAGAAAATATCGCACTCTCAGTACATTACTGTGTAGATTTTTTGACATGCCTTATTCAAAATTATTATTTTTTGACTTACTACTATAATGTTCTGAGAGTGCTATACCGTGAATTTATTTTAACATGAAGCATAGGACTTTTCATATCCATGGTTACGACATTGACAGCAATGTATTAGAGCGTTCTTTTTAAAATCGAACATAAGAAATCAATTTAATTTAACTGTATTATTCTTGACTAATATAACATATTTGGGCAGCTGTAATAGTTCCAAGAGAAGCCTTCAACATAAACTTTTAATTGTTTAAACTATACCTACATCGTATTTCCAGATAGCAACATTTGAATTTGTTAATTGGAGTCAAACTGATGCTACCTGGAAATACGATGTAGGTATAGTTTAAACAAATAAAAATTTATGTTGAAAGGGTCTCTTGGAACTATTACAGCTGCCCAAATATGTTATATTGGTCAAGAATAATACAGTTAAATTGATTCCCTATGTGCGATTTTAAAAAGAACGCTCTAATACATTGCTGTCAAATTCGTAACCATGGATATGAAAAATCCCACGTTTCACGTTAAAATATACTCACATCAAGGGTGCGTTCCAAAACCATACTCCAGAGTATAGAGTATGCTCAAAGTCGTTCCAAAAGGTTTGAGTATATCTCCAGTGGAAACTCTGAAGTGTTCCAAAACTGTTCGAGTTTACTCGAAGAGCATACTCTTCGTACCCTGTAAAATAGGAGGGTACAAACGTACTCTGGTGACTTTGGCGCCAAATAGTGCTAACCTAAATTGTCTGTTCCATAATATCTTATTATTATTAATTTATAATGGACAACGAATTGGAATCAGCCACACAAATTGACGCAAACGATTATAAAGTAATTTGTATTCTAAAAGAAGATAATATGTTGATTTTGGAAAATAAAGGTATATTCATAAATATATTAGAAAACCTTACCAGGACTACATGTATAAATTGGCGCAAATATTCATAAATATTCGCAGTTATAACACTTAACCCCCTTCTATTATCCATGATGCAAGATCAATTTTGTATATCAAATAAATGTGGTTATAGGTTAAAATATTTCCTACTCTACGTCGTTCCGAAACCCCACAAAACCCTGGAGTAACCTACTCTTACTCCAATACTTTACTCTGTGCTCCATGGTAAGGTTTTGGAACGCACCCCAAAAGATTCATTTACAGGAAAATTTAAATTTAGAATGATTGCGGGTTGTTCATTTAGTTCAGTCAACCTAATTTATCCCCTTGTGTCGAAGGGAAGAGACAAACTAGTTTTCCAGTGTTTGCATCTTTTTGTTATTGCATTTATGCCGAATCTAAAATTCTAGATTTGAATTTTTCTGTGAATGAATCTATTGATGTAGCTATTTTATTTCGCATATCACTTCTAAATTTCAATCTTCTTGTGTATGAAACTTGTAGAATTTTATTTTATGTTCAAATAATTATCTGTTCAGTAGCAAGAAAAATGTTTTGAAATTTATTTTAAGAATTTTACTCTGAGTACACCACATGGGATATTGTTTCGCGCTCGGTCTCGGCTAAGTTTTTACTTTTTTATTGACTACGCGTTGATAAAACTTTCAAATATTGAATCAAATTTAAATTTCTATTAACAAAGAAACACTTTTCTTTTCAATGCAAATTATGTAAAATTTAGAAATTTCTTACTCACAGAATATGCTAATTTGTTGAGTTATTTTCTGAGAATTTTTTAATTATATATCGTTTATTGTATTACTATGTAGGTACAATATATTCAGGAAAACTATTGAAATTTCCTAGTTGCTAGTTGAGTCACAATAGAAAATCTTAATGAATTATTTTCCTCATAGAAGATTAAAATGATAACAAACTTTCTTATAGATAAGTACAAACAGAACTATTATTATTTCTACAACTGTCGATCTAAGTGAGAGCAAAAACAAGAAAAATCATTCACGAATTTCTATAATAGTGAAACCAGATCTAATCAAATTCAATACTTTCAAATATTTGTAAATTCTGGTAAACAGTTTTGCACTATTAACTCAAATTTAGTCAATAGATAAATAAACTAGCATTTAGCGTATTCGTCACGTACGTTTCACATTTTCATTTTAAATTAACAAACAAAGTAAATAACAGAGCTTCGTGTCACACGAATTCATAACAATATTTAATATTCCTGGAAAATACCAACAGGAATCGTAAAACCCATATTTTATATTTAACAAAACTCTGCTAAATCTATAGAATAGATATTAGTTATTAGTAAATTTATTCGCTAGAAAACAAATAATTGTTTAATAGCTGTAGTAATCATTTAGTTTAATGTTAGATACATTTTAATCCAATTTGGATAAGACATCCTCACAGATTTCTATTTAAACTAAATTTATTTAAATTTGTTTGCACTTTTCAAATATTCGATTTATATGTTTGTACTCCTTTTCCTCAATTTGTGTATTCTTTTACAAATACGAGCCCCGTCTTATTGAAGCTGGCCCAAACGTAAAAATGTCGTTTTTTGTTGTACAAAAGTTTAAATAAAAATCAAAATACAAGTATAATGTACTGTATCTTATATTTATTGAAAACTGCAATACATTTTACACAATCTCAATCAACAGTCAAAACTTTATGGAACCGAATAAAATTTGTTTGAAAAACTAAGAATTGACACAGACTGCAGAATTTTCTTTCTCCAGAAAAGTATGTTTAGGACTTTGTATCTATGCCACAACGAATTGAAACAGTTTTAAAAATTAAAGCCCTGTTCGCTCGAGGATTCTTTGAAGATTCTACCAAGATTCTGAATCCTGGAAAAGAAGAAGTTTTATTTTTTCTAGTGAGAATTATCTGTTAAATTGAATCTTCAATGAGTCTTGAAAAAGAAGAATTTATAATTTTGATTGCTTCAAAACCATGAATTTATGTTTTTTCAAGATTAAAAGAACCTTTATACTTCTTCTTTTCCAGAATTCAGAATCTTGGTAGAATCCTCTTGCGAAGGTGGAGTTACACAGGGGTAAAGTTGTTTATAGTAATTGGAGCAAACAATAAAAAAAATTGCCAGCTGTATACTTTATTCTCTAAGTTATATTTAAATTTACATGAACTTTAAATAAGTATATCTTTAATATATTAATTAAACTTTTTATATAACTTAGATATAAATACTTGTATTGTTTGCTCTAATTACTATAAACGACTTTACCCCTGTGTAAATCTACCTTAATTTTTAAAACTGTTTCAATTCTAAGTCCTAAACTTTTCTGGAGAAAAAATCCTAAATATTCTACAGTTTGTGTCACAATTCTTTTTCAAATCAATATTTTTATTCGGTTTCATAAAGTTTCGACTGTTGATTTATTGTGAGATTGTGTGAAATGTATTACAGTTTTCAATAAATATAAAATTGATTTTGATTGAAACTTTTGTACTTGAAAAAAGAAGTTTTGAATGAGACGGGGCTCTAATTTATAAAAGAATAATTAGGAGTAAATAGTTTGTAAAAAGAAGGATGTAGATGATGTTAATTTAGGCTTGTAGTGTTAGTGTTAGCTAGAGTGGTATGTTGTTCGCAGACGGGTTACCTAGGTGGTCTACGCAACCAGCTTGGCGGCTGGACACAACGAATGAAGTCCTGGTATTGGGGTAGACCACTCGTAAGTTTTATATACCATCAAACCCACCCTATGCATGCATGCTAAGTAGTTTGCACTAGTTATATTCATTACAAACAAATCATTCAAATACATAATACTAGAAAACTATTTATATTTACTGAGTGTAGGTAAACCCGTTCCTAATAAATCAGTTTCTGGCAAAAACAGCAGTTTTGGTTCGCTATTCTCTCTTTGTGATTAAAAAACATTGCTTCCATGTTCTGTAGAATTGCACAGTGATCCAGCCACTGATAACATACAGACAGACAGAGTTTTATCAGAATATGGAAACAAATTACACTTTCAAATCTACATCAGTATCCAGATTGGAATCATCGTTTATAAAGGCTTGTGAATCATCCAACTTGGGTGAGCCGTGACCCATCAATACTAATAGTATATTATATATTGAGGGACTAAAGTGCATGATTTAATCCTGAGGGTGAAGTTTATTTCACGAGCCGAAGGTGAGGGAAATAATCACCTGAGGGATTAAAGGTACTTTAGCTATTTTTTGCACTTCATCCTCAAACGAATGCAAAATAGTTTAAAAGAATACACATTTTGTAATGTTGACAGTAAATTTTATGACAAATATTTATATTGTTACCATAGATACTCTGTAACAAATAGCACGTATTTACTTGACAACGGGATTAATTAATTCAATTCCTTGACAACGGGATTAAATATGAAAAATAATTCCTTGGGATCAAATTTAGAACCTTAGTCCCTAAAAATTAAGACTAAAGAAGAGTTTTAGTCCCGGAAGTGCAAAAATATATTTATATTCATTATTATGATCGCTTCGTATCGTAAATGAGTAGTTAGTGATTTGATAGATCATTATATTAATGACTAGTCCACAACTCACGGTTACCTTTAGATGTAGTGCACCGCACAGGTTACTTTGGTTTATGCATGCTTTATTTTTTAAGAGTCTTCATCGTATAGCAAACTATTAAAAATCAAAAAGCCCAGTTTACACAAGGATTTTTTCACGTTTCTGAATTTGGAGAAAAATCAGGCATTTTATAAAAAGCAGTGCAATCAGAGTGTCTCCAAAACCGAGTCTGTGGGATTCAAGAAGGATATTGGGGATATTTAATTCAGTTCAGAGTTTCTACTTCGGCATATTGTGTAATAATTGATGACATTATAGGCGTTTTATAATTAGTCTAGGACATACAATATTTATTATATTAATACTGATCTACGTGTTAATGTATATTAACAACTATCATTTGAAGCAAGTATGGTATCGGTGAAGGCTCTTAAGTGTCTATAATGAATCTCGTGAATGTTTTGCATGAATCTGTAGCTTCACATATCACATATGACTTTCTAATGTAGGTATCTAATTGTATTGTTTCTCCTTCCAAAAGAGGTTACAACAATCACTGTATTATTCCTAAAAAGATAAATAAAAACTTGGCTTGTTATTACTTGGGTAAATAGAACGCAAGACTAGGACATTTTTTGTTTGAATGAAAACAGTTTTATAGAACATCATCAGATGTAAAAGCTAGAAAATTAATAGGAAAAGTTTTATGAGTTTATAATATGAATAGTTTCTTTATAGTATTCATGCTTTTTAATTAGCTTAATAGATAAACAGTCGATTAAGAGTTTACCAAGTTTTTTAATTGCACGTTTATCAGAACGTAATATTCCAATAAATAATTAAAGTCAAATAAATACGACGTATTCATTCTATTAGATGTATTATTTAATATTTCCAGATATAATGTTAATATTATGAGATATTTATTTTGTATTTCACTTTTACTATAATGTCCAATGATTCAGAAAAACGTTTATATTATTTAAAAATGTAAATTGAATGTAAATTTTACTTTCTTCACATACATACAATAATATGTTGAACAAAGACAACAACAGAGGGAAATGTAACTTTCTCTTGTTATTTATAAACAAAAATAAAAACAAATGCATGTTGCATGATGACCTCATCATCCTTTCTTTTGGTTTGTGTGTTTTCATTTGTTATAACACTTAGAGTACCTAGTCTATATTAGAATAGCAAAATAGGGATTTTAGTTTAGCTCATTATAAAATGTCAATATAACGACCTACATATTTTATTTTGGTGTACAAAATGTCAAGTAACTGCAACAGTAAACCATAAGTGGCTGCTGACGTCAGCCGCCGTCATTTGTTTTCATTAAAAGCGCGTAATTAAAATTAATTAGTAATCTCTTAATCATCATAGGAGAAATTGAACTTTTACTTTCATTATATTCACGATAATTTATAATAATTTACAGATTTAAACCGCAGTTAGATATTATAATTAATTAGGTACACATACAGTAGTTTGCTTATAGATTGATACGTACTTGGTTTTAAAATGATAGACTAGAAGTCAATCTAGTATTTAGAAATGGCAGTCAACTGCCACCAGAATATATTAACGTGAAATAGGTCAAAGTTCACAGAAAATCATTGCAGTCATAAAACCACCAAGCACAGACATTACGTATATTTGGCATGCAAATTTTATATTACGTACCTACTAGTAGAATTTGTTTACATTAATAATTATATTTTAAATGAACTGTAGTTAAACAAGATTACAATTACATGATCGAATTTTACGCCATATTGTTTGAAGATTTTTTCATGCTTTGAATCTTGGAAAAAATAAATTCACTGTTTGAAGTTATCAATGAATTAGAAATTCTTCTTTTCTAAGACTCATTAAAGATTCTCATCAGGATTATTTTTTCAAGATTCAGAAGCTTGAAAGAATCCTCAAAGAATTTATGTATGAACAGGGTTTAAAAAGAGTTGGCATGAACTTCACGTATACAAATCTTTATCTATTTAAACCGGGATAAGGTTCAATACCAGAAAATACAATTCTAGAATGTTCACTCGCAGGAAAATGCAAATCTAAATAAAATACCTGTGTATTCACAGGAAAATTTAAATCTAGAATTTTAGATTTGAATTACATGCAAACACTGGAAGATGCAAATCTAAAAAAGTTATAGTTGAAACCGAATATGTTGGACTCAAGAGTTGTTCATTTAGTTCAGTTCAACATTATTTGTATAATTTGTGTTGAAGAGACAAACTACCCATACAACACAAATGTTCATGTCTCTAAAACGTCTGATCCAAATGTAGTCACAAAGACGTCACATACGTGTCTTATGTCCTCCATTCTGGATGTTTCAAAGATGTTATTTTTTCCATGCAAATGACGTCTATTTAATTTAATATTTTTCGACAGTCAAATTATGACCAATATACGACTTAATTTTGATTAATATACGAGTAGGTTACTTGTATGTCTTAACCAAGATGAATTTGGAGACAAATATAGGACTCCTATAATTATATTGTAAGCGGGAGATTTAAAACTGGACAACATAAAGACTACCGCATAAGACGTCTAAAATTCGACCAATACTAGTCTCCTTATGACGTCTATAAGATGTACGTCTTACAGACGTTAATACGATCAATGTGTTGTATGGGTAGTTATCTAGATTTGCATTTTCCATTTTCCTGTGTTTGCGTTTTCTATATTTGCATTTATGGCGAATCTAAAATTCTACATTTGTATTTACTTGTGAGTGAATGAATCTTGAATACAGGTATTTTTTATGTATAATTTGAGTAGATTTGAATCTTTCTTGTGTATTGGTATTTTCTGGTGCGCTCATTGTGATATTGTTCTGCAGGAGTTGGCGCACAAGCTGTCTCGGTCGTTCGACATGAAGGACGACGGTGGCTTGCTGGAGGAGACACCTGGGATGCGACGACACCAGAGCATGCAGCGGCTGGCACGGGTGGACTCTGGCGGGCTGGACGGTGGTGGTGGTGGTGGTGCTGTCGACGCCAGCAACGTCACCCTGGACGTGCAGGGCAACCTCCGAGTCACGGTGCGCAAGAGCAAGCCCATCCTCGGCATCGCCATCGAGGGCGGCGCCAACACCAAGCACCCGCTGCCCCGCATCATCAACATACACGAGAACGGCGCGGCGCACGTGGCCGGCGGACTTGAAGTCGGACAGCTCATCCTCCAGGTAAATAAGGCTCGAGACACACGACCGTTGTTTAAGCGATACTATACTTTAAATACGACTGATTTTAATGTAGACTGAATTTAGACCGAATCTAGACTGAATTTAGACCGAATCTAGACTGAATTTAGACCGAATCTAGACTGAATTTAGACCGAATCTAGACTGAATTTAGACCGAATTTAGACTGAATTTCCGACTCGCTCAAAATTTATGCCGAATTAGACCGAATTTAGACTGAATTTCCGACTCGCTCAAAATTTAGTTATAAAATAATATATAATAACTTTTTCTCTCCTCGGGTCAAATTATGTAAGAATCCATAGTTTCAATAAAAAATATCAACGGGTACAGCTTTTACAAAGGGATTTCTAAAATGTATAAAAATATATATTTTAATCTAAACTGAATTTAGACCGAATCTAGACTGAATTTAGACCGAATTTAGTCTGAATTTAGATCGAATTTAGACTGAATTTCCGACTCGCTCAAAATTTAGTTATAAAATAACTTTTTCTCTCCTCGGGTCAAATTATGTAGGAATCCATAGTTTCAATAAAAAATTAGGTATACTTATCTTTATCAGTACAATTTAAACTACGATAATGTAAACTTTTAAGAAATAAATTTTTGAAATCTCAATTTTGTGAAATAGGTTTTCAAATTTGTGAATTCGCTTTTCATTATGGCGAAATCAAAATTCATTTGTGTGAAATCAGTTTTCGTTAATGTGAAATCATATTTTAAAAGTGTGAAATCTGTTTTCGTTAATGTGAAATTATATTTCAAAAGTGTGAAATCATTCTGTAAAAGGTATAGTGCGCGGATGTAAATATCAGCGCTCGTACGATACAAGCTACGTGCGTTACGAGGTTACGACGCACATAAAATCAACGCTCGTGTGTCCCTAGCCTTAGTGTGGACATTTGATTAGTCGTGAAATTGAAGGACATCTGCTGAAGATGGAATGTCCGCTCTGCCAATCCTAACTGACCAGATTCAATATTGAAACAATTTAAAAAGTGACTGTAATTTATTGTAAACATAACAATATTATTGAAAAGAAAATATTTAAATATATTGATTTAATTTGATATAGTCTTTCTGAGTAAAGTTTATATTAAAGTGAAGAACAGTTTCTGACATTTTGGTTTTTGTAGGTGGACGGGCAACGCGTGGACGGGCTGCAGCACCAGGAAGTGGCGCGACTGATCGCCGAGGCGTTCGCGCGGCCAGACCGACCGGACATCGAGTTCACAGTCGTGGAGGCGAAGAAGAGCAACCTGGAGCCCAAGCCCACCGCGCTCATCTTCCTCGAGGCCTAACGACTGCTTAGCCTCCCCGCCAGCGACCCGCCCGGACCCCCCAGGCGGACTGACTAGACACACTAACACTCACACTCTGACTGCTCCACTGTATGTTGTCTTTAGTTCTTTACTTCTGGTGGCGGTTTGCATGTGATCATGACGGTTTCAATTTAAACCTCAGACCAAATATTAACTATTTCAATATTACTGTGATCTGTTTTCAAACTAGGAATAGTCAGATTACTAAGATTTTCTCTTCCGTTAACTTTAAATTTCTACGACTGCCTGAAACCAGCCCGAAATTCGTACTTTTCTGCATCCTAGCAATGCAATGTTATTTCGAAGTTGAAAAATACTGTAAAAGTGTTTTCGTTCCGAGTAAATTGTCAGTTTATTATTGACTTCAAGATAATGCTTTTATAAACATTTAATAGATGCTACAGAGGTGCCTTTTTATAATTTAAAAGTATATTATACAACGACGCTATAATGGATACTATTACTCCTGAAGATGAACCACCTGAGGGAATAATAGCCATTATAGCGAGATGTATACTGTACTTTATCTACGACTTACGCAAAATTTTGACATTTCCAACTGTCAATTTCCTATAAAAGATGAAAATATATATTTTTCATGAGATATAACCGTGTAAAATTTGCATAAATTGGACATTTTTTTAAGAATACAATTTTTTATTAAATTGTAAAAAGGCACACAACTGTTTATTGAACCTTTCCGTGTATAGTACTTTTTTAAATAAAATTTGAGCATTCTTGTACTGGCCACAAACCACTCGCTAAGTTAGTACATTTTATAAGGTTTTAACTTAATACAGATTCGAATCCAATCAGTTACACATTCCAATGTCCATTACCAACTATGAGTACCCATGAGTTGACCGAAACATTTCTATTTGAACAATATTTGAGTTATAAAGACGGGTCGTTTATTTGTCTATTTAATATTTGGTCTAAGGCTTAAACGTCGCGAACTTATGATTTTAGCGAAGCTGTTGGCACAAGTTCAAATTAACTTTGTGAACTTTGTTTTTGGTCTTTTATTATTTCAAACGCTAATGAACCAGAAAATTTATTTGAAAAATTAAAGTTCCTTATCCTTATCATTTTTATTTTTGGTAATTTATTTATTTTCTATCTGTGGAGCACCTCAACCCAACAAGCTGGTCTCGTATAACATAAACCACTAAAATGTAAACTTAAGCTTATTGTTGTGTACAGATACCATAAATTATTACAACTTGTTAATTAAATGTGCTTAACGCAATAAAAAAACCAAAAAAAATGACCAGTTTGTTGCGACAAGTGACTATCGCACCGTGTGTAATGAACATTGTCAGTGAGTAATGAAATAGCGGGTGAGGCTTACAATCCAGTGTAAATAAACTAGCATTGAGGTAGATGGACTCGTAACCAAACGTATGTCAGCTGATTGTATAGAAATCAACCCTAATTTAACCTATAAACAGTTTAACACATACAAATGACACTATTTTATTAAAATGTGCTGTTATTGTGAAATGTTATTGATAACTGTTGCAGTATTAACTAAGATACGAAACGCTATGTTATTATTGGTAAACACAGTGTTTAATGCGGTTTTATTTTCATGTTTACACTTTGCGAGATGATTGTCATTGCCCTATACATTGATACACACAATGCGAGCAGCTGGTTTGTCATTGTCGTATACATTGATACACACTGCAAACAGCTGGTTTTTGCATAGTGCTGCCACCACACCGGTTGATTATTTTAATTATTGTTTATTATTGAATACAAGTTGCAAGTTGCTGCAAAAGTAAACTGGATCAGTGTTTGTTGTTTCGCAAAGTGTAATAATGTACTGTGTATTAGCCAAGCAGATATAGAAATAGTGCCAAATCGATCACTTCAGTTACAATACAAATGGCCTTTTATCCCCGATAACGAATCCAACTCAAAATGTAAGTAACCGTGCTTCATAAAAGACAAGACAGACAGTTTTACTTCACCATTCACAAATAGACTCTCAGAAGTTAAATCAGTATTTCAAAGAAGAATTATTCAATCAATTTATACTACACTTTGTTGTGCAACAATTACAAAAATTCTAGTTGATTGTTGCATTTAAGTAATCAACAGTATTTCTTCCTGTTTTACTAATGAATTATCTCGTCTACCAGGAGAATCTTTAAATAAACATATGTAAAATATGAGTATATAGTTATTAAAATACTTGATTGCTTTGAATTATGTAACTAAAGTAATTTAGGTTTACTGTCAAGTTGTGAATGGTGAAGTGGAATGGAATGTGAAATGAATTCCTGTATTTATTCTAAAGCCTTCACTGCAAGAATTGATAACTGCACAGAAGTATGAGTTTTATATACTCGATATAAGTTGTAAATATGTTGTTTTTTTATTACCTACATCGTGATACAGTGTTAGTAAACAATCATTCATTGTAGAAGTTAGCAACAATGTGCTTTATATGGATTAGAGCTAAATCCGTTGATTTTAGCTGCATTCTATTTGTCACATCCAGTGCGGCAAATAGAATACGCCTTTTGTTGACAAGTGTTACAACTTAACGGTTAGGAAGAATTATATAACACGAGTTATAAAGCATAATGTTTGTATTGTATTATATTTAAGTATTGTTAAATATTGTGTAATTTTGTTATAATAATTTTAGACTTTTTAACGATACATTCGTTTGTTAATGACAAATTCACGGACATATTAAGGCGTGTTCACATTGCGACATTATCCATTGAACAGTTAATCTATTTATTAGACCATTTTAATAATATCATTTATATTGGAACATAAAAAGGTACTTTAACAAACATACTGTGAGTCTGCGACACACATGTTTGGTACAAGTCCTGCGAGATATGTAAACAAAAATATAGTTTTAAATTTTATTATGTCTGTCAAATAATTAACTAGACAGCCGTAATATAAAATCGTGCCAGAAATGACTCTTTCTATTAAGTCAAGTCTTGCCTTGAAGATAATGTTACATCCGGGGTATTTCAAATATGTACTAAGTGACTTATTTTACTACTTCTGATATTTGGAGTACATAGTAAGGGGCATTCAAAGAAATAAGTTGTATATGTCTGTCAGAAGCTTTAAAGTGCCTCGAAGTGCGCATAATACCGAGAACATCATGTAACGTTTAATTTTTTGTCCATCAATTTGCGCACTTCGAAGACCTTTGAAACATGTACAACCGGTAAATTTTTCTGGCGTGGTGCTTATAATTTCTTTGAATGCCCCTTACTATGTACATCAAGTACCAGAAGTAGTAAAATAAGTCACTTTAAAATAGTTTGAAATACCCCGGATTCAACATTTTCTTGAATTAACACAAAAAGTAATTTATGGCAAGTATTACGGCTCTCTAACTAAATGAAATTGAATCTGACAAACATAGATTCGTGCTTTATAATGTAAATAGACGAAGAAGAGAGATAGGAATTATAATTGAGTTCGCAATGTGAATTTGTCCTGTTTGAATGGAAATAGAAGCGTACGCACGAATAAACCGTACAACCACTTCCAGCAATCTGAAACAGTTTACATAGGTACACTCGCAGTGCCAAATCCAACTAGGTTACAAATACTATAAGAACGAATGACCCGATCAACGTATATTCATACACAACTAGCAAAAACGCGATTTTCATCATTTAGATTATAAGAGCCGCACTTTTTAGTGGACACTAAACATTACATTATTTCCCTACACAATACTCTACGAACTTAAGTCATTGTTCGTACAGTATTGTAAAACAGAACATGGCTGCCATACACACATTCTCACATCACACACACACACGTACTGATTTGTAAAATACAATTTTGCATATTTATATTACCATTGAAGTATAAACACGTATTTTTGATAAAAACATGGCGGATATTTCTGTGGGCAGCCATATTTACATGAGCTTTTACACATACACACTATTTATTTTACATAAATTTATGATTTTTCATCATTTAGAAGACACTTACTTGTATGACAAACAAAATACGACTTACGCAAAATACACTATTACAAACGCTTCTATTACTCTACTATGATTTGTACATAACGAATGAATAAGATAATAGTTGCTTAATATTTTACAATAAATTGTTAATATTGAGAATTGTTTGTATGCCAACAATCTTAAAAAAGATTCATACTTGAACCACAGATTTAGTTTTGTTTATACAGCGTGTGTCACTACTTCGAGAGCATAACTGTGATATGCGGATTACGGAATAATTTTGAAAAAAATTAATATTAAGACAACATTTTTCATGTTGCTGGATTGATAATTTTAGCATAACTCTAAAGCCTCATTCACATAAGCATTTAGTTTTAAGGTTTACATTTTATTTACGTTTAAGAAAGTTTAAATTCATGTATTTACACTTCCCACTTTCAAGTACTGTGAATGCTTGTATTTATTTAGATATATTGAAACTTTCTTAAACATGAATGTAAATCTTAAAATTAAATACTTATGTGAATGCAGTTTAATTCTAAATGAATGTTATTCTATTTAGGTGTTCATTTTTATTTTTAATAGTAATTATGTGACTCTAGTGATACTTAAATGAAACCCTGGATTATTCGAATCTCTAGTATGCTCTCGAAAATCGTTAGTTTACGAACTGTTTGGAGTCCGCAAAATAATATATTATCGGGTCCGGTCCTATAATAAGAAGTTGTTTTTTAAAATTTGATTGGATTATTTTCACTGAATTTTTACTTTTAAGTTACATCTTAGAATAATTTCATGCAGATACTAAATATAATAAGTTTTGAGAGCATATACTCAACAATACGAGTATTGTGGAAGTTTAATTTATATTTTAATATTAAAAAGACACCTAATAGAAAAAATAGTATAAAGAACTCATTTTATAAGACTTGTCCTTTACTAAATTTAATATACTATTCAATTCGCGATCAGCAAAGAAAATGTTCTTACAGTTATGATGCATCCTGTATTGAAGGAAGTAAATATGAATAGTAGAGTTTGTGTTCGATCTGTGGTTCAGTGAAGAAAGATTGTTGGTGCGTTCTGCTTTTTCATGTGATTCCGCGATTTGGGATGAACAAGCAGAACTAATAACACAATAAGGTTACATATCTATAATATTGCCTTATTAATGAAGCGTTTCTGTTTAGTTTGAAGTGAGAGCGAGTGACAAAGTAGACTACGTCATATGATTCAGTTCAGTTCAGTTCCAACTGAATCCTGATGTTGATAAACTAATTGTAACTAAAGCACTGATGCATTATTACGTTCAATATGTTATTATAATAATGTACAATTCAATAATAAAATATTTATTTCATTTTCAAATTATTGTTACATGTGCGATTTACTTCTACGCAAAATACAGTTACCCACCAAAAACTAAAAGACTTATCAAAGCGCGGTTTGTGGCATTGGATTCCTCGTACTTTACTTTTTAGAGAAAATTCAATTCAGTCTAAATTTAGTCTATTCGGTCTATATTCGGTTTACGAGAGTGAAGTACTCGTGTTACTAATATTTCGTTTATATTTCAAATTTTGACCAAAAAAGAACTAAGTGGTTAACCTTTGTTTTTTTTCGATTTTGGATCTAAACTTTGAGAGCTCATATCTCGAAAACTAAAAGACTTATCAAAGCGAGTTTTGCGGCATATATTAATTATTTATTTGTGTGTTCAGGTTTTCGACCCGTGGAAGCGGTTATTTTCTTAGGAGAAGACCCTACTTACCATTCTTCAATTGACCACTGGCCTCCAATGAAGAAATGTCTGCTATTTATTGTATTTATTGATAGAACTATGTTTTTATATGATAAAAATTAAATAATCGAGATGAAATAGCTGTATATATTATTAATAAAAACAAATAAGTAATACTTACATCATTTCACTAATTTTATATCTTAAACAACCCTTTGTACACTTCCTAAATCCTTACAAGACTTCTACGGTGAGAGTACACGGCCTTAAACCTGAAAATGTACTACGATACGAAATAATAAACAGTAAGTATAAATTTTATAATTTATTTAATGAAATACTTCAATACAATACACAATCTTATAAATAAATTAACTTAAACATTTTAACAAAACACCCTTATTTATGTTTATATAAGTTCCAAACGAGATAGGTGCTGCCATCTGTTGGTGGCAGTTATTTAAATGTACAATATATCTTAAACTAAGGGTTGAATGACTAAATGGGGTACATATTTGGGTTCAGCGGGTTCGAATTAGGGGGTAGAGTACAAATTACCCCCTTGAAATGTTTATTTAGCATTAAAATATATTAGGGGTAAAATCGGTCCAAACGTCACAAAAGTGACTCAGAAAATGAAGCAAAGTTGCAACTACGCTAGGAAAATATTAAACTGCAAATAACTCGAAAACTAAGGGTTGCACGGTAAAATGAGGCGTATATTTGGATTCAGCGGGTCCTAATTGAGGGGTTAGACTACCCCTCTTTAGCCTACGACCCTTACTTTACGAGTTATAAGCATTTTAAAATTTTCCTAGCGTAGTTGTATTTTACTAGCAAATCGTCAATAAAATTGACACTACGCTAGGATGTATTTCGTCAAAAACATTGACACTTAGCTAGGAAAATTTTAAATTGGTTATAACTCGGAAATTAAGGGTTGCACGGCCAAATGGGGTTGCATATTTGGATTCAGCAGGTCCTAATTAGGTGTATATGATACAAACCACCCTTGAAATAAACGTAATTTTGGTAGTTTTTGGTAAAATTTTGCTAACTTTAAATAATTATTATCTCGTAAATTAAAGGGCTAAGGGCAAAAAGTTAAATACAAAAGATACGTAACTTTTCATTCTCTATCTGGCTGTCTATAAATAAGGCCGTTTTGGCCGATTTTTAATTATTTTTTTGATCTCCCATCATTCATGTTCTCCTGATACAAACTTGGTGATTTTTGTTCGATTCAAAATTCAAGTCGAGTGAGGGTGAAAATTTAAAAACGCGATTACGTAAAAACTAAGGGTTGGGGAGTGATTTAGGGGTTATATTCGTACTCTACGCGTTGAAATACACCAGTATGCATATTGCCACCCCTAAAAGTTAATTAGCACCGGAGATATTCAACCCTTATTTGTATCTTCGGTACTAAGGGTCGTATCGAAAAAATATACATTGCATTCGATAGGGGACGAAAAACTGAACATCTTTTACATTTAACTTTTTCCCCTACGACCCTTAGTTTAAGGGTTAATGACTATGTTTAGACGACTTTTTCACCACTTTGATTGCTCATAACCCTTAAACTAAGGGTCGTAGAGGAAAATGTTAAATGCAAAAGATGCTTAGTTTTTCATCCCCTATCGAATGCAATGTAGATTTTTTCGATACGACCCTTAGTACCGAAGATACAAATAAGGGTTGAATATCTCCGGTGCTAATTAACTTTTAGGGGTGACAATATGCATACTGGTGTATTTCAACGCGTAGAGTACGAATATGACCCCTAAATTACTCCCCAGCCCTTAGTTTTTACGTAATCGCGTTTTAAAATTTTCACCCTCACTCGGCTTCAGATTTGAGTCAAACAAAAATCACCAAATTTGTATCAGGATAACATGAATGATGAGAGTTCAAAAAAATAATTAAAAATCGGCCAAAACGGCCTTATCTACAGACAGGCAGATAGAGAATGAAAAGTTACGCAACCTTTGTATTTAACTTTTGGCCCTTAGCCCTTTAGTTTACGAGATAATAATTATTTAATGTCAGCAAAATTTCACCAAAATCAACTAAAAATACGTTGATTTCATGGATTGTTTATATCGAATACCCCTAATTAGGACTCGCTGATTCTAAATCTACCCTTAGAATTACATAATTACTTACCCTTTTGATATATTTATATATACAAAATTGCAACTGCGCTAGGAAAATTTTAAAACGCATATAACATGAAAGATAAGGGTTGAATGACAAAACTGAGGGCATATTTGGATTCAGCAGGTCCTAATTGAGGGGGTAAACTACCCCTCTTTATCATACTACCCTTAGTTTACGAGAAATAAGCATTTTAAAATTTTCCTAGCGTAGTTGTAATTTTCTAGCAAATAATTAGAAAAATATTGTGATTTTTAATTAACAGCTTCATTTTCTAGGCCACTGCTCAAAAATATTCTGTGACGTCACACCCATAGATGGCAGCACTAGTCTCGTTTTGAGTGATTTCACCCCTAAAAAATTAAATTAAACGCTATATAACGGGACGTAGGTCAACGATAAGTTGTTTAATAAATATAATAAAGCAAATTTTCTATTCTGATTAAGTTATTCATTTATTTTAAAAAATTTACATTTCATTTAAATAATTCATGCAACAATACTGCATATTTACTCATTTTGAAAGGAAACATGAGGAAAATAAATATAAACTGTTAAATTTTCTTTATTTTAATATACAACACAAATACATAAGAGAAATATATATATATATATATATATATATATATATATATATATATATATATATATATATATATATATATATATATATATATATATATATATATATATATATATACTCTCATACATAATACATGCAATATCACGCCATTTACCAAGTTTGGGTGGCACGAACCTTGTCACACATTTAAACTCAACAAGCAGTCAAACATTCCCATCCTGACACACTTCTTTCGCGTCATCCACATTTATTATCCTTTTCATTCAAGCTCTTTTATTCTTTCCACTCGAATCATTTACATTTCTAATACATGATCAGTCATTCCAATCAACATATTCACCGGACGTCCAAACAAAAGCTCATCTCAACCGCACACATTCTCTTTAAAACATACATAAATGTGTCATTTCCCAAGTTGGGTAGGCACACTTCATTTGCTTCGTTCACTTGAAATCATTTGCACTTGCAATTAACCATCAATCATTTTAATCCACTAATTCGCAGAACGGTCACGCAAAACGCACACTAACTATTTCACAAACTCATTCGCTCACAGAATCATTCTCTCAAACATCAACACATTTACAAATAAAATATTCAAATACAATACAAGTTTTTGTAATTTTATTACAATATAAAATAATGAAATGACTTGCCCTGAAAGAAATACAATAAGTGATTAGTTACAATTTGTTACATTGCAATTGAATTTTATTGCCAAATGTTGTCAATATTGTAATAACTGCATTTATATTGATAACTCACAGTATGTGAGGCTGCCACACCCAAGCTGGATGATAGGCAAAATAGATACGTATATTTTGTATACAATTGTATCAAAGATTTAGTTACATATCATGGCAATGTCTAAAAAAATAAAGGAGTGGAGAAGAGAACCCAACACGCAACCAACCAACACGGTTCTCTTCTCCACGTAAATGGCCCTGTACACAATTCATAAAAGGACCATTAAACAAGGAATAAACCGCACACATATTTTATTAGTGACATTTCCTATCTGAGCTTAATATTGTCCGCGGGTGATTTTAACTTGATACCCAAGAACAACCGATGTTGCTCTACAAATGCAAATATCGTGAGGTGTCCTGCCGACCTCGCGAGGCTTGTTACCGCTTAGGAACGCGATGCAGAGAACCCGCCACGCCTTGCTCTAACCTCATGCGAAATGCAATCACTGGAAAGCCGCTGAGAGGAGACCTTAGGGTTTCCGGAAGCATACAACCGACGCCACCGTCTCTAATCGTATAGAGGGCGTACACCGAGAGTCTGTGAGCACAACGGAGCGCACATAGCCCCTTGTCCTTCAACTTTAAAGGACGACGAACAAAAAAGAAATCATCTAAAAATTTAAAATTTTAAGTGCAACCCTAACCTGTGGGTGTTGTTTAGTAAACCAATAGAACATGGAAAACAAACAACTAAAAAGCTATCACCCCAATTATAAAATACTTTAATCGGTAATAATGTCACTAATCTCATTAAAATTCTGTATAACCCGTAAATCTGTACTATTAAAGTAATAGTACAGTTAAATGTGGACGGTTTATTCCTTGTCAACTTTTTGCTTACTTAAACCTACGTTTGAAATATGATAGGTGAAATACTAGTGACTTTGACCTAGGTATCCAGTTCCACCCAATATTTAACATTTACCGCGCGCGCTTTTTGATTCTAACCCCAAGAACAACCGATTGTTGTTCTTGTGCAAATGTCGTGGAACTTCTTGCCGATCCCCGGATGAGTGCTTAGAGCGCGGTAGACAGGCCAGGGAAAGACTTTCCACGGTCCATCACCACCTTCATGCTCAGGATTGCCGGGATGGATTCAGTTTTGCATTCTAGTGACTCAATTCATCCAAGCTATCGAAGGCTGACTGACCTAAACCCTACGAGCTGCTACATCCCGACTCCCCGTGGAGTGCACCGAATCCCTCGTCGATCCTTACACGTGCAAGGACGTACGGTTCGAAGTCATCTGCGACCAAGTACTATACTGCCCGCCAATGACTCACCGACCACAACATGACTTATTGGTTCCATCTTGCCCCCTGGCGTCTAAGCCATCCGAGGCACGATGACGAAGGCGCCAGAAGGTTGGGGTGCCAAAAGCGGTCTATACAGGGTGTACCGTGCCCTCGTCGGCCCTTCAACGGAAGGACATGCAAACAAATACTAATACTAAAATGCGGTTTAACGGTTCCTATTGGCTTTAAGCCATTCCCAGCCCCCAACCCACTCTAGTTGAATTTACTGTGTGGCATTGTCCTAAGTACATCATTGTACATAATTTTGAGTTACCCGGTCGCTGATTGATTCTAACCCTGAAGAACAAGCCGGCCTAGTGTTGTTCTTATGCTCAAAAGTTTACGTGGGACGTCTTATCCGATTCCCCGTTGTTTTCCGCTTAGTTACACGCTATTCCAGTGTTTACCATTACGCCTGGCCCACAACGACGTACGCACCATGTCCTGGTCAGATTTAGCATATTCGCTAGGCGGACTACGACTGCCTTTGACATACCTAGCGAATGAACCTTCTGACAGCGCGCACCGACTCGATAGCCGCAGGTAAACATCGACTGGCTTCCCGTCACCACATCCGCTAATACCGTACATACACTAAGGAGTCGTCCATCACTGAAGCAAGGGCGAGGCGTCCGCTTGCAGCTGCGCTTGGATTCGCTTAGATATGCAGAGAGTATGGTAGGGTACCGCTCCAACGTTGCCCCCATACACGAGTACGGGAGGGTACAAAACTAGACCTGCAAGCTGCCGCACACATGTCTAGCAAAGCCAAAAAAAGTTCTAACGTCGTCAAGTTAAAAGCAAGCTATATAAGATAGCAAGCCCCTAACTATACTAATCCCAATTTCAAATCTAATTCAATTCAAATCAATGCCACACCTAATTGCAAAAGAATAATTCGCGAACCGAAATTTTTATGTCACTGTAAGTTATTTCACCTACCAAAATTTCCTAAGTCTAAATGGACCTGTACATAATTCATTAAAGAAAGAGATACATGCTGTCTGCTGTTTCGAAGCTGCCAGTTACTTCAAATTAATTCATTTGTTATTATTCAACAGTCTACAACATTCAATTTATAAAAAATTAATTCTGCTCAAATTGTCATCATTATGTTCGCACTTTAATGTTAAGTATCTGGCAACAACGAATTTATTCATCGATTCTGGGTTCTTTATTTATTGTATTGTCACATTAATATCTTAAATTTTATTTGCAGTTTCAAATGCATCTCTTTATTTATTTTGTTCGTTGAAAAAGGACCATTGAACAAGGAGTAAACCACATATATTTTGCACTAGTGACATTTTCTATTTAAGTTTAATATTGACCGCAATTGATTTTAACTTGAACCCAAGAACATAACAAACAAAACAACCAAAGGCAAAGCTAACACCCCAATTAAAATTATTTTAAAATAAATACTAATGTCACTAGTTTAATCAAAATTCCGTTGATCCCTTAATCTGTACTACTAAAGTACTAATAAAATAAAGACGATGTGGTTTACTCCTTGCTAACTATTACCTAAGTTAAAATTAATTGTTGAGATCATATTCACATCGTCATTGGGAATTGAACCCAAGACTGTGCTGCCTGTATTCATTTCCAATCTCAACATTATTATCAAAGATAGAATATTCAGTCTTTATTATTTATGTAAAGTATTATTTCGAGTTAAAGAATGATTCACGCAAAGGGAAAAGACTGGCAAAACTATCTTTGATAATTCACTTATCACTAAGTCTCTGGAAGGCTGCTGGAGTTGATGTCGCCTGCAGAAAGTCCCACGATGGATGTTGAAGTTGTTCAGTGTAATCCCTCGACGACTCTCGTGGTTGATGTCTTCCATGTCCTTCGAAGACTGCTTGGCTTGTTCACATCGAATACCTAGGAACCACAAATAATTTATTTACATTTGATAAACACTATTTACTTATCCTGAAAATATTAAATATTTATAATAAATGAATTATTGTATACAGGAAGTATCCAACAGTTGACGGCTGGTAACCGCACACACGATAAAAATATATATATATCTATACCGATTCTCACAATATGTGAGGCTGCCAAACCCTAATTGGGTGAAAGGCATGATAGATTATTATGTAATGTTTTAAGATTCAATATTGAAATAAAATAGTTTATATTGGATGCATAGCTGAATGTGCTAATGATCGACTGTGGTTCTGACTGTTCAGTTTCAGATCCAATTTCAATTTACTGCACAAAAATCTGCCCTGTAGTGCACTCTCCACAAACAGTCATGAGTTCGTTGACTGCTGGCAACTGCACACACGGTAAAACATAATATCCATACCGATGACTCACATAATGTGAAACATAATATATTAATAGTCAATTATTTAACTATACATCTTATTTCATATTAGTTTCATATAATGTCCACTGTGGCGTACATCCATGACTGAGTTGACAGCTGGTAAACGCACACACATTAAAAATATATATCTATACCTAACTCGCGTAATGTGATGCTGCCCAACCCAAGATGGGAAAAAGGCATTGTAGATATGTATGTAATGAAAAAAGTATTTAAGTAAAACTCAAATAAATCGCAATAGTTAAATTATGTAAGTTGGCGGCTGATAATTGCACATACTATATAATCATTATCTATACTGACGACTCACAATATGTGAGACTGGTAATAATTTAATATTGAAATATAATCAATAGTATAGCCGAGTGCGTTAAGTATCAGACTGTGATTCTAACAATTCAGTATTAAATTCAGGGAGGTACACATTCCAGTTTACTGCACGAAAATCTCATCTGTAGTGCACTCTTCACAAACAATAATTATTATTATTACACCTGTGGTGTACGTCTCACTAACTATGAGTGCCTGTGAGTTGACAGCTGGTAACCGCACACACGGTATATTATTTATACTGATACAAGTTGAATAAAAGACGTAATAGATATGTATACGTTTGTAATATTATAAAACTGTCCATAAAATGGCCGAGAAACGTTAATAAAAATAAACAGTCATGAGCTGGTGGCTGATAACCGCACACACAGTATAATTTATATCTATACACACGACTCTCAATGTAATACTTGCAGCAAAAATTATTTAGAAAAGTTCATTGTACCAACAACCTTGAATAGTGGATGGCTGATAGCCACACGCACTATAAAATATATCTGATAACTCACATATGTGAGAATGCCACATCCAAGCTGCTGTCACTCAAGTTGCGAAAAAGGCATTGTAGATATGCATGTAATGTAAAAAGTATTTAACTAAAACTTAAATCACAACAGTCGAAATATGCAATGATGAGAACCCATTAGTTAACGACTGATAACTGCGCTATAATCTATATTTATGTTGACGACTGCCGCACTCAATTTGGGTAAAAGGCGTGTTCGATTTTGTATGCAATATTTTTAGATTTAATATAGAAATAAAATCAATAGTTTAAATTGGGTGCATAGCTGAGTGTGTTCGGTGACTGACTGTGGTTTTAACAATTCAGTTTCAAATCCAGGCAGGTACACATTTTACTGCACAAAAATCTCCCCTATAGTGTACTTTTTATAAACAGTCATGAGTGAGTTGGTGAATGGCAACCGCACACACGGTAAAACATGTCTATACCGATGACACACATAGTGAGACTGCCTCACTCAAGTTGAGTAATTTAAGGGTAGTTCAAAATTTCTCAATATTTTATTAAATATTATATGCAACGGTACTAAAATTTTGAATATGAGGTTGAAACTACATAAATGTCCAAAGAAATGAACTGTATTTATTAGAGGACACTATCTTTAACCGTTGTAGAGGTAAAGGATATTGTTTATTTATTATTTAATAATATATCATGTACGAAGTACGATATATTATGTAGTTAAATATATTACAAAAATTACAATATTTCTTACTCATATTCATAATTTTATACTATACAAATTAAGTATACATTGCATTTGTCACTTCGAAAATCAGATCATTATAAATAAACTGATTTAAACTGCAACTGAGATCAGATTTGACAAATGGAATATAACTACACAGAAGTGACGAGACAAAATAAAACTAACTCACAGCCTAGAATCCAGAACTTCATTTTTACCCACGAATCCATGGTTGACCTCTCCATTTTCCGCATCTTTACTTTTCTTGTACACGCCGTCCTTTTTCTTAATCTTCTTGACGCCTAGGAAATGCAGCTCAATGTCGTGGAGAGTTCTGCCTTCCGTTTCCGGGAGTACAAAGTACAAAACTGTGGCGCCAAACAGACTCACAAATCCGTAGAACCAATAGACGCCGGGCAGAGTGAGGCTGTGTATCATGGACAGGAACACTTTGCTAGCAATGAAGCCGAATATGTAACCAGCGCCGCCGGCTAGTCCAGAAGCTATTCCTCGGAGTTCTGTAGGGAAAACTTCTCCGATTAGCACCCACGGAAGTAGCCTCAGAGCAGCGTGGTTCAAAAACGCGCTTCCTATCAGAAACGTCGTCGGTACCCATTGCAAACTCTCTGCGTTCACGCCTAATATAGTGACATTCATGTTTATTAAGTTATCGTCTAGTAATATTTCTTCTGTTACGTTGCTGCCGCGAGGTACACTTGCTTCTAAACTCTGTACGTTTATCAAATACGCGTAAGTCGCTACAATTATGTTACATAATCCAACTCCAACTGTTGAGAAGAACGTCAACGGTCGTTTGCCGAATCTGTGCACTGTTAGAACACACAGTAGTGAACCTAATAGTTCGACTATTCCTAGTATCATAGTGGCGTAATATTTGTCTATCGGTGATTTTAATGTTTGGAAGATTTGTACTGCGAATATTTGTAGAGTTGTCATCCCAGAGAACTGTCCCAAAAAAAATGTGAAGCAGACCAATGCGTAAGGAAGTAGAAAACTCCGTGTGCCGAATCGTTTCATAAATTCTACTTTATTTTTCGAAACGTGGATGATGGCGCTGTGTGCCGGGACTGCTGTAGATTTATCATCGGACCTGTAACAAATACATCATCAAAAACAATCCAAATTATAATATTATATTGCAATACAAGTGTGGAAAGGGATTCATTAAAAACTAACATAACAGTTGGAGCACGAATGATCCTTTCCGCAAATGTGTTACATACTTTTTCTACGAAAGTGTGAAATATTATTAATAGTTTACGTGACGAGTGTAGTAAATTAATCTTTACGGGTGGGCTGGAAAATTAGGCCAGTAAAAATGGCGCATACGAAATTTTATTTCCATCTTCACAGCGTTTTTTAATTAATGTACTTTATGTCTTCCTAGTATGTAATTGTTTAATAATGTCATGGATACGAGGTATGTTATATACTACATTATACCCTAGGGCATTAAGAAATTGCCATGGTAATATTGAGACATCACTAATGTTTTTCTTCTGAAATTAATATATTTTCTGTCTGTTACTAGGATACCAAAAATATTAACAAAATTCGAAACGTCAAAGCGAAATGTCACGCGCGCAATATTTTAAATAAAATAGTAAGACATAAAATATTGTATGCACCACGGGCATCATTGATGTTTATATCCCTCGAGCGATTTACAGGCCCTCGGGCCAGAGGCCCTTGGGCTTGTAAACATGTCGCCCTCGGATGAGCATAAACATCATCATGATGCCCTTGATACATAAATAACTATTATTATTTTTATAAAAAGATACATTACATTTTGTAATCAAACGTGGTTGGCATTGAGCATTGTAAAACTTGACAGGTCTCCTGTAAAATTTTATAGGTCTCTTCTGTAAAATATTACAGGTCTAAAGCCGCATACACAGCCCAAAATTTGGTGAAATTCGGAAAAAATGAAGTCTGTATTTGCACTTACGTTCACATCACAGTTTGGTGTTGTGAACGCAAGCACACATTGCCATATGATACAAATTCGCCGAATTTTACCAAATAATACTTATTACAGAAAAAAACTACTTTCACCATCAATTTCTTCGCACTTTCGTAGAAATAAATACAAAATAATATATGTTACCGGTTTTTATCAAACGCCTGATACTCAGTCTGCTTCCCAAGCACAACACACAGTTCTTTAAACTCCGGGTCGACTTTCTCCGGAGTGGTCCAGCCCCTGAGCCACTGTAGGGCCCCCCGAGCGTCTTCTAGCCTGCCTTTGAGCACCAGCCAGTGCGGCGACTCAGGTACAATGAACAGCAACAGAACAGCAAGTAGTGGAAGCGACAGATTCACCAGAGCTACAGTTCTCCAGTGTAGGAAGATGCCTAGAAGGAACTGGCAGAAGATTCCGAAGATGATGGTCATGGAGGAGGTTGCAGACAACATCCCTCGAAGGTGGGGCTGGGTTATTTCCGCCACGTATGTTATTACCTGAGAAATAAATATACTGAAGTGGTTGCATAGTATCGGAATAAATAAATAACTCGTTTTGCATTTTGTAATGCAGAAAACATCACATGCCACAAATAATAGCTAATGGAAGAATTATTGATTGTAAACATTTCGAGGAAATTTATTATTAGTAGCTTGAGGAACCTAACTGTAATTATTACAAAGTGCCAGTTAACTGCATTTAAATTAGAATTGGTTAAGTTAATTTTGAATGTAATAAGCAATTAATAAGGTAAATTAATGGTAAAACAAATTAGTGAATATTTCAAATTTCTATTGTAAACAAATTAAAAATAGATTGGCGGCATCTCTACAATTTTCTTACCGAATCTACAGTCGTGCATTAGTTCATATCTAGGAAATTTTTTATCGTGCATTCCAACAACGTATCAGCTTGAGTGGTACACGAAAGACGTTGTTGGAAAGCACTCAAAAAATTCCGGAAATAATTAATGCACATATGAGATTATAAAGTAAAAGTTAAATTTAAAATGGATCAACACCAGTCGTCAAAATGGCGAAGCACAATATGCAGTTTTCCCTATGAAACTGGTTTAAATAATAATAAGATTTTGCTCTAATGCCACTTTTAAAAACTCTCATATAGTATTGTTTAAAATACACATCAAATATTTAAAAAATATGCCATGTGTAGCCATGCACATAATAAAATTGAAAAAAAAACTGACATTAGAGCAAAATAGGCAGCATCCGGCCAAAACTAAGTATAGTTTTTAGCATTTGAACGACTAGTAGTGAACCAGCTTATAAATGAATGTGATTACTTTACCGGTGCTTCCATAAGACCTCCGCCGAGGCCTGTGAGTGCCAAGGCCGCATAAAGATGTCCAGCTGTCGTAGACCAATGAAAAATCAACCATGCTGCCATGAATGGTATATTTACTAACTGCATACTTCTTTTCCTTCCCAATGGTTGAGTTACTACCCCGGAAAATAGACATCCTAACGGCACGCAGAGCAAATTGATTGAACCTAAACAAACAAATATTAATTGCATTAGAATTTCATCAATTCTGACTGACTATATTGTTCAAAATAATAATTATAAATTTAACATGAGTAATGACAAAGCATTATTTAATCTAAAAATCCATACAATGCAAGACCCGTCTCATTGAAGTTGGCCCAGACGTAAAAAAGGCGTTTTTTGTTGTAAAAATATTTAAATAAAAATTATAATACAAGTATTATGTACTGTCTTATATTTATTGGAAATTGCAATACATTTTACACAATCTCAAATCAAATCAACAGTCGAAACTTTATGGAACCAAATAAAAACATAATTTGAAAAATCGTCCTATACAAGGACAATCAAAGAATTGTGACACAGACTGTAAAATATTTGGGATTTTTTTCTGCAGAAAGATATGTTTAGGACTTGTTATTTAAAGTGAATTTACATGAACTTTAAAGTAACAGGTAAATAATGAAATGTTTCAGAAAAACTGTCAATATAGATTATTTCAATTTTAGGAGCTGCAAAGTAAGCAACTTGTTCAAGTATCTTCCTCAAATCGTAGTATTTATTTCAAGA
Organism: Agonum fuliginosum; assembly: GCA_947534325.1. Taxonomy (NCBI): domain Eukaryota; kingdom Metazoa; phylum Arthropoda; class Insecta; order Coleoptera; family Carabidae; genus Agonum; species Agonum fuliginosum. The sequence goes on along the minus strand of OX384042.1, from coordinate 31,053,773 downwards.
GAGTCGTATTCTACTTGCACATTTAACTGGAATCATCATTATAAAGTAACATTTGTTGTGAAAAAATGTTTCAGAAAAACTACTGAGTAAAAATCGACATTTTTTATAAACTAAATAATGAAGATGATGTCTTCATATATTGTGAAATCTCTCTCGTAGAAAATAGAGGCTTTTCAAACACGTTTTGTCATATTATTATCGATCAAAAGATAAATTATGGAGCTTAGAAGTGCACAAAAATCAGAAGCAGGAGAGTTGTAGCAAAAAATCCGTGATATTTCAAAAAGTTTAACACTTTACTGGTTATTTCAATATTAAACTACCGTTTCATAATTTTAAAACGTGAATTGATACTTACTGATCCAAGAAATCTGCTCAGGATTGAGCACAATTTGGTCCCCGCCTTGCAAAGTGGGAATAAGAATCGTAGGAAATCCTAATGTCATGCCATACCCCGTGAGAAGAACATTCTTAATCGAGACAGCAATAATTTGAGGCAGTGCTTCATAAAATTTGTCTCTGTCTATTCCAGCAAGTTTCTTCTTTTTAACCGGAAGGTGGGTGCCATTTCCGTTGGCAACTATATTTGAATTTGGTATACTGCAAAAATAAAATTGACATTACAGTATTGTTAGCTGCCTAGCTTTTGGCAGTTTGCGGTAATTAACGTAATTGCGAAACTACATTGTAAAATGCCTTGTGAAATGTAATTACCAATTACTAAACATGAGACGAGTACCTGCACACTCCTACACTACTGTGTTCTCAATTATGTAATTTAACAAACAATTTTTCGTTTGGAATTACAACAATACAATAAATTAAAAATTATATCAAATTATGTAGATACAACCTTGGAAATGGCAATATTTACATTATAACCATAACTATTAAAATAATAATTATAAGTTTTATCTTTTATACTTATATCTGCAAAAGTTCAATGAATGTATACAACACATCCAAGTATAAGTAAGATTTTTTTTAGACATTTGAGTCTGATATCAAGTAACTTATATTTAGTAGTAATACTTGTTTAAATTGATACTTCCTGTTTATTTTTTGTACTCTGGCCTAAATAGAAACCTTACAATATTTTTAATTAAATAAAGAAGTATTATATAAAAAGTACTGGAATAATAATACGAATATAATTAGCTGTAAGAAAATTCCCAACAATTATAATAATTATTTGTTCAAATAAAATTAGCGAAGTACATGATTCTGCATATTTTTATAGCACCGGTTTTGTTTATTTTAATTTGTATTTAAAATCCAATAATCCTAAGTACCTATTTTTATAACACGAAAATTATATAAACTGTTTTTTACTTTGTTAATTACTTGTAGATATATGTATGTAAGTAACTGGGAAATACAATTTTAAATCACAATATTGTTACGTAATTTATATTTGCAAGTTGATTGGTAACTCCACACGGAATAGATTTCTATACAGTTGACCCACAGAATGTGAAGCTGTAGCAGCCAAATTGGTGATAACAAAACAATATTATAGTACATAATTTACCGCAAAGTAAATTAAATTTTATAATAAAAAATATTTGTAATTTTCTCACGTATAATTGAACAAGGTGAGAATGTGACACTGGCCCAAATAATTATTTCCAATACAAAAAAAATTTAAATGTCACGACAAAAAAGATGATTATATTTTATAAAGCAATACCTGATATTTAAGAAAGAATTTAAAATGGTTGTATTGGTAAATGCAATTTAATATTTCTATCATGGCCAAAGAAATAAATAATATACCGTTAGGTACATTCAATAATAATTACTTTTATAGAATAATAAGTCATAAACTTTTATTTAATTGTTTATTTTATAGCCAGCAATATTTTTTACAAAAATATTTACTTTACTTCGAAGAATTTTAAGATAATATGATAATCCAATTATATTTGTGTATAGTCTTAATTATTTTATTTTGTGTTGATGAGCAAAACAATTTTCGCAAAACATTTACTTTTTGTTGTCTTTACGTAGATTTAGTTTTTCACAGAAACAAATTATTTACGTATTAAATAGCATTTCATACAATTATGATTATATTTTAATAGATGTTACTTAATTTGTCGAATTAAGGATAATGAACCCTGGTAGATATTTTACGGATTCAAAAAGGATTAAACCATTTTAATTATATTATTATTAACATAACTCGTTGATATACCTTATCATAAATGTATTGTTTCGACTTTTACACTGCATTTCTATACGTCACATAAATTTTGTTTATCAAATCAATAACAGTTGCAAATAAAATATACTTTTTTGTAAGTAGACATGTTAGGTGATAGTTGTTTACTATATTGTTAATAGTTTTATATTAATTGCAACTTCGCAATAGGTAAGATGAAATAGAAAATGTTAACAGTAGAATGCAAAGATGGGAATCTGAATATTCTATAGCCTTGTGGCTGGCATTGAACATTATTGTACATTTTCCTACTTTTATGTATTCATTTATACCGAGTGTCCACAAAAATTATTCATCAATAATTTGAAATAATAGCCTCTCTAAAAAATTTCTAATTGGATTCTTCCTATATTTGGTAAAGGTAAACTACAGCTACAAATCTAACTGTAATTAATGAATAGCGAAATTCATCAATAAGGAATCTTACAATCTACTTCCTATGCGAATCCTAGACTAACACTGTGATGGTATTATAATGTGACCTCAATCTGATCCTATGTAACTAATTGAACGATGAATCAAGGTTAACTAGAACGAGAAAATGATGCGAAACGATCGCGAAATCATCAATTCATTCATAATTAAACAGTTTCAAAGTTTACTCAACTCGTTTATCAAATTTCACATCTTTGAATAGTGTTTTTTTGCATCATCTTAAAATGTAATACGGCAACAAACAATATCGATGTTTAATTATTGATTTGAAATTTATTCCATTGTTGTAATCGTAATATTGTATACCAACTAAATTTAAAATTCTAAAATTATCAAAAGTAGTCCACTGTATCACTAAATTTAAATATCTACCACTAAAAATTGCTCTACATCTAATAATTATGTAAAAATTTAAACTAAAAATAATCATTAAATTTTATCATAACACCAACGATATTTTGTACATAATGTTCCATAAATATAATATAGCATGTAATAAACTAAATTTTTGAAATTATAAGATAAAAAGAACAATTAGAAAGTGAAACTATTGGTTATTCCATTTCATAATTTGTCGGGTCATTTATAAACAAACTGGCATTTTAGTTCAAGAAATATTATATCAGATTATAAAGGTATTTATGTAAACAAATATTTTGTTGTCATTTGATTCAAGATTGATATAATTTAATGTTCCACGCATCCATTGTCGGCTAATATAATAGACGTAATGTAATTGTAAAATACATATACCTACATTAAAATGATTTATCAGAAATTAATATAAATAAATGAAATTTTGCCCTGTTATTTTTTCATCAGGTTTAAAGATACATTACATGAAATACCGAACTAAATAAATATTATAAACGACATTTAAGGCACCATAAAATTTATTCGAACGTAACAATTAAATATATTACTCACTTTTGGGGTGACATTTTCCACAACTATCGAAAACTAAATCCAAGCTCTATTTATTGAACATATTTTATCACAAAACTATATTTCTACGAAGCCACAATATTCACAGAAACAAACGTCTAGTCGTTGGATCCTTTTATTTCTTATAGATTACAACAATGTAAAATCTTTTACTCGTCATTCAATGCAAAGAAAAGATCAGAAGATGTAAAAGAAAAGTTAGACCGTAGACGAGGTACACTACTTTCTACATTGAGTGGCATAATGCTACCTGTACATTAGTTGTTTATATATGATATGTGAATGATGCCCCCACCAACTGCTATGCCATTATTGTCATCTGCAACAATAAGTGTTTACAAGTTTCCATAAATATAAACATTCATTTTAAAAGAATTTCAACTCGTGCCGATATACTATCTTTAATAATAAATTAATATAATGCGAAAGTAAACAATTTAATTTTTAATTGTTGTTTTGTATGACCAGATCTACTGTGCTAAAATAATCTTGCAGTTAAATGATTTATTTAATTTTTAAAATAACCATTTTGCTTTGTAGAATATTTTTTACTGTATTCCAGAATTATTACATATTGTAATAATAAAAATATATAAAAATAAATATGCAACAGCACGATTTAAAATGTGAACTAATGAAATAATGATAAATGATAAACCACGTTTTCGATAACTTTAGTTGCAAAAAATCTGCGCACGCCTATGTCGTTTCAATACATAAATACAAAAATGTATATGAGTTGTAATTTGTAAACCGGACATGAAATAAGCAATTGTTCACATTAACAACAAAGTATAGTAATAAGTATTTTTTTACAATCTGTTATTAATATTATGTACTAAATTGAATTTAAGTTGTGTATTATTTAGAAATTTGTAGTATTACTTTATACTGTATTTATTGTCAACATTTGATTTGTTGTGTATGTATATTATTAAATAAATAATACAACATAATAATAATATTTTGTATATGGAGTGTACTATGCAGGTACCAGACAGGGGGCGTAGCTCAGATGGTAGAGCGCTCGCTTAGCATGCGAGAGGTACCGGGATCGATACCCGGCGCCTCCAATCACCTTTTAATTTTTTTTAATCATTTGAAGTATTAGGTATTCCTCTATACTATTTTAAAAAATTGTATATTAAATTATTACTGATTTTTAATCACATTTCAATACAAAAGTAACTATGCTAATGTACAATGAAAGCAATATTTATTTAAAAAAACTGTTCATATTTAGTTTAACAAATTACTTACAAGCTCATTAAAAAATTGAGAAATATAAAAATATACTTGAAATATAAATAAATATATAATTTGTCAAAGTAAACAGTTAACAGTATCATGAAAAAATAAATTAATTCCAAAATAATTAGGATAAGAAGTAACGACTGATTATAAAAATCAATATTTATAATTATTTATTTACTAGTTTTTAACAAAATTTAAGGCACCATTCAAAAATAACATTGTATTATTCTTTAAAAATTTAAAATAGTATATTATATTCTTTGCGTTTGATTTATAGTTATGTTACTGTATTATAAAATTTGTCTAGCAAATATTGTTGCATTAAGTTTGATTCCTAAAAGGTATTTAAAAATTATATTCTGCCAAATCTATAGATGTTTCGTACTTTTATAGTTATCGTTGTCATACTTTGTACATTTATGAATAAAACCAATTACAGTATTTATATGAAATTAAATAAAATGGATAACAATATCATAATAATCAACTGGCACAATATTAAAAAGTTCTTTTAAATTATTCATAATAAATACCGTAAACTAAGAAAACATAAATATAAGCAAAAAACTAACAAATAAATTAACGAAACGAGTTCTTTCTTATACAGTTTATGTTCATTTAAACAAATAAATATAGGATAGTACGACTTGAATTTGTTGGTTAAAGACACTTTACAATCCCGTTTCGTTAACTTAGAAGTAAAAATAAGTATGATCTGGTGACTTACAGACATAAATAGTTTGGTATAGCTGAAGATTAAATAAATTGTGATATTAATTAAAACTTAACGTGCACTTGTTCACTTGATTTATAAAAACATTCGTATCACATTTCAATCTCAGAGAAGTTTATAGTTCGACATCTCTCAGGCACACAGAATTATTATTAGTTTATCATTTGTAGATTTTAAAGGACACACTAACAAATCTATATATTATTATATACCAGACTTCTACATTGTATTCAAAACGTTGCTGACAAGAATAAACCGAACAATTAGTCAAGAATTAGGTAACAAGTTTTAGGAAGTTTGAAGATTCAACAAAACAGACAGGTGCTGCCGAGATGCGGCGACAACTCGTACTACCGCCCACTAAAGCTGCGTCCACATAATAATTTGTTTTTCTAAAGGTGCAGTTTCACTTAAAACCCAAGAATATTATATTCTTTTCAATTTTGACATATCCGAATCGAGATATTTTCGTCTGTATTATCAATAAAAATACAAACAATGTTTCATATAGAAAAGTATTAATTTTGGATAATTGCCGCAATAATAAATATGTTCAATTTTAAATAAGTAAAACAATTTAACCGTGTATTGGGAAGATTATTTTGAGTAAAAAATGGCAGATAAACAAAGTTTTTTGTTCCTTTTAATTATCCAATAGGGTATTTCGGTAATTTTTTATTTTTAATTATGTTATTCTGCATAAATATAAATATTAAGCCTCATTCACATAAGCATTTAGTTTTAAGGTTTACATTTATGTTTACGTTTAAGAAAATTTGAATACATCTAACAAAATACGAGCATTCATAGACTTGAAAGTCGCTCGTATTTAGTTATATGAATATAAACTTTAAAACGTAAACATAAACGTAAACCTTAAAAACTAAATGCTTTTGTTATTGAGGCTTTACACACAATGTGCCATTTTGCTAAAAGAAAGTATTTAAATTTAAGTCTTATTCACTTTTAAGGTTTATAGCATTCTCAGTGCTTGGAAGTGGGAAGTGTTCAATTTAGTTATAAGAATGTAAACTTTCTTTAAAACTAAATGCGTATGTAAATAAGATTTTAATTTGCTGTTAGACAGCGAGTGCTCTGTAAATGTTTTTTACCAAAATGGGGCACTGTACACTGTACCGTAGAACAAAATTACATATTTAAAAATAAAAAAAACTACCGAAATACCCAAATACTTTAATCTCAAAACAACCTCCTCAAAGCACAAATTTCGACTAACCTTTCCAGTACGTAGCAATATAAAGATTCTATCATTGTAGCTCAGTCAAACTTATGCGCAATGAGTGGGAACCTAACAATCCTGAGCTGGGAGCCGTAGTCACAGACCACGGAGGCGTCACGGAGCAGCAGCTGCTGCTTGACGAAGACGGCGGCGTCTTGGTGTCCGAGCTGCACGACGCGGACCGTCTCGCCGGTGCGCACGTCGAGCACGGCGAGGCTGCCGTGGCGCGCAGCCACCAGGAGGTGGTGCGTGAGCATCAGCACCGGCGCTGTGTACGTGTGCACCACGGGGATGCTGTTGAGCAGGTGGCCCTGGAAGCGCTCCCACACGCACAGCCGGTCGTCTGTGCCCAGCGAGATGACGTACGAGGCGGAGTATGTGATGGAGGTGACGGCCCCGTCGTGCGCCTGCGCGGAGTACATGCAGGCGCCCGTCGCCAGGTCCCATACGCACACCAGCCCGTCCTACAACACAACCACAACTTTAAATTATCTAGCAAGATAAACCCTGCCATAAAACACACTATTGTATTATAAATCTATTATTCAACACAACTGTCGTCTGTCATCACACAAAAAAATAAGAAGTTAGGTTAATATTTTAAGTTGTAGATAAAAATCGTATTGACTCGCACATAATGGCTATAATTAACTCGAATGATTATACACTCGTCCTCAACTCGCACATAAACTTTCAACCTCTTGAATTATAACCTATATTATGTGTTCGTTACATAATACACTATTATTTGTTAAATGCAGATAAATTATAAGATAACTTGCACTCAATTATGAAAATTATATTTGTTAATATTGTAGTTTAACTATTTCTATTAATATATTAGTTGTTAAAATTATTATTATTAGACTTATTCCACAAACGTCAAACAGCAAGTTTTGTTATTGGACGGTGGTGCCACTGACAGGTGAGAAAAGTGTTGAACTTAATTGGTAAACAGATTCAATATTTTTAATGAAGTTAATAAAATAACGAAATATAAAATACAATAGATTAATAAATGCATTATTAACAGAACAATTAACGCCTTTTAATATAAAATAAGCATAATTAATTTTTTGTAATAAACTACTTAAACTGATTTACCGACCAAGTTGGAATAGTTCGCAGCTGTCATCGGTTAAGGCGCTGATCTTGCGCCAAAATGAAATAGAGAAACTTAATTTTTAACGTTAATAATTGCAATACATAATGAATAATGACCATATTACATACAGTATGTAAGACTGCCATATCCAAAATGAATAAAAAAACATAAAAATTGTTTTGGCTTATTTTAATTTTATGCTCTGAATAATCATTCAATCCAAATAGAGGAATTAATTTGAAACATAATGAATTATGATAATATATACAGTATGTAATGCTATCACACCCTAGTTGAGTAAAAAAATGAAGTACCTATTAAGCAAGATTAAGACCTATACAATTATAAGTATAAGTGGCTAATTTAACCAACCAACGCTCAATATTCGCACTTATAATTGAAATTAGAATATTTTGAAAACGCTGGTTAGTTAACTTAGCACTTATACTTATAATTGGGTAGGTCTAAACCCAGCTTAAGTTTAATTAATCAGAATTTAGCAAATATTAATTCCGAGTTCCGAGTAACAATTTCTGTATTTTACAGCGCAAGTATTAGTGACAGTCAAATGTCAAATAAAATGAATATAAATGCGGATTAAATTTAAAAAGTAGTTTAAGAAGAAGGATTACTTGCATAATATCGTACAATATTTTCTCGGGTCACGTGATAACATTTAGGATCTTACTTGTGAGCCGCTGCCGGCAGTCATGGTCTGCACCCTGTCGATGAAGAGACACGTGATGGGGCCACAGTGTCCGTGCAGCGTGTAGAGGGCGGCGGCGTCTTCAAGCCGGAACACCCGCAGTGTGTGATCCTGGGAGCCGCTGACGACTCTGCCCCCTTCGGCGTCCAGCACTGTGACCGGCTGTCCGTGCGCCTTGCACACCGACACCCGGATACAGCGCAGGTCTTCGCCTTGGTCCGTGGGGTAGTCCACCAGGGACCCCGTCGACCCTGACCGGGCGTGCGCTAACAAAATCATTCACATACGTCTTAATTCAACTGCACTGGCTTGATGCTTGAGTCTTTGTACTTTGGAATTCTGTTTGTATAAAAATCGGAGTATGTTGTGATATACCAGGCTTCTAAATATGTAAACATGTCGTTTTCCAAACGTTTTTTTAATTGAACTCACAAGAATGAACCGAATAATTAAGCAAGAATTAGGTAACAAGTTTTAGAAAGATTGAAACTGAAAAGATGGACAAGTGCTGCCGCCAACGGTACTAACTATTCTAAAGCTGCGTTCACACAAAAATTTGTACAATAATGTCAAATATTTTTCCTAAAGGTGCAGTTTCACTTACAGCCGAAGATGCTCCTGTCAATTTATTAATAAATACAAATAGATTCCAAATGTTTAATGTAAATCATATAGAAAAGAATTGAATTTGTACATGCATGTAATAGTTATCAATTTATTTATTTATACAGATCAATTTGTGTGATTTTTTATCTGATTTAGATCATCACTTATGTTTTAAAATCTTGACCTTCATTTATATCAAATAGATATGGTTCTATGATTTTAAAAAGATTAAACTTTTTATGCTATACTAGTTTTTAAATTAAAAATTTAATTTAATTTAAACTGTCACATGCAAATTCTACCCGTAATCCAACTACAAATGTAATAAGTTAATAAAATAAATATTTACTTCGTCTGTAAGCTGATGTGAAGCCCCAATCGATCTGCCTTCCTTGGCTATAAGACTGTAGTTGTAGAAAATCTAAAGAACCGTTTAATTTGGCAACTATGACTCGACTGCCTATTAATTTTAATGATGTTACTCCTAGACCACTGCCGTCCTCAAATATACACTGAAACACAAACAAAAATATTAGTAATCGATAACTCAAAAATACAGGGTGATTCACAACTTCGTGCATATATTTTAATGACATGTAATGCTCAACTCACTTCGCAATTTTAGTTTCTAGGTTTTTTAATCAAACAGTTTTGGGTCACTGTCTTCAAATAGAATTTTATAAATTTGCTATTCTTGCCATTGCACAATTAATTAAAATTTAACTTTATTCCATTCATATTTAATCAGATATCCATTATACAATCAACAATCCAGTGGCTGCGAAAACTGCCCTTAAATTTACGAACCAGTAAGTTTAGTACTATACATGTCATTGAAATATATGCACAAAGTTGTAAATCAGCCTGTATTTTACCGTGTGCGGTTACCAGCTGTCAATTTACCTTTAGTTTTCCAGTGGTCCCTTCCCAGAATTCAATTCTGCCGTTAGCACATCCTAGTACAATAAGATTATCCATAAAGTCGATGCACCAGATGGGCGGCACATGAGAATGTGAGGTACAATCTTCTATACTTCCACTATTTTTTCTATCCTCACTGCATGATTTTCGTTTTGTGGTATTTCTTGTAAAATTTTGTGATGCTTGGTTTATTATCCACCTACATTGATATTTTATTAAACTCAGATTCCTTATTTTTATTTATTTTTCTTACCTGGCAGTGTCGCTACCGCCCCGGATTCGAACCCCGTCCCTTGCTTCGTGGTGGTTTAAATATAATTGTCTGTACTGTTCCCCGAAGTCAAATGATCGACTGTGTTTTACATGTTTTACTGGTTCTAGTTTTAAATTTGAAAAGTTGGTGTTTATTTTGTATTGTAAGCTTGGAAACGACATAGAATGTTCATCGCGAGATGGTGGCGAGCCTGACTCGTAGTCCGAGAGCATGGCGTCGTCTTCTGGAGACGGAGACGTCTGGTGGGCCCCAAAATACCTACACAGAATAAGACAGCTATGAAAATAAGAAATATAATAAAATTATAGGTAAATCTTATGACTCGTGTTCACAGCTTCGAAAATAAAACATGTATTGTACTACTATGCCAGCAATCCTTTGTGTAAAACTATTTTTTAATTAAATCCACATTAATTTGACATTCTGATAATTTCACAACGAGAAAGATTTATAGTTAGGTAATATAATTTTATTGCAGTATATAAAATTCAATTTTTTCTATAATTGATTAAATATAAGAAACCCAATATTAAATTATTATTGAAACACAATTTCGGAGTTTATTTGTAATGTTTTTCATCCTACTTTTTTCACAAAGCGGATGCAGAAATGTGTGAAAACGAATTCGAAGAAAAAATGTAAAATAACTATATATTTACAAGAAGGGCAAAGTACGGAATTACCAACGAGGGAAATCTTAACTCACGAGGCCAAAGGCAGAGTGAGATAATTGTCTCGAGTGGGTCATTCCTTTTTACCCACGTGTGAAGTATAACGTTTTATTCAACACCTCTTAATAACTGCTTAAATATTTTAAAAATATTAATGGTAGGATTTTGTGCAAATCTATAAGTTTTACAAATTTGTATATCTTTAAATATTGAACAAAATCACATCAATGTTTGTTGATAAATATAAAAATGTTCATATGATTATAAATTTCATTGCGATTTTGTTTAATATTTACAGTTTTATAAATCTGTAGCAACTATAGATTTTCACAGAATCCTACTATTAGTTTCAACCTAAAACATCGTTTCTATGGTGACTTCCAACAAGTAAAAAGTTACAATAATTTACCCACTGGGTATTATTTTGATCAAAGGCATTAGTGACCAATCTTTTACTTTGCTTGTTTAAAATCACCATAGATATTATGATGCTTTTATTAAGAGGTGTAGTGAATAGTATATTACTTTACTAGTGGGAGAAGTAAAATGCCTCTGTCGTGAGTGTCTCGCTTCGCTCGTGACCAATCAGAACACGAGTTAGAGCAGCATTTTACTTCTCCCACATGTGAAGTACGAAGTACGATATTTTTCCTCACTGTGAGGAAATAGTAATTTATCTACCCTTGCTGTTAAAGTTTTACTTATCTACCTTTGCGGTAGATCGATAAAGTAGCACTTTAACATCAGCTATGGAAAAACTATTTTTTACTCTCTCTGATTGACTGATACTTGCATTTGGGTTTATGTTAATTTTTATTTTAGGCTTTCATAAGAATCTTTTTGTTAGATTCTTCATCATTTAATTAATTTAGGATAATAAATCCATCTTACAGTTTGCGATCAATGCTGCAGATGACCTCAGCACTCTGCACATCCCAGACCTTGAGCACGCCGCCCAGGTCGCTGCTGACGACGCTGTAGCCGTCCGAGACGAGGCACTCGACCTCCTGGTGGTGTCCGTCGAGGGCCGTGGGCACGGCGTCCATGACGAGGTGCGCGGCGGTGCCGGGGCTGACGTCGTCGCCCCCGGGGCGCTCCGCCCAGCTCGCGCGCCACTCGGCGTAGTTCCGCGTGCACACGCAGCGGTACAGTACCACCATGGCGTACGCCAACACCACCACTGAGATCACGCACAGAATCGTCGACAGGAAGATCTCCATCGGCGAGTTCGGGTAGAATGGAGACACTGAGGGTGAATCTTTAGAACTGCTCAACTCTACAAATAACAGTAATATTTATGACATGTCGGTGTGTACTTCAAATCTCAACTGATTTGTTTATTGTGAATTACGCAATAGCGACAATGATGTAATTATGCATGTAAATTTATGGGAACGTTAATTAATTATTACAGCGACAACTAATCAAATGTATACTACTTTACATATTACTATTTTTCAACGTTTATCTCAATGATAGAGCGAACAAGTACATCATTGAAAAAAATTTCTACTGTAAATAAGAAAGTGGATATTTTATTGTATTTATCCATTCCCTTATCCTGAAGAAATTTTTTCTACATTAATTTTTTAGTGTCACCGGTGTTTGATAGATAATCCTCACTAGGATTATTTATTTTAAAGTTCAGAAGCATGAAAGAATCGTTAAAGAAACACTGCTACTAAAATTGTACTATTTTTGGAGCTATTTTCAAGCTATTCGTACGCCACCTTAAGGCGGTGTTACTGGGTGCCAGTCACTAAAATCCAGTACTCAAAGCGAGTGATTTTGAACAAAGTTGGTGTCTACATTGAATAGCTGCAAAGTAAGCAACTTGTTCAAGTATCTTCCTCAAATCGTAGTATTTATTTCAAGAGATTCGTTTCAGTAGACAGAATAATAGAAGTGGAGTTTTACTTGCTGACTTGATTGGAATCATCATTATAAAGTAACAGATAAATAATGTTGTAAAAAATGAAAAGTATTTTAGAAATCTGTCAATGTAAGATACATCGGCAGTTTTATTTTAATTTTAGGAGAGAACTGAGTAAAAATCGATATGTTCTATAAACTGAATAACGAAGATGAATAGATGCACTACGTGGCTGTGTTCATATATTGTGAAATTATTTATTTATAATGACGATCTGAATCGTAGAAAATGGACGATTTTCAAACACGTTTTGTCATAATATTTTCGATCTAAAGGTAAATTATGGAACATAGCCGCTTAGATATATCTAAATTACAATTTTAATCACTATTTATAGTATTAAAGTGTATCTTTACATTTAAATCAGTGTCAATATAGTACAGACAGAAACACATACTGACCGCTAGAAAAGATCATGCTGGCAAACATAATTATTCTTTAACCGTGGGGACGATATTATAGTCCAAGAGCTAGAGGTCAAACTAGTGTGGACATTTTATTAGCCGTGAAATTGAAGGGTTAATCCGGCCACTTAGGATTGGCAGACCGGACATTCCATCTTCCAATCTCCACGCTAATTTGACCGCTAGCTCTTAAACTAAGTTTCCATGCATGCGTTTCATCCGTAACTGCGCGGACATAATCGCACGCGTACTGACGTATGTAAAAACGGACGTTCGTATGCATACTGAACGTTTCATCCGTTATGACGTTTAATGTCAACTAAACTAATTTATTTTATTTCATTATTATTCAGATTTATAATATAAAAAATCATAAAATACCTTCAAAACACACTGAACTGTCAAAAAAACGACGTGGTACTGAAACGAATCCGTTCTACGGATCGAGTAGAAAGTAGACGAACTCGGTCCGTAGTTGATCCGTAAGGCTGCATCCCCATGTATCCATTGTCACGTCACAAGGCATCCGTATCCGTGAAAAGATAAAATTAACCAACTTTCGTACGTTGCGTTCTTGAAACGGACCGTTGTATCAATTTGCTGTTTTGATTGGTGATCATGTATCATGCATACGTGAAAACGGATACATGGAGATGCAGCCTTACTGTCTTGATTTTCACGAATTTAAATTTAGCGTATCAGATGATTCGACGGATGAAACGCATGCATGTAAACTTCTCACACATCTCACCGTAGAAATCAATGGGATCGAGTGCAGCAGCCAGCGCGGGCCACCTGAACCTTCCTTCCTCACCGCCCTCGCCAGGGTGTCGCAGCATCTCTGCAGCGTGGGGGCTGACGGCGTGCGCGAGGCGGATGCAGGGCAGCACGGCGATGCGGGCCCCAGCCAGGGACACGTTGTACCTGGAGAACAGCGCCGGCCAGTGCTGCGCCGGCAGCCGAGGGTAGCACGGCACAGTGCTGCGCAGAATGCCCAGAGAAGCCTCGGATGCTGGTGATGGACTCGGGGTTGGGAATAGCGGGAGCGAGGGCAGCGGGGTGTGGTTTGTTAGCAGCCGGGACCTGAGGCAGAGAGACGAAAGTTATAAACGGTCAGGTGGGTTTAGGCTCACTTTTAAGAATAAGAATAGTCTTCAAGTTAAAACAGTTTATACTGCAGAAGTAAAAATAACTTAGGCTTGATTAAAACCTACCCAATTATAAGTGTAAGTGGCTAATTTAACCAACCAGCGCTCAATATTTGCACTTATAATTAAAATTGGAATTTTGTGGAAGAGCTGGTTGGTTAATTTAGCACTTATACTTATAATTGGGTAGGTCTGAATCTAGCTTTAAACATAAAACGACATCTATTTTAACTTTAAAACTAGTCTTATTCTTAAAGTTTTGAGCATAAACCCACCTTTAAATAATGTGTTGTAATGTGCAGTTTTTAAATAGGTTTACGTTTAAATTTCATAATGTCATCTATGACTCAAATCAAAGTAAAAAATTTTAATACACCATCATGCCTTATCAGTCATTACTATAGTTTCAAAATAAGCAAATAATTTTATTAATTTCATTTAGTAATCAGAAAATACATAATAATCTGTTAAACCTTTTACTCAAGATGAGTGTGACAGCCTCACATATTTACTGACCGACACGCGACAAAGATATATTATACTGTGTGTGCGGTTATCACCGTCAATTCATTCATGGTTGTTTATGTAAATGTAAATATGTACTTAAAGAAATTTCAAAGATTATATAAGATTGCTTTTAAAATATTATAAATGTTCCAGTAATTAATTATAAAAGCAATATATTTAAATAATTAAAATAACATGTAGTTATTATTAAACAAATTGGCTGATATAACTAATTAATTACCTAAATTACTATTAGATTTATAAAGAATATTGTCATGTAGAACTTTAAGAACAATTTTTAATAATTATATGTAATAAAATATGAGTACCCAGATGGGTAGGTACATATATTGAACAAAAAAGACACAATACTAAATATTATTTTGACCCAAGTATAAATTTTTTAATTAAAATTAAACCATGGTTATCGGAAAAGACCAAATAGGTAATATTTCTAATCTGCAAAATTATAAAATCTCTGTTGATTGCTTATAAAAATAAATTAATCGTAGAAAAAATGTGTATACTTCTGGCTGAAAGTATTTTTGCAAACTTAGACTAGTGCTCGTGCTAGCCTCAATCAGCAAACAGCTACTTTCAGCGCTTAGTACACAAATGTAGCAAAAGATCAAAACCTTGTAATATAATTATATACTCAGCAACTCCTGATTATTATGAATCCTCTCACCTGCTATGCACATTCCTCTGGTCGCCTCCACCCAGCCCCCCTTCACCGCCGACACTCTCCAGGATGCCGCTGTTGTAGACGATGATGCTGATCCACACGACCATCCAGACCATGAAGGCGCGCTGGAAGAACCTCGTGCGCGCCCAGATGTTCACCAGCCGCAGCCGCTTGGGGATCTTGTTCGAGTCGTGGGGATGGTGTCCAGGTGCCACGCTGTGCGTGTTCAGCCGCGGGTGCGACTTGCTGCGGGACATGCCTCGGACTGGGCTGCTCACACAGCGGGAACTGAATAGAGAGAATGTTTATTTATAAAGAATAGAGTTTGTGTAGAGGTAAATTCAGTTAAGGTAGTAGTAGTCTACCCTAAAATTTTCTAGCGTTACAGAGGTGTACGCCTACCACGTTTACTTTAATTATAATTGAAATAATGATGCTTTTACAGCGTTACAGAGGTGTACGCCTCCCACGTTTACTTTAATTAATGCTTCTATATTTTTATTTTTTTTCTTTAGCCTAGGAATTTGAAGTAAAAAAATATTTAAAATTACGTTTTTTGCGGTTTTTTATCATTTTTTGATAATATTTTCCTCGGTCACTATAGATGGCAATAAAAATTTAAAAAACAAGAAGCATGCAGCTAAGCTTCTTTTTTCGAATAATTTTTGTTTGGCTTAATTTCTTTAAAAATACACAAGTTATTATGGGAATCTGGAGCCATGTTTATAATAATTTTCAACTTCAAAATGACATTGCATAGCTAGGATGCGGGAAAGTACGAGTTTCGGGCTGGTTTCGGGAAGCCGTAGTAGTGGGGAAGAGAGTTAAATAGAAAAAAAAGTAATATCGAGAGTACCTATTCTAGGAATTCGAAAAAATGGTAGACGAGCCTCTTAAGGAGAACCCTGCGCGAAGTACGAATTCTCGTCTAAGAGAGGCATAGATGATAAACTACGCTACTGTCTGTTCTACAGAACATCAGCTTCAATATCTCTTATTCTTATGTTGACGTTCGTAGTGTTTGTGATTGAGTTATATTTTAGTTTTGTTTGAAAATTAAGTGAAGTGCAGCGTAGCATATACTCGCTAGCTCCACTTTTGTAAAACGGACAAGCTGTGCCTTCTTGCGCAGCTCAGTGTCCTAGATATTTGAATTTTACTCTACAATTCACGAAGTATAATAAGACAGGAGATGAAACTCTGTTGATTTTGTGTGTGATTCCATGCATCGCTTCACAAGTGAATACATCTTTATTTAAAATTGATGTTAGTGTTAAAAATAATAGTTTCAAACGTCGATATTGAATAAAGAAACATATTATAAAATACAAATTAAATTTTCATTAATATATTTCTAACTTCTGACTATAGCGACCCCTCCTCCCTCCAATTTAGTTTCTTGCGGAGTAAAAATATGTGACATGGTCAACAATCTAGTGTCATCTCCTGTCTATATTATACTACGTGGTACAAATCTATCAGGTCTTTTATATAATTTAAGCGGCCCGTCTACGTTTTTTCCGAACTCTCGATTTTACTTTTTTTCTAATCCACTCTTTTCTCCACTACTACAGCTGCCCGAAACTCGTACTTTACCGCATCCTAGCTATGCAATGACATTTTAAAGTTGAAAAATACTGTAAAAGTGTTTTCGTTGCGAGTAAACTGTTAGTTTATTATTGACTTCAAGATAATGCTTTTTTTTAAATTTAATAGAGAAACAATCAATCTACAGATGTGCCTTTTTAAAATTTTAAAAATAAATTTCTATCAGGAAATATAACCGTGTAAAGTTTGCATAAATTGGAAATTTTTATGTATTTTAAAAAGACACAACTGTTAATTGATCCCTTCAGGTGAAGTCGACGGTGTGGTTACCGACATTTGCAGTTTTGCAAATACTTCAGTTGGAAAGTTAAATCAACTACTGCAACTGATTCATTAGATTTTCTAACTTTCAGAGCATCTTTTGTAAAGTATTGTGGGCACTGTTAGGGAACGCGTTTGCGAGGAGGCGAAAATGCGACTTCACCCTAAGTATATAATTCTTGTTGGCATAAAACATTCGCTACGTTAGTACATTTTATGCTGAATTTTAGAAGGTAAACGGGTCTTTTAAAGAGGCAATATAATAAAATAAAATATTCTGACCTGTCGTACATGGCAGGGTTCTGATATAACGAGTTTCTGAAGTTAGTATGAGTCTTTTCTGCTGTTATTTCCATTCTGTGTATATCAATTCCAAGTATCGTTGAAAAAAAGAACATTTGTAGAAAAAAGTCCGATATTAATCCTGTGATTGCGAAAATACAAAACTCTTGGATGACGGGTACAAAAGTCGCCAGTCCTATCGTCATTATTGTGATCTCTACCAAGATGTTTTTCGTTATAGACCTGAAAAATAAACAAATAAGAAATAATAGATAATAAATATAATATTTTCTTACCATCCTTCTTTACTGAGACCTTGAGCGATCCGTATTTTGACATCTAAATGTTGAGGAGTTGACACAACTGATTTTGTAAGGACCAGAACATTTTCAAGTCCGACTAAAATTACTAAATACGGGAATATTTCTTTGCCTTGCATGGACAATGTTAAACCAAAGAAAAAACACAGTCCAACTGACATAAATAGACTACCGAGGACCGTCATGACGGCTGCAAATGCCATTCCCACCTACAAACAAAAAATAACATCATTAAATAATAAATTATTTATTTATCTACAGCTGTTGAATAAAATTTAGTAAGATAAACCCCTAAGTATCACATTATGAATTCATAATTCAGCACTATTGTATTATGAGACCATTATTGAACACACCAAAATATGAATTAATATTTTAATGAATAAAAATTTGCAAAGAAATGTTTTATTTAAAAAATCGTGGATAAAACGTTGTATTTACCTTCGATTTGATGATTTCGATTTTGCGCACACTAAAATAAATATAAAAGAACAGAATAGTGAACGTAATAACCAATGGAACAAACTCTACATAATTAAAAACTCCAGGAAAATAAATATACACGATATCTTCTGGATCTAATTCCGTAGCTTTTGACAAGTTCTCCGGGTTTGTGATTGTTCTGTTTGGCTGATGAAGAGGATATAGAGTCTCTAGTTTATGTTTGAGACTTGCTACGAATCTACAACAGAAGAATAATTAGAAATTGTTTGGATGTGAATTGAAATGACTTACTGTGCATCGTAGTGCTTGAAGACTAGTGTGATGGCGTACTGTAAAACGCGTTGGCGATTTCGGAGAGGGTATCGTTTGATTCCGGCTTCTTTTAGGTTCATGCCGAATAGAAGTTCTGCTACTGATGTTTTGCCCTTTTGGATGTTCTACAAATAAAATTTTTCAGTTTATACTAGCACTATAGATAAAGGATAAAGTTAAGGATAAGATTTTTAAGTGAACTTGCCGACAAGAATTTTTTATAAATATTTTAATGAATTATTTAATTATGTAAAGCTGCATTCATATCAGCATTTGGTTTTAAGGTTTATATTTATGTTTAAGTTTAAGAGAGTACAACATAATCTAACTCATTACGAGCATTCACAGTTCTTGAAAGTTGCAAGTATGAATGCTCGTATTTAGTTATATGAATTTAAACTTTCTTAAACGTAAACATAAATGTAACTTTAAAAGATGAAATAGATTACTTAACTGGTGGTAGATAATTATGCATGGAGAAAAATTTCTGGGATGCAGTCACAAATTATTTATTTCTCGATCGACTAGTTTCGACGGCACATGTGTCATCCTTAGGTGATGAGATTGACGCATGTGGCGTCGAAACTAGTCGATTGAGAAATAAATACTTTGTGACTGTAGCCCAGAAATTTTTCTCCATTCCTGAGTAAATCTTAAAACTAAATGCTTATAGTGTGTTAAATATTAATTCAGGCACTTATTTAACTATGTTTACATTCAACTGTGCGCTTATTTTGTAAAAAATGTCAAACCTGTCAAACAGAATTTGCTCTTTTCACGGTATGTAATGTAATAATTTAACGTATATTTTTAATAAATAATAAATCAAATGACAACGTTGTACTTTATTATTAAATTAGTAATAAAATAAAGCCAATTCCAATTTTGACGTGTCAATTAACCGACTTGATAATATTTTAAAAATACAATGTAAACATAGAATAGAATGAGACTTAACAAATAATAATATGAATGTTACCCCACCTGATGATTATAGATAGTGTTCAAGAGATGAGCATCCTGGCTAAACTCCTGGGGGTCCTGCCTCCAGAAGTTGGCGGGGCTGAGCAGCAGACACGCGTACTGGGGCATAACGCCCTCGTGGCCCCGCTTGACGGCCTCGACGTGCAGACACAGGTGCTGCAGGCCGCGCTGGCCGTGCTGAAAGTTGCGCACGATGTCCAGCAGCTTGAACACCTCGTAGAGCGGCGCGCGGAACGCGTCCGTGAGCGCCAGGCCCGCGGACCAAGGCACCACGGCCGAGCGCACCGTTATCTGCTGCACGAAACACCACGGCTCCAGCGAGCTGTTCGAGGACGACACCTGCGGCAGGTTGCCGGGCAGCGGCAGGTTCACCAGCGGGTAGCTGAACAATCAACATCATATCATATTAGTATCTGCACCACGGTAAAATTCTTTTTAGGACAATCAAGTGGTCAGCATGATTAAATTGCAAGATGATTTACAATATCACACACTGCCGGCCGAGAGACTTGAACCACGAAACTTCGGGTTCGTACGTCATCACATTACTACAATTATTATTAAGAGCATTCTGTACAGGAAGAATATACACGTAAAAAGCACTTTACACGCATACACCTCATCGACACATGGGTGCACATTTTAACAAAAACAAATTTTTATATGGTAGATAAGAGATAAAACTTCGTTCTATTAGTGCCATTTTTTCTGTTTGTACCGAAGTTTTAGTTTATAAAATAAAGAAAACTACAAAAATTCACATTTTTTAACTCTAATTTTCTCGAAATCAGAAAGTTTTTTCTAAAAAATAACACTACCCCAACGTAGATTAAACTTTAAACTACATGATTCAAGTTTAAAATATCATGTTCTGCGAAATATAAAGAAAATATGTAGGTGCTTCTAAGCGCCTGCAAGCGGTTGAAAGTAAGTAATTTCGACCGTTGAACGTGCTGAAAAAAATAATTTTACTAATAGAACGAAGTTTTATCCCTAATCTACCATATAAAAATTTGTTTTTGTTAAAATGTGCAACCATGTGTCGATGAGGTGTATGAGTGTAAAATGCTTTAAAGTGTACATTCTTCCTGTACAGAATTCTCTTAAGTAATAAATTGATTTATGTAATATTATACTGTGTATAGAAACATGATTAAATTTTATTGTTGTAACTTAATACTCTTGTTTATTCTTTCATGCTTCTGAATCCTGAAAGCTATCTATGAGTTGTAAATTCATCTTTTCCAAAACTCATTAAAGATACATTTGAGGATGAAATCGTCCAAAATTGGACAGGTGTTATGATTAAAACATTTTAAGGACCGCTAACGTTTCTATTTATTTCAAATCATCAAAATGTTTTAATCATAACACCTGTCCAATTTCCGACGATTTCATCCTCAAACTATCCCAACTGGACACTAAATACTACAACTATATTAAAGATACAATTTAGCGGATTCTCTATTTGACAGGCAGGATTATTTTTCTCAAGATTCAGAGGCGAGAAAAAATTCTTCGTAAGGAATTTGTATTACTCACCAACATAAAATGACGACGGTAACAGCTAAAGTAATAATGGTTGTAGGATATGTGGTGCATACAAGTCCTAAAGCGTAGTAGATTTGCGCCACGCGTTCCGGCAACGCGGCCTTGCCGGATCCGGGCGCTCCGGGGGGCCCACCACTACTGGCTGCCATCTACAGACCACTAGAAGAGCACCAAGTCACAACTAGCCGTCCTCCATACCTACAAAACACAGGCACTTGAAAAAATCAAATCATAAACGTATGTGCAATTGCATGTTTTGTTATAAATCTGTGCATATTAATATGTCGTTTTTTCTGATAAACAACGTAATCAAAAAAGGATTATTTAAATTATTGCTTTACCTTGGAACCGAGTGATCAAGATCATAAACAACTTTTTTTGCAATAATGCAATAAATAATTACACCTATTAACAATGTCAATGTTTAAAAATAAATAAAGAGTAAACCTGACTGATACAAGTAATTATGAAATAGTTTTATCAACTAAACACATAAATGAAGCTTGTTATTATAACCTAACTTGTTAAATAACAAATAAAGTCATGAATAAAAGAAATAAAACTGTTTCTTACTGTTGTATTGTACAGTAATTCAAGTTGATTAAAAACGAACATCATTCATACGCATGTATAATTGAAATATCATACTTTAACTCACACATTTAAAATTTATATTTTCACGTCGATAAAATTGAATTTCTGTTATTTACGTCGTTTCCCACACTTGTTACTTGCGACATGAGGTTAATATTTAATTATATTTACCAACTGTTAACAGCAGAAACCGGCATTCATAACACAAGATGATTACAACAGGAAACTGATCTTGAACTTCAGTTTAAAAAAATATTACGTAATGCAAATAAAAATTACAGCATTTATTTATTACTACTGGCCTATCATACCGCCAATAAAATTAACAACAATGTAGTCTGCTGATGAAAGATCAACGATAACAGCATACAATTGATGAAAAACAGTGGTTATATTTTCTGAAACGCTTTAACAAGTGTCCAATTACTGATAAATTAAAATAAAATAGTATATCTCCTGTGGGAAACCGAACTTTAACCTTTTGCATCAATCCTGCACGTTTAGATTAAGAAAAAATAGCAAATACGTATTAGCTAACCTACCTCAATACAACAATTGGCAAATTTATCTTAATGTCAAATAAAAATTGAACTACTGACACATACCACGTGTAATTAAGAGATATTACGTCACTAATTGATTTATCACTTCATTTGCAACAATCACTAATAATTTACAATAAAACTACAAGATTACGTTTGCGCCATGACAGTTCTGTTGCATGGTGTCCAGTCGGTAATGTAGTAGAATTCCATATTCCATGAGATAAACACGGACAAATAATTTCTATTTAAAAAAATATGTAACGGCAGAAAAGTACTATTTTCTGCTCAAGTGCGCATAAAACTCTCAAAAGGATTATTTGGTCAAATAATAAATACTGATTGCAGAGCCATTTGTCACTTGACAGATACGAAAGCACATATAACTTGACTAAGCCACGGTGGCTCTTAATTATTTAAATTTATTGTAAATATTATAATTAATATCTCAAACACGTAAAGGAATATCAAACAATGATAATAAAAATAATTAGGCGCAACTTTTAAAATAGGAAGTAGTTGGGAAGATAATAGGGATAAAATGTTCTTTATATAAAAAATTATCATTCAACTAATATCTTATGCCTTGTTCGCACAATGATTCTTTGAAGATTCTTTCATGCTTCTTAATCCTGGAAAAAATAAATTCTATGTTTTGAAGTTATAAATAAATTAGAAATTCTTCTTTTGCAAGACTCATTGAAGATTTAATTTAGCAGCGCAGCTATTTGACAGGATTGACCAGAATTTTCTCAACATGCATGAAGAAATCTTCAAAGAATCCTTGTGTGAACAGAGCTTTAGTAAGTCTAAAACTTGTAAACTAGGTTTTAAAGGTATAGAGGTATTTTATAACATCCATTATTTTCATTAATTATTTACTCATATACAAAGTCTTAGTCTTACTATAAAATAAAATACATCATGATTTTGTTCTTAAAACATTAAAATATTTGGTATTTAAAGTCGGAACTTAGCTGCGCGAAGTACAGGGTACTTGTCTCCCGTGCAAAGACCACGGAAGTCATCCAAGGAGATGTCGTTGATGGAGATTCCTCCAAGACCCTTAGCTTTGGCGTAGGCGGCTTTGTTACCAGCCGTGTCGGGATCTTCGTAACCCACCCAAACGCCGTGCTCGCTGTTGTCATCGGGCAGACGGAAAGCGTATGTTCCTACATCAGAAATTAATTTATCATGAACAATTTCATAACTCATATTGTATGTTAAGAATAGGAAAGAAGCAAACAGCATTATCTTCTTATAGTTTTGAAACTGATTTAATATTGTTGTTATTTGTTGAAGATATAAGTGCATGTAATCTTTGTGATGTATGTTATAAATAAAAGCATAAACATACGAAGAAGCTGGCATGCACACACATAATACTTTACCGTATCTTTTAGTGATTTCGGCTCGTTGCAAATCATCTACAAACAACATACAGCAGACAATCAGTTAGTGTGCATGCCACTTTACTAATTCTATTCTATTATTCTTGCACACAATAAATGAGATGCCAAAAAATACTCATACATATTTTACAACTTGTCACATGCCTAAATTGCAAAATTCCACTTATGAACAATGAATTTTCCAATGTTTTAGTTGTAGGGAAAAAGACAAATTATTTTTATATAATAGTATGAGAATTAATCTTCACTGTGGTTTTGTATGCTATGTTTAATTGATTTATTTATACTGGTAATTAAAATGGTAAACTATAATTTCGAGTATTTTGTATGTAAAATGTTTAACTTTTGAAAATTGCGACAACTTAAGAAAGACTGCAAAAGAAGATGCGAAATAATGAAGAAAAACAGAGATAAAATACAAAAGTGACAGTCTTTGGCAATGGTCTGAACGCCTATTTCAAAGAAAAACGATCTAAACGCAATAGATACACAAAAACCAGTATGTATCAATGTACAAGAAAATGACATAATTTGTTCTATAAATATTTTATATTTTACTGACCGTATCTCTTGCTGGGGTCTCCAACCTTCCTCAACCTAGCGTCAGCTCCTTTAGCTGTCAAGGGCGAGTTCATCTTAACACATACTTCAGGGTAGCTCAACAATCCAACGTGTTTAGTGTAAGCGCCTTCAGGAGCATCTCCGTCAGTTTCAAAAGGCGGAACACCAGAGATGGCAGAATCAGATGTCATCGGCCACGCGCGACCGTAAGTCGGAATGCCTACAAGGATCTTACTAGCGGGGGCTCCGGTCTCCATCCTGGAAAATAACACAATGTAGGGGGACGTCTTCAACACTAGAATATTATAACTACAAAATTCAATAAAGAGAAGATTCTTACTAGAATCATAAAACTTCGCACACAAAAATAAACATTTACGTAAAGGAATATTCAAATTTAGGAAAATTTTATCCGCCTTCATTACTCATGCAACATGAGTGTTTTCTGCATCCATCGGATTATAGATTTGAATTTTGTAATTATGCATTTTTATGTACGCATATTCTTGTCTGATTTTCAGGTGTTGTATGATTCTACGCAAGAATTTTCTTGTGGTAAGTTGAGGAGTAATCTTACCAATGGCGGACTTGGTGGTCAACGTTGTTGTCCTGGTGTCGGTCGATGAGTTCGTACAAGGGAGATGGGTAGTCCACTTCTTTAGGGTTGCGTTTGGGTGTTTGGAAATCGTATGCCTGGAGGTTGACCCAATCCAAGTGTTGGACGAGGGCCCTGGTGTCGTAATACACTAAAAACAAATTCAATTAACTGCTTCTTCAGTTGCGTTAGTTAGTCTTTCTCACCTGTGCTGTTGACGTTGGGGATGACGCTCAAACTAAGCAGCAGTCCATCGTGCCTGAAGACGTTCTTGAGTTCTCTGACGAGCGCGGTCATCTGTTCTCTGTGTTCCTCTTCCTTGTCGTCTTTGCGGCTGCCGCTGACACCGATCTTCTTCTTGAAGCTGTGCCACAGGGAGCCGATCTTGCTGCGGACCTTCTTCGGCTTGGTGGTCGGGAACTGCCACGCCAGGTCCAAGCCGTCGAAGTTGTACGCCTTGATGAGAGTGTGCGCGGAGTTTACGAACGCTATGCGGGTCTCGGCTGCTTCCAGCTATAATATACAATAAAGGTTTTTTCACAGCTATTTATTTTCATTTTGCTTGGAGTTATCCAACAAGTATTAATCATTTATAAATGATTTATTTGATAATATACTGCTACATTTGTGATAGTTGTTCATGGCGTATAAATTATAAGATAACTGCACTCAATTATAAAAATTATATTTCTGAATATTGTATTTTAATTATTCCTGCACTTAAATTAATATATCAGTTACTAGAAATGGTAATTAAACTTATTTCTTATTTCAAAAAACGTCTAATCACGTCACATCGTAAGTTTTGTTATTGGACGGTGGCGCCACTGACAGATGAGAAAAGTGTTGAACTATATTCGCTTGGACAGTAAAACAGATTCAATATTATTAATGAAATTAATAAAATAACGAAATATAAAATACAATACATTAATAATTAATGAATTATTATATAACAATTAACGCTTTTGAAAATGAAACAAAATAAGCATAATAATTTTTTTGTAATAAACTACTTAAACTGTTGTACCGACCAAGTTGGCATAGTTCACAACTGTCATTGGTAGAGGCGCTGATAGTGCGCCAAATTCAAATAGAGCAATTTAATTAAAAATAAAATAAATAATTGTAATACATAATGAATAATATTTAAATTGTAATTTCTTGACTGTTTAGGTAAATGGAATGAAAAAGTAACAGAGTTCTCAGTCTTCAAAGTTAAATTTATTTATTAACAGATGATAATCATCACCGACGTTTCGCTAGCAAATCTACCTTCCTCAGGGTTCTAGGAGAAAACCACATACAATAAACTTAATTGTATTATTTTTGTATGATGTTTGTAATTTATTGTATGTGGTTTTCTCCTAGAACCCTGAGGAAGGTAGATTTGCTACCGAAACGTCGGTGATGATTATCATCTGTTAATAAATAAATTTAACTTTGAAGACTGAGAACTCTGTTACTTTTTCATTCCATAATGAATAATGGCCATGATACATACAGAGTATGTGAAACTGCCACATCCAAAATTGATAAAAAGCATGAAAATTGTTTTGGATTATTAATTTTTACTCTCAAATTTGAACCGCTAAGTAAATTAATAATTCAATTCAAATTCAAAGAGAGGAATTAATTCCAATAAACAACAATTTAACAAAATCCCACTTTTGCTTTACTTTGCTTCTAAAATATCAAATCTATTTACACTTTACAAGAAAGGTTTACCTCTAGTACGTCTACTGTCCCCAATAGTAGTAACCACATACCCATTGACATAAGTTTGGAAAACATCCGGCCTATTTTTACTTACAATTGTCATGTACTTGTCGTCTTCATCTTGAGCATCAGCTCCACCACCGACAGACAATAAAATCCTCAGGCCTGGGAATCGTCTCTTGAGCTCTGTGATTTGTTGATAATGGTTCTTAGTGACGTCACGGGCCTCATCGAGGGGCACTAGCTTGTGGGTGGCGCCGTTCAGAGCGGCGTAACCGTACACCAAGTGGGTACAGAAAGCGAGAGCTGGGTCTATGTCGCTTATCTGCATTTTGCCTTGGCCTGCAGAACAACAGATTTGTTTATTTTTGTACTATGAACGTGGACGAGGTGAGAGAAGTGTAAAGCCCTGATCACACATGGATTCTTTGTAGATTCTTTCATGTTTGTTAATCGCGGTAAACAATAAATTTGCTTTTTTGAAGCATCAATGAATTAGAAATGTTTCATTGAAGATTCAATTCTCACTGGTATTATTTTTCTCAGGATCCAGAAACATGAAAAAATTCTCGAAGAATCCTTTTGTGAACAGAGCTTAATTTGATAAAGAATTTCTAATTCGTTGATAGCTTCAAAACAGTAATTCAGAAGCATAAAAGAATCTTTAAAGAATCAATGTATGACCATTAACGGAACAGATAGCTGAGTGCATAACATGATTACTGTGGTTCTGACAATTCAGGTTCAAATCCAATTCACAGTTTAGCTCCACAAAAATCTCATTTGTGCTGTACTGTTAATTAACAACAATGATTGATTTGACGGCTGGTAACCGCACACACGGTAAAATATTTCTATGGCAATAATGTGCAATATGTAAGCCTATTACATCAAAGTTGTGTAAAAGTTACAAAAATAATTGCTACAATTATCAAATTACTTTTTATTCTGTTTAATAATAGTTCTTCGTATTACTAGATAAAAAAAGGCTTTGCTAAATTAAATAACACGCTCGCTAATCTGCTTCTAATTAAACATTAATTATCACCAGAGGGTTCAAACATGATAACTTTTTACACAAACAAAATGTGAGTGTATTAGTGCTTCGACTGCTGATTTCTTGTCTTGTTAACTTTTTACACTTCTGATTTTGAGTTCATGGTCATGGAACAGAACTTCAAAGAAATAGATATCATAATTTGAATAGTTTCAAGGTGACAGGAAAATTTTACAGGGAATTTTGGACCATTAATTGTTATTAATTTATTATTAATTGCATGAATAGTTATAAGAAAAAGTTGCAGCAATATTGAATCACTTATAGGAGAATTTTAATATATGCATTTTAAAAAGCCGGTCAGGGACTTCAATATAAACTTGATTTACATAATTTTCACCGAGATTAACAACAAATTTTAATGATTCATTTGCTACGAAATACAAAGCAAAATAGGGCGGTACAATATTCAAGATTGTGACTTTGTTTTTAAAAACTATGAACTAAAGAATTAATTAATAAAAACAACCAATTTCGTCAATTTTAAACTGTTTGATGCAGGGACTCGAATCGAATCGGAACAGGAACGAAAACCGGAACGAACCGCAGCTATTTTAGTAAACCGCGAACCAACTTGAATCTTCAGAACAACGTAAGGAATCGATTATATCAAACAAAATTTAATTGTATGCATTAATAAAGTAAGAATCCTATATAATAAAATGCAAAAATAATTCTTATTTTCTTTAATTGTTGTGGCAACAATGTATTGTGCGAATTTTTTAATTTAATAATGCTTTGTCATTACTTATGTTAAATTTTAGATTTTTATTTTGAACAATTCTGTTGCTATTACCGAAACAAAATTAAATTTGGCAATAACTGGTCTGACTGGTCAATATTATACAAATATTAAGCAATATTTGCTTGTCAACTCAAATAAATCATATTTTAAATACAAGATTCGAACATTTGTACTTACTTTCTCTTTTGGAGGCGACGGCATCGTAATAGCACACCACCTTCTGCTGCGACGCAACCTGGGCCCCCAGCTGTAGGGCCCCAATGAGCAGCACAAGAGCCGCTAAGTAGAGCTTCATGTTCACTGCAGCAGTCACAGAGCTATACTGACAAGTCTACGACCACTGACTCGTTTTTAACATCAACTTGAGAGCTATACGTCATCCAGAAGAATAATAAGAGTGTTTTGATTTGTGCTCGGTTCGCAGAAGTTAGGGAAATACTTCTTCTAGCTGAAACATCAATATGTTTTAGTCGTTTTGTTTGTTATTATGTTTGATAAGAGTATTGTTGATTGATACATTACTTGATTACTTGAGTGTGGCAAACTCACATACTGTAAGACATCGGAGTAGATATTTATTGATTAGAGTAAGATTCAAACGCACTCCATAATATTATTTTAGTTGCTGTGAAAATCAAAGTAAATTTGTAGTAGGATTTTGTGAAAATCTGTAGTTGCTACAGATCTATAAAACTGTAAAATCGCAATTAAATTTATAAGCATATGAACACTTTTGTCAACAAATATTGATGTGATTTTGTTCAATATTTGAAGATTTACAAATTTGTAAAACTTATAGATTTGCACAGAATCCCACCATTAGTTTACAATATTCTGTTTTACGTTGAAATCAATATATTCATATTTATACAGTATGATCTACAAATTCGTGCATATATTTTAAGAGGCCCGTTTCCCTCCTAAAATTCAGCACAAAAAGTACAAACGTAGCGAGTGTATTATGGCCAGTACAAGAATGCTCAAATTGTATTTCAACAAGGATTATATACTTAAAGGATCAATTAACAGTTGTGCCTGTTTTAAATTTTAATTAAAAAATTGTACACGACTATAAAAATTCCGAAAAATTCATAAAAATTTCCAATTTATGCAAACTTTACACGGTTATATCTCCTAATAGAAATTTATTTTTAATATTTTAAAAAGGCTCATCTGTAGATCCATTCTTTCTCTATTAAATGTTGAAGTCAATAATAAACTAACAATTTACTCGCAACGAAAACATTTTTATTACAGTATTTTTCAACTTCACAATGATATTGCATTGTTAGGATGCGGTAAAGTAAGAGTTTTGGGCTGGTTATAGGCAGTCGTAGTTTTTTTGTAATCATCCAAAAAGAATAATTTATACAAATGACATTATTTATCCTAAATAAGTCTAGCTACTGTGGTACAAAACAAAAATATGTACCATTAATATTTATAAGATGTTTTGAATGATATTATTAAATGAAATCTTGTACGATTTTGTATGTAGAATAATTTTCTTAAACGATTATATAACTCAAACATGACCAATTGTCTGTAAGGTGAAACCTTGACCATCCGAAGGCCAGTCTTAAGTTTCTCTTGTAAATAAAAACGAACTCGTAACATAAACAGCATAAAAAATATTAAGAGCAAAACAAGGTTGAGATCTGAATCATTTACAAGTTTATAAGGTTCCTTTTAATTTTAAATATTTAACATGTTAATAGTATCAACAATGAGGTAACTCTATTGAAATTAGAAAACAGTTAGTAATTGTTTGCATTATATTTTTAATCACCCATAACTCTATTGTGTTATTTTAAACAAAATTGTACAGTATAATTGGTTATACAGTATTTTATTCATATATAATAGGCAGTCGTAGAAGAGTAAGATTTACGATACATTTTTGCACTTTGTTACTTAACTTAATTAGACATTGTTAAAGCAGAAACTATTAAAAATTGTAAATCGTTTTTCTAAATTTCAACTTCCTGGAAATGTATTTTCAGTTAAAGCAGATTTAATCGCAACCATTCATTCTAATTTAATTTAAAAAACGTTCTGAATGCCTTTTGTTGTTTACATGTTGTGTATATTGTTGTTTAGCATGTTCTTTGTTTATTTTACACGATGCGCAATTGTTACGCAACGCATTATCCTGTGATTCATTTGTTTTAACAATTGATAAGTTGCGAATTTTAATTTTGATCACGTTTATTCAATTTTCCTTATTAATGTAGCTCAGTATTACATGGCGAATTGAATAAGTGCTAAGAATAGCCTTTGTATAATTTAAATACGCAATCATAAAATCCCAGATAACGTATTAAACCTCATTCACATCTAGTTTTCAGGTTTATATTTATATTTACGTTTAAAAAAGTTTAAGTTCATGTAACTAAATACGAGTATTCACACTTCCCATTTTCAAGTACTGTATATGCTTGTATTTAGTTATATCAATTTAAACTTTTTTAAACGGAAACATAAATGTAAAACTTAATGCTTATGTGAATTAGGCTTCAGTTACAATAGACAATTATAGAATTCCAGATATCGTACAGTTTCAAAAGTAGTCTGTATTATTTAATTAAAGATAAATACTTGTTTTCTATGCTTGCCATAGTTCAAAGTGTATCAAAAATGTTATCTGCAATTTAATTACATTTTTTAATTGTATATAGGCTGTAAAAATAATATTCCAATTGATTTGTTATCAGTTATAATAATTCCATAACATATGTTTATTAAATAACCCAATTTAAAATTTACCTACAATGTTTAATCAATTTTTTGAGTAAATAATCTTTAACCCACTTATCTATCGCTTATGAAATAATTAAAAATAGAAGCAGAATAAAACAACAAAGTTATCAATAAATAATTATTATATTTCACTCAGTTAACATGATTACATCTTTTCTTGCTTTTCACAGCCCTGATTATATATATTTTTATCAGTACTAGCAATTGATAGTCTAAGATACTATTGTAGTGTTAGTTCGTCAAATTATACCATTTCCAACCTTTAAACTCAATACGGATAATATATTCAAAACTGGGTTAAAACTAATTAAGTATTGTGTAAATAAATAATATAAACATTATGTAAATAAAACAAAGAATGCATTGATATATATTTGTACGGGACATAGCTTCCTTATTAACCTGGACTCAATTTTGTTTTCCATTTAAGATATGTTTCTAGACGTCGCAAATATTTTTAATAGTATTCCATTTGTATAATAAATAAAACGTAATAGGTATTTACTTAACTAAATACTGTGTACTGTACTTATTTATGGCAGTCTTTCCATTTATGAATAAAGACTAGCCTTTATACTAAATTATTTTCGTTTCAATACTTGAATTATTCAAGTACGATGAAAATTTAACTTCTAAGCGTAGAATTTAAGGTGGCAAATCACTGTATATTTTTGTCATAAGAAGAAACAATGATTAATCTTTTATAATATTTAACGTAAACGTGTACAAATTATTTTTGAACCTTTTCGATACATAAATAACTATTATGATGCAAAATTCTTAACCATTTGCCGTCAACGACTGTGAATCATATATCCGCGGACGATTTGCCACCGTAATCAAATGTAATAAACAGTTACTAGTCAAATAAGTACCATTGATAACAATCAAAAGAATTTAGTTGCATTTATTATAAATTATTTCAGTTAACTATCAGTGTATTCAGATCTACGAGTATTAAAAAACAACAACGAATATATTGAGCAGTTTATTATAACTGAACTGATTGATAAACGATCAAATGGAATACACAAACTTTTGTAAAACAAATAAATTCCAACCAAAAAAAATGTAAATACCTGTTTCGAAACTTCTACCTATCTCTTAGTTATTCTGATGGATAAAATTCAACGCACTTCGCACATAAGCCAACTTGGCTCTTCGTAAGAAACTGGAGATCAGTAGGTACTCTGGGTACGTACGCCGGGCTTGTTCGTGGGGGTACCTGGGGGCCGTGTTCGCGCGCCCTTCACACAGAACCTTCGTCGTGAGGCAGAGCAGCCACTGCAGGAGCTCGGGGCTCGAAGGGAGCTTCGATGATGACAGCCACTTGGATGGGGCCCACAGGAGGAGCTGGCATACGCTGGCCGCCACCGAAGGCTCCAAACGCTACAGGAAAATCATTTTACAATTGCAATAAACATACATTTTATTTTTTGTAACGACTGTCAAAAATATTTGACTCAATAAATTGAATTTCGCAGATGTTACTAATAACAACGGCCGTGAAATGTATCGTGCACGAATGTTTTACTTCGCGGCCTGAATTGTCAATGTCAATTATTTTTGATAGTTGCGCAAAAACGTAGTTTAGGAACGTTGTTACGATCTTTGGCGAGATAAATATGTATCATGCTTATTAGAAAAGGAATATACGAAATTGTTGTTCATTATTATGATTCTATGTTCGAGGGTTGTCCGTAAAGTAAGGTTCCCAGTGATTTTTCACAGTGTAAAACATGTTTAATTCCATAAATGCGTACATTTTTGGAAAGTTCAGACTTTTAGCTATTTTTCTACATAGTCGCCACTGCAGTCAATGCATTTTTGCATGCGGTGTACGAGCTTTTGAATGCCCGAGTCAAAAAATCTGCCGCCAAGCCACGCAGATACGTCCGGAACGCTCCTCATCCTGGACGTCAGTTCAGTTCAGTTCTTAAACTCTTGCTTGAACTCTCTGCACCATTTGCGCACGTGTTGTAGGCTCATACACTTGTCTCCATAGATTTCGCATAGCTGGGAATGGGTTTCTACCGGCGCAATGTTTTTTGCAGACAGGAAACGGATCACCGAGTGCAGCTCACATCTGCAAAAAACATTGCGCCGGTAGAAACCCATTCCCAGCTATGCGAAATCTATGGAGACAAGTGTATGAGCCTACAACACGTGCACAAATGGTGCAGAGAGTTCAAGCAAGAGTTTAAGAACGGGCGTACTGACGTCCAGGATGAGGAGCGTTCCGGACGTATCTGCGTGGCTTGGCGGCAGATTTTTTGACTCGGGCATTCAAAAGCTCGTACACCGCATGCAATAATGCATTGACCGCAGTGGCGACTATGTAGAAAAATAGGTAAAAGTCTGAACTTTCCAAAAATGTACGCGTTCATGGAATTAAACATGTTTTACACTGTGAAAAATCACTGGGAACCTTACTTTACGGACAACCCTCGTAATAATATTAAACAATTTTAAAACATCGTTTATTCCTTTTTCATTCATAAAAATGTCGCTTGGTCCTTTCTGATATACATGATCCAATTTATAAAATACTACTGCTTGAAAACAACCCTGATTTATTTTATTTTGGGTTTACGAAACAACTAAATTATAAAACTAATAAATTAAACTAAGAAGTTGGAGTAGCGAAGTATTGGCGAAGTTTACTTTGTTAATTTAGTTATTGTAATGATGTGTTATTTTCAATTCAATTTTATAATGTAATTTCTAAATTTAGTTCTTTGTATAAACCCAGCATTAGAGACAAATACCAAATTAGTTACTAATAGACGATTAAATAATTGAAATACACTGCCTAATAAAACACCACATTCTCAAAATAACAGACAACTCTCATTAAGCGGTATGATTAAAATATTTTACCTTTTTTGGGTTGCGGCACAACATATTCATGATTAGCGCCTTGACAATAGGGGGCACATGATCCGGCAGCGGGGGCAGATCCTCCTCATTATAATCAGCGCTGCGCAGTCTCGCTTGTACCCCACTGGGCCCATTCTCAGTATTATAAAACGGATTCTGGGCCCCGAATATTTCATAAGCAATACATCCAACAGCCCACAGATCTGATTTACCGTAATTAATCGAAGAAAATGTTCCTGGCTGTTGGGTTATTACTTCAGGGGCCATCAGGGCTGTGTTGCCCCCTAGAATCATAAACTAATTAGAAGGAGCACTTGTGAAGAATTATGAATCATTAGTGAATCGATAAATGCAAGTTTTAAATTGCTGTGGCGTCAATTAGCAAAACTTTCAGCTAATTTATATGATTTAATAATCCAATTTATACGTTTATTAATATAAATAAAGAATAAAAAGATAATAGAATTTAAAATTTACACTGAAATGCAGTAGTACGACGTCAAAAATATATATTTTTTTCAGACTGGAACCTTTTACGTGCGATTTCTCAATAATTACTGCGGTGACACATAGTTTTTATTTTTTAAATAAATACCTCAGACATTAAAGAGTAACATATTCGTTTTCCAAACATGTGTTGGGTTGTTTTGATATAATATTTCCTAATCGTTTAGTCACAACTACTAACCTCCATATACGCAATGCACTTTAGCGCGTTTTAGTGTCAACTTTAAATTCAATTACCTCCGTTATTTCAATGGTTACCTATGAATTTTAATTTTTATTCAAATGTTGTATATTAATTTGAGTTATATTTTGGGTTGTGACCACAGTGGATTTACTACCTTAACAAAATACAGATTTCACAACCAAACTCATAAACTGATTTATTGTAACATGTTTTTTGCTCTGGATTTGGTAGCAAAAGAAGCGCTTTATATTTTATCTCTCACCTTTGTCGATTTCCATGGAGTTGTACGGCAAGTGCAACCCGTTGACTTTATCAGCAAGACAGCAGCCGAAGTCTGTGAGCACGAGGATAGGTGCCGAGTGTTCTTGTAAGTCTAAGAGGATGTTGTCGGTCTTCAAGTCTCGGTGGGCGACTCCTGCAGAATGGATATGAGCCACGGCTTCCAGAAGCTGAGCTAACAGAAGAAGCGAAGTTCTAGGAGATGGCGGACTCTCTAAGTTGGATAAATATGACGCCAGACTGCAGTCGTACCTACAAACATACACATTATTCAATAAATTACAAAAAATTCTTGTCCTGGTATTGGTATGTTAAAAATAAAAGTATTTTTGACAGTTTGACAACTGGTGTTGGTATGTTTCAAGTACAAGACAATGACAAAATAAAATGCCAAATATTTTGAAACATTAATTATTATATGATGTTTATTTCTCTCTTACCGTTTCATGACAAGGAATAGCGACATATTTCTGCCGGAGCCATCAGGATGTATACGAGGGGGCAAAGCAGCGGGGTACATGGTCGTAGCGCCCCTCAGACGAGGCACAGGCGCCGTGAACACCGAGTACATGGCTACTACATTGGGGTGTGGTGATAGATGAACCGTACGGGACATCAAACTACAAAAAATAATTCATATTTTATTAAAACAATTATAAATTACGCTTTTGTTGATGAAGTTTGCTTCATGATGTAAATAAATGCAGAATAAGGTTTAAGGTATAACAACCACACAAATGCGATAAGATAAAAATATAGAATAACGGGGAAAATAAAAAGTTCTTATCAACCGCCCTGCCGATAATAATTTCTAGAACAATGCACTAATTTAGATAAAACGATAAAAATATACCACAATAAAATGAAACTTACTCCATTTCCCAGTTAGAAATCGTAACCGGACTATAATACCGCCTTGCCGGAACCGTCTCCCTATACATGGCCCTCAGGATAGCCATAGCGCTGCTCTGCACATCATAGTTGAACATCATCTTCACGGCTAGCGGATATCCGGTGATCGAATCCTTGATCTCCGCGCTGATTTCCATCTTCGACTCGTCTGTAGTGACATTCGCTCGGACTGTGTCTTCTTCAGAGGCTTCGGTAGCTGGAGGGGGCGTTGCCTCAGGCGTAGGGATCACTCGGGCTGCGTACACCACAGCGGAGCACCCTTTAGCGATCGGAACACTTAGTTCTAAGTTGCTGAAGGATAGAGGAGTCGTTTCTAACGATGGGCTGTCTAGAGTGTAGTCGGTTGTTGTCCATTTTTGTTTTGAGACTGCTTCCTACAAATATATTCGAACATAAATCACTTCTTTAACGCTAGAATATTTATTCTTACATATAATCATAAAACTCATACATAAAGCAAATATACCAAGATGCAGTAGACACAGATAATTATTCAAATCTAGAAAAATCATATGCGTTAGATTCTAACGTATTCTGCTCGAGAGTTCGCTGGAAAAATTCCAACACCTTTTTCTAGATTTGAATATTCCTTTACATGCGTTTTTGCATCCATCGGATTCTAGATTTGAAGTTTCAATTTACATATTTTTGTGTATGCATTTTCTTGTCTCTGAATTTACGAATGTATGCAAGAATTTTCTAGCTGAGTTTTCAAGAATTGGGTAATACAAATTCATCAAAACTATTTACATAATAGAAAGTTCAATTTATAAACAAAAATGATGTAGGCAATAAAGAATTTTAACAATTACGTAATCATTTTAAAATTAAATCTGACACAACTATGAATATATTATACTCACTCATAACACCAATTATTTACAACTGCTTATTCAACAAATCAAACAAACATTGCATTCAATATTAAATAATATGAATAATTTTACCTATGCTGGAAGCTTGTAACAAATAATTAAACATAATATTTTTGTACGATATGTCGATAAAATTATGGAGTAAGATGCAAACTTACGCGTATTTCCAAGCAGATGCCTTCAAGCTCATCATCCTTAGTCAGAATGCCAGTTCCAGAAGCCAAGCTGACCCCAACGAAAGCAAGAAACGGCCCAGAATCCCCAAATAGCATTCTGAAACCCCGGATAAAATCATCAACATCAAACAACACTCATTGTGAATTCCATTACCGTTTGGCGGCCTTCTTTCTTAGGTCCGCAGCCAGAGAATTAGTGACTCTGTTGAGGACGCTGTCCACAAAGAGCCTCCTGGCGTGCAGGCCAACTTGCAGGCCGACATTGCGGAGCGCGAAGTTACGTGCGGTGATCTGCTGCGGTACGACAGCAACGTTTCTCACTGGTTTTACGTGTTCGGCAATTGTATTTGTGTTAAATTCTCTCCTGTACAAACTGCGTACGATGAATGTACCATGTTTAAACAGACGCGTACCTATTGCCCGAAGCGACATTTTGCACTATTAGTGCACGGATTTCGCACCGTAGGTGTGCAACAATTAATTTTAGACACTGACACTATCAGATATTATATTTTTTGTCGGTTTTTTCCAATGTTGACATTTCAAAGGACTGTCGGCCATTTAGTCAAATGCTCCTTGGTCAAAAGGTCAACTTGACAGATCAGCAGGGAAATTTGCTCGTTGCTAAAACAGTTTCCTAGTGACATTGCCGTCAAATTGACAAGTAAACATAACCAAATAATATTGTCAGTTTAAATTTTAAAATATTTATAAAATAAGATGGTAAGTAGTAAGTAGGATACATCTTGCTGTTTTTTCTGTAATTTAACGAGGCTATTACTTGTAAATTTCTAGAGATTTCGGTGGTGTGGCGATGGCGATTGCCCAGACTGGGTGTTAGCAGAGATGGCAACTTTATCGCGACTCAGTTCAGTAAAATTAAAAATGCTAGCGATGCTCGTTGCTCAAGGGTTGCTTTCACCACCTCTTGATGTAAGAAAACCCTTTCTCAACCCCAAATTTATATCTAAACGAGCCTGTTTTTACAGATGGAAAAAGCAGAAAAGTTATTTACAGACTCAAAACTAGGTAGTTTTATACAAAGTTTACACGTAAGGTTGTTTAATTATAAACTGAAACATTGTAGATGATTCCAGTGTAGTTCAACGCTGCATTTCTTGCGTTTCCTGGATAATTTTAGGGACAACGCGCTATGGTTGTGACGCAGCTGCTTTAGGGGGCGAACTACAACAATTGGGGCTACCGAGAGAGCACGCCCTAGCTATTAAAAGAGTTTACACTGACCATGCAGAGGCTCTGAAAGCTAAGCTACAACAACAATCACTTAGAGGTACATTGTTGCTGTTTCTACAGTAATAATTTAATGTATTGTTGTTGTTACCCTAGTAATTTTGTACAAAATTATGCGGCAAAAATATTTTGAAAATAAACGAAAGGTTTCAAAAATTATGTAAAATTTTAACTTGTCTTCGTAAAATATGTTTAAGATTTTGGTCACCATTTTGCACCGATGCCTTTTTAACATTAATAACTATAAAAATATTGCTTAAATAAATAGAATCAGGCATGAAACGAATTCAGATGCAAATGGATTAAATTTAAATGCTTTCAATTTCGCTAATAATAATAAGTAGCTAGGTTTTTTAATGTATTTAATTTTATGAAGTTAGTAGCCGTTTTAACAGATTTTTTATTAATTCGTTTTATAATTATTATTCTTATAAGTCGGTAGCCGTTTTAACCGATATTCTACTAATTATAGTCAGTAGCCGTTTTAACAGATTTTTTATTAATTCGTTTTATAACAGAGTAAAATTCAGTTAAGGAGAACCCTGCGCGAAGTACGAATCCTCGTCTCAAGGCATAGACGATAAACAAGAGGAAACTTAGCGTAGTTTTCTCTTCTATAGAGTCTGTCTCCTGTCTGTTCTACAGAACATCAGCTTCAATATCTGTTATTCTCATGTTGACGTTCATAGTGTTTTGCTTCATGTAACGCTGTGAATTTTGTAATTGATTGTGATTGAGTTATATTTGTTTCCTTTGAAAATTAAGTGAAGTGCAGCGTAGCATATACTCGCTAGCTTCGCCTTCTTGCGCAGCTCAGGGTCCTAGATATTTGAATTTTACTCTATTATACGTATAGTCGGTAGCCATTTTAATATAATATTCTATTAATACTTTTTAGAATTATACTAATTACTAATTATTTAATTACACAACGAAACTATTACAGTCCAAGAGCTAGCGGTCAAATTTACAACACCTGTTAAAAAAACAAAGGGTTCTATAAGAGTGCTACTTGCTTGATTAGTATGGACATTTCATTAGTTGCGAAATTGAATGCCTTGCATATCCACTTAGGACTGGCAGACCGAACATTCTATCTTCAGCAGATATGCAAGGCCCGCCCTTCAATTTCACGACTAATAAAATGTCCACACTAATTTGACCACTAGTTCTCCATATACAAAACACAATAATTCTGAAATTAAGCAAACTCTTTCTTATAGAACCCTTTGTTTTTTTTAACAGGAATTAATAATTTCTATCGAAACGCTGTTTATATTTCATTTTCCATTAAATATGAAGTGTTTCCATAACAACTTCATTCATTTGTTGGTGTTATTGTTAAAAAACCCAACAATACTTGCCGTACATTTTCGGATTGTAAATAATTTAGTTACCTTGGTATTTATTTTCGTAGTGAACCCGCTGTCTAAAGTAACATTCCACCCTCAGCCAAGTGTGGACGCCATAGAAGTA
Organism: Agonum fuliginosum; assembly: GCA_947534325.1. Classification (NCBI taxonomy): domain Eukaryota; kingdom Metazoa; phylum Arthropoda; class Insecta; order Coleoptera; family Carabidae; genus Agonum; species Agonum fuliginosum. The sequence continues at coordinate 31,013,695 of OX384042.1, read as the reverse complement.
GAACTAAATATTGACACCGATTTCTCAACTACACGCCGAGTCCTGGTGCCTCGGTCACTCCTCGAAACCGTCGTCCAAGACGCAAAGTTGGCCCTGAATCACATGGAGGAACTCAAAGCAGCCGATCACACTCTGTGATAAATACACCAACATGTTCTATATAAGATTTATTGTTAATAGAGATTTTTTAAATAAAATATAATTTAATTAATTCAGGTCTGATCAAAAAATGACTTACTTTTGAATAAATGAACTGCAAATAAGTGGCATTTCAATAATTTCTGCAACATAAAAATAATGGCAGTTAGTAAAGTAATATTTCAAAGACAAATTGTAAGAATGTGAGTTTATTTTTTCACAATTAGACAAAATATCTTTATCTACTTTGAAAATAATTCTGGATTTAATTATATACATACGAACTAACGGAATAAAACTTAACAATACTTTCTAATGATATTATTACAAAATTAATAATCAATTCATACATCATAAGAAATTCTTAAAAGATATTCACATTTCACACTTGACAAACGCTTCTACTGGTATATTTCCCTGTTTCTGTAGTTCTGTGAAGATGAAGATTGCTCGCTGGAAGTCCCAGTTTGTTTCTGTTAGGCATCTGCAAACAAACAACCAATCAAATTACTTCCATGCCATTTTACTTGACAGCAGTACACTTGTCACGGTAACAGCATCAGAATTTCATCAATTCTGTTCAAAATAATAATCCGAATAATTCTTACAATACATTATTGCGACAACAAATAGAGAAAATAAGAGATAATTTTTGCATTTTTATATTCAAGATTCCTACTTAATTAATACATACAATTAAATTTTGTTTGGTATAATCGATTCTTTACGTTGTTCGGAAGAGTCCCGCAAGAAATATTTTTGAGAAAACATCAAACAGTATAAAATTGACTAAATTGATTGTTTTTTCTAAAGAACTGTTCGCACGAGAATTCTTTGAAAATTCTGAATCCTGGAAAAGAAGAAGTTTTCTTCTTTCTAGTGAAAATTACCTGTTAAATTGCGGTGCCGCTAAATTAAATCTTCAATGAGTTTTGAAAAAGTAGATTTTACAATTTATTGATTGCTTCAAAATTATGAATTTTTTTTTTCAAGATTCAGAATCTTTCCAAGATTCAGAATTTTGGTAGAATCTTCAAAGAATCCTTGTACGACTATTAGGTATTTAAAGAATATCGTTATGTCAGTCTTTATAAACTTACATGTCTTCAAAAACAAAGTCACAGTCCTATTTTGCTTTGAATTTCATAGCAAGTGAAAATATTTGTCAGGAGTAAACTTACTTCGTTGAATATTCCAAGTTCATGCCGGATTGTTGGGCCATCGTCTGCACCATTTGTTGTTTCGTGGCGTCGTCTGGAGTAGGCGCCGGTGTTGGGGGCGTAATCCCTATCGCAGGGACTGCCTGGGGCACCTGAACAACCACTGGTGCTGGGATTGGCGTCTTGAATGCAATCTGCAATACAAACATCAAAATTAAACTAATTACATTATTCTCAAATGAATGGAAATAATACAACTAGACATGCAATTCAAATTATAAATAGGTGTCATTGAATTACTTACTTTAATTTGGGAGTCAGTGGCATTTGTAATGTGAAGCTCTTCGTTGATGATACAGAAACCTGAACCCGCAGGTACGATGACTAAAACGCGACTAAAGCATCGGAGTGGTGCTGTTTTTTGTCCGCTTTCCAATTCGCGGAATATTCCTGTTACTGACAACATTAGTAGGTGAGGCTGCAAAAGAAAACATATTTAAGATTCATTCACAGTTATGAAAATAAAAATAAGAATCTAACAAATTGAATCTTATGAAAGTGTTCATAACATAAAAATGTCAAATATTTCTTGCATAATACTACAATACGTAGTGGGTAGAATATGGCGGGAAGTCTTACATATCTATATGTTTATTTCTTATGTTTTAGGCAGTTCAACACATCAATCATGGTTGTGAAATAAACAAATAGTTAAACTTACTGTGAAAAGGCTGAGATCGACGGTGAACGAATGAATATCATGCTTGGTCTTGGGCATTTCGGAGAGAAACGACACGACGGCCAGGTGGCCTTGCCTGAGGAGTCTATTCCTCCTGTCAGGATCCTGCACTCTGATGAGATTCCTGTTATCGGTCTGGTACCAGTTGAGCCAGCTGCTGTTCTTGGGGTTCATGCCGTAGGGGTAGGCCATAGTCATGGAGAACATAGCGTGCTCGTGGTAAGCCTGAAGAAGAGGCTGGCGGTTGTCCGTGTCGTAGATGATGAAGTATTGCTCGAGGAACTGGCGCACGATGTCTTGGCCCTCTTGTGCGCAGAGGAAGGTTTGTTGCCCCTTTGGCAGCGGGAGTTCTTCTATTAGGTCGAATCCGATCGGCGGTGGGAGCTCCACTCCGTCCTAACACAAGAAACTTTATATTTTTTTACACTTTTATATCGACAGATTATAAATGAATATACTGTAAAAGCTAAGTATGTTTGTTGTGTTGAATACAATGAAATAATATAAAGTTAAAACAAACAAAAAATGTATGATTGTATTTAGATCTTCTGTCTACAAAAGTAGTGAAAAATTGTAAGCATACGCACCAGTTTGAGAACCTTGGGAAACCGCTTCCTCACTTCGCTGTAGACAAATTAAAGGAACGAGCCGAGAGGCTCGAGTTAGATAACAATACTAACATCTGGACTTATCTGGAATCACTTGTACATGTTCTTCAATATACACAAACACTTCATACGAATAATCATCCACAATGGAAGAGAAAAACAAATTCAATGTGTTCAATCTTTAGAAGCAGAGGTAAATACACAGCTTAATATCACACAGCTTCAGAAATGAAGTATTTTATGTATCAGTATTTGGATTATATAAGAAAAACATTATTACAATTGTTCCAATACGATTACTAATGTAAAACATAACATATTGACTGTATTATTAAATAGATAATTATTTATATTACCTACAATAAATATTATGCAACATAATTTACTATTGTATTGAAAAACATGAAAAATACATTTGCTACTAATTTTTATACATCTTTTTTATTCTTTTCTTATTTTTTCTTGTTTATATTTTGTATTTTTTGTAATCAATTCCGCGTTCAATCAGAAAACAAATACATCTAACTGTAAATCATCACAAATAAATCTATCATCATCATCGAAGATTCGAAGTAACATATTCTTCATCATCATCATCATCATCATCGTTGAAGCTTGTACTGCTCGAGACCAAAGAACTTTGTTCTTGTATGATCTGAGGTAAATGTACAGCTGTGGTATCGTAGCAGTGCTTAAGATGTGCCGTCCACAGCTTTTTAAAGCTTGTGGGGTCACCGCACCTGATGTTGCAGAACTGTTGTTAAGTTGTTGTTCTGCAAGGTTTTGCAGATTGTTACAACACAGATTTGCGTGGTGGTGTGCAAACTGCTGGCAACGATGGAAAGAACTTGACTTGTAGAGCGGTCTTTGTGTTTTGACATCGGCGGAATTTGATTTTTTTATTTTTTTGGTATTTTTTTTATATATTTTTTTGTTTATTTATTTTTTGGTTGCAGATCTATTATTCATGTTTGTTTTAGTATATATTTTGTAATATTTATATGGTTATTTAATGTAGATAATATAAATTTTATTGTTGTTCATTGTTTAAATTTAGAAATGTAATTGTATTGTAACTTTGTAACAAGTTTAAAACATTTTTTTGTATTTTTTGAGTGATTTATTGAAATGTAGCAATATTTAGCTGTGTATTTAATTAATTCATAATAGATATTTATATAACAAGTACGCAAAATAGAGTTTTAGAGGACGTATATATTTACGGACGAGGTGCAAGCCGAGTCTTTAAATTAAGTGAGTCCTCCAAAACTCAGTTTGTGTACGTGTTAGATACAAAAAATTTAGTATATACTCGCCAAATTTGTTTAGTAACTATAAGAAATTATTCTCAAATCAAATTTTGAAAAATGGCGATGAAACAAAGAAAATAATCCTATAAAATTGTTTAGGTAACGTCATTTTAAAGGACATGATACGCTAACAGTTATTTATGTAACAAGTACGCAAAATAGTTTTAGACGACGAATCTATTTATGGACGAGGCTAAAGCCGAATCTTTAAATTAAGTGAGTCCTCTAAAACTCAGTTTATGTACATGTTACATACAAAAAAATTTAGTATATGCTCTCCAAATTTATTTAGTAATAATCCTGTAAAATGTAAATAACAGCTCATTGCGTACAGGTTTCGTTATTTTCCCTCAAATATTATTTTGCGACCCCAAAACAGTTCGCAAAGCAGCGATTTAAAAAGCATATACTAAAAATATGATTTTGGGGAGCATAATGCGCTACGCAGCTAACTTAATGATTTATGATGAATGTTGGGTATTCTTGTGTAGCGTGATTAAAATGTCATGATCAGTCTTACATCTCGCGTTCCAAGAAGGCATTTACTACACTTAAAGAATTTCTGATCAGTTATTCATGGGCGTCATGGCCCGCATGATGTCATATTACCTGACATACGACGCTTGGTCTTTGTAGTTATCGCAGAGCGGGTTTCCGTCCAATACGAGGTCAATGACTGGCAGACCGCGCAATGGGTCCAGACTTGACATTTGTCGGAGCTAAAACAAACCAAATATTATTATTAACACAACAACACTTCCTTTTTTAAAAATATTTTAATAAATAATTAATTTATCGCAATATTTTTTACTTCAAATAAAAGATTATATTATTATAGTCTACAATTTTAACATTTTATAAATTGTTTTGTCATAGTACTTTCGGAATTAAAGTATTAATTATAATTTAGAGTATGAAACTTCAGTATCTTGTTGTGTCCATGATTATTTAATATTTTTTATCTACGAGAGAATTTAAAAAACTCGAAAAATATAAAAAAATCCTTTTAAATTTTAATTAGGATCAAAACAAGTTTGCTTTGACAAGAAAATTTTCACGTTAGTTACCGATTGTTATGCGGAGGTTTTTGCGTGTTTTAAAACTTTAACCACTCGTTGCTGCGCAACCCGTGACTAATGAAATCTTACTATTAAACAATTGTTTTACAAACTAAAAACTGACAACTAATTGTCAATATTACACACTATCGTAGATAAAATCTTATACGATACAAGTACGTAAAGCAAATATTTGCTTTAAGTACTTGTATAGTAAATAATTATTTGTTACTACGAAAAATTTAATTGATTATAACATTGTCACATCGTTTATAACTTCTTCTACAGTTGACTAAATATCTACAATATATTTTAAGTACCCCTATATATTTGTATAATAGTAAGGTATAGCGGAAGGTCTTGTGCTGGCAACATCAGTGTTTTTCTGTTGATGTAGTGTCGTGTAATTTTAATCAATATGCTTAGTTACAAATATGGTGTTTCAAATCATGTTCTAGAATTAAGAAATTAAGAGACAGTTGGCATCCTGGCACGTTTTATGTTTTTTGTCAGCAGAGGCGCTGTAATAATTATCACTATAATATTGTAATAAACTTTCGTACCTTATTATTGCTAAGATGGAGCACCTTCAAATGCGGCAGTTTCTTTTTCAATTCTTTGAGATGATCCAACATCTGTATCCTGTTGTCATGCAGATTGAGCGCTTCTAACTCAGGTATATTGTCGGCGATGATGTCCACAGCGGCCAGCATCAGCACCGGCTTGAACAGCGCGCAGAAATAGTCCCCCAGGTTTGGGTCTACGTGGAACTTGGTCAAATCCAAGGCTTTTGTCGCTGGATTGTATCGTTTAGCCATCGCTAGCTTCATCGATTCTTTTAGCTGGGAACTGATTTCGACCTGAGGGAGACCGTGGTGGACTTTGATCACCATCTTGAAGCCGTCGGGGCACGTGATGGTTCGGTCTGCGTTGTGGAGCTTCTCTGCTACTTTGAAGTCGTCCACGAAAAATGAGACCATGTTGCCTTGTGCACGCCACTATAACATCACATTTTTAAAATTATATATCAATCAATGCAACAGATATACAGGGTAATATTTTAATAGAGTAAAATTCAAATAGCTAGAACCCTGCGCGAAGTACGAATTCTCGTCTTAGAGAGAGAAGCATAGATGATAAACAAGAGGAAACTACGCTACTGTCTGTTCTACAGAACATCAGCTTCAATATCTGTTAATCTCATGTTGACATTTGTAGTGTTTTGCTTCGTGTAACGCTGTGAATTTTGTAATTGATTGTGATTGAGTTATATTTTAGTTTTGTTTGAAAATTAAGTGAAGTGCAGCGCAGCATATACTCGCTAGCTCCGCTTTTGTAAAACGAACAGTACATGACAAGCTCTGCCTTCTCGCGCAGCCCAGGGTCCTAGCTATTTGAATTTTACTCTAGCATATGTAACTCACTTATAGCTAGAGAGCTGTAATATAAAATCGTGCTTGATTTTACAATTTGCCATAAATAACTTTTTGTATTAATTCAAGTCTTATCTTCAAGAAAATGTTACATCCGGGGTAATTCAAACAGTGCGCTATTTAAACAAGTGTATTAACATGTTATAAGAAACTACTTCTGGTACTTGATGTACATAACAAGAGGCATTCAAAGAAATTATTAAGAACCACGCCAGAAAAATTTACCGGTCGTACATGATTCAAAGTGCTTCGTAGTGCGCAAATTGAATCACTACAAAGCTTCTGGCAGGCATATACAACCGGTAAATTTGTCTGCCTAAACATCATCATGATGCCCTTGATGCATAAAATAATATTTATGCACGAAATTGTGCACTATAATTAAATTAAAGAATCTATATTAGTAGGAAATTCCATAAGGAAATAAGATTCTGTGTAAACAAATATGACGCAATAATAAAACAATGATGACTCACCGATACTGGTATGAAAGGCATTGGTGTCACATGATTTAAAAGTGTCTTCAATACGTAATCTTTATCGTATTTATTTCCATATGGCAGCTACAAAAAATCATAACATTAGATATTAGGCAGGAAAATTGTTGAATTTCACTCATTAATAAATTATTTATTTACAACATCGACGTTCCGATCCAACCCGAGATCAAGAAGTCTAAATTAGTTTTAAGTTTCAAATTAATATACACACGTCAAAAATAAAATATGATGTAACTTACTGTGATTTTGTACCAATTTGTAGGGCCTTCAAAGAGTTTTCTCCTTCCTCCCTGGCCCTTGGGCGCTGGCGAGCTAACTCTTCCCCCAACGCCTTTGCGAGTCCCCCTTCCTTTGTTGCTAACGTATCTGATGTGCCCCGAGCCACTAGCGGGGCCCCCCATGTCAATGTCTTCATCTTCTAAATGTGCTCGAATTGTTGTCTCCCAGTCTCGACCTCGTTGATTTTTATTGTTTAGTCTGCTTGGTTTAAAAGTAACGCGTCGTGAGTTTTCTGTGCGGTCATCGTGTTCTGCAAAATAAGATACGTAAATAGGGGTGGCCTACTTTTATGGATAGTGAATGTACCTCCAAAATTTTTGCGCTCCGAATGCCAAGAATGTACTCTTTGTCTGTTTGGTTTATTTGGCATTTTACCTTTTAATGTATTTTGGTGAAATCCTTAATTACGCAGTCAAATAATGTGCTTACAACAAACAAAATGGACTAACCTTCTCTCTACCTTGACACTTTTAGGTTAGTCATAAACAGTGATGCCAACTATATTGAACAATAATGTACTTTTACATAAAACAATAAAAATTAATTTATAATGTACATTTATATTAAAAAAACAAAGAAAATATAATTATTTTTAAATTTTTCCATCAATAGTACTGGATATAAAAATTATTCGCTTTATTATTTGAAAGAAAAATTTCTACAGTATGGAAAATTTTTCAATACAGTTGGCAGCATTGTTTATGAGTTTTCCAGGCGGCGCCACCTGTTTCCGATTGCAGTTTGTGGCGCTAAACTCGTTTCCTAAACATATCGAAGTGATTTCTTAAATTGTAACGGTTATTTCCGTTGTTTCATTCTGATAAGCTTGAAGTAATCAGATAAATAACAAATCATTGTATGAGTATACTGTTGCAATCGATTAGATAAGTACACGTTTATTATTACGCATCGCGGGTTTACGATTTGGTTTAAACGGGTTTAAAATGGCTGACAAGGAGCCCGCGTCTGTTGAAGAAGGCAAGTAGACAATAAATAACTTCAACTCACGATATTCATTATTTCAGTACATTCCTGTATGTGAAACATATTAAAAACAATACAAAATTAATCCAAAAATGTATGGAACATCAATAACATGAATGCATGGCGGCAAACTTTTAAATTTAATAGGTTATATTAAATGTTTTGTTTGCAGAGGCAGCAAGTACTGTTCCAAATATCGCTGACTTCGAAGAAAGTCTTTTAAGTTTAGAAAATCTGGATCGAACATCTCCAGAACTATGGCCGGAAAAAAGTAAGCAATCTGCGAGATAAACTACTTCATTATAAATCGCGCAGAATTTTGGTATAAAATGTAGTTTCTTTTGTAGTTCCGGGCGTAACAGAATTCATGTCCATGTATACCCCTCCTAACAACACCAGACCTCTGAGCACTACGAATTTTACTGCCGAAGATAATAATCTCTTACACCGTAAGTATAAACTAATTACTTATTCAAAAACCAGTTATAAAATTTTGGTTTGTATTAGAATACGCATCACTTTCTACAAGTGGCCTCATTGCGAAGGTAAAAGAACTTCATGATCTCGCTTATCAAATTGGAGTTGAAGAATCGAAAGAAATGACCAGAGGGAAATATTTAAATATTTTCAAACGGACAACTAAAAAGTAGAATTATCATTTTTATAAATATTTTTTGTTTTATATTAAGAGCATATTAATATATTGTTTGTTTGTATAATGGGAGATGAATTTATTGTATATGGAAAAACTTACATTAAGTTTTAATAAAAAGATTTCATTTGAATTTTATTGTATTTTATATTCCACATATTTTCAAGATGAAGCTAGGATTATTATTAAAATAAGGAGTAATTATTCTACAATAATATGCAACAACTTGAGTAGATTATTTATTTATACAACTTAATAATTCAGTTAACTGTGAAGCAATTGTAAAAATAATATTTACATTGAATATTTTACCTTTTTTACTACCACCCTCCTCTGCTGCCACCTCCACGGCCTCCTCGGCCGCGGAATGTACTGCTTCTGGTGTTTGTTCGTCCAATATTATCAAATTTCTTATTCTTCGACCCCTTGTAGAAATAAAATAACATTAAATAAAATAGCATATTAAAGTGAATCTACAGTTTCCTATTTTTAAACTTACCTTTCCCCTGAAATTCGTGTTAACTTTCTTTCCTTGGTTGACGTTTCCAGCTCCTCCTTGGAACTGCCGAAAATCAACTTGAGAATAATCAAACGGTTTAAATCCGTCAGTATTTTCGCTATTATCTCGTTGTCTTTTAGGGTTTGAAGTATTGGAAGCATCATGTTGATTATTCTGCCATTTTCTTTTACCACCACGGGGAGACGTATTATGAAAGTTTTTATTTGGCGACTGATTGAACTGCCGCTGTTGTTTGGGGCTGTTCTGAAACTGCTGTTGTTTCTGAGGGGAAACGTGTTGTTTTGGAGCGGAACCGTGTTGTTTTGGAGGGGAATTATGTTGTTTTTTAGAAGAATGATGCGGGTATGGACTGTTAAATTGTTGCTGATTAAAATCTTGCCCTTGATTGGACTGTTGTTGAAGGTTGAATTTATTCTGTCCCTTTTTGTGTAACTGTTCATTGAACGACTGCATGTTTTTATTTTTTTTATTTTTCTTTTTCTTTTTGCCGGACGAATTAGGTGTATTTTGTTGTGTCTGTTTTTGTTGTTTAGGTGTTGTATTATTTTGAAGCCTGTCATCAAATATTCTTTCTTGTATGTCTTGTTCGGTAGGTTCGTCTTGATCTTCTCGTTTACGTTTTTTGCCCAGAGGTTGACCAAGAGTGACCGGAGCCTTTTCTTCTTCTTCTGTAGAAAGTTCTGTATTGCTTCGTTGACTTTTACTTGGAGATATTTGAAGGGATGATGCAGCTAGAGTTTTGAAATGTTCTTGTAACTGCAACAAATAAATAAATAAATATCTTTGTAATATAAAAAGCCGCATCCACAGTCCGAAATTTGCTGATATTCGGTGAAATTTGTGAAGTTGTTAAGAGGATTAAATAATTAACAGCTGACTGTGAATGCGGCTTAAATGTGTAAATCTTACTGCTTTGACTCTGTCGGCGTCTGTTTTCTCTTTAACGGTTTCTTCTTCCGTTTTATTTTCTTCTGTTTTCTTCTCAGTTTCGTCCTTTTCTTCAGCCTGTGCGTATGTCTTAACTAATCTATATCTTTCATAGGGACTTAAGAATTTTAATCGCTGAATTTTACTGCTGGTACTAGTAACTTTATTATTTTTTGTAGTTTCATCATCTGAATTATCTGGTGTTTCAAATATATTTAACTTTGCTTTTTGACAATCCAGATCCAGGTCTGAGCGAAGGACACGGCTTCCACAGAGAGCTACAAATAAAACCATGTACTTTTTTATACAAGCAATTACCAATTACCAAAATATTTTTACTTACTGAGTTTATTTCCTAACAATGTGGGGAGATCATCTCTGAACTCTTCTTTGGTGATTTCATGCGGACAGTTCAAGACGCTGTCTACATTGATTTTGGTTGTTCTCTGATGCGTGGTACCTCGACCGCGGCCTTCTTCAGCGAATATAGGCTTGGTGACACTCTGTTCGCGAGCCTTGAGAACTATTCGGTGAAGTTCCAAAAGGTTAGAGCGAACTAGAGGTGGGATTGGGCTGCAGCAAGCTAAGATGCCTTGCATTTCTCGCGGGAGCAACTCGGATATTTGTAGCAGCATGTGGTTCGGCAGCACGAAACTATAAACAAACAGAAATTTATCTACAATTACTAATTAAAATGTATACACAACTTCGTGCATGTAGTACTCAACTTACTGATCGTGAAACAAAAATAATCACTTATAATACCATAAGTAATCGTAGTTATATCGATTATTTTTCTGGTAGTATTACGAATGTTTCTTGTGCTTGGATATGAATATTACGAGTGCGTACAAAGTACGTGAGTGTATAATATAACTACCAGAAAAATAATCTACTTAACTAGACAACGAATCAGAATCAGATCCAGTTTTAATTTTAAATGGCAAAAAATGCAGCTTTCAGTTTCGTGATAAGTGAAGTTGTGAATTACCCTAAATATTTACCCAGTGCTTTCATCTTCTTCTCTGGCGATAGAATCGCGCCACTGATATAAATGATTTAATGCGAACATTTGTCGATTATCAAACAATTTCTTGCATCTTCGATACAGCTCCAAATGGCTGTTCTCATGTACAACTGGTTTAATATACCGCTTCAAACATATCTGCGTGCTAGAAGTATACACTGCCTTCAAAATATTCTCACCTATAAACAATTAAACTAATTAAACTTATTCTCTTTAAGGCCTGTTCACACAAGGATTATTATTATCACTTCGACCGATTCATCTTGGTGCAGTCAGGATCTCAATCCGTGCGACGACCTTTGAAAGCGGCAACGAAGAGACTCTTTATGCAACCAGACTACATTTAAGACGCTCAAGTGGTCAGCTTGAATCGCCCGAATGAGATGTTTTTACAATTTCAACGACAATCACTGTCGGTCGGAAAACTTGAACCATAGAACTCCGTTATCACATGCCGTACCTAAAATAGCGGCGCTGCTAAATTGAATCTTCAATGAGTCTTGGAAAATAAATTCTAACTCATTGATAGTTGAAAACAGTGAATTTAAAAGCATGAAAGAATCCTTAAATAATCTAATATCTCACCTTTCTGCAGCAACTCATTTCTCATCATATTGGCGATATAAATCAAATAGTGCGTGTCTTCTCTGGCGTAGAGTTTTAGTTCATCAGGTAATGGACGTATTCGCCAGTCAGCTAATTGGAAACGTTTATCAGCATCTACACGACAGTATCGTCGCAATAAATACGCTAGAGATAGTTGAGGATAGCCCAGTTGTTTAGCTGCTTGATGAGTGTCAAACAGGTTCACTACGTACAGAGACAAATCACGTTGGAGCCACTCAATGTCGTGGTCTGCCCCGTGGAAAATCTACACAAATAACCATAAATTAATTGTACAAAAGTTTCAAATCAATCTTCGTTTATGTGTAAAAGCGGATTATGTGATTCAAATCTTAGTTATCAAAAGTACAGCCAATCAACTATAAATATAAATATATAATTTAAAAATCTACTCACCTTCATGACGCTAGGCTTGGTGAAGACCTCATTCAGAACATGTAACTTATCTCTAAGAGCCAGAGTATCAACCAGAAAGTCTTCTTCAGTGGTAGATATCTGCATAAGGCACGTGAATCCAAGGAACGATCTATACGAATGGTGCTCTAAATCGACAGCAAAGATTTTTTGTTGTCTTAGCGCCTCTAGGAGGCGGTCCAAGCCTTCGACAGAATCCACCAGGTGTAGCGGAGTCTCTGACAAAGGTTTCGGAAGGGAAATAGGCGTGGGAAGTGGCGATAGCTGCCACGGATTGGGGGCAAAGTTGGATAACTCGACTTCGTAAGGATGGCAGAAACTAAAACATATTATATATTAATACTCAAGAATTAAAGATAAAAAACAAGCGTACATTTCCCCCAAGCCATCATCAGTCGGTTCTAAAAAAATAGCCAAAGGTTTAATATTATTAGGCTTGTCCTTAATTTGTGGCTCCCATGGTGCTTTCGAGTTATCTATTTTATCTTTAAAGAATTTCTGTGGACGTTGAATATTTTTTGCTGTTAGCAAACGCACAGAGTTTGGCGATTTTGAGATATTTTTCTACAAAATGTAAATAAAAATGAGTTAACAGAATACGTTATATAATCAAGAACCAATAAACTTACAGATGTTGATCCAGAGGCAGCAACTGTAATTTTAGCGTTGTTTATTTTATTCCATGAACCACTTATTGGTAGCTCAGCGCTGACTGTCTGTATTTCAACAGGTAGCTCTGGATTTCTTCTTATGCCAGCTAATTCATCTAAATTATTAGCTACACGTTCTAAAATTATATCATTTGCTTCAATGATCATCTCAATTTTTTCTTCGAAATCACGACTGGAATCAAATGAACTTATTAGAAACTGGGTCTAAACAGATAAGAACTTGCGTTACCTTTTAATATTTCCCTGTACGCCTTGTTGTTTTAAAACATTGTTGATTAAATGCAAAATCTTGTCACCTTCATTGGACATCAAATTGCGGAAAGACTGATGAGTATTATAAAAATCCCAATCGCGGTCTTGTGGGAGAGAATTTGAGTTCTTTGTTGCTTCAATGAGAGTTTTAAATCCATCCTGTAATAGTTTATAACAATAATATTGCAAAAGTAATGACATGTGGGATAAAGCATAACCACACTTTTCATTCATTACTATTAAAATGATTATAAAACTTACCTTGGTGAATTCTTCGATTGTTGAATAGCCAGGAATTAAAGAGCTTGCATTGTCAGCAGCATTTTTATTATTTATTTCAGATTTTGACGTATTTTGATTTTCTGACGCCATCCTTAAATTATTTATACTACCAACCAGTGTTGCCAACTGTACTTTATAAATATTACACGAGACATTAAATAACTACTTCTATGAAATTCGTACTTTTCCTTTAGAAAACCATCATTTTTGTTAAGATAAGGAAACACAAATTATATTTTTATTGTACCATAATATTTTGGAGTATACTATATAATATACTATAATTTTTCCCATCGTACTACCATAAATTTATATGTGTTGGCAACACTGCTACCAACTTAAAATTTCAATTGACAATTTGACAACTGACATTTGGAAAACGTGGTATTTGAAAGGTTATATTATTTCTACAAAATATAAACATACTGCATTTATTAATTAAATAACAAAAATGTCTGTGTGGAAAAAGGCATCAAAAGCCAATCAAAAAACCCATCGAGAACGGCATCAACCAGAAAGTAGAAAACATTTGGGTCTACTAGAAAAGAAAAAAGATTATGTCAAACGAGCAACAGACTACAATGAAAAACAAGAAACTATTAAACTATTACGAAAACGTGCCTTAAATAGAAACCCAGATGAGTTCTACCATCATATGATCAACTCTAAAATCAAAGGCGGAGTACATCATGAAAAGGATACATCAAAAGAACATACCAGAGACCAAATCAAGTTGATGGAAACACAGGATATTCGCTATGTTAACATGAAACGAGTCCAAGAAATGAAAAAGATAGAAAAGCTACAATCTGGGCTACATTTAATTGACGTAGAGAAACCAAGAAATACACACAAGTTCTTTTTTGATTCCAAAAAGGATGCAGAACAGTTCAAAGAAACCAAGAAGTCTGAGAAAGATTTCAACTTCGATTTAGAGAAATTAGCAGAGAAACCTTTAATAAATTTCGACGCTGATAGTCTAGACAAAGTTAGCAAGATACAAGAAAATGCGTATAGGGAATTGGCAAGTAGAATTAAAAGAGAAAAGGAATTAAATGTAGTACAACAAAAACTAGAAATCAAACGTTACCTACAGAATAAAAAACGTCAAATGCCCCCTAGGAAAGTCAGCCAGGCTACAAAAGAAACCCCTGCAGTTTACAGATGGAAGTCACAGAGACAGAGATAAATGTTTTGTAATTTTTATTGTATAATGAATAAATTAATAAAATTAATATTGTATGACAAAATTTACCTTGAGTTTACACCACTAGACAATTGTTATGATTCCTAAATTTTATAATACAATTAAGTCCCAGCCCGAAAGTGTAAAAATATAATTAACACAATTATTTATAATTTACACATAAATTACACTGAAGAGCCCGACAAGATCGATTCATCAGAGGCAGAAGTACACAACACATGTTGCATTGTTACTCTACTAGAAATGTACTGATCCGCATCGAAAATTTCTACCACCTAGAACCATACACAAACATTTAATACAACGTCGTTAGTATAAACATAAACACACTGAAAAGTCACAAAGTTTATTTCGGTTAGTTGCATCACAAAGTTTACAACAGCAAAACACAAATTAAAAAAACATTAAAGTCTAGTATACAAAATATTTTATCCAAAACGTTATTAATATTTGATTATTTAAGTACTAGCAATTTACATTATTTAACAAATTGCTGGTACTTTTTGATCTTAGTGTATTAACTAATAAATTAACAAAATTAAATATTTAGATAAATAACAAGTTACATAAATAAATCAGGTAATATAGAGAGGTATCAAAGCTTGACACTTAAATGCTCGAATTCTAGGACTTCTGATAGTGAAGCTGTCAAGTTAGGAATGAAAAAATCATGCAAGAGCATTTCGTTAATAAGAAAATAGGCCGTTTGGCACAAATTTTGGTTAAAGCTGTAAATTCTTGCCAAATTGACATGAGTATTGTTGCAACAGAGGCCTTAAGTCTCTGTTAATTTTGGTATTAGTTGGAATAAATATTTGTTAGAGTACTTAGTCTATATCAGTCGTTAACAAACTGTTTCACTTTTACAACTAGTACATAAATGATTCCTTCATTTACAGTAATTTTCATAACATTTTCTTATCAAAATTAGTTGCAAAAGTTACAATCTTCAAAATGCTACACAGCCAAAAGTATTGGAGAAACAATTTCTCTTGAGTATAAATAGATAGAAAATAAATCAACTTTATAGTGTAAATAAATCATTCAGATTTGTCGAACCAAAATATTTAATTGATAGAATAAGTAAATAATAGTTAATATAGTTTGCAGTAAATATTTTGGTTCCAGTCCATTTTTTTTCTATATTTTTGTTCACTTTTTGTGAAATTAATTAGGTACAGAGTTATTGTATTAAACTAACTACAATGTTGAATGAAATAAATTAAATATGAATCACAGAAACCGATCAAAATTATATCTTCACAAAAATATTGTTACATATTAGAATGTATTTATTTAAAAACTAAAAAATTATTCATAAATAATTTTGATATGAAACAATTTTTAAATAAATATCATTCTGGTAAATATTAACAACAATATATTGATAAATAGATTTATAGTTATAGATATAAAGCAACTCTACAAAAACATTAACAAAATAACAAAACAAAACATTTATCTATTAGTAAGTTAGGCGCAGTCGAATACAATATTTTCTTACCAATTTATGCATTGAGTTTTATAAAATTCAGCGTTTCACTGCTAAACACAGTACAATCGTACAATTATGTGATTTAATTATTTATTCAAAACGTTGATTTTTATAAATCAAATTTTGATTACCAATATTCTCACAATCTTTATTCTTACAAATTAATACGAAAAAACGTTGGTTCTTATAATATCGATGTTATTTTACCAGCAAATAGCACGAATTTATAGTAATTCTTAAATATTTACCACGTAACTAATTTATTTATTATGTTCGATTTAACATAAATAAATTAGACAGTGGTACAAATTGAATTCGTCCTGTTTTAGTTATCATTTATTAGAAGACAATTAATTGAAACATTTAATTATGTGAAAACTATTTGCGACACACTTTTAGCCAAACAATAAAAATAGTACATAGATCAATAATAAATTATTGGTTTTTTAACTGATTAACAATTAATTGAGACATTTAATAAGTATTTTGTATCGCAAACTATTTTCTCTTGTATTCGACTGCACCTACTGTAGTGCCTAATTCACATGAAGAAAGTTTTCTTAGAAGAAAAGCAAGTGCCAGCAACTGTCATAATTTTTTTAAACAAATTATTGTATCACATTTATGAAATCTATAGACACAGTGTCAAAACCGTAGCTGTCTGGTCTATAGAAAATATTTAAATACTATGGGTGTAGATTTTGTTTAATAGGAAAAACAATGTTAAATTTTGTATTTCACTCTAAGTTTTTACCTATTGATTTTAGAGCCAAACTGTACATACAAAAGATGTTTAGAATAAAAAACTGCATCTAGTAAGCCCATATTTATTGATATAAACCGTTCCTGAACGAGAAAAACGTAAATTAAATTTGACATATTTGAGCTGTTTACAGAGTGCCATGAGAAATAAAACCAGACAGATCGAAAAATTAATAGTTCAATTAATTACGAAAAAATATACCTTAGGAAGAAAAGGTATATTTTTAGATTATTATTATTATTATTTAGATTAATGTATTTTTTTAATGATCAAATAAATCAATTAGAACAACAATTTCAAATCTGTCAACTGTCAAAGTAACGAAATAAATATTTCTGTTTTGTTTAATTTTACACGGCAGTCTGAAACTAGCCTAAATTGTTAATTTTATTTCGTTAAAGAAATCTATTTGAACAAAATTAGGCTTATTCAGTGCAACATCATCTGTATTTACAGTTTTGCTCTAAAATCAATATGTAAAAATTAAAATTAATAAAAATGTTTACATTGTCCTATAAGGTCAAAAAAAGTTACACCCGGTATAGTCAGTTCAATAAGCTTTTTCTTCATGTTAATAAAAACATGCTACACAACTACAATACCATCGCTTGAACTTGGTTCATAAAATTTACAATTCTAACTGGGACAGTTGATATTTAGTGATTAAATTTGACAAATGTCATTCATTCAATGTAAAATAGAACCAGATTTGTAATTTCTTTATCAATAAAGATGATTTATGATCATCGGACGCATTATTTTATTTAAATTATTTAATACTCGGGAATCATTAATTTTTATAATCCTCATTATAAAATATCAAAGATTTGAATGACTTTCCTCGTGTGAACTGGGCAGTGTTAATTGATTTATCTCTTCTCTTAGTGCGAAGCAACAGCAACAGCGATGTTGTTGTCACCTACCTTGCGGGCGATGGCCGGGTGCTCGCCCTGGATGCGAGCCCAGTCGGGGGGCGGCGCCACGCACAGAGGTGACATCGCCATGCGCGCCAGGAAGTCCATGCTGTACACCAGGCGGTCCCCAGGGCTCCCTGGAGTTGTCGGCGATGATGGTGTCGGGGTGTCGTCGATGTTCGGTCGCCGGAGAGGTTTAAAATCGGTCGCGGGATCTACAAGATCAATGAGTTTATAATGATAGCGAGTATGAAATTCTATGAGGATCCTTTCATTGAATCTTCAGTAATCTTGGATAAGAATAATTTCTAATTCATTGATAGCTTCAAAACAGTGAATTTCTTTTTCCCAGGATGAGACGCACGAAAGAATCCATGTGTGAACAGGGCTTTATTTATGTTAGTATGCTTCAATGTATAGGCAAACACTTTTTTATTTACAATGATGAGTCACTGTGTTATATGCAGTTATTAACCGGCCTTGATCGTGCATTGATGTTAATAAATATTATTTAATTTTGTTTTAGTCCAAAATAAATAAAATATATTCTAAAAAATTTATTACAGAAATAGTTACAACAATAAGCACAAAAGTACACTTTATTTTACAAAAAGTACTGTAAAATTATGTTAGTATACTTTTATCATTACGTTAAATTTTAATACTACACGAATATAAATATAAACAAAGCTGGCACGGTTAACAACGCGAAAATTAACAACAAACAAAATATTCAACAACAATACACAGATAAAATAATAAATCTGGTAAAGTTTTAAGTGTTCGAATTTCTTTTACCTTGAGTCGTTGGGCTGATGAGATTGTTGCTGTTCTGGTCGGTCTGGCCGTTGGGCACAGGGGGTGCAGCCTCTTGGGGCTCAGGTTCTTTAGGCGAGGGCGGCAACGGAGACCGAGGCAGCGTCTCAAAGTTGTAGAACTCGGCTACGCCGTTTATTGGTTCCCCGGAGAAAAATTCATCCAAAACGAGCTTGCTCATGCGGACCAGGTCTAAGTTGGGCCCCGTTATCTGCCACAAAAGCACATTAACCCCGCAACAGAAAATTACACTAGCGGCAATCATTCTGGACACATTTTTGTGTAATCTAAATTAATACTTTTACATTTTTAATTTAATCTATGTAGGTTTGAAGTTTTTACTCGACATAAACATGTTTGCAAGTGTAATTGTTTAATTCTTCATTAAAAAAAATAATACGTGAGTGTCACACCGCAGTCACTAGTGCCATACTATTTATTTCAAGATTTACATTTTTGTGTCAACCAGTCAACACGTGCGAAATACAATTTAGAATTTGTACTTAATTGCCTCAAATAAAAACACTTTTGTAATATTTTTCTTAAAATTGTCGCGTCAAATTAAACAGCAAGCATTATTACAGGTAATACTTTGTTTAAAATACAAAATATAATGTAAAATTAATGAACGAATACAAAATTTATTGAAAGTGTCCAGAACTATTGCCTCTAATGCATACTATTTAATATTATACCTTGATTGTATGTCCGCGAACGACAACCGTGTACTTATACTCGCCGACAGAAGCATCGTTTGTGGACAAGCTATGAAGGAGTTGAGCACGCGGGGCGCCGACGCCAGCGGAGGAGACAGAGCCCGGCATGACTGAATCGTCCGACGCACTGGATGCGATGCTTGAGCTGGAGCCAGCCAGGGCCCCAACGCCGGCGTTCGGGTCGCGCATGGGCGACGCATTGCGGCGGATTGTGTCTTCTATTAATTGCTTTGCGTGACTGAAACATTGATTATTAAATAATTGTCATGAGATTTAGTTCAAGAATAGTATTACAGTTGCTTTAGTTGCATCTTAAATGATTAATCTTATATTTGATATTACTGTCAATTTGACAATTTTGAATTTGTTTTTAGTTTTTGTTTTACTTACTTGATGGAACTTTCACTGGCTCCTGTGATCTGCACTAGTCGTTCTTTGGCTCCGGGATTCACTGAAAAATCAATTTTATTTCAGTATTTCTTATGAAACTTTTATTTCTCTTATAAAATAAATTATCAGTCAGCATTAGTGATGCAATCAGTGAACTTCTATACTTAAGGCGCATCATATTAAAACCAAAAAGCATGTTACAATAAATTAGTTTGTGACTTTGGTTTTGAAATCTATGATCTCATATTTTACAATGATGTACTTACACGGCTATAGAATAAAATTTACAAAAGACCTTGTTGTACTTTTTAAATAATCAGAATCACAAATGTTGCGCCTTAATACTAAAGCCAATTTATATAATAAATGGTTGTAGTATTCTATAGAATTCACTGTGAACGACACAAATGTACGATATATATTATTTCATGTCCATGCTTTGCTGTCGGGTTATTAGCTGTGAAGTAAATCGGTTAAATGATTTTTAAGAATGCACACATATTAAATGATGTTATATCTCGTCGTGTGCTACGCTATGGTACGGTGCATGCCACAAGCCTGTCATACGCCACGTTACGAGTCACTTTACCTCTTTGGAACGAGATAATCGTCTCGCTAAGTTCTTCAATCATGTGTACGCGCCGCCCTTTGATTCCCATTACTACACATAACATCAAATAAACACAAAGAAAAAACCCATCTTTAATTTAATACAATTTACCCCTAATTATCTCTCTTTACCTTTTCCAGAATCAGCGTTCCTAATGACCACTTCGTCTTTGCAGTAGTTCTTGCCGGGTATACGTGTAGGTTTGGCGAACTTTCCGGAGGATTTCATGAGCTCTCCGGGGCCCAACAGGGGCGCAGTTCCAATGCTTGAGCTGATGTTACAGTCGCTTAGCACTGAACTCGAAATAGACTCGCTTAGCAGGGATGCCGTGTCGTTCTAAGAGATAATCACTCAAATTTAAATTGCTATTTGTTGGATAGGGGTTTTTTTTTACCTCGAAATGACCTTTCTTCTTGTAGTACTGACTCATGACGTCAGTTCCTTTCCACTGATTTGCGCGCAGTTCGATAAGCTCCAATAAATGGAGTCGTGAATGATAATCGAGTTTTTCTTCATCTTGTGAGCTGTTTCTAAAGACTACGAAGGCTCGGTCGAGTTGTTCTTTGTACAGGACTTCTAAACATGCGCCGTACACCTAGACATCATCATCACAGTGTTTTATATTGAGAAGTACAGTTGGAAGAGGGAAAATTACCTTCAAATGCTGGCACATATTTAATATACTGTCTTTAATTTGCCCATCGTAGCCGGAAGTTAATAGGGAGGATACTTGCTCTATCGCGTGCATTACATTTTCAACTGAAACACCACATGCAATACTATAACACCTGTTTACCTAAGACTCAAACAAAAGGATACTTAAATAACAAATTATTAAAAAACAGCTGTGCGTTTGAATTGGCAAATAATCCTATTCCTACACCTTTTCTGCAATATCTAAATGTGTAATCTACGGCATATTGAAGTCAAATCTATTTCAAGATTTGGAAATAAGACTGTCTTCCCACACATCTGTTACGTATTGACAGATACTACAAACATCTACGATTCAATTGTCAACCTTAAATATCAATCTCAATTATCAAATACAGATAATAATCTACTCAGATAACTGAACTGATTGTCAAATACATCAGTTGCAGCATGAGAATCTAATCATAAACACAATCAACAAAGCTTAATTTTGTGAAATAAATGTAACAAGAAGTAGTGGATGATAAATTAAGAGATGTCATTAGACATACCTGTGTTTAACTGCCCATCTTGTCTGAGTTTACTGACAAGAGCAGTGGAGGTTGAGTTGAAGGCATATGGAAGATCTTGCTTTTTAGAAGATCTAGCTAGCCTAGATGATATTCCTATGGAAGTTGCCATAACTTTCCAGCAACACAATGTGCCAAAAAGCAAGATGTTACTATTGTCCTACAAATATATGTCAACAATTAACCAATGAGTCATCAGTCAAATTTTTATATTAATATGTAAAAAACAACAAAAGACTATTGTTAATTTAGATTATTAATCATGTGTTATTCTAAAATTACCTTTGTTGCACACGCGAAATGTCGCGAGTGCAAAAAATTTACAATATTTTAAAAGAACGCAAATCAGATGGAAGAAAGTAGGAAGTGTACAGTCAACATTTGGAAAAAAAAATTAATTAGCAATCTACTTAATTTTTGTAGCTCCAAAATACTATAAATATTTTTATGAATAAATATAGCATTTTCTATTGTAAATAGTTAATTTTAAATAAATTTATTAATATTATTTTTTATCAGTATCATCAATTTTAAGACACGTGCTGCCATCTTCCATGAAAACTGCAAAGCTTCATACTTCAAAAACTACATAACCTCACTTTTCTTTTCTGTCATTTCAAGTTTTTATTTTAAAATTATTTATTATGACATAGGACTAACTGGATAATATATTTAATTATGAATGGAACAATCGCTTTTAAGTCTAGGTAAATAATATCATATAAAACAAAGCTATTTTTACAATGTATGATTTCAGAGTAAGCAGTACGATAAGTAAAGATGTTAAAAATTTTGGAAAACAATTTATGTTTGATGGAAATGATGAAACATGCTGGAACTCAGATGAGGTGAGAATAGCAAGCATAAATAATAACTTACAATAAAGAAAACAACAAGCTATGCACATTAAACATCAGTAAAATAATGTTTGTACTAGGGTGCAGTGCAATGGATACAATTTTCTTTTGAATCGCCTATAACATTCTCAAACCTTGGTATCCAGTTTCAAGGTGGTTTTGCTGCAGAAACAGGTGTCCTGGAAATTCTGGATAACGGATCAACTGCATCTGAAAACCTTACATTTGAGAACAATAACTTATACCAGAACATTCAGTTATCACAATGTTTTACGGGGCAGAACATTAAAATTGTATTTAATAAAAATTTTGATACTTTCGGACGAATTATTGTATACCATTTGTCATTAAATGAGAAGTAGAAATAGTTTAATTTTACACAATATATTTTTTATAATAAAGCATTTTATCTTGCACAACACTTGTTATTATTTATTACCTGTTTTGAAACCCGAGTTAAACCACAAATGAAATACGCCTGTACACGTTTACATTTTATTATCACATGTCCCAGAGTTAAAATTCTTGAAAAGCTTTATTTAGGAATTGAGATTTACACGCGGCACAGACATAACAGGTACATAATAGAACACGTTTTCATTACATACACTAAATCAAATTCTGCATAGTTTTTTAATAGTCCACATTGTGCTGTTCGTTGTTGTTGTTGTTGTTGAGTAAGTTGACTAGAAGTGAGAGAGGCTGGCTTCGCTCACCGTTTCTTGGTGAGCAGCGGCGTAGACTCGGCGAGCCTCGACGAGCCAGGGGTCGGTACAACGACCGGATGCGACGACCTCGCCAAGGAAGCATGCTGTCTGATCTGCGCCCCACGCCGCTTGATCCGCTGTTGATGTATCGCGTGGAGGTACAGCGTGCTGAGACTCATGTCAGCCGCTGTGTACTCCAGGGGAACGACGTCCTCGCCCGCTATGCTGGGGCCGAACACCGACGCGCCGAGGCTAGGCGCGTGGAGCAAGCCCTCGGTGCCGTACATGGGGCCTTCCGCTCGGTTCAGCCCGCCGCGTATCGCTGAGCGCGTGGTCGACGTGGCTGTGTTTGTCACGGAGCTCTCCCCCAGGTCTGCTTGGAGCATGGCGTTGAAGGAGCCCGCGCCTGTGTCCCCGGCGAAGGGATTGCAGTCGCTTGAACTTTGTTGCATCATCGCGTTCTGGATTATGCTGGCTACCACGCTGTTGTAGCTGCAAACATCATTTATATTGTTTATTTAGTATACAAGGAGAACTAGCAGTCAGCTAACTAATAAATAAATAATTACCAATTATTGTACAATAACATTAACAAGTGATACAACAAAACATGAAAAAAGTAAAAATTGCAAAATGGCAGTTTTTAATTGTGAAAAAGATCTACGAGGCAAAAAGTTGTGTTATATGTGTAATAATTATGTAGATTGCAGAGTGCATAACATAATTTGTATTAGATTGTTACGTATAAATTAAATATTAATTTCTAGTATTTCTACTAGATATATGAAAATTAATCAGACAGTATATTCAATGTAGCATGCACATTATTCAAAATTTAGTATAGAAAGAACATACATTGATCACTCTTCTATTTCTAAGTGATACCATACTTAAATATTCTAATCTTTAAAAGTAATGATGAATATTGATATTAAGTTTGGTCAACAACGATTTATTTTTGAATATTTTCGAATAAAATGCCATTATTAGTTTAGAATGATAGATCTTATAGTGGAATCCAACCACTTCGACCGATTCATCTTGATGCAATCAGAATCATGTGATGACCTTTGAGATTCAAAGCGACATCGGAGAGATTCTTATGCAAGCAGGATTGTATTTGAGACTATCAAGTGGTCAGTTTGATTTAATTGCAAGATGTTCTACAATTACAAACTGCCGGCCGAGAGACTTGAACCGCGGCGCTCCAACTTAAATTATATTTAGTTACCCCGCGCTCATGCTGGACACGGTGTGCAGGCTACTGATGAGCGCCCCAGGTTGCGTAGGAAACGTCTGTCCGGTCTCCAGTTCCTTCCTAGCGTTCCTCCTGAGCTGGCGCACGAAGGTCTGCGCCTCGGTGGGCATCTGCCACCGGGGGTTGGTGAGCGTGAAGTGGATGAGTGACAGCTCCGTCTTGCCGTCCTCCGCACAGTTGACAGCTGGTGGAGGCGGCGGCGGCGGTTCCTCGTCTTGAGTCGACGTCTGCCAGTCCGGGTTGCCGTGGCGGCGCACGTCCATCTGAGCGAACGAGCACACGTCGCCTACTTCTACTGTCACTGTGAAGTTGCGGTAGAAGTCTACTATGTCCAGAGAACGGTGGCGGACCTACAATGTGTTTCAATGTATAAGATAATGATAGTTAAATATAAACGTTATTTTATAGCCCTCGGACACTTACATTATAGCCTGTTTTACACGACTCAATTTATTAATCAATAATTCGTCAATTCTATTTTCAATAATTTATTGTTGTGTGTAATAGAAACACATTTCGTCAATTTGTTCTTGATCAATTTATTGGCGAATTAAAACGTTCTATTTTTTAACAATTTCTTGAACCAATTAATTTGAAATAACCTTAATCAATAAATTGAGTCGTGCAAATGAACATATAAATTAAAATAATTAGAAATGTTCAACCGTGCATAAAGTTGTGTATGTATCACGAGCGTAACTTGTTCTTGTGGTCTTTAACGTGTTTCTAGCCCTCAGCTGACGCTCATGTCTCACACCATAAAAGCTTCTTTACGCTCTTAATACATAAATAATTTACCTGAAAGCATAATATAAAAGGTGTGACAATAGGCGATAGTAGCTCCTGAACTAAATACACGACTCGATACTGGAACAAATCACCGAATTCTTCTCTGACTTTGTCTGTATGCGCTTGGCCCCTCCAGCTATCTGGCAAATAATGTACATGGGCTAAAACTTCTGTCAGAAGTTTTTCTGGACACCAGACCAAATTTTCATCGG
Organism: Agonum fuliginosum; assembly: GCA_947534325.1. Classification (NCBI taxonomy): domain Eukaryota; kingdom Metazoa; phylum Arthropoda; class Insecta; order Coleoptera; family Carabidae; genus Agonum; species Agonum fuliginosum. Next base: position 30,988,160 of record OX384042.1, on the reverse strand, counting down.
GGATAAACACTCGACAAGCTGCTACGATCGAACCCAACACCTAAACAAATACATAATTATTATTTTTATAATTATAATTTATTATATTATCTTACCGTCATACTGGTGAGTACGTGTTCGACTGCTAGAACATCTTCATCGTAAACTGTGAGTATTAATAACACAGCTAGTACTGCTCCGCACAAGAACCCAACGTTTTTTGCTATCACTGTTTTTAACGGTGAAGTGAAAATGTTCATGTACTTGGTGGCTGGTCTGTACGCACGGTTTAAACGAGCGTTTAGCTCGTGGTCCAGCTCGTTGAAATGGCGGAGGTACAGTCGGCCATACAGCGACCAACAGCGGGTACCTGCAAACATAAACTATATTTGTAATTATACTATCATAATAGTTATTTATGTATTAAGGGTGTAAATAAGTTAATTAAAATATTTATATGAGAATCTTAGAAAAATCTATGTCACTTAAATAATAAATAAATTTAAATTTCTATACCTGAACTCCAATTTTTTTTAAATAAGTGAAATAATACTCCGTGCATAAAAAATATAATAGTTATGTTCTTGTACATACCTAAACTTCCGGGCTCCCGTTTGATAAGCTCCGCGTAATTAAAAAACGCGTACAGAATCTGCCACAGCATAATCAACGGACATAACAACAAATTAGCCATGGCAATCCACATAATATGCTTGGACAGATCAGCAGCCAGCTCCTTCCTCTTGTTAGCTTGCTTGTAATCATCCTTCACGTGCCAGTTGTCATGAAAGGGGCTCCACGGGCCCCAGAACAGGATCATCTCGAGGTTGTACTTCAGCCCCTGCGTGAGGAAGAGAACTTCTCCGATGACAGGTACGCGCACTCGCACTGGAAGCAAACCTTTGTTCACCATGGCTACTAAGTAGTTCTTGAACCGGAGGATTCGGTGGTAGATGTCCAACTCCGAGAGGTCGTGCTTGTAGATCGTGATTGGATCTTCGCGCTGTATGTGGCGGACTCGCTCTTGTACCTCGTACCACGTGACGTTGTCCAGTTGGGAGTCGTCGATCTTTAGAGTGTCGTTGAAGAAGGTTTTTATTTCCCAGAAGTGGGATAAATGATATAGTACCTAAAATATTCATCGGTATTGTACAATGGATATCTGATTAACTATGAATGGAAAGAATAGCAAATTTATGAAATTCCATTTAAAAACCTGGAAACTAAAATTGCGAATTTTGAAAAAATTCTTAGTGCCGCGATAAATGAGTTGAGCACTATATGCCATTAAAATAAATGCACAAAGTTGTGCATCATCCTGTATATATATATATATATATATATATATATATATATATATATATATATATATATATATATATATATATATATATATATATATATAATATTATGATTGTTTATACCTTGATGAATCGTAACGCCCAAAACACGAGCGCCACCAGAAGACAGACCCAAGTTCCAAGTCCAAAACTTGATACACATTGTTGTGAATTTAATACCGCGTCTCCTAAAGATACTTTATGTGTTAACGTTGCATTCGTTATTTTGTCTCTGAAAAAAACAAATATATTTTAAAATAAAGTATGTGTAAGTGCATTATATCTTTTAAAAAATTAAATATTTTTTGTTTAAAGATAGAAGAAAGGTCATTAGACTGCTGTTATAGATAACAAATTAATATCAACAGTATAATAAAAACAAAAATGTGTTAATGAATATATGTAAAATAAAGATAGGGATGCAAACGAGTTATGAATCATTAAAAAAAGCTATGACTCACCTGAATAAAACTGGATAATCCACACAATGGAACAAAAACGTCGTAAAGAAAACTACAAATACAAATTGTGCTAATTCAAAACATTCTTGTATCATCATACAAGTAAAGCCATGTTTTTGATGATAGCTGTAGATTCGTGAAAAAAATAAATCTAGATCTGGTATAGGGCTTCTGTGTACTGAAATATCAATGTATTTAGTACAATGTAAGGTTGATTTATAAAATGATGAGTCTACCTTTTCCCGATTCGGGCGCGTAAGTGTGTAAACCACTTTGTTGTGGAGTTTCTTCACAATCAACTTGAGTGTGATGGAGCCCCTCTACTGAGCTCATCTCTGGCAGAGGCTCATAGCTGCAATCTCGTCTTATTGGTATTGACATGCTGGAAAAATAATAAATATTTATGCCTTGTTTTGCGATTTCCACATCAAAAACTTGTTCAAAATTCAATATTTTTGGAGGTTTCACTGATTCTGACTTTCGTTTCTCGCTGATTAACTATGGAATCATTCTACGTCTAATTTAAATTGAACCCCGGAAATTATATTCATCTCAAAATAAAAATTTGAAATGACCTTTCAAAAATTACGCAAGTAGTATGACAGCTGATTTTGCAAAACAAAGAGAATTCTCACCTGAATATCAAACAGTCGTAGCGTAAACGGTAATTGTCACTAGCATTTAAAAATTTAATTATCCCTGATTAGTGTTGCACTCTCATAATCTTATAGTTTGTTAGATAAATATATATTTGTTTAAATTTAGTTTTGAAAGCCAAAATTTACTTGTCAATTTCACATATTTCGCCATTTATGTATTTACAATCTATTTTACCGACTGGGCGATTCAGCTGTGTAGCTGTCATTTCGACGCGCGCTTATCAAAAAATTAAAAATAAATTCGTCAAACAGAGTCTGCAAATAATTAAAGATTACACTTTTATTGAACATACAAGTACTTACGATAATATATGCAATTAAAATTAATAATATTGTACAAGTGGGAAGCATATTTTTACATTTCATAAGTAACATAACACTTTGTAAATAAATTTTTAACATATAATAATAAAAATAAACCAATTTTGTTTTCATTATTTAACTAATAATACTTTTGGAAAACTTAAATATAAGTACAATGAGTAAAATAATTGCACAATTTCGCATGGAACAATTATAGTAATTTCTTAATATATATGTAGGTATCAATATCAATAGATATGAAAGATTACATTATGAAGTGCATTTAAAAATATTTTACCTTAATTGTTCCTTAATAAAATAGAAAATGTAGCAATGATTATCTGTTCGCCATTAAAATTTTATAAAAATGCAAAATGATTTTATGACATTTTAAAATTGGACGTAAATAAATTATATTCGATGTAATTTTCAACTTTACAATGATATGCAATAATAATCATTAAAAACTGGAAGAATATGTATTAAAGATATGTAATTTACACTTAATTATGATATGATAATATCATTAAATAATATAACAGCACAAAAATAAAGGTACCTTGTTTAAAATGGCACTAAATATGGGTTTCTTAATATGTATGTTAGTCAATTGTACTTTATAACAAATTCTAACTCCCTTTTACACTTTAACAAATCTACCTATCAGTAAGTATCTAAAAGTCACCAATTGTCATCAAATTTTTGTTGCGACGTTTTAGATTATAAAACAACATCACAATAACAGAACGACTAATCAATCAACTAAGAAACTTAAACACACATGTTTCACAATAACAGAAGAGGTTTTCATAAGAGACACATTCATTGTGACAAAACTAATTTTTAAAAGATGTCTGTATTTGTTTCAACCAGGATTGTAGTTCAAATTAAAAATTTCGATATGTATTATTAATATTCCCTAGTTGTTTAATAACTTGTATTGTTACTTATACTTTTCCTAATTGAAACAAACCGCAGTAAGTAAAACATACGCTAAGTTTTCACACTCTACAATAACAAATATCATCTACCGATATAAATCTATTTACTCGCGTTTCAATAGAAGACACAGTTGAGGAGGAACGATTTAGTACAAGTTACGCAGTACAGGACGACGTCAATATTTAGATGTTTTGGGTCTACGGGATTTCTAAGACCTTACGTTTATGTGGTAACAGGTCGTTATTTGTTAGTTAACACACATTTATCTTATGCCATTTAGATTATAAGAAATAAAAGAGATATGTTGTAGTCTATATCAAATAAATTAGAATTCGTATTAAATATTGTACAATTTTGTTGTTGCTTTAAGTATCTTTTTACTTTTTAAAATTGATAAGACTACAACTAAATAAAAGTACAATGATCACAACCTTGAATAAATGACGTTGATCATGATTATTTATAATAAATTTTAGTTAAGCATTGCGTATCTCTTTTACAAAAAAATCTGGACGCTTTCTAGCAAAAAATACTTATAAAATGAAGTGATATGTATGAGAAGAAGCCATTTCTATGCAGGCAAGCTATGAAATTATGATAATAAATAAGCGTGGATTAATTTACAAGCAATCAGGCCTTAGATTCACGCAACAGACTCTGTTAATCCACTGCGTGAATCTATAGGCTGTACGTAATAAGTCAACGGGCGGAATTCTCATTCCAACAAGATTTATATGTTTGTATTTATATTTGACTTGTACAAGAAATTATGTGTATTGGCGCAACATTTTATCTCTTTGATAAGTACATTTTATTATGCCACACTAGTTATATTATAGAGATTCATTTTCATCAGATTGTGTGTAGCCTTAACTATATTATGATATTTATTTGTATATTATTTATAGATTGATATGAATCTTGTTTTGAAATGGTTATGAGTAAGTAATATGTAAAATTCGATGCCCATTTTTTGTTGTTTCAAACAGCTGTGTTTATAAAATAAGAGTGATTTTATTTTTCCAGACTTGTTTTGAATTTGAGTTGGTGTTTAAGGCGGTACACTTATCACGGTTTAATACTGGCTATATAAGAGTCAATTGTAGCATTTTAATATTCAAGATTCTTACTTTATTAATGCATTCAATTAAATTTTGTTTGATATAATCGATTCCTTACGTTTTTCTGAAGAGTGCCACAAGAAGTATTTTTGGCAAAACATCAAACAGTTTAATTGACGAAATTGATTGTTTTCACTAATGAATTACCAGCAGACTATTCGTTATTTCAAGAATATCGTCTTGTCAGTCTTTATAAACATACATGTCAAATATGAGTTCATAATTTCAAAAACAAAGTCACAATCTTGAATATTGTAGCATCCTATTTTGCTTTGAATTTCATAGCAAGTGTGTAGCCTTAAGATATGAAATGAATATGCCAGGAAACTTTTTGGAACGGTGCGATATTTTGATAGAGGTAAATTCATTTAAGCAGAACCCTGCGCGAAATACGAATTCTCGTCTTAGAAAGAGAGGCATAGATGATAAACAAGAGGAAACTACGCTACTGTCTGTTCTACAGAACATCAGCTTCAATATCTTTTATTCTCATGTTGACGTTCGTAGTGTTTTTCTTCGTGTAACACTGTGAATTTTGTAATTGATTGTGATTGAGTTATATTTTAGTTTTGTTTGAAAATTAAGTGAAGTGCAGCGTAGCATATACTCGCTAGCTCCACTTTTGTAAAACGGACAGGGACAGTACATGACAAGCTCTGCCTTCTCGCGCAGCTCAGGGTCCTAGATATTTGAATTCTACTCTATCGAAAACTAAGCGATTCTTACAGCTATGACATGACTGTTTATATAGTTGCGTCAAAACACACCTTCTCTTACCACTCCCACTACCCACAATCTCAACCATGTTGTTTAGTGCCTCAGCTGCCGACGGCGGTGGCATTGCCGAGGCTGCGTCGCCTTCAGGAGCCGGTATGAGCGGTCCCTGTTTCCCCAGGGTACTGCGCGTGGTGCACTTTGCCCGGGGTGTCGGTAGCGAGCTGGGAAGCGGTCACAGAGCGCGTCTGTAACGTGGAGGTCTGCCCGTTGGAGGATGGCTCCTCTAACAGCTGCCGAAGACGCTGGAGTTGCGCTTCCAGCTGCCGGTTGTGGTCTTCGAGGATCTGCATGCGGGCTTCCAGACGACCCTAGAACGTTCAGTATTTTATTAGTTAAATTAGTCATATTTATACATGTCACGCCTTTAATCGAACGTAGTATAAATAATGTTTTATTTGAAATATAAGGTCAGTAATAACATTTTCTACATTCTGTTCTTTCTGTGGTATATTTACTATTTATGAAACTTTCAGAATAAATATAAATATATCCGTCATATTGGTATGCTCTAGTAGCACACTCCCTTCCATTTCATGGCTTCAATCTCTTCCCAAAAAAAATCAGAGTATGCTGCCCTTCGAGCATATACTGACTAGAGGCCGCCTTACGGCGTTTGTTGTGGTCGGAAGCCGTGATGTATTGAGGAATGCGTAATTTCTTAGTATTATTCCACAAAGTGAAATAATACTCACAAAACCTCATAAAACTTTTCACAAAGTAAACGCAGAACTATAGTAAAATGACATGTGTGACAAAAAGTAACAAAGAATAACAGCAAAATGCTGTCCGCAATACACCATGACTTCCAGCCCCGCAAGTCCCGCCTATTGCATATCTTCCGATCACAACAAGCTATACATTGGTATAAGGAATTACTTCTCTAGTCAGTATATGCTCGAAGATGCTGCCTCTAAAGTAAATAATGTATACATTTTCATGGATTTCGAATGCCACATCACCAAAATTTAAATAATTATTTATTTATATAATATGAGGTAAGCGATTACTTGTATTAAAAAATACTAATTGAAGCAGTGGTTCTAAAATGTGTACATCATTTAGAACGCGATTTATTTTGAGAATTTTGAAAAAATTATGTTTGATTCATGATCTGTATGTCATTATCATATCTACGAGTACTAATTAATTTTTATTCCGACGTTGTGAAACATTGTATACTTTACTGTACCTATGTGTAGTTATTAATTGTTGTAAATTTACAGATACTCATGGTTTGGTTGTTAGTTGAAATTGCTGGATTCAAAACTCTAATTTAATTTAATTACAGTTTGTAGTATCTACTAACAACCATGACAGAATTGACGGCTGATAACCGAACCGCACAGAAGATATAATTGTCTATAACAATAAGTCACAACATATAAGGCTAGCATAAAATATGAGATTATGATTTCAAACCCAAGACACAAGCTTTTTTGGTCTGAATTGAATTGAACAAGTTCAATATCAATCTCACCTTGTGCTGCCTGAGCAGCTTGGCCTCAGTGAGCAGCTCCTGTCCGCCCCCAGCTGCATTGCCGCCCATGTTCATGTCTTTCATGTTGTCCGCCTCGTTGACGGCCATGTTGTTCTGGTGCAGCTGAAGATGCTCGTACTCGGCTTGAAGTGAGGCGTTCTCTTCTTCTAGTTCGCGGATCATTCCTTCTAACTCCGCGCGCTGTTCTTCGTTGATGACCACCATCAGCTGTCCAGGAGAGTATAACGACTCTGGTGCTGCTGATGTGTCGCCCGTCAGCGATTGGCAGTACTGTGCGATCAGGTGGTGCTCATCGTCACTAGAAGAATTTTATTTATTATATTTGGGTACCTGCTCTTGAAAACTCAGAGCTAAAAATTATGACAAATTCTATCAGTTTTAATTTAAAAATGTTCGATATTAAATTAATATTTAGTTGAGTATGTTTTAGGTCCAGCATTTTATCTTCCAGATATATAAAGTATATGTAATTTTTGAGTTTATTTATACTTATTTATTATATCTCTTTGTATCTGTTATACTTTTAATATTGAATAAAACCATACTATTTGGGGGGATCATTATTTTGGGATAAATAAAATGTTTGTGGAAAAGTGAGTGATGAGTGAAAAAATTAGAAGATAATTTGAAGGTAAGATATAATAAGAAATAAAATATGGTCTGCGGAGAACTTCAAATGGTATGAGAATTCTTCATTATTTATGAGATAAATCAGAATTCGTATTCAAAATGTAACTAATTCTGGTAAGATAACTTTCAACATAAATGTTTATAACAAAATTATTTTCATATCATAATTGTACCTTGAAAATGGCCAAGACTGGTCGAAACGTCGCATTTCACATAATTTCGCTATACAATAAATCCAGTAATCCAAATAACAAGGAATTATCTATATTTTCTAACCTTTAAAATACACATAAATTAACTTAACTTCATTTGGCTATCGAGTTTTCAGAAAAAGTCAAAATTCTAACACCGTGCCCCGCAAATATTTTTTTTGTACTTGGACTTTTGTTTCCTAACATTGTCCCACGCAATTTGCCGAAATATCTACTTCACTACTATTTTAAATCATTTATTTTCTACTCACAGGTCAGGCGTGGTATTGGTCATAGTTCTGAGTTCAACCTCCGCCAAATGTGAAGCGTAGATTTCCAACCTGGAGTGCATATCCTGGGCGAGGGTTCCAGCATGCTGTGGTGACGGTACTGGACTTTCAAGTTCGTCTCCTTCAAGTACTGAACGTACTGGGAGGTAACCCACTCGAGGATGCTTCTTGAAGTATCGCTTAGACTTGAATTTGTTGCGAAGCGCGCGCGTAAAGTCGCGGACGTCTTCACCAGAGGTTGTCTACGAGAAACAGGATTAATAATTTAATTATTTATTTATTTCTCAGTCGACTAGCTGCGACGCCACATGCTTCATCCTCAGGAGATAAGAAATTTAAATGTATATACTTTACATGGAAATATCATTAAGAAGTGTAAAACTGTCCAAATATATTTAAAATACATGTTTTCAAAAAATTGCCTCCTTCAACGAAAACTTACTTAAATGACAACAATTCCTAATGTTTAAAGCCTCATTTAATTTGAAGGTTTACATTTATGTTTACGTTTAAGAAAGTTTAAATTCATGTAACTATACGAACATCCGCACTTTTCACTTTCTAGCACTAAAGTTTGAATCCTCCAAACTTTAAGTTTATGTTTACCACTTACTAAAGCTATTTTAAGTTCAATATGTGAATGCTGTGTTTCCTAAGAGATAATTACCAATGGTAATTATTGGCAAACCAAGTATCTTGTTTAAATAAACACATTTTGTTCATAAAGCATAGTCTTCGATAAATCAGACATGAAAAAATGGTCTGGTAGAAGCGATTTTTTTATTATTACGTGGTTTGTTGTTAAATAAATCACAAACTTGTGCGAAGCATGTTTTGGTCATTTAGGTAAACGACACTCTTAAACTTAAATATAAATGAACCTTCACACTAAACGCTATGTGAATGAGGCTTTACACTTCTTAATAATATTTTAATGTAAAGTACATAAATCCAAATTTATCATCTCCTGAGAATGAAGATATTTTTCTCCCTTCGTCATTATCTACCACCAGTCAAGTAAACTATTTCATCAATTAATAATTTAAATTAGTAAATAAAGTGTTTATAATGATATTTCTTACCGCGGTGCAATACTCCTGCATGGGATGTGTGAACTTATGCGTTTTCGTGACGCGTCCAGCAAAGAAGCAAGCCTGGCACATGTCAAAGTTAAAACACTTCAAGCATCGATACCGGAAACCGATAATTGGGAACGCTTTGCATATATTACACTTGGCTTGGTGTTTGGCTTGTTCAGCGGCTGCTAAACGGTGGAGCACTGGCAGCCAGACCATTGACTGCGGCTCTTGTTGCAGCCAGCTCAGAAAGTGAGTCGCCTACAAGGAAAACATTTGTATCATTTAATAATCCATTTTATTCGTTTATAAATACAATGAAATTTTGCTTGTATTGATAATGTACATTAGTCGGAAGACAGCTATAGAGAGATTGACTGTAAAAAATTATATAAAACTCGCCTTTTTCGTAATTATTAGAAATTATTCAACAAAATTCAACAAGGTTTTTTGTATATTTCATTTTATCGCCGTGTAGGTACAACTTTTAAGTATATCATTGTAAAATAAAATGAGATCATAGATTTCAAAACCAAAGTCACAAAATGACTTATTGTAAAATGCTTTTTTGCTTTGAATTTTATAGCAAGAGATACGTCTTAATAGTATATTATGCAATGAGATTATAATGATAGCTATTAATACGCGAGTATGAAATTTACGATACGAGCATGGCATACATTATACACGAGTTGCGAACACTATTTTTTCTACTCCTATGATTTCATTAAAAAACTATTAACATAACTTTTAATCTGTATCGAATTCGAAATGAATGTCATTCAAGTACAGACAATGCATGGGAGTAGAAAAAGGATCATCAATAGATAATACAAAAATAACGAACAGCCCTGATTTCCTCTCTATTAAATTCTTTAATATTTTACCACTTCATATTCGCATGTTACCTTACAAGAAGTTTAAATCTGCCGTAATGGAAAAGCTATTTGTGCAGGCTTATATAAGTATGAAGAAATGTTCGAACAACCACTATTTTGTAATTAATTAAGTTCTCTGTATTTTGACTTGGCTACACACTTTTGTATGTTTTAAAATTATTATTAATATTATTATACCTCTATGGTGGTGTCTTGGCCGGCCCGCTCGAAGCAGCTCCTAACACTGGGTTCAATGTTGCTTCCTCCGAAGGCAGCGACTTCGCCCAGCTGTCTCGGCACTTGGATCACATCATGTAACAGTAGCCCTAGTTTCCGCTGATCGACTTGCTGCGATGGATCAGCGATCAATCGGAATAAATATCGATATTTTTCTTCTAAATGACCGTGGCAAAGAAGAACTAAACCGGCTTTGAAGCTCAAGACCCGAAGTTGACCTGTCCGTTGGCTGTCGTAGACGTTCAGCAGCCAGTTTAGGGTCATGTCTACGCAGAGGGCGATCTCCACCTGAGAAAAAGATAAATAAATCAATTGTTACGCCATGATCGTCTAGTAGACATTTCTTAATATTTAATTAATTATTGTTTGATTGTTTACTTATAGTTGCTAAAATTATTCATATAGACCATATTAATTATTATAGCGCCTCTACCGACTGATTTGTGAAATAACAAAAAGCGTGCCAGGATGCCAACTGTTTCTTATTTTTGTAAATAAGTTGGCAATGATCAGCCCATTCAGTGTTGAAAATTGTAATTTTTAAATTCTAAAACATGATTTGAAACACAATATTTGTAACTAAGAATATTGATTAAAATTATAAGGCACTACATCAACAGAAAAATACACTTTTAAGTTATCTATCACTCGAGCTGTCGGGATCCCGCTAAAAAAATTCAAATTTTCATAGTTATTTTCACATAATAAACTAATGATCATTTATATTAAACACGGGCAGAATTCGATACTTCGTTATTAAGTATAACTTATATTAAAAAACGGCCATGTGATTCTGTCTGCATGAATTACTATTTTACTTTAAAAATTCACTTTTTCCCATAAGGAAACATTAGTTCCATTTCGGTAGTACTCCCTGCTTTGTGAATGGTGATTACTGAGCATGCGCATTGAATAATTAAGGGGGTTTTATCGCTCAGCGCTGCTTAATCACAAATCCTCGTTATTTCAGGTATCCGCGCTGACAGCCTATGTTTTATGAGCACATGTTGTCTATATTTATCTAATTGCTATGTTTCGCTCCATTTTTGTTTAGAAAATACTCAATTTGATTGGCTAGCGCGCATACAATTTTTAAATTTATTTAACAAATTACTCGACTACTATTTGAAAATTTTATATAATAATGTGATATAAACATTTAAATTTACAATGCAATCAAACTTACGAAGAGTTTTTCTCAGAATTATTTTTATTTAATTGTTTATAAATAATAATAATAACAATTTAAAAAATTCGACAACGTAGCTAGATTTTTACTGCCTTTATCTTTATATGGTATTTTTTTTAGATTTATAGGATTAATAGATTGGGAGTAATTTGTTAAATACTTTTTTACTATGATAAAAGCCCCTTAATATGGTCTATTAGACTTATTTCATAAACGTCAAATCGCACGTTTTGTTATTGGACGGTGGCGCCACTGACAGGTGAGAAAAGTGTTGAACTATAATCGCTTGGTCGGTAAAACAGAGTCAATATTTTTAATGAAATTAATAAAATAACGAAATATAAAATACAATAGATTAATAAATGCATTATTAATATTACAATTAAACAATTAATACTTTTTAAAATAAAATAAACTAAATTATTTTTTTGCAATAGACTACTTGTACTGTTTTACCAACCAAATTGGCATAGTTCACAGCTGTCATCGATAGGGGCGCAATTCAAATAGAAGTATTCATTTAAAAAATAAGTTAATACATAATGAATTATGATAACACATTATAGTATGTGAGGCTGTCATACCCAAGTTTTTTTCACGCTAAATTTGATCACTGAACCAATGGCGAATGCGTAACTAACAACTATGAGTGAGTGGACAGCTGGTAACCGCACACAAACACACTGCTACATTTAGCCTTCTAATTAATTTTTATGAACCAAGTTCTAACGATGGTATTGGTATTGTAGTTGTGTAACATGCTTCTATTAACATATTATACATCAAGAAAAAGTATATTGAACTGACTTATAGTGATAGTAAAATATTTTCTATAGACCAGGTTGCGGTTTGAATAGCGCTTAAAAATTCATTGTCTTTTTGGAGTAACGAGGTTATTTGTTATAATTAATTTGATGTTCGGTGTGATTTCATTTTACCTGGCCGGGATTCGCAGACGCTACGCCTCCGTAAATGGATTTCAAAACGAGTATCATGTCAGGTACATCAATTAATTTGTCGTTTTGCGCCCGTAAGCCGTGCGTATCAAATGCTTCCATTGCTGACGCTAATGATAGAAGCTCCACTAAAAAATTTAATAAATTAGCAAATCTTATTATTATGGTATAAGATGATTACTTACAGCAAAGTTTCTTTTGTATCGTTCGAAGCTTCAAAGCAGTACGATAGGCAGAAAAACGTACTTCGTTCAGAGATAGTAAACTGTTCATTAATTCGATCATTTTCGGGTGGTCCCAATGGGTTGTTTCTAAACTATGACTAAAATATAAATATAATTAAAATATTCTGTGATTATATTAACTATTACAGTATATTAATACTTACTTGATATAATATGGCACTTTACTAGCAGCTAGGGCACGTTCCCAAGGTGGCTCTACACTAGTCACCACCGCCCCATCTTGACTCGGGGACAAGTCTCCTTTTGTACTACTCGCTAACTGCTCATATCTATAAAAAATAAAATAAAAATGCAATACATTTATGAAAAGCCGATATAACTGTATTTTTTATAAGTTGATGATGACAGCTTTGATTGCGGAAACGTCCATAACAGTATATTACGCAACGAGTTTATAATGATAACACGAATATTAAATTTACGATACGAGCCATGGCAAGTGTCATAAATTCATACGAGAAAATAAACAATCATTAGCTACTCAATGGAATATTGATTCACCAATTCGAAAACGTTGGTGTTTTATTGGATTAAATTAACTGCTCCTCTAAGAATTTATTAGCTACTCAAGTTTGTAAACAATTTCTTCCTCACCTTTCCGTGACGGCAGCCTGAAGGGCCTTCCACCTAGCAGAGTAGTCCTCCAGATGGGCCAGAGTCCCTGGAGCAAGGAACACTCCGGTAGCACTGAACACAGCTGCTTGGTCGTTTAGTTCTTCTATAGTCTTCTGCAGCGGTGTTAAATCTGCTTCAAACTTCCTCAGAGATATCAGCATGTCTCGGGCTTCGTTGGCGCTCCGTGGGGAGCTCCAGGACAGGCTGGAGCGCTCCAGGGACCCGATGCTGGTGAAGAGCTCGTCCAACGATTTGTGGAAGTGGCGCAACTTCTAACGAGAAAATAAATAGAGAAATATTAGTAAAGAAATAGATAGTCAATTGGATCAACGAATAACCTAAAAGTATAAAATACTATTACACCCAACGTTTCGACTTCAATTAAAGGCTGATTTATAATACATGTAACCTGTTATTTGTTTAATAATCTGTAAAGTTGAACTACATAATGACACGAAGCCGTAATACTAGTAAATATGTTCTCACCGTGGCATTTTTGTCGAGCTTCTTCCCCCACTGGTCACTTCTGTCAATCAAGGTGTTCCACTTCTCGCTCAACTTGGAAACTTCTCTTCTGATGTTCCTGGTGAGTTCTCTTTGCTGTTCTTCGCTGGACCAGAAGCGCCCGGAGCCCCGGCGTTCGCTTCCGTCGCCACTTCGACGCTCATTGTCCGGCCCGCCAAGGTCAGATAGAGACAACTCGCTCGCGATGTACTGCCGCCCGGAGAAGAGGTTGGATTCTACTAGAGGGCGCTTGTCTTCCAGTTGCTGGCGGAATGCGCGGTGGTCGTCCTAAGAGGAAAAACATGTTCAAATATTTTACGGATGGTAATTAAGCTAGATTATAAGTATAAGTGCTAAATTAATTAACCATTTCAATTATAAGTGCGAACGTCGAGCGCTGGTTGTTAAATTAGCCACTTATACTTATAAGCGTGAGTCTGAATCTAGCTTTAAAGTTTAGTGTGTCTTTTAATTTAAAACTAGTACTTTGGGTATGTGTATTAGAAGTTCTTACTTGTTGTTTCTGAATAGATGGCGGATTTTCTCTGACCATAGTTAAAGATGTTAATTCTGTATCTTTTCGTATAACCCATTCGATTAGTTCTCGTAATGATAGCAATAAAGCATTCCAGTATTCTGCATTATTTTCTAGTCGATTTCTATAACAAAACAATTTTATTAGTAAACTCAGAGAAATTTAATTTATTTACAACAATTTTCCACAAAAATTAAAAATTGGGTGACTCAGGCGCGCAGCCAGGAGGGACTGCCAGGCTACAGCCCCCCAAAAGATAAAAAAATAATTGATTTTGAAAAATAAAATAAAACAATGACAACTAAAAAAAATCTGATGTGACCAGCACAAGACCTCCCTACTCAAGATACCCTTCTCTTTTAATTGCAGTTTAAAAATAGTATTATATCAATTACTTCAATATGTTTAAAAACGTGTAGATGAATCTCTTCGTACAAGTTGGAAAAAAATTGATGTTCCGTTTTCCCCCTTTTCTAAATTTAAAGGCCGATATCTCACAAACTAAGCGAGAAATCAAACTCTAGTCTGCAGCATTGTATTTCTAACACTTAAATTAACCTATAAACAAATTTTATATATTATAATAAGTTATAATCAATATTAAATAATTCACATACGTTTCTATATTATATCTGGTTTTAATATGTATCGTTAAAAATAATATATTTCGTGTCTTAATTCAACTGCACTGACTTGGTGCTTTTAACGTTGGAATCCTCGTATATAAATATTTTCTCTACCTTAAATCCATGCACTTGGACTTCAAATGATGCCACCGCTGGTCCATCTCATCCACTCTAAGCTGGAGCATGACAGCGTCTTCTTGGCAGTTGAGGCTGTTCAACAGCTTCAGACTGCTGGTCCTCAGGGTGGCGTACGTGTCAGCATGCATCTCAATCTCGGCTTGCAGTTCCTTCAGCTGCTGCTGGTGGTACGAGCTGCGCTTTCTACCACCGTCTAGCTTCTCAGTCTCTGACTCAAAGTTCTCCAGAGTTGACTCAGCCTCGGATAACCACGCGAGGAACTTGTCCAAAGAGCGGTCGAAGTTCTGGAGCGAGTTCATCGCGGAATTCAACAGCTTGCCGCGGTTTATTATACTACGGAAAGAGGATTGTCAGTGTTAATTGACTCGTAAACGCTTCAAAATCATTTATATTAAGGGTGTCGTCTCCGTAACAAAATATTACGTGTTTACAGGCGTAGCAGTTTCTGCTTTACTCATTTCATATTAGAAAATCGAAGAAAAAACAGGTACTAAATGTTTGTTAGCTAGAATTCTGAAAAAATCTTTGGAATTCATATAAAAAATTAATCAAAATGTGTTTTAAGTAATTTTTACATGCTTTATCTAATGATTAAGAGATTTATTTGAAAATGTAACTCGGCATAAACCTAGTTCCATTCTTCGTCTGTAAATAGATTAATGAAATTTTGCTTTATCTGTACAACTTCGTGAGCATTTTAAAAATTGCTAGACTGCTTTTACGTATTGTAGACGAATATTTCCATGCGTTACCATAGGACAAACGCGGTGTTGAGCTACGTAGAGTCAATACCCTTAACTTTAAAAAAAAACTAATGGTGATTCACAACTTCGTGCATATATTTTAATGGCATATAGTGTTCAACTCACTTATCACGGAACTGGAAGAATTATTTCAAAATTCACAACAGTTTTGGGTTCACTGTCTTCAAATGAAATTTCATAAATTTATGCTATTCTTGCTATTAATTACAATTAATTACAATTAATTTAATTTAATTCCACTTATCACAATTCAGTGGTTTTAAATATGTGCTTTATGCGAAAACTATCTTAAAATTTACAAATTATAAAAAAATTACATTTGTTCTATGATCATTAAAATAAATACAAGCAGTTGTGAATCACCCATTTGTATATCTGACTGGATTCGAACCACAGTCCGTCTATTGAATAATATTATATTTATTATATAAAAACTTATACGAATAAAAACAATATTGTGATATGTTCTACGAAAAAAGATCTTTTGAAAAACCTCCAAACCAGAATAATAAAACCCTAGTATCAACATAAAAATATAGCGTAAAACATACAACAAACCATGTATCTAATCGGCTGTAATGTTGGTTGATATGTTCCATCACTTTCTTAAATCTCGACGTGTCCTCATTTTGATAAACAGAAATTAAACGTTGCGTCAGCTGCTTGAATAACTCAATTTGCTGTTTAAATTGATGCAGCTCTGCGTGGAATGACTGAAATTAAACACAATTAGCTCAATTTAATTGTTGACACATTACGATAACACACAAACGAGAAGTGGAATAGCTTTGTTTTCAAATAGATTCTTTAACTTTTAAACAATTCGACATGCTTGCATATACATAAGGGGCACATTAGTCTACCTGTACAGCCAAGGAAACCAGTGAAAGCAGTAAACTAACTGCTCGCGGTTTGATATTTTGTAGTTGAGCTTACTTTTTGTTCCCTGAGCTGAGCTTCCAAGACGTCGGCGGTGTGCCCCACTGGAACCATGCGATCCAGTCGGCTTTCCATCCTTGCGAGCCATGTCTCAACTTCTAATCGTTTCTTTTCAAAGCAAATGCTGTCATTCAGCATCGCTTCAGTTTTGCTTTTCCGCTGCATTTTAATTCATAAGCTTGCTTCAACACCTGTAAACCACTATTTATGTTCATCACAGAATTTACGGTCTTCTTGACAGATTTATGACGTTTAATCTAACCAATTAAATTTGTGTCAATGTCAATGAAAAGTGGAAAATATTTTGAGTTACCTGACAGGTAAAGAAATAGGCGTAACTTAAACGATTACATCTTGCAAGTACATCATTGATCAATGTTTACTACGTGAGGTGTGGGGTCAATCAACTCTGCGGAAAAATAAAAATATGGCAGATGGATTCGTTGCCAACTTACAGGCCTTCGGGAAGCTGGAAGAAGTACCAACACAACAACCAACATTGGCTCGAAATTCAAACTTACTTTATTTATAAAATGCAGTTTATACAAAATTGTTTGTTCTATTTGATACTGTTAAGGGTTTGAATGAAACAGCTGGATAAAAATAAATAGAACAAATTATATTCAATATTTATTTAATAAATTCTTAGTTATAACCATACGAGTTGATGATTTTTGTGTACGGGGCAACCTGTTTCACGACCTTCTCACCGGCTTGTTTCGTCAATTTCTGTAATAAAACAAATTAAATTAATAAACAATTCAACAGCTCAAAACCACTAACAGTTTTAACAAATTATCTCATAAATAAGTTTAGTTTCATTATCATTCAAATAATGTAGGTAAGATATTTGATAATCATTGGATTTCATTAAGTAGTAGGTTTGGTAAAGCCGCATTAACAGCTCGAAATGTATACTTTAACAGAAATTTGGTACAATTTCAGTTTGTAGAAATGTTTGCAAACTCCAAACATTTTAAGGTGTGTTCCAACAAGTTTGAGAACGATATGAGGTTTGAATGAACTCATTTGACGTATTTTGTCGCTGTTTTGTTGTATCTTTTTCTGTAATTAGTTTCATTTTCTTAAAAATCGAAATTTTTCAAATATATATAGCAAACGTTTGCAAAAAAAATTAAATTAGAGATTTTATAATTTTTGACTACATGGTACCACGATCGATTTGCTACAAAAATTTCGAGCTGCGAACAGTCAAATTAAATTTTTAAAGATTTTTACCTTCAGCTTGTCACGTTTGCGAATGTTGATGACAGTCTTGACCCTGCGTTTCTTCTCCAAGGTTGCTACAACCTTCTGGTACTTCCAGCCTACTTCATGGGACAGTCTACCGACGTGACAGTACTACAACGAACAAACAAATCAAATCATACAATTGATCAATGAAATGATGAATGTTTCTCACTTTTCTGCCTGGTTTCAAGCACAAGACTCGCATGGCACCGGGCACAACAACTCGCTTTCTGCGGTCAAAGGGCGGCGGGCAACCTTCATAGGTTTTTAGTCTGCGGAGAGCTTCCTTTCCGCGTTCTGTCTTGTGTGGGACCATGCCTGCAACACAAAACACAATCATTACATTGTTACCAAACAATGTTCATTACAATATCATGTTTACAAGTCTCATTCTTTATTTTAGTTTCATTATTTCTCAAATAATGTAGGTAAGGATTAAGTTATAATCATAGACTAGTATAGCAACTGGTTGTTAAATAATTAAATATTTACTTACCACGGACTGTCTTCCATAAGATTTTGGAAGGGGCGCGGAAATGGTACGGACCACGAGCGGGGTTCACATTGCAACGTTTACGTAAGAAGGACATAAACTTTAGCTTGTTTCTGCAACAAAATTATACATTACACTACTTATATCTGTGCTTCTTATAATTTAAAACATAAAGTTATGAAATCATTTTAATGTTTTGTTTCACGTACATTCAAATAATGTAGGTAAGATATTTTATAATCATGTTAATTAATTACTTATGCCGGTACACATACACAACGTGTTTATCATGTGTAGCGCCCGGAAAATGTGTGGTTATGAATTATTATTTCTAGTAAGCTAAAGTTCTACGTAATGTTATTAAGTAGGGTATTATTACACACCTGAAGAAGTTTCCAGAGATATTTAACTGTTCACATCTGACAACAGTAATTCTGTTTCCCTGGAGTAAACTTTTTGCAAGAATAGCAGCAAGGCGACCAAGAAGGTGCCCGCGGCCGTCTATCAAAATTGCCTGAAAGCAACAAAAACATATTAGAACATAAAATTTTCCAAATACTCAATAATCCTAGTCACAGACATGTCCAAACGCACGTGTCAAAAATGTACCAATTCACAAATAAAACACTGATATAACTCTTCAAAATGTATGTATCAGTAAATACACTATTCACACATTCTATATTATGTTATTTGTTGAAAAATAATAAGTAAAATCGCCTGAAAATTGATTAAAAACAGAAAATACCTTGTCACTAAAACCAGGCATGTTGCTTGTCTAAAACGGAAAGAGAGTACACGCCGGAAATATGAGTTAAAGTGCGTATGCGCGCAATACACGTGGTTCACGAAAATCTCGCATGCGGCAGCACCAATCACACTAATTTAAATTAGAAATTTTCAATTATTGGCGCAATCACATTTTAAGATAAAAGTACATTTAACGTGGGTAGAATAATTAATTCTTTGTTTATTAAGCTAAAAATATAACAATACCATATTCTTTCAAGAAATAAATTACATTTTGTGCATATACAATGAAAAATATTTGCATATAATCAAATTATTTCCTTAAAGTCTACTTTAATCATAAAAATATCTTAAATATCTGCGATAATTATTGATAAGAAACTATGTTATCAGCGATTAATAAGATTATTTTTCCACGACAGTATCTAAAGAAACTATGATAAATTACACATATTCAATAAATAATTTCTAATTATATTGATTTACAAATATTTGTGTAAAATAAAGTTAAATGAGTTGCTGTTCCTCAATGTAAGTACTTGAAAATAATTTTGTTTTTTAAATGTAATCAGTGCAGTTGGTGTTATTTTAATTGCGCTGATATTAAAACACGTATGGAAATCATAAACATAATTTTATGAGTAATATAATATTCTCGATGTAAGCATTTTTTATTAGCACGCTGTTAGTCTTAAATTTACCTTATTCAGGTACAGAACTTGTTTCTAAAAATAGGCATGATAAATTCAATGTGTTTACATGGTTTTATAATTAAAAAATTAATCAGTTTTTTAATTGAGTTGTACAGGAATACTTATTGCGAATGTTGAAATGTTTTTCTTATCAATATCGGTGTGACTAATGCATAACTTTCATTGTATTAGAAAAACGAATATAAATTAATCTGTTTTTGTTGTAAACAATGTCCACTTTAATCTTTCTCTTAACATTTTGCTATTATTTTTAAATAAGTTTTAATGATTTTGTTGTAATGTAATACAGAGTAATGAGATTCCTAAGATCCAAAGGTAGTTTTGATGTCAGCCAAGCGGCACCTGCGGGTACATATCAACAACGACAGGTGCAGTCCTCAATTATTCAACCCCATCAGGACCCGGTGCCGCCGCCCCCAACGGCCCCCGAACCCGAACCCGAACCCGTCAAAAATGAGGTAATCAAATACCTCACTAATTATTTATTTATAATACGACTTTAAAATATTTGAAGGAACCTGAAGTTCCAGTCCGACGTCGTTCCGCCATTCCTAGGGGGCCCAACACCCATGACGCGAACTTAGAACAAATAGAAATTGTTAAACATGAAAAAGAAAAAAGGTATTTTATCAGAAATTTATCAGTTACAGTAATACAAAGGGATTAATTTAATTACAGTATTGAGCAACTGATAAAAACATCGTTGAAAAGCAATGATTTTCTTAAAAATATCCTGGATGAAGAACGTCTTCAGCAAGTCGTTGATTCCATGTACCTGCAGAATGTTGAAGCCAAGCATTATGTCATACATGAAGGCGACAATGGTGAGAGCAAAATAAATTCATCAGAGTTCAGTTACTTATTTTGATCTTTAGGTGCGCACATGTACGTCTCTGAAGAAGGCTCCTTCGAAGTAACAAAAACCGGAATGATAGTTAAAAAATTCAAAGCAGGTGAAACATTCGGCGAACTAGCAATCCTGTACAACACTAGACGTTTTGCATCAGTTCAAGCCTTGACCAAAGCAAAAATATGGGTGCTAGATCGAGCTGTGTACCAAAAAATCATGCTCAGAACAGCTCTTGAAGAGCACGAAGCCAACATTGACTTCTTGTCCAAAGTCCCGCAATTTAAAACTGTCAAACATGAGGTGCTCAACAAGATCTCCAATCTTCTCAAACGAGTAAGAGTAAAAATAAAAACAGAGTTTCTTCAAAAGATTTTAATTGTTTTCTTGTAGGAATTTTTCGCCACTGGTCATGAAATTGTCCGGCAAGGCGAACGCGGTGACAAGTTCTATATTATTCGTGTTGGAAGCGTGTTGATCACGAAAAGAACTGCTGCACCTGGGGCCATAGCTACAGAAGAAACTGTAGGAGTGTTCAAAAGAGGCCAGTATTTTGGAGAACTTGCGTTGCTTCAAGAAGACTGCAGACAAGCTACTGTTATCGCCCAAGCTCCAGGAGTCGAATGCCTTACACTGGACAGAAAGTAAAATACACAATATTATAAACTAGTAATAGTAGTAACTGAATAATTGTTGCAGAAATTTTATTAAAAATTTGGGACCGGTGCTAGAAATAGAAAATTATGAAAATAAACGGCCAGTGATTGAACCAGCTGAAGGAAAACCAGGTAAAATATATATTAAATACATCATCTAGAAGTTACTGATGCATTTTTTCATGTTTAGATTATGGTTACATCCGTTTTAACGACCTAGACATCCTTCAAACCCTAGGTGTAGGCGGATTTGGTCGCGTAGAACTAGTCCAATACCGCAGTAACAAAACTTTAACATTTGCGCTAAAATACCTTAAAAAAATTGACATGGTACAACAACAGCAGCAAGAACACGCTTACAATGAGAAGATGATCATGTATAGCTGCAATTCTGAATTTATTGTCAAGTAAGTTAACTTTTTGTGTTGAAGAATGGATTAACCAATTATTTTTATAGATTGTACAAAACATACCGGGATTCAAAATACATCTACTTCTTGATGGAAGTATGTTTAGGAGGCGATGTTTGGACGATGCTTCAAAAAGCAAGAAACCGATGCTTCGACGAAAAAGTCACCAGGTTTATGGCCGCCTGTGTCATAGAAGCCTTTGATTATTTGCACACTAGGGATATAATCTACAGAGACTTGAAACCAGAGAACTTATTGATCGATCAACAAGGATACATTAAACTGGTAAATACATAAAGGGCACATCAGTCTGCCTGTACAGTCAAGGAAACCAGTGAAACAGTTAACTAACTTCTCGCGGTTTATATATTGTAGTTGTTTTTAGCTGATTACTTGGGTTGATTGATTGAATGAAGATTTTAGCTGTACATATACTATTCACTTCTTGTTTAGGTTGATTTCGGCTTCGCCAAGAAGCTGGGCACCCGGGGCAAGACCTACACCTTCGCTGGAACTCCAGAATACGTCGCTCCAGAGATCATCCTCAACCGTGGACATGACAGAGCTGTTGATTACTGGGCGCTTGGAATCTTTGTTCACGAGCTCATTGTTGGCAAGCCTCCGTTCAGAGGCTCTGACCACATGAAGACGTACAATCTCATCATCAGAGGCATTGATCAGGTCGCTTTTCCTACCAAGTTGAACAAGCAACTCCAGTTGCTGATCAGGAAACTTTGTAGATCGGTGCCGAGCGACAGGCTGGGCTGCCAGAGGAACGGAGTTGATGACATTAGAGAGAATAAGTTAGTATTATTTACCTTATAGTAGTTTGATTTATCATAATCCTTGAATATTATTTGTTGGTAAACATAAAATAGGTTAGTGTCATTTTGACAGTTGGTATGTTTCACCGTATAAGAAAATGACAATATAAACATCACTTGCCTTATCTTGAATTTATGTTTTAAATGAAAATAAGTATTCTTATCTGTATTTTCTGTTTGTTTTAGATGGTTTACATCAGCCAATTTCGATTGGGAAGCTTTGCGAAGCAAGAAAATGCCAGCGCCAATAAAACCTGTAATCAAAAGTTGTATAGATGTTTCTAACTTTGATAAATATCCTAAAGATAGTGACATACCTCCAGATGAAGTGTCTGGCTGGGATAAAGACTTCTAAACTATTATCATTGTTATTATGTAACTAAAATAAAACACTCTGTATAAATAATATCTATTTAATATACATAAAACTACATAGAACTTGTTATAATTTGTATTATAATACTCCCTCAAAATCCAGCATTACATTTGATTAAAGTACTGTACTGAGACACTCATAGCAAAATTGTAACTGTACATGTTCGAGTTAAATAAATATTACATTACTACAAAGAAACGAAATTTTGCATTGCACAGGCTCGCCAAACGACACTGAATCGAGTAATTTTATAAAAATCTGGTGTTTTAATTTAATTAATTTATATCTGAACCACACGCCAAATATTTATAGTTGGCATGTAGTTCTTTTCATATCCTAAGTGCGGCAGACAGAATCATTTACTTTGATTAATTAATTATATGAATTGTTATCTTAGCTACTGCTTAGCGGCGTATACAACGTTGATGGAACCGGGCCGGGTATACTAGATACCGGGATCATTGGTACCGGTTGAACCGCTGGCTGCTGTAGTGGTAGCACTGCTTGCGGCTGCACCGCAGGGGTAAACGTTGGGGCCCCAACTAGAGGTTGATTACCTTCTGGAAGCAATCAAATCATTATTACTATTGTATTTTTCATTTTATTAATAAAATTAGGGCTTACCACTAATTGTTGGGTGCGAGTTATACATAAATGTGTTCACTTGTCCGCCGCTATTCAATACTTCACTAGTCTTACCTACAAATCAAATATTTATCAAATTACAGAACAGAATATGAACAAACAAATATATCTGTAGATTATGATAACAGCCAGGGATGTAAATGTGTACATTACGGGCCGAAAATACATTCACATTAAGCATAAAATATGTGTTTTATTTTAATTTTTATATTTGAAATTTAATTTTATATTCAATAAATAATTTGTTCTTAAATATTATCCACGGTTTCATATTTCCTCAGTATTTTATTGGCAATTTCTCGGTGAATTACGGTAATTTCTCGGTAATTTAAAATATTTTTCAGTAATTTCCTTAATTACAAATTAATAAAATACTAAATGAAGCACTCTTCCTCTTACCTAAGAGTTCATTAGCCGAACGAGCAGCCAAAGCTGGATCGAACACTAAATTAGTTTGTCCAGTATACATTGTCGTAGTAGGCAATGCTCCAGCCATTCCGCCCATACTGTATGGGTTCACAGGGTTCATGGACGTCGTCGCCGTAGCTTGTGGAGGTGGTGCAACTCCTGGTGAAGCTTGACTCATAGCTGGATAACCGCTGTATGACACAGGCGCGAACGTTTTCACTTGGGTGGTGTACAGCTTAAATAGAAGCCGGAATATTATTATTATTATACAGGTAATTCACAAATTTGTACATATATTTTAAGGCATGTAGTACACAACTTACTGATCATGGAACAACAAATTTCTAAATTTAAGGGCAGTTTTCGCAAGAAGCACATTTTTATAACCAGTGGATTGTTTATTGTATAATGGATATCTGATTAACTATGAATGGAATAATAGTATATTATTTAACGAGCACATAATGCAGGCTATAATTCAAGAGGATGAAAGTTTATGCACGACCTGAAGGCAAGTGTATAATCATACGAGTGAATTATAGCCATAATGTACGAGTCAAATACATTTTATCTACGACCTGTATATAGAGTTTCTAGAGTATTTTCTTACCGGTTGTTGCTGGGCCGGTGTTTGTTCGCTACTAATGAACACACTGTTGACCTCAGAAGACGGCGGTGCCGAGGCTACGGTCTGAGGAACTGCTCCAGGTGTTGTTGTCAGTTGAACACCAGGAGGAACTGTCGTGTCACCAACAGAAGAGGCAACAGCAGTAGCGGTAGCGGTAGGAACAGAAGTTATGTTAGAAACAGGTGCTGCAATGTTAGAAGTGTTAAAAACAGGTGTGACGGGAGCGCTGGACACTGGACTCGGCTTAGACGGGGCCGAGAAGTGTTGCTGAAGCTGAAAATGAGAGAAATCTTAATAAATACAATTTTACAAGTTATGATTATATACGTGATATACTCGAATATGCAATAATAAATTTACCCACGCATAAAATTACTACAGTTGTCAAAACATTTTTATTTAAGTCAACAAAAATTAAAAGATACAAGAACATATTATTCAGATAAAATTTTATACCACGTCACCCACTTTTTAAATATTGTTTTTCATTAACAAAACTTACATTTGTCGGCACAGACGGTATTTTCGTGATGTTAGCACTTCGAATTGGAATTCTATGCAAATATCCGTAGCCTATGCCGCATCCTAGACATCCGTTGCCGCCCCAAGATGAATTTGGTGTGATTGCCACCTGAATAACAACAATGAATGAGTGAATGAAGTATGAAAATGATTGATGACTGACCTCTCTGCAACAGTCATCGACGGTATTATAAACATAGAGCTTCAAACACCGGCCTTCGTGGGTCTCAATCAGAGTAAAGAAGTCTTCGCTCTCATGGAGAATTGAATCAGCTCCAATTATGTAGTCTGTAAAAGATCTTAAGCCTGCCAGTTCGGCTGGAGAACTGGGATGCACCTCCTACAAAATATTTAACAATACATAAGGGGCACATCAGTCTGTCTGTACAATCAAGGACATCGTTTGACCAATCAAACCAGTGAAAACAGTAAACTAACTTCTCACGGATTGATATTTTGTAGATTACATGGTTTGATAGGTTGAACGAAGACTTTGGCTGTTCAGACAGAATAACATGCCCGGGATCTATACATTGTACTACTTATTTATCTTAATTGGTATGTTGTATAATTCTAAGTAGTTCTAGTAATCTAATTACTAGTACAACGTGATCAATATAGCTGGCTCTGATAAAGTAAACACTCACCAATACATGCCAGACGTTTTCGTTAGCACCTTCAAAAGAGCAAAACCGTATGCTGACACCAAGAAGCCCCTGCCCGCCCCAAGTTTCACTAGGAGTAATATGTACAGTCCGTACAATTTGAGTTTTGCTGCTATACACAGTCATATTTAGAACCTTATCTGAAACCAAGTTAAAACGATTATTTAGTTCAGCTAATTATGTCACAAATAAATACCTATCCCATTCTTAAGAACCTCCTTAAGGGTTTCATTATCCTGATCTAGTCTCGTGCCGTCTATTGCAACAATAAAATCGAAAAAAGCTTCCAAACCAGCTTTGTCACCCGGGGAGTTATCTTGTACCTGTTTCGAAATCGGACGTTTTTATTGATAGTAGAAGGAAATTATGGAAAATTACTTACTCGTAAGACATGGTAACCCTCGGTACCACCGCCAGGAATTTCTACACTACTTCCAGCTCCCATTATAAATCATAATATAGATTCAAAATTCAAATAAAGTACGTGGCACACAAAAATAATGGTGTCTTGTCAAGTGTCAAAAACGTCATGCTGTTGGCTGCTGTTAGATGTGACGTCATTGAAAAAATTTTCATTTTTAAATAAATATAAAAAGCTTTTAACAACATTTAACATTAACAATAATAAGTAATACGTACACATAATAATTTTAATATATGATTAAATGATATTCATAAAGAATCATTTTAAATCAAGTTACAAAGTAGCAAACGAACGCAGTTCTTAATTGACAGTTTGAAAAAAATAATCATAATTTTAAATAACTTTTAAGTATTTAAAGTAATTTTAAATATAATACAAGTATAAACTTTAAAATTATAATATATAATCGAATATTTTAAGTGTTACAACCATAAATTAATAAAATTAGTAAGTGTATTTTTCCCGCTTCAAACTACTACAAACAACTAGAGTTTTCGGCACTTTGTCCAAATTTTAAGTATGCTTTAAACCTTAACTATAAAAAATAAAACCATAATTCTCAAATAAAATACAAAATGGTTGAAAACGCACCACCGCCCATCGATTTACAGGTAAAATACAATTATTACGCATTGTTACAAAAAGTGTGGTTAACTTGTTTTCTTTTGACATTACAGGAATTCCAGTTCAAGCTACATGCAAAGTTAAAAATATTCGAAAACACTGACGATTCTAAGTTTAAAAACTCGTACAATTTAGTAGCAGCAGCCAGTAGATATGGCCTGGTGTTTGTTGGTTCTCCCAACGCAACTTTAGAAGTGATTCCGTTGAAATCTATCGAAGGTTGCAGTTTGACGAAAGTTGAGAACACTAATTTTCCTAAAAGAAGTGTACTTCTACCGGCCGCTCCATCTCACATAGCTGTGAACTGTGATCAGAAGCTGTTGTCAGTTATTTGTTTTAAAAACGATTGTCCCACTGCTATCGTTTATAATGTCCAGTCGTTTTTCTCACAGGTATGCGAACCATACTTCTAAGAGAATAGTAATTATTTTGGTTATTTTAGAATCCAGCTGTTGTAAGAGAAATACGTTTGTCTGCAACGCCTGGGATTCAGGTTTGTGAAGCCAGTTGGAATCCCGCTATACCTGGTTGTCTGACTGCTTGCAAAGCTGATGGTTCGCTTGGAGTTTACAACCTCAATGAAAACAGTGTTGACATTAATGAGTTACCTGTCGCAGCTGCTGCTAGGTAAAATTAATACATTGCATTTGATTCTATAATAACTAACTCGGATTAAAGAAACATACCTTAAAATCAGACCTTCATACAAAATTTCATAAGGATCGGACAAATGGTCTAAATTATACATTATAAACTACCACTCCTAATTGTCCCACCGATTAAAACATACGTTCAAACTTGACTCTGGTCCACATCATTCAGCTTTATATATTGTTTTGTCTAGATCGTTCTGCTGGAGCCCGAAAGGCAAGCAGCTCGTGGTGGGCTCGACGAATGGGTCGCTCACCCAATACAAACCCGACTTGAAAGCTGTCAAAGTGATTCCAAGTCCAGCTCTTGAAAACTCAGGCCTGTTGGCGGTTCTCAGTGTGTTCTGGGTGTCAAATTATCAATTCGTCGCTATTTATAAAAATAACGATGAGTCACGACCCAGTATAGTGGTGGTCAATGCGCCCAAGACTGGGGCGACGACCTACATCAACTATGACGATATTTGTTTTAGTAATGGGGTCCTCAGGGGGCCTCAGTACTATATCATCCATCAGCCCACCTGGTGAGTCAAATCATTAATCATTTTAGCCAAAGGAGTAGCCGGAATTTGGACAGTTGATTTTGTTTAACATGTCTGAATTGTGCTTACTCGTTTGGATAAAAAATAATTTATTGGACACTATTCTACTTATTATTAATATAATTAATAATAAGTAGCACACTAAAAATCTGACATGAAAGTATCGATTTTTTGTGGATATAGCGGCTCGTTGGTCTAGGGGTATGATTCTCGCTTAGGGTGCGAGAGGTCCCGGGTTCAAATCCCGGACGAGCCCAGTTTTTAATTTTAACAACAAATTCTTGATTAAATTATTAAATATTTAATCAATTTATTCAGAACTAAACGTAATAGCGACGTAATAGTGTTTTTATAAATATACTCAACAAAAATATGTTTTATATCGTATTTAAGTTGCGTGATCTACTTTTGAGCTGTCTGAAGAAGTGAAAGTACGTGACCTTCTTCAAGGCTAGCAAGTCGGCTCGTTGGTCTAGGGGTATGATTCTCGCTTAGGGTGCGAGAGGTCCCGGGTTCAAATCCCGGACGAGCCCATTTTTTCATTTTCTTATAACTTATTTATTTATCTACGAACATTGAATAATACATTCATTATATAGGTAACTTTAGCAAGCTAAATCCCTCCATAAAACACTATTGTACTATGAATTCATAATTCAACATTATTGTATTATGAGTCCATTATTCAACACAGCAAAATATTTTATCGAATAACAATTTGTAAATAAATGTTTGGTTTAAAAAGTTGTAGATAAAACGTCGTATTTGACTTGCGCATAACGGCTATAATTAACTCGGATGATTATACTCGCCTTTCATTCTCTTGAATTATAGCCTGCATTAAGCCCTGTACGCACGAGAATTCTTTGAAGATTCTACCAAGATTCTGAATCCTGGAAAAGAAGACTTTTTCTTTCTAGTGAGAATTCATGGTTTTGAAGCAATCAATAAATTATAAATTGTTATTTTCCAAGACTCATTGAAGATTCAATTTAGCGGCACCGTAATTTAACAGGTAATTCTCACTAGAAAGAAAAAAGACTTCTTCTTTTCCAGGATTCAGAATCTTCAAAGAACCCACGTGCGAACTGGGTTTTATGTGCTGTTAAATCTGTCACACCCAAGATGGGTAATAGCCGTGAAAGATATGATATGTATGTATGTATTATTTCAGTAGCACATCTAATGCACATGTCACACCTGTAATACACTGTATCATTTATTATCAAACCTGTGTATGACGAAAAATAGAAGCGCTGCTATTTCCGTCATATCGAATCAGACGAATCCGTTTGCTACTCCAAACAATTTATATTATTTTTATCATACAAGTGTGACAGATTTTCGTCACACACGACAATCTTAACCATACATAATACAAGTATTACAAATCCATCATAAAGCAAGTTATTGAATGTAATATTCCCGTGCAGGGGCGTGATGCTGTTCGCCTCAGCCAACAGCATGGAGCTGGGGGTGTTGGGCCTGCCGATCATGTCAGAGCCAGCGCTGTGGGTGCAGTGGAACCAGCCGGACTCCGCCCGCGCCGAGTTGCCCCTCTCTGCTTCTCGTTCAGATACCTTCCCCGTGGGGCTAGCCCTCGACACCGGCGTGCAACTGCAGCTGCCGTGGGGCGAGAACCAGCAGCTGCCGCCCATGCCCTTCGTCTACGTCCTCAGTCACCACGGTGTCTTGTGCACCTTCAGCGCCATCAACGTCAGGCCAGGTGAAAAAAGCCTCATTTAGTTCACACGAGGAAAGATTTCACTAAAAAGTTTCTTGAAAGCTGTCATAAAAAAAACTGTCAGTACCGTGGAGGAAACTAATTATTTGTTTAAAATATATTAAAGCTAGTAATCTTAAATATATTCAATAAAAATAACTACATTCCCCGTATGAACGGTATTGACAGTTTTTGTCCTACCACTTGTTTTACTTTTTAGTGAAAGTGAAAACGTTCCTCGTGTGAACAGGGCATACACAGTTTACATTTATTTTTACGTTTAAGAATGTTTAAGCCTCATTTAAATAAGCGTTTAGTTTTACGGGTCAGATTTATGTTTACGTTTAAGTTTAAATTCATACGAGCATTCACAGTTCTTGAAAGTGGGAAGTGTGAATTCTCGTTTCTTAACAGGTCAATATCGCAATGATTCAATATTCTCATAATTAATACAAATATTATCGGTATAAAGACATATATTTATATATTTGTAAGTATTTACAAAAATATTTGACATACTGACAGTAACGATGCGCGCGCGTCTATATAATATGTCCTGTACCGACAAACTTGACCAATTCAGCAGTAATCTTTTTAATTAAGCTTAGTTATACTTTGTCCCATAATTCGGAGGAGCACCTAGAAAAGTCCCATTTATACAGGGAAAATAAAATGAAGTATAGTTTGGCGGCAAATTTGAATCACTTACAAATCAATGTAATATTTGAATTACAAATCAAATAAAAACGATTACCTTTCATTTGTATTACTTGTTCCTGGTTTATCCATAGTTAACCTTAACACTTTGTTACTTAATACAATTTACACGCAAATATTCTAACCTATAAAAGAACTGTCACATTTTGTAAACACTGGAGCTAAATTACTGGGTGTAAATATGGCTCAGAAATGAGCAATCTGATTGGTTGGAAAAACGCGGCAAATTTAATAAGCTCTTCCGAATTCTGGGACAAAGTATAGGTTACCTTATGTATTCTTGTACCATATGCCAGGTGTACCCACCGTGTGTCATCCTCCGGAGATTGTAAATATCATTCCCGGAGTCTTCCAGGAGCCGAAGAAAACCGTCTTGGAGATGGTGTCCACTGTTGCGCAGACCGTCACCTCAACAATGCAACAGATTGGCGTGCAGACGATGCAGTCTATCAACAATCATCAACCTACATTCACATTACAGGTAATATTGTCTCAGCTCACGGGCACTCTTGGTGGGTCACCCCACAGTTACTGTTTAGTGCAACATCTATGATTAATTCTAAAGCTAACATCGAAAACCGCACTCTGATATCTGTAGTGGTTCTCGAGATAATGAATGATAATCATTTACACCCAGAAATGGGTCGTGCTATAACCCAAACTGGGTGTGAATACAAAGCTTTGTACAGAAATCGAATTCTCGGATCTTTTTACATAAGTATACAAATTTTCAGAATGTTCCTGTTGTTTATAACAAAGTTATGAATCATTTTCCGATACTTTATTAATTTACCCAAAACTGGGTGTACGGATTCTAATTTAGGGTATAGAAATGGATTCCTCGGATTTTTTTACATGGGTATACAAATTTTCATAATTTTTCTAAGTCAGGTATAGCTAATATAATCAATTATAAATTAATTCATATTATTTTAGGCTCCAAAACTAGTGCTAATGATTTTTGAACAGGGTATATAAAAAATATTTTTGAAAAGGAGCCCAACGGTGCGAGATACGTGAAATATTGAGAAAAAGTTACGATTTTTGTAAACACAACCTCACAAAAATTTTCAAAATGCAATAACTTTATTAATAAAACGTTTTTCGGGGACATTTAAGGGTTGAAAATCTCTTTTTCGGCCTTAAGTTTATGTATCTCTCTGTTTTTCGCTGGAGCCTGTATAATAAGCTCCAAAAAAATTCCTAAAATTTTAATTATTTTAAATTATTATAAAATAAATCGTCCACGTGTAGATATTTTGACATTTATAATTAAAATGGCTGCTATAGTGTGTTCACCCTCCGTTTTAAATTTTAAATAATTAATTATTCTATTATTTATCGTAGGAACTCGGCGAAAATTGGTAGTCAGGGGTAAAATCATCCGAGGAACTCGATTCCAGTCTCAGAAATTTAGTATCTCGACTGCGAGACCTCGTATAACGAGATTTGTTAAACCTCCATAGTTTAACATGAGGATTTTTTTAAATTAATTAATTTCTATGTTAACTATCGTAGAATAATCGTGAAAATTTGATTTCCGGGGTAAAATGATTCAAGGATCATGACCTCGGCCTCAATTTTTTTTATTTCGACTGCGAGACCTCGTATAACGAGATCTGTTTTATCCATGTTACAGCTCCATAGTTTAACATTTTAAAAATCAATTATTAACTATTTAATAATCGTAGAATAATCGTGAACATTTTGATTCTGGGGTAAAATTATCCAAGGAATACGATTACGCTCTCAAAAATCTTGCATCTCGACTACGAGATCTCGTTTAACGAGATTGTTTATGAGCACTGTAAATGGTGCATTATTTATTTTATTATTTATCGTAGAGAATTCGAAAAAAATGGTTTTCGGGGTAAAATTTTCCAAGAAATACGATTTCGCCCTCAAAAATCTTGTTTCTTAATTACGAGACTTCCTTTAACTAGATTATTTATGGGTGCTGTAAATGGTACATCATTTATTTTATTATTTATAGTAGAAAATTCGAAAGAAATTGGGTTTCGGGGTAAAATTATCAAAGGATATGATTTAATACGAATATTAGATAACTTATATATTGGCAATTTTCTAAATTTTAAATATCAAAGAAATATTGTATTTTTTTGATGCGATATTTTTTAATTATTTGCAAAATAGTTGCATAGGCGTTTGACAATTTTTATTACCAGTATATATTTATCTATTTATTTTTACATATTAGAAGTATAATGGTAAATAATTTGAATGTTAATTACTTGGTGTCTAAATTTTTTTGTACATTTATACTGTAACCTACTTTCGACTTTCTCAAGAAGTGAAAGTACGTGAAGATGTTGAAGGCTATCAAGTTGGCTCGTTGGTCTAGGGGTATGATTCTCGCTTAGGGTGCGAGAGGTCCCGGGTTCAAATCCCGGACGAGCCCAGTTTTTGATTCTCTATATTAAGATAACAAAAACTTAAAGCCCAGTTCACACAAGGAATGGTTTCCTAAAAAAATTCTTGAAAGTAAAACAAGTGCTAGAAGCTGTCATAAAAAATTGTTAATACCGGTCATATGGGGAAACCGTGGAGGAAACTAATTATTTCTATAAAATATATTAATGCTAATAAGTTTCCCAGTATGAATAATATAGAACATGACAGTTTTACTTTGAAGAAACGTTTTAGGAAAAACTTTCCTCGTGTGAACTGGGCATTATATTCTTTCAGGCTAAACAACCAACACCTCACGCGTTCATAACATCTAACGCACCAACATTCGGTTCAACTTCAACAGCTGCATTTGGTTCTCTAGCTGCCAAACAATCGGCATTTGGTGCTGCATCTCCCAATGTCGTCCCGCTCGATGCCGGCCATGGTGGGGGGGTTGGGCCGCCGGCTGTCGGCGCTCCCGTCGCAGCTGCAGCTGCACCCCGACCTGCCGCCGCGGCGCCGCTCCTCGCTGCTGCTGGTGTCGGAGGACAACATCCCGGATTTGGAAGTCTTGCCCCAGCTCTGTCAGCTGCTCCACCATCTGCAGCTGGGTTTGGTTATATCTCTCCTACTGGTGCAGTTCCCCATGCAGCAGGTATTCTTCCGGCTGCAGCAAGTGCGAGGCCTGCCGGTTCAAATCTATTTACTGGAGCAGCTCCTGGATCTAGTACACAACTTACTCCAGCAGCTCCACCTAATACTGTTTCGAATCTATTTGGTGGTGTGCCTTCTCATTCAGTTGCACTCGCAAGTAGCGGACCGCCAGGAGCAGCAGGTGGAACTGGAGGAAGTGGAGTAAGTGGAGACTTCACTAGCAAACCTGCCACGATGTTTAATCTAGGTAATAATGCTAGCAGTACAGCTAGTTTTCTTCCTAAATCAACGCCGAATGTTCCTGCCAATGTAACAATCACTCCTGTGTCAAAACCATTGTTATCTACGCCTAAACCACAACCGAAACCTGATATCATCAACATTCCGCAACCACAAAATCAAACACCGACACCGGCTAGTGAGACTCCTAAAAAAGATGACACTGTTATCAATGACCAAATTGTACAAAGTATGATTAAAGAAGAATTGAAGAATTTCCAGTCTGAATTGAAAGTACTGTTCACTCGTTGTAAAAATATTAGTCTTGATGTTGGAACAGATGAAGAAAAAACGAACTTAGTTTTAACTACAGAATCGTTGCTGGAATTTTATAAAGAGCTTCAAGATACGACAGATAGCCAACTGGCTGAGGTGCACTACTTAAAACAAGCTTTAATGCAGTCTTTTGCTTGGTATGAAGACACTAAAGCCCGACATAGACGCTACACGGATCCGAACTTCTCTAGTTTGCTGCAAGCCCAAGAACTGGACCCAATTAGCGAAAAGCAGCTGGCTGATATAAAACACTTTATTTACTACATCGAAGCACAATTAAAAGAAGTAGACGGCTTTCTTGACAACCAATGGGCCGATTTTCAAGATTCTTGTAAAAAACACGTAAAAGGAAAGCTACAAATACCAACTTTAGAACCGATATATCAATCCATGGTCAGACAAAGTGCTATTTTAGAAAAACAAAAATATGTTTTAAAAGATATTGCTGCCCGGATTAAAATGAGAAATAAAAAGGCTGCAGCTTATCCGCATGTTATGAACGTTGCTTTAACAAACGCTAGAAATACTGAAATTGATGAAGAATTAAGAAAACTTAAACTAGATCATAGTGATCCGTTTTCTATTCGGTACGATAAAGTAGTAGCTCAACACAACAAATTTTCAGAAATTAAACAGGCCAAATTGTGTTCCTTTTTCACAAACAGAAATGTTGTACATATATCGCCAAAGAAGCCGAAATTTATTAATAGTCTATTAAATAACATGAATACTCCTCCAGTCCAACGAAACCTAGCACAAGCCTTCAACAAAATGGATGTGTCATTCAACAATTCTTCAGCAGAAGCAAACCTGTCAGCTTCAAACTTATTCAGTTTTACTCTTCTGGACGGCGCAAGCAGCACTAAAGTTAGCACTCCACCTACTTTATTCAATACACCAAAATCAGCTGCACAAGCAGCACCAGCTGCTCAATCAGCTCCGGCTGCAAGCAAACCGTCAAACTTATTCAATTTATCTTCGACAACATCGTCTTCAGGTGTGTTCAACTTTACAGCAGTGTCAACAGCTACGACTCAAAGCAAACCAGTTAACTTTGGGCCTGGTGATGTGTCCACTCAATCAATGTTTACTGGAGGAACTACCAAGTTCACTACTCTACCTGTCAAACCGTCTGAAAGCAAGAAACCAGCTGATGTGGTTGTTGTCAAGCCGAGCGTGCAGAAAAGTACAGCTGAACCTTCGTTTAATTTTAATGCCTCTCAAGCTAAAATTTCTGCTCATCCTAAACCAGTTGCTAATTTATTTGGAGATTCAACTGCTAAAAATACAAATATATTTGGTGATCCGACTACCACTGTTGGACCGAGAGATTCTATTGGGCCTGGTTTTAATTTCGGAAGCGCTTTAAGTTTAGGACAGCAAAGTACACCTAAACCAAAATCTCCTGAAGGTTTAAACTTTTCTCAACTTTTAAGTTCACCTACTACAGCTGCAACTGTTGCTAAGCCAATTATTACTACTGCAGCTACACAGATAGCAGTACCGAAACCTGTATTTGGATTAGCTGCAAATACGACAGCTGGCAATTCTCAACCTGTATCGTCAGCTGCTCAAGCAAAATCAGAACCAGCTGCTTTCGTAGCAGCTTCTACTTCAAACATTTTCGGAGGGTTATCTCTTGGAAAAATTACAAGTCCTGGATCATTATTCGGAGAAAGTTCTACATCAACTTCAGCTGCGACTGGGAATATTTTTGGATCAGTTGCAGCTGTACCTACTGCTATACCTGGTTCATTATTTGGTGCTAAACCAGCTGCGCAACCTGAAAAATCAGCTGCAAGTGTAACTACAGTTGCAACTTCTCCTACTAGTTCAACTGAATTCAGTTTCACACAAGCTGCTGTGTCTACTGAATCAGCTAAATCTACGGCAGGTATATTCGGAGGATTAGCTGCAACAAGTGAAGCACCGAAATCAGCTGCAAGTATAAATACTGTTGCAACTTCCCCTACTGGTTCAAGTGAATTCAGTTTCACACAAGCTGCTGTGTCTAGTGAATCAGTTAAATCTACGTCAGGTATATTCGGTGGATCAGTTGCAACCAATGAAGCACCGAAACCAGCTGCAAGTGTGTTTGCTGGCGCAGCTGCAGCTACAAATATTTTTGGAGGAGCAGCTGCAATTTCAACTAGTATAGTTACTAAACCTGTTGGGAATGTATTCGGAACTCCAGCTGCAACTACCGAAACAGCTAAACCTGTTACTATTGCTGGATCAACTGTATCAACCAGCGAAGCTACAAAACCAATAGCAAGTGAAACAAACAAATCTCCAGTAAATGTTTTTGCATCAACAGCTCAAGCGAATATTTTTGCAGCTGCTACTAGCGAAGCAGCTAAACCTGCTCCAAGTATATTCGGAGGATCAGCTGCATCTACACCTACAAGTCCTTCCATATTTCCTGCAGCTAGTTCAGCTGCCAGCGGGTTTAGTTTCTTACAACCAGCTTCATCTGTCGCAAGTACTGCAACTACTGGTGTTACTGTGACACCTGTACAAAAACCAGCTTCAGTATTTGCTGAACAGAAACCAGCTGAAGCTTCAGTAACCAGTACTGCAGCTGTGTCGTCAGCTGCAAGTGGATTCGGTGCTCCGGCAAGTACAGCTCAAAGTTCGTTTGGTTTTGGTGCAGCTGCACCAGCTAACAGCAACAGCAACTCAAACAGTTCTTTTAGTTTTGGTAATTTGACAGTATCAGCCTTATCACCGTCTTCTGCTGCTACTCCAACTGCTTCAGCTGCTCCTGCAGCTTCTACAAACACAACTGGATTCAGTTTCGCGTTACCAGCTGCTACTACTACGACAGTAACTACAACGAATGCTTCAGCTTTCGGGGGATACACTCAAAGTTTATTTGGAAAACCTGAAACAGCTACGACTTCTACTTCTAGTTTTATGGGACAAACAATTTGCAGCCCGTCCACTTTTTCGCAACCACAGGGTGGATCAGCTTTCGGACAAAATTCTGGTAATATTTTTGCGCAAAAACCATCTTCACCAACTACCAGTTCTGGTTCAATATTCGGTCAAACTACTGGTGGAAATAATGTATTCGGGCAAACTAGTACAGCTGCTACACCAGCTTCAAGTGCGAGTATTTTCGGCCAAGCGCAAACCGCCAACCCATTCGGAAATCCAGCCACTACGCAATCAATTTTCGGACAAACTTCAGCTTTCGGTACACCAAACACAACAAGTTCTATTTTCGGGCAAAGTTCTTTCGGAGCGCCAGCTGCTACATCTGCTTCAGGAAGTTTCTCTTTCACTCAGAATACTGGAAACTTCGGCCAGTCGGGTGGAAGCATCTTTGCAGCGAAGCCTGCGTTTGGGGCTTCTCCCGCGTTTGGTCAAGCACCAGCTTTCGGGGCTCCGCCCGCTTTTGGAGGCAGCCCGGCAGCTGCTGGTGGAAATGTGTTCGGAAGTCCACAGACTCCAAACAATCCGTCAAGTGGATTTGGTTCGCCCGCAACGTTTGGGTCACCGGCTGGATTTGGACAGAAACCGGCATTTGGATCTCCGCCTAGTTTTGGACAAAGTGCGTTTGGGTCCCCACCTGCTTTCGGGAGCCCACCAGGGTTTAACACCTCGCAGAGGGTATTCGGAGGCACTGCTTCACCTCCTGCTGGTAAGTGAGATTTTATTTTATTTTGATTTAAGTATGTTTGAATGTGTTTTTTTGTTTAGGCACCTTTGGAGCAAGTGTGCAAGAAAATTCAACTTTTGCAAATCTGGCCACTCAGTCGACTATAGGATTTGGTAATTTAGTTCAAAATCAACCTGTTCAACAACAGCCACAGCAGCCACCGCCGCAATTTTCCGGAGGAGCTCAATTTTCCAGTTGGCGTTAAACTGTCTCACCTAATATGTTGTAATCATGATTTGTTCATATTGAAATATAAATTGTTGTACTGATTATTAGTGTCTTATATAGTATAGATTAATTTACTACAAAAGCAGTGTATTATTGAATAAATTATGTATTTTTTATTATATTAAAATAAATTGATATTTTTGTCACCATTTATAACTGCCAAGTATGAGTGATTTGAATTTTATAAAGATCTCGCAATCTCCCGTATGACCACAAAACGTCGTTTGAATTGCCGCCAAAAAAGTACGCCATTCATAACCGACAGTGTTGCCAACTGTATGATTATAATCGTACCTGTCGTTCATAAACCATTATTTTACCATTTGTACGATGTGCGATTTGTACATCGTACAAATTTATTCTTTACTTATTAATATAATAGACTTATCTGGACCTCATAATTTATGTATAACTGTGGTTTGCACGTCTTGTACGATAATTTGTTTTATCTAGATTGGCAACACTGATTAACCGCCCGCCAAACCAAGCCGTCTGCGCGTCAACTGTAAACAACAAACATGGTGGTTTGTACATAAATGGATTGAAATGTTTATATTTCACTGAATTAACAAATAATATTATCATTATATATACTGCGAAATTATCTACTTACGGTATTTATATAATACAAGTACTACTAATGAATAATTTAGTGTCATATAACCTCTTATGGGTTATGTGTAATATTTTGCTATTTAAGGAAAACAAG
The DNA here is from genome assembly GCA_947534325.1 of Agonum fuliginosum. Classification (NCBI taxonomy): domain Eukaryota; kingdom Metazoa; phylum Arthropoda; class Insecta; order Coleoptera; family Carabidae; genus Agonum; species Agonum fuliginosum. The sequence continues at coordinate 30,949,180 of OX384042.1, read as the reverse complement.
TCTTGAAAATGCAGCGACGTGGTGGAAAACGTATCCGAATGGATGAGCCTCCTCCAGAGTACGAAAACCCGATGACACCGATGGAAACTGTAGAAGGATACGGAGGTTACCAGCCAGCCAAGTAAACATTCTGACTGATTTCAACATTGCAACGTTCTAATTTGTATTTGATTTAGTCCAATGTACGGAGAACCTTCCTATGGCGAACAAGCGGGAAGTTCTGGTGATCGTTACGACCAGGGAACTCAGTTCGAGTCGCCGCCGACTCCTGGTGGTAACAGGAGAGTCACTAGGTCAAAAGCCAGAGGTATGAGTGCTTATAACGGGTTATTTTTGTATTTGTAATGTAATATTATGTTAGGACAAACTTATGTTCCACCTCCGACGCCCTCAAGGCGGCAGCAAGCGTTGGATCGAGCGTTAGATAATGCAGAACCTCCTAGAAAACGAAAAGCAGGTCGCAAACCTCATATGGAAATTCCCAGCGAAGACGAAAGCAGTCTTTATAATATCATTAAGAATAGCAAATCATCTATGACTGTAAGTCTACTACATAAATGTCATTCTGCCTGTACAGCCAAAGTCATCGTTCAACCAATCAAATCGTGTAATCAGCTGAAAATAACTACAAAATATCAAACTGCTTTCACTGGTTTGATTGGTCAAATCAGTTCGTTGGCTGTACAGGCAGACTTATGTATATAATTCTATATTAATTATTATTTGGTTGCAGAATATAGTAGACGATTGGATTGAAAGTTACAAAGTGAATCGAGAAACTGCCTTAATTTCTTTGATGCAGTTTTTTATTAATGCTTCTGGATGCAAAGGTCGTATTACACCTCAAATGCAGGCTACTATGGAACACGTTACTATAATCCGTAAAATGACCGAAGAATTCGATGAGGTAGTTTATTATTTTTTCTACTATAGCTGATGTTAAAATAAAATTAGAGTAGAAACACGACGATAAAATTATATTATCGACTCGAGAGACCTCTTCGTCGATTATGAATTTTTAACACGTTTCTGTCGTCGATAAAATATAATTTTATCGTCTTGTTCAAAACAATTATCTGTGGATCTGTCACATTTACTAACTTTTTTTTCTTTGTAGGAAAGTGGAGAATATCCGTTAATAATGACAGGACAAGCCTGGAAAAAATTTAGACAAAACTTTTGTGATTTTGTACAAACTCTTGTGAAGCAATGTCAGTACTCAATTATTTACGACCAGTTTTTGATGGATAATGTGATTTCTTTACTGACTGGTTTATCCGATTCACAAGTTAGAGCTTTCCGGCACACGGCCACTTTAGCAGGTAAATCATTTTATTAGCTGTTAAACATCCGACTGATTATATTATTGCAGCAATGAAGCTAATGACAGCCCTCGTAGACGTCGCTTTAACCGTTTCCGTGAATCTGGACAACACTCAACGTCAGTATGAATCAGAGCGTCAAAAAACCCGAGACAAACGTGCAAGCGACCGTCTTGAGTCTCTATTGGCCAAGCGCCAAGAACTTGAGGAAAACATGGATGAAATCAAGAACATGTTGACTTATATGTTCAAGTCTGTGTTTGTACATCGGTATAGGGACACTCTACCCGAAATAAGAGCCATTGCTATGTCTGAAATCGGGATATGGATGCAGAAATTTCATGCGAACTTCCTCGATGACTCATATTTGAAGTATATTGGATGGACGCTTCATGATAAGGTTGGAGAAGTCAGATTGCGGTGTCTACAGGTAAGAATACTTATTTTCACACTCACTACTACAGCCGCATCCTAGCTACGCAATGTCATTTTGAAGTTGAAAAATACTGTAAAAGTGTTTTCGTTCCGAGTAAACTGTCAGTTTATTATTGACTTCAAGGTAATATTTTTATAAACATTTAATAGTGAAAGAAAGGATCTACAGATGCATCTTTATGAAATTATAATTAAAAAATTGTACCTAATTATAAAAATTTCAGAAGTCAGTAACTGTTTATTTAAAAACTGATTTTTTAGGCTCTTCAGCCACTGTACGCCTCCGAAGAACTAAAAGGAAAACTCGAGCTCTTCACCAACAAATTCAAAGACAGGATCGTGGCCATGACGCTCGATAAAGAGTACGACGTAGCTGTACAGGCCGTCAAATTAGTCATTAGTATCTTGAAGCATCATAGCGAAATACTATCTGACAAAGACTGCGAACATGTCTATGAATTGGTATATTCCTCGCACAGAGCCGTCGCCCAAGCCGCAGGCGAGTTCTTGAACGAGAGGTTGTTCCAACCCGTACAGGATTTGGACCCCGGAAAGACCAAAAGGGGCAAGAGGAGGCTGCCAAACACGCCGTTCATCAGGGATTTGGTGAGTTAAGATTCATTCAGAGCTATGAAAATAAATATAAATATAAAACAATCCTTCTTCTTAAAACTACTCATAATTATTTCTTTTACTAGGTACAATTCTTTATCGAGTCAGAACTGCACGAGCACGGGGCCTACCTGGTGGACTCTCTAATAGAGTCAAACCCCATGATGAAAGACTGGGAATGCATGACCGACCTCCTAATAGAAGAACCAGGCCCTCATGAAGAACAGCTAGACAACAGACAAGAAACCAGTCTCATTGAAATCATGGTATGTTGCGTGCGTCAAGCAGCCACAGGCGAAGCCCCGGTCGGCCGGGGGCCCAACAGAAAAGTCACATCCATCAAAGAAGTCAAACAAGCCAATGAGGACAAACAAAAACTAACAGAACACTTCATACAATCGCTGCCAACGTTGCTTGACAAGTACATAGCTGATCCTGAGAAACTAACGAATCTTTTAGCGATTCCGCAGTATTTCGATCTTGATATTTATACGACAAGTCGTCAGGAACAAAGTCTGCAACAATTATTAACTAAAATCAAGCATGTCGTGCAGGTTCAGCAAGAAACTGAAGTGCTGGAAACTGCTGCTAAAACGCTAGAATTCTTGTGCAGCGAAGGCAATGCTATCTTTACCAGATGCGATGTTGCTAGGTCTACTATTATTGATATGATTGTGTCTAGTTATAAAGATTCCATCGATGATTGGAGGAATTTGTTGATGGGAGAAGAAACGCCAAATGCTGATGAAATATTCAATGTCATTTCTAGCTTGAAAAAGGTAATATTAAATAAATAAATAATTTTATCGTCGTCAAGTATAGTTTATCTAATTTGTTTGAATCTAGGTGTCAATTTTCTACGCATGCCACAACTTAAATACTTGGCAACTGTGGCCGACATTATTCCAAGATATAAAAGAAGTACAACCAGATGAACAAAGTTTACCGCAAGAAGCATTAAAATACTGCATCGCAAGTTGTTTTTATTCAATCATGTGGGGACTAAAACACGTTGAAACATTAATAGATTCAGGAGGAAATGCTACAGCTAGAAACGAAATCGAAGATTTACGGAACAGGTAAGTCATGAATGGAATAACCTTGCATGTAGCCCCCTCACAGGTCAATATTTTAAGGCTGGACAGCTTCATGGTAGCCATGCACACGTTGATAAAGAACTATCCTCACAATAACATCAAAGAAGAGTCGTACATTTCAATCTGCGACCTGCTGGTCATCTTCAGCGACCAGTTGGTGACCACAAACAACTCCATTTTGAATGACTTGATCTATGAACCTGACAAAACTATGCAGATCATGTTAAATGACTTTATACAACAGTATGTTTTTATCCCAGAACAAGATTCTGAACATGATGAACACAGAATTGAAGAACTGCATAAAAGGAGAAATTTTCTAGCTGCGTACTGTAAACTTATTGTTTATAATATTATGCCCACGAAGGCTGCAGCTGATGTGTTCAAGCATTATGTAAAGGTGAGTGTAATAAGTGGAACAGCAGATTACTTTCGAGAAATTACCGATTTTTTGTGGATGTAGCGGCTCGTTGGTCTAGGGGTATGATTCTCGCTTAGGGTGCGAGAGGTCCCGGGTTCAAATCCCGGACGAGCCCAGTTTTTAATTTTATCAACAAATTTTCTTGATTAAATATTTAATTAATTCGTTTAGAACTTAACGTAGTAGTGTTTTATAAATAAACAACAAAAATATGTTTTTTATATCGTATTTAAGTTGCGTGATCTACTTTTGAGCTGTCTGAGGAAGTGAAAGTACGTGACCTTCTTCAAGGCTAGCAAGTCGGCTCGTTGGTCTAGGGGTATGATTCTCGCTTAGGGTGCGAGAGGTCCCGGGTTCAAATCCCGGACGAGCCCAATTTTTCATTTGCTGACAGTAAACCCCCAATTAACTTATTTATTTATTTCAGTATTACAACGAGTACGGAGACATAATAAAGGCGACTTTAAGTAAGGCGCGTGAAATCAATAAAGTTAACTGCGCGTTAACTATGTGCCTAAGTTTGAGCCAGATGTTCACGGCACATCAGCAACAATTTGGACGAGCTATGGGGTCGGACGACTTCTATGCGCTTAAGGTAAAAATCTCCAGCACATGACCTCCCGCCTAATTCTACTCTTTCTACTAATCTAATAAATGTGTCATTTAACACATTCCCATCACTATTGTCGTATTTAATAAGAAGCCAATTCATTTGTGAATCGAAACGTATTCATACTAGATCATTTAAATCTATTCCATTATAATACCTCCCGTATAGAATATGAGGTGAGAGGTAAAAGCACTTATTTATGACTGTGTTCTTGTAGGAATTAGCGAAGCGATTCGCTTTATCTTTCGGTTTAGACGCGGTGAAGAACCGTGAAGCAATCACAGCACTTCACAGAGCAGGCATCCTATTCGCTGTCAATTTGCCAGATGGAGTCGAAGATCCGCTGAGACCGCCACCCAACTTGCCCTTCCTGGAGATTTTGACAGAGTTCACGAATAAGCTGCTGAAGCAAGACAAAAAAGTTGTGTATGTTATGTTCACATTTACAATATTTATTTATTTATATTTGGCTGACGTAAATGTTTGAATCTGCTCCAGATTGAACTTCTTGGACAGACGCATTGCTACTGGCATGCCGAGTAGCCGCGGTGAAGATTGGCAGCCACTTTTGTTGTACAGGAACTCTTTACTGCATGGGGAATCTGACCAAGCTCCAATCACTTCCAAAAGGGCGTACAGTCGCAAACGAAAAGATGTCGGTGAGTGAAAATCATAATACTATTTTAGTTACTGCTTAAATTGTATGAATCAAAGGCTTCATTCACATAAGCATTTAGTTTGAACACATCTAACTGAATACGAGCATTCACAGTGCTTGAAAGTGGGACGTGTGAATGCTCATTTAGTTATATAAATTTAAACTTTCTTAAACGTAAACATAAATGTAAACATAAAAACTAAATGCTTGTGAGAATGAGGCTAAACTGTTTATAATTCTGGATAAAATAAACTGGACTGTGCGATTTATTATGTTATGTGTTTATTTTATTTTTATTTTTAGGGCCGATTGAAGAAGAACATGGAGACGATGGTGAGGATGGCAATTCCGATCATGAATTTCCTCAGTAAGTTTATTATTTATCAAATAATTATATTTATACAATAATTTATACATCATTTTACAGTTTCTAAATACAATGACTCCAAGAAACCGATGTTGAAAACATCAACATTTAAAATCATCATATTTAATATATCATTATTTTATAACTATCTTTTTCACAACTTTATAAAATAAGTACTGTTGTAGTAATTTTAAGAAACTATTATATTTATGTTACCGTTAAAACCTTATTTAATATAAAACTAGTTTGCTCGTTTATTTAATAGGTTTTTACAATAACATAGTTACTAAATCTCTTTTGCGAAATATGTAGACTTATTTTATTTGTACTCTAGTTAGTAGTTACTTTATTTAATGATTCATGTCAAATACTATTTTTCTACGACTGTTTTTGATATAGTTGAAACAGATTTTTAACAGAGCAAGTAATTAATGTTGTATGGCGATAAATATCTGTTTTGCGACCTGGAACTGCCGTAGAAAAATATGAAGTATTTCTTTTTATTGTTTTTTAGGATAAAAACCACGATACATGTTTCGCATAACAGATTAAATTTTTTTACATATGCGACCAATTTAAATAAATATTTATTTTTAAAATACAATAATAATTAATTGTTGTTTTATAGTTATATTTTTATTATAAGTGGTAATATTGTAATAGGAAATAAGTATGATTGTATCATTTTTAACATGAACTAACAGTTTATTTTAAATATGGAATATTTTATAGTGTTATATAAAATATTAAATAAACAAGATTTATTGATTTCTGAGTATAATTCGAAAGATTTCACTCATTCTATTAGAATTATAAATGAAACACCTGTTTCATGAATAAATTGAAATCAGCGCGTAATTTAAGGTCAAATGACAAATGAGAAAACAGATTCCTGTAATGTGAAGTTACGATTTTGACAGTTGTGATTACATTACTTCGTACGAGTATGTGAACGAATGTGTAGAATTAATTAAATTAAGTAATTAAGCAATTCCAAATATACATCAATATGTAAAAAGTGTGAATATTTATAAAGTGTAAAAATTGTAAATAATCAATATATATTAACCCTACTTTTAACATTTATTTTGTACTTGTATAAATTGTATATTTAACAAAGTTTAAAATGGTCGAGATTTTATTGATGGATTGGCTTGAAGAGTTCAACTCTTTAAGTGAGAGTGAAATTCGTAGTTATGCCACAGAACAAGAACATAATAACGAAGTTGTCATTGCCTTGTACACAGTTTTCGACGAACACGTTAAATTCTCTCACGTTAGTAAGAAATCAGACAAGAATTTCATCAAAAAGCAACTAATATCTTCTGTTTTAGCTGGTGGATCCCGTCTGTAACCAGCTGTTCTGTTTCTATCGGTCTGGAGAGGAAGAACTACAAAGATTTACACTGCAGTTCATCCCAGCATTAGTTTTACTGTATTTAGAAAACGTAACTCATGGTGATAGACAAGTATGTCGAAGTGTAGAAACATTGCTTATCGGTGTATATAATTTAGAAATTATCGACAAAACTGGACAACCAAAAGTTATATCTTTTCGAATACCTTCTATTGCACAAGCCTCGATTTATCATGAGGTAAACAAATTGATCCCGGGCATGTCGTTCTGTCTGTACATCCAAAGTCTTCATTTAACCAATCAAACCACGTAATTTAGTTATTAGTTTACTACTTTCACTGGTTTGATTGGTCAAATAATGTCCTTGGCTGTACAGACAGACTGATGTGCCTCTTACGTATTAAAAATATTTAATAATAATGAGTTTTGTTTTAGCCGACAACTTTAGGACCAGCATTTTTAACAGAAACCTGTTTGCGACGCTGGGAGGAATGTAACAGTAAATTAGTTAACTGGGGTCCACTCCCACAAGTTGAGTACTTAAATGCTCAGAATCGTCTTCGAGTTATGACTGCACTTATGTTTATATACAACAGGCAACTTGGACGAATGTCTAGTACGTCGTTGGAGCATTTATGCAAGGTGTCTTCCAAGTAAGAAACTCTTTCATGGCAATAATATAAATAATTCATAGCTCAGTTATATTGTGAGTTAAGCCCTGTCCACACAAGGATTCTTTCATGCCTCTGAATTTTGAAAAAAATAATCCTGCCTGACAATAGCATTGATAGCTTTAAAATTATCAATTTTTTCCTTCAGAATTTTGAAGAGTATTAAAATACCTGCATCTAGAGATTTATTCACAAGAAAATTCAAACTTAGAATTTTAGATTTAGCATAAATGCAAACGCATGAAGATTTAGATCTAGAAAAGTTACAGTCAGAACCGAGTATGTGGGAAGAATGGTATTGGATTGTTCTTTAGTTCAGTTCAATTCCTGTTCAACCTAATTTGAGACAAATTAATTTTCTACATTTACATCTTTCTGTGTTTGCATTTGTGCAGAATCTAAAATTCTAGATTTGCATTTGCCTGTGATCTTATGAATTAACCTTTAAATGCAGGCATTTTATTATGTATAAATTTTCTAGATTGTAATCTTCTTGTGCATGCTTTTTTCTGTGTATGAATGTTCTAGAATTGTATTTTCTGGTGTTGAGTGGCCACCATCCTCAGAGAATCCATGTGTGAACAGGGCTTTGTGTAGAAGAGTCGATTCAGCTACGTGAAGTTATTGTGTACTACACATATTACAATTTGACGTACCGTTTGCTATTGGGTATATTGAATTCCATACCTAGAGAGTAGAGTAGTCTTTTCATCAATACATCTTTCTTTAAGACCAAAATTAGTAATACGCGCAATCTTTGACTATTAATAGTGGAGAGTTACTCGCAAATAGCTTGCGCAAACTAAGCAGATATCAATATAAATATAAACAAGTATTTGTTTGACTGATTAGATCGCCTCTTTCAACAGCTGGTCTCAAGCGACAGTGCACAAGTTTAATGTAGTAGTAGTATATTTATTTATTTTGCCTTTCGGCTTAAATCTATACATTCTGTTTCCCTTATTTGGTGTGAAATCTATGAAAATCATATAAACATAAAATTTCAAGTTCTCCTCCTTTTCTCTACTGTTTTCATCCATCCTAGTCCACTTCTCGAGTCGTCCAGTATATCCTTTCTGTTTCTATCTTCTTCTTTTAATTCTCTACAAGTTGAATGTAATTACGGACTCTGTTTTCTAACTGATGTTGTGTGTTAGGTTGGTGACGCAAGGCTTCCACTCCGGGGGCTTGCACGTGCGTCTGTCAGTGGACTCGGACAGCAGCCACTCGGCCGTGAGCCTGGCGCCCCGCATCGCGCTGTCGAGCCAGCTGCTGCTGGAGCTGCTGCACGCGCTGCACTTCGCCGTGTTCGACGGCGCCGCCCCCCACGCCCACCAGGCCCTCGACGACGTCCTCTCTCGCGCCATGTACGAGGCCTACCCCGACGTGCTGCTCGTCGCCAACGGCATCAAGAACCTGGTGCACATCAGCCGATCAGGTACACTACACAATCACGCAATCATTCATATTATATTACGATACGAGCCATATGCAAAGAATTGCATATACTATTTTTCTACTCCCACGCTTTCATTAAAAAATTATTCATTTTTATAAAATTTACTTGGCTGTTTCATAATGAAAATCTGTATCGAAATGAATGTCATTTAAGTAAGACAATGCATATTTGTTGAAGAAGGTGTCATCAAAAATACTTATTACTTGCTAGTATGCTAGTAAACTATACACACGTATTCTTTGAAGATTCTTCCTGCTTTGAATCCTGGAATAAATTAAATTGACTGTTTTGAAGCTCATTGAAGATTCATTTTAGTGCCGTCGCTATTTGACAGGCAATTCTCACCAGGATTCTAATTATCATTTATTATAAAAATTACTTTCTTAAGCCATGTTTACAAACGGATTCTTTGAAGATTTTTATGCTTTGAATCCTGGAATAAGATAAATTCACTGTTTGAAGTTATCAATGAATTATAATCTTTTTTCCAAAGACTCGTTGAAGATTTAATTTAGTGCCACCGTTAATATATGAGCTATTACACTGTCACATATCTCGTCAAACATCTTTTATAAAAGATCTTTGTTGAAGAAGTTTTATAGTGTAAAACAGTAAGCTGACTACTTTATAAGTTTATTTATTGAATTCACCTCTTCGCATATCGCTAACAAACTGTTACTTTATTTTTAATTCATCCTTTCATATCGATAATAGTATAACAACAAATATAATTAATAACAATAATTTATGGCATAATACCAATTCCGTAAACATAATATATCACGTCTTTTATTCAACTTGGTCTAGATATATATTTTCGTTCAATTTTCGCGTATCACTCATAATAAATAAATCTTTTAAAAAGTGAAGTTTTTTGATGGCATCTTCTAGTTTTTGATATTTTTGTTCTGTAGTGGTGTGTATTAATTTTTAATATTTTCTTTAGAAAACATTACCAGTGGAAAACGTAAAAGGGGACTAAGGTTAGCTCTGATATTGACATGAATAACTTCGTATCCAAATCAGGAAACCTTTCTACATGTTTCTTCTGTACGCATTAGAATTCTTTATTGCTTTGTGATTTCCTTTTCTTATCTAGACTACATGGATAAGTGTGTAGCTCCCCAAACTATGCTCTTTAATACCTTTAAGACATCTTAAACAGTACAGTACGCGAAATAAGAGATGACCGGACTTTAAATTGCAGAACAATATTAATCGAGAAGATGTCGTTCAGCTCGGTTTTTCTCTTGACTCATTTGCGTTGGCGAACTTTGACTCAGCTCTGTGTACAATCTTTCTCTCCCTTCCCGCTGGCCAACTCTGGGTGCACGCACAGAGACGGCCAGCAAATATTTCATTTATTAATGCGACTTAATCCACAAATAAATAAAATATTTACTGATATGCAAAGTCGGAAATGTATGATACGAAATTATTCATATTGATATGAGAACTGATGTTAGTAGAACCTCCATGTAAGTTTTGTGTATGTATGTACCACTCACGTGTTTTCGTGTCTTCATACATACTTTACTCGAAAGACAAGACAACAAATAAGAGACTGTGACAGAATACACTGATATGTCCAAAGTCCAAGTGCTTGCATTGTTGTGAATGTTTTAGCTTGTGATGACGTCTCGTTATTGATTGATTTGTTTATATGCAGGTATTAGTGACGGCATCATGAACATGAACGTGGTGCAGTCCACGTCCACGCCGGCGCCGGTCTCCAAGTCTATGATCACGAATGCTTCTTTCCGGACCAAAAAACTACCAGGTGAATACTTCTTCTTTAAAATATGCCCAGAATAATCAAGGTAGTAGCTGCGCGGGTTTAACCACAGCTCTCTGCATGTGATGACGTATGATCCGGAGTTCATCTTTCAATTAAATATCGCGTCTTAAATTGCATATAGCTAGAGAGCCGTAATATAAAATCGTGCCTGATTTTGCCCCTTGCTAGAAATGTCTTTTTGTATTAATTCAAGTCTTGCCTTCAAGAAAATGTTACATCCGGGGTATTTCAAACAGGGCGAAATTTTAAACAAGTATTTTAACATGTACTAAGTGACTACTTCTGGTACTTGGTGTACATAATAAGGAGCATTCAAAGAAATTATTAAGCACCACGCCAGAAAAATGTACCGGTCGTACATGCTTCAAAGTGTTCCGAAGTGCGCAAATTGAGGGTCGTCAAAAATTTAACGTCACTTGACGTTTCTCGATATTATGCGCACTTCGAATCACTTTAAAGCTTCGGGCAGACATGTATTTCTGGCATGGTGCTTAATTTCTTTGAATTTCCCTTACTATTTACATCAAGTACCAGAAGTAGTAAAATAAATCACTTAGTACATATTAAAAACTTCTTTAAAATAGCACCCTGTTTGAAATACCCCGGATGCAAATTTTATATTTACATTTTCTTGAAGGCAAAACTTGAATTAGTACAAAGAGTCTGTTCTGGCAAGGGGTAAAATCGGGCACGATTTTATATTGACAGCCCAAGCGATAATTGGTACGAGTATTACAATGGCAATTACTTTTATACCTAATGGGCAAATACGTTTAATTTCTTTATAATAATTGTGATATATTAATTTCAGAGGATCTACAAAAAGGCTACAGAAATTCTTTACTTAAAAAACATGTATGAATCTAAAAGAAGATTTATTTTTTATTTGGACTGGTTTGGTATCGATTCATAATCAGAAAAAGACCTTTACGTAATGTTTTTAATTATTCAGTAATAAGAAACTTTGTTTTTGATAAATAATCAGGTCACATCTGTCAATTGATTCTAAAAACGTTTAGACTTTTTAATTTTAATTTAACTATGCATTATTTATCAATTATAAATAGTATTAAATCATCAGTAAACGTATAGATTTATTCAAAAGTCATATATTAATTTTCCGTTCAGAAATAATTATATTTTACTTAAGAGGCTCGTCTACCTTATAAAATCCAGTATAAAATGTACTAACGTAGCAAGTATTTTGTGGCCAGTACAAGAATGTTCAAATTTTATTTCAAAAAGTACTATACACTGAAAGATTCAATAAATAGTTGTGCCTTTTAAAATTTCAATTAAAAAATTGTACCTTATTATAAAAATTCCGAAAAATTATTAAAACTTTTAAAAGAGCTGATCTGTAGATCCATTTCTTTGTCTATTAAATGTATATAGAAGCATTATCTTGAAGTCAATAATAAACTGACAGTTTTATTCGGAATGAAAACAGTAGTAGTGGGGAAGGAAGTGGAATAGAAAAAAAGTAAAATCGAGAGTATTAAAGAAATTCTGAAAAAAGGTAGACGGGTCGGTTAAGTAAAAATATGCTGTGGCCGCCACAGCACTTCTCCCACCCTAAATACAACGTAGGTAGTGTCAAAGTGACAGTTGTCAATATCAAAGTGACAGTTGTCAATGTCAAAGTAACAGTTGTAAATGTCATTGAGTAAATAATATTTGTTTGTAGACGATATCCCCATACAAGTGGAAGACGGCGAAAATCCAGCACTAGGGTCAATCTCCGAAGAGAAGGAAGAAGATGAAGGCAAACCGAACCTGAAAAGCTCCTTCAAAGGTAGTAAAGAAAGTTCATCCGCATTAGCGGGCGTCAAAAACCTCCCAAAAACATTCTCCGGCCTCGGCAAAAAAGTCAAAGAGACCAAAGCCGGTTTAAAAGCTTCCACGCAATCCGTCGATAAAGACAAAGTCGACTCGGCGAGAAAAAGTGTAGAGCTCGAGAAAGAAGCTGTCAAGTACCTCAAGGAAGATCTTAAGCTCGCAAACGTTCCATCTGACAACGAGAAGGTCTCGTTGGTGTCGGATTCGATTGTGAAGAACAGCGATGAAGTGACAGTGGAAAACGGGGCAACCAATCTAGATGCGTTTAGTGAGTCCCCCTTGTCACACAATGCTATTCATGTCAGCTCAGTGTAGTGGCAACACTGACTACACCACATACAGTATTTCTCTAGCAATTCCAGACGGTGGGTGGTGGATACTAGCAACATTTTGATTTGAGAATGTTGCTAGTATAAATAACTATCATCGGTGTTGATATTAGGTAGCAATTCAGATTCTCAACTCATCATAAAGGTGTTCATATACCATTGTAAATTGGTGACAGATACTTATATATACTTAATGATTGTGCTAAATACATTGATCATTATTCTGTAACAAAATTTATGATTAGTTTAAGAGACACCATCAAAGTTACCAGTAATAATAATTTTAATATGTTTTATTAAATCTAGCTGTACTTATATTTTTATATTTATTTGCTTTTAACTGTTTTTATAATGATCGCTCTATTTAGCATGGACTAAATAATAAATTTATTAATAAAGTGTTGTCAATATGTGTACAAAATTCATTAATGTTTCGTGCAAAACTGATACTCAATAATAAATAAAATAGATTTTACAATTGAGACATAAATATTAAAAATTGTAGATAGTTTCACAAAACGGGTAGACAACAATATACGTACATACATACCTTTTTTACTAATTATGTTCTTATTAATATAATAGACTGATAGAAATCTACTTTTATCTGTTTTGTGGAACCATGAATATAAATATTTTTGAAACTTTTAAAGAAAGGAAACATTAGATCCAAGGTAAAAAGTGTTCATAAATTTAATGTGGTAGAATTGACATATAGTAAAATAATGAATGGAAAATTATATAGGTCTGTCAGTAGATACAATTATTTTAATTTTTCATCTTGATATACTCCGTTAGTGGTGTACAGATCTTCAAAAATCCGTAGCAGTATTTAGAAAATAATAACATATTTTTGTACTCTTCAGCTCTCATTTATTTAATGACCAACATGTACAATACATAGACTAGCAACGAATTAAAATCATTGAATCAAATGTAAAGTACAGCATAACTCACGACAAATAATAACTTAATTAATAATAATACTACTCATGCGATTCATTTTACATTTAATTCAAACAAGTTTGATTCTACTATATACTATAAACTTGTGTATCAGTTTTGCAGTGTTTATAACTGTCAATAAATAATACTGATTAGCGTTTAAAAAGTTTATTTGGAAATATATGCATGTTATTTAATTGTACAGATATTTAACAGTTGTGTATACTATTATTAAATACTTTGAATTGTTATGGCCTTGGTCGGTTGTATCGTTGAATAAAACACCCTTTAAAAGAGTTCAACCTTACGTCAACCTCGCCTTCTTCCAACTGTAAACAAAGAGCGTCATTTACTTATACATCGAAACACACCACAACTGTCAATGTTTTGACTGTCATTTAAAACATTGACAGTTCGATAAAATAAACTGTTCGCCACAAGCTTAATAAACAATTTACCAAATCGTAAGAGTACATATCTTGATAACAACTTGGAGAAATGCACTGTCTCACACATAAAACTCTTGTAACACCGGTCATTTTTTGGCAGCTAGGACTTTGGTCGCACGCCGATTCAAATTCTCTGTATGTCAGCTCCTGAAATATAAACATTTTATTATCTACATGTTTACTTATCTCTAAATAAATGTAAACAACATTTTTGCTTGATTCTTTGTACTGAAATTCAGGAAACGTAAATGTTACTCGCTCTGAATCTATCGTATTGCCGAATGCGGTTGTTATGAACGAACATAACAAGAAAATGGGAAACTTGGGCGCCATGATAGCATGATACAAATTAGGATCGATAAAGTTTACTTTTACGTATTTATTCCCAAAAAGAGGTTTATAAATATAAAAATAATTAGACCCTATAGCGCTATGTCAAAATGAAAGCATATTTTTAATAGACTCCATTAAAATGCAGTGATAAAATTAAGATTTATTATTATTATTATTAATTAAAATACATAACATATTGCTCTAGTTTTCTAGTATTTTTAATAATAACGGACTAGCTGTAAATATAATCTTTATTTAGCGGCGCAAAACAAATATTAATTAACGGAATAATTAATTAATTAACATCTGAAATAATACATTTAAATCTGATTTATAAGTATTTTGTATTTCTAGTTTATACAGTAGAAATATGTGCGTGTAATCAATTAAAATGATTATTTCTGCCTCATTCACATAAGCATTTAGTTTTAAAGTTTACAATTATGTTTACGTTTACAAAAGTTTAAATTCATCTAACTTAATACGAGCATTCACACTTTTTACTTTCAAATATTGTGAATGCTCATATTTAGTTAGACGAATTTGAATTTAAAATAGTGGTAAGTAAACATAAACTTAAAGTTTGGAGGTTTCAAACTCTAGTGCTAGAAAGTGAAGAGTGCTGATGCTCGTATAGTTACATAAATTTAAACGTAAATGTGAAGCTTAAAACTAAATGCTTATGTGAATGAGGCTTTTTACGATAATGGATTTTAATGTAATGCAAAATAGTTCAGTCATTGATCGCGTCATGAATGAGTGTTACGGCGCCACTTGTCACGTCTCATGTCAGAGCCAGACGCTATGTGCCATGCGCTTTGAAAGCGAAACCGTCGAATCAACCAGTTATTTTTTATCTGTTTTGTGTCTGACTTTTTGTAAATCGCGAATCGTTGTTTCTTAATAGTTTTGCAAACACAACTTTCTTGCTCCAGAAGATACGAAAACTATGTGCTGGACCATTTAGAAGAAATCTACGGCGAAAGGAATCAATCAGCTTATTAACAAAGTAAGTTTTAATTGTACTTTGACAGATATTTACGCAATTGTTCGTGATTGACATGCAAATTTTGCATGCGGACCAGCAGAAATAGCTCTTTTGTTTTGCCGAACAACATACAAGGCTAACGATTTGTGCGAATCTGTGGGGTACATTTAAAAACACACCTGTTAGCTATGTTGTTCATTGTCCCTCAAAACCGGTTGTCATTATAATTTCCACGAATTTTTTAACCTCATCTGGTAATATAATCAAATAGGACTGATTTACGCAGCTTCAAATTATGGCATTATTATAATCGAGGTATTTTTAACACTGATTTCATTTTCAAGGACCTTTACTTTCGTATAAAACATCTAAAAGAAACAATAGCACATGGTAAAATAATACGTTTATCGTGTGAAACAGGCTTCCTGTTTGATTATGAATAGTTCTTGTTGTTCAAAGAGATATACCTATGTAAACAAATCTTGTATATAATTTCTTATAAACCGATAAGGAATATTGATTATAAAGTATAACATCTGACAGGACGGCATTTACAATATATTCAATGATCGTTATTGTTTTTCTTGTTGTCATACACAGATAAACTAAAATAATTGTTAGTATTAACAAAATTTTATTTATATAAGCTGTTGAACCCAATACATACATGATTGAAGCGATAATAAAGATAAATACATTACTTTATTTACTTTAATATACCAAGTAAATACTGTATCAAGTACTAAGTATTAGTTATATTTACTATAACTCTTAACGCAAGTAATAATTTATATTTAAATACTTCTAACATTATTTGCTCAATTTTTCCAACTGATTTTGAAGTTGAATGACAGATGATGCATTTGGTACATGCTGCCACCTGTTACATAGTTGCGCTTAATTCAAAAATATATTTATATCTAAAATAATTTATTTACTGCACTATTATTGCTAATGATTCTTTCAAATATTGATTATTTGCATTATTTCCACCCTTTCAATATTTTTTTCCTTTAAATAACGTGCAAATAAGTTTTTATTTCGAAATTTTGAAAAGATGATCCAAGCACCCCATGGAAAAACAATTGCAAATCGCAAAATATACGTTAGAAATTATTTTAACAGTCATCGTTATATTTATTACTTGTGTGCGTGTTTAAATAGTAATTTTAAATATTTATTGCAAAAGTAGTGTGTAAAGTTTTTAATATGTTGCCGTATTATTATTGCTGGAGTTGGAAAATAGAGATGCGGGATGAATTGACCCAGGAGTGGGATATTCTGGATCAAGATATTTGGGTACGATGATTTTTAGTTAACTTTTTTGAAAAATCATTTAAAATAGTTTCTTAAACAATTAGAATTCATTATTATAATTACCATGGAAATAAAATCTTAATAATGAGTCATTGTTAACTGTAACGTATTTTTGCCTAGCAACGATACAAAATGTCGTTTTTTGATTATAATTATTTAAAAAATCTATATTAAAACGTTATATTTCCATACTACCTGTTTTAGTTCTTATTCTCGAGCATAATTCGGCTCCAAAATAGTTTTGCTTTTAAAATAATATTTCAGTAGCATTTCAATACAATATTGAAAAAAATTAGAGATTATGTTATTTATTTGTTTAACTAAAAATTTAAAATATTAATTATTGGCCAAAAATTCGTCATAACTAAAAAACGCACTTTTGGCGCCAATATTTTTCATATTCATTTCTGCATAAGTAGTTTGTTCACAAAAATTAAAATATTTTTGGCGGCAACTAAACTATTTTTTCGTATAACCATTAACTTAAGAATGTACATAATCGGTACTTAAAAAAAATAAGATACAAAGTTAAAAATATTTATGTTCGGCCGTTTATATTTTTATTACTGTAAATTTTATGGCCTCTACAATAAAACTTAAAAGAAATTTACATGAACAAAAATATAAAAAGGAACGTTTATTTCAAATATTTGTGTGTGAAACGATTTTCAGTTTCATTTGTTTTCTCGTAGTCTGCTAGCGCATTCTTTTGTTTATTATTACACTGGTAACCATGGCAACGGCCCCCATCACTCTTGTTTTTGTTGGTCCATTGAAGGTCATGTTATAATTCCTCAATCTCCCGCCAGATGCCACTCCCCATTCTATTTTCGTGTTGAATTATTGATTTTTGCCGTGCTGCGCATATAACCCTTCTCAACAACCCCAGATCGGGCGTGTTCAGCGGCAAACGAACGCAGCTCGCCCGGCCAAGTGCAAACGAACGCAGTAACGCTAGAACGCACTTCGCGTCTGCGCCTCCGTCAGTTGTTTAGTTAGCGAGCGATCTCTGTGAAGTAAACAACGGCGACGGAGCAAGTGTTTGCCTTGTGCAGTTGTTTATGTGAAGTGTGTTTGATTCAGCCAGCAAACTGTGGGGTGCAGGGGCTTTTTTTCTTCCGCCGCAAGGAATGTACTATCCGGTAAGTCTTTGTCACGGGCGGAGTTGCTACCCTACGCCATTTTATTTTGGCAGCATCCCTTGTGTTCTATCATCTCGCCTGGCGAGGTTGGACCCGGATTTTAGCGAGGTTCACACCACTAGAATGCCCTGTTCAGCTTCAACCAAATATTCTTGCATGCTTCTGAACGCTTTCAAGCTATCAATTCTTCTTTTCCAAGACTCATTGCCGCTATTTGACAAGCAATTTTCGCCAGGAATATTTTTTTCAAACAAGCATGCAAGAATCCTAGTGTGAACAGGGCATTTTCTACCCTAGCCTAACCTTAGCGTATGTTTTTGTAATTTATTCAAATCGTGTTTCATATGAATACATCGGTTCAATATTATTTCTTTCTTTAAGACTATTTGTGTTTATTTTGTCTATAATTCAGACGCAATTGGTTACAACTGCAAATTATTTTGACAGCAACTGTCTGTTTTGTAAATTAAAATACATTCAGATATTTTGCAATACATGAACATAAAATACAAGATGTGTCTAGTTTATTATGACAAGTTGTAATAAAAACAAACAATTATCATTATTAATTTGTTAAGTGGTGTCTACAATTGTAACCACAAAAATAATTTAACCCCATTTTTGTGTCCATTACAAATAATTTATGTTTTGTAAGGTTTGAGCGCTGTGGTTAAAACAGTATTTTGTTGTTAAAAATAAATGATCTACCGAGCGTAGCGAGTCAGGGCGCTGAAGTACTATACTACGATGTGTCAGGAGTATTTTCGTGTAAAGTTTTGGTGATATTTTGTTGTTTTCACGACCGTATGTTGTTTTCGTTTGTGAGTTATTTCGGTCCCAGGCATTGCCTCGCCTGTCTCGCTTGCTGGTGCGTGCGTGTGTGTGTGTTTGACTGAATATGTGAACCGGTTCTGAATTCTTACTTAATTCTACGCTCCATGGGTGGATATTGTAATGAAGAGACCTATATCATAATTTGGCAATATTTTGTCTGTATAGAAAAACATGCTTTCGAGGTTTCGAGACTTAAAATGCTGGTTCTTTGAGCGCTTTATGTTAAATGTCACATAAAAACTGGTATTTGTATTATACAGTTTTGTTGTTTTGTACAAAAAATTGAGTAAATCTCAACATGAAAATTCAGTGTTCAAAAACACTAGTTAGGCTTGGTTTATAATGGATGTAACTGGTACTTCTTCTGTAGGTATTCTGCAATTTCTATGTTATGGTTCATAATTTGAGTGACCATTTTTTAAAGAAATCAGTACAAAATTTAGCCGTACCTACCTATATATTTTTTGAGTATGGCTATTTGAAAATATAAGTCTGTTACATACATCAACTGCACAAAAATCTTTCCTATTGTATACACTAACCGCATAAATAATGTTCATGGCTGGTAAATTTTGACATTTTCATATATTTATAAATAAATCAATCGAACTGTTGAAAAGTGTATGCACTATACTATATAGTATATAAATGGGCTTTAGTTTGTTAGCTATATTTTATATTGCTGTTTAAAATCAGGTCTTCATATCCAGTAAATAAATATATAATAGTATAGGTATGTTTTGTTATTGTGCACTCGTTGTGCACGCGCATTTTCAGAATATCAGAATGATTTGAAATTGTGTAATTTGAATTTCCAATATGTTGGGCTCTTTGTATGCAGATTCGAAGATAAAACTTTAATCCATTTCGATTGTTTATGCGGATGTATTCAAATCATTTCAATACATTGAGGGAAATTGCTATTCTTCAATATTGCGAGTATATGAGTTCAAATTCAAATGTAAATAACTAATCAACTAATAACAAAGCGTAGATTTTAGTTACTTTGTAGTTTCTTCTATTACAAAATAAGGATACATACAAATACATTTATTTAACTAAAATATAGCTATTCCGTAACACTAAATTATAAATACAGGGTGTTCCACAACTTAAGACAAAAAATTAAAGGGTACTGTACGACGTGCTGATCATGAAACAAAATATTTTTTTACTTCCTTGTACGGAGTAATAAGGAAGTATTGTAATCGCGAAAAATTTCGGTTTTCAGATTTTGATGGAAATATCCGTTTTGACCTTTTCTGAATGCATTATGACTAGTTTCGTCGTGACGTCTGTACGTACGTGCGTGCGTACGTACGTGCGTACGTACGTATACGTACGGACGTATGTGTGTCGCATAACTCAAATACGGTTAGACGTAGAAAGTTGAAATTTTGTATTTAGGACTGTTATAGCATCTAGTTGTGCACCTCCTATTTTTGGTTTCAATCTATAAACCGGAAGTAGTACTTTTTAAAAATATTTCGATAAATATTTAATTTAACACAAATTTTTTTATTTTAAATGAAAGATTATGTGATTATTACCTAAAATCGGTATTTTATAAATATTTTTGTATCTGGTATCATTTAGGAATAATTAAAGTATATATTTTTAATTTAGTATTTCTTTATCTTGTAGTC
This sequence comes from Agonum fuliginosum, assembly GCA_947534325.1. NCBI lineage: Eukaryota > Metazoa > Arthropoda > Insecta > Coleoptera > Carabidae > Agonum > Agonum fuliginosum. Next base: position 30,928,551 of record OX384042.1, on the reverse strand, counting down.
CATGATCGATTAACATTTGTTACTACGTAAAATTTAAATGATTATGACATGACAGTGACAATAGTAAAATATGCTTTATATCTTCTTCTGCAGTTTAAATAAAATGACTAAAATATATTTGTGAGTATACAAGTATAATAAGTTAAAAGAATTTTTTATATTATTCTACATTTTAGTTATTAAGAAAAGTATGAACACACAAGGCGTACAAGGAAGTCATGTGGTGTCCATGTCAGATTTTTTTAATTCGCAAAACATCGTATTTCAAGCAAACATTTTTTGCCACTGGTCGGTAGTTATTTTTAATATATTTTTTTAAATCTTCTACAATGAAAGTAATTGTTTACAATATCTAATACTAATAAATATGTCAAATTATCAAATATACCATCAAGCTAGTGATACTTAAAATGTACACACGTCAAGTAAACTACCCTTAACTTTGCGAATTAAAAAAAAAAAATTTTTGTTTCATGGCAAGCACGTCGTACAGTACCCTTTAATTTTTGTCATACTCTATACAAAAAAAACAAGAAATACAAATATATTTAGATTATAAGTGTAGGTATGGTTTACTAACTAAATTAAATATTAAGGAAAATTCATAAAATAAAATAGTGTTTCTTTTCGTGATAAAAAATTTAAGATGGTCGTCTTGCCTCTTGCTCACGCGCATGTTTATAATAATTTATTATTAAGTAAAAAATTGCAGTAAAAAGTCAATAGCTTCCATTCGCTAGAGTTAAATTATATACTTAACCTGAACAAAAACATGAAATGAGTTTATGTACCTCTGTACTTTGTACATTTTTTATCAAACAAACATATTTGCTTCGTGTTAGCGCTTCGGAAACACACAGACAGATTTTGTCTCTAAATGCGCTAATTGATAGATCATATTTATACTTTTCAGACAAAGCACGTTTTATAAAGTTGCAAACACAAGAATAACTTTATTGTCTATGATTTTTATAGCAGCAGCATTTTATAAATTCTTCTTCTTATTTTTTATTTGCGACCTTGAAGCTTGCAACTAAATCGAGCGATAAATTATAATTAAGATGCAATCTAAATAAGGGCATTAATTATTTAAAAACATATGCATTTGTTCGCGCATTATTTAACTCCGAGCAAAAAAATCAATCAAATTTCAATGATTACCACGAGCACACAAAGAATAAAGCTTTCATTTTGTAATTATATTTCAATAATGCACGTAAATGTCTGTTTAATTATGGTTCAACTCATCAGATTATATTAATTGGTCATTAATTATTTTACAACTATTATAATATAACATTTATTATTTATTTATTTTGTTAATATAATAAATCACTTTGACTCGAATCCAGTCAGGTATTACAGTTAACTACACTAACTACTAAGAACCATGAATACTCCTGAGTTGATGGCTGGTAACCGCACACACGTACAATTTATACTGATGACGCGATAACAGTAAACAATGAACCAATTGACTGTAAAAAATTATGTAAAACTCGCCTTTTTAATAACTTTTTATTATTTAACCAAATACAACAAGGTTTTTTGTAAATTTAATTCTATAGTCGTGTAAGCACATCGTTAAGTACATCATTGTAAAATTGAGATACTAGATTTCCAAACCAAAGTCACAAAATGATTTATTGTATAACATGCTTTTTACCTCTCGCCTTATATTCTATATAAGAGAGGTATTGTAATGGCTCAAAATTTTCGAGTATGAGTTTTTGGTGGATAAGCACGTTTCAGGGTCTCTATACAATACGAATTTACTATTTTCACGATGATGTCTGTCTGTGAGTGTGTATGGACGTATGAATTATGTGACGATTTTTTGTTCACGATAACTTAAAAAGTATCAAACCTTTAAATAACCAAATTTCATATTTAAGGTTTTAATAAGAATCTTAAGACCGGATAAGATTTTGGTAGAAATCAGCAAACCGGAAGTAGTACTTTTTGAAGCTTGATATAGTTTCCCTTAAATATATTGGTATAGGTATTTATTTATGACAATTTTTGCAATTAAAAATAAAATATAATTATCTATGGGTACAAATAATTTTAAATACAATTTGCCGAAACTTGGGAGTATTTAACAATAAAATAAAGTACAATATAATATTCTACTTTTTTGAAATTTCAGTATCTTGTTGTCCATGATCATATGAAATTTGTTTCTACACAAAATTTGAATGATTATGACAGTGACAGACAGTTGACATCTTTTATATCTTGGTTTACATTATCGTTATTATTAGGCGAGAGGTCGTGTGCTGGGCACAGCAGATCTTTGAGTTTGTGACTTATTCTTACTGTTATTATTATTTGTTGTAAATTATTTAGGGCATTCATAAAAATTAGAACACAACTGCAAAATTCCAGCATAACAAATTAGCTGACTACGCAATTTCCACAACGCAACGTAATTTACGAGCGAACCTTAAAACGTTAAAACTTTAAATTACAAAACAAAACAGTCATCATCATCAGCCTCAACCTGGCTCAAGGTAACGCCAAATTCATTCTATACTCAACTCACTTTCAACTGGATAAATTACGACACAAAAATAACTAAACCGGCCCGAGACATCAAGACAAGAAATATTGGTTTGCCATTTTCTGACCAAGAATATTAAATGTGTTTTTATGTTCTAATTTACTATTTTTTTTAATACTACGGCTGCTTGAAACCGACCCGAAACTCGTACTTTGTCGCATCCTAGCAATGCAATGTCATTTTGAAGTTGACTGTAAAAGTGTTTTCGTTGTGAGTAAACTGTCAGATTATTATTGACTTTAAATCTGTTGTACATACGATACCTATTCGATAGAATTTTTTTCTTAATTTGACCCGAGGAATCGAATGGTGTAAAAATATTTTTTTTATTTCGACCAGTTTTCGACTTAAAAGATGATTATAACTACTTTACTTCCGTCTTTTATCTGCAAAAATTTACTCGAAAAGTATTAGCCGAAATGTTTTTTTAGTGGTACCATTGGATTCCTCTTGTCCAATAGGACTTAACCAAATTTTGAGTGAATCGAACATTTCGAAAATATTCGATTATTTTAAAAATTTTCAAAGTGCATTTAAAATTGTACCCGACAGAATTTTATAAAGAAAATATGTATTTATATGTAGTTTGATACGAGGAATCCAGTGGCGTACTTAAAAAATATGCAAAAATTGTATATAATAGGGTAGTTTACCATTTTTTTAAAAAGTTTTTTATTGAAACTTCATTTTATTTGAAAGCGATTGAGAGTACTGATAAGTCTTAATTGTTCTTCATAAAGCTGTAATTAATTTTTAAAGTTTGTCTGACGTATAGATGTAGCTGCAATTTTCTCAAACCATGGGGCTGCGGAATTAAAATGTTCTCCATGTAAAATCAAATGTTCTAAAATGTTACAAAATATAAAATACAATTTCGTAGTTTCTTTATTACTGTAAGTAAGAATACGCATTATTGTGACGTAGATGTATTGATAAGTAAAATCTCAAATATTTAAAGAACTATTAACTTTTTGAAAACTTTTTTCATGGCAATAACTCATTTTTGAGGTCTCGTTTCAATATAATTAACTGGATTACTAATTTGCTACTATGGTAAAGTACCCTATTATTAATTTTAATTGATTTGTATAGTAGTAAAAAGAGTAGAGTATGGTGGGCGGTCTTGTGCAGGCCACGTCAGATTTTTGGTATTTATTCCAACGACAACATAAGTGAATCTAGCGACATTCTGCCTCGTCAGTCACCGAATATTCGAATGAAAATAGATTTGTCCATCTTGTTGATTTGTGATCACGATCAGCTTCACCACAGATGTAATAATAGATACAAAGACTAACGAGGCTCCACTGACTCAAATTATCGAATTAAGAGCAAGAAGATTCATTACAGCCTATATATCTTTCCGAGAAACTGGAGATGTCACATGAGAGATCAATATAGAACTTATAGAACGAATATGATCCTTATTTTTATACAGGATGTTTCTTAAAACTGTGGAGATGAACCACAAAATCAAACTAACAATATGTCAAACGAAATTTAAATATTTGGCATTATTTAATATTAAAAACTTTGACAACTTTTCTTCTTCAAATAATAAATAGTAATAAGTTTGTGAACTGGAAAAATTTAATTCCAGTATATACAGGGTACATAATTCAAACGAAAAATATTCGGGAAATATACAGAAAATAGGAGAAATTCAAAGAAGTGGGAAGGGATGATATGTTGGTCAAAAAGTCTTCCCTTTGGAAATTAGGTTTTCTGTTCCCTAAGAAGCTACATGCAAAATCTGGAAGCATAGGATTGAATTCAAATCCAGTTTTCGATTTTTTAACTCGCGAGTTTTTCAATTTGTTTATTTGGTCAACCCTGAAGCCGGGCCCTACTAAAAAAGTCTTCCACCCGGATTTTCCCGATGTAAAGACCATAACAAAGTAAATGAACACAAAAGTAAGCATATTGAAGACGTCGAATTTTCCAGATGAGCAATTTTGGAGGTCAAAATTTTCAAACATTGGTTTCGACTAGTGCGCCCTTCCCAATTCGTCTTCCGCTTTGTCAAATGATTACTAGTCACTTTTTAAACAAAGTTATCATAACGGAAGACGTATTTAAATCTGCAAAAAAGTCGATATGCATTTTCCCTTCGTTCTCGAGTGGGCCCCTTCCGATTTCAAAAATATTTGGAATTTGGGGGTTTTCAAGGGATAGACTTTCATCTCACCAAACGGAAGACGTATTGCTTCTCGTCGCGTTTTTAAATCCGCGGCTCTCTAGCTATGTGTGTGTGTCCGTATGTTACAATTTTTTCTCTCAACTCAAAAAATATCAGATATTAACAACCAAATTTTATATTTAAGGTTTTAATACGAATTTTAAAAACTCATTAAATTTTGGTACCAAGCCACAAACCAAAAGTAGTAGCAGTTTGCTTAAATATTTATAGATAAATAATTAATTTTTATTGTAAAAACTGTTCTGTACATTTTTTCTGCACTATTTTGGAATTAAATTATTGTTTATAATTTGTCACTACTTAAAATTAAATTTATTATGACAGTGACAATAGTGACACATCGTTTATATCCTCTTCTGCAGTTTACATAAAATTACTAAAATATATTTGTGAGTACAGTATAGTAAAAAGAGTAGGTAGAGTATGGCGGGAGGTCTTGTGCTGGCCACAATTTCACACTATATATAAATTTCTAGTATTAATAAGTATGAAATATCGAAAATCTATAATATCATAATTCATAAATGGGGCATCAAATATTGGTTCACACGAAAATGAAATAAAATTTATAGCTTTTTCACACTGTATTTCGTGTTTAATTAAACCACACCTTTTTCACAGTATCGTATAATTTATTAATCTTAATATTAGGTAGTATTAAATTACAATGTATATCTTTGTCAATAATATTTTATTTTTAAATTTATTATTCTACAACAAAACAGACATTAATTTTGAAGCAGCACAACTAAAATAATTTAATTTATATTTGAAAAGATTGCTCTGCCAAATCAGAATTTTTTTGAATACTACAAAAAATATCAAACGGTTTCTTCGATATATTATACATTTTATGCCATCTTAAAAAGTTAACGTTTCAATATATGACCGACTTTTTAATCCTTTAACAAAAAACTACATAAATCAATATAACCACAAACTTTATTTAAAACTCCAGGTTGTGTAATCTAAGCAAAGATCAGCCAATCTCCAATCAGATTAGAGATTGGAAAAACAAGCGAATCTATGTAAAGACGAAAGATAACAAAATAAACGTTATTTTTAGGTATAGCGGGCGATTTTATGAAATTTATTAAGTTATAAACAGGCAACTTAAAAAGAAAAACTAACTTTCAATTTATAGAGGGTTCTGGAAGTATTTAAAAATAAACTCACCTTGGTTTATATAATTAGTTCGCTTAAATTTAATATCATGTTTAGAAGATTATTATTGTCCAGTTTTATATCTGAGGTCATTATTTGATCTTTGACACTTATGACACTGGATTCTTAAAAATATTTTTAACACATAAATTAATTCCAAATCTGTAGATTACTAACTGCTAAATATTTATATTATAAAAAGTTAAGCGCCCCGTCTACGTTTTTTTCGATTAGGAATACTATCCTAGCAATGCAATGTCATTTTGAAGTTGAATAATATACTGTAAAAGTGTTTTCGTTGCGAGTAAACTGTCAGTTTATTATTGACTTCAAGATATTGTTTAAAAAAATATTTAATACAGAAATAATGGATCTATATACTTGATTCTAGTCTCGTCTTGTCTTAATTTGTTGAAAAAAAATGTTGCCATCTAGTTGAATAACTAGAAGTTAATTTAGGAATTTTGTTGTACATTTCTGTTAAATTTGCACACAATTCTTATTTTAGAAATAAAAATATTTATACCAAAAATATTTTTTTAAACATTTTCGAGGGCAATAATATTAAATTCTTTTCGATTTCTCGAGAACTACTTCTCGTCTCGTAGTTTTGAATTCATCGAAGACAAGAAATTTATTGGTTTTCGTCTCGTATAATATCGAGAAGAGTCGAGAATTTTCTCGTATCGGCGCATCACTAGATATAAAAAAATATATAGATCATTTTCTTTTTGATCGTTTTTTGATAAAAGAAAAATTATTTTTTAGCAAGTGATATTTTTATACTTCCCGTTTATTAACCTTAAGAAAATTCCAAAATATCTAGTGTTCCCTGAAAGTGAAAACAAAGCAATAACTTCACACCTTTAATTAACATATCATCACCTCACACACACACACAGACACAGTCAAGGTTTAAACTTCAAAGTCGCGTTTGTTATGGAATAACAAAGCCGCGTTGATTTTTTCCTCTTTGCCAATAACGCTAGCCAGTGACCACACGGGGGCTTTATAATGGCTGTACGTGTGTGTGTATGTGTGTGCCCTCGATAAGACTTGGATCTTGGCAGAATGTCAAATTACGGCCAGCGAGGCGCCTGTACGAAAAACAGTCACCAACAAACTTTATATTATATACACAGTCCCTGAAACTATCATAATAATAAAAATACTTTTCCGCCTGACGTTAAAAGTGCTATTTTATTGACAGCTGACAGTCTGTGACGTGACACTTTTATTGCCGGAGACAATAAAATTATTTTTAAGGGGCTATGCTTCTTGAGTGCAATAAGAATTAGAATTCACGATTCAGGCTATATTGCTCAAAATAAGAATCTGAAATTTTACATTAGTAACGACAAAGCATTGTTGAATTGAAAAATTCAAACTATATATTGTTCCGACAACAATTAGAGATAAAAAGAAATTAAACACTAGAATTTCGTGAGGATCTCATGAATGAACTATAAAAGTTATCATTGAGTTTAAAGATTAAATGAGTAGAACATAGATGTAAAAAGGGCGGAAAAACAATAAAACTATAATTTTATCAACAGAGTTGCCATAAATAATATCTAAACTTGTACAATTTTCGCCGAATTTCGCATAATTATTAAAGCCAAACTAATTACATTAATTAAAGATTTTAAAGATTCCGCACTTTTAGTATTCTTCCTTAATCTACATACAAAAATTCAACATCATACGTATAACAGTATTAGATTGAGATCCTCACAAAAATTACTCGTTTTTCAATGCGTATTATTGTCATGCAATAGGCTCTTAAGGTGCTACACTTGTAAATCCAAAAGATTAACAATTTGAACGATTTTGCCTGTATTATAAAAAAATCATGACTCATTATGAATCAATAAATGTAAATTATGAATTGCTGTGACATCAATTAGCAAAACTTGGAGCTAATTTTTATCATTTAATAATCCATATTATACGTTGATTAATGCACAAAAATAAATCGATAATTTACATTAGTCGGAAGACGAGTATAGAGATTTTTGTAAACAGTTACCCATTGACTGTAATAATTTATGTAAAACTCGCATTTTAGTAATTTTTAGAAATTATTTAACAAAATACGACAAGGTTTTTTGTAAATTTCATTCTATAGCCAGGTAAGCACAACCTATAAGTACATCATTGTAAAATATGAGGTCATCGATTCCAAAACCAAAGTTACAAAATGATTTATTGTAACACGCTTTTTTGCTTTGCATTTGATAGCGAGAAATGGGCCTTAAGCCCTGTACCAAGATTCTGAATCCTGAAAACAAGAAGTTTTTTCTTTCTACTTTCTAGTGAGAATTGCCTGTTAAATTGCGGTACCGCTAAATTGAATCTTCAATGAGTCTTGGAAAATAACAATTTATATAATTCAAAAAAACAGTGAATTATTTTTTCCAGAGGATTACGAAGCATGAAAGAATCTTCAAAGAATCCATGCATGAAACATTTCATAACAGAAGAAACTCGCTTCGTGCTGTGAATTAGAAACAATTTGTCCTTCACTCTTCAGTCATTTGTTAACAAAATAAAGTGTTGTAGATTGTGCTTTGTGCCTGAAAGCTGAAACATTTGAACGATGAAATTCGCGTCCGGTGTTAAAAATACTCCAATGTGTAATATTTGATCCCAGTGCGTCATGGAATTTTATATTCCAAACTATGGTTTATTTTTGTAGTATATTTTTTATAAACTGCTGGAATCTGTTAAATAAAATTACAAATAATATTGTTACAATAACTTTAAATGAATAATCAACTTTATATTTTACACGTCTTTATTCTTCAACGATCGGTACAATAATAATCTTACACTTATCTCAACTTCCCAAGTAAATTAACAATCACATAACACCCTGTAATAATTAATTAATAAATAAACCAAATTTGTATTTTTATTTCTAATAATATTTAAGTGGATTAAGTTATCTATGAAATTAATTTAATAAACTAATTATTGATTGAACAAAAGAATACCTGCTGACGTCAACAATACTAAAAGTGATTGGCTTTTATTTCGTCACTGCTGCCTGTATATTATTTATTATTTCATAACCTACTTATTATTTGTTTCAAAATTTAACTATGATTAGTAATTTGAACTCATTCATTATATTTTTATTGTTATAAGCTTTCTATTGGTGAAATAATGATGGTACGAATATAAATGTCTTCCTATACTATTTTTTTAAGAGGCCCGTCTACCTCCAAAAATTCAGCACAAAATGTACCTACTAACGTAGCGAGTGTTTTGTGGCCAGTACAAGAATGCTCAAATTGTATTGCAACAAGGATCAATGAACAGTTGTGCTGTATTAAAATTTTAATAAAAAAATTGTACATGATTATAAAAATTCCAATTTAGCAAACTTTACACGGTTATATCTCCTGATAGAAATTTATTTTTAAAATTTTAAAAAGGCACATCTGTAGATTCATTCTTTCTCTATTAAATGCTGAAGTCAATAATAATCTGACAGTTTACTCGCAACGAAAACACTTTTACAGTATTTTTAACTTCAAAATGACACTGCATTACTAGGATGCGGTAAAGTACGAGTTTCGGGCTGGTTTTAGGCAGTCGTAGTACCCAGGAAAAGAGTAGACGGGCCGCTCTAACTGTTTATTTGAATGAGGCTTTGTGTACCTATACCTATACAAAATATGAAACCAGTATTTAATTTCAAATGAAGTTTGGGTGTCAAAAATAAACCTGAAATAGTTTTTTCAATTTAGTTTTAATTTAATTTGCTATTTCTGTATACAATTTATATATTTATAATATTATGAGTAAAGTTATGAATAATAGTCAGGAAATAATAATTTATATGTTATTTCCTGCTTTTTCTTTTTATATAGATATACATAAATTGAATAATTGTAATACATAAAATGCGGTTTAGAGATAACATTTTGTAATAATATATGATACAATTATTATAGTAGTAACCATTAACAAGTTTAACTATACATATATAAATATTACTCATTGATATAAATTTATGGTGGGATTCTGTTCAAATCTGTAGTTGCTACAGATCTATAAAACTGTAAATATTAAACAAAATCGCAATGAAATTTATAAGTATATGAACATTTTTGCACTTCCGGGACTAAAACTCTTCTTTAGTCTTTATTTTTAGAGACTAAGTTTCTTAATTTGATCCCAAGGGATTATTTCTCATATTTAATCCCGTTGTCAAAGTAAATACGTGCTATTTGTTACAGAGTATCTATATGGTAACAATATAAATATTTGTCATAAAATTTACTGTCAAAATTAAACTATTTTGTATTCGTTTGAGGATGAAGTGCAAAAAATAGCGTAATACAGGACTAAAGTACCTTTAATCCTTTCAGGTGATTATTTCCCTCACCTTCGGCTCGTGAAATAAACTTCATCCTCAGGATTAAATCATGCACTTTAGTCCCTCAATATATAATATACTATTTTATATTTGTCAACAAATATTGATGTGGTTTTGTTCAATATTTAAAGATTTACAAATTTGTAAAACTTACAGTTTTGAACAGAATCCCACCATTAAACTCTACAATTTTATTTATGTTTTTCTTTGTGTGAAATGTTTGAATACTAAACTTGATTAAATTCTACCTCTATATTAATTAGTGGTGACTAAATGAGGCTCGCTTTGATAATGAACTGAAGTTGATAAATTCATCAAAACATTGAATATAAATTCGAGTGCGTTTTGTGTTAGTTGAGTGTGATATCGAATTACAAACGATTGAAATTTGAGCCGAGTCAATCAGACAAATTATAATTTCAATTGGGGATTCATTTCATGGGATAGAATGCGGACTCATCAGTTTATTTATTATTGACAAATTTTGTTAGAGATATTTTCCAATAATATTTTATCTGATTATTGAATAGTATTATCTAACGAACGTACAATGTAGACTATAATACAAGAGGATGAAATTTTTATAAAATATTTTTTTACAAATTTTTATTTGTTCATTCGCATGTTGGTGTGATTATGGATGACAGTAGAGTTGAATAATGGACTCATAATACAATAGTGTTGAATTATGAATCAATTACAATACAATACAATAGTGTAGTGATGCCGTGAGACGAGACGCGACGAGAAAATGTCATATCTCGAATTTTAAGTATTCTTGTCTCGGTCATTTCTCGACTGTTCAATTCTCGTCTCAAAGAAGTCGATTCTTGTCTCGTCTCAATTTCTCGAAAAAAATTGAAAAGCAAGAAGTGAATTTAGGAATTTTTTTGTACATTTTTGTTAAATTTGCACACAATTTTTGTTTTATGGCCGTTTTACACTACGCTTTGAACAAAAAATTGTGCAACAAATTGAACAATATCTTGAGCAATAAATTGCTTTGTTTTTAATGAACTCTGTTTTATATACTGAGACCTACCTACCTACAAGATTTAGTTTGTGATCCTGTGCAGTTCGCATAATAATAATAATATGACAGCCGCACTTTTTTCAGACAATTTGATACTACAATTTAGATTGTTTCAAAAATTGTTCAAGATTTAGTGTAATGTAAAACGGGCTTTATAAATAAAAATATTTATATCAAAACTAAGAATGCCACATAGTTTTAGTCTCGAGAACTATTTATCGTCTAATTTTAAATTTTCGTCTTTTTCGAAATCCGAGACGAGAAATTTATTGGACGAATTTTTTCGAGACGACACGAGAATCAGACGAGAAATTTATCGTATCGGCAGCATCACTACAGTATAGTATGTGTGTCTTATGGTCGTAGATAAATAATATTTTTTACTTTTCTACACATGTCTAATATTTTGTTTCTTTTCTAGGTAAGTGTTCAATTTCTATCCAATGTCCATTCTGTAGTTTCTCTTCAAATGTAAGTTTATTATTTATTTTACCTCATTGAAAGAATAATATGGCGCATACCTACATATTTTACATTTAAGTGATACAAACATTTTCTCCATTTTCTTTCGCATAAAACCTGGTCTCGTCGTATTGCGCTATCTAGTGTGCTTATAAATTGCAGTCAAAGTCAGAAAAGAAATTTCTTTTCACCTAGCTCTTGAAATAAAAGTCGAAACAAAACCGCGTATACATATACGTAAGTAGTTTGTGTTTGTGTATACATCAAACTTGAATAAAACGAAAGAAATATAATAAGAAAATTTTTGCCTTACTGTCATCGGTATGAATGTATAGGTACAAAACACACATGTTTTTACTTCCTTGTACGGAGTAATAAGGAAGTATTGTAATCGCGAAAAATTTCGGTTCTCAGATTTTTACGGAAATATCCGTTTTGACCTTTTCTGAATCCATTATGACTAGTTTCGTCGTGACGTCTGTACGTATGTACGTACGTCTGTACGTATGTATGTCGCATAACTCAAATTCGGTTAGACGTAGAAAGTTGAAATATTGTATTTAGGACTGTTATAGCATCTAGGTGTGCACCTCCTATTTTTGGTTTCAATCTACAAACCGGAAGTAGTAAATTTAAAAAAAATTTCGATAAATATTTAATTTAAGACAAATTTTTTTATTTGAAATGAAAGATTATGTGATTATTACCTACAATCGGTATTTTATAAATATTTTTGAATCTGGTATCATTTAAGAATAATTAAAGTATATATTTATAATTTAATATTTCGGTATCTTGTAGTCTGTTGTAGTCCATGATCGATTAACATTTGTTACTATGTAAAATTTAAATGATTATGACATGACAGTGACAATAGTAAAATATGCTTTATATCTTCTTCTGCAGTTTAAATAAAATGACTAAAATATATTTGTGAGTATACTAGTATAATAAGTTAAAAGAATTTTTTATATTATTCTACATTTTAGTTATTAAGAAAAGTATGAACACACAAGGCGTATAAGGTAGTCATGTGGTGTCCACGTCAGATTTTTTATTATTATTAATATTTTAATATCTCCAGTCTCCAATACGTTACGCTTGTAAATTAATGTAAATTTTGCTCCACTTTATTACAACTGAAACTCGACTGAAAGTTTGAAAGTAAAACTGTAAATCTGCGTATAAATATGTATAGCTTCAGTGTTCAGTTTCAGTTGAAATGCTGAAACCAGCATCAGTTTGCTGAAAAAACTTTTCAAACAAACTTTCCGGTCCTATAAAATAACTACATGCAAAGTTTGCGAGTTGCCTCATTTTGTCGGAATTGAAATTTTGACACTGAAATTGGATTTTTATTTTTTCACAAACACAACAAATGATTAGGTATCGATAGTTTTATCATTTCTATAGTCAATCTCATAGAATATGTCTTCAACTTATCTACAGAGTACAGAATAATTTTTTTTATCAGGAAGATTGCTGTTTAAGGTGATCCTTTATACCCATAGCAGAAAACAGTCAAAAACATTGATTCCGCACGCTATTCTATAGCTTTTATTGAATTGTTAAACATCAAAATAATAAAAAATAATAATGGTGGCCATATTTGTAAAAAAACTGCAATATTTGTAAGATCGTTTTCGTGCGCCACTGTACAGCTTTTATTTATAAGTGAATTAACTTCAAATTTTAATATGTTGTCAACAAAGCTTGGATCTGCGAAATATCCGATCGAATTTTTTTAATTCGTTTTAAAATAGAAGATGTGTTCAGAAAATAACAAAAATTATCTAAATTCAAATTAACATATTTCGATTTTAAAGAAGAATTTTACTTTTATCTTCAACAAAATCTTATTTATTGTTATATATTATATTTAACAAAACAATAATAAAATAGAAAATGTTCATGTTAAAAAAATCACAAAAATTGTAATTTAAATTAACATTATTTGAAATCAAGATTTTAAAACTGTGCATTTGCATTTTGTAGATTGTTCAACAATATCTTTAGATTATTATATTTTCACAAAACAATAAACGCTGTGGAGTGGCTCGCGAATTCCATGTGTTTGGGTTTTCTGGGTAGAAGATCGTCGTCGCAAGTAGACCATGAACGTGGTAAGCGATTCCAGCTGAAAACTCAGGCAGTCTAAAGTTTAGCGAGTAAGTCTGACAACATCTGTGACATCTGGTCGCCAGACGAACACAGCGCGTCGAGTTTTTGTGTTTCCCACCACTGGGAGACGTTTTAAAATATACAACACTTTGTACAACACAACACTGAAACACTGGAATCCCGAGAAACACAAATGCCAATGCCAAGTTTAGGGTAATGTCACATCTTTTATCCAACTTGGGTGTGGCAGCCTCACATACTGTGAGCCTTCAGTAGATAGATATATTTTTCCGTGTGTGCGGTTATCAGCCATCAACTTTCATGGTTATTAGTGGAGAGATCATCACAAAGTGTACCTTAGTCCCAAGTCACAATGAGTATAAGCATAAGAACTACATAAGGTAAAACGTAAAAAAATTACTTATGTTCACAATGATCATAAGCGGACATAAAGTAAATGAATTAAGTGATTTTTGGATGTGAAGTTGGTAGTAAGGGTTAATATTATTTTCTTGTTGGCTGTATTGTATTAGCTCATTGTGTTTAATAATAATAATAATAAATATTAATCATTTTCAATACTTCTTGTTATACACAACTATCATCTGTCAGATTTACGCTGTCATGTCGTGAATGCAGAAATGCAGATAATTGTTTATTTGACGCATGCGTTTTGTACAAAATAGTACGTAATTTTGACATAAAGTTAACTTTACGTTTTTCTTACGTATCTACATAAACGTAAGAAATACATAACGACATTGTGAACACGGCCATTAAAATCCATTAGTTCAACTTTATGTTTACGTAGTTTTTACCTTCCGCTTTGGAATCATGCAAAAAATCGGGTAGTGAGTTTTTAGTGGATAAGCACGAATTAGGGTCCTTACAACTCATTTTTGATAGTTTCACGATGATGTCTGTGTGTATGTGTGTGTGTGTGTGTGTGTGTGTGTGTGTGTGTGTGTGTGTGTGTGTGTGTGTGTGTGTGTGTGTGTGTGTGTGTGTGTGTGTGTGTGTGTGTGTGTGTGTGTGTGTGTGTGTGTGTGTGTGTGTGTGTGTGTGTGTGTGTGTGTGTGTGTGTGTGTGTGTGTGTGTGTGTGTGTGTGTGTGTGTGTGTGTGTGTGTGTGTGTGTGTGTGTGTGTGTGTGTGTGTGTGTGTGTGTGTGTGTGTGTGTGTGTGTGTGTGTGTGTGTGTGTGTGTGTGTGTGTGTGTGTGTGTGTGTGTGTGTGTGTGTGTGTGTGTGTGTGTGTGTGTGTGTGTGTGTGTGTGTGTGTGTGTGTGTGTGTGTGTGTGTGTGTGTGTGTGTGTGTGTGTGTGTGTGTGTGTGTGTGTGTGTGTGTGTGTGTGTGTGTGTGTGTGTGTGTGTGTGTGTGTGTGTGTGTGTGTGTGTGTGTGTGTGTGTGTGTGTGTGTGTGTGTGTGTGTGTGTGTGTGTGTGTGTGTGTGTGTGTGTGTGTGTGTGTGTGTGTGTGTGTGTGTGTGTGTGTGTGTGTGTGTGTGTGTGTGTGTGTGTGTGTGTGTGTGTGTGTGTGTGTGTGTGTGTGTGTGTGTGTGTGTGTGTGTGTGTGTGTGTGTGTGTGTGTGTGTGTGTGTGTGTGTGTGTGTGTGTGTGTGTGTGTGTGTGTGTGTGTGTGTGTGTGTGTGTGTGTGTGTGTGTGTGTGTGTGTGTGTGTGTGTGTGTGTGTGTGTGTGTGTGTGTGTGTGTGTGTGTGTGTGTGTGTGTGTGTGTGTGTGTGTGTGTGTGTGTGTGTGTGTGTGTGTGTGTGTGTTTGTGTGTGTATGTGTGTGGTCAAGGCCGATGCCGGATGTCGCGTAACTCAAATACGAATTACCCAAAAATTTTGATATTTGGTATTTTACAATTGTATACGAATAGGAAGAGCTCATTAGATTTTGGTACCAATATCTTCACCGGAAGTGATATTTTTTGAAGATTGAAAACGATAATTCTCAAAAATTTATATAAATTTAGATAAATATAGTATTTATTTGTAATAAGAATAAGAGGCAAAGTTATTTGCAACTTACGTTATAAAAAAAATTGTCTTTATCTGGTTGCATTAAAGAACTCCAGTAAAATTTAAAACATAAATTTATCAAATAAAACATTGAAATCTTGTAATCCATGTTCGGTTGATTTTTGTTTCTGCATAAAAAATATTGACAGATGAGACGGGTGACAAGTTGGCAATGGCATACTAGCGCTATATAAGTCATAAGTAAGCTATTAAATGTAGTAACTGAACGAAGGATTGCTTCAACACAGAAGAGTTTTCGTGTGAATGAATCTTTTGATTCAGGTGATACTAATTTCTGTGTTTGAATATTTTAGATTTTTATTTGTATATTTTAAATGGGCACCGGATTGTACGTATACATTTCTGTTTAAAGTCTAGATATGGCGGAAGGTTGTGTGATGGCCACGTCAGATTTTTTATGTAGTTCTTATGATTATGCTCATTGTGAATTGGGACTTACTCTGTATTCGAATCACAGTTGTACTTGTACAATTATTTTAAAATGAATCTCAACTTCTTATAATTGGGTGGACATGAATGTAGCTTTATGATTTCCTAACATGGTGGTGCAATGCAGTCCTCTTACAACGCGGTCACCTGTTCCACTTGCGCTGAGTGGTACTTGTTCCTCCAGTAATAAGGAAGTAGTACAGCGTACATCACAGCGACTCCAGCCCATGTCCTGTTTAAATGCAGGACACGTACACGACACAGGAATTCTCATTTCCTCCTTATATTACACTACACGAGGACGAGTACTTTGTTAACTACTAACAACCAACCGCACACAACCACCACCCAGAGCTGGGAGTATCTCACGAAAAAGATAACGTATGAGAAGTTGACCCACCCATACTAGCCCACCTTGTTATAATCTATCGTAATCGTTAGTTTTACGTTAGTTGAGTTAAGTTTTGTGGGAAATTGCGTTAGTTTTGAAAGTTTATACGTATTTAAAACAATAATATTTGGGTGAGCTAACTTCACAACGAACATCAACTAATCAATTATTATTATATAAAAGTTATTAATGTGTTTTCCTCGCACTTTCGAACAAAGGGTTGAGTTGTTGTAAAGTTAGCCCACCCAAATATTATTTTTTTAAAATACGTATAAACTTTCAAAACTAACGCAATTTTCTACAAAACTAAACTCAACTAACGTGAAACTAACGATTAGGATAGATTTTTACAGGGTGGGCTAGTATGGGTGGGTCAACTTCTCATCCGTAAAAAGATACTCGATAGTATCTAAGATACAGAAAGTATTTGAGATACTTTAACTTACTTTTTATTTTATGTAAAATGTATTTTTGTTTAAATTTAAAAATACTTTTTAAAAATATCTGTATCTTTTATCTTAAAAATGAAAATATTTTATCTTTAATGTGTTTAGATATTTTTTAAGTATTTAGGTACTATTAAAGTATCTAAATAATTTTCTGTAATGATTCTAAATTCGACTTAAGTATTTTTAAACGTACCTATTAAAGTAGTAGGTATCTTAGATATTATATGAAAGTATCTAAAATATTTATAAAACTAGCTAAATCATTTATGATACATTTTATGAAAATAGTGAAAACCCTGTTTTTGGTTGGTGTATATAAAAGATTGTGGTCTCAGAATGAAATATAAAAGTTGTTTATATTCGGGAGATTGATGGTGAGAAAGTTCACAGCCTCCTACAGATGGCGACCTCATCATCCCTCACTCACTCCTATGTTACGCCATGAATCACGACAACAATTTATTCTTCAATATGAGAAACGTATTTGCAAAAAAACATTTTTCTATGATTAGGTGATATTTATTATGTACATTAATAAAGAGTAAAACAGAGAAAATAATCAAATAATATCTTCATCTCTAACTGCCTAATATTCTACCCTAAACTTTAATTGATTATTTCTGTTAAGGCTCTTTGAACCTCCCGCAATTTGCATAATAAAGCTAGTTTTACAACTACTGCCTACCTCTGAAAACAGAACATCCTCGTGTAAATGTAATTTCGTGTAATTTGGTCCGGTACGGCTCTGCACAAGGCTTGAGGCTCTCAGGGATGGAAAGTTTTATGACAGGGTTGCCAACTACAGCCGGGTTTATTGAGGGTTGTAAAGGTGCAGGGTTACCGACCTGTATACTAAATAATGTAATCATAGGAGTACGAATTTGTGAGATTGGACGTCAAATTATTTATACAGTACAACTGAAAAAGTAGTTGAATAAAAAGGATGTATCTGTAACTCTGTACTGAATTCGAACCTGATGTACAGGGTGTTTCAGATCGAGTCTTCGAGTCTAATAAACTTTAACAGCTTATTCCTGAGGTTATTTTAAGCAACAAATGTCCTATTCCATTCTGGTTAACAAAATAAAAAGAGGTTATGAAGTTTTATAAATTGCGATTTTTGTACAATTTTGTAATGAAGACATTTTGTAAAACAAATCGTTTTGTTGAAAAATTAATTAGTTTGCCAGCTGTCATTTAGTGACATTTACAATTCTAAATTAAAAATGCATTTTGATAAGCTATAGAAATAATACTTAATATAAGTGCTTAAAGCCCTGTTCGCACGAGGATTCTAACAAGATTCTAAATTCTGGAAAATAAGTTTTCTTCTAGTGAGAATTACCTGTTAAATTGAGGTGCCGCTAAATTGAATCTTGAATGAGTCTTGGAAAAGAAGATTGCTGCAAAACCATGAATATATTATTTTTTTAAGATTCAGAATCTTGGAACTTCTTCTTTTCCAGGATTCAAAATCTTGGTAGAATCCTCGTGCGAACAGGGCTTAATATAATTTTAATATTGCTCATATTTTTTCTGTAACTTATAAGAAATGCATTTTTTATCTCGAATTGTAAATGTTACTAAATGACAGCTGTCAAATTAATTAATTTTTCTATAAAACGATTTGCTTTTCCAAAGTGTCTTGATTACAAAAATTTAAAAACATTCGTGTTTATACTTCTTGTATTTTGCTAACCACCAGAAGGAATTGGACATTTTTGCTAAAATAACCTCAGGACTAAGATGTTAAAGTTTGCTACACTCGCCCTGACACACCTGTATATGATTCTTATTCCCTTCATGATTTTTCTTTGTCGGTTTTCCGCTTTATCTTTTTCCACTTCAGTGGTTCTCCTTCGCAATCAGAATCAGACACAAGTGAAAATCAGAGTCACAAATCAAATTGTACCAGCGAACAGACACACGCAATAGATCGGATAAAAACGATGCCCAATCATGAACCAAACACGAAAAACTATACAATCATTTATCTTATCCATGCTTATTATTAACAAGAAAACACAAAAATCATCAAAGAAAATATAGATGAAAAATAATGCCAGGAGAAAATTCTAGAATTTTCATACACAGGAAACTGCAAGCACAAGAAGATTAGAGATATAAGTGATATAATATCTAGTACATCGAAACATTCATTTACAGGAAAATTCAAATCTATAGAGTTTTAGATTCGGCATAAATACTAACATAGGAAGATGCAAACACAGGAAAATTCAAATCTAGAAAATTTATACGTAGGTATACCTAGTAATAAAATACCTACATAAAAAAGTCATTCACAGGAAAATTCAAATCTAAAATTTTAGAACAGTTTGGCATAAATGCAATAAACACATCAAGAAGATGCAAACAGAAAAATGCAAATAGACAAGTTATAATCAAAACCGAGTATGTGTGACTCAAGTATGGTATTTTTGGTTGTTCATTTAGTTCAGTTCAACCCTTCGACCATAGATACCTTAGACCCCGCACGCAGTCATTTGTTGTGAAGCCGACACTTCTGTCAGTCAGCCCACAGTTGGTGTAATGCGGGTTGCATTTTCACCAAAGTTGATGTAATGCGGATTGCATTTTTGATTTGACAAGTGACAGTTCGTGATTCACATTATTGTTAGTATTCAATAAAATACAATCAAAATGCACAAGATAACTTCTACATATATAAAATTGTGTGATAGACAATAAGAATGAAAGACTCCAAGAATTAGCAATAAATGTCACTTAAAAAGTGTAAAGTATGCAACTTGCACTGCAGCAACTTTGGGATCTCTATCTCACTTCACACAGCCTCTCTGTCATTAGTGCTGGCTTCAAAACCCACTGTACATTTAAATAGGCGTTACGTGTCTAGAACATATATGGTCTAAGGTTCAACCTAATAAGTATATCCCCTTGTGCTGAAGTGAAGAGACAAACTAGTTTTATGGATTTGCATCTTCCGGTGTTTGCATCTTCCTGTGTTTGCATTTATGTCGAATCTAAAATTCTATTTGCATTTTCTTGTAAATAAATCTATTGATGTAGATATATTATTATTATGTTATGTATAGTATATTTTTCTACTCCCTACTGGATATTGGCAACATACCTTCATACTATCATGTGTGGATAGGGATGTCATATCCACACCAGGTGTGGATATGAAATTCAAAGTCAAATACGTCAAAAAATTGTTAATACGTGCAAATTATGTTTTTATTATGACAAATAATTACTAAAAACATTTAATCAACTGTTATTTAATAATTAATTATGTTTAAAAGCATTATTTTATTGCTAAAAAATCTGCTGTGGCCAGTACACGACCTCTCGCCTAATTCTGCTTATTCTATTAACCTCGAGACTAATCTAATAAATAGTTTTACTTACATTTTAATAGTTTCATGTTCATGTAAGATGTAAACGATAATGTAAACCAAGATGCAAGCAAAAGATGTCAACTGTACTGTCACTGTCATAATCATTCAAATTTTATGTAGAAACAAATTTCATATCATGGACAACAAGATAGAATATTAATTGTACTTTATTTTATTGTTAAATACTACCAGATTCAGCAAATTTTATTTATAATTAACTGTACCCATAGATAATTATATTTTCTTTTATTTTTAATTGCAAAAATTGTCATAAATAAATAATGTAACAATATATTAAAGGAAAAGTTTATCAAGCTTCAAAAAGTACTACTTCCGGTTTTCGGATTTCTACCAAAATGTTATCCGGTGTTAAGATCCTTATTAAAACCTTAAATATGAAATTTGGTTATTAAAGGTTTGATACTTTTTCAGTTATCGTGGACGAAAAATCGTCAGTCCATACATTCATACAAACACACATACACACACACAGACATCATCGTGAAAATAGTAAATTCGTATTATAGAGACCCTGAAACGTGCTTATCCACCAAAAACTCATACTCGAAAATTTTGACCCATTACAATACCTCTCTTATAGAATATGAGGCGAGAGGTAAAAAGCAAATAAAATTTAGAGATTTTACGTTGGCAACAATTATTCAAATGTCATATGTCACAAAATAATTGATGTAACCCTACTTTTAAATAATTTTTGGCATCACATTGTGTGCATTTTATTGCAAAAACTATATTTCGTAGAAAAAATAGGCTGTACAACTCGAGTGGATTGCCTATATCGCACGCGAACGTTTGCAGACACTCCCCCTATGGGGTCGTGACTGCAAACTCGTTCTCGTGAGATATAGGCATCACATCCACTCTTGTTGTACAATATACTATTTCTAGATTTAAATCTTCTTGTGCTTGCATTTTCCTGTATATGAGAATTCTAGAATTGTATTTTCCGGTGTTGAATGTCTACTCTGCCAGGATTAGGATTAATATAATTTTATCCAGGCAAAAAATACACGACCTATTTATAATACTTTTTGTTCAATAAGTTTAGCAAATGTCAGAAACGATTTTAAATGTCAAAACAAGGGTAGAATTGAAGGTGTCGAACCTTGGCCCGGTATCGGTCTATTTAATATTTCAATTATTATTTTATTAAATAATAAGTAAACTATGTTAATATTATTAGCTTTATCTACAACAATAGAATAATGTATTCATTATATACGTGAAAGTAGTATAATAAACCCCTCCATAAGGACACATTATGAAATAATGAATTCATTATTTCACACTGTTAAATAATGAGTACTTTATTCTCTCGAACTGTCAAACTGCCATCACATCTATGTTAATATTAGTGTTACATCAAGTTATCATTTTATGACGTTGTAAGCAGAAACAGTAAAAATAATAAAAATTTGTAAAACGCTGTATATGACTAGCCCATAATAGTTCTAAATTACTCGGATAAATTGTCATCACACCAAAGTTTGAGGTTAAGTTAATATCAATACAAATTTGCAGTAAGAAAATGTTGTTTTATTTAAAAAGTTGTAGATAAAACGTCGTATTTGACTCGAAAATAATGGCTATAATTAACTCGGATGATTTATACACTCGCCTTCGGCTCGTGAACAAACTTTCATCCTCATTAATTATAGCCTACATTATTTACTCGTTAAATAATATACTATTATATTACACGTGGTATAATAATATAACCGTTGATGGTAAAAATTACATACAATTACACTACTGTTGTACACTTCCTTGTTCTTAGACCACTTGATCAAATAGTTCCTGCTTTTAACTCAACAACTCGCTAAGTAGCAGCGTTCAAGCTGATTGATTTAACGTGTCATGTACTTAGTGACGTACTAGTAGAGGAACTTAAAGTACCCACTAAGCAGGAAGGAGCAATGCAATCAAATAGAAAAGTAATCTCTTAGGAAATCAAATCCTGCAAAAAATCTCTGTTTTAAAGTTATCACTGAATTAAAAATTCCTCTTTTCCAACTCATTGAAGATTCAATTTAGCTAGTTGACTGGCATTCTCACCAGGATTCTTTTTCTCGTGATTCAGAAGCATGAAAGAATCGTCAAAGAATCCAAACTGCTAACAAATTAAAAACAGTAAACAAAATTTTGTCGTAGATCCTTCACTTGCAAAGAATGTAATTGTTCAGTTGGCAACCAGCCAATTGAATTCTCAAACAATGCAGTTCTCAAAATATACAAATAAGGTGTGATGGTAGCCCCACATATTGTGAGTGAGTGAATCATCGATGAAACTCATGGCTGATGAGGTTTATACAAATTATTATTATTTTACTTAGAAATTTACAACGAAAAAGTAGCTTCTTATACATGGTTATATTCATAATTTTATGTAAATCAGAATCTTAAAAAATATACGGGGTGTTACATTTACAATAAGGAGGTTGATGCCACTTCCGGCTAAACATAAAGTAATAAAAATTCATTATTTATGTAGTTTAAGGCCAGAATGTAGCTGTCCACGATTTCGTCGAGAAAAAGGAGAGATATATACAGATTTAGTGTGTCGAACAAAGGCAGCAATAGCGAACGCGCTCTAAAAGTGGCATCGTATTTGTATGATATTGTATTTATAAGACAAAAGAAATAATCAAACGCGTTATTTATATACTAACATGTTACCTACAGTGCGACGCATGAATTTTAATAGATTTTGTATTTAAAATGCCCTAAATTAAACATGTAAAAGTAGTATTTTTCTCTTTATTTGGCATTTTTTTAAAACAATACTATGAAAAAATTTGGAAAAATCGATGCGTCGCACTGTAGAATGAATATTAAATATTGTCGTAAAAAATTTTCAATGATCTTACGTTAGTATTAGATTCAATATTATACAAACCGTAGAGCACTGTTTTACCTCTTTCTCATACAGCTACATTCCCGCCTTAATGCGCCTTTAAATGTAGTTTATAAACCTAAATGTAATTGACTTAAAAACATAATTTTTTTGGAGGTGCGCCAGTTTCAGGAAACTTTCGATATGTAGGTACAATTCTTTCATGCTTCTTTGTTCTAAAAAAATAATCCTGGTGAGAATTGCCTGCCAAATAGCGGCGCCGCTAAATTCAATCTTCAATGAGTCTGTATTTCATTGATCTTCAAACCAGCGAATACTTATATTTTTTGACTCACATGGAACAATTAATTTGTGAGCAGGACTTAACCCACTCGGCCGTCATAAATAACATTCCTGCTGTATTATCTCGGTAGTCAATACACTCTGCGTGAACTTGATGACCTCTGACCCCCGGCTAAGTGATCCATAAAGCAGCTCCGATGATAAAGACAAAATATCGCTTTACTACAGTTCTTGCCAATCACGTACTAGTATTGAAAACTAATTTTTGTCATACCTGCACAAAAAGTAACCTTTTTCGTGCCTGTTTTACGTGCGCAAAGTGGCTTATTTTTTAACTAGACAAAAATGCGTGCGCAAAGTACAAGCGTGCGGGAATAGCGTGCGCAAAATTTCACTTTGCGCACGCAAAATTTAACACACACAGTTTTCTGTAGTTTCCGACACGAAATGTGCGCGTAGCACTAGCGCCATACACGTGATAATCTAATACTACAAGCACGTGAACAGCTGTAGTACCTACTTCTCTTTGCATATAGTTTCTACTGTCGACTATTGTGCAGATTGTGCATTGGATATTGGATCTAATGGACAATAATATTTTATTCTTATATTTTAATGTTCTTTTCTTTACTGTTGATAATTAGTTTCTTATGATTTTACATGTAGGTAAATATTAGTTAGGTACTTTTTTATTTTATACATATTAATTTTAAAAGTATTCATTTTATCTTTTGATAAGTAAGGTCACTCAAAAGGTTACTTTTTGTGCAGTAATGACAAAAAATATCGTGTGCATCTCGTGAGCAAAGGCGCAATTGCGCTTGGCTTCGTTGCAGCCCTCGCCGTAGCGACCCTCGGCCTCCTCGGCTCGCCTCGGTAGGCCTCGAGCCGCTACTGCTCGGGCTGCATCTAGCCTCGCGCAATTGCTTACTTTGCGCACTAGATACACAATATACTATTTAGTACGCACGTGCGTCTAACTGAAACTGAAGTCTACGTTGTCGTTAGGAATAGTACTTCGTATTGGTATACTACGATTATAGAACATCTACCTAATAAATCGTTAAATGTATATTGCAATCACACAATGCCCAAAATCGCAATCGTTTAAGATTAGCCCGCAGATAAGAAATATAGTCGAACAGTTCAGTATTTGCCATATTTATTAACCCGAGTATATATTTTACCCCCAGTGTTCCACTGGTAGAGTAAGAGTTTTTCGAAGCTTATTACCAGGGTTGTATTGTATGCTCTGGCGCATCTCAGGCTTGTGGTTTTGACCATTGTGTGACTGCAATAACCCTCTAATAAACGCTAATGATTATTAGGTAGATGAAATGTATTTGTACTATATGTTGTATCACTTATATGGTATTGATAGTTTACACAAGAAGAGTAAAGCTTCAGTCAAAAACATGATAAAGTAAGAAATATAAATAAAATTATAAATAAGTGTTTCACAGCAATCCTTTTCTTTTTGACATACAATATCTTATTCATCGACTGTATACAACAAAGAATATCTTATATTGTATTCGTAAACCTACGTGTATGACAGTATGACACAATATTAATATTAAAATGTAAGAAATACATCGAGTGCATTATTCACAAGTTCTGAGTCTTGACATAGAAAAACGCTCGGAACTTTGAATAGAACGTACGAACCGACCGCTATAATACTTCATAATCTTCTCATACACAACCCCATTCAACCCTGCAGTACAGTCAGTGCCGGATTAACCCATGGGCATTGTGGGCAGCTGCCCAGGGCCCCGACGTTCAGGGGCCCCGGAAGAACAAAACTAATTTTAATATAACAATAAAAATATTTCAATTAGTTTTAACTTTTTCCCAATTTATGAAATCAATAGTATTTTTTCATGGATTAATAGACGAAACGATACAGTTTAAATTGTGCAAAAAACTAGAAATTATTAAAAATTTTTGATAAAAACCTCTTGAATCAGTATTTTAATAAATAGAAGCCAGAACATGTTTTGATAAGTACGAGTAATATTTTCGATGTCCCGATATTGGTAAGAGTTATTTTTAATATGACGATTTATTATGTACCCAAGGGCAGCTCTTTAACGGGTTTAACGGGGCTCATGTACCTATGCAAGTCTATTTAATGGGTGCACTACACCCATGCAAATTAAATCTGAAAACAGATTTATATTGAATATAATGAAAAATTACTAAGGCATATAAAACCATATAATTTTTTTTTTATTTTGTTTTATTTTAAGTCATGACACAAAATTTTATGCGATTCCTCGAGACTCGATCTTAGAGATGTAAATGGTGTTTTTCATGTCAAAAAATTAAATTTTAAGATACCTATACTTAACCTTAAACTAAATAAAATTTTCGCCTGCGGCGCATTTCTTTAATTTTTTATAATTATCCTCTCTAAATATATCACAGGGATTTGCCCTTAAGCCACGCAAAAAAAATTAAATCGGCGCCCCTATTTAGTAGGTACTTTTTATTTTGTTAGCAAATGTATACTATGTTATTTATATATTTTTTTATTTTACATTTTATTTATGTTTCAATAACAAAAATAAATCCTGCAAAAAAAAAAAGAACCTAAACTAGGAGAGGAGGGCCCCAAAATCATTACTGCCCAGGGCCCCATAAATCATTAATCCGGCTCTGAGTACAGTGTTGGAAATAAATCATGACATGACTCATTCTTTTCATCACCACTGAGCTGACCGCTTGTACAAACGTATTTTTTTATATTTTGATCTTATAGGTCATCAGCTACCTTGAAGAGCAAACAGGGTGTTTCATAACTTCGAATACATACGTTAATGGTATATAATTTTTTTTTTAATTTGAAAAATTAAGGGTTGTTTACCTAAAACATTTTTGTAGTAGGTACTGCACTGGATTCGTTTTCCTATTAAATACAAACAATAGAAGTAGGTATATAACATCTTAAATTACATAATACTAGTGTGTTCAAAAAATTACAAAAATCTTCAAAATTCAAATGAACAATATTTCGATTTGAAAGCAAAATTTTATTTTGCATCTTCCATTTTGTAGATTGTACTTTTATCTTCAACAATATCTGTAGATTATTTATTTAACAATTAAGTACAAGTATTAAGTGCTACTTGTTATTAAAAATTGGTACTTAAGCACCTAAATATTTAAGTAGGTAATGCGCAGCGTTGAACGTCCTCCGGCTCACATTTCCCGGACTGTACTGCTACTGCCCCTCCCCCCCGCCACCCGGCTCCCTGATCGATGCTGCGTTGCCAGGCAACCGGGATGTATCCCCTGTTACCTCTGACGTCACCACCCCCCGTGTGTTAGCCCCTGGTCATGACGTTACAGCTCTGTGTGCCATGGAGGGATGAAGAAGCTAAGGACCCTATAGTTAACACTGCAGAACCAGTGGCTCTCAATAGGTTACGTGTTGATGTTTTCTTATATTAATTATTTGTTTATACAGGGTGTTTCATAACTTCAGGTACATACGTTAATGGTATATGTTGTTTGATATGCTGATTATGAATCAAAAATAATTTTTTTAAAAATCGCAAAATTATTTTCCATGCTTCCCTGTCCAAAATTTTTCGTTGCCACTGTCACACGCAGAACTTTGTTTCTACACATTGTAGACACTTCGTTTTTCATGGAATTTACTGGAAATTGATTGAACTTTATTCTCCAAATAATGGTAAATCGATTTGAAAACATTTCGCCAAAGTTGGACGTTTTTTCCAAATTGGATAAAAAACGTTATAGATATTATGTACCTACTTACGTACAAATGTAATTCTTAGAAAAATATTTCTGAAAACACTTTCGCGAAATGTAGCTAAAATAAAGTTTGTGTTTTTACGTTTCTGAAAATTTAGCAAGTTAAATAACTGCAGATGTTTAACCACGTGTAATATACTATTTTTATTACTGTCGATAGTGAAGTAGAAACACTAAAACTTTTGAAGAAAACATTTTAAATTAAGAAACCAACCGAATTCAATTTTTTTTGCATCATCGGTTTTCTTTCCGACATTTCTTTTTGAATCACGGCAGTAGAATTTGGAACGAGTTGCAAAGATCAAAGCATTTTACATAAATACACAAAAGAAACAGTTTACTGATCAAAGATATTTACTTACATTTGACATTTCATGTGCGGGAAATCTTACACTTGAATAAACACAAAGTATAACAAACAATCACCGTTCAGTAAATTTTGTAGTTTACCATTTTTTCTTCGAATTCCTAGAATACTCTCGATATTACTTTTTTTCTATTCCACTCTCTTCCCCACTACTACGGCTGCCCGAAACCAGCCCGAAACTCGTACTTTCCCGCATCCTAGCTATGCAATGTCATTTTGAAGTTGAAAATTACTGTAAACATGGCTCCAGATTCTCATAATAACTTGTGTATTTTTTAAAGAAATTAAGTAAAACAAAAATTATTCGAAAAAGGAAGCTTAGCTGCATGCTTCTTGTTTTTTAAATTTTTCTTGCCATTTATAGTTACCGAGGAAAATATTATCAAATAATGACACAAAACCGCAAAAAACGTCATTTTAAATATTTTTTACTTCAAATTCCTAGACCAAAGAAAAAAAATAAAAATATAGAAGCATTAAGACATCCTTTGTTAATACACTCATATGTAAAAGCATCATATATTTCAATTATAATTAAAGTAAACGTGGGAGGCGTACACCTCTGTAACGCTGTCAAATTTTCGGGTAGACGAACACCTTAAGACGATCCTTTACCGCGCCAGAAACAGCCAAAACATGGATTTCGTGCGCCACTCCACAGCGTTTATTGTTTTGTTAAATATAATAATCTAAAGATATTGTTGAAGATAAAAATCTACAAAATGCATGCAAGATGCAGAATTTTAAATTTTTGCTTTCAAATCGAAATATGTTTGGATTTTGACATTTTTTAAATTTTTTGTTATATTTTAAAACGAATTAAAAAAATTCGATCGGTTATTTCGCAGATCCAAGCTTTGTTGACAACATATTAAAATTTGAAGTTAATTCACTTATAAATAAAAGCTGTACAGTGGCACGCGAAAACCCTCTTACAAATATGGGTGTCAAAATTATGTTTTCGCCTCAAACATAAATTTTTATTATTTTTATGTTTAACAAAAAAATATACGCTATAGAATAGCGTGCGGACTCAATGTTTTTGACTGTTTTCTGCCTTGGGTATAGAATCACCTTAAATTAATGACAAGTTTTCAATATATTGGTCGTAATTCTATTTATATAAACTAAGTGTGAAATGATCAAGGTATAATTTTATATTCTGGAATTGTTTACGATATTGTTTTGTGCCCAACTGTTAACTATAATTCACTGAAAATTATTACAATAAAATTTTAATTATAGCTAAAAATATGGCATGTAAAATTAACCCAAGGATTCAAAACATCTTTTGAAATAAATAAGATGTTACGGTTCACATTATTTAAAACTGACTTGTAAGAAATTCTTAAGGGGCCAATGTATTGGTAACATTTTTTCTATTTGGCGTTCACAAAGTTAACTTTGTGAAACGCGACTGAATGTCGCCAAGATTACTTTGTGACACGCAACATTTGTTTATAAGGTTGGTATTGGCAGTATCAAATGATATTTACTTTAATTGTCAAATAAATTTCAGTATAAGTTCTAAATCTCTTTTGCTTAATTAATTACTTTTTATTTGCCGGGTTTAGCTAGCAATCATGTTGATTGTAATATGAATGATAGGAATGCAAGTGTGCTAATGAAGTTATGATCGTGTTTGTTTGTTCGATTACGTTAGTACACTTGCTAGGTGTGAGTCGGTTATGAGCAGTCTTGAAGATGCTCTGATACGCTCTGATATGAGTAGCACGTGCCCGGGAATTGCCACCTTTCCTTATCGTCACAGTTTGTACATCACGTTTAACTGGTCCATGACATGAGTGCTGAATGTGTGAATTATTTGGTGTTCTGATTAGTTAACTATTCATATCTCTCTTAGTCTTAATACAGTACAGTTTCACGCCGCGTTTTCACAGATCGTCATATTTTAGAATGAAGCTTCATTTAAAAAATAAAAAATATATGGTGGAAGAGCCCATTGCACCTTTAATGGCCATTTGCACCGCCTTCACTTAAATTTTAAGTGTCACTTAAATAAAAAATATCGAATCTAATTAATAACAGCATTGTTATATCTACGTTTGACAATTTGATTTTGATTCGATATTGTTCATTTAAGGAATACTTAAAATTTAAGTGGAAGCGGTGCTACTAGCTAGAGTAAAATTCAAATAGCTATATGACCCTGGGCTGCGCGAGAAGGCAGAGCTTGTCATGTACTGTCCGTTTTACAAAAGCGGAGCTAGCGAGTATATGCTGCGCTGCACTTCACTTAATTTTCAAAGAAAACTAAAATATAACTGACTCACAATCAATTACAAAATTCACAGGGTTACACGAAGCAAAACACTACAAATGTCAACATGAGAATAACAGATATTGAAGCTGATGTTCAGTAGAACAGACAGTAGCGTAGTTTCCTCTTGTTTATCATCTATGTTTCTCTCTCTAAGACGAGATTTCGTACTTCGCGCAGGGTTCTAGCTATTTGAATTTTACTTCTATTAGTAGTTTTGTTGATCACGTAACTGATCATCTATTGTCCGCTCCGCTCGTACTCCGACATATTCAATAAAATTAATAAATCTATAGTAATAGAAAACGTATAAGTTCAATATTTTCTATAATGTCTGCACTTATCACCAAGAATAGTTCAGTAATTATATACTTTTACAGTGACAGTTTCAGTTATATTAATGTCACCAACAAAAACGTTACACACATAAATTTCCCCGAATCGATTTGTGTATATTGTGGCAGTATAATTTAAATTTTAAAATTAAAAAGACACCAAATAGAAAAAAATGTATAAAGAACTCATTTTATAAGACTTTAGTAAACTCGCCCGAAGACTCATTTTCCTAAATTTGAACGCGTGCTAAAAATCATGTCTTATAAAACATGTTCTTTAATATGCTATTGCATTGGGCCCTTATGTCATACGCCCCTTTGTTTGGGGAGCCCTGGTTGACCTTGTCCCTTTCCTGAGCCATCAGGGTTGTGTTTTTCTTCCCCTAACAGTTTATACAAGAGCTAGGGGCCTACACAGACAGTTACCAGTTACAAGAAGTTCTAAATGTGGATAGAGTGACGCAGTTTGTGTGTGCGATGGGATGTTACATTTATTAAATAGTTTTATACATGTTTTTAATTAATAACAGTGTTAAATTATCTGTGATATTACGTGGAATTATAATTGAAGAAATATGTTGAATATGAATCCTCATTTTATGTACTGGGTATGTTGAATAATTTATTTATTATTATTTATAAACGAATCCTACTAAATTAAATATCATGTTTGAACACGGATTCTTTGAGGATTCTTTCGTGCTTCTGTATCCTGAAAAAATCTGCTGTGGCCAGCACACGACCTCTCGCCTAATTCTGCTTATTCTACTAATCTAATAAATAGTTATACTTACGTTTTAAAAGTTTCATGTTCATGTAATATGTAAACGATAATGTAAACCAAAAATGCAAGCATAAGATTTCAACTGTATTGTCACTGTCATAATGATTTAAATTTTGTGTAGAAACAAATTTCATATGGTGGACAACAAGATACTGGAATTTCAAAAAAGTAGATTTAAATTGTTCTATAGTTTATAAATCGTACAGAAAATTCTGTTAATTTAATGAAACATATATATTATCATAAATAATGCTTTATTTATCGAGATAATTTAAGAAAAATCATATTGCTCTATATGAAAAGTCTTACTTCCGGTTTATGAATTGGTACCAAAATACAATTGGTCTATTCTGCCCTCCTTAGGAAAAGGTCCTATCTGCAAATTTTGAGATTTTGTAATCTGCATAAATTATTACAAATATATACCAAAATAGAATGTCCAGCTGCCCTAAGAAAATGTAGAATTTATTATTAGTAGTATTATATTTATATAAAGCAATTTTAATAGTAAAAATTCGCATAGCATAGGACGGTAGTATTGGAAATCGTATTTAAACCTTAGATATAAAATTTGGTATTTAAATGTTTGATATTTTGGGAGTTATCGTTTCCACACGAACACACACACACACACACATAGACATCATCTCAAAAATATGTAATTCGTATTAGAGACTTTAAAACGTATGCTTATCTGCCAAAAACACACTCGAAAATGTAGATCCATCCCAATATCTCTCTTATAGAATATGAGGCGAGAGGTAAAAATAACTGTTTTGAAGCTATAAAGAATTATAATTTTTTTCCAAGACTATACGCGATTTATAATAAACGTGAATGAAAAATTTACAAAATATCGCTTTGAATCTTGCCTATTTTTACGATAAGATCTTCAGATAGCTCTGTTGCGATATAATTAAATTTAGTTGTAATTAATGAACGTGTTCTATTTTCTACAATGTGGAGATTCGCTGTAAGAAACAAATGAAAGCGTGGTTAATTGCATTATCCGCTTCCGTTTCGCCGGTACTTGGATTAGAATCTAATAATGACTTCCGGACGACACTGTACATACAAGAACTTACCTCTAGGCTCTTGCTAGGATATTTGCCAACTAAATATACATAGACCATTAAATTACCGCTAAAATAATTAAAAGATATCATCTTTAAGTTGACATAGTACAGCAAAATACAGCCACAGCCAGGGAAAGAACGCGACACGGACAAATGGGGGTTTCCACGAATTTTTGAGATTTTTTATGTTAAACTATATTAAAATATTAGACCCGTATTTTTCCTTTTTTCCAAAAAGTTGCTAATAAGCCAGAAAAAATTCATAAAATCGTACGTAGAATTCAAATATGTAAAAATATACCGGGCGTTTCCTGAAACAGGCGCACCCCGAAAAAAATTGTATTTTTTAGTCAATTACATTTATATTAGGTTTATAAACTAAATTCATAGGCGCATTATGCTACATAAATAATGAACTTTTATTACTTCCTGTTTAGCCGGAAGTGACACCAACTTCCTTATTTTAAATGGAACACCCCGTATATTTTTTAAGATTTTGATTCTACATAAAATTCTAAATACAATCATGTATAATAAGCTACTTTTTCGTTGTAGATTTCTAAGTAAAATAATAATTAAAATATTACAGAAACGCCCGGTACTATAGGATGTTCAATTTGAAATAAGAAAGTTGATGTAATTTTCGGCTTAACCGGAAGTGATATTTTTGTAAATAATATGTATTTTGATGTCTTCTTGCCTAGTTTACCCAAACAAATTTTTATTGCGATTGCTTTAATAATAAAAGAGTTATTTCGAGCGTACATTTTTTTTGGAACACTCGGTATTTCGCCGTGTGTGCGGTTATCAGCTCCGTGGGTGTTAGAAATGAAATGTAATATTTGTATCAGGTGTTTCAATCTTCGTTGTTGGCATTTTCTTTTATATATCCCACGTGTGTCTGGAAACCCGGTTATCCCGGGAATCCAGGCCGGGAATAGGGGAGAAATTGGCTCATTGAAACCCGCTGTGCAGCTGGGAAACTCTACACAAACATCAAACCTAACTGCGGGAAACCTGAGAATTGGTTCACACATCAGGGCTTAGAAGTGCTTTCATACTTTATTTATTATTTTTTCCGAGCTAAAACTTTTAATATTGGTCAAACTGACTGCACACTGAAATGAGCAAGCGTGGAAAAATCTAGTACGAATCTCGAATAGAAAAATCTGATGTGGCCAGCACATAACCTCGAGCCTTAACACTGTAATTTATGTCAATTTGGTTTTAGTTAGGCTTTATTTATATTATAATTTTGCAATAAATTTACAAACTTTTTGAAAATAATTTTATAGTCCTTAATTCTTTAATTAGCTCTTTAGATAAAAGTTTAACTTTATTATTACCTTATTACATTATGTCCAGTTAATAATATTTATACATTTCTTTTAAAATGGTGCCACAAACATTTCAGAAATTGTGTTTACGATCATACGATTGTTCGTCTGTTACATTGACATTTTTATTTTTTTCCCTATATTGATTTACAAATCGTGCTGTAGGTAAAATTATATAGGTATCTTTGAAAAAGAGTATTCCTTTATTGGTAAGAGATATAGACAAGATGTTAAATAAATATTGTAAGATATAATTATTTGTCCTTTCAAATGTCGTATGACAAATTGTAACTATTGCATAATTCCCTATATTTTTTTGCAAAAAATGTTAGAATGCTTCAAGAAAATACCACTTCCGGTCAAGGTACTTGTACCAAAATCGTAGCATCTCTTCCAATTAGTACAAATGTAAAATATCAAATTTTTTGGGTAATTCGTATTTGAGTTATCCGACCTCCAAAAAGCCTTGACCACATACATACACACTCATAACTCATACAACATACAGACATCATCGTGAAACTATCAAAATGAGTTGACGTAAGGAGCCTAATTCGTGCTCACCACCTGATTTTTAGCATGATAAGCGGAAGGTAAAAATAAAATACTAGAAAACAGTATGGAACTCGGATGGGAATTTCTAATTTACATTATACTAGAAATGGCTACGAATTTCTCGGATGCATCTCGAACTAGAATCTAACGAGAAAAGCATAACGTCAGCCCCAAGCCACACTCAAGTTGGTTAAAAATAAAAGACACGATAATAATGTAATGTAATATTGTAGGTAATATAAGACAATACATTTAATGCGGATACGAGTATCAAGCTTTTAAAGTTAATTGCTGTGTGAGGATTATCCTACTCAACTATGAGGGTTCTCATGAAATGTGACACTTTCAGCATTTGTGGTAAACACTGCAACGTTTAAAATGCTCTGATATAGTGTTACACTACCTAATTCTTCAATAAAAACTCTAATATTTTGTACGTAAATTTTATAGATCGGTTTAGTACATATTTTTGTGGAATTTCAAGTTATCAATTATAAATTAGAACCATTAAGGTCAACAGTGTAAGATAAAAGATAAAAATATCGTGTTTATTTACTTAAGTCTTGGTATTTTATTTTTGTTCGAGAAACAATGATTTGGTCTGGTTTGTCTGTATCTCAAACTGAACTTCGATCTTAAATAAAACAAAACAGACATTCAAATACAAAGAATAAAGACTAGTATTGTTTCAAACTTAAATGAATAATTTGATTTGTATATTAATAGAGATCTAAAATGTTATTATTCCTCTATGAAAACCACTATAAAGTTTTGATATAATAGTTATTTATGTATTAAGGGTGTAAGGAAGCTTTTATGGCTTGAGACGTGATTTTGAGCCCGGCCGAGGCTAACACGTCAAGAGCCATAAAAGCAAGTTACGCCCGTGGTACATACCCAACTTTATGCACGGTTTAATATTTTCTAATAAATTAATTATAATATAATTTACTTGTTACAAATACTATTTCTTTGACTGTTATTGAAATGCCAAAAAAATCTGAAATGTCAAAGTTGTCATTATTGAATTAAGCATTTACAAGATAATTTGTGTTAAATGTAAGTAAAAATGATTTTATTTAAATAAAAAATTGCACAACTAAGCATAGAAAATGGTTATTTATATGATTATTAGTAGTTTAAAATTGAAAATCTAAACTGTTTTGCATTAATTTGACGTTTTTATGGCACACTGCGCTATAATGTGATCCGTGGGCTATAAAGTGACATATATTATGTCAAAGAAATTCGTGTATAACTGTCAAATTATGATATGACCGTGCATAAAGGATCAATTTATTAACAGTTGTACCTTTTTAAAATTTTAATAAAAAAATTGTATATGATTATAAAAATTTTACACGGTTATATTTCCTGATAGAAATTTTAAAAAGCCACATCTGTAGATCCATTCTTTCTCTATTAAATGTTTAAGAAAACATTATCTTGAAGTCAATAATAAACTAATAGTTTACTCTCACTTAAAACACTTTTACAGTATTTTTCAACTTCAAAATGACTGCATTGCTAGAATGCGGCAAAGTACGAGTTTCGGGCTGGTTTCAGGCAGCCGTAGCAGTGGGGAAAAGAGTGGAATAGAAAGAAACTAACAGTTTAATCGCAACGAAAACATTTTTACAATATTTTTCAACTTCAAAATGACTCCATTGCTAAGATGCGGCAAAGTACGAGTTTCGGGCTGGTTTCAGGCAGCCGTAGCAGTGGGGAAAAGAGTGGAATAGAAAGAAACTAACAGTTTATTCGCAACGAAAACACTTTTACAGTATTTTTCAACTTCAAAATAACTGTATTGCTAGGATGCGGCAAAGTACGAGTTTCGGGCTGGTTTCAGGCAGCCGTAGTAGTGGGAAAGAGTGGAATAGAAAGAAACTAACAGTTTATTTGCAACGAAAACATTTTTACAATATTTTTCAACTTCAAAATGACTCCATTGCTAAGATGCGGCAAAGTACGAGTTTCGGGCTGGTTTCAGGCAGCCGTAGTAGTGGGAAAGAGTGGAATAGAAAGAAACTAACAGTTTATTCGCAACGAAAACACTTTTACAGTATTTTTCAACTTCAAAATGACTGTATTGCTAGGATGCGACATAGTACGAGTTTCGGGCCGGTTCCAGGCAGCCGTAGTAGTGGGAAAGAGTGGAATAGAAAGAAACTAACAGTTTATTTGCAACGAAAACACTTTTACAGTATTTTTCAACTTCAAAATGACATTGCATTGCTAGGATGCGGCAAAGTACAAGTTTCGGGCTGGATTCAGGCAGCCGTAGCAGTGGGGAAAAGAGAGGAATAGAAAGAAACTAACAGTTTATTAGCAACGAAAACACTTTTACAGTATTTTTCAACTCCAAAAATGACTGTATTGCTAGGATGCGGCAAAGTACGAGTTTCGGGCTGGTTTCAGGCTGCCGTAGCAGTGGGGAAAAGAGTGGAATAGAAAGAAACTAACAGTTTATTCGCAACGAAAACATTTTTACAGTATTTTTCAACTTCAATATTGCATTGCTAAGATGCGGCAAAGTACGAGTTTCGGGCTGGTTTCGAGTAGTGGGGAAGAGTGAATAGAAATAAAAATAAAATCGCGAGTATTCTAGGAATTCAGAAAAAACGTAGACGGTACAAAATTTAATTATCTTCTTTCTCTGGAAGAAATGAAAACCGCGGAGCAAATTAAAGCGCAAATTCAACATCTAATTCTATGGCTTCCCTGGCTGAGTTATTTCTTATTTCTGGTAATAATGTTGACTCTTAACCTCGCAATCTCCTTCAATTTTTTCTCGTTTATGCCTCGTTGCCTGACAACGCAGGGGCGAGCTTCAGTTTTTCCAACGAAGTGGATGTAAATAATGACAAATAAGACGAGGAATTTATTTTAAGAGATGTTTGCACGAGAAAAATTACGAAATTGAAATTTAAACGGGGAGAGATTATTTTGGGCGGGTGCTTTAACACTGGTCTTACGGAAGATATTTTGTATTAGGTACTACATAAGATATTTTTTTGTTAAAATGAAGCTGTATTATTATATTTTCTTGTAATTATATCGTATATCACTCGTCAACTTACTCATGGTTGTTAGAAGGTAAACATTCAACTCCAGAAAATTTTAGTATTTTCATACACAAGAAAATGTAAGCACAAAAAGATTCATAATAGGGTACTTTACAGGGTTGAAAAAAAACATGTTTTTTCAATTTTAAACAAAACATTTGTTTTTTACTGTTTAAAACTGTTTTTTTGGTTTAAAACATGTTTTTAACTCTGCACAAAAAAACATGTTTTAAACAACAAAAAAGCATGTTTTAAACAGGATATCTGTTTTAAATAAATATTATTTCCATCGAAATATGTCGCCAATGCTACTTTTTGTGCGAGGACGGAGATTTACATCGCTCTAGCTGCGTAGCTAGGAGTCACCAATGGTCGGTAGTTGAATTTGTTTTGTTTGTGTTATGCGTCGTGAATGGATTTTGATATCATTTTTAAACACCTGATTTAAAACACTGTTTAAAACATGCATTAAAACATTAGGCCGTGTTTAAAACATGTTTAAAACAGTTTGTTTAAAACAAATTGTTTTAAACATAACAACCCTGGTACTTTACCATAGTAGCAAATTAGCAATCCGGTCAATGATATCGAAAAGAGACCTCAAAAATGAGTTATTGTCATGAAAAAAGTTTTCAAAAAGTTAATAGTTCTTTAAATAGATGTTACGTATCGATACATCTACGTCACAATAATGCGTTTCACGTGTATTCTTACCTACAGTAATAAAGAAACTACCAAATTGTATTTTATATTTTGTAACATTTAGAAACAGTTGATTTTACATGGAGTACCTACATTTAATTCCAACCCCATGGTGTGAGAAGATTTTCAGCTATACTCGTACATCTATTTATACGTCACACAAACTTTAAAAATTAATTACAGCTTTATTACGAACAATTAAGGCTTATATCAGTACTCTCATTCGCTTTCAAATAACATGAAGTTTCGATAAAAAACTTTTTTTAAAAAATGGTAAACTACCCTATTATGCGTAATAAAATATTTCTTCACTTCAACACAAGGGGGTAAATTAGATTGAACTGAACTAATACCATACTTGAGTCCCACATACTCGGTTTTGATGATACTTGTCTAGATTTGCATTTATGCCGAATCTATAATTCTAGATTTGAATTTTCCTGTCAATGGATTTTTTGATGCAGATATTTTATTAATTATTACAAATTTGCATCTTGCTGTGTTTGTATTTATGCTGAATCTAAAATTCTATATTATTTAAATTTTCCTGTGTATGAAAATTCTAGAATTTTATTTTCTGGTGTTGAACCCATTCCCGTTAGAGATTTGTATTCGTATTTGAGCTATCAATAAACAAAATAGTTGATTTAGTTTTGCAATGTGATTGCATTGACAATGATGTACTAGCTATAAACTTGCATTTGAATTGCTAATTAATTTTATGTGAATTTAACTACTAGACTTTGATGTTTCTAATTATTTATTTTTGTTCTAGGTAAGTGCCAACACTTCTATTCTTACTAGAAATGAGTTGTCACCAACAGTAAGTTCAAATCGTTAATTCATATTTTAATAATAGTCCAAACAGTACTTAGAATGTATGTTACACTAAAAAGAAGTTGTGATAGTATAATACCTCTTGTTTCATATAAAAGATGAGCCAGCTTTTATAAAAGATCTGTCTCATTTTAGTACTGCCTCATATTTCAAGTTTCCATCAAAAATTAACTTAATTAAAAATTAATCTACTTTGTATTGTAATTAACTCAAATTAATATACCTACAAAATGTTTTAATATCTCAAGAACCTGTCACAATATGTCAACATTTAATTCATCTTCTGAAATTTCATCCCATGTATTAAGGGACTCGTCTACCTATTTTTTTAATTCTTAAAATACACTCGATATTACTTTTTTTTCTAATTCACTCTCTTCCCCACTACTAAGGCTGCCCGAACCCAGCCCGAAACTTGTACTTTGCCGCATCGTAGCTATGCAATGAAAAATACTGTAAACATGGCTTCCAGTTATTCCCATAATAACTTCTGTATTTTTAAAGAAATTAAGTAAAACAAAAATTATTCGAAAAAGGAAGCTTAACTGCAGGCGTCTTACTTTTTTAAATTTTTCTTTCCATTTATAATGACCGAAAAAAATCATATCAAATCGTATCAAATAATGACAAAGACAAAAAATAAAAAACTAGAGGCATTAAGACATCCTTTGTTAAGGAGGTTCCCTAGACATTTAAAAAAATGTTCTAATTCAACCAAACTTTGAATTTATGTTGTCTGTGTCATAAAAATGATGAATTTTTTGGAAATTTTTGACCACGTAGTTTGAACGAAATTAATTGTTAAATTTTAATATTTTACATGCGCTCTTATGGCTTTTCATTAATTGATTAAATAAAAAGATGTTAGAAATGTTCTATTTACTTAATTTTTGGTATATAAACGTATGCAAGCACGGACATCAATTTCCCAAAATTTGAAGAATGTTGACCACATAGTTGTAACAATATTGTCGATTGAAAAAAAAAATCTTCAAGCATTTTTTGATTAGTGAATTAGAAATTATTGTAAAAATATATCACCGCAACTGAACGAATTGCAATATCAACTAACACCCGTTGACCGAATTTTGTTTTACATTAATAAAAATATTTTTATTAATTAAAGGCTGATATCTGAGTACGCCACTGCATGTGTAGGGAACCTCCTTAATACACTCATATCATATATGTAAAAGCATCATTTAAAGTAAACATGGGAGGCGTACACCTCTGTAACGCTGTCAAATTTTAGGGTAGACAAACACCTCAAGTTCAGGTTAGAGTGAACTTTTCCTGAAAATGTTTCAGGAATTTGACATTGTGCTTGCGTATGAATGAAAAGAATACACACCTACTTGTGTTTTAATCTCTGTATTGATTATTTTGTGTGTAATAGTTGTAAGAAGTTGAAGTTGAGTTTAGTTGAGGGAAAGTCAATATCAGCGGTGTTATTGTAGACTGTACAGTTTGCAGCTAATTAAGACGTGCCTCCTTCATTTTATTGCATCGTAACACGAGACGACGTATTTTTAGATGCCCTTATTTGCTTATGCACCGCATTATTTACACAGTGTTTTTCCAATAATACCCAATACAAAAACACACTGTCTCGAAATATTTTTAAAAATTTGTGTGTGCTCTGTTCACACTATAATTCTTTCATGATTCTGAATCCGGAAAAAAATCACTGTTTGAAGATTTAATTAATTATAAATTCTTCTTTTCCAAGACTCATGGAAGGTTCAATTTAGCGGCATCGCTATTATTTGACAGGCAATTCTCAGAATTTAGTAGCATGAAAGAATCCTCAAGGAATCCTTATGTGAACAGCGCTTTATGTTCTGTTCGCACATAGATTCTGTAATGATTCTTTCATACTTTCTGAACTCTGGAAAAAATTACTGTTAAGATATCAATGAATTAGAAATTCTTCTTTTCCAAAACTCATTGAAGATTCAATTTAACGGCGCCGCTATTTGACAAGCAATTCTCAACAGGATTATTTTTCTCAGAATTTAGTAGCATGAAAGAATCCTTGTGTGAACAGGGCGTCATACTGTGTTCATGTTCATACATTGATTTTTTGACTATTCTTTCATATTATGTTTCTGAAAACTGGAAAGAAATCTCTGTTTTGAAGCTATCATCAATTAATAAGAAATAATTTTTTTCCAAGAGCGGCGCTGCTATTTGATAAACAATTTTCTCAGGATTCAGAAGAAATAAAGAATCCTTGTGTGAACAGGGCTTTATGATCTTTGAGGATTCTTGTGAATCCTGGAGAAAATTCACTGTTTTGAATTTGAAGCTATATCAATGAATTAGAAATTCTTCTTTTCCAAGACTCATTGAAGATTGAATTTAGCGGCGCCGCTATTTGACAGGCAATTCTTCAGAATTATATTTTGCATAAGATTCAAATAAAAGCATGAAAAAGTCGAACAGGCCTAATATCGTGTGTGCGGTTATTAAACGTCAACTCTGATGACTGTTAGTGGAAAATACACCACTGGAGAGATTTTTGTGTATTGCGTTTGACTGGAGTCGAACTTAAGTTGTTAGGACTACATAATACAACGCACTCAGCACCGTTCTTAAATATTTAAAGACACACTACTATAAAATTTTATCCCATTAAATCTACCTCCACAGACCGTAAGTTTTCTTCGTAGAGAAACTACCTCTACTTTCCCGAATATATTCTCCCCAGATAGACATAAATTCTATTTTACCCACGTATCTGTAATTCCGTATCCGGTAGAAAGAGACGGCAATACACACGCGTTGTGCATTTCTAATGCAACTTCTTCCGCCGTCTGTTGGATTGACAAAGATAAAAAAAAATAAATAAAAACAGACAAAAGTTAAAGAAACCTGATTGTGAGAAATAACAAAGATTTTGTTGAATGGAGTGACATTGTTTACTATGTCACGCTACTAATAGAGATAAGAGTGAGTTAGTGAGGTGTTATACTAATAGCAGTAGTTAGTAAGCGATTATGAGTGTTTGTTATTGTTTACCATCGTAAATTACATTACTTCGATTTAAACAATTAAACAATTAGTATAGTTCTAATTAAACCAGCAAAAAATTAAACTATAAAGTTTGTTCACACCCGGATTCTTTGAGGATTCTTTCATGCGTCTGAATACTGAGAAAAGAATCATGAGAGAATTGCTTGTTAAATAGCGGCGCCGCTAAATTAAATCTTCAATGAGTATTGCAATTTTTTAATTCATTGATTCTTTAAAACAGTGAATTCCAGGATTCAGAAGCATGAAAAAATCCTCAAAGAATCCATTGGGCAACAATTTAAAAAGATTCTTGCGGAAACATTAATCTATTTTGAAATGTTTTGCGTAAAATTATATTAAAAATTCAATAAATTAAATAAATTATTTAGTATATTAATTTGTACTTATTACTTTGGGAATCTCCAGCTAAAAAGCATTATGTCCAGATGTCGAAATTTCAAAACAAAATACTTTTACAGCTATAATTGTAAAATTGTAATACATTTTTTGGTTTATCTAATTTCAAATATCGAATAAACTGATATAAAATATTAATTATTCCTAATAATGTTAAATTTCTAGTATAGGTACTTATTTATTTGCTGTGATGCCAATAATATCTTTCTTTTATTGTTAAATTGAACATATTTTTTGTAACAAAATTGTGTTTTTATGTGAGCGTTAAATGTGCCTTTTTCTTATTTTCAACAATTTTCTCTATAAAAGTTTATTTGTCAAATTTTTTATTATTATTTATATTAGATATGATCCCAGAATTAAATTATAAAGTTTTTAATTTTTTTATACAGCAATTAGCAATTTTTTACTATAAACTTTAATGATTTTCACCTGGCCAATGTCCTGTTAACAATGTATTTAATTTTTCAATTCGTGTTTTGATTTTCGATGATCTAGTTCAGCTTCCGTTATAATAAGACATTTCTGTGACGTTTCCATGTAGTTATACATTAATATATTCAGTAGAAAAAATCAAGCGGAACCACAAATCTGACTTGCGTGTTTTCTACTTCTTCCTTCTTATCGAAATCTCTAAACCAAGCAATCAATTCTTTTATACCTTTCATACGCTACGCAACTCTATTTTTATACGCAGACCGATTCATTTACAAAATATGTTTTAATTATTACCTCCAGAACGATAGATAAGTTTAGCTTTAGCGTGATTCACAATAGAAATTTATTATAATTATTAAGATTCTGAATCCTGGAAAAGAAGAAGTTTCAAGATTTTGAATCTTTAAAAAATTCAATTTAGCGGCACCGCAATTTAACAGGTAATTCTCACTAGAAAGAAGAAAATTTCTTCTTTTGCAGGATTCAGAATCTTGGTAGAATCCTCGTGCGAACAGAGCTTTATACAGGATGTTTCTATATACCTCTGCACGAAACTGTAATAGCAAATAGGTTATATATTTTGTTATACTGAATATGTGTCACGTGACACATATTTGACTAATTTGATTGGCTAAAATAGGGCAGTAAGAGGCTATCAAATCGATGATATTTTTATCACCGCTGTTACATGTCAACTGTTTCTGTCAATTAATTTCCTACTGTCAGTTTCATATTTAAATATTGCTGTTTGTCAAAAATAAGACTTAAATTGAATGAACCTGATTGTATTCGGTGGGGTAATACCAGTGAAGACAAAATTGTGAAAGTGAAACAGAATTTAAAACGTTCTTGACAGCTATTGAAATAATATAACCAAACATTTTGGTTTCATTCATTATATATTCTCAAATATAACTCGGGCTATGATTAATCATAGGTGATAGCATTCGTTATGTCTTCAGAAAATTGATCTCGTGCTGCGCACTCGGTCAATTTTCATCGACTAACTCATGCTATCACCGATGATAATCATAGCACTTGTTATATTACCCCCCGATTATAGAAAAAAAGTATTTTTCAAAATTCGTAAAAATCAGAATAGTGAAAATATTAGTACTACTAGTTTGAACGTCTATTTAACTGTTTATTTGTTATTTATAAAATTAAATTATAATTTCAAATAATACTCTCATACTATTTACAAATATACTTACGTAATATAAAACAATAATAAAAAATCTGACGTGGCCATCACACAACCTTCCACCATATCTAGACTTTAAACAGAAATGTATACGTACAATCCGGTGCCCATTTAAAATATACAAATAAAAATCTCAAATATTCAAACACAGAAATTTG
Organism: Agonum fuliginosum; assembly: GCA_947534325.1. Lineage (NCBI taxonomy): Eukaryota > Metazoa > Arthropoda > Insecta > Coleoptera > Carabidae > Agonum > Agonum fuliginosum. The sequence continues at coordinate 30,884,413 of OX384042.1, read as the reverse complement.
CATCACCTGAATAAAAAGATTAATTCACAGGAAAACTCTGCTGTGTTGAAGCCATCCTCCGTTCAATTACTACATTAAATATCTTACTTAGGACTTATATAGCGCTAGTATGCCAACTTGTCACCCGTATTTTTTACGCAGAAACAAAAATCAACCGATCATGGATTACAAGATATCAACGTTTTATTTGATAAATTTATTTTTTAAATTTTACTGCAGTTCTTTAATGCTACCAGATAAAAACAATTTTTTTATAACGTAAGTTGCAAATAACTTTTCCTCTTATTCTCATTACAAATAAATACTATATTTTTCCAAATTTATATACAATTTTGACAATTAACCTTTTCAATCTTCAAAAAATATCACTTCCGATGAAGATATTTGTACCAAAATCTAGGGAGCTCTTCCAATTTATATACAAATGTTAAATACCAAATATCAAAATTTTCGTGTAATTCGTATTTGAGTTATGCGACTAACACCCCTTGACCACACACACACACACACACACATACACACAGACATCATCGTGAAACTATCAAAAATGAGTTGTAAGGACCCTAATTCGTGCTCATCCACTAAAAATTCACCAACCGATTTTTTGCATGATTCCAATACCTTCCTTTACAGGTAAGCGGAAGGTAATAAACAGTTAAATCGACTTTCAAACCAGTGGCACTAAAATTTTCGCTATCCTTATTTTTGCGATTTTTTGAAAAAATCTTTTTTGTTTATAATCAGTACTTATATCAAATTATATAATCTATTAAAGTTTCGTGCAGAGGTATAGAAACACCTGTATATATTTTTCACGCTAAAAGAAAGCTTGTTTGAATATTTCGAGTGTTTGTATTGCACTATAATAACAAGTTCATTCGTTTATGAACAATTAGTGATTTTTCCAGCGCGTAACTAATTACAAATGGAGTAATTAACCCTATTAAAACTCTTTCTACATGACGTAATTTGCAATTGAGTGCACATTGTGCTTGGTGCTATAATTGAAAGTTACAATGAGCAATGACCTTTCTTAACGTCCTTATACACTTACAGAGTTATTTGGTGGATTTTAACATTCGTATTCAAGTAGAAACACTAGGAGATATGGTCACGTGACCGGATATTTGCTACAATGATTACTAATTGATTCATACTTACATCACTTATCACGGCTTGTACCCAACGTGGGTGTGTTTTGTGGCCAGTAGGTACAAGAATAGTAAAATTATATTTCAACGAAGATTATAGGGTCTTTCAATAAGAGTGATAGGATTTTAATTTTAAATAAAACGTCAACGGTTTGACATATCAATTTAGTTTTGCTTTATTTGGAAGCTTAGACAATGCAGTTATGTTCGGAACAAGATATCGTTCAAATGTCCACCACGGCTTTGTTGACACTGATCACAAGATCGCTCCAATTTGGCAGAATTTGGCTCATCTGCAACACTGGCCGCTACAGCTGTGATTTTCTCCTCACTTCGAACATTTCGTTGTCTTCTTGGTGGCTTATTGTCTTAGTAATGTTAACTCAAACTTTATCACAGTGCGTTTTATAGCCTGCGCAGAGTAACGGTGACGGCGACCCAATTCTGGGGTGAATAAATGTTGAGCACCCACAACTGAGCTCGAACTTTGGTAATATTTTTTTATTATTTCCAACCAGTCTAGAGGCGTCAAACGCTGCATCATAAAACTGAACACTATACTAAATAATTTGACACCTAGAAGTAAATAAAATATATATCAGAAACCGAGAAATCTTTATTGAAAAAACTATCACTCCTATTGAAAGACCCTATAGAATAAGGATCAATTAAATTGTACATGATTATGAAAATGCCGAAAAATTTCCAATTTATGCAAACTTTACATGCGGTTACATCTCCCGATAGAAATTATTTTTTTAAATTTAAAAAATCTCTTGTGGCCAGCACATGACCTCTCGCCTAATTCTGCTTATTCTACTAATCTAATAAATAGTTTTACTTACATTTTAATAGTTTCATGTTCATGTAATAATATGTAAACCAAGATGCAAGCAAAAGAGTCAACTGTATACTGTCACTGTCATAATCATTCAAATTTTGTTAGAAACAAATTTAATATCATGGACAACAAGATACTGGAATTTCAAAAAAGTATATTTAAATTATCTTATAGTTTATTCGGTTTATTCGCTAGGTGCACGACGACAATGCCACCTAGCGTTAAAAAATAAAAAACACGACCCGTCCGGGAGTTGATCTGGAGACCTCTCGCACCCGAAACGAGAATCGTATCTCTAGACCAACGAGCCACTATTCGCTAGTGATATGACATGGGTTTAAATATTCCCGCCAAAAGTAACCTTGGATACGCTCCGAATGAAGTCTATGGTTACATAACAGTAGAGGGGTATGTAATCGTAACAAATAGAGAAAAACGTTCAACTCATGTATAACCATATCTTTATAATAAAAGTGTCATTTTTATTGAATACACACGACGACAATGCCACCTAGCGTTTACAATTTTGTTGGCTCTGTCATCATTAAACCTTTGAAGATTCTTGCATGTTCACATTAATCCTGGTAAGAACTGCCTGTCAAATAGCGGCGCCGCTAAAAATTCGATGAGTCTTGGAAACGAAGAATTTCTAATGATAGCTTCAAACAGTGACTCAGAAGCATGAAATCTTTGTGTAAAAAGATTTTCTGTCATATTTTTTGCGCTAATATTATGCTGAACCTACATTATTGAACTCTATAACAATAACAATATTTGTTTACAACCGGAGCGGACGTGTCAACCGGAAACGGAACCCGGAGTCGCTAGCTACATCGACAATCTGATTCCTTTCATGCTAAACATGGAAATACACAAAGCAAGAAATCTTTAACATTATATTATATTTCTTTTATATATTGATTCGCTAACAATTCAGTTAGTATAGAACACGCAGAATTATCAATAGAAAGTGCACTACTAACACATGACAACATTTTTAGAAATTTGCGGCCTGATCAAACCTATAACGATTATATATTATACACTTTCAGTTTCATTCGAAACAAGTCTAGAATGTAATGTAGTATATTTATCACTTTGAATAGTTGTTTGTAGCATGGAGAACGTTTTAATAACCAAGTAATAAGTAATTGACATGTAAATTACTAAGTATAGACTGGAATTCAACTTATATCATTGTGAGATTGTGAACAGTGTTCATTATTTTACTAGTAGAATTCTAAACACTTTAAGAGGAATCCCCAGTGGTTTGTAAAACATGGTTTCGTATTATACTGATAATTAGTTACCTATATTAACATTCTTAATTTTTTTCTGAAATATAGCAAGTTTAATGCTTACTGGGTCTTTCTGTTGTTTTGAATATTTAAAAAAAATTCTTATTAATTAAATAATAACATCCAAAATAAGGCATATTTTACGATATTTTAACTAAATGTAGATATTTTATTAAGGCTTAAATTAAAATTTTAAAACAAGAGAAAGTAAGTATGAACCTTATACTTCAATGTAGTGCAAGTATTTTTTATGAAATTTGCACGTAACTGCAAAATTTAGTATAAAACAAAACCCCTTTTTCGGTACAAATTGGCTAAATATGGTTCATTCCTCGAATCAACCGATGTCGTCACAATGGATAACAATGGTTTGTGACGGCATCGCTTCATTCGTTAAATGGACCTTCAAGGCTAGTGGGGATTCCTCTTAAGGGTCTCGTCTCCGTGACAAAATATTGCGTGTTTAGAGGTGTAGCAGTTTCTGCTTTACACATTGCATATAAAAAATTTGAAGGAAAAACAGGTACTAGATTTTTGTGAAAGAATTAATCTAGGATTATGCCCAGTTAGAATTCTGAAAAAATCTTTGAAATCCATATACAAAATTAATGAAAAAGTGTGTTTTAAGCAATTTTTTACGTGCTTTTTCTTATTATTAAGAGATTTATTAGAAAATGTAACTCGGCATAATCCTAGTTGCATTCTTCGTCTGTAATTAAATTTATGAAATTTAGCTTTATCTATAAAACTTCGTGAGCATTGTAGAAATTGCTAGACTGCTTTTTCGTATTTTTAGCGAGCGTTTCTATGCATTCACATAGGACAAACGCGGTGTTGAGCTACGTGGAGACGATACCCTTAAGTTCAGTGCAGAATACTTTGGAGATAATTTGCAACAACGTCCATAAGAATTATTCTTTCCACTCAGAATTACCTATTTAGAAATATATTGTATTGTTACGTAGTTATGCTGTGTGTTATTTAGTTTCTATGTATTATCGTTAATTACAAATTGTCACCCATTTCTTAACTACTTTGGACAGAAGTTCCTAATGAGAAAACCATTTAAACTTTAATTAAATCTCAATTACAGGAGTAAGTTCAGATAACTGGACTCGGAGTGGCTTTCGTAATAGTTAAGATCTTCATTTAAGTTCACTAAACACTAAATACAAAGGATAACATATTAAACATACATAATTCTTTTATTCTTCTGCATCTTAAATAAAAATAAATTCACTTTTTTGAAGCTACCAATGAATTAGAAATAATTATTTTTTACCGAGTTTCATTGAAGATTCAATTTCAAGTTGACAGGAGATTCGTTTCCCAGGATTAAGACAATCGGACGATCCTCTACCGCGCCAAAAAAATTTTCGAGTACAGATTTAAAATCCTCGTGGTCGAATTAGTATATATAATCACATTTTAAGCCAATTCCCAATATTATTCTTTAGGCTAGAAAATAAACAAGTTTTATCTTCGATTTTGTACCATTTTTGAAATACCTCAATAAAAATTGTACCCCTTAGAATTTTTTCGTAAAAATTTGGATTCCTATATAACTAGACCCGAGGAATCCAATGGCGAAAAAATAAATTTTCCATTTCGACCAGTTTTCGACTAAAAAAAAATATGTCGAAAAATATTGGTCGAAAAAAAATTTCGACTGCAGATTTGAAATCCTCGAGGTCGAATTAGTATATAACCAAATTTTCAGTTAATTCTGAGAGAAAAAGTTATTTTTGCCAAAATTTCATCAAGGGGTGTACCTACGTTTTTGCCCATTTTAGAAAACCTTTCATAAAAATTGTACCCGTTGGAATTTGTTCGTGAAAATTTGGATTTATATGTAATTCGACGCGAGGAATCCAATGGTGAAAAAATTACGTTCATAGCTACTCCCGTCCTTTACCTGCATAAATTATCTCGAAAAGTATTAGCCGAATTTTTTTTTAGTGGCACCATAACCAAATTTAAAATTATCAAAGTACCCAACAGAATTTTTTAAAGAAAATATGTAATTTATATGTAGTTTGATACAGAGAATCCAGTACATCTTAATCGGCTATAGCATTAAGCCCTGTTCGCACGGCGATCTTTGAAGATTCTACAGAGAGTCAAACTCCCGGCAAAGTCACGGCAAAAAAGAAGTTTTTTTCTTTCTAGTGATAATTACGTGGTTTTGAAGCAATCAATAAATTATAAATTCTTCTTTTCCAAGACTCATTGATAATTTAACAAATAATTCTCACTAGAAAGAAAAAACTTCTTCTTTGCCGGGAGTTTGACTCTCCGTAGAATCTCCAAAGATCGCCGTGCGAACAGGGCTTTCAACACGAATCAATACTTCTCCATAATGCATAATCAAATATCAAAATATCAGTAAAACAATTAGTTCATGTCGTGTACGTGTCACGTATGTATGTACAAGGCACTGTGTAAATAAATGATGACATCGCGATCACGAATATGAAGTGCGGTGCGCGGTATGTTATTTTGATTTGATATTTTGGAGATGTCAATCACCTTGTTATTGGTACTTGTCAGTCGAGTATGAAGTGCGCACGCATTGCGTGATCAACTTGTACCTACTCCACTAATTATAATAAATGTCGGGAAATGGTATAAATGAAACAGCGCACAAATAGTTCGTTTTTCTGTCTTTCAAAATATCATTAGAGATATTGAACATGAATTTTTTCATGATTCATCCTTGACAGAAAACAGTCAAAACATTGATATGTTTTGTTAATTATTTATGTTTGAGCGAAAAATAATTTTGGCACCCATATTTGTAAAAAATCTGATGTGGCCAGCACACGACCTCCCACTATACTCTACTCTATTTACTACTATAATTATTATTTTAAGTCACTAACAAAATATTAAGCCCTGTTCGCATGAAGATTCAATTTAGCGGCACCGTAATTTAACTGGTAATTCTCGCTAGAAAGAAGAAAATTTCTTTTTCAGGATTTAGAATGTCCAAACTTCAAAGAATCCTCGTGCGAATAGGACTTTACGTGTTTAAAGGTGTTGCAGTCTCTGCTTTGCTCATTGTATATTAAAAATTTGAAGGAAAAATTAATCTATGTTTAAGCCTAGTTAGAATTCTGAAATATCTTTGGAATCCACAAAATTAATGAAAAGTTTTGCATGCTTATCTTATGATTTATTAGAAAATTGAACTCGGCATAAACCTAGTTCAACTTGAATGAAAATTAAATGTGGACGAGACGAAAGAAGTGTGCCATACTCACTGATTAATGCTGAATCTGCTGTGGTATTTGTTTGCTTAGCTATCTTGAAATTGAAATGAAATAAAATGGTATTGTATTTGAGAGGTATTGGGTTTTGGTTCGTTTATTTGGAAAGAGGATTAAGTTTCCAATACAAGATTAATGTTGATGGATTCTGTAATTTAATATTGTTTAGCAGATTATACGGGTTCATTGACAAATGAGTCTATCGTTACTGCATCACAGAAGATGACTAAAACAAAAAATCTGTTGTGGCCAGCACACGACCTCTCGCTGAAGGCGGGTTTACATTGGTCGTGTAAATTGGTTAGTTACTTACTAGTACTATTAGCTCGCCAGACCGCTACTAATCCAATGTAACCAACAGAAGCTAGTACCAGTACTAGTACTAGTACAAGTAGTTGGGGTAGTGAAGTAACTAACCTCCCGGGTTAGCTACTCACCTACTAGCACATACATTCTGCACTATCCACTACACTCATCTCTGCACTATACCAATGTAAACAGTCACTGGTGATTAGGGATATACTAGTATGTTTTGACGTCTCATTTTAAAAAGAATTGTTTTATAGTTAAAATTATTAAAATGAAAAAGTGGTCTTAAACGGAGACAATAAAGTTTGTAGAACTATATCGTGATCATGAGTGTTTGTGGGATGTAACTAAATTTTGTTATCTTTACTTTATTTCGTTTAATAATAGATTTTGTTCGAGATGATATACAACCACGAAAACAATTCATTTTGTCACCTACAGAGCAACTTGTACTGGTACTAGAACTATAGCTAGTCGTCTAAATTGTATTTCAGTTGTAAACACCTACTAGCCTAGCGCTTAGTTGAGTATATTGAGTATAGCCCGCTACTTGTACCAGTAACTGTCTCAGTTACTCCTCCAATGTAAACGCGCCTTAATTCTGCTTATTATACTAATCTAATAATAAATAATTATACTTACATTTTAATAGTTTCATATTCTTAATATGTAAACCAAGATGCAAGCAATAGATGTCAACTGTACTGTCACTGTCATAATCATACAAATTTTGGGTGCAGAAACAAATTTCATATGACCATGAACAACAAGATACCATAATGGATCACATAACACACTCGACAGTCCACCTCACAGCGCATACTATGATATTTTTATTATACTTAGCGGTAGGATTCAAATGTAACCATATTCCATATTAAAAAGATCTGAAATCCTCCAATCTTCTGAGGTTTCCTTGCTTTTATTCGGTTTTACGGACGAGATTCTAGTTTTATTTGGCCGAGTTGCAGCTTATCTAAGTGAATCTCCACACATTTGCGTTTTACAGCTGCTTGCAGCTGCAGCTTCAGCTGCAAATGCAGTTGCATTTCCTTTGCCAAATCACGTCCGTGAGAATTTGAAATATGGCGAATATAAAGTTGAAATGCAAAGAACTTTAGATGCGCCGTGCATTCATACGAAAAGTTTGTGTCAACAAATAGCAAAAATGTACTTATACTTGAGTTCACTACTCAAATATGGGTACACATTCAACACCAAAAAATATTGTTCTAGAAATGCGAACACAAGAAGATTCAATTATGCATAATAAAATATCTGAATCAGAGGATGCATTTACAGGAAAATTTAAATCTAGAATGAGGTCTTGCACTGATTTTTACCTCTCGCGAGGTATTGTAATGGGTCAAAATTTTCGAGTATGAGTTTTTGGTGGATAAGCACGTTTCAGGGTCTCTAGAATACGAATTTAATATTTTCACGATGATGTCTGTGTGTGTGTGTGTGTGTGTGTGTGTGTGTGTGTGTGTGTGTGTGTGTGTGTGTGTGTGTGTGTGTGTGTGTGTGTGTGTGTGTGTGTGTGTGCGCGTATGGATGTATGGACGTATGTGACGATTTTTCGTCCACGATAACTTAAAAGGTATCAAACCTTTAATAACCAAATTTCATATTTAAAATTTTAATAAGGATCTTAACACCGGATAAGATTTTGGTAGAAATCCGCAAACCGGAAGTAGTACTTTTTGAAACTTTAAATAGTTTTCCTTAAATAAATTGGTACATTATTTATTTATGACAATTTTTGCAATTAAAAATAAAAGAAAATATAATTATGTATGGGTACAGTTAATTTTAAATACAATTTGCTGAAGCTGGTAGTATTTAACAATAAAATAAAGTGTAACTAATATTCTACTTTTTTGAAATTTCAGTATCTTGTTGTCCATGAACATATAAAATTTGTTTCTACATTTTGAATGATTATGTCAGTGACAGTACAGTTGACATATTTTGCTTGCATCTTGGTTTACATTATCGTTTACATATTATATGAACATACAACTATTAAAATGTAAGTAAAACTATTTATTAGATTAGTAGAATAAGCAGAATTAGGCAAGAGGTCGTGTACTGGCCACAGCAGATTTTTTAATAATTATAATTGTGTGACGTTTAGACCTGTATTTTTGGTCATTATCAAACACTGAAAAATTACAAAAAGAATTAAAAAAAGAACAATCAAAAACCAAATAATTTTTAAAAAATTACATAATTGAACAAAGTAAATAATTAAAATAATATAAAAGAACAAGTCCTAATAATTTGGAAAAAAATTATTTTACAAATAAAGTCAAAAATAGAAAAAATATACTTACAAAGTTTTGTAAAGAACAACGAAAACTGATGGTAGTCAATAGAATTTAAAAAAACCCAAAATTGGAGTAGATGAATTTAAATAACCATCGGAATAAAAAATTATCGCTTGGTAACGAAAACATGTGTTTAAAGGGACAAACCTAAACATAATATTCAAAAAATATCATGTTGAAACTCCCACAAGTTTTTAAACAATACGACAAACAAAAGAACTAACTAATATTTAAGATTTTGTAGTAGAGATCTGTAATGTTGTAAACAATTACTGAAATCTGTTTGAGTATTGATTGCACAGAAGATTATTTATGTAAAAACTTTCAAGAATTTTTCTCTTGGTTAAATGACATTTAGAGTGGAGAATAGAAACATTGTCAAAATCAAAACTATGAAGATTGTCTATGGAATGTTCAACTAATGCACTATGAGATGTATTGTTGTTTCTTAATGTTCTTACAAAATGAGGCCCACCAGTAAAGACAGATAATTTTTAAGGCCAGAATCAGCTTCCCCGGACAATTTTACTCCGAAATACAAATTTTCGCCATGTTTCTACGACTAATAATAAATAAATAATTTTTTTAATACTGATATACAATGCTGTAACAACACTCGTTATAAACGAGGTTTCGTTATAGACATGGATTATTTTGGAGGGTAGAATCGTATTTCTGAGATAATTTTACCGCGATAACCAAATTTTTTCGGAGTTTCTACAATAAATAATAAAGATTTATTATGTGCTACCCTGGTTAAAGACACCCTTAAAAATGGGGCCCCCCAATAGAGACAGGTAATTTTGGAGGCCAGAATCGACTTCCTCGGACAATTTTACCCCCGGGTACAAATTTTCACCGGTTTTCTACGATTAATAGCAGAGAAAATAATTTTTAAAAATTTTATAACAGGTAAATTCACATTCCAAAATTTGTATTTTAATGGAACAAACTATAGCAATTTTCAAAATTTATAAATGTCAAAATTATACTGTTGGACGGCTTATTTTCTTATAATTTAAAATAATTCAAATTTTGAGAATTTTTTCCGGGCTTATTAAACTGGCTCCAACTAAAAACAGGGGGGGGATACAAACTTTAGGTCGGTAAAGAGATTTTCAACCCCAAACAATCCTCGAAAAGCATTTTATTAATAAAGTTATTGCATTTTGAAATTTTTTGTGAGGTTATTGGTTGGGTTAGGCCAATTTTTATTATATAATTTCAAAAAGCCAATGTACACTCCGTTCCAAAATTTGAATTACAGAACTAAGGGATGAAAACAATGACGACTTTTATTTAAAAAATTAATTTCTCGTAAACGGGACCAGATATCGATGCGCGGTTTTCAGCAGTGGATCAAGCATGAAATAGGCTTCATTTGGACTAGCACGGCTATAACGAACATTCGTTATACGACCTCGTTTATAGCGAACATTTAATTAATTTAACAATAACTTTGATTCTAGGAATCGGAAAATTCTGAAAATTAGTATACTGATGTAAAAAAATCTGAAAAATCCAGTTATGAACCCAAATTTAAAATCGGTACACCCATTTTGGGTGCAAAATATATATCTTTATTACTACGCATAGAAATAAGCTGTAAATTTGTATACTTATGTTTTAAAATATGAGAAACCCATTTTTGAACCTTAAACTGAGTTTACTACACCCATTTTGGGCGTAACATTTATTTTTTAAATATTGGATATAGAGAAAAGCTATAAATTCTTGTAGTACCTAAAGAATTATATTTATTTTTAAAATATAGATACATCCACCCATTTTAAGGTGTTGTAGATATTTCAAGAACTATATCAGATATTTAGATGAGGTTTTCAATGATGATTTTAATAATGCATTTAAATAATATTTATACACAAAAATCTCTCCTGTGGTGACTCTCCACTAATATCTATGCGAGTCAAATTCAAATAAAATAAAATATAGAAATAAAAATTGCCTTTTTGATTTGATATTAAGTATTTTGTGATAAATTTTATTAACAGTGATTTATCCACATAAATTAAAGCAGTACTTTAGCTGTATCTAGTACAATTTAAAAATTTAAATAGAATTTATTGTTTAAAAAATTATGACAGTGACAGTTAAATCAAATTCACGAATAAAATAGTGTACACAACTCTCGGGAAAGTGTCCATCGATCACTTTCCTCGCTCTTTAAACATGATATTTTTTGAATATTATGTTTAGGGTTGTCCCTTTAAACACATGTTTTCGTTACCAAGCGATAATTTTTTATTCCGATGGTTATTTAAATTCATCTACTCCAATTTTGGGTTTTTTTAAAAATTCTATTGACTACCATCAGTTTTCGTTGTTCTTTACAAAACTTTGTAAGTATATTCTATTTTTGACTTTGTTTGTAAAATAATTTTTTTCCAAATTATTTGGACTTGTTCTTTTATATTATTTTAATTATTTACTTTGTTCAATTATGTAATTTTTTAAAAATTATTTGTTGTGATAAATAATATTTTAATATTTCTTACAAAAGTTAGTATTTATTTTCTCGTCCGTTCTTCCTTCGGCCTGTTTTCACGTCATTAATTTCCTTCACTTCACAATGTAGCGAATTTTCCCAATGGAACATAAATTCCCGGTTCGACCTGTAACCGGTAACTCCGAAGCGGTAACGGAACAAAAGCTTTAGTCGAATATTTCTCAACAAGAAACGATTTACTGAAATTTATTTCTTTGCCGCAAACGGAAAATGCTGCCTTAAATTGACTGTAAATTGTTAGAGCATTTAAATGTAGATTACTTTTTTGTACAGTGTAATTAAAGTTCTAGATTCTCGCATTGGGTTAGTGGTAGTGTTCAGTTATTTATATTATTTAATTAAACATTTTGTTAAGAGGCCCGTCTACCTCCTAAAATGCAGCACAAAACGTACTAATGTAGCGAGTGTTTTGTGGCCAGTACAAGAATTGTAATATTGTATTTCAACAAGGATTATATACTTAAAGGATCAATTATTAACAGTTGTGCCTTTTTAAAATTTTAATTAAAAAATTGTACCTACATTATATTATAAATTCCAATTTATGCAAACTTTACACAGTTGTATCTTCTAATAAATATTTATTTTTAAAATTTTAAAAGGCACAACTGTAGTTGCATTCATACTCTATTAAATGTTTATAAAACATTACCTTGCAGTCAATAATAAACTGACAGTTTACTCGCAACGAAAACACTTTTACAGTTTACTTCAAAATGACTACATTGTTAAAATGTGGTAAAGTACGAGTTTCGGACTGATTTTAGGCAGCGGTAGTAGTGAGAAAAAGAGTGGAATAGAAAAAAGTAAAATCGAGAGTATTCTAAGAATTTGGAAAAAACCTAGACGGATCGATTAAACAGATGGTCTTATATGTGATGCATTCTTTAATATCTACTGTTATAATGTTTTATAAATTGGAACTGATAAAGTATGTTATGTAATAGAGAACATCTGCTTTTTACTTAATTAGGAAAAACAGTTAATTGTTTTAATTAAAGCTCATTTATACATAGATCCGCTACGGAAATAGCGAATTAACATAACAAGTTTAAACAACAAAGAAGTTAAATATTGAATATTACATTTTGTATACCATTTGAGATGATATTGTTCGAAATTTATTTAAATTAATTAAAATTGGTTTAAATACGTTTAATTATCGTTTTGACTAAGTAAGAATTTGTTTGATTATTCTGTCATTTGCTTTTACGAAGTTGTTTGATTATTGTGTTATTTAATCTAATTAAAATGTTCATAATTTGTTTTATAATGTGTAAAGAGCCGCTGCTGGCTGACTGGCGAACTTGTAGTTCGTTTGATTTACTTTATTTTTTTAATAAACAGCGTTTCATCTATTAAGTTGTGGATTACTGTGTTTTTTTTGTTATCTTCCTTCCTGATTTCTAACAATATAGTGTTTTATATAAAAAAGTGAGTTGAACACTATGCCTTTAAGAGCCTATTGCATGGCAATAATATGCATTGAAAAACGAGTAATTTTTGTGAGGATCTCAATCTAATACTGTTATACGTATGATGTTGAATTTTTGTATGTAGATTAAGGAAGTGCGGAATCTTCAAAATCTCTAATTAATGTAATTAGTTTGGCTTTAATAATTATGCAAAAATCGGCGAAAATTGTACAAGTTTAGATATAATTTATGGCTATTCTGTTGATAAAATTATAGTTTTATTATTTTTCCGCTCTTTCTACATCTATGTTCTATTCATTTTATCTTTAAACTCAATGATAACTTTTATAGTTTATTCATGAGATCCTCACGAAATTCTAGTGTTTAATTTCTTTTTATCTCTAATTGTTGTCGGAACAATATATAGTTTGAATTTTTCAATTCAACAATGCTTTGTCGTTACTAATGTAAAATTTCAAATTTTTATATTGAATAATATAGCTAGAATCGTGAATTCTGATTCTTATTGCACTCAAGTCGTATAGCCCCTTAAAATATATACTCGAAGTTGTGAACCACTCTGTATTTGGGTACTCTTGAACTAGAGTTCGAATGAATGACTTTAGTTTTAGAATATTAGTCGGTAATGTGACATGATAGTTCGTAATGTAATAATCACCGCCATGTTAACAACCCGTCAACGTCACGCAAACAAAACACATGAAACCGGAAGTTCAAACCTTTTTAATATCGTGTAAATTGTCTTTCAAATTGTTGGATTAACAGAGTTAATGATATCCTTGACCTAACAGAAATGGCAAGCCCGTCAGAATTTTGTTCACTGAAAACTCGTACTTTGCCGCCTCCTAGCAATACAATGTCATTTTGAAGTTGAAGTTGAACAATAGTGTAAACTGTTTTCGTTGCGAGTATACTGTCATAGTTTATTATTGACTTCGAGATAATGCTTTTTTAAACATTTAATAGACAAAGAATGGATCTACAGATGGTGCTATTTAAAATTTTAAAAATAAATTTCTATTATGAGATATACCCGTATAAAGTTTGAGTGAATTTTTCGGAATTTTTATAATCACAATTTTTTAATTAACATTTTAAAAAGGCACAACTGTTAATTGATCCTTTAAGTACCTATCAAAAAAATCAAAAAATGTTTTTTTTTTTGAAAAAATCACTTTGATTTAAATCATGATTTAGGCCAACCCTGATTTTAGGAGGCAGACGGGCCTCGTAAAGCACCTAATTCGAGTGAATTGAAAGGTAGCTGATTCAAATCCGGCAATTACAATTAAAACTGCTGTGTGAAAACCAAAGATTACATCAGCAAATCCTAATCACCGATCGTCTCTAATCAGAGATGAATTAAATTACCAATTCCGCAGTTATACCCCGAGTAAAAACAAACACCAATATTCAGACCGAGAAAGAAGCAATTATAATCCTGTTCAATTGTTAAACAACTGCTAAATTGAAAACAAACAGAGAAAAAACACTTGCACACCACTTCCATTCCCATTCATGTATATTTGAACAACGCGAACAGCAATATCGATCGAAAAATACACTTTCAATACGGAACATTGCTTAGTGGACGGGGTGATTGCCAACTTAGGAGGCTATACCCTGAACCACGAAAGAGTAATTAGGTTGCCAACTTGATCTTTCTAGCGGTCAGAATGTGTAATATCTCTGGCTGTTTCAAATCATACTACATTGACATTGATTTAAATGTAAGAATACACTTTAATACTATAAATAGTAAATAGTAACTACAATAGGGTACTTTACCATAGTAGCAAATTAGCAATCCAGTAAATTATATTGAAAGGAGACCTCAAAAATGAGTTATTGCCATGGAAAAAGTTTTCAAAAAGTTAATAGTTTAAATATTTGAGTTTTTACGTATCGATACATCTACGTTACAATAATGCGTTTCACGTGTATTCTTACTTACAGTAATAAAGAAACTACCAAATTGTATTTTATAATTTGTAACATTTAGAAACAGTTGATTTTACATGAGTAGGTACATTTTAATTCCAGCTCCATGGTTTGAGAAGATTTTCAGCTATACATCTACCTACGTCTCACAAACTTTAAAAATTAATTACAGCTTTATCAGTACTCTCAATCGCTTTCAAATAACATGAAGTTTCAATAAAATCTTTTTAAAAAAATGGTAAACTACCCTGTTGTAAATTTGCGGCTATGTTTCATGATTTACCTTTAGATCGAAAATATTACGACAAAACGTGTTTGAAAATCGTCCATTTTCTACGAGGGAGATCGTCGTTACAAATAAATAATTGCATCTATTCATCTTCATTGCAGTTTATAAAACATGTCGATTTTTACTCAGTTCTCCAAAAATTAAAATATCCTATATCTATATTGACGCAGTTTTTCTAAAACACTGTTCTTTATTTCTCATCAATATTTATATGTAGATACTTTATAATGTAGGTACTAATAAGCTTATGTGTTCTTTATATTTTACATTATATGTCGGGGTTAGCAATCATGTTGATTGTAATATGAATGATAGGAATGCAAGTGTGCTAATGAAGTTATGATCGTGTTTGTTTGTTCGATTACGTTAGTACACTTGGGATTACGTGCTAGGTAGAAGTCGGTTATCAGCAGTCTTGAAAATGCTCTGATACGAGTAGCACATGCCCGGGAATTGCCACCTTTCCTTATCGTCACAGTTTGTAGATCACGTTTAACTGGTCTATGACATGAGTGGTGAATGTGTGATTTATTTGGTGTTTCGATTAGTTAACTATTCCAATAATTGCGCCTTTTATAGTTTTTAATCACGTAACTGATCATCTATTGTCCGCACAGATCGTACTCCGACATATATTTCTATAACACTATATAACGAATAAATAATTAAATTTACAAACACTATTTAGTGTGACAGCAAGTGACAGAATGAATTTGTATCGGTATTGACCAGTAGAGACATCTAGGCAGAGCCGGATTAATGATTTATGGGGCCCTGGGCAGTAATGATTTTGGGCCCTCCTCTCCTAGTTTAGGTTTTTCGTTTTTTTTTGCAGGAATTATTTTTGTTATTAAGACATAAATAAAATGTAAAATAAAAAAATATATAAATAACATAATACACATTTGGTAACAAAATAAAAAGTACCTACCTACTAAATAGGGACGGCGATGTAATTTTTTTTTACTAAATAGAGGCGGCGATGTAATTTTTTGCGTGACTTAAGGGCAAATCCCTGTGATATATTCAGAAAGAGTAATTATAAAAAATGAAAGAAATTCGCCGCAGGCGAAAATTTTGTTTAGTTTAAGGTTAAGTATAGCTATCTTAAAATTTAGTATTTTGACATGAAAAACACCATTTACATCTCTAAGATCGAGTCTCGAGGAATCGCATAAAATTTTGTGTCATGACTTACAATAAAACAAAATTAAAAAATTATTATATGATTTTATATGCCTTAGTAATTGTTCATTACATTGAATATAAATCTGTTTTCAGATTTAATTTGCATGGGTGTAGTGCACCCATTAAATAGACTTGCATCGGTACCTACATGAGCCCCGTTAAACCCGTTAAATCGCCGCCCTTGGGTACATAATAAATCATAATCAAAATAACTCTTACCAATATCGGGACATCGAAAATATTTCTCGTACTTATCAAAACATTTTCTGGCTTCTATTTATTAAAATACTGATTCAAGAGGTTTTTATCAAAAAAATTTAATAATTCCTAGTTTTTTGCACAATTTAAACTTTATCGTTTCGTCTATTAATCAACGAAAAAATACTATTGAATTCATAAATTGGGAAGAAGTTACAACTAATTGAAATAATTTTATTGTTATATTAAAATTAGTTTTGTTCTTCCGGGGCCCCTGAACGTCGGGGCCCTGGGCAGCTGCCCATAATGCCCATGGGTTAATCCGGCACTGCATCTAGGAACACCTATGAACTAAAACTAATACAACTTCTGACCGGGATTGTCAATGAAAAACGTAAAACTAATTATTCTTTATCCGTGCTGATTTCAATTGATATTGAGTGTTCTAATTCCTACATCCTACAAGATAAATGAATGAGCATAATGAAAGTGAAATATTAAACCGGCCAAATTATTGGCGTTCCTTACAACGTAATATCGAATTGTTCGTCTATTGTGAATGCCTTTTGATTTGAATATCTTTACAGTCGAAATCACAGAATTTCCAAAAATCGTTCAAATGATTCATGCACCAAATGTTTTAATCAAACCGATGTATCTTTTGTTTCGACACCGCGGCGGCCATTGTTCGTTGTTCAATTGTTTCAGCAGGATTATCAGGAATCCATCAAAGTGTGCGGGAATTCGTTATTTCTTTGTTTTGTATCGATTTGGCACCACTCAAGCGGTACTTTAGAATTTGTAGGTAATTGGACATTTTAATCTATTACGCCATTGAATTATATATTCATTATATGTAGGTAACTGCAGTAAAATAAACACACTATTATATTATGATGGAAAAAGTAATTTGTATGTAATTTCTATTCGCCTTGATGAAGGCATAAGTGTTGCCGAAACGTTGGCCTAATAGGAAATTAAAATAAATTGACTGCATTCCCGTCATTACTTTTTCCATCCGCTTGCCAGTCGCCAAATTACTGTCCCATTATATTATGAGTTCATAATTCAACATTGTTGTATTATGAGTCCATTCTTCAACACTTCTGTCCTTAAGATTCCATCAAAAAGTGAAGTTACGAGTAGATCAATATTTAATAAATAAAAAGGAAATAACAGTTAAGTAAGGTTATTTTGATATTGACATTTCTCCGAATTTGACTAATAAAAATTATTTGTATAACGTCGTCAAATTTTATTTGAACTTAGTATAAAGTATGTTTTATTTTAAATAAGGTCACTAATAACATTTGCTACATTATGTTCTTTCCGTGGTATATATACAGGGTGAGTCAGCTAACTATTCCCTATTTGGATTTTTTATAACTTAGGCAATTTATATCAGAAAGTGACAAAATTTTTGCAAAACATGAACTATCTAAAGGAATTTTTACTGCCGAAATTTCAAATCGATCAGACAAAAACTTCACGAGTGGTTCAATGTGAAAATTGGACCAATTAATCCAAAATCTCCAATTGCAGCCCCAACAGTCGTTCTAGGAGAGTGCAAGGATTGTTCAGCAATCCAGTGGGGATTTTCATCTGACCAATACCGATGATTGTGTCTATTAAATCCACCATCAAGATGAAAATGTGCCTCATCAGAAAACATGATGTTATTCAGATGACCAGGGTTTTCATTCATTCGTTCAATTTCGTCTTCTGCAAATTCCAATCGGTTTGCTTTATCCTCTTCAGAAATTGCCTGCAGAATTTGAATCTTATAAGGATGCCACTTAAGGTCCTTTAAAATCCTACAAATAGTCGTTTGACTAATCATTAATTAATTAATCATTATTTCAGTCACCAATTAGGAAGCAATAGAGCAATAATGATAAAACTTTGCGAACAAAAACTCAAGTGGCTACTGTATTTACAGCAAAAATTTGCCGGACTTTACACAAAAACTTGAGACTTTACAAACAAATGAAATAGGGAACACTTAGCTGACTCACCCTGTATATTTACTATTATTAATAAAACTTTCAGAATAAATATAAATATATCCGCCATATTGGTATGCTGTAGTAGCACACCCTCCTTCCGTCTCATGGCTTCAATACCACTCACCCAAAAATCGGAGTATGCTACCTCTAAAATTTTCTCTAAGATTTTAACGAATAAAAATTTGTAAAGAAATGTTTTAACAAATCGTAGATAAAACGAACATAAGGCTATAAAAATTATACACTCCCCTTCAGCTCGTGCATAAACTTTCATCTTCTTGAGTTATTATAGCCTACATTATGTACTCGTTAAATAATATATTATTCGATTAGGGTGTAGCAGTCCACAGTCCTCAACTCACTCATAGTTGTTAAAGATTTTGTATTCGTATTTGAGCTATCAATAAACAAAATAGTTGATTTAGTTTTGCAATGTGATTGCATTGACAATGATGTATACTAGCCATAAACTTGCATTTGAATTGCTAATTAAGTTTATGTGAGTATTTGATGTTTCTAATTATTTATTTTTGTTCTAGGTAAGTGCCAACACTTCTATTCTTACTGGAAATGAGTTGTCACCAACAGTAAGTTCAAATCGTTAATTCAAGTTTAATAATAGTCCAACAGAACTTAGAATGTATACTAGAAATTAATTATCAACTGGAAATAAAATGCTTGCAATTTGGGTCAGTATTAAGCTCCACGCCAGAAAAATTGAGGAACGTCAAAAATTAAACGTCACATGATGATTCCCGATATTATGCGCACTTCGAAGCACTTTAAGAGGCCCGTCTACTACCTAAAATCCAGCATAAAATGTACTAACATAGCGAGTGTTTTGTGGCCAGTACAAGAATGCTCAAATTATATTTCAACAAGGATTTAATAGAGAAAGAATGAATCTACAGATGTACCTTTTTAAAATTTTGATTAAAAAATTGTACATGAATATAAAAAATCCGAAAAATTCAAAAAAAATTCCTATTTTATGCAAACTTTACATGGTTATATCTCATGATAGAAATTAGTTTTTAAAATTTTAAAAAGGTACATCTGTAGACCCATTCTATCTTTATTAAATGTTTATAAAAACCTGACGTCAATAATAATCTGGCAGTTTACTCGCAACGAAAACACTTTTACAGTATTTTTCAACTTCAAAATGACATTGCGTAGCTAGGATGCGACAAAGTACGAGTTTCGGGCTGGTTTCAGGCATAGCTCTAGTGGCTGGGAAAAGAGTGGATTGAAAAAAATTTAAATCGAGAGTATTCTAGGAATTCGGTAAAAACGTAGACGAGCCTCTTAAAGCTTTTGGCAGACATGTTTCTGGCTTGGTGCTAATAATTTCTTTAATGTCCCTTATTATGTACATCAAGTACCAGAAGCAGTCACTACGTACATGTTAAACATTTGTTTAAAATAGCGCCCTGTTTGAAATACCCCGGATGTAACATTTTCTTGAAGGCAAGACTTGAATTAATACAAAAAGTCATTTCTGGCAAGGGGTAAAATCAGACACGATTTTATATTACGGCTCTCTAGTTATAAATATTATTTTCTACAAAACGCACAACAGAATAAATTAAATTCGTGCTTTATCACAATTTCAAGAGAGAATCTATGAGTATAGGTAATTGTATTTATAATGACATACAGACAGATGTAGAGATGTGTTTTAATGAAAGAAGTTGTACATTCTATGAGGTTCTTTCATTGACAAACAAGACGAGTCTATGTAGAGAAATAAGAGAAAGCGTCGATACTACGTCATGTGGTTCGTGGTATTTTTATGGGGGATAATGGTTTTAGTGTTTACAGACCACACGGAATTAAAAAAAAATGTTGCCAATGATATTATCTATTAAAATTATGATGAGAAGCTCAAATTTATACAGTGCCTTTATTACACTATTGAGATTCTAAAAAAAAAAATTTCATTTTCATCTATCCGGGTTTTTGAATGTTGAAATTCACTAAATTTTTGTTTTGCATGCTTTAAACTATGAGATAAAATGATGAAAAATACTTGTATTAATATTTCCTATAAATCTTTAAAAATAAGTTCGTGAAGATTTTGTGTACTTTTTTAAACCATTTGCAAGTTATTTAAAAAAATGTAAACATGCCAAGTATTTTTTGATTAGTGAATTTGTAATTATTATAAAAATATATCACCGCAATTGAACAAATTGAAATGATACCAGCCAGCGAATTTTGTTTTACATTATTATATCTATACCAAGGACTCACAGTATGTGAAGCTGCCGCATCCAAGTTAGGTACAAAATAATATTTTTTTTATTTTATTCGGTGAACAAATCCGTATACTTTTCACGTAGCATTTCCACGTTTTCCCGCAGTCCTTAGTGTTTTTTTGTAGCTTTAATTTATCTTTTCCTTGATCCCGTCAACAGATATTAAAGCCCAGCAGATAGATAGGGCTGCGCGCATCTGGACTGCCAAGATAAAAGCGGCCACGTTCATCAAAGTAATTTTTCAGGGAATTACTACGTCAGAAAATACTGAATTAGGTCATATTTTCGCCGCGTATGATGTCACTCGCCATATTGGTCCACGTTTTTGTGGTTTATATTCTCATCGAATTACACATCGCATACAAATATTAGCAACTAATGTTATAAGTTTTTAATTGAGCAGTTTGGCACCCAAAACTCATAGAATAATAATGATAGAGATCTATATTTACTTCACATAAATCACTGGTAAGTTTACGATGTTTGAATGACGTGTAACAAACCATGAAATATTTGTTTACAACACTTGCACTTTGCAGTTTCAGTAGATTTAAAGTACTTCAGTTTCAGCAATCCTGAAAAATACTTCTACAACTCATCCTACTTCGTAAACAACATACATTTATATTTTCACTAATATATTACCACGGTTAAATATCTTTTCTAGCAGTCAGAATATAATGGATTTAGATGTTTTTGGCTGTATCTATTATTAACATTGATTTAAATGTAAAATAGTATATTAAAGAATAAGTTTTATAAGACATGATTTTTTCGCACGTGTCCAAATTTAGTAAAACAAACCCTCGGGCGAGTTTATTAAAAGACAAGTGTTATAAAATGAGTTCTTTATACTATTTTTTCTATTTGGTGTCATTTAATATTAAAATTTAAATTAAACTGCCACAATATACACAAATCGATTCAGGGAAATTTATGTGTGTAACGTTTTTGTTGGTGACATTTGACATTAAGGAGGTACACTCGACATTTGAAATAATGAGAGAGTTTAATGAAACTTTGCAAAATTAATCAAAACATTGTAAAAATGTTACCTGAATTTTTTCATAATTTTTCACCACGTAGATTATCCAAAAATATATTTAAGGAAATGACAGAAAATTCCAATTGATTTTTTAAAACGTACATTATTATCTCATAGACCGAATAAAAGTAATACAAGCATCATTTACCACGTAATTAACAAGATTTCTTAATCGAAAGACTGACGTTTATGCCTACTGGAGAATATTGGCGAGAACATAATATAGACGCGGCAACGTTGAAAAGCCCGAAATTTGAATTTAACCTGGAAAAAAAAACATTATCTATCTATAATCACAAGTTATTCACAAGAATGAAAGGTAATATGCACAAATGATATAATTCATACCCAACGATTTAAATGAAATTTCAAGTGTAGAATTCTCTTCACCTTCCATTTTACTATCTGTCAGATTGACATCTGAACGTGAAAAATGACATGTACAGCACAGCGTTGCCGTAGTTTACACTAGTATTTAGCCGAATGAAATCTTATAAAATAAACAATTTTTAAATAACAAAAATTAATAATATTCTTGATTAATTAATTTAAATCTCATTTTATAAGAAAAAATTCAAATAGACTGCGTTTACATACAATAAAAACTGTTTATTTTAATTTTTTATAAGTTGGAACCCTGATATGAAATACATTGCGAGTATAGGAGATGCCCCTAACCCCCCACCACTCGAGTGTACCTCCTTAATATAACTGTCACTGTAAAAGTATATAATTACTGAACTATTCTAGGTGATAAGTGCAAACATTATAGAAAATATTAAACTTATTACTATTACTAGATTCATTAATTTAATTGAATATAAAGAAATTAATTAAGCAAAACAGGTTGAGGTTATTCTGAGGTTTGACGTTTGACAATTGAAGTAAACGTCATCTGATACTGCCAATACCAACCTCCTAAAAGAATATGTTGCGTGTCACAAAGTGAACCCTGGCGACATTCAGTTGCGTTTCACAAAGTTAACTTTGTCAACGCGAAATAGAAAAATACACTTGAATGCCATTCTCTCTACATCTCTGCGCCCTTGTTAATTGCGCTCTTGACGAGAACAATACCGTGACGTAGCAAGATGGCTGCGCTGCGAGGCACCGGAAGCCACCCCGCCGCATCTTCACTTCCGGCTCCGGAAGCTCCGGACGAGAGAACTCATTCGCTGCAGCAGTTCACTGCGCATCAGGCTCTGCAAAATTCATAGAATATTCTACACGACTCGACGATTGTGTATTTATAGTAGTATAGCTTTATGTTAACAATGGTTCATTGTAGTAGGTATTATGGCCGTTTTACACTACGCTAAATATTGAACAAGAATCGAAAATTTAGAAAATTTTCGACATTTTAAAATTAAAATTAAAATTATTGTACTCGACATAATTTTTTATAGAAAATATGTATTTATATGTAGTTTGATACGAGAAATCCAGTGTTGTACTTAAAAAAATTAATAATAGTAGTAAAAAGAGTAGAGTATGGCGGGAGGTATTGTGCTGGCTACTGCAGATTTTTACTTTCTTGTACGGAGTAATAAGGAAGTATTGTAATCGCGAAAAATTTCGGTTATCAGATTTTGACGGAAATATCCGTTTTGACCTTTTCTGAATCCATTATGACTAGTTTCGTCGTGACGTCTGTACGTACGTACGTACGGACGTATGTGTGTCGCATAACTCAAATACGGTTAGACGTAGAAAGTTGAAATTTTGTATTTAGGACTGTTATAGCATCTAGTTGTGCACCTCCTATTTTTTGTTTCAATCTACAAACCGGAAGTAGTACTTTTTTAAAATATTTCGATAAATATTTAATTTAAGACAATTTTTTTTATTTTAAATGAAAGGTTATGTGATTATTACCTATCTACAATCGGTATTATATAAATATTTTTGTATCTGGTATCATTTAAGAATAATTAAAGTATATATTTATAATTTAGTATTTCGGTATCTTGTAGTCCATGATCGATTAACATTTGTTACTACGTAAAATTTAAATGTTTATGACATGACAGTGACAATAGTAAAATATGCTTTATATCTTCTTCTGCAGTTTAAATAAAATGACTAAAATATATTTGTGAGTATAGAAGCAGTAGTAGTAATATATTAATATATTTGTATAATAAGTTAAAAGAATAAAGTAGGTATATGGCGGGAGGTTTTGTGGTGGCCACGTCAGATTGTTTTATATTCTACATTTTAGTTATTAAGAAAAGTATGAACAGTTTAATAGGCGTACAAGGAAGTCATGTGGTGTCCACGTCAGATTTTTTAATATTTGTTATAAGAAGAACCAATTTATCTCGTTGAATTACAGTTGAGCATTTTATTTCCTCATCCTAATTTTCCGTTTAACATCTCAACCTTGTCACCTCTCACCCCTTGCTCTCACCTGACAGCAGTTTGACTCGAAAAATTGTTTTAAAATAAAAATTTTCTTTTCAAATTACCAGGCAACAAGGTTTCAATACAAACAAAAAATCCGGCGCAATAAAAAGCTCTCGTGTAATTACAGTTGACAATATGTCAGTATAATTATTACCAGCGTATATTTTCCCTGCTTTTGGCAAGCTAAATCCGCCATTAAATTTTCTGAACGTAACCGTCAATGGCACTAACTTTCAGCTTCGTGATGCGCATTCGTAAATTTAGTTCTCCTTTGAAATTTGCTTCTTTCTCTGCTTTATGAATGATGTAAGCCGCATCAGCGTGTGTTGAAATGGTGTAATTTTGTGCGGTTTAATTAAAATCGCCGAAGTGAAGGCAGTAAATTAAGTTTTTGACGCAAATTCTGCAAAGAAAACACAACTTTGACTGGTTTGATTCATCTTGCTGCTGAAAAAGATGTTGCAATATTTAATAACCAAAGATATCGCTCTAATTGCACATATTATGAGTACAATTTGATTAGCCGATTATACCGTGAGTTTATTTTAACGTGAAACATGGGATTTTTCATATCCATGGTTACGAATTTGACAGCAATGTATTAGAGCGTTCTTTTTAAAATCGAACATAGGGAATCAATATAACTGTATTATTCTTGACTAATATAACATATTTGGGCAGCTGTAATAGTTCCAAGAGACGCTTTCAACATAAACTTTTAATTGTTTAAACTATACCTATACATCGTATTTCCAGGTAGCAGCAGTTTGACTCCAATTAACAAATTCAAATGTTGCTACCTGGAATACGATGTAGGTATAGTTTAAACAATTAAAAGTTTATGTTGATGGCGTCTCTTGGAACTATTACAGCTGCCCAAATATGTTATATAAGTCAAGAATAATACACTTATATATTGATTCCCTATGTTCGATTTTAAAAAGAACGCTCTAATAGATTGCCGTCAAATTCGTAACCATGGATATGAAAAGTCCTATGTTTCATGTTAAAATAAATTCACGGTATTTTATCTGGAATAAATTTGGTCTCCTGGCGATGGCCAGGAGACCAAATAATTAGGACTAGCTAAAACTTTCCTAATGATATTACGGCCTTATAGATTTAATACACCTTTGTAATGACTCAGAGTACCGTATATAATGTAAATACATACTACTAAAACTTGATAATTATCATAAAATGTTGTTAATATCCACTTAACTGGAAATAATTAGACTAATTTGCAGATATGAATATTAATTACTGTCGAGTTACATAGAGTGTTTGTTTTAGAGTTAGATTTATTTACTTGTAAGTTACCTACCTACTAGTAATAGTAAAACACTTAAGAGCATTACAGGAAGAATATACACGTAAAAAGCACTTTACACCTCATCGACACATGGTTGCACATTTGAACAAAAACAAATTTTTATATGGTAGATAAGGGATAAAACTTCGTTCTATTAGTGCCATTTTTTCTGTTTGTACCGAAGTTTTAGTTTATAAAATAAAGAAAACTACAAAAATTCACATTTTTTAACTCTAATTTTCTCGAAATCAGAAAGTTTTTTCTAAAAAATAACACTACCCCAACGTAGATTAAACTTTAAACTACATGATTCAAGTTTAAAATATCATGTTCTGCGAATTATAAAGAAAAATCTGTAGGTGTTTCTAAACGCCTGCAAGCGGTTGAAAGTAAGTAATTTCGACCGTTGAACGTGCTGAAAAAAAATTGCACTAATAGAACTAAGTTTTAACCGTTATCTACCACATAAAAATTTGTTTTTGTGCAATGTGCAACCATGTGTCGATGAGGTGTATGAGTGTAAAATGCTTTAACGTGTACATTCTTCCTGTACAGAATGCTCTTAAATTTGATAATTTGATAATTTAATATAATTTAAAAAAATCTTGGCTAGATTAATTGGTCTGATTTAGATCAAATATAAATAATAATATTGAAAAATAAGATTTAAATAAAAATATTCTGATGATCTATAAAAAAGATCCAATCATAAATTGATCTATCTAGGACATAAATGAAAAGTGATTTCGATTTAAATCCTTGCTCCTGCCACACTTCTTTTGCCTCGTGCACATTAATTTCGTTTCGAAAAGACTCATTTTTTGTGTGCATAAAAATGACATTTAATCCACATAATGAAAAACAATTAAGTTTCGCCTTGTACTTTAACAAGCTGTAATTTCTAAGTTTTTGCAACATTTTTAATTGTTACAAATTGCCCATAATTACAATTTATATTGGGTTCATAGATGAAAGTCAGAGGATTTTACAATTTGACGAATTCGATGATTTCTATGGTCCGATACGCATCTAGAATAACAAACAGGAAGTTCAAATGGGATAATGAACTAAAAATTTGATAATATCTTTTAACTGACCGTAAAGGAACTTAATACCATAACTGAAACATGTAAAAACGAAATAATTTTCCAGTTTGTTGGGTATTTTAAATTCTTTCAATATGAATGTTAGAATGTTAAACAAATAAATTAAAATGTCCAAAAATATAAATGATTCAACATAAAAAATTCATAAGCTACTAAACTATTAATATTTCTAAATGCTGGAAATTCGAATTGACGCACAATAAATTTCATAATAACAAACATAATTCAACTTTTCACATTCCTTCACGAAAATTTAGAACCACAAATAGTTTAATACGTACATATTTATCACACTCAACTTGAGTGTGACTAGTTATAAAATTAGTCGTTTTATAATAGTACATTATATTATAAGTGAGTGAAATAAGTCATTATACATGAGTGATAATTCTCACGAATGTATAATGACATTTCACTTACGTGTGATATGCGACGTTTTATCTTACAGTAGCAGCTTATTATATGAAACTAGAAATCGTCGGTTTTTTCAAGAGACAAAATAAATAGATTTCTAGTTAAAACATCGGATGCCTTTTTGTTGATAAAAGTATGTACCTAACAACCTAACCTATGCATTATAATAGTATATTATATTAAAATAAATAAAATTAATTTTAAAACTGTCCAGTACTCTGTATAATGAATCATTTTAGTCACTAGTGAATAAGAGTTATTTTTAGTCACTAAAAACAAATGCATAATGTACATCAATAGCCACTACTGTAAGATAAAAGTCTTTTTCCGACTCGGCATCATTTTATTACACAATATTTTGCTAGAAATAAATATTTAAGGTGTTCGTCTACCCTAAAATTTGACAGCGTTACAGAAGTGTACGCCTCCCACGTTTACTTTAGTTATAATTGAAATTGAAAAAATATTTAAAAATAACGTTTTTGTCATAATTTGGTACGATTTGATATGATTTTTTTCGGTCATTGTAAATGGAAAGAAAAATTGAAAAAGCAAGAAGCCTGCAACTAACTTTCCCTTTTCGAATAATTTTTGTTTTACTTAATTTCTTTAAAAAATTATTATGGGAATACTGGAGCCATGTTTTCAGTCTTTTTCAACTTCAAAATGATTGCATAGCTAGCATGCGGCAAAGTACGAGTTTCGGGCTGGTTTCGGGCAGCCGTAGTAGTGGAAAAGATAGTGAAATAGAAAAAAAGGTATAGACGAGTCCATTAACCCAATTATTTTTGTTGCATTATTAGCATATCAAACTAAGATATGGTACACCCTGTATATTTGACAGTTGTGAATGGAGAGCACACCACAGGGGAGATTTTCGTGCAGTTAAATTGTGTACTAGTCGCCCTATTTAAGTGATTTTTCTTGTTACGCTGCATTTAAGCCAGACCAGACTTTTCAGTATTGATTTTCAGCCAATATCTGAATTATTAATAACTATAAGTGACCAGAATAGTACTGAGCGACAAACACATACTTCACATTAAATTATTAAATTTATGTGTGATGGGAAAATCTGTTGACTGTTGCATTCAATAAATACATTTTCGAACTGTTTACTTATAAATTTGTAACAACCAGTCAGTTGACAGCTGGTAACCGCACACACGGTTGAGACTGATACACACGCAATTATTCATTTTTAGTCCCCAGTGTCCTAGTTTTGAACAATGGTAATTTTCTATATAATTAACGAACAATAGATTTAAAAGCTTGTATGACAAAATTATTTTATAAATTGATTTTGACGATAATGAAATTTCCTATAATGGAAATTTTAATCTACGTTAATTTAGCAAATTCATTAGATATTAGCTTCATTTAATTTCGATCGTCATTTATAAAATTGCATTATTTTAAATTAATAAATAACAAAGTGAAATTTCATTACATTTATTTTTAATTTATGATACTTGGCAAATATTTTCCATATTTTCTTATTAAGCAAGTTTAAATAGATTCTAATTAACTTTTATGAGTCTCTCCTGTACCATTGTAAAACATAACTTGAAAAGTTTATACAAGTACTTGATTTAACCGATCTTGTAATTAAAACAAAGTTCATAAAAACATTGTATTGTATATAAAGTCAGTACTAAATGAACTTCATATAATTAATTTCCCAACTTCAAACTTTATACTTATAATGGGCTACCTTTACATTTACATGGTTCTGAAAATGATATTTTTATAACTATATGGAACAAAAATACAAATTTTAGTTTCAAAAATTATGTTTTTTAGTAAATTGAAACATTGAGACGTCATTATTTTGTATAGGAAATATGGCAGCATTCTATGACACATCAGACATCACACATTATTAAATTTAAATTAATAATTTTTGAGCTTGTTGTTATTTTTTATTATTTCTTCTTAAAAATATTTAATAAAATAATCTTGCATTAATTAATTAATTTTTTAATTTTAATTAATTAATTTAATTAATTTTTCATCCAAATTTGGGTGGGTCACCCTACAGTACCATACTTAATAATATTACCGACAAGGTAGTGAATACACTGCCGAAATTTCCAGCCTGTATCTTGAACAGTTTTCGAGTTACAGAGGTTCAAAATTTTCCAGCAGGAAAAATTTAAGCGTACGCCACTGGCGTATCAAAAATTTGAGAAACTTGAAAAATATTTTGTTAGTACTATTAAAAGGTGCTGAATCCAATGCCGCAAACAGAACTCAAATATCTTTTGTAGTTTTCGAGTTATAGCTCGATGAAGACTTCAGCAGGAAAGATGAAATTTCAGAAATTTTTAAATTGTGCTTATATTTATTGATTTATTCATTTTAGGTTGAAATATAGTTGAAAACTTCAAAAATGCTTTAAAAAATTATAAAACGTCTAGTAACCAGCAAATTCAAAGCACAAACTATAGTTGAGAACAGCAAAAATGCTTTAAAAAATTATAAAAGTCAAGTAACCAGCAAATACAAAGCGCAAACTTGGCTACTGCCCAGTGTATGTTTCAGTAAACATCAATGATTATTAATAAGGCTAATTTGACGAGCGCTAACGAACTATCGCAATTATAAGCAAATGCTGGCGCGCTAAACCAAATGCAATTCTCTATTAAATAATTAAAGTAACGTATAATTGCGTTTGAAATTTAAATGCGCGCATTCAACATGCGACAGCCAAACGTAGTCAACCAAGCGAACATTCACAATTAAACCATGAAGGTGATTTTGTAAATTTGTAGCGTCATTAAATTGAATACTTGTATTATTTGTCTCTTATATATTTAAATAAATTGTATGACATGTTTAAAGAAGCGTTGGAAAAAATCATGATTTAAAAAAAATAAAAAATCTTTTTTTTTTAAACCTGTGAAAAATTGATACAATGTCATTATTTTTTATTACTTTATAAACAATAGGTATATTTTTCATGTATAAATCAGTCATATAAATATAAAAATGACTGATGCAACTTATATTGACAATAATTAAAACATCTTTGTTATGCCCATGTCACACCGGCGTGGCATGAAGCACGGTGCTCGATGTGGCATTTTGCTTCGTTCAAAGCTGTCAAAAGGGTGTCACACCGGTATAGCAAAATGCCATACGAAAATTTGTATATTGCTATATTCACTTCGTACTTTGAAGGTTTTTGAAAATCATTTTTGATAGCTGAGAATTAAAATTCATCAATTTTTTGTGTTAATTAAATCAATAATTAGTTCATATATTGACAAAAGCTGAAAGGGTTATATTCTTATTATCAAATTACTTACTGTTACTATTTTGACATCAATTAATCACCAAATGTCAAAAATTATATTGAGGACTCACTGCGAAATCAGCAACAAATTTCCATATGTCAAAATGCTCGACGGAATAGCGGTTATAAAATTTTTACATTATTCATTTGTTCCATCGAGCACCGTGCTTCGTGCCATGCCGGTGTGACATAGGCATTAGGTATTATAGTTAGGTATGTATTTTAATTAAAATATTTTTTATTATTCACGTGGTTACCTATTTTTCTCGGCCAGTGCCTTGAAAAATAACATTCCACGTTTCGTAATAAAAATTCTTCTTTACAGCTTTACTATTCTTTAGGCCTCAGTATTTGTACTTTTTTTATTTTAATCAATGATTTTTATATTAAAAAAATCACTGGATTCAAAAAATGATTTAAATCAAATGTAAATCAGGCCAACCCTGGTTTAAAGTAACTCTTGAAAAAAATCTGCTATAAATAATGAAATTAGCTAAAACATTGTCAGTTGCAAATTAATGACAAAACATTGACTGACATTTTAATATTAAAAACATGTCGCAAAAACATACAGGCCAACGATATATCATGAAACTTTTTACAGCATTTTTTGCACTATGAGTGAACCATTATTTTAGGCAGTTTCACATTGCTCCATTTATTGCGTTGTAAATATGGCGAATTCACAATGAATAATACAGAGAGCACCATCACATAGTGTATATTATCAGTGTATATTATACAGTGTGTATTATAATTGTTTCACAATGCATTATTTATTATATTATAAATAAAATTAATTCACATATAAACAGCAGCATCATTGTAAGTTACCCAGTCATGAAAACTAGGTACATCTTAAATAGTTTAGAACTTCCATGCAACGAGGAGTTTTAACAACATTTTTAAATAGCAACCCCTGTCGAGTTTCAACTTATTTTAAGGTAATGAAAAAAGAAACACATCCCCATTAACCAATATCGATATCTTAATTCTTTCAAGAATTTAATTCTATTTAATTTTAATGTTTTTGCACGTTTATTACGATTTTTATAACAAATGTTCAAATTGTCGACCTTCTTCGGACCCAAACGCTTTAGTGATCCCCAAATTATCAATTTTTTACCTCTCGCCTCATATTCTATAAGAGAGGTATTGTAATGGGTCAAAATGTTCGAGTATGAGTTTTTAGTAGATAAGCACGTTTCAGGGTCTCTACAATACGAATTTATTATTTTCCCGATGATTTTGGTAGAAATCCGCAAACCGGAAGTAGTACTTTTTGGAACTTGGTATAGTTTTTCTTAAATAAATTGGTACATTATTTATTTATGACAATTTTTGCAATTAAAAATAAAAGATAATATAATTATCTATGGGTATAGTTAATTTTAAATACAATTTGGTAGTATTTAGCAATAAAATAAAGTGCAACTAAGTACCAGTATCTAGTTGTCCATGATATGAAATTTGTTTCTACTCAAAATTTGAATGATTATGACAGTGACAGTACAGTTGACATCTTTTGCTTGCATCTTGGTTTACATTATCGTTTACATATTACCTGAACATGAAACTATTAAAATGTAAGTAGAACTATTTATTAGATTAGTAGAATAAGCAGAATTAGGCGAGAGGTCGTGTGCTGGCCACAGCAGATTTTCTTCTTCACTTATTCAAAACTTTTGGGAAACCGTGTATAGATATAAATTTTCAGGCCTTCGGCATTAAAATTCATATTCCTACCAAAAGTGTTAGGCAACAGTTTGTGTCACGAATCAAGGAAGGAAAAATGGAACGAACGCTGAATGTACAGAGAATATTACGAATGAACCGAGGGAGCAAAGTTCGCTAGATTTACATGAATTTACATATCGGGCGATCAATCCGCAAAAGTAGACCAGGAGAAAATTTCTACGAAATTTAATCAAATTGTTAAATTCAATTTGAATGTTTACCTCTGCGAGAATAAAGATAAAGCCCTGTTCACGTATGAAGACCACATAGGAAGAACGATCAAATTCCAAAAAAATCAAAAAATGAGTTTTTAGTACCGTAGCAAAATAAGTACATTTTCTTATAGCGTTCAGAAAATTGCAGTAAAAACAATCTGTCACGATTTTCAGGCATTGAAATAATTGTGTCCACTGGAAGAACGATCCAAGTTTGTTTATAACAAATTAGTTTATTTTACAAGAACATTAATGTTATTATTTTTTATTGAATTATAAATTCTTCTTTTCCAAGACTCATTGAAGATTCAATTTACCTAGTGACAGTATAGGGATAGGAAAAATTTCAATATATCAGTAAGTATCGATATGAACATGTTGCTATCACTTTTCGATTGGTAGGTATTTGTTGATATTATGCCGACTATTTCCCTCATAAAATTTAAGCCAATCAGAAGTCGACATTTCTAAATGTCGTCCAATCAACTAGTGCAAAATTATCGTATTTGAATACGGCATTGCAAAGTGATTCTGACTTGCTGTCAAAAGAAGTTTTTAAATTTTGCTTTATTTTTCATGAGAGAAACAGCGTTTGGCTAAACTTTAATCGGGAAATAGTCCTTCGAATATCCCTCGTGCATGTAATTGTCGATAATTTTCTCTCGTGCGCTTCGCGCACTTGGGGAATTTATCGACAATTTGACATGCACTTGGGATATTATATATGAATATATAATTCATGTGTCACGTGACACATATTTGACTAATTTGATTGGCTAAAATAGGGCAGTAAGAGGCTATCAAATCGATGATATTTTTATCACCGCTGTTACATGTCAACTGTTTCTGTCAATTAATTTCCTACTGTCAGTTATTATTAAATATTGCTGTTTGTTAAAAATAAGACTTAAATTGAATGAACCTGATTGTATTAGGTGGGGAAATGTCAGTGAAGACTAAATTGAGAAAGGTAAACAGAATTTAAAACGTTTTTGATAGCTATTGAAAAAATATAACCAAACATTTTGGACTCATTCATTATATATTCTCCCCAAATATAACTCGGGCTATGATTAATCATAGGTGATAGCATTCGTTAGTCTTCAGAAAATTGAACTCGTGCTGCGCACTCGGTCAATTTTCATCGACTAACTCATGCTATCACCGATAATAATCATAGCACTAGTTATATTACCCCTGATAATTATCGGAAAATACATCGATGTCAATCGAAAAGAATATCGACTGATGTTCATATATCGATATTTTCCCAACCCTATAGTTGACAGGCATTCTCACCAGATGCATGAAAAAATTCTTGTGTGGTTTAATATAGCAAGCAAAATTAATAACTATGGTTATCCTTCGTTAGTTCAAAAATAATATGCAATAACTTTTGATTGTATTCATTTTGCAGTAATAGCACATTTAAGGTCCGGTGAATAAAGTTAAATAATATTATCCGGTCATGCGATTTAACGAGACAAATAAACAAACGTTACAAAAACGTCACATCATCTCAATTCATGTCATTTGTTACACGAATGTTGCATGATGTCATAAGCATTAAACACGACTCAAATTGAAGCAAAACACAACAGTGTTCAAAATACTGCCTGGTTCATATAAGCATTTAGATTTAAGCGGCCAGTCTACGTTTTTCGAATTCCTAAAATACTTTCGATTTTATTTTTCTACTGTGCAGCTGCCTGAAACCAGCCCGAAACTCGTACTTTCCCGCATTCTAGCAATGCAATGTCATTTTGAAGTTGACTGTAAAAGTGTTTTCGTTGCGAGTAAACTGTCAGATTATTATTGACTTCAGGATAATGTTTTTATAAACATTTAATAGAGAAAGAATGGATCTACAGATGTGTCATATTAAAATAAATTTCTATCATGAGATATAACCGTGTAAAGTTTACATAAATTGAAAATGTAGCCCTGGTGGCAAAAATACTCTCTCCGTTGCCGCTTTGAATTTCAAAGAACGTCCTACGGATTGAGGTTCTGATTGCACCAAGTAGAATCGGTCGAAGTGGTTGGATTCCACTATAATAACATCTAAAATATTCTGGTGTTGGTAAGATTAATGTCAACTGTTATTTGTCAACTTGAACAAATTGCAAACTTGTCACCCGCCCTGCAAAGCTCAACTTTCGTCTGTCTTACAAACTTAAACTTTAGAATGTTTTAAAGTTTTGTAATATTTTTGAAATCTCTACGACAGTGAAAAAGAGTAAACAAATATTTCAGAAGTTAGAGTTGCAAACTGCATTTGCAGAAATCAGCAATTATTTAGTTTGATATGTTCCATTCCAGTGTCCTTTATAACTTCATAGATTTATTGATTAGCAACTTCACAAGCAACAGAAGCCAAATGACGATGTTCAGGTAAACACGAGCTACACGTGGCTCAAACAACATAAACAAACAACAAACAACGTGTTTACAACATAAACAACATGCAGACACATCCAATGAAGATAACTATTAGGTAGAGAGCCGTAATATAAAATTAACTCTTGCCAGAAATGACTTTTGTGTTAATTCAAGTCTTCAAGAAAATGTTACATCCGAAGTATTTCAAACAGTGTTTTAACATGTACTAAGTGACTACTTCTGGTACTTGATGTACATAATAAGAGGCAGATTTAAGCACCACGCCAAAAAAATTTACCGGTCGTCATGCTTCCAAAACCCATTTTACATTGAGCAAGCGCAACGGGCAACTATGCAATCTTCAAGTCAGAGTTGAACAAGAAAATTGCAGAATACATTTTTTTTATTTTACACTGAGCAACATGCAATTGGTAAATATATGAATTTATTTTACAAGTTTGTCAATATAGTGTTACCAACTTCATAGTTTATATGTGTCTTGTAGCTGTTCTTTTTTTGGCGTTTATGTCAGGTTGGTAATATCATAACAGACTTAAAATAACTAGAAATAACTGTGAATTGCCTTGCAAGCTTGAACGTATTTAGAACAAGTTGTATTTCATGCAACCCATTGCGGGTAAGATTGATTCAATCTGTTGAACGTGCAATTCCTGGTATTAAGCTAAGTTTACATGTACCGTTGGCACCGGCAAACGTCGCGGCCGTTGACGCCGTTCTATGATTTGATTCGTTGACAACCAACTAAATGACAGCTGTCAAACTGCGTCATTGATTGTTGACGAATCAAATCACAGAACGGCGTAACGGCAAACGTTTTTACGGTGTCAACGGTACATGTGTGGGAGACTTTACACTCACGCAATATTGATGCAACTGATTGAAAGTTGCGATTGCAACTGCAATATTGCTCAATGTAAAACGGGCTAAAGTGCTTCGAAGTGCGCAAATTGAGGGACGTCAAAAATTAAACGACACATGCCTTTTTCTGATATTATGCGCATTTAAAAGCATTTTAAAGCTTCTGGCCGACATGTAATTCTGGCGTGGTGTTAATAATTTCTTTGAATGCTCCTTATTATGTACATCAAGTACCAGAAGTAGTCACTTAGTACAAATTAAAATAGTTTGAAATACCCCGGATGCAACATTTTCTTGAAGGCAAGACTTGAATTAACACAAAGTCATTTCTGACAAGTGTTAATTTTATATTACGGCTCTATAGCTACCTATAATAGGTTTTGTTCTATTTTGAACGTAGCGCTTAAGACAAAATGTCTTTTTAATGCGAGCAATACAAATAAGTAGAATCAATAAATGATAAAATTGATTGAATGAAGTAGAAATATGGAAAATATAGACGCCTCGGCGATCTACTTGAATGCATTTGACAAATGTGACAGTTTACAAGTTTTGACGTCTTTGAAAAATGCCAGAGCACAGAATTGGACATGATAAATGAGTGGTATGGACGAAAGATATCGAGATAAAAGTACTAGAATATTCGAAGAGAAACTGCGCATTTATAGAATTTATTTTTGAACCGTAATTTTTCATATTACCATAGAAATTTGACAGTTGACAAGAACATAGCGGATTATTCATACACCACGCCTTTTATCCAACTTAAGGGGCTATACTTCTTGAGTGCAATCAGAATCAGAATTAACGATTCTGGCTTATATTGCTCAAAATAAAAATCTGAAATTTTACATTAGTAACGACAAAACATTGTTGAATTGAAAAATTCAAACTATATGTTGTTCCGACAACAATTAGAGATAAAAAGAAATAAAACACTAGAATATCGTGCGGATCTCATGAAAGAACTATAAAAGTTATCATAGAGTTTAAAGATAAAATGAGTAGAACATAGATGTAAAAAGGGCGGAAAAACAATAAAACTATAATTTTATCAACAGAATTGCCATAAATTATATCTAAACTTGTACAATTTTCGCCGAATTTCGCATAATTATTAAAGCCAAACTAATTACATTAATTAAAGATTTTGAAGATTCCGCACTTTTAGTATTCTTCCTTAATCTACATACAAAAATTCAACATCATACGTATAACAGTATTAGATTGAGATCCTCACAAAAATTACTCGTTTTTCAATGCGTATTATTGCCATGCAATAGGCTCTTAAGGAGGTTGGTGACCATATATTAAAATGATGATGAGAGGCTGAAATTTATACAGTACCTTTATTGCACTATTGATATCCTAAAAAAATATTTTAATTTTTGTATCCGGTTTTTGAGTAATTGAATTTTGTAATTACGTTCGTTTTACATGGACTCTTATGGCAATTCACTAAAATTTTGTTTTGTATGCTTTAAACTATGTGGTAAAATGACGAAAAATTGTATTAATATTTCCTATAAACCTGTAAAAATAAATTTTTAGATTTTGTGTACTTTTTCTAAACCATATTAATATATTTGTATAAGTAAAAAGAATAAAGTATGGCGGGAGATCTTGTGCTGGCCACATCAAATTTTTTTTCATTATTCAATCATTGGACCACTCTAGCATATCAATCACTGAGTTCTAGTAGATCCAAAATGGCGACCACTTAACTGGTACTTTACAAATTCTCTTCATGTGCCTGTAGGGAACTATACTTCATTCCATGCATTTTAATTTACAAATACAATGGACCATCATTAATATTCTGTTTCTGTACATATCGCGATTTGTAATGTACAAAGTACAGGGTGTTTTACGTAGCTCAACATTCGTCTAAAATACGTAAAAGTAGTCTAGCAATATTTAAAATGCTCACATAGTTTTCCTGATAAAGCAAAATTTCATCAATTTATTTACAGACGAAGAATGGAACTAAGTTTATGCCGAGTTACAATTTCTAATAAATCTCTTAATCATAAGATAAAGCATGTATAAAAATTACTTAAAACACACATTTTCATCAATATTTCATATAAATTCCAAAGATTTTTTCAGAATTCTAACTGGGCATAAACCTAGATTAATTCTTTCACAAACATCTAGTACCTGTTTTTCCTTCAAATTTTTAATATGCAATGAATAAATCAGAAACTGCTACACCTCTAGACACGCAATATTTCGTAACGGAGACGGGGCTCTTAAG
Organism: Agonum fuliginosum; assembly: GCA_947534325.1. Classification (NCBI taxonomy): domain Eukaryota; kingdom Metazoa; phylum Arthropoda; class Insecta; order Coleoptera; family Carabidae; genus Agonum; species Agonum fuliginosum. Next base: position 30,846,318 of record OX384042.1, on the reverse strand, counting down.
GAAAAAATAAATGACAGGATGAACTTTTATTTCTTTCTGAAGTTAATGATATATCTTTTAAAATATGTTGCTATACTATTTTATCACTTCAAAACTAGTTCAAAGGAAAGACAAGAAATGTTATCAAAATTTCGAACACGACATCATGAACAGTCAACGGAAAACGGAAACTGGCAGTCAGGTACAAGACTTCCGGTGGCGCTGCAGGATTACCGGATGAAGTAGATGAGTTTCCGGTGAAAAAGAAGAAGAGAATTTAAATGAGATGATAGATTTTTTCATAGCAACCCCGAAAAAATTTACCTATAATAATTCAGAACTGCGGTTACTTTAATTAGTAACCAAATTGTTAGAATTTGGAAAATTTTCTAAATTTTTGGCTTCTCATAAAATTTAAGATTTCTTGCATTGTTCATGAGAGTGCTAAGAAAATAATTACACATCTGACGAAAAAAATAGGCCAGATTGACTATTTTTACTAATTTATTACCATTAAGTATTTCAAAAATATAATTTCTTAGCACTCTAGAGTCATCTTTGAACTATCTATATATAAAATATGAATAGTGTAGGTGTACTAACAAGAGCTTAGTTTGCAATATAGCAAGGTCCCTTTCCACTATATTTTTGGCACAAGTGTAGCGCCTTAAAGGTAAAATAATTATTCGTCTGGCAAGTTTTCAACAAAATTTATCTGCGTCGTTTAGTTTAAAGTGCAAAGAATAAATCTAACAGAAACCAGGTAATCATCTTGTGAGTTCTGCGAGAAAAAATCACTGTCATATTTTAATCTATTAACACGTGAGCCCGCGTTGACTGTGCATTTTCCTGTACAGTCACTTCGTCTACAGTTTGATTAATGTGAGTTTGTACAGCTCACTGCACGACAATCGTGGCAGGACGCCAAAATGCGACACACTTTAAAATTTGAGTTTGCGACTTCAAATTTTATCATATTCACTATCTATATTAAAGGGCTTTTATCACAGTAAAAAATTACTCCCAACCTATTAATCCTATAAATTTAAAAAAAATACCATACACAGACAAAGGCAGTAAAAAACTAGCTACAATGTCGAATTTTTTTAATTGTTATTATTTTTATTTATAAACAATTAAAAAATAATAATTTTGAAAAAAATCTTCGTAACTTTTATTGCATTAATTAAAATTTTTGTATCATCAAAATTTTCAAATACACTCGAGGAAAAAAAAGGCACCACTCGAAAATGCACCAAAAATGGCAAAATTTCAAAGTGCGATATCTCGGTTGAATTTGACGAAACTGGATGAGTCTTCGAGTTCTGAAAACGTTGAAGCCTTATCTTTAATGTGATGATAGCCAATGTGACAAAAAATACACTCCCCCCAGCCCCACCTCCCTAAAAAAAAAATTTGTACCTGATGTCCAAAAAGGTCCAACTTTGGCAGCTCAGACGCAGTGCCAAAAAATCGTGGTCCTTATTGGCCAACAGGGTAATAAAGATCAGACTTTTTCCTTCAAGGTCCGCAAAATTTCAAGTACCTACGATGATATGGCGCACAGTTATGAATTTTTGAAAAAAGTGCCTTTTTGGCTATCATCACATTAAAGATAACACTTCCAACGTTTTCAGAACTCGAAGATTCACCCAATTGCGTCGAAATGCAACCGAGATATCGCACTTTGAAATTTTGCCATTTTTGATGCATTTTCGAGTGGTGCGTTTTTTTCCCTCGAGTATATAGTAGTGGAATAATTTGTTAAATAAATTTAAAACTTGTATGCGCGCTAGACAATCAAGTTGAGTATTTTCTAAACAAGAATGGAGCTAAACATAGCAATTACATAAATAAAGACAACATAAAACATAGGCTGTCAGCTAGCAGCGCTGAGCGATAAAACCCCCTTAACTGCAACTGTGGCAAGTACCCTAATTCGTGCTCATCCACTAAAAACTCACTACCCGATTTTCAGCATGATTCCAATACCTTCCTTTACAGGTAAGCGGAAAGTAAAAATATGCTCAATAAAAAAATATTTTTCCTGCTGAAGTCTTCAACGTGCTATAACTATAACTATAAAACTACAAAAGATATATGAGTTCTGTTTGCGGCATTGGATTCAGCACCTTTTAATTGTACTAACAAAATATTTTTCAAGTTTCAAAAAATTTTAATATACCAGTGGCGTGCGATCAAAAATTTCCTGCTGCGAAACTTTAAACCTCCATAACTCGGGAACCGTTCAATGTACAGGCTGGAAATTTCGGCAGCGTATTCTCCACCTGGAGACAAATATTATTGGGGATGACCCATCCAAATTTGGATGAAACAATAATTTAACTGAGTTGCTGTCAAGAAAATTCACAGAACCCGTCTCTATCATCTCGAGATGAACAGTAATTAGTTTCTAACGCTGGTAACTTTTCTAATTCGATTTTCTTGCGAGTCGAGAAACCTTTTATCGAGTCTGATAATTCGTTCTTCTTCACTTCGGTGTTCAGTTGAGTTGAGGATGAAACTTTTGCTGCTAATGTATCTTTCAGGACTCTATTAAATGTTCTACGTGTCTTGTTATTTCGTTTTGTTCTTACACGAGGATGTAGTCCAGGCAACGAATGCTCAAAAAAAGGTATAGAGGGAAATGCTTGGAACACAATTTTTGACTTCGTAACTTTGTTTGGACTAGTTAGGAGGTGAACATATTAAAAGTCCCCGCCCGTAGCCCTTAAGCCGAGGTGTGGCGGAGGGTTTGAAAGTCTCATTTTTCGGTTTTTTGCTTATATCTCGGAAGCTATGCATCCTGCCGACATGACCACTCTATACAAAATGAAAGCAATGAATTTGCAACAATTTAAGACCAACCGCAGCTCTGTACGTCCTTTAGTTTCCGAGATATGACACTTCTAAAATTAGCAATTTTTTCAAAAAAATGAAAGTTGAGAAATTTTAACTTTTTTCGTTATTTTTGTGTTTAATTAACTGTAACTTCTGAATGAATAAAAATATTGTCTTCCGGTTTCTTTCATTAAATTTCACGAACATTTTTCTGTAAAATATGTTATTTTAAAAACTTTCTAGGGCGTTCATTAAGCCAAAATATCAATTTTTTTCCGACAGAAGTATTCAAATATTTTATGTTTATTGTGTTTAATGAGCTGTAACTTCTGAACGGATAAAGTTATCGACATCCGGTTTCTTGCATTAAATTTTACGACCATTTCTCCATAAGATGCAGTATCTTTTTTGGGTATTCATTAAGAAAAAACACCAAATGATGACCGAGAGAAAATTGAGAAATTTTTTATTTATTATAAAAACATTTGATATTTTGGCGCAATGAACACCTAAATTTTTTTAGAATAATGTATCTTATAGAGAAATGGTCGTAGAATGTAATAAAATCACCTGGAAGTCATTTTTTTATCCGTTGAACACAATAAATATTAAAAATTAAAAAATTTCTCAATTTTCTCTCAGAAAAACATTTGGTGTTTTGTCTTAATAAATACCCAAAAAAGATTTTAAAATACTGCATCTTATGGAGAAATGTTCGTAGAATTTAATGCAGGAAACCGGATGTCGATAACTTTATCCGTTCAGAAGTTACAGCTCATTAAACACAATAAACACAAAATATTTGAATACTTCTGTCGAAAAAAATTTGATATTTTGGCTTAATGAACGCCCTAAAAAAATTTAAAATAACGTATTTTATAGAGAAATGTTCCTGAAATTTAATGAAAGAAACCGGAAGACAATATTTTTATTCATTCAGAAGTTATAGTTAATTAAACACAAAAATAACGAAAAAAGTTAAAATTTCTCAACTTTCATTTTTTTGAAAAAATTGCTAATTTTAGAAGTGTCGTATCTCGGAAACTAAAGGACGTACAGAGCTGCGGTTGGTCTTAAATTGTTGCAAATTCATTGCTTTCATTTTGTATAGAGTGGTCATGTCGGCAGGACGCATAGCTTCCGAGATATAAGCAAAAAACCGAAAAATGAGACTTTCAAACCCTCCGCCACACCTCGGCTTAAGGGCTACGGGCGGGGACTTTTGATATGTTCACCTCCTAACTAGTCCAAACAAAGTTACGAAGTCAAAAATTGTGTTCCAAGCATTTCCCTCTATACCTTTTCGTTGACTGGACTAATGAGAATTGAGAACTTATTTTCTTCAAAAGATCTGAGAAAAGCAATCAACGGTATTTTAGGGGTGTAAATATTTATCAGAATATAAATGAACTAAAATAATATTTACTGCTAGTGCTAATAAATAATGTTTTTGTACAAATATAAATTTAAATATGTTTTGTCCCGAATAAATTTGATTTTATTGATGTTATTATGGTTGTATATAACGTATTAAGTTCGTAACTAATAAATTATAAGTATCTAAGGTATATTAAGTAACTAATGTATTATGTTGTTTATAATTATCAATAAATGTTGCATATTAAAAGGTAATAACAGTTGACGATACGATTATTGCTATTAATATAACAAGAATATTATGTGATTTATAATACCGAGGATGTTGCTAAGCGACGAGGTGAAACCGAGTCTCTTTGAACATCCAAGGTGGCTTAAATCGCCTATATTCGCGTTATATTCAAAGCTTAATCGTATCATCAACGACAGCGTTGTTAAAACAAATCAACAATTTTGATGTTATTATGGTTGTATCTAACGTATTAAGTCCGTAACTAATGAATTATAAATATCTAACGTATTATAAGTAACTAACGTATTATGTTGTTTATAATTATCAATAAATGTTGCATGTTAAAAGGAAATAACAGTTATGATACGATTAAATAATTATTAATATGGCTAAAGCCTCATTCACATAAGAGTTTGAAGGTGTTTACATTGAAGAAAGTTTGAATACATCTAACTAAATACAAGCATTCACAGTGCTTGAAAATGGAACGTGTGAATGCTCGTATTTAGTTATATGAATTTAAACTTTCTTAAACGTAAACATGAATGTAAATTGTAAACCTTCAAACTAAATGCTTATATGAATGAGGCTTAACACTGACTATTTTGATTCTTATTCTATGTGAGCAGTAGAAAATTTGCAATATCAATACCTACCTTATTCGGATTGACCGGAAGTCCATAAAATCTCTTTCCGGTTTGTGGAACAAACAACGCAATAACGCACAGATGTCACTTGTTTTCTTTTGCTTTGCTTTGCAAGACCAAGGCACAAACATTCAAACGTACACCCCGAGTCTGATTGTAAATCTGTCAAACTAAAAAGAAAAAACTGAACGTTTACAGCGGTTTGATGCGGTTAAATATACAGAGTTAAATATAAAGTTAAAATAGACAGATAGGGTCATGGGAGGCCATGCCAAGCCAACTAGACTGACTAGACTAATAAATGATCGAACAGTTGCAAACTATACTTCATTTGTTCCATGTTTTGTCTTTTGTTTGCTACTTAATAGGCCGCTTGTTTTGTTGCAAGGAGCAAATGAGATTTGTTCGTCATTTGTCAAACATGTACGTTGTACGTAGACAAATAAAGATCGTTATGTTACTAATTCGAGTTCCAGTCAAATTGCACAATAATCTCTTTTATGCACGGTCATATCATAATTTGACACTTATGCACGAATTTCTTTGCCATAAACGTCACTTTATAGCGCAGTGCGCCATAAAGAAACGTCAAATTAATTCAAAAATGTTTATATTTTAAATTTTCCTCCTATAAACTACTAATAATCCTATAAATAACCATTTTCTAGTATTAGTTGCACCATTTGTTATTTGAATGACATTATTTTTACTTACATTTAACATAAATTATCTTGTAAATGTTTAATTCAATAATGACAACTTTGACATTTAGATTTTTGTTTATTCAGTATTTTTTTGGTATCTTAGCAACAGTCAAATAAATTAGTAATTTTTTCTACTCCCTAATGGATATTGGCAACATACCTTCATACTATCATGTGTGGATAGGGATGTCATATCCACACTAGGTGTGGATATGAAATTCAAAGTCAAATACGTCAAAAAATTGTTAATGCGCCCAAATTATGTCTTTATTATGACAAATAATTACTAAAAACATTAAATCAACTGTTATTTAATAATTAATTATGTTTAAAAGCATTATTTTATTGCTAAAAAAAGCAAATAAAATTTAGAGATTTTACGTTGGCAACAATTATTCAAATGTCATATGTCACAAAATAATTGATGTAACCCTACTTTTAAATAATTTTTGGCATCACATTGGGTGCATTTTATTGCAAAAACCATATTTCGTAGAAAAAATAGGCTGTACAACTCGAGTGGATTGCCTATATCGCACGCGAACGTTTGCAGACACTCCCCCTGTGGGGTCGTGACTGCAAACTCGTTCTCGTGCGATATAGGCATCACATCCACTCTTGTTCTACAATATACTATTTAGTAATTTGAACAAGTAAATTATACCTATTAATTAATTTAGAAGAAAACATTCAATCGTGCATAAAGTTGGGTATATGTACCACGGACGTAACTTGCTTTTATGGCTCTTGGCGTTTTTTTAGCCCTCGGCTGACGCTAACACAATAATGGTACAAGCGTGAGGACAAGGCTAACTACAAATACAAAACAGAAAAGAATGGCAAGCAGTTATAGCTTATAGAGTATAATAACACCTGCCGGTATGAAATTTTTTCTGCGACAATTAATCATTTCGCACGTTCTCGCGGCCGCTGTAAGAATCAATGCCGCGAATGTGAACTCGAGTCGTGAGTTCACCTGACCCAGATTTGCGCCTTGTAAGAATTACAATTGTTACGAAATAACTATCGCTATCGTTTAAGGGTGCGCTAAAAGTGAAAAAACTGTAACACGTGTACAATAATTTTTATGAAGGGTTTCGAAAATGGCCAAAATCGTAAGTCCTACCCCTTGATGAAAATTTGGACAAGAAATGGAATAGTATATTATATATTGAGGGACTAAAGTGCATGATTTAATCCTGAGGGTGAAAGTTTATTTCACGAGCCGAAGGTGAGGGAAATAATCACCTGAGGGATTGAAGATACTTTAGTCCTGTGGTATATACGCTATTTTTTGCACTTCAGCCTCAAACGAATGCAAAATAGTTTAAAAGAATACACATTTTGTAATTTTGACAGTAAATTTTATGACAAATATTTATATTGTTACCATAGATACTCTGTAACAAATAGCACGTATTTACTTGACAACACGAATAATTAATTCAATTCCTTGACAACGGGATTAAATATGAAAAATAATCCCTAGGGATCAAATTAAGAACCTAAGTTCCTAAAAATAAGGACTAAAGAAGAGTTTTAGTCCCGGAAGTGCAAAAAATTTATTTTTTCACCATTGGATTCCTGAGGTCAAATTATGTAGGAATCCAAAGTTTCACGAAAAAATTCTAAGGGGTACAATTTGTATTGAGGTATTTTAAAAATAGTACAAAACCGAGAGATAAAACTTGTTTATTTTCTAGTCTAAAGAATAATATTGAGAATTGGCTTAAAATCTGGTTATACACTAATTCGACCACGAGGATTTCAAATCTGTAACCGAAATTTTTTTTTTTTGCTGTTTTCTGGCGCGGTAGAGGATCGTCTTAATATTCAACAGCTCATCTGACATTATGCAGTCAATCAGAATTGAACAACATCCGGTAGTACCTGCAGGTATGGTATGACGTCACATCCGATTGTGTGCGGTTGTACTGTGATGCTAATCACCAATCAAGTTGCTGGGTGGATTTGCACCCGTGTTTATTGTTTGCATGGGAATTGATATGATAAATTGCTTGGCACGGGTACACTCACGGTAAATGATAACCGAAACACGTGTCAGGTTTATAATATTATTTTTGTGATGTCGTATCATAATGACTATATTATAAGCCTTCATTTTATAGACCCAGGACTGTAGTAATTTTGTTACTAATTACGCCAGCAGATAAAATTTTGTATGCAATACGTCGTGTTATGAAACTCGGCTTCGCCTCGTCTAGCAATCTTCACGACTAGTACCATAATGGCAGGCGTTACGATGCTTATAACATAATAACTATTTTAATATAATAAATAATGAATTACAGTATTAATTTGATATAATAATTAATTATGAACTAAGCAAGTAGGTACGTAAGATGTGTTTTGTTTGTATGTGTTAGCCACGCCCCCGCGAGTAATATAAAGGGGCGGGGCTTCACATATGCTGGCAGGATTTGTCATTCGTCGACTTAAATAAGATAAGATTACACAAGTACCTACCAATAGAATTCATCATTTTCATTATTTTACAAAGTTTATATTAATGTTGTTGTGATTTTATTAATATTAATAGCGCATCGTAATAAGAAAATCATAGTTAAAAATCTGCTGTGGCCAGTACACGACCTCTCGCCTAATTCTGCTTATTCTATTAATCTCGAGACTAATCTAATAAATAGTTTTACTTACATTTTAATTTTTAATAGTTTCATGTTCATGTAAGATGTAAACGATAATGTAAACCAAGATGCAAGCAAAAGATGTCAACTGTACTGTCACTGTCAGAATAATTCAAATTTTATGTATAAACAAATTTCATATCATGGACAACAAGATAGAATATTAATTGTACTTTATTTTATTGTTAAATACTACCAGATTCAACAAATTGTATTTATAATTAACTGTACCCATAGATAATTATATTTTCTTTTCTTTTTAATTGCAAAAATTGTCATAAATAAATCATGTAACAATATATTTAAGGAAAACTTTATCAAGCTTCAAAAAGTACTACTTCCGGTTTTCGGCTTTCTACCAAAATCTTATCCGGTGTTAAGATACTTATTAAAACCTTAAATATGAAATTTGGTTATTAAAGGCTTGATACTTTTTAAGTTATCGTGGACGAAAAATCGTCACATACGTCCATACATACATACGCACACACACACACACACAGACATCATCGTGAAAATATTAAATTCGTATTCTAGAGACCCTAAAACGTGCTTGTCCACCAAAAACTCATATTCGAAATTTTTGACCCATTACAATACCTCTCTTATAGAATATGAGGCGAGAGGTAAAAATGTATTATTTATATTGTATATTGTATACAAAATATTTAAGTTTATAGCACAAAAGGCAAATATTATTGTTCTGTTCACACAAAGATTCTTCTGAATCCTGGAAAAATGCACTGTTTTGAAGTTGTACCAAACTCTTCTTTTCTAAGATAAATTGAAGATTCAATTTAGCAGGTCTATTTTTTCAAAATTCAAATTCAAGCATGAAAGAATCCTTGTGTTAACATTAACAGGGCATTAAGTGGCTCGTCTAGGTTTTTTTCCGAATTCCTAGAATATTTTCGATTTTAGTTTTTTTCTATTCCACTCTTTTTTCCACTACTACGACTGCCTAATTTGAAAAACACTGTAAAAGTGTTTTGATTGCAAGTAAACTGTTAGTTTATTATTAACTTCAGGATAATGTTTTTATAAACATTTAATAATATGGATCTACAGATGTACCTTTTTATAATTTTAAGAATTAATTTAAATCCTGAGATACAACCGTGTAAAGTTTGCATAAATTGGAAACTTTTAAGAAATTTTCGTAATTTTCATAATCATGTACAATTTTTTAATTAAAAGTTTAAAAAGGCACAAGTTTATATTGATCCTTTAAGTATATAATCCTTGTTGAAATATAGTTGTACTGGCCACAAAACACTCGCTACGTTAGTACGTTTTGTGCTGAATTTTAGGAAGTAAACGGGCCTCTTAAGTAGGTAGGTATTTATGAAATGCAAATTATTAACTGTAAATAAATCATAAACAATAATGCACATTGATATCTACTGACTTGTCTGTCTATGTAAACAATACAAGGACACGAAAATGGAAAGTCTTAATGAGTTATTAATACTTGCAATATCGAACAGATTACTTATCATCAGACGGTGTTCGAAAAAAAACTTACAGTTTTCAAGTTCATTGATCAATATACATTACAATCAATGGAAAATGGAAATAAAAGTAAATTTTATAGTTGTTACATTATCCTACTTATTATATAGGGTGTTTTTTACCTTCCGCTTACCTGTAAAGGAAGGTATTGGAATCATGCAAAAAATCGGGTGGTGAATTTTTAGTGGATGAGCACGAATTAGGGTCCTTACAACTCATTTTTGATAGTTTCACGATGATGTCTGTGTGTATGTGTGTGTGTGTGTGTGTGTGTGTGTGTGTGTGTGTGTGTGTGTGGTCAAGGGGTGTTAGTCGCATAACTCAAATACGAATTACCCGAAAATTTTGATATTTGGTATTTAACATTTGTATATAAATTGGAAGAGCTCCTTAGATTTTGGTACAAATATCTTCATCGGAAGTGATATTTTTTGAAGATTGACAAGGTTAATTGTCAAAATTGTATATAAATTTGGAAAAATATAGTATTTATTTGTAATAAGAATAAGAGGAAAAGTTATTTGCAACTTACGTTATAAAAAAATTGTCTTTATCTGGTAGCATTAAAGAACTGCAGTAAAATTTAAAAAATAAATTTATCAAATAAAACGTTGATATCTTGTAATCCATGATCGGTTGATTTTTGTTTCTGCGTAAAAAATATTGACAGGTGAGACGGGCGACAAGTTGGCATACTAGCGCTATATAAGTCCTAAGTAAGATATTAAATGTAGTAATTGAACGGAGGATGGCTTCAACACAGCAGAGTTTTCCTGTGAATGAATCTTTTTATTCAGGTGATGCAAATTTCTGTGTTTGAATATTTTATTTGTATATTTTAAATGGGCACCGGATTGTACTCATACATTTCTGTTTAAAGTCTAGATATGGCGGAAGGTTGTGTGATGGCCACGTCAGATTTTTTAGACATGTGGTTTTCAAGAAGAAATAAGACGCATATAATTTAAAGTTATGGCCAAGAATTTAGCTTTATTATAAAGATAAGGGTTTGCCATTATGTTTTAAAAATGATTTCGGGCAAGTGGCCGCCGCGGCTGGCTCGAATAAATTCCAGCCGAGAGGCCCAATTTCCGACCACTTTTTGCAGCAATTGGGGCCGTATGTCAGCAATAACGCGCCGAATATTCTCTGCCAAGGCGTCAATCGTCTCGGGCTTATCTGCATAGACAAGCGACTTCACATAACCCCACAAGAAATAGTCCAGCGGTGTTAAATCGCACGATCTTGGAGGCTGAACAAAATTTTCTTGTGAAAATCGGGATCGGTGGTCATCTCGTATTGGGCCCATTCACCGAACGTGCGACGCGCTTGATGGTCGTTTGGCTTCAATTCTTGGACGAGTTGGATTTTGTAAGCCCGCTAACCAAGATCGTTCCGCAAAATCTTCCATAAAGTGGATGGGCACAGCTCCAATTGTTGCGCGCGATGGCGGATGGACTCATTCAAGTCTTCTGCTCCACAGCAGCAATAGCGTCTTCGGTGCGCACTGTACGGCATCTCTGAGGATGCGCATTATCCACTAGAGTAAACGTGGTGCGAAACCGATCCATGGTTGCTCGAATTACCGACTCTGCTGGGCGATTATGTCGACCGAATATTGGACGAAGCATTATTTTGGTAATAAATTTGCACGATTTGCAAACGTTGTTCAGGAGTAAGTCTATTAATTATGAAATGGCAAACCAAACTGAGCATAAATCAAGTGACAGCTGTCAAAAAGACCATCTCCGAAAAAAGTAGTGACAACTTGAAAACCACACGTCTAAAAAAAACATCCTTTATAATAATTATTTATTTTCTACTATACAGCAGTTTACATTTGTTTAAATCTTGTGGATTTGTGAATCATCAAATGATAACTCATTTTCATTTGATTTACAATATGAATGAGATTAATCTGTAAATAGATCTAATGTTCGTCCTAATTTATCATGCATTACATCACAAATATTCATGTTCGTGGACTGCTAATCTCGTTGACATTTCATACCAATAGCAAAAAATAGATCGACACGAAACACATGTTACTTCGCTTGCCAGTTACATGCTACTTGTCACATCTGCCTTTGTCGTTAAAATCACACCAAACTTATAGCAATGTGGTAAGGATGATAAAGTCATTTTGAAGCTGTCAATAAATTAGAAATTATTCTTCTGGGGACTCATTGAAAATTCAGGAAGCAATATAGTTTTGTAAAAGTGTAGTTTGGCCAAAAATAATGAAGCCAAACTGTGTTTTAGTCAAACTGTAATTTCAACTGGAATTTTGTCAAACCGTAAATGTGCCAACCTGTAGTTTATAGCCAAACTGTATTCTAGACAAACTGTAATTTCACATTCCGTAATTTGATCAAACCGCAACTTCGACTAATATTGTACAGGTAAACCGTAGTTTAGCCAAAACGCAACTATACCTAACTGGAATCATCCAACACGGAATTTATCCAAAACGTATTTTTGTCAAATCGCAGTTATTCATAACCGTAATCTTGTTAAACGCATTTTACTCAAATCGTAATATTCACAACTGAATTAACACATACAGGGTGAGTCAGCTAAGTGTTCCCTATTTCATTTGTTTGTAAAGTCTCAAGTTTTTGTGTCCGCCAAATTTTTGCTGTAAATGCAGTAGCCACTTGAGTTTTTGTTCGCAAAGTTTTATCATTATTGCTCTATTGCTTCCTAATTGGTGACTGAAATAATGATTAATTAATTAATGATTAGTCAAACGACTATTTGTAGGATTTTAAAGGACCTTAAGTGGCATCCTTGATTCAAATTCTGCAGGCAATTTCTGAAGAGGATAAAGCAAACCGATTGGAATTTGCAGAAGACGAAATTGAACGAATGAATGAAAACCCTGGTCATCTGAATAACATCATGTTTTCTGATGAGGCACATTTTCATCTTGATGGTGGATTTAATAGACACAATCATCGGTATTGGTCAGATGAAAATCCCCACTGGATTGCTGAACAATCCTTGCACTCTCCTAGAACGACTGTTTGGGCTGCAATTGGAGATTTTGGATTAATTGGTCCAATTTTCACATTGAAGTGAACCACTCGTGAAGTTTTTGTCTGATCGATTTGAAATTTCGGCAGTAAAAATTCCTTTATATAGTTCATGTTTTGCAAAAATTTCATCACTTTCTGATAAAAATTGCCTAAGTTATAAAAAATCCAAATAGGGAATAGTTAGCTGACTCAGCCTGTACATTCCGTAATTTGACCGCAACTTCGACTAATATTATATTGTCAAATAGTTTTAGGTAAACCGTAATTTAGCCAAAACGCAACTATACTTAACTGGAATAATCCAAAACGCAATTTAAACGCATTTTTGTAAAATCGCAGTTATTCATAACCGTAATCTTGATGCCAAACGCATTTTACTCAAATCGTAATTTTCCCAACTTGTATCTTGTATGTCTTAAATGCAGTTGAGAAGATTACGATTTGAGTAAAATGCGTTTGGCAAGATTACGGTTATGCATAACTGCGATTTGACAAAAATACGTTTTTCCATAAATTCCGTGTTGGATTATTCCAGTTAGATATATAGTTGCGTTTTGGCTAAACTACGGTTTACTTGAAAACGATTTGACAATATAATATTAGTCGAAGTTGCGGTTTGGTCAAATTACGGAATGTGAAATTACAGTTTGTCTAGAATACAGTTTGATTAAATTACGGGTTGGCATATTTATTTTGACAAAATTACAGTTGAACAAATTACAGTTTGACAAAAATACAGTTTGGCTTCATTATTTTTGGTCAAACTACACTTTGACAAAACTATAGCTGTATTTATATAAGTATTTAGTTTTAAAGTTTACATTTATGTTAACGTTTAAGAAAGTTTGAATACATCTAACTAAATACGAGCATTCACAATTCTTGAAAGTGGGTAGTGTGAATGCTTGTATTTAGTTATATGAATTTAAACTTTCTTAAACGTAAACATAAATGTATAAACCTCAAAACTAAATGCTTATGTGAATGAGGCTTATATTTGACTAAATAACCGGACGCCGAAAGTTCAATTTAGCTAGTTAACAGGCATTTTCGCCAGAATTGTTGTCTCAGGATTCTGAAGCTGCAGGAATCCTTGTGTGCACACGAACAGAGCGTAATGTGGAATACCCGCTATAATCAAAGTGAATCTTTTCTTTTCATGGAAGAATTTAAAGATCGCAGACGGCCTTCAAGCCAAATCAACGAACCGGTTTCGCATTTTTAAGCAAAATAAGAGTTGAGTTTATTTGCTGATATATTTTTGCGCTTTCTAAAAGCGCACACAGTCATGTAAATAGCAAAATGGCTGACTGTTCTTACCTCGGTTCTTACTAAAAAAATAAAACTACTGTCTACTAACTGTCTGTCTGTTTTGTAGATTGAGTTTTGTTTTATTTTGGGGCTCAAACGACTTGATCTTGATTGATGATACCCACCGAGCTAAGAGAAATTTTATTGGTTGGTGTTCATTTATTTGTAAAGACATTCTTAAGTTTAAACTAAAGAATTGTATAGATGAAGTTAACAAAGCCAAATTCAGGGGCAGATCTAGGATTTTTTGACGGGACAGGCTCAAAGATTTATGAAATTCAAATTGTGCTGGCGAAAATTTTTGTTCATCCAAAAGGTCAAATGTCCTGAAATTAAATGTTGCCCTGCTAACCTCTTTATACGCGGAAAGTTGTAAAAGCGCATTTCAGGTCATCAAAACGTATGAAATGCGCAGAAATTTAATTAGTAAATTTATGTACAATAAGCGCAGATCGTAACGTACAATAAGCGCATTTTTCGAAAATTAGATTTCTGACCATAACAAGTTAGTCCAGATCGTCTTCCAGTATGATGGGGTTAAGTTCAGGTTAGTATTGATTAGTTTATGTCAAAAAAACGGCGTTCTGTTGGACTCAATTAGGGTTTTGTTAGTATTGATTAGTTTATTTTTTTAAAAACGGAGTTCTGTTGGACTCAATTAGGGTTTTGTTAGTATTGATTAGTTTATTTTTTTAAAAACGGAGTTCTGTTGGACTCAATTAGGGTTTTGTTAGTATTGATTAGCTTATTTTTAAAAAACGGAGTTCTGTTGGACTCAATTAGGGTTCCCTTCTGCGCTTATATAACGTTTATTTCGGCGCTTTTATAAAGTTTATTTCGGCGCTTTTCGTACGTCGATAAGAAAAACTGATAAAGGCCAAATGCGCTTATATAACGCACCCCTTCATACGTGCCTGAATTATTGACTTTAGTATACCGAATAATAGAACTTTTTTTTACTTGTTCATGATTTTAAGCTTCAATTTAGAGCATTAAGCTAATAGACTGGGAGCTCATGACAGGTGATGGTCTCCGATTTCATACAGCATGCCTTTTGGAGGATATAACATGACCCTATGACAAAATATAAAAACGGGTATTAAACCCTTGCACGCTTTCCGGTCATATGGAAAATTGCATTTCCACTTGCATAAAACATTTCTATTCTTGGGCCAACGAGGACTGCATGCCAATTTGGTTATAAGTGTTTTATGACACAAATATTAATTATTTTCATCGACATGCTGTATGAATACGTGACCGTTTGAGCCCTTTGAGATCCTGCGAATCGCATGCCTATAATTTTTAAGACTTTAAATATGTTTATGTTTCTTTTGATATATTAACACTAATTTAATTTGTTATTTTTTGCATCTGGGTTTTCGCATAATTATCTGTACAGATTTATATCTCAATCTATTTTTTTCCATTAAACGAATATAATTTGATACGCAATACAGAAAGACAAAGAATGAGCATCAATGCGTGTCTGGCGAGACAGGGCCGTGTCCAGGGGGGGGATATACAATTGTGCTTTACTGAGTGCCAATGCTTTTATTTTAGAGTTATGGGTGCGTTCACTAAAACCACAAACCGAAACGAGAAGATGTAAAATCAGTCAACAGTGAATCATTATAGAACAGTGCAATAGAATATAGAATCAAGGTATTTTTATTGCGAGGAATATAATGCCGCAAATGTGTATTAATTCTTCTGAATCCTGAAAAAATTACTGTTTTGAATGAGATATAAATTTATCTTTTCTAAGACTCATTGAAGATTCAATTTAGCGGCGCCGCTATTTGGCAGGCATTTTTTTTCTCATATTTCAGAAGCATAGTTCAATAGTTAAAGAATACTTTAGTGAATAAACTGAAAACATTTATAATATAATTTATTTATTTTGATATTTTGAAGTATTTTTAGATGGGTGACCATTCAACACCAGCAAATATAATCTAGCATATTTATACACAAGAAAATGCAAGCACAAGAATATTCAATATATGCGTCATAAAATATCTAGATCAAAAGATTCATTTACAGGAAAATGCAAATCTAGAATTTAAGATTTGGCATAAATGCAAACAGGAAGATGCAAATCCAGAAAACTAGTTTGTCTCTTCACTTCAACACAAGGGGATAAATTAGGTTGAACTGTACTAAATGAAAAAGCCAATACCATACTTGAGTCACACATACTCGGTTTTGATTATAACTTGTATAGATTTGCATCTTCCTGTGTTTGCATTTATGCCATATCTAAAATTATGAATGTGAATGAATCTTTGCCTGCAAGTATTTCGTTACTTATGAATTTTCTAGAATTTAATCTTCTGTAGCATTTAATTTTCTGGTGTTGAAGCATAGCCTTTTCGGATTTCGAATGTCGGTCGTACGCCACTGGCTGTCAACTCTGGCCTGGTCTTAATTTACTCAATTAATATAAATTGGTGTTTCCGGTGTTGGCGACGTGTGACGTCATCACAAAGGCTTACTCTGAAATTAGTTTCATCATCATCACATCACCATGTGATGGAATATCAAATTCACTTTGTATATTGTAGTAATGGTTCATGCGGTTACCGTTACCCTATTAATATGTAATTGATATAGGGCACAAGAGATTAAGCGGCCCGTGTACGTTTTTCCGGATTCCTAAAATACTCTCGATTTCGCTTATTTTTCTATTCCACTCTACGGCTGCCTGAAACCAGCCCGAAACTCGTACTTTGCCGCATCCTAGCAATGCAATGTCATTTTGAATTTAAAAAATACTGTAAAAGTGTTTTCGTTGCGAGTAAACTGTTAGTTTGTTATTGACTTCAAGGTAATGTTTTTATAAACATTTAATATAAGATGTGCCTTTTTAAAAATACATTTCTATCCTGAGATATAACCGTGTAAAGTTTGCATAAATTGGAAATTTTTATAATCATGTACAATTTTGTTATTAAAATTTTAAAATGTCACAACTGTTAATTGATCCTTTAAGTATATAATCCTTGTTGAAATAAAATTGTACCATTCTTGTACTGGCCACAAAACACTCATACGTTAGTACGTTTTCTGCAGGATTTTAGGAGGTAGACGGGCCTCTTAAAATGTTTAATTTAAAGCTAAACTACTAAATACTCGATTTTTTAAAGACAATATTTAATTATGACATTTTTAACGAATTATAAAGTTGAGCATATGAAATGTGCGTATACTGTACTTCACATTTTGCTGTTTTTAATATTAACCCATTCAGAAGCCTTCAAAATATTAAGCAATTTAACAATCAAAATAATTATCTTGTTATCATGATATATTACAACATTATAGACATCATGACATGGCATATGAATAGAAGAAAAATAGGCTAATTTATTTACCTCAACTTTTTTCGTTCAATTAGCACATTTGAATTACAAATCAGATAAGAACCATAAGTACATTTTTAATCTAAAAATGCTTAGTTATTATTAAAATCTAAATTACTAAATTGCGCTGACACACATAATTAGTACATTTGTTCGTGAAATTAAATTAATTTTTCTTCATTTATGAATTTATGTGTAATAAAGATTTCTATTTCATGGCCCATAAAAAACGTAATTATTTCTTCCATGCTAATTTAACTTATGTTACGTTGCGTATGTTAAATATGTGAGCCTTTCACACCCAAGAGGGTAGAGAACGACATAAAGCCCTGAATCCTAAAAAAATTACTGTTTTAAAGCTATCAATGAATTTGAAATTCTTCTTTTCCAAGACTCATTGAAGATTCAATGTAGCTAGGATTATTTTTTCATAAAAGAGTCCTTGTGTGAACAAGGCTTCATTTAAATTAACCACAACTGCGAACCGAAGGCGTAAACAAAATCATTCATCTTGTAAAACTCATTTAAAAATTCCTTTCTGCGCATTATGGTCCATCCGCTTCTGCTTGCTAGCTTTCAACGCAGTCTTTAGCTTCCATACACACAAATTCTGCTGTTAAAATAACCAAGACCCTATTTATAACCGCCCGCCAAATATTTCAAATCGTTCGCTAAATAACACACATAGATGTCTCTAGCAGTAGTTTATTTTTACCCCTGTGAGCAGTCAATGTTCTTAAACGCATGCGCTTGCTTGATGAAGCAAATGTGACTAACTTGTTTGTAAGAAGTTACACATGAAATTGATAATAATTAGTGATTAATAAAGTGTTATACATATCTAAGTGTATTATTATATTGTTCTGCCTAAAATGGTTAAACTAGAAGAGGATTTAGAGGAATACGAGTGCCCAATGGGGTATTTACTAGTAAGTTGTTTTTGAGGTTATTTTATGTTTAGGTAGTGTGCTTTGATTGTTTATTGTGAACAGGATGGTCCTTTTTGATCAAATTTGGTTATATTTGTGTAATTAAAGGCTTGATAACTCAATATGTTCTAAATAAAGGTAATGTTTATGTTTACGCCTGGTGGAAGGAAGTTGTGAAAGTAAAACAATGAAAGGAAACAGCAATTTAAGCACAATTCATGGCTGTTTTGTATTGCTATATTTAAATTTAACGGTCGTGAGTCAAGTTATCGGAATGCTATAGGGTAGAGTTAACTCTTTTTGAGAAAATGGTTTTTCTTTTTGTTTTGGCACAAGGTACAAACTGGCAAAGTTATTAACCCGTCGTGCAATTTCAGTGAAAAAAATTGAACTTGGCAGCGGTTGAAGACAAAGTTTAGTATTTTTGTGAATATTAGAGTCAGTAGAGGATACATAATGGATTCTGGTTCATTCGCCTACAGCACACGTGTCCTGTGGGCTTTGATTCAAGATCACGATCAAGAACTTTTTATTTTTATGATATTCTTATTTCGTTTCGCTCAAACACATTATCAAACAATTAAGTGCACGTTATTGACTACAGCACTAGCTTTGAAAGAATTTTATAGACAAAATAAAATATCTTATTGATTTTAAATAATTTTAAATGGATCATACATTAAATGTATAAATTTTAAATTGGCAAGCAATATTCATCGAGCGGACATAAATTATCAGCAAATTTTTTGGCAGAAACCGCTTCGCTATCTTGAAAGGAGAAAAATACATTTTCATAGTTGCTTGGATTTTAATAGCGGTACATTATTAAATTTTCAAAATTTGATTTTTTAAAATTTCGACACCCGAAAGGGTATTTAAGAGATTTAAAAAGATTATATATATATATATATATATATATATATATATATATATATATATATATAAAATTTAAAATGTGGGACGTTTCTTGAAAAAATAGCGATGTACCGCTGTAGAGACACTCAGCAGAGATAATGTATGTTTTTTTTGAAAAAAATATTCCAATCGACAAAAGAGTTATTGGTAAACTACGAATGGTTTTTGGACTTTTCTTTATTCAAAACAAGTCCGGAAAATCGACAAAGACAATAAATACAGCTTACTTGATTTAATAACTAAACGGACAAACTTGAAGTTGTCTAACTGAGTCATATTTACACTGTGTAAATACGAGAAAATTATCACTAGATTTTTTTTGCGGTAAAATTAAATTTAACCTGTTAGCGGGAAAACTCGATACAAAGATAGAGAACATTCGTTTGCTTACATTACAAAGTTTGTGTGGTGTCAAACTGGTGTTGCATCAGCCAATCAAAAACGATCAGTTTTAGCATTCCAACTTCAGATTTGTCCGATTAGTTTTTAAATAGAGTATAGTATCCTATTACCAAAATTTGGTTGATAAAGCAAGTTTTTTTAGTAACTACACGCTCATTTGAAAGGAGCCTGGTTGAAAAAATAATATTTAAATTTCAAAGGTCGTCGCACCAAGACGAATCGGTCGAAGTGGTTGGTTTCCACTATAATAACACCTACTTGAGAATAATAAAATAATGAGTGATGTTGTTGTTTCAGCACATGGTGCAGACAGGCATGTCGACGCCGTACGGCGCGGCGGTGCAGTTCCCAGCGGCGGGGACAGTGACGAACGGGGAGGCGGCCACGGTGAAGGCAGAGGCGCTCCCAGCAGCAAAGCCAGAGCCCGGGAACGCGATGCTCCCGCCGCCCCCGGCAGTTGCACCGGCGGGCCCACCGTACAGCCCGCCGCCCGGGCCCCCGACCACTGCTGGACAACCCCCGCAGCCGCCGCCCCCCCAGCCTGGGGCCCCGCAGCCGCCTGACCAGCAGCAGACCACCGTCAGCATTGTGAGTCCACGACGATCTCCATAACATATATATATATATATATATATATATATATATATATATATATATATATATATATATATATATATATATAGAGTAAAATTCAGATATCTAGGACCCTGAGCTGCTCGAGAAGGCAGAGCTTGTCATGTACTGTCCGTTTTACTAGCTAGCGAGTTATGCTACGCTGCACTTCACTTAATTTTCAAACAAAACTAAAATATTACTCAATCACAATCAATTACAAAATTCACACCGTTACACGAAGCAAAACACTACGAACGTCAACATGAGAATAACACACATATTGAAGCTGATGTTCTGTAGAACAGACAGTAGTTTCCTCTTATTTATCATCTATGCCCCTCTGTTTCTATGACGAGAATTCGTACTTCGCGCAAGGGTTCTACTTAAATGAATTTACCTCTATTAAAAGTGCTTCCACCATGGAGCCCTCCATTTTGGATGTATTGGCAGCATTGCTAACCCCATAATTATTAGTGTCTTTTAGTTTTTATGTTGCCTGAAGTTAGTGACTTCTGTAACGATACTTCACGTCGGGTCGTCGACAGCCGTTTTTATTTTATATTTTTGTCGTTCGGTTTGATCGTCTTTTTCAGTGTTTTTGTTTTATCCTTTTTTGGTTTATTATTTTTATTTAAAATGCCCGCCAGCAATACAGGCAAACGCTAAAATGAAAGACTAGATTAAAATGAAAGACACTAGATATGGGGTTAGCAGTGTAGCCAATTTACCCAAAATGGAGGGAAGTACATCTCTGTGGTGATCGTCCTTTCCGTTATTTTATATAGTTCAGTGGTCCAAAGATTAAAATCAAAATGAAATCATTGCTTATAAGGTTTATTCAAATGATATTATATCGGTCAAATAATTTGAAAAGCAACAACAACAATATAGAATGTACCACAAAAAAGATTGTAATGTAATAATTTTTCCAATAATTGAATATCAATACATAATACAATAACTGTGGCACATTTATGATATTATAATAATTGCACAGTTTTTGTTTACAATATGAATGTTATAAATGTAGATATTATCATGCTTCATGTCAGTAGTCAATGCTTTTAAAATCTAAATGTTTCATGTACCCACCTAATAACGTAACCGTATGAGCATAATAATAGCTTTAACAACATTATAGATGCGTTATGCGATACATATTACGAGATATTATCAGCACTTTCAAATAATATTACTAAAATCGAATCATTTAAAATAAAGCCGTACTCACAGCCCGAAATTTGGTGAAATTCAACGAAATTTGTGAAGTCTGTCATTATAACACTCACTGAAAAACAAATTTCAGATTATGAATGCGGCTTTAAGTTGCATGAAAGAACTCATTGATGGTTGTTAGTGATATACTATCTTGTTTTGGGGAATGAGTTCAAATAAAATACTAGAAAATTCATATACAGGAAAATGCATGCACAAGAAGACTCATATCTAGAAAATTAATAAGTAATAAAATACCTGCACCCACGAAAATTCAGTCTAGAATAAATGCAAACACAGGAAGATGCAAATCTAGAAAAGTTATAATCAAAACCGAGTATATGGGACTCAAGAATGGTATTGAGTTGTTCATTTAGTTCAGTGCAACCTAATTTGTCCCCTGGTGTTGAAGAGACAAACTAGTTTTCTGGATTTGCATCTTTCTGTGTTTGCATCCTTCTATGTTTATGTCGAATATAAAATCCTAGATTTGCAGTTTCCTGATGAATCTTTTAATGCAGGTACCTTTCCACTTGACAAAATAAATCCCCAGAACATTTCAAGAATGTGAACATGTCGGTTTGTTGCTTGCTATTTTTGCCCATAACATCCTAGCAATTGCTAATGTCCGTCTTTAGTAACATTATCTATGTAACATCCCAATGTTAGTAATATCCCAATTAGGCATCCCATGTAATTCTCTGAGATGTTTGTATTGATCGTAGTCAGGATGTGGCTTAGACTTACGTAGTATCACTTAAAACGATTCTCTACTGTGACAAAAAACAACCAAAAACATGGATTTCGCGCGCCTCTCCATAGCATTTATTGTTTTGCTAAATATAATAATCTAAAGATATTGTTGAAGATAAAAATCTACAAAATGCAAGATGCAGAATTTTAAAATTTTGCTTTAAAATCGAAATTATGTTAATATAAATTTTGACAATATTTGTTATTTTTTAAACACAAATATCTTCTATTTTAAAACAAATTTAAATAATTCGATCGATTATTTCGCAGATCCAAGCTTTGTTGGCAACATAATAAAATTTGAAGTTAATTCACTTATAAATAAAAGCTGCACAGTGGCGCGCGAAAACCTTACAAATATGGGTGCCAAAATGTTTTCCCCTCAAACATAAATTATTTGTTATATTGATGTTTAACAAAACAATAAACGCTATAGAATAGCGTGCGGAATCAATGTTTTTGACTGTTTTCATCTTAAGTAAAAGAATAATATATTTTTAAACATACCGTGACGATTGATGTCAAGTGATTGTGCATGCATCCTCTACTCTGTTGTCTTCTGTCCACTTCTGACTGTATGGTTCTTTAGACGGGGGTGTTGCAGCAGACGGAGCCCGAGGCGGGCGGCGTGTCCGGGTCCAGCAGCACGAGCGGAGGGACCCCCGTGACCACTGCAGCGGGCGCTGTGCCCCCATCAGACGCCGTCACAGCGGTGGCACAGCCGCCGCCACCGCAGCAAGACATCTCTAAGAACCAGCCCAAGCGGCTGCATGTCAGTAATATTCCCTTCCGGTTCCGGGATCCCGACCTCAGAGCCATGTTTGGGGTGAGTCAGGTGAAGATATAATCAGTGGTTCATTAGTCAGTATTTAATATCATTCTTTAACTATGTTACAAATATGTTTAAAGCCCGTTTTACATTTCAAATTGTGTAGTGTCATACAGCAAATTTTGTGAAATATCGCATTGCTTCGTAAATTCTCTGAAAAAATAGATAAGCGCGGCTGTCAAATTATTATTATATCACAAACTAAATATTGTAGGTAGGTATATAAAATTGTCTCAGTATAAAACAGAGTTCATTAAAAACAAAGCAATTTATTGCTCAAGATATTGTTCAATTTGTTGCGCAATTTCTTGTTCAATATTTAGCGTAGTGTAAAACGGCCATTAAGCCTCATTCACATAAGCATTTAGTTTTAAGGTTTACATTTATGTTTACGTTTAAGAAAGTTTAAATTCCTATAACTAAATACGAGCATTCACACTTCTCACTTTCAAGCACTGTGAATACTCGTATTTAGTTAGATGTGTTCAAACTTTCTTAAACGTAAACATAAATGTAAACCTTAAAACTAAATGCTTATGTGAATGAGGCTTTACACAGGTTAAAGAATAATTAGGTTTACGTTTTTCATTGACTATCGTGGTCAGAAGTTGTGTTAGTTCGTAGGTGTTCCTAGGTGTCTCTGCTGGTCACGCCTGATACGAATAGACTTGTTTAGTGTGACGTCACTTTCTGGTTCCAAACAAGAAAATGGCCACTCGTTGCTAAGGTAGTTGCTATGCTAGTTGATAAAACAGTTTGGTTTGACAATCAAAAATCATTTATAAAATAATTTATTACCGAACTAAACTTTATTACGTGTTTTTAAGCCACTTTAAAACAATTAAATCTCAAAATAAATTTAAAGACGCAGTTATTGTCAAACGGCAAACGTCAAACCAGCCTGTTTTACCGACTTGCATAGCAACGGTCTTAGCAACGAACCAGTTTGGAACCAGTGTGACGTAACCACTAAACAAGTCTATTCATTCTGTCACTTGCTGTCACTGAATAGTGTTTTTGAAATTTAATGATTTGTGCGTTATATAGTGATATAGAAACACTATATGTAAATAACAAAGAACACGTAAGCTTGTTATTATATTATAAAGAAACAGGTAAATATTGTTGTGAAGTGTTTCAGAAAAATTGTCAATGTAGATATAGGTTATTTTAATTTTAGGAGAACTGAGTAAAAATCCACATGTTTTATCAACTGAATAATGAAGATGAATAGATGCACTACGAGGCTGTGTTCATATATTGTGAAATTATTTATTTATAACGACGATCTCCATCGTAGAAAATGGAAGATTTTCAAACACGTTTTGTCATATTTTCGATCTAAAGTTAAATTATGGAACATAGCCGCTTAGATATATCTAAATTACAATTTTAGTTACTATTTATAGTATTAAAGTGTATTTTTACATTTAAATCAGTGTCAATATAGGACAGCCAGAAATATTACACATTCTGACCGCTAGAAAAGATCATGTTGGCAAACCTAATTATTCTTTAACCGTTTAAATATTCATTATCTAAATTATACAATGTGTAAAGATTGTCCGCAGAGAGTCACACAAACCTACAAAAAATAATGTTTAATAGTTTCCAAGATCTTTAAACTATATGTGGACTACAAAATATGAATAATATTAAACTGACTTATGGAACACGCTAATAATGTATAATTAAACTTTCAGATAATAAATTAAAATACTAATTTAAAATATTAATGAATCCAATTTAAAACGTATTTATAAACTTATGGTTTCAATCATTTTGGCTTACGCCAAATGCAAATAAATTTATCCGTTTAAATAACTGAAATAACAAATCCGGATTCAATTTCATTTAATGGTTCATAAAATGCGTGCATTTTAGTTTACGCTATAAAATATTTATGTGTAATTTATATTAAACTGGTCACATTTTCTGTTTCAGCAATTTGGTCCTATTCTTGATGTAGAAATTATTTTTAACGAACGAGGATCCAAGGTAAGCATCGAGACAAATTGTTTTTATTTATCCACATTTTATTTGAGAAGTACTTCCAAAAATGACAGCAACACATAATAATTGTTGAGTAACTTAATGTGTGAATTGATTTTTTACTTTGACATGGTTTCACACAAAAATACTTTGCAGTCATTTTTGTAATAAGTACTGGATTAAACATCATCCATACTTATGAAATATTTTTTCAATTTGGCCCCTTTTTGCACAAGTATATCAAATTAAAAGTTTTTCATCAAACCAACAACACTTTCATGTTATAGTTTATATTTATAATAGGGTACAAATTTTTTAGCTGATAGTTATTAAGTCTTTTAATTTGGTATAGTTGATTGCAACCAATATCGAGCTTAAATATTCACATTTTACCAAAATTTGTAACACTAGTTCACTTCTATACCATATTCACACATAATAGTCTATATAATATTCAAAATAAATTTATTTGTTGTTTGTGTGTCTGTATATAATTGTTTCTCTAGTTGGAAATAGAATATTGTAAAAAATATTTAATTCATTTAAAAAACATTTAATATAATCGTTGGACAATCGAACCAGACATAGCATTCAAAATTTATTAATTATTCAATATGAAAAGGTTTTTGATTGATATAAACGATTATAACAATCGATAATACAGTAAACTTTAATTGTAGAATTAATGTTTACTGAGTAAATGTGAATATTTGAGCTCAGAACTATGGCACACCGATGAATGACAATATTTTGTGAATGGATATATTGATGAAGCGTTCAGATCTAATTTATGATTGTTATTTGTCGGTGTGTGACAGTTCGCCCCTCTGGTAAATTCTATGTCCAATCCGAACCGAAACCAACCGTTGTCACCCGTTTACATTATACTTCACTGCAGGATCTATAGACTTGGTTATGTCACTACTTACTATGTTACTACTGATTGAATTGAATTGAAATGATCTGATATTGATATGATATGAGACTGTTGCTTACTCTAGGTGCTTCCTTGTGTGTTCTGTGCGCACTTGGGGCGCTAAGCGCTCATCGGTGTACTATACGAGTAGCCATACCAATTATATTCCAACTCTGTTTTCAAATCCACACTGAAAATTTGCTGCAGTTATCCACATAATTATTTTAACGAAATATCAATTGTAGAGCATTCATAACTTTGCATCTTATTTTTAGTTTCTTGTATTAAAATAAATCCTGATTATCTGGTTTACTATACAACAAAGCAGATAATACAAGTAATCAACTATTTATTGTAATCAAATCAAACGATTTTTGTATTCATATAATCCACATTCTTTGTTGTAATCGTATCGATATTATTGTTATGAACCAAATATTCTTTACTTCAATAAAGTTAGTGTCGTTTTGCTATAAACTAATAATTTTAGTTATTTTTAATTGTTACATTGCTAGTTAAATTATATTTTATTTTATTTTGCTGATTAAAAGACATTTTGTTTGTTATTCAGATGTATCATGTATGCTCTACAATTTGAAATATTGTTTGATAAAATAATTTGGAAATCAACTGCAAGTAGAATAATTTTCTATGTATATTTTTAAAATAGAGTACTAAATATATGCGTTAAAAGGTGCAAGGATAGATGATCTATAATAAAATGTGTTAAAAAAATATCATTACTTGAAATTTTAAATGCTCAATTTTCAATACGAATTATCTTCGTTTTAAATACATTCAAAACCATTTAAATTTCACTGTAAAATATTTATATATAATTATTTGGCAAAATTGTTTAAATTAGTAATTAATTCGTGTATGTTATACACGTATGCCAATTAAATTGTTCGTGTTTTACGTGTTTCATCAAACAAAAATATAAATTACAATTATGTACAGAACATGTATTTATTTCTAATTAGGTACACATGATGCGAAATTGATACAAAGACAATAAATTCAATACGTGGTTGGTTTATTCATTTAAATACAAAATAAATGTTTCAATTGTAATTTAAAACATTTGTTTGAATAGTCAAGTAATTATATTTATTTTTAATACATTTATTATAAAAGAAGCTTCATATTGTGTTATCTATTTTTTGATAAATAAATTAAGATTCATTAAATAAAAAATATATCGCGCTTTTTAATTGTAAAATATGAGATCATATATTTCAAAACCAAAGTCACAACAAAATGGTTTATTGTAATATGCTTTTTACTTTGAATTTGGAAGCAAGAGATGCGCTTAAATAATAAAAATAAAAACAATCTACAATATGTTGGTCAGTTCATCTGATTCTTGTACCGCTACGCATATAACTTCTACCTCGACTGAAGCCTCATTCACACAAGCATGTTTACGTTTAAGAAAACTTGAATACATGTAACTAAATACGAGCATTCACAGCGCTTGAAAGCGGAACTGTGACTGTTCGTATTTAGTTAGATGTATTCAAACTTTCTTAAGGGTATCGACTCCACGTAGCTCTAGCAATTTTTAAAATGCTCACGAAATCAAAGTCATAAATTTATTTACAGACGAAGAGTTACATTTTCTATAAATCTCTTAATCATAAGATAAAGCATGTAACACTTTTTTGGTAATTTTTAATTGATGGCAAATATTTTTCAGAATTATTTCTCAAACATCTACACTTGTTTGAATAATGCAATGAGTAAAGCAGAAACTGCTACACGGAGTTGTGTGAATGGGGCTTCTCGACAACGTTGCACCTAGGCTTGTGTGTTACCGACTGGACTGACAGTGACAGTGACATGAGATTTGACTCACTTTGACGGTAGTTGTAAGTTGGCGCCTGTTGTTTTGCTAGAGCTAGTCCAGTGTTGAATGCCAGTTCTCAGTGTCAATCGGTTCATTCGTAAAGTCGGTATGAAACCAAACCAACTCAAATCGTGGTGATTAACAAAGACACACCATCCACCATTGTAGTAGAGCGTATAGGCTGGGTAGCAGTTGATGAGATTGTTGTCGTGTTTTGTATTTGGGTTCGATTCCCTTCTTAAAATGGTTGGCATGAGCCCCATATGCCTAACATGCTTCAGATTTAAATATTTTTGTGTCAAGATTGTCATTGTCTTGTACATTGAAACACACTACGAATTGGACTATACAGTAACAATATACAAGTATATTATAATAATTTAAATGTTATAAATTATTATTTCTATCAAAATTAACTAGCCATGTTATTATTTAATAACATTTTTATTATTTTATTTACTTTGCTTCTACTATTTTATTACTTTATAGTAATAGGAAGAATAAAACAAAAAATCTGGTGATATTTCTATGCTTGTGATTGACATTTATATGTCAGATTGTTGTGTTTTGTTTACTGTCAAAATGACATTTTTGAAAATTCATTCTACAAGATGATTATAATTTAAAATTCGTTCTAAATAAATACCAGTATAATTAAATAACTTGTGAATTACGGTTTAGGTGATTTGGAAACTTCAAAATTTGAAATTTAACGGAAAAGAAAATTCTAGTAATATTTTGAAATTTTTAAGAATGTTGATTTTGTTTTTACTCTTCCTATTAGTTTAAAAACAAACTATGTAAATACAATGTGTAGGTATTATTTTTCTACATTTTTTGTTAAAAGAATTTTAGTAATCTGCATTCATTTTAAGCCCATGGATAAATACAAAAAAATTAAAGGGCCCTAATTTATGAACTTGGTAGTTAAGTTTTTTTTAAAATTTTATTCAATTCAACGTTTTAAAGTTCTATAATTAACTCCATAGCAACAACTGTGTATATTTCGGTGAATTAATTTTTTTTTAAATCACAACACATTTTTAAATCATTCTGACGATTGAAACTCACGGGTAATCATGGTTTCTATAAAATTCTTTGTTCACTATAAGTATTAATAGACACATTTTTATTTATTTTTAATGTTTGAAACATATTACATAACTGTTGGGCCCCCATATGGCAACATTTCTGTCATAATGAGTGATTTTCTTGTCTCTATCTTGAATTTGTAGGCGACAACAATTCTCTCTGTCATAATGGGTGATTTACTTAGTTGATCTGACTGCTACCCAGTGTGTCACAGGTTTGACTGGCTTCCTAGACGCATGCGATCCTTGTTAGTGCAATTCAGCATTGACAAGTTGGTTGGGCATTGCAACGTTTGTACTCTGGTTCTGTTAAACGTTTGTACTAATCACAACAACGTTGTTATTCTTTATCCCGTATGTGTAGATATTACAAAAGTTACGCCTAATGCTTCGCACTTGTTAACGATCTCTGTTTCTTACCTCAGAATATTATACATCGGTTATATTGTATTAGACGTCGCACTATTTACACTTATTATCTACCTCAATATGATCAAACCAAATATTCAACTAAAACTACAAATTTTCCTAAAAAGTCAATTGGATTTTAAAAATGTCCAATTTTAGTTTGCTTAAGCGGCCCGTCTACGTTTCGTCCGAATTCCTAAAATACTCTCGATTTTGCTATTTCTATTCTACTACTACGGCTGCCTGAAACCAGCCCGAAACTCGTACTTTGCCGCATCCTAGCAATTCAAAGTCAATTTATAGTTGAAAAATACTGTAAAAGTGTTTTCGTTGCGAGTAAACTGTTAGTTTATTATTGACTTCAAGATAATGTTTTTATAAACATTTAACAGAGAAAGAATGGATCTACAGATGTGCTTTTAAAATCAGGAGATATAACCATGTAAAGTACAATAATGTACAATATTTTATTAAAATTTTAAAAAGGCACAACTGTTAGTGTTAATTGATTCTTTAAGTAATCCTTGTTGGAATGAAATTTTACCATTTTTGTACTGGCCACAAAATACTTGCTATATTAGTACATTTTATGCTGGATTTTAGAAGGTAGACGGGCCTCTTAATTAAAACATTAATTTTTCAATCTATCGCGCCTTATACCCAACTTGGGTGTGGCAGCCTCACATTATGAGTCATCGATAAAAATATTAAAGTTTCTTTCATGATGAATTAAAAATTATGTTTTTCAAGACTCATTGAAGATTCAATTTAGCTCCGCCATTTTTGGACTGGCAATTATTTTTCTTAAGTCCTGTTCACACATGGATTCTTTGAGGATATGTAATTATTATTAGTGTTTTAGAAAAACCATGGTTGCACCACTGTTAACTATTCATATGTTGACTAAAATTTAATACAATAAATTATTTGATTCACAGTAATACATTTGAAGAATGATTTATAAGTAGTGCGACGTCTAAGGTTGTATCATTTACACAAAAAATCAAACATGAACAAATTTCCTTTTGTATGTCGGTCCGCGAATGTATTGTACAGTCTTCTACTAAACAGTTATTAGTGTTAGTAAACAATGATAACAACTGACATCACTATCACTGGATTGTATGGCATTGTGATCTGATCTGATCTGATATGATTCTGATCTCTGACTTGTTAGGCAGTAAACGTTTATAAATGTGCAAGCAACAAACTAGGCTAGGCTAGGTGACTGATTTAACTTACTACCCCTAAACCTTGTCTTGCGTTCTTCCAACCACATCACATCAAGAGATAGAATCATCTAGAACATTCTCAGTAAGATAATTAATTATTTTAATATGTTGGAACAAAAATATTTGCCAGCTGTATACTTTATTATCTAAGTTATATTAAAGGAGGTTGGTCACCTTAATTAAAATGATTATGAGAGACTGAAATTTATATAGTGCCTTTATTACACTATTGAGATTCTAAAAAAATAATTTAATATTCGTCTATCCGGTTTTTAAATAATTGAACGTTGAAATTACGCTCGTTTTACAAGGACTTTTATGGTAATTCACTAAATCTTTGTTTTGCATGCTTTAAACTATATGATAAAATAAAAAAAAATTATAGAACTTGTATTAATATGTCCTATAAACCTTTAAAAATATATTCGTGAAGATTTTGTGTACTTTTTCTAAACCATTTGCCAGTTATTTAAAAAATGCAAGCATGCCAAGCATTTTTTGATTAGTGAATTAGTAATTATTGTAAAAATATATTGAAATATCAGACAACACGCGTTGAGCGAATTTTGCTTTACATTATCAAAAATATTTACCTCCAAGGCTACTTAAAGTTTAATTTACTTAAAATATATTAAAGATATATTTAAAGTTCATGTAACTTTAAATATATCTTAGAGAATGAAGTATACAGCTAGCAAATATTTTTATTGTTTGCTCTAATTACTATAAACGACTTTACCCCTGTGTAAATCCACCTTTATTTTTAACAACTGTTTCAATTCGTTGTGGCATAGTATCTACAAGTCCTAAACATACTTTTCCGGAGAAAAATATTCTACAGTCTGATTTTTCAAATTAATTTTTTACACTTCCATAAAATTTCGACTGTTGATTTGATTTGAGATCGTGTAAAATATATTGCAGTTTTCAATAAATATAAGATACAGTACATTGTACTTTTATTTTGACTTTTATTCAAACTTTTGTTCAACAAAAAACGATTTTTTTACGTCTCGTGGGTAAAGTGCAGTATTCTACTCTTGTGCAATGTAATGTGGTTGGAGAATGATTGTACCCTCTTTCTCATTCATGATTTTTGTCTTTAACTGTAACGATAATGATGATGACTTTGAATATGATTCTGATGATGGTATTGGAACACTTGTATAGTAGAAATATCCGAAATGCAACTGTGTACTAGGTACTGCTTACCTTGAGAGATATAACATAACATGCATAAAATACTTTTCATTTTTTATCATTCATTTTATTAGGGAGGTATCCATCGTTGAACATTCTAAATTTCTTTAAAAATAACAAAAAATACATTCAGACTGTAATTATTATTTATTTATATCCATACATTATAATCTGTTCAACAGTAAAAAGAAATTGGTCGTTCAAAATTTTTCAATTTAGTCAATTTAATTATTAAAATAATAAATATTACGATGGATGTTTTTCTAATCTTTATCCTTATGATCGTCGTTAGTAATGACTGTCTCTATTTGATGTCATAGTTGATGATTTAGTCCCCGGTGGCCATTTTGTTTAGATCCCTTACTTTACAACTATATTTTTGTCAAACTTTAATAAAAAAAATCATTACAATCTTACAATACTAAATATTAATGCAAAATATCAAGCTTATAGTTTATTAAAGTTTGAATACTTTTTTGAATAGGTTGTAAAGTGATTTTTTTAAATTTGTATATATGTGTCAAATGGATATTTATGCTATTTGATACGAAAATTTTAAATTGTTACATACATTTAGTAATACTATCATTATGTTATTCAGTTAGTACTTTTAGATAATTTTTTATGGTATTACTATTTTTATGTTGCTCATTATATCGTACTTTAACCAAAAATCAAATTATACAATTTTGATTCAAACAAAGTTAAATACATTAATATTTATGGAATAATAAAGTACTTTTTGGAATAGCTGGCCGCCATGTTGTTTAAAAAACGACAGTAAATACTAAAATAGTCTCTATAATATACCTAAACAGATATTTAATATTTTCTAATAAGTTTAGTTTTAATGGGTCCAGTCATTTTCGAAAAAACAATGTTTTTATTTATTAAAATTAGTTTACAATACAGACAGATCAGTTAATATTTTAAGCAATTTAAATATTTTGTAGCAAATAATTTGATTTTTGGTTAAAGTTAGATTAAAATTTCGAAACAACCTAACACGGCCCAGCACTTTACACAAGTCTCATGTTTCGATTGCCTTAAAATCTTTACATTCATTATGTAGGTACTACATAATTTATTTCGTCAATCCTTTCAATCAATTTTTTAAAATTAATACTTGAAAATAAAAATATTGTAAACATTTGCGGTTTTAATATTATTACTTAATTTAATTTACATGTTGTTCGTATTATATCTAAAACTTGTAATAAATGCAATTATAATCTCGAATATTTAACATCACTCAATGACTGCTGCCACTTTGACATTGACAGCTGTCACTTTGACATCGCCAACGATAAATTTATGGTTGCCACAGCAGATTTTATAAAATCCTTTTTAATCTACTTCTTCATTTATATTTATATCCTAAAGTTATCTTTTATGCCTAGTGCACACGGAGAAACATTTTGACATGTTTCCTGAAAAAAGTTTCCGGAAACTTCAAAGTTTTAACGGCGCCTATAAAAATGAGGCGTTTTCAGGAAACGTAGTGAAGTGCAACTAATTTCTTATTTGTCAAATCGTCAAATGTAACATGTGATCATAAACATATTTATTGTTTCTCAAATAAAATCTCCACTTTCTGGAAACTTTTTTCAGGAAACTTGTCAAAATGTTTCCCCGTGTGGTATAAGATCACTTTTTTATCTTATACCCAGTTCACACAAGGAAAGTTTTCAGTAAAAATTTTCTTGAAAGTAAAACAAGTGCTAGGAGCTGTCATAAATAAAAACTGTCAATGACGTTCATAATTATTTTTATTAAATATATTTAAGATCACTAGCTGTAATATATTTGAAAGAAATAATTAGTTTCCTCCACGGTTTCCTCGTATGACCGCTATTGACAGATTAATATTATGACAGCTCCTAGCACTTGTTTTACTTCAAGAAACTTTTTAGTAAAACTTTCCTCGTGTGAGCAGGGCGTTAGAAAAGACAATATTTTTGGAATTTGGTTATTTATTGTAGTGACATTGTACATAATGAATGTATTGATAGAATAAAGAGAAGTCCTGCCCTCTATGATTTGTTACTTGACTACTGCATCATATGACTACTTATGATATATACAACAGATATAATGATGATATATACTATATATGTTGCACGTTGTTTTTGAGCGACGCTGTTTTATAATGCATGTTTTGTCTGTCTTTGCATGCAGGGTTTCGGTTTTGTAACATTCGCAAATAGTGCTGATGCGGACCGCGCACGAGAGCGACTTCACGGCACCGTGGTTGAGGGAAGAAAGATAGAGGTGTGCATGTACTGATCAGATATCATTATTATATGATTTACCTGTCTACATGTCTGTGGTAGCACTTCATTTTAACTTATATGTAACAAGCAACAAACAATTACAGTCCAAACAACCCCATATCCCCCCACCTACATCCCATCCCCCAGTATTCTTTCATTATTATTACTACAACTCACCATATTCTATTTGCTACAAACCAATTACTGCTTCATTCAATTGCAGACAACCTTTTCCTACCACGAAGTATAATTAGACAGAAGATGACACTGTTGAGTTTGTTTTTACTCCGAAACAATCAAATTTGGTGATGTTAGTGGCGAGCTGTCAGTTTAAAATTTAAAAAGATATTACTTCCATTCCATTCTACCAAGATTCTGAATCTGGGAAAAGAAAAGTTTTCTTTCTAGTGAGATTTACCTGCTAATTAAATCTCCAATGATTCTTGGAACAGAAGAATTTATTCATTGCTTCAAAACCATGAGATTCAGATTCTTCAAACTTCTTTTCCTGGATTCTTTGAAGATTCTACCAAGATTCTGAATCCTGGAAAAGAAGAAGTTTCAATATTCTGAATCTTGAAGCAACCAATAAATTATAAATTCTTCTTTTAAAGACTCATTGAAGATTCAATTTAGCGGCACCGCAATTTAACAGGTAACTCTCACTAGAAAGAAGAAAACTTCTTTTCCAGAATTCAGAATCTTGGTGCGCAAACAGGACTTTATAATTTTAATTTAATTTTTATTCAATGCTTCTAACTCAGACCACCAATTTAGTTGATTACAGATTAAAAATTTGTGACATGGTCTACAATAATCGAGAATCATCTCTTGTCTTTATACCTCGTGATTTTAATTCTTAAAAAATTACTGGAATTCAGTCAGTTATAATAATTATAATGTAAATTAAACTAAGAAACAACTATTGACAATCGTTTAGGTTGTTAATTTAATTTCATAATTTCTTAATTTAGTGTCTGCATAATAAATTATTGTGCCTGAACTTTAAAAAAATACAATAAAAAAATAATGTTCATGTCTTTTACCCAACTTGGGCGCGGCAGCCACACATACTTTAAATCATCAGCATAGATATTTTACTCTTTAATTAATCCATGATGGTTTTGTACAGTTTAAAATAATACTAAACTATCTTCAGGTTATTCAAAATTCATTTATAAAACTCTTGATCCGATGGAAGTGGCAAATAGAATATGGTTAAAAAATGGGTACTGGTTAAAAAATGAATATATTGAAAGAATGCATTCATGTCCGACAAATTTCACTTGATTGCGCTTGTGCAGGAAATACTAAACAAATTCAAACTTAAATCCAAACATTTGTAATTCATAAACTTGTAGTTATCATAATATTGATGGTTTGTTATTTATAAATGTTTGGAAAACGCAGTTTGCTCAGATTTTGAGGGCTAAATTTTTATCAAGCATTCTAAATTTTATTGTAAAATCATAAAGCCAGGTAAGTTTTCACTAAAGTTTCTTGAAAGCAAAACAAGTCACAAAAACTGTCAATACAATAATTATTTTTATTAATTATATTTAAGATAGTAAATCCATGGGTGGTCACAACCCGAAATATGACTCTAATAACATTCATTACAAGTCGTAGAATTTGAAAAAAAATTAATATTCATAGGTAACCGTTGAAATAACGAATATAATTGAATTTAAAGTTGACACTGAAACGCGCTAAAATGCATTGCGTATATGGAGGTCAGCAGTAGATTTACTAAACGATTAGAAAATATTCACGACAACCCAACACATGTTTGGAAACGAATGTTATTCTTTAATATCTGAGGTATTTATTAAAAAATACCGCAATAATTATTAAGAAACCTCACGTAAAAGGTTTCAGTCTCAAAAAAAATGTTTTGACGTCGTATTATTAAATTCAATTCAATGGATACCTATGAAATGATTTGTAATTTATATATACGATTTTTAATGGATTATTTCTAACTGTAGTGACAGTTTTATGACAGTTCCTAGCACTTGTTTCACTTTCAAGAAACTTTTTAGTAAGAAGTTTCTTCGGCATAAGAATTTGAAGGTATTGTATGTTCCTGTGCCCTCCAAATGTGATAGCTGTGTGTATGTACTCGAGTTTGTGTTTAGTTTATGTAGTTTTCTTCACTCGCGCATGTAGTTGGTAAAACAAAGTCAAAACTTAATAATTCAATTTGCTTCTGTTTATAAATTTCATGGCTATGCGTATAATTTAGAATTGATTATTGTCAGATTAGTTCCTAGCAAAAGTGTGTGCTTTTGCTTGTCTCTTTCCTGATTTACGCTTTTGTTAGACTGTAACTAAACTTTTGAAACGTTTTCAAGTAATAACCGCATTTGATTTACCGTGATCACACTAAATTTGTCAAAAACGATATGATTTTTGCCTGTGTATAAATTAGTCAATGTTCAAGCCTTGTAATGATAGATTCAACACTAAATTGTTTTGTATTGAGGTTCACTGGTATTAGTAGCTATGCTTTTTAACATTTGGATGAATTGTAGTTGACACGATGTGGCTACCAATACCAACGACTACTTCGACTTTTATTTTTGCTTGTATATGCTTCTCTATTCCAATGATCCAAATCACATGTTTTGACATTATTTTGCCGCCCCTTGTCGACAGTTACCCGTGTGGATATAGAATAAGTTAGCTAAATGTGACCACTGGTCACTGATAGCTGTAAGTTAAATCGGTTCTCCAATATGTTGTACGTTGTCTTTAGACGGCCATATTAAAAAATGGCGATTTTAGATCCGTATTCCTTCCTTCCTACTATACAATGGGGTCTGAGACTGCAAGGTAAGTCCATGGGGTTCACTTATTTGTCAAATGAAATGTAATTTTTTATTCTCTTGTTCATTGCGCTTTCTATGTGGTTATTATCTTGATTGCTTTCTTTATTCACGATTTATTCTAAACCTGAAACATCAATATCTTTTATATTATTATCATTTGACTATGTATGACATGCCCACAGAAATAATATATATTATTACTGGGTTTATGCAACAATTGCACATAATATAGGCTATAATTCAAGAGCTGAAGGCGAGTGTATAATCATACGAGTTAATTATAGCCATTATGTGCGAATCAAATTATTTTATCATCGTAGATAAAGAAATTAAACTAACAAGTTAAATATTGATAGTTTAGTTTGTTAATTGTATTGTTTTAATTAAATTTCATAATGTAATTTGTTAAATTAGTTGTCTGCATAAACCCAACATAATATAAATCTAGTATTATACTTTTACATAGTCAAAATTTTGAATAGTCTGCTATACAATATAAATTGGTATTGATTCATGTTTCAGGTTTAAATTTTCGCGCGTTTTAGTCCATTGTTCTTGTTAATCATTTGTTGAAAATGCACGGCTAAGTTGATAATATCAAGTTTACACATTTCAAAATAATATCCACATGTTTCACAATTAATTTTCTTTCATTAACATTCAATCAAAAATTCTGGTTTCTAATAAATTTTTTATTTGTTTATATTTTTATCTGTTATAGTATAAAATAAAGGAAAAATATTTGTTAGTATCAAATGCTAATTAATATTTTTGAAGAATTACATTTCTTTTGACAAACTCCATGAGTAAAAAGGGTAACTATTTCACAACTTTTGACTTTCTGAATTAAACATGAAATTTGTTCTAGAAATTTCATGTTGGAAAAATTGTAACAAGCATTTTTTATACAGTTGCGTTGCCCATTATTTAATAAATAAAAGTAAACAAAATTAATATAATATTTTGATATAGGACAATAAAATATTAATTATTAATAAAATGATTGTTACAATACTTTTGTAATTAACAAATTTCATTTCAGGAATATTAATTAATAATGAGTGGCCAACAAAATTCAATTCAAATTGTTTACTAAATATTCAAATTTTAATTAATACAAATTTAAATGCATGAGCATGCAGCCATCCATAAAAGTAATAAAATGTATTTTCAAACTTTATAGCTAAATTTTAAATACAATAGAAAAATTATACAAATTTTTGTTTCTAAAAAAATATTAGAAAAAAGTATAAATTAAATTTTGTTGGATGGCTGCATGTTGACCAATATTTGTTTGCCACTCACATAATATTGTGTCAGAAGAAATTTTGTATCAGATATTTAATTCAAAATTCCAATAAAATTTAACACAGCAGTTTATGTGGTCAAATTTCTAAATCAGTAAAAGTAATATATTTGCCAAATCATAAAAATATACAATCTGTAACAATTTATTTCATTTGCTTTTTATTATTCATAGAAGTTATGTATCTTCTGACATAATTATTAATATTATTAGTTATCTTATACAATAGATTTAATCCGTAGTATAACTTTGACTGTAGTTTTTCATTACTTGAATTGACTATTTGACGAGAACAACCTTTTCAAAAACGTATTATTGGAACATAATATAAATCACTACTATTTTAGTTGGCTAGTATCAAATTGCATGAACCATGAGTCAATTCAAGTACCCAAGAATCAAAGTTCTTCGTCTAACCCACTGTACTTTGTAGGTAAACAACGCTACGGCGAGAGTACAGACCAAGAAGCCGCCCACGTTACCAAACGGTAAGAATGAGTGGCCATTCAACACCTGAAAATAACATTCTAGAATTTTCATACACAGGAAAATTCATGCACAAGAAGATACCAATCTAGAAAATGTATACGTTACAAAATAGCTGCATTCAAAGATTCAAGCCGCGTTCACAGTACGAAATTTTGTATCCAAACCCCAAATTTCTTTAAATTTATGGTGGAATTCTGTACAAATCTATAATGCCCAGTGCACACGGAGAAACTTTTTGACATGTTTCCTGAAAAAAGTTTCCGGAAACTTCAAAGTTTTAACGGCGCCTATAAAAATGAGGCGTTTTCAGGAAACATTGTGAAGTGGAACTAACTTGTTATTTGTCAAATCGTCAAATGTGACATGTGATCATAAACATATTTATAGTTTTTCAAAGAAAATCTCCATTTTCTGGAAACTGTTTTCAGGAAACTTGTCAAAATGTTTCTCCCTGTGCACTAGGCATTAGTTTTACTAATTTGTAAATCTTTAAATATTGAACAAAATCACATCAATGTTTGTTGACAAATATAAAAATGTTCATATAATTATAAATTTCATTGCGATTTTATTTAATATTTACAAATTTATAGATCTGTAGCAACAACAGAGTTCGTTCCATTAATTGAGAAAAAATATATTTATTTTATAGTACGAACATGGCAATTTGGCTACCATATCTACAAAATCTTCTTCTGTTTTCGTTTAATTCATAGGAAAATTAAAATCTAGAATCTTAGATTCGGCATAAATGCAAACACAGGAAGATGCAAATTTAGAAAACTATTTTGTCTCTTGAACACAAGGGAGATACACGAATCAGTTTAACCTGAGCTAAATGAACAACCCAATACTATTCTTGAGTCCCACATACTCGGTTTTGCCTAAACTTTTCTAGATTTGCATCTTCCTGTGTTTGCATTTATGCCAAATCTAAAATTCACAGAAAATACAAGTTCAGAATTTTATATTCGGCAAATTACATAAACATAGGAAGATGCAAATCTAGAAAACTAATTTGTCTCTTCAACAAACTGAGAATTAAAAGAACAACCCAGTACCATTTTTGAGTCCCACATACTTATAACTTTTGTAGAGATGCATCTTCCTGTGTTTTCATTTATGCTAAATCTAAAATTCTAGTAGAAATGTATACGTAATAAGAAACCTGTATTCAAAGATTCATCAGGAAAATGCAAATCTAGAATTTTATATTCGGCATAAATGCAAACATAGAAGGAGCAAACACAGGAAGATGCAAAACCAGAAAACTAGTTTATCTCTTCCACACAAGGGGGTAAATTAGGTTGAACTGAATCCAATATCATTCTCTGTTTTGACTATAACTTTTCTAGAATTACATTTTCCTGTGAATGAATCATAATTGCATGCATTTGATTACGTATAGATTTGAATAGATCTTCTTGCGCATGCATTTCCTGTGTATGAATATTGTAGAATTAGTTGTTTTGGTGCTGAAGCCATCTCACTGATGTGTGTGTAATGTGTGAAGGTTTAGATTTAGCCGTGTGCGTGCAATGGCCCGAGGCGGCGCTCCGGGGGGTGGCGATACGAGGCAGAGCGAGGGCGGCGTACCCGGCGGCGGCAGCTGCGGCTGCGGCCTTCGCCAGGCACCCCACGCCCCTCACGGCCGCCGCTGCTAGCGCCCTGCATGGGTATACACCGTAAGTTACAACTAACATTGTCATCTTCATATCTCACTCTCAGAACATTCTAGTAGTAAGTCAAAAGAAAGATTACGCCTTTCCAGTGCAATAGTGCAGTAAGTGTACTATATTTTTAAAGCCCTGTATTATAATAAACACCGCAAGACAAACTAATGATTTATATGAGCCTAAAACATCATTTTCTCTTAAATCCTTGATTTTGAATTAACACTAATGTACTGAGAGTGTGATATCCGGCTCGAAGGACCAATAGTCTTGTTCAGAGATAACAGCTTGATTGTTTTTAAATTATACATTTGATTTATTTTATGAGAAAAATCCACACTTTTTATATTTGTGTACAAGTTCAACTGTTCAATTATTTATTTCATATCAACAATATGTTGTATCACACCTTTTACCCAACTTGGGTGTAATGTTAGCTAGGAATGTGTTACCAAAGAATTGTTTCGTTCACATTTATTCCCTTTTCATACAAGAAACATTCATCAACTATTATGCCTATGGCACACCGGTCGAGGAGCATCGAGGACCATCGAGTAACTCCTCGATGAAACGAAATAACGCACCCGTCCGCGATGGATTTCTATTTAATCGGTGACAAATACATCAAAGTTTTGCGCGAAATCAAATCCAAACATACGTCTGAAATGAGATACATTCGTTTCATCGAGGAACAACTCGATTAAAATAGCGGCGCCCCTATTTTTCGTCGAGGACGGGATGCGTTCTATCGTTTCATCGAGGAGTTACTCGATGCTCCTCGACCGGTGTGCCATAGGCATTATAAAATCTAGATATTTGTTTCCATTTATTACTAAGATTTACTTCCATTTATTACAAGTAGATTATTTATTACAATATCTATGAACAATTTTATTATCAATCAGTTTTTTTAAATACCTAACTATTAAAATGTAGAATGTCCGTCTTCTTATATTATTTCCGCTTTATCAACCGAAACATTGACATTTTAATGAAATAACAAAGTGGTACAGTAGTCTATTATATTGTGTTGTGTTTGTTTTAGTAGCGTATACTACGACCCATTCCTGGCGGCACATGCAGCATCACAAGCCGACCCCAACTATCGACTGCAGGTATGTAGCTCCTGTGGACAACCTGTCCCTCCAAGAGTGCAGCACGTTTGTCCTCCTGCGAGTTGTATTCCTCCTGCAAGCTATATTCCTCCTGCACCTGCACGTAGTCCGCCTGCACCTTTCACTCGCCCATTGAGCAGTGCTCCACCCCAGCCATGTATTGTACCTTCACTTAGCGCTCCGCCTCAGCTTTATAATGTGCCCCAATCTAAACAGTATACCCCACCTGCGCCCACATTTAGTGTGCCTTTAAACGGAGTCCGATCAAATAGTTCTATTCCTGAACTGTCAAGCACAAATCCAGTACTTTTAAATAGAGCTCCGTATAATGTTCATAATCATGGAAGTCCACCTGCAGCTTTTAATTGTGCTCTACCATCAAATAGTGCTAGTCCTGAACTGTCATGTATAAGTCTAAATTTAAATAGCGCTCCGTCTCAGCCATCGAATAGCGCTCCTAATGTACTGTCACACAGAAGTCCTGTACCTTTTAATAGTGCTCCATCTGAGCAATCAAATAGTGATCATCGTAAAAGTCCTGCTTTTAAAAATGTGCCATCTCCACCATCGAATAGTCCACCTCCTGTAACTGTCAAGCCTTCAAATAGGGCTCCGTCTGAGCTATCAAATAGTGCTTCTCCTGTACCTGTCCAAAGAGCGCCTACTCAGGCTTCAAATAGGGCTCTGCCCCAATGTAAGTCTGTATCAACCCCCATAGAACGATTTATACTTATGTCCGGGAAGCAAAAAGTGATGTTGTTGCCTACGACGGTGGTTCCGACTAATTGTACTATGCGGGTTATTACGGCTCCTCTTCAAGCATGACCTGTACTATTATACTGTCCTGTATATTTTATTTTCTTATGGATTTTAAAAGGATAAACCACTGTAATAAAAAAGCGATAAAATTTAATCTGTGATAATAATAAAATAGTATATGCTTATATCTTAGTACAAAAATGCAAGTGGTTGTTCCTTTTAAGAAGTTACTTATAAACTTTTGTATGTGTTCCTAGTTTGTTATTTTCTGTAGTATAGTTAGTCCATAAATTTATGATCTATCTATAAATAAGATAGGAAATTTATGGACCCTGTATTTTAAAATG
This sequence comes from Agonum fuliginosum, assembly GCA_947534325.1. Classification (NCBI taxonomy): domain Eukaryota; kingdom Metazoa; phylum Arthropoda; class Insecta; order Coleoptera; family Carabidae; genus Agonum; species Agonum fuliginosum. The sequence continues at coordinate 30,803,507 of OX384042.1, read as the reverse complement.
CCTGTTAACTATTCTTACTCCTAGTCCTAGTATATCTGTATTTTAATTTCCTGTAAAACCATTCCTACTCTTACTACTATATTTTGTTACTTATTTAGTGAGTCAACTAATGACGTCACAATACAGCTACATTGTGATTGTGACGACATGGGTTACTTCGATGCACAGACTATACAGTCGCAAGATTGTTGGTCTTTTATATTTATTATTGCTGTTCAAAATATTGAAAATAAGTATTATTTTGGATTAATTATAATTTCGCAAACGAATAGTCAACCACTTTTGATAAACAGTTATGTCGATATTTTGTTAAAAATTGATTTCTTTCTCTACTGCCATTTTTAAATATAATGTATGTTACTCCATAGTTTATAATATAATTTCGTTCGCAAATGAAACAAATTATTAATCAAAATGACTGCGTTTTAAAATGATTTTGTTTGATTTTGGTGTGTTCATTCTTTGTTAAATATCTCATGTGTTATATAGGCGGCAGCAGCAGCAGCAGCAGCAGCAACTCCTCTCCTAAAGACTCCGTTGTCTCAAGCGCAGCAAGCAAGTTACGCAGCTGCAGCTACGTACACAGCAGTAGCTGCGCGCTACGGCGCAGCTGCAGCAGCTGCACAACCCGTCGCAGGCTATGCCGCAGTCGCTGGGTACGTCTCTAAAGGGTTGTACAAGTCCTCACACCAATCCTCATCCTCTTTGGTGAAACACTTCTTCCTAATCTTCCTCAAACTCCAACAATTGAATATGGCAGGTGATTCACAACTTCGTCCGTATTCACAAATTTTAGTGTTCATATTTTTAATCGAACAGTTTTGGGTTAGTTTTTGCCATTGCATAATAAATTAAAATTTAATATTATTCCATTCATAGTTAATCAGATATCCATTATACAATCAACCATCTAGTAGTTTCTTGCGAAAAAATTTTTTTTATCATGATCAGTAAGTTGTGAATCATCCTGTATATTTGACCGTGTGTGCGGTTACTAGCCTTCAACTCACTCGAAGTTGACGACGAGAGATTTTTGGGCTGCTATTGTCACCGGATATTCATTTCCTTTCTGAAGAGTGTGATTTCTTCTTTGTCCAGTTCCGGAGTTCCAGTTGTACAACAAGAACCTTTGTTATTTGAATTATTATTGTTTCTTTTTGGAAGTAGTAAATACTAATAGTAAATTATTGCAGTAGTTATGGCCGTGAATACGCGGATCCTTACTTGGGGCACGGTATTGGACCAATGGCAAGTTATGGAGTAAGTTATAATTATAATTATTTTATTAATATAATAATGAAGTACAGAACTAAGCATACATTAAATTATCTACAACTATTAAGCCCCATTCACATAATCATTTAGTTTTAAGGTTTAGATTACAATAATAGTCTGCAGCTTATTTTATTTTTATTCTGAAGATTATTTTCCATTGTTAAAGTACGATCTACATAAATTCATGATTGCATCCAGTATAAAGTATGCTGAGTTTATGCAGACAGGCATCATTATTTCCTATATAATCCTATATAAATTTATAGACTTTATAATTTAGTTGCTGTCTAAGCCCAGCATAAAGTAGTAGTAGATTACAACAATAATTCTCTTGTTGAAGATAATTTGAATGATTGCAACAGTGACTCAGGTGATTGAAGTGTTGTTTCTGATTGTTGATGTTTTGCTTAGGCCGCAGTGTACCGAAGCGGGTACAACAGATTCGCGCCATATTAAGGCAGCAGCAACATGGCATTGGCAACTGCCAGGATTGCCAAGTACACATGACAACGCACAGATGCCGTGTGGTCAGACATTCGTCTTATCGTAATCCATGGCATATCGTGCGCCGGCAGCTACACGTTGCACAAACATGAACATTTCAAACAAGATAGGTTACTCAGAATTACAATTATTGTTATACATTATTTTCTGATGTATTTTCGTACATTTTAGCATTTTATTTAATTGTGTTTTAGATTAAGTTTCGAACGTAGCAGGCATTTTTACATGCATTGAAAGATGGATGGTTTATAGAATCAGGAAACGCACATAACCAGAAGTGATACAATTTCAAATACTCAATCATTCTGATTTCGGTCGTTGAAAAGTGAACGATCTCCGTTTGTGTTGCACAATTAGAAGTAAGGGATCATCTTTCAATGTATCAGGTAAAACTGGCCGGCCTAGTTATAGGTTAATTCATGAATAAGGAATACGTTTTTACTGTTTTTACTTTGTCGTTGAAATTGCTGAGAATACTCGAATTAGCAAACGTAACAAATAACAAATCTGTACCCAATCGCGGATTTCATAGACGTAAGTTTAGCATTTGTGACTGTATTTGTCGCTAGCCAAAGAATGATTATTTAACATTAACATTTGAAACCTAACAGTTGTTTAGTTAGATCAAGATCTGTTTTTCTTATACTCGTTCCACGATCAGAAATAGCTCTCTCAACTTTTGTTTTATACTAGATAGCATAAGGATTTAAACATTGATATTATCAGAATACTTGGTTTCTTTTTTATAACACAAATTTGTATATCAAGCCACCGTTCTCGAATTTTAAGTGTACGTACAGAACAAGCAAGTAATGTTGTAAAATAAAGACGTAATTTTTCTAAACAATTCATTCAATTTGTAAATAATGGCCAACAAAGTGTTATATCTATATTCTCTCCGACAGACGTACGTGTAAAATATTTACAGTAGTGCTAAATTATCCGTATGTCATTGTGTTTTGTGCACTCTATATATAAACAATAAATGGACTTCAATCAACACTATCCTGACAAAATTCAATAATCCAACAATATATTTTCAAATGATTTTTATCGGACGTACAATTTAGTATCTACTGTAACATAACTATAGAATAGATTCCAAGAAAATATTATAACAAAAAAAATAAAAGAACATATCGATTATTTAGTACTTGGCGTATTAAAGCTCTCTATATTTAGGTTAGAAATAGATGTAAGACAAAATGAATTTTGCCAAATGATACATCATACGTATGTGTTTACTAAATTAGGTTTACGTGCAATGCAATCCTTAGCAGCCTGTTGTTTGTATATAGTGTGCGATGATAGTGTGTTCCAACCCAACCAATTCAATTCATAGATCAAATTACTAACAAAACAATCTTACTAATCATTTTCTTTTTCTACGATTTTGATATTTATTTAATTAGTCATATTTTTGTATATTCAAGTATGTAAACCTGATTTAGTTTAATAAAAATGCATTGTAATTTTTTTAATACTTTTTACAACGACCCTTTTACGTTTTATCTGTTTGAAATAACGAAATATACATTCTAGTGCTTCTATTGGTTGCTAGCACAGATCTACATATAAATTGACAGATAACTTGTTCCATATATTCTGTTTGTGAATGTATCTCGAGCGCTATATTGAGTAACATACGTATAATGATTGGTCAATCATTTTACGTGACTCAATATGGCATATCCCAGCTATCTGTCAATTTACACAATTCAATTTTATTCTTTATAAATGCTGTGTATGCTGTGCGGTTGTTGTTTTGAAGTTTTTCTTTGCTATTTCTCTTCTAAAATGTTTTAGTGTAAAACAGACTCCACGCCACAATAAACTGTCATAATTTCGTTATTTCTAACAGTGTATAGGATCGTAGTGACCTGTGAAAATATATTTCAGTTTTTGTTTTAACAATTGATATTACAACAATTATAAATAAATTTTATTTTAATCAACCATTACAACATTATTAGTAATTCATTGTTAAATAACTAATAATAATGGATTCTGTGAAAAAAATAGCGTTAACTTATAAGGAACAATTAATAACCGGCGATAAAACAGTTAAACAAAACGCCGTATTCGGAATAAAACAATGTTTAGAAGCTATTAATAGTGAAAGTGTTGCAAAAATTATTCTAGATTTAGATATTCACACTTTGCTTTTAAATCATTTGATCAAGTCACATTTTGCGGCAAACCCGTAAGTTCCATATTTTATTTTATTACATGTTTCATTTATAAATTGTTTCTTTAATTTCAGAGACATATTAAAATGCATCGAATATCTATGTTCTTATAAAATATATTTTGTTTATAATCATGCAGTGATGACTGCCGAAATTATATTGAAAAATATTTTTAATTTAGTAAAGAGCAACCTTTTCGATACTGTATTACTAGAATCGCTCAAAATCATAACAAAAATTATAGAGAAGTATAAACAACTCATAAAATTAGTTACAATTATTTTATAAATATTTTTTAGTCTCAATGATTACAATACCAAAGGCAATTTAACATTTCCTAATTATTTGACTACAATTCGTAGTTTACTAACTCACAATAAAAATCATGAATTAATAAGTACAGCAATTAAAATGTTCGGCGCATTGTTGTTACACGAAAAATTTCAGAATCATATAAATAATGATGTAATTACTGATATAGAAAATCTTTTTATGTTGGCTTTACAAAAATTATCTGAAATTTCTGACGAAGATGCCCGCAGTTCGACTATCGGGGCTTCTAAATTATGCGATAGCATTTTGAGGTAGATAAATCATTAGTTTTATCAAAATGTTATTTGTAAAATGTTTTAGAATGCTCTCAAAAATGTGTGTCTTCAAAAAAGACAAAATTGATGCCTTGTTTCAAAAAGTTCAACAATATTCTGTAAACGTTTTGACAAACGTTTGTATTCCTTTTATTGCTGTAAGTCTAAAGCCGCGTTCACAGCCCGAAATTTGGTGTTGTGAACGCAAGTACACAAACAGACTTCACAAAATATTTTAAATTTATTTATTATGTTTGAAATTATAGAAATTCGGGTTACACAATGATATATGTGTAGAATATTTATGTTTCTTAAAAACAATTCTAATAACAATCTATCGCAAAGATGTTCTTAACACAATATGTAAACAGTTAGTTTTTAAATTGAATTTTACTGTTATTACTAAATATTTAGAAAAGTCTACTACTATATCTAATAAGCAAGACCAAGATAAAATAAGGTAAGGTTTAATAAATAAGATTTCTTGTATTATATATCATATTTTGTAGGAAATTATGTTTAATGATATTATGTGAAATAATAGTTAATTTAAATGATATAAGTTCGTTCTCATATAGCATAGATAAAAGCAAAAAATATTTATTTAAAAGTTTAGAATCCTTGCAATGCTGGGACGTGAGCGAATGGTTGCTATTCTTACAAAACGCTAAAATTGAATTGGAGACTAAATTATCTATCATTAAATTTTGTACCATGTATTACGTATATTCATACAAGTAAGTTACATTCGATTAACAATTAAAAACGCTACAATACCTATATTTTATTTAGCGCCACAGAAATTCAGCCGAAACATTTATATTCATACATAGAATTTTTATGGAGGTTTCCACCTTCTGTAAATGTGAACATTTACTATTTACAAGATATATGGCTACTGTTTGCGGTAGGTATACTGTTACACTAAGTAGCAAGCGTATAATTTGAAATATTTTTCAGGCTGTTTGTTGTGCAAATCATCCAAATGTACCTACAGATTCTGCATTGTATAAAGCTACGGCAACTTTGGAACGACTGATTGCAGTTTATGATAAATCGTTTGATAAAATATTTATTTTCCATCCGTATATTATTTTCTGCCTTTTTATGAACCCATATATTAAGAAAGCCCTTAAAGATGCAGTCGTAAGTATTTTGAAATATATTTTTAAGATATTCAACACGTATTGCCATTGTCATTCCTTGAAATTAATATATTCAATTATTAAATAATATAACTATTCAGAGAAATATTTACACTAGATGTTAACTAGACGTTCTACGGTTATATAATTCAATGGTGGAATATTATATAGTATATTATACAACGACGCTATAATGGATGCTATTATTCCTAGAGATGAAGTTCACAACACGAGCGAGCAAAGCGAGGGAATAATAGCCATTAAAGCGAGTTGTATACTGTATTTTATCTACGACTAATACCAATACGCAAAACTGTTGACATTACATATTAGATATTGCAAAGTTTAAAAAAATCATTTTCACGAAGAAATTGATTCAGGCAATAATTTTCTGATTGGTGCAGAAGAGGGAATACTGACGATTATTCCCTGATTCAGACATTTAATATTCATGTTATAAATTAGTCCTAGATAAAAATATGTATATATTTTGCAGACCAGCCGCTGGCTTATCCTGAGCACCAAAGACCCTGAAATTCGTTTAGTGCTTCTGAACGTCATATGTCAGTTTCCGCAAGCTGCCCAGCTGCTTTTGACCAAGCTGCGGCAAAGTGCAGCTGATTATTCCGCCGCAGCAGCTGATTTACTACGAGCTGGGTTGAGACAAGGATCCTTAGCTAAAAACAAGTTTTTTACTCAGGAATTAAGTGTTGCTGTAGGTGCTAGCATCAAGACAATAAAAAAGGACGAAATTGTCAGAGACAAAGGTAAATATTATTTATTTCTGAAGCTTTCAATACCTTAATGTCTTTTTTTAGTGGTATCGTGCATTTATATGCTACATTTGTCTTCTTTTATATCAACTCCTGATGATAAAAATATTTTACAATATTCTGTACAATCGTTTACTAGTTCTGTTGGGCCATTAGGCGTTCAAGAACTTTTGCCGCCTTTTTTTTATACCAATGCTTTTGATTATGTGCGGAAAATTTTGGAATCGGCAAGGGTTAACCGAGTTAAAGAAGGTAACTATTAATCAATTTTTCCATTGGCTGTTATTTGTGTGCGATTTTTAATAAAAAATAATGTTTTTAGTGTACACGTCGTTCATGAATTCGGAGCAGATGCTGTACACCTTGATGGATGCTCTGGTGTCCAACAACCAAAAAGTGTCTCAAAAAGCCGCCCAAATATTTTATAATTTGCTGGATTATCAAACTTACAACAGACTCTATGTAAGAAACTTTCAGAACTCACATTTTATATAAGTTTCTGGTTTTTAAGTTCTGTATTAATTTATTTATTTATACGTTTCGACCGACTAAACGTCTGTCTTCATCAGGAAAATGACAATACAATACAGAACTTAAAAACAGAAAACTATTTATTTATGTAAGTTTGTAAGTTGTGTTATATTTGGTTAAATGCGAATTAATTTTAGAATATTATTTCCAGTGTAGAAACACAATAGTAATCAAGAAAGAATTTGTTATAAAGCTATTAAGTGTGGAGGATACAGAGCAATTAGAGTTAAATTTACAGATTTTGAAAACATTGCTATTTAAAACGACAAAGTTAGTGCTTGATCTTGAAATAGATGACCACATGCTACAAGGACTTTATTTCCGGTGTCTTAATTTGGTCTCTAAGGTAATTACATTTATATTCATAACTTAAATGCGTTATAAAGTATACATTTAAGCTGCATTCGCATAAGCATTTTGTTTTAAGGTTTACATGTTTACGTAACTTATTCATGTAACTAAATAACATTCACAGTGCTTGAAAGTGGGAAGCGTGAATGCTCGTATTTAGTTTCTTAAACGTAAACATAAATGTAAACCTTAAAACTAAATGCTTTTTTGAATGAGGCTTACAAGTTGTTTTATTTATCATTTAGCCGACCGAACATAGTTTTGCAAAAACAGCATTAACATGTATGGAAGGCCTTTTGCGATACACACAAATCCATAATAATATTGAAGTCCAGGATCTCCTATGCCATAATTCTGGAAACCATGTTATGATAATGACATATTTTGATAAAGTTACTAGCAGGTAATTTGACTCGCACATAATGGCTGTAATTCACTCGGATGATTATACACTCGCCTTCTGCTCGTGCATAAACTTTCACCCTCTTGAATTATAGCCTACATTATGTGCTCGTTAAATAATATGCTTTTATTTTATTTTACAGACCAATCCAAAGACCCCTGTTAAGCTTTATTCATTGCTGGCTACAATTTGCCGCAAATAGAAAAGAGAATATTATGAATAAATTGTCTATTAACTACACTTTTTGGAAAATGTCGCTTTATCAAATTTCTGATCTTATCTTATACGGCGATGTGGAGTCAAAATCAGATGATGCTGATTTGATGAAAGGTATTTTAAAACAGGTAAGTCAAATAATTTTTATTTTACGTTATTGATAAAATGATAAATGTGTATATTGAATATTTTCTATGATTGGTTCCGATATTTTTGAATATAATGGTTCATTTCAGATATGTAAATTATCAGAATTACTGCCGGTTCCCATGGCTAATGATTTCAAAACTATTGAAGAAACCTTAAGTTAAAATATTGTTATTGTTTACGTTATTGAAGCAAAATAAAATAATTGTTTATTTTGACATACACGTGTGCTAAAGTGATGTAATATTTCATGTTTAGCTCTAAAAGTAAATATAGTTTTTTAAGTGACAGTAATAATATTATTTGATATGAGGTGAATACGGACATAATCAGTAATGGGAAGAAGTTATTATTTGACATTTTGATTTGGGGTAATTACGTTTGCACTGCATGATTTGAGCTCCTGAGTCATTAAATTGTGTTATTTTTGTAACAGTGTAGTCTATAAATAGCCCGCGAAATAAATAGACTCTAAATTGTGTTGTTGGATATTATTGTACTTTGGGAAATGAGCTTTATTTTAAACTTAATTTACCGAGAGGCTGCTGGAAAATTGCCTAACAACAAGTCAATTTTTACTTAAGTACAACTGTTAAGAAGATATTTAAGGATAGGGAAAACCTCTGAAATGCTTATGAAGCTAAAAATAGACGCGTTATGCAATACGCAATAACGAATTGTTTAAAAAAATGCTAAAATTAGACGCAGTTTGCGAAGATATTAAATTCACGCCGGAGAACAAGTAGCCCTTGAAATGTTATAAGCGGGGTAAATTCATATAAGAAGTATATTTGGTTTGTATACAATTGATTTTTTTAGTGAGTAAAGTCTATTTATATCTCTGTCTAGGTGTTGTTTATTTCCAAGGTTTTATTTTGCACCATAGTCGCACGTCATGATTTTCAAAAGGATTCTTAAAATTTAAACAATAAACCAAAATAATCTTTAAATAAACCACATTAAATTCAACTAAAAATACCATAAGTACAAATTAAATCAAACATAATAAAAATGATTTAACAGGTAGTTGGTTCCTTTATTATTGTTTATAAAATGGCGGTTTACCAAGTCCTGTTCACACAGGGATTTTTTCATGCTTCTGAATCCTGGAAAAAATGTTCTGTTTTGAAGCTACCATGCTACCAATGAATTACAAATTCTTATTTTTCAAGACTCATTGAAGATTCAATTCAGAGGCGTCGCTATTTGACAGGCAATCTTTCTAAAAATTCAGAAGCATGAAAGAATCATCGTGTGAACAGGGCTTTAAATAAAAATGCGGCTAACATGGTTCAAGAAATATGGAATGACTGTTCCGTGATGTCACACGCTAAATAAAGATTAGTCGGGAGTTATTTTTGTATGCAGTTCATATATTAAAACACGTGTAAATAGTAATAGACTAGTAGGTAACTAGTTGAGTAGGATGTTTTGTTGTTTTGTGCCCCCTGCTTGCCAGCGCGCGCTGCCACTGGTTTTGAAGGACCGAGTTGGTGGAGTAATGGGTACGTTCCAGTTTAGATTATTCCACTAATCAGTTGTATCGTCGAGTTGATTCCATCTCGCCGTCCCAAATGACCTCACAAACCAAGGAATTCACTCTGACAGATCTGCCATTTTGTTCATTATCGTTTTATTGACATCCAGTGATACATCGAGTGTTTATAAAACTATGCATACATTTTATTTACTGTAAATCAGGTGCGTATAAAATGTGTTCGTTGTGTTTTGTGTTTGTGTGAGGTTAAACTACAGTTTGTTTCTACAAAAATCGCATTGCAAATTACATCATGAATCATGACGGTATTGCGTTTACGCTGTACATCTTTGTGTGATAAATCTTTCGTTTGTGTTTTTCCTTTTTATTGATACATCCACGGTTCGTATTATGACAACTAGTGTTCAATTATGAGCGAAGGTCACGGTCTGGTTCGTTCGTGATATATCATAAGAAAATCAGAGTAGGCTAGGGTAGTTCCTACTTGACAGGAGGGAGGAATACCTGTTGTGCTTAAATATTCAAAACCAACCCATAAAACTCTACTATTTCATAAAACAAGTGTGTCTCAGTGCTGTTTAATAATAATTTACATAAAATTATAGCAAATCTTAATAATAAAGTGCTTCAATTAATAATTTTTTTGTGTTCAAGGCTGTTTTGAAAAATCGTTGTCTTATTGGAAGGTGCTACTGTGATTTATATTTTTTTGTAACAAATAAGGATGTTGTTTATCTTGCTACGAGACTTCTGAACGTTGACATGTAGTTTCAATATCTATTTAGAGGTAAGAAACATATTTTTCTCGCTTATTATTAACCAAATTACAACTTTATTTGTTCGGCGTACAGCAAACATTTCATTTGTTTTTTAAAATGTAATAATATTGATAAACCACCTGTTCAAAGGTTGGCCATGTCATTTTTTCGTCTAAAAATAACCTCTTAAGGCAACAAATAATAAAGCAAGATTGGGCTGATGAAATATTATATAAAACAAATTATTAAATTACGAGGAATTTATTAACAACAAGACATTTATTCTTGCTTCAGTACGTCAAAACACGGAGGTTACATTTGACATTTGTTATTATCTTATTGGTTTCTTGTTTGACATCCAGTAGGCTCATTTGGCCCTCACAGAAAAATTCAAATCTAGAATTTTAGATTCGGCATAAATGCAAACATAGGATGATGCATCTTCTAAATCTAATCTAAAATTCTAGAATTGTATTTTCCTGTGAATGAATCTTTTAATGCAGATATTTTATTACGTATACATTTTTTATATTTCAATTTTCTTGTGCATGCATTTTCCTGTGTATGAATATTCTAGATTCTGGCGTTGAACTATCTCTAATGCAGAATTGGTTCAATACCAGAAAATAAAATTAAAGAATTTTTGTACACAGAAAAATTCAACATCAGAAGATGTAAATCTAGAATAACTGCATCAAAAGATTCATTCACCGGAAAATTCAAATCTTGAATTCTATATTCGACATAAATGCAAACACAGGAAGATCCAAATCTAGAAAAGTTATAGTTAATACCGGGTATGTGTGATTCAAGAATGGTATTCAGATCTACCTAATTTGCATTGTCCTGTGTTTGCATCTTCCTATATTTGCATTTATGCTGAATCTAAAATTCATTTAATTACGTGTGTGAATATCCTAGTTTTGGATTAGCTGTCAAGTATCTCTAGTGTTGTGTCCTGTTGCAGAGTTAGCTAGGTGACAACGATGTCAGACAACAAGCATGACATGTCGGTGATGGAAGCAGCGGACGGGGCTCTGGGGGCGACGGCGCCGGAGCTGGTGCTGGAGCAGCAGATAATTCAGCTGAAGAAGCAGCACCAGCTGCAGCATCAGATCCTGCTGCAGCACTTCCAGGCGCAGCAGCAGCACCTGGCCGAGCAGCACGAGCAGCAGCTGCGCCAGCACTTGAAGGTGAGGGTGAGGATGAATCTTATTACCACCAATGTCTATGTCACACTGTGTCCCGTGAACAGTTCTACAATCCACGCTAGACGATATCGCATTGTTGTAATCGCTTCTACCCTGGGATTGATAATATGTCATGAACAACTTCTTGACTAGATGATGAGGATGAGGATCTATATACTTGACATAATTCCATGTATTGCGTTTGTACTGGCATGTACGTACATATAGTCCAACCATTGTTACTTCATTGTGACGGAATCGGTTTATACCATCACCGCGAGTGCGCAGTTGTTTGATCACATGACGTATGGCGTCAATTTTAAGAATAAAGCTAGATTCAGACCTTCCCAATTATAAGTCTAAGTGCTAAATTAACCAACCAGTTCTTCCACAAAATTCCAATTTCAATTATAAGTGCAAACATTGAGCGCTGGTTGGTTAAATTAGCCACTTACACTTATAATTGGGTAGGTCTGAATCTAGCTTAATGAGTGGTCAATCATTTTACGTGACTCAATATGGCAGATCAACTTATTTGTCAATTTATTAGATCTGTGTACATGAACTTCTATCAGATTCAGTAATTATGATACGAGTGTATAAGGAAGCTTTTAAAGCACGTACGACGGGTGCTTTGAAAGCACTTAATCATACCTTATTATTTTATTACATCTGCATCCTAATTTGAAAAATGAGCTGCAAAACAGCATTTATATTTTGATTCATTTTATGAAGTAGTCTGTTTCTGTTTCAAAATATCGGTGCCTAGGAGATGCTTAGCAACCTTAAAAACGGCGTATTTTAGTCTTGTGCTTTTGCACTCATTTGCGTGTTTTAAACATCGATTGTGATGCAGGTGTCATAAAATTATTTACTTCTGTTCTAAATAACAACGCAAAATATAATCATTAAGAGTTATTAATTTATTAATAATATTATGAATAGTCGTTTCTACGCAGGAATTATGAGTATTTTATTATATTTGCTTCATTATTTCACGAATGACAAAATAATTTAGTGCAAGTATCAAAATTTTCAATACCTACTGTGGTTTGATCAAATTTTATCGCAAAAAACTACCTTCTTCGAACAAATTAACAAACTAATTGGTCAAGAATGACACGTGTGGAATAATTTATTTGTAAGTGTATATTTTAAATTAACGTTAAGCTTGTAAAATCCGTGTTTTAAATATTGTCTTCTTAAAAAATGAAGTATAGATTAGATAGTTTTGAAGTGCGTTATCTACGACTATTTTGAATAATTAATAATTTTCTTATTTATTTTTGAGTTTTTGAGATTATTATGTTCCCTGTTCACAAATGGATTCTTTGTGGATTCTTTCATGCTTCCGAATCCTGAAAAAATTACTGTTTATGAATTAGAAATTATTTTTTTCAAGACTTATTGAAGATTCAATTATTCAATTCGAAAACTTGAAAACTATATTAGGTTCAAGAAGATGTTTTGTTGGTCAGATAGCTAGCAAACTATATAGTTACAGCTGAAATCAAACTTATTATAAATGATGTATTATTGAATAGTCGTGAAAAAATTGTGGAACTATTTAGATCATGTGGGCACAATGATAGAATGACATAGACATTATTTTTTTAAGTCTGAATATTCTAACTAGCGCTGTTTGCAATAGGAGTTTTGGGAACAACAGAAACAGCTTCAAGAATTAAGGAAGAAAGAGCAACTGGAAGCGCTGAAGAAAAAAGACAAACATGAACAAAGTGCTGTCGCGTCCACAGAAGTCAAACAGAAACTTCAGGTTAGTCATTTGTTTTAATTTTACTTGCACACGTCATCATAGTGCACTTCAATACGAATATGACATGCTGGCTTTTACTTCAAACTTCATCCACAAATTATATCATTTACTTTTGCATATTTCATCCTTTGTGTCTGCATCTGATTTTTTAAATTTTTTTTACAAAACTAAATAAGAAACTATGACAATAATTAGCGATGTAAAAATTCCGCGAATTATTTATTTTACGAGTATATTAAAAAGTCGTCTTGCTATGCTAAAAAACATTTTGTAGCATTTGAAGTATAAAATAAAATCAAACAAAAATGAAATTAGCACGAATAATGTAGCTAAATAATTTATATCTGTCAAATGAAATTATTTAAAAACTTTTTTCGCTATTAGTCATAACTGGACATGTAATTTATGTTTTATCGTTAATATTCCTTATTTCGAACCTATTATAAATTCTTCTTTTCCAAGATTCAATTTAGCGGCGCCGCTATTTGACAGTCAATTCTCACCAGGATTATTTTTCCCAAAATTCTAAAGCGTTTGTGTAAACAGGGCTTTAGATTCTTTTGCATAATTCCAAAGCTTCACAGTTAAAATTTTATGTAATGGTTTTAATTTGATTAATCAGATAAAATAATCGAAGCTCTGTTATTGACATAAGAACAGGAAGTTTTAAATGTTTCCACAGCATTTTTACAAATAAGTGATTATTTCTACTTTATTTAATTTTCGATATTAAATTCATTGATAAACTGACTACTGATAATTAATTCCTGAGAATTGGTTATCTTATCATTTATTTGAGTCAATATTTCGAGGGGTAACCACTTGAACATTTATAAGCACACAAAGATTTTATAAAAAAAATTGTGGCCAGCACACGACCTCTCGCTTAGTTCTGCTCTATCTACTAATCTAATTCATAATTACTTACCTATTTAATTAAATACTAATTCAAATTTTGCGTAGAAATTTTATTTCATATTATAATCATGGACTACAAGATACTTCAAAAACTTGAATATTAATTATTGTACTAAATACAGAAACATGTATTAGATATAATATTATATTATCTTTTATTTTTAATTGCAAAAAATGTCATAAATAAATCGTTCATCGAGTTATAAGGAAGCCATATCTAACTTAGAATATTACTTCCGGTTGGTAGATTTTACCAAAATCAACCGAGTTCTTATTAAAATCTTTATATGTAATTAGGTTATTAAAGGTTTAATACTTTTTGAGTTATCGTACATACGTCCATACTCATACACAAACAGACATCATCGTGAAAATAGTAAATTCGTATTCTAGAGACCCTGAAACGTGCTTATCCACCAAAAACACATACTTGAAAATTTTGACCCATTACAATTAATACCTCTCTTATAGAATATGAGGCGAGAGGTAAAAATAAACAGATTTTTTAATAGAACAAACAATTTCTGTTCTTTCCCTTAAAATTTTGACCCATTACAATTAATTCCTCTCTTATAGAATATGAGGCGAGAGGTGAAAATCAACAAATTTTTAATAAAACAAACAATTTTTGTTCTTCTCCTTAAAATTTTGACCCATTACAATTATTACCCTCTTATAGAATATGAGGCGAGAGGTAAAAATCAACAGATTAAAAAAAAACAATTTTTTGTTCTGCCCCTTAAATATGATGACAAAGATATGTACAGATATTCGTAGCATGTGTCCGAGTGAGTTTTTTTGTCGTACGTAAATAGTAAAACAGAAATATCTTGGGCAAATATAAGTTGTGTCAGGTTATTTTGAGAGAGAATAGGAATAGAACAGTAAATATGGTGTGACGTCACGTTGCAGGTTTTCCTGATGAAGAAGCAGAGGGATGCAGCTTCCAGTTCCCCCAAGGGGTCGTCGGCTTCTACCTCGACTGGCGACCAAAACTGGTGAGATCTCATTTACTATTTAACTTCTACGCTTTTCCCAATTTCTAGAATACTCTCGATTTTACTTTTTCTTCTATTCCACTCCCTTTCCCAATACTGCATCAGCCCGAAACTCGTACTTTGCCGCATCCTAGCTATGTAACGTCATTTTGAAGTTGAACAATACTGTAAACTGTTTTCGTTGCGAGTATACTGTCAGTTTATTATTGACTTCAAGATAATGCGTTTTTAACATTTAATAGAGAAGGAATGTATCTACAGATATGCCTTTTTAAAATTTTAAAAATAAATTTCTATCAGGAGATATAACCGTGTAAAATTTGCTTAAATTGGAAATTTTTATGAATTTTTCAGAATTTTTATAATCATGTACATTTTTTGAATTAGAATTTTAAAAAAGCACAACTGTTAATTGATCCTTTAAGTATATAATCCTTGTTGAAATACAATTTGAGCATTCTTGTACTGGCCACAAAACATTCGCTACGTTAGTACGTTTTGTGCTGGATTTTAGCAGGCATCTTCCGTCTAAGTTTTTCCCGAATTCCTAGAATACTCTCACTTTTACTTTTATTCGACTTCCTTCCTCACTACTACGGCTGCTCGAAACCAGCCCGAAACTCGTACTTTGTCGCCTCCTAGCAATGCAACGTCATTTTGAAGTTGAACAATACTGTAAAAGTGTTTTCGTTCCGAGTAATCTGTCAGTTTATTATTGAATTCAAGATAATGCTTTTTTTAACATTTAATAGAGAAAGATAGATCTACAGATGTGTCTAAATAAATTTCTGTCGAGAGATATAATCGTGTAAAGTAATGTTAAGAAATTATTTAACAAAATACCTGAATATGTCTTGCAAATGTCATTCTATCACCGTGTACACACAGCACTGTAAAATATGATATCATGGATTTCAAAACCAAAGGCACAAAATATTGTGACATCTTTTTGCTTTGACTTTCTAGCAAGAGATGCGTCTTAAAAGCCAAACAATGCATGTACCATATTTTCAAAGGCGATATATTTATGAAAATAGTAAAATCACGCCTTTTACCCAACTTGGGTGTGGCAGCCTCACATATGAATAATCGGTACAGATATTATTTATCGTGTGTGCGGTTACCAGCCGTAAACTCTTTTATGGTTGTAGCGGTACACCACGAAAGACATTTTTGTGCAGTTAAATGGTATAATTTAATTTAGATATATCATGATTGTTTTTCTTTTAAATCGGACAGCTTATTTAAAATTAGACCAGAATTTAATTAATTGTCACATTCTGATGTACCTATTTATAACAAATATTATCTAATACAGTAATTAATTACTTATATAATGTTTAAGATATTCTTTTCCAAATTACCGAATACTCTTAAAATATTATAATTGGTTGCTATTAATATATTTTTAATGTCATTAAAATTTTACAATAATAAACAATGTTCGCTTGTGTTGCAAGCAAAAAGTAAAATTTTAGTGCTTATTGCAGTGCAACAGAATAATGCTGTATAAAGATATGTTCTTTGTTCGTTAGAATATCGTTCGTTATTGATTTTCTCCGGGAATACTAAAAATACATGATTTGATATAACTCGGTATGCTTTTTATAACTCAGGGAATATCTTGGTTACAGTCACCGCATTTCCTTGCATCGAAAATTTATTTCCTGTTTCGGTCATCATGCGATTACATCTACACGTGCTGTCACTGCTTTGTCAAGTGCTTTTATCAATTTTTTAATTAATTTTAAACCAATAGAACCTCTTGTACTTATAATAAAATTAATGAAAATGAGAAATGAATAGTTAAAAATTACTTTTTGTATTAATTCAAGTCTTGCCTTCAAGAAAATATTACATCCGGGCCATTTCAAACAGGGCGCTATTTTAAACATGTACATCAAGTACCAGAAGTAGTAAAATAAGTCACTTAGTACATGTTTATTTGTTTAAAATAGCGCCCTGTTTGAAATACCGCGAATGTAACATTTTCTTGAAGGCAAGGCTTGATTAATTAATACAAAAAGTCATTTCTGACAAGTGGTAAAATCGGGCATGATTTTATATTACGGCCCTCTAGCTATAAGGCTTTCTACAAAATTTAAAGCAAAATATGGTGGTACAATATTCAAGATTGTGACTTTGTTTTGAAATTTATGAACTTATATTTGATGTAAGTTTATAAAGACTGATATGACAATATTTTTGAAATACCTAATAGTCTGCTGGTAATTCATTAGTGAAAACAATATATATCATCAATTTTAAAGTTTAATGTTTTACAAAATTCTTTTGACACTCTTCAGAACAACGTAAGGAATAGGTTATATCAAACAAAATTTAATTGTATGCTTTAATAAATTAAAAATCTCGAATATTAAGATGCAAAAATTTCTCTCAATGTATTGTGCGAATTTTTGATTTTTATTTTGAACAATATGGACGAAATTCTGTGTTATTTTGTGACAAGTGTATCGCCTTAAAATACAATAATACAAATGAATAAAATATTAGTCGATATATCGTTTACAACATAATAGGTTTCATGTACCTCAGTAAAATCGTGAAATGTCAACATATTTTCGTTCCGATTTCATGATCGAATCTGTAATAATTATCAGAACAGTTCAAACGTAAATTATTCAAGCTAGCAGTTTTGAATTTCAATTCGAAGCAGATATTTATAATTTTGGATAGTACTTTTTATAATCAACTCTACTTTTGTTATCTTACATAAAGAATGAGTTCTTAAAATATGTATCCGAGGTCGTTCTTTTTATATTTAACGAAAAACTACTGTAGTAAACAAAGCATTGACATTTTCAATAAAAACAGCTTTTTGCAATAAATTTTGTTATCATGAAGTTAATACAATGATGTTGCAACTTGGACGACTTTATATAGAACTATTGCGATCTATTTTAAGATTATAACAATTTAAAGAACGCTTTTTCACGCAGTTATTAATGCAAACATAATAAACTACATGCAGTTTTGTGTAAATATATACATCATGCACCTATTTATAATATTGCGATTTTTTGTTCGCTATTATTTCTATTTCCAGACACCATAAACTATAGAAAATAATAAATATGAAAGTCAAGAAGTATAAACTATTTTTTGAAACGTATTTTGTATTTTATTACAATAGTTGTATTTCATTTGACACATTTATCTATTTTAATCAGCTAACTATACAAAATTATTGCTGAACATTTACGTTTAAGAAAGTTTAAATTCATATAAATAAATATGAGCATTCACACGTCTCACTGTGAATGCTCGAAATAATTTAGATGTATTCAAACTTACTTAAACATAAACATAAATGTAAACCTTAAAACTAAATGTTTATGTGCATTTAGTTTAAGGTTTACATTTATTTTTATGTTTACGTTCAAGAAAGTTTCACACATCCCACTTTCAAGCACTGAATGCTCGTATTTAGTTACATGTATTCAAACTTTCTTAAACGTAAACATGCTTATGTGAATGAGGCCTAATAAACTGTTTTTGAAATGATAACTGGAATACGTTATTGTGTAAATATATTATTAAATAGCTAAGTTAATAGTACCTTTTAATGCATTTTCCTATTTAATTGCATGTAATTTTGTAACAGTAGTGTCCACTTATTGTAATTCGTATTCCATTTATCATATAAATCAGACATAATTTATATAAATATTTGGAAATAACTGATTGAATTGGAATGACATAAATGGAATACACAGTTAGTTTTAAACTAATGAATGCATATGTCGTAGGCAGATGTAAAATTAGGTTTTTATAAAAAGCTTAGGCATGTAGGCTTATTATAAAACACAATGTCACATCATTTTATATCACTCAAGAAGGGTATTAGGTTTTTTATCTAGTTCTGTTCGGAGTTTCTACCAAAAATCCCGTCATAGTGTATAATAAAATGATATGACATCATATGCAGAGTGATTTATGTGTTTTATAACAAGCCTGCGACGTATATAAAGTAGAATTAGTTGAATAGTATTGTATGATGTAGAATTGATGTATGTTTGTTTGTAGGAATGAGGTAATGGATCAGTCCGGCACAAATAGTACAAGTTCTCAGTACAATTTAGATGCAACAAACCCAAAATGTGATTCTGACTTTCCACTTAGAAAAACAGGTAACATACCATAGAGTAGTAGTAGTTACATTTATTAACTTAGTGCATATATTAACAATTCCTATAAGACAGTAGATAGAAAAATAACTGCTAATTTAAATAATATTGCATACGCCGGTTATTTTTTTCTAATAATACATGTCGAGGCAGTAGCTGCGCGGGTTTAAGCACAGTTCTAGCATGTGATGACGTGCGAACCCGGATATCCGTGCTTCAAGTCTCTCGGTCGGCATTACAATTAAATTAAGATGACTACTTGATCGTCCTAAATGTAGTCTTGGTTGTAAAAATAATCTCTCAGTTTCCAAGACGAATCTGTCGAAGTGGTTGAATACCACTATAATAAAATCTACCATTCTGTAATTGCAAGTAACTCCTGTTATGATATGAAAGAAGTCTGGGGGTCTATTCTGTAACTTACGGGCTAAGAGCTAGCTTTACGCTCTATATTGAGTGGTGGTTACTCGAAACATAGCACAATGAGTCATATCGTGTTTCTATCGCAGAGCCATCCCCAGTGATGTTTCCATGTCGAAGAGCTGATCTGTTTTGACATTTGTATGTTTTTAATATTTTCATAGTTCAACTTTAGTTTTATCAGTGTTTTGGTTTTATTCTTTTTACTTGTTTATTTGACGTCATTTTTATGTTATATTGTATGGTTTTTAGTATTTTTAACTACGTTTAAAATTTTAGTTTTTACGGAACAGTTTATATTATTTGTATAATTTTGTTTACTTCAGTTTTAATATCTAATTTACCTTGTTTTGTGTATTTATCCGTGACTTATTCAGATAGACACAGCCAGTTACTGTGACCTTGGCCGTGACGTCATCGATAAAGCTAGCTTTTGACTCTATGTTACAGAATAGATACCCAGGTCATCTAAAATATCATGAACAAATTAACAAATGGCGTATTTATTCATAGATGAAGTAATTTACTTGACTGGTGGTAGATAATGATGATTAGAGAAAAATTACTGGGATACAGTCAAGTAATTTTTCTCCAATCCTCAGTATTTATTCATCTCTGTCGTATTTGCAAAAATTCATATCGTTTCGAGTAAGTTATTGTTATTGTAACGTAAGTTCAGTTATTATTACTGAAGTAGTTAAAATCTTACTTCGTACTGTTCCAGATCAGACTTCTTTGATCTCTCAGACTGTACCAGCAAAATAAATAAAAATATTTGTAGTTCTCAAGTGTGTTTTCTTGTAGCTTCGGAGCCCAACCTCCTGAAGGTCCGGATAAAGCAGCGAGTGATGGAACGTCGGTGCAACCCGATGACAAAGCGTCACGACCGTTTCCCGTCTTCAGTGCAAGCCTTCAGGAAGAAACTTCAGCTCACAACGTCGTCTACATCGGCTACAGGAACCACAGCTAGTACGTTCACACGCTAATGGCCATTTGCACCGCTTCCACTTAAATTTTAAGTGTCACTTAAGGGGCTATACTTCTTGAGTGCAATAAGAATCAGAATTCACGATTCTGACTATATTGCTCAAAATAAAAATCTGAAATTTTACATTAGTAACGACAAAGCATTGTTGAATTGAAAAATTCAAACTATATATTGTTCCGACAACAATTAGAGATAAAAAGAAACTAAACACTAAAATTTCGTGAGGATCTCATGAATGAACTATAAAAGTTATCATTGAGTTTCAAGATAAAATGAATAGAACATAGATGTAGAAAGGGCGGAAAAATAATAAAACTATAATTTTATCAACAGAATAGCCATAAATTATGTCTAAACTTGTACAATTTTCGCCGAATTTCGGATAATTATTAAAGCCAAACTAATTACATTAATTACATATTTTGAAGATTCCGCACTTTTAGTATTCTTCCTTAATCTACATACAAAAATTCAACATCATACGTATAACAGTATTAGATTGAGATCCTCACAAAAATTACTCGTTTTTCAATGCGTATTATTGCCATGCAATAGGCCCTTAAATGAAAAATATCGAATCGAACATATGACAGCAATGTTATTTTTACATTTGACAATTTGATTTTGATTAGATATTGTTCATTTAAGGAAAACTTAAAATTTAAGTGAAAGCGGTGCAACTAGCCATTAATATGTCTTATCTAACAGATGCTTACAACTGTATTTTATCTTACAGATTGCACATCATGTAACTCACACTCAAGTGGGGAAAGTCCGCCCATGTGCAGTGATCGGGGGTCGCCTGGTACCACAAATGCCACCATCAAGGAGGTAACACTCAACTTGAATCAGTGCTGCTCTCATGTTATGATCCAGTTATTATAATTATATCACACGCTTTTTGTTCAGTTTTGTGGCAGTCTCACATGTTGTGAGGGGAGCACACAATTTGGACAAATATAGTTTTGTCAAAGTGTAGTTTGACCAAAAATAATGAAGCCAAACTGTATTTTAGTCAAACTGTAATTTGTTCAACTGGAATTTTGTCAAACCGTAAATATGCCAACCCGTAATTTAGCCAAACTGTATTCTAGACAAACTGTAATTTCACATTCCGTAATTTGACCAAACCGCACCTTCGACTAATATTATTTTGTCAAATCGTTTTCAGGTAAACCGTAATTTAGCCAAAACGCAACTATACCTAACTGGAATAATTCAACACGGAATTTATCCAACACGTATTTTTGTCAAATCGCAGATATGCATAACCGTAATCTTGCCAACCGTATTTTACTCAAATCGTAATCTTCCCAACTCTATATAAAGACATACACTTGGTAAGATTACGATTTGAGTAAAATTCGTTTGGCAATATTACGGTTATGCATAACTGCGATTTGACAGAAATACATTTTGAATAAATTCCGTTTTGGATTATTCCAGTTAGGTATAGTTGCGTTTTGGCTAAATTATGGTTGACCTGAAAATGATTTGACAATAAAATATTAGTCGAAGTTGCGGTTTGGTCATATTACGGAATGTGAAATTACAGTTTGTCTAGAATACAGTTTGGCCAAATTACGGGTTGGCATATTACGGTTTGACAAAATTCTAATTGAACAAATTACAGTTTGACTAAAATACAGTTTGGCTTAATTATTTTTGGTCAAACTACGTTTTGACAAAACTATATTTGACTAAATAAGCGGACGCCGTTGTGAGTCGTCACTGTAGAAATGTTTAAATCGTCATATAACTGCATATAAATTTTGATATTGCTGATGTGATCCAGATACAAAACAAAAGATTGTCGGTATGGTGCGTACTTTTTTGTTTAACTTTGGTATGGCAACCTCACATACTGTGAATCATTGTGTGTGCGGTTACCAAATGAACCCTAGAAATGTATTGTTTAAACCATAAGTTATTTAATTGCATATAAATTTACTATATTAAACGAATTTCAACATAGCGCTAATGACAGAAGATGATCACAAAGATAGCACATATCTATCACGCCTTTTACTCAACTTGAGTGTAGCAAATCATCAGTATAAATATATATTTGACCGTATGTACGATTATGAATTTACTAATGGTTGCTATTGTTAGTGAAGAGTATATTTGTCAGTACCACAATCAGCAAATGTTGCAGCTAATGTCAAATATTATAGCAGTATGTACCATCAAAATAAACACTCTTTTTTCATCACGGTGGAGTAGAATACAGTCAGTGGTGACACGAGAGAGTGTTCATTTTGCTTGAACTAGCTGCTATAATATTTAAAATTTGCTGCATTATGGCAGATGATATCATTACAGCTATTATTATTATAATGGGACCCTTAGCGCAATATTTATCACGATAGGTTCGCTAGTGAGCTAATTCCTTTTAATCTTCTAGTCTACAATAATTAAATTATGTATTAATAGTTATTTACTTTACTAGTGGGCAAAGTAAGGAATTACCCACGAGGGAAATTTTAACTCACGAGGCCGAAGGCTGAGTGAGATAATTTTCTCGAGTGGGTCATTCCTTTAAGCCCACGTGTGAAGTATAACATTATTTTATCCAACACCTCTTAATAACTGCTTAAATATTTTAAAAAATATTAAGTTCCAACCTGAAACATCGTTTCTATGGTGACTTCCAACAAGCAAAGAAACAGTTTACCTACAAGTGGGTATAATTTTGATCAAAGCCACTTGTGGGTAATTTTTTACTTTGCTTGTTTAAAATCGCCATAGTTATGATGCTTTTATTAAGAGGTGTTGGATAAAATAACTAATACACAAATTAAATTTCAAGTAACCTTTATATTTATTCGGCTTTTCGTCCCGGTGTTTTGGCACCTCTTTGAAATAATACATTTTTTAAGTCTACGACTTTCCTACTTTGATATGACATAATTATAATTTTACAATTGTAGTATTGTTGTATAAACTTAACAGAGCAGTCATTGTACATTGTACGTACATCTTATTTTTACTTAATGTAATACGTAGTTGGGAGACTAGCTCCCTGCTAAGCTTAGCGCTAAAGTTAAAACTCTTCCCTCTGTAGGAGATAGAAGACTACACATTCGGCTCGTTGCGGCGCTCGTCCAGCCACAACTCAATCGGCGCCGCCGCGTTGTTCAGCTCTCCCAGCATGCCGAACATCTCCGTGGGGGCGGCGGCGCAGCAGCAGCACCTGGCGGAGGTGTCGGAGGCCAAGGTCCGGGCCGCGTGCACCGCCCGCCTCGGCATGCCCCTCACCGGCCAGATGCTCAGCGGCACTCTGCCCTTCTACCCCTCGCTGCCTGCCATCGAGTCCGAGCCCCCCGACCAGGAGGACGTCATGGACACCATCAGCGAGCTACACGTCTCCACCTCACACTCAGGTACAGAGAAAATTAGAATCTCAGAGGATTGCCTGTCAAATAGCGGCGCTGTAGAATTGAATCTTTAAAGCCTTGTTCGCATGAGGATTCTTTGAAGATTCTACCAAGACTCTGAATCCTAGGAAAGAAGAAGTTTTCTCTTTCTGGAGAGAATTACCTGTTAAATTGCGGTGCCGTTAAATTGAATCTTCAATGAGTCTTGGAAAAGAAGAATTTATAATTTATTGATTGCTTCAAAACTATAAAGATTCAGAATCTTGAAACTTCTTCTTTTCCAGGATTCAGAATCTTGGTAAAATCCTCTAATGCCTATGGCACACCGGTCGAGGACCATCGAGTAACTCCTCGATGAAACGAAAGAACGCACCCGTCCGCGATGGATTTCTATTTAATCGGTGACAAATACATCAAAGTTTTGCGCGAAATCAAATCCAAAGATACGTCTGAAATGAGATACATTCGTTTCATCGAGGAACAACTCGATTAAAATAGCGGCGCCCCTATTTTTCGTCGAGGACAGGGTGCGTTCTATCGTTTCATCGAGGAGTTACTCGATGCTCCTCGACCGGTGTGCCATAGGCATTACGAACAGGTCTTAATAAGTCTTGGAAAAGAAGAATTTCTAATCTATATGACAACAATTCTTATGAAAGTGTTCATATTCATAACAGCCTAATATAAAAATAAACACAAGTATAAACATTGAACTCGGTCACTCAGAAAAAGTGTCTCTTTGTGAAATTAATTTCAAAAGTAGTTTAAAACACGTGTCATAACACTGATCTATAATTTTATTTATATTTCTAATTTTTATGGCTGTGAATGAACCTTACTCATCACTATCAAAAGAATTTAAAATTAATTGCACTCCTCTCTGGTTGTTAGTGGATAGTTGTGTTGTACACCATAAAAAAATTGCGCGGGACGGTGTTAGGATTTTAGCTTTTTGCCGAAAATTTTACAAGTCCTAGAACCCAAAAAAAAATTGGCGCGGGACGGTGTTAGGATTTTGACTTTTTCCGAAAATTTTTACAAGTCCAAAACCCGATAGCCAAATGAAGTTATGAGCTCATGTATTTATGTGTATATAATTTTGAATGCGTATTTTGATTTATTTCATGAAGTATTCTCGTACCTTTTGAAGGAAAGTTCTCCGCAGACCATATTTTATTTCATACCATTGTCTTACCTTCAAATTTTCTTCGAATTATTTCACTTGACATTCACTCACTTTTCCACAAACATTTTTTTTACCCCAAAATAATTTCCCCCCAAATAGTATTTTTTTATTCGATATTTGAAGTATAACAGATACAATTGAATATGAATAAATTAGTATAGATAATAAATACAAACATTACATATTATTTCTCGTGCATGAAGATATCTGGGAGATAAAATGCTGGATCTGAAACATACTCAATCAAATATTAATTTAATATCGAAAATTTTAGTATACTCTTTACAATCTTCTAAATCTGCAAACGTAGAACACATTATAATTATTTAGATATGTGATCCAATATTTTTACACATAAAATTAAAGACAGTTTTTATTTAAAAATAACGGAATCCAAATTTATGTAATTTTAATCGACATTAATTGTTCGCCTGGCTGGGATTTATAAAACAACCAATGTCGATAATAGTACTATAGCATTTAATTTGTATCCAAGATGGGTGCCCATCCATCCTTTCAACAAACTAAATACCACAGTTTATAATTATTATATTTAAACGCGAATTTAACATTTGCATCATATTGCAATAAAAATTTCCTCTATTCTTTCCAAAATCATAATATTTGAACAACTTTTTATCATTCATATTAATCCCGAAATAAATTAATTGTTACCTTAATAATTTTTAACACGAATTTTAAATATAATTTTAATATAAGAAACAATTACCTTTTGAAATGTTTTCTGGAAATTCTTACATAATATAAATAAATACAAATCGCAAAACAGCCAAAAATATTTCAAATAAATATTAATAGTTCGCATGGCTGGGTTAATTTAAATAGAACTACCAATGTTAAAATTCTATACCAAATAATTTGTATCAAAGATGTGCCCTCATCTTATCAACAAATTATTATCCATATTTCACTATTTGATTAAATTTTAAATGCGAATTTGTATTTAAACATAATGCACATTTCTGAAGATCTCTACTGCAAAACTTCGAAGATGCTACCATTCACAATTATACATATTTTCCGCAAAATTTGTATTAATCATATGAAAATTATTATCAAAAACGTTAGATCAATGTTTAAAGTAATGTTTTATAACATATTCGAGTAATATTTTATAGTTTTAAAGTAATTTTTAATAATAATTAGATGCAACAATACGCGGATGCATTTTGATAAACAAAAACAAATGAATTATTACAAACACGGTCGGTATTAGCGGCCAGTCGCAGTATTTGTTTGTCGTAATTCATTTGTTTATGATTGTCATAGTGCGGCCGCGTATTGTTGCATCTAATTATTATCAAAAATTACTTTAAAACTATGAAATATTACTCGAATATGTTATAAAACATTACTTTAAACATTGTTCTAACGTTTTTGATAATAATTTTCATATGATTAATAAAATATTTGCTGAAAAGTGTACAAATGTGAGTGGCAGAATCGTCGCCTTTTTGCAGCAGACATCTTCAGAAAGGTTTAATATAAAAATATATATTTAAATACAAATTCGCATTTAAAATTTAATCAAACAATAAAATATAGATAATAATTTGTTGATAAGATGATGGGCACATCTTATCAACAAATTATTATTTATAGTATTTTAACATTGGTAGTTCTATTTAAATACATCCCAGCCATGCGAACTATTAATGTTTATTTTAATTATTTTTATGGATGTTTTGCGATTTGTATTTATTTATATTATGCAAGAATTTCAAAAAACATTTAATGAAAGGTAATAGTTTCTTATATTAAAAATATATTTAAAATTGGTATTCAAATTAAAATAACAATAAGAATACAGGCAATTTTTATTGTAATGTGATGCAAATGTAAAAATCGCGTTTAAATTTTATTTATAAACTATGGTATTTATTTTGTTGAAAGGGTGGATTAGGTTCCATCTTGGATATAAATTAAATGCTATAGTACTATTTATCGACATTGGTTGTTTTATAAATCCCAGCCAGGTGAACAATTAATGTCGATTTAAAATAAATATTAGGTAATTCCGTCATTTTCAAATAAAAATTGTCTACAATTTTATGTGTAAAAAGATTGGAACACACATCCAAATAATTATATTTGTGATCTACATTTCTATATTTTGTTTTATTAAAATATTTTGGATTTTAAATTAATATTTAGTTGAGTATGTTTTAGGTTCAGCACTTTATCTTCCAGATATCTTCGCGCACGAGAAAGAATATATAATTTTTATTATCTATATTTATTTACTTATCTCTGTATCTGTTATACTTCAAATATTGAATAAAAAATACTATTTGGGGGGTAATCATTTTGGGGTAAATAAAATGTTTATGGAAAAGTGAGTGAAAAAATACGATGAGAATTTTACGGTAAGATATGGTATGAAATAAAATATGGTATACGGAGAACTTCACTTCAAAAGGTACGAGAACATTTCATTATTTATGAGATAAATCAAAATCCGCATCCAAAATCATATACACATAAACACATACGCTCATACTTCATTTGGCTATCGGGTTTTGGACTTGTAAAAAATTTCGGAAAAAGTCAAAATCCTAACACCGTCCCGCGCCAATTTTTTTTGGGTTGCCAGGACTTGTAATTTTTTTCGGTAAAAAGCTAAAATCCTAACATCGTCCCACGTAATTTTTTTTTCACATTTTGAAAATCGAACTTCATTTAGTCACGTAACACAATAAGAGGATGCATAATCAAAACAATCATTAGTAATAGGAAATAAATAATAATGATAATTGGCGTCTCAACGTAGGTTAATATGATCATAATCTAAGTAAATAATGACATAATGATGCAGGGCACGAGCCGCACCTGCGCCACAAGACCTCGATCCGGCCGCTGGGGCGCACGCAGTCGTCGCCGCTGCCGCTGGGCCACCCGCTGCTCTCATCAGACTCTCTGTACTACTCGGGGGGCGGCGTCGTGCACCTGGCCGCGCACTTCCCGCCGCCACCGCCCCCGGCGCCCGCGCCCCCTGCCGCCGCCGCCGTGCCCGAGGATGCCGAGATGCAGGTACAGGTATACAAACAACCTACATTATATTTTTTATACAAAGAGGATTCCAAAGCTATGAAAAATTTATTGGATACTGGATATTGACAACATATCTTCTAGTCCGGGAGCTGGCGTCAAATTTGACCGGACCATTTCAACAAAGCTGATTTTTATAATATAATTAGTTCTATAATAACTAATTAAAAATTGCAATGTAAGCTGGTCCGAAAGCGGGGCTCAAGATTTTAAAAGGCTGTGGAACTTGCAAAAAATGTGAACCAGCAAAGCTAAAATTTTGTATAATGATACTTTACCAATTATATTTAACAAAAAAATATGTTAGCTGGACAGGGCAGGTGGAAATCCTTGTTAGATGTGCAGGTGAACATTGACAGTGACAATGTCAAAATAGTGACACATCGTTTATATCTTCTTCTACTGTTTACATAAAATGAAAACGATGTGTCACTATTTTGACATTGTCACTGTCACTGTTCACCTGCACAGCTAACAAGGTTTTCCACTTGCCCTGCCCAGCTAACATATTTTTTTGTTAAATATAATTGGTAAAGTATCATTATACAAAATTTTAGCTTTGCTGGTTTCACTTGAAAATCTGATATTTTTTGAAAGTTTCGCAGGCCCTTAAATCTGCAGGCCACACGATCGTGCCAGCTTACACTGCAATTCTTAATTAGTTATTATAGAACTAATTATATTGCAAAAATCAGCTTTGCTGCAATCACCCATGAAAATTTGACGCCAGCTCCCGGACTATTCATACTATCATGTGTGGATAGGGATGTGATAAGAAATTAAAGGTCTAATAAGTCAAAAAAAAATTATAAATGCGTGCAAATTATGTTTTTATTATGACAAAACTCGAATGAATTGCCTATATCACACGAGAACGAGTTTGCAGTCACGACCCCATATGTGGAGTGTCTGCAAACGTCCGCATCCACTCTTGTTGTACAATATACTATTCTGTTTTAAATAATTTGCATACGTCTCTAAATACCATCTGGTTTAAATCTAGCACCAGAAACAGCAGCGAGATCGAGACCTGCTCCTGCGAACGTGTCAGGCCGCCGGCAGCGCTCAACAAGTCCAACAGGGGCAGAGCCCTGGAGCGGGGCACGCCATCAGGCCCCTCTCGCGGGCGCTGTCCAGCCCGGTGGTGCATCTGGGGGCCGCACAGGCTGTGGCCAGGCGGAGACCCAGCGGAACGCACACGTTAACAACTGGTTGGTTTTATTCTTAACAATCAAAATACTATACTTAATAATGTTTACGCCAAGTGTCTGTCAGTTTATTTGCTACAAGTAAATGCTAAATTTAGCGTTGATAAACACAGATGCCTGTATTTTCAAATTTTGGACGGCGATGTTTCCCGGAGATGCGTGAATTCATTCATATATTTAAAATGCAACACATTCATTATTTTCTTGGCAAGCATTACTCGGTAAATTTACTGAATGATTAATAACTAACTAAGATTAAATCTGTGGCTGGGAATTACTGATTGAGATTGATTTATATTTGTTTTATATTTTATTAGAATTAACAACATTTTTGTGTGGAATGTTTTTATTTAGACATTCTTGTTTGTCGTCCAAAATGTTTTGACGTCATTCATTAATCTTCGGTGGATTCTATACATACACACATATCTATCATCGGTATAGATTATTAATTATTTCGTGTGTGCGCTTAGCAACCGTCAACTCAAATACATTACTGAGCAAATTAACAATGTAATTAATTTTGTAAACTATCTATCTCACCTTTTATTTAACTTGAGAAATACCTCATACATTAAGGTGAAGGCGACGGTGTGGTTACCGACATTTGCAGTTTTGCAGATATTTCAGTTGGAAAGCTAAATCAGCTACTGCAACTGATTCATTAGATTTTCTCACTTTCGAAGCATCTTTTGAACATGGGCAGGTTAACATTTGTGAAGTATTGTGGGCGCTGTTAGGGAACTCTCATTTTCGCCACTTCGTAAACGCGTTCCCTAACAGTGCCCACAATACTTTATAAATGTCAATCTGCCCATGTTCAAAAGATGCTCCGAGAATGAGAAAATCTAGTGAATCAGTTGCAGTAGTTGATTTAGCTTTCCAACTAAAATATTTGCAAAATTCCAAATGTCGGTAACCACACCGTCGACTTCACCTTAAGACTAAAGCTAAGTTTACATGCACCGTTGTCACCGGAAAACGTTACGGCCGTTGTCGCCGTTCTGTGATTTGATTTGTTGACAACCAACTAAATGACAGCTGTCAAACTGCGTCGTTGGATGTCAGCGAATCAAATCACAGAACGGCGAACGTTTTTCCGGTGTCAACGGTACATGTAAACTTAGCTTTAGAGTCTTGGTACAGATGTATACCATGTTTGTGTGTGCGGTTATCAGCCGTCAACTCATAAACAAATCAATTATGCAGTCAATTTGATTGATTGAACTACGAATTACAAGAGACAGCAGTAATGATGTTGATGACAGGGTAAACTAAGTATTACTAAGATGATTATTTGTTGGTGTAGGTCTGGCATTCGACAACCAGATGCTGAAGCACGCGTGCATCTGCGGCAACAACGCCAACCACCCGGAGCACGCGGGGCGGCTGCAGAGCATCTGGGCGCGGCTCCACGAGACCGGCCTCGTCAACCGGTGCGACCGCCTGCGTCCGCGCAAAGCCACCGTCCAGGAGATTCAGTCCTGCCACTCTGAAGTAAGAGGATTCACTTTATATTACGTTGCTGAGCCCAATGGTACAAACACACCCGCCCTGGTCACTGTTTAAGAGGAATCCCGGAGATATTGATTAATACATGCCGTCAATTACAATCTTACAAATTAAGAAGTTAAATTTAAAAAGTAGACATCATAATTTACTAAAATAATTGGATATTCAACTTCTTTGTACAAATATTATAAATCTTGATGGTTCAAATTGACTGTCTGTTCATAAGAAATATCTATTTTAAGATGAAATAATGCTATAATTTGAGCCGTCATTATTTACATACATTATCTATCATGATGTTTATCCAATATATCATGTATATCGTGTGTGCGATTATCTATTACACCTTTTAGCCAATTTGGTGGAGCATCCTGTAAGCGCGTGTGTGCGGTTATCATATTTATTTTAAAAAATAGAAAATAGTAACAAGCATTTAACTTATGTCGTTAATAATAGTTTTTATATTACAAGTGGGATAAGAGCATTATTACAGCAGTTGAATGTGAAAAATTGTACAACGAGGTCGTAGATCGAGTCGTGTAATCACATGAGTGCTGTAATATGCATTAGCCCACATGTGATATACAAAATTATATCCACGACTGCTCAAAATTATTAAAAATTGATATTTTTGTTTAAACGTCAGATTTGAAAATTATATATTTAGACAATTGATAGATGTCAGTTTCTATATTTTTGATTTAAACCTTCTTGGATTTAAAATCAAAGCAACAGGGTACACACAAATTATTTGAAAGCAGGACATCCTGTCAGTTTTATTTTCAAACAAATTTTTAATTTGTAAGTTCATACGTGATATTTATTCATTATTCGTTTATAAATTATTTATTATGGGACAATAATTCAAAATTGATTTATTCCAAGAATATTTAAAGAATAAATAGGTAGACAAGTATATTATAATCTCAACACTGCTGTCAAATATTGACAAAAATCTTATTTTTATTGTCGTATCCATGGCTGCGAACGAGTGAAGTGTAAAGTAGAGTAAATGCGAGAGGTAATAGACAAAAGCACATCATATTACTTCACCAGTGAGGTAATATAACTAATTACCTCACTCAAGTGATGAAAATAATGTTACTATTATATCACTGGCGTGGATAGAAATATTTATATTATTAAACAAAAAGTCGGTATAGTTACAATATTATTTTTAAATAACTGTCATTTTTGTTTGCTCCAACTGACTCATTCTCAGTTAAACCAGAAGCTAAGTTTAAAACCTCGGGGATTCCTCTTTCACTGTAGCATGTGGATACGACTGACTGTACTCCCTTTAGGTCCACGCGCTGTTGTACGGCACGAACCCGCTGAACCGACAGAAGATGGACATGAGTAAGCTGAGCGCGCTGCCAGTGACAAGCTTCGTGCGTCTCCCCTGCGGCGGCATCGGCGTCGACTCCGACACGACGTGGAACGAGATCTACACTGCACCGGCTGCTAGAATGGCCGTCGGCTGCGTGGTGGATCTAGCGTTCAAGACCGCCAAGCAGGATATCAAGAACGGGTTCGCCATCGTCCGGCCGCCTGGCCATCACGCCGAGCGCTCGCAAGTAAGAGAAAGATGTTCTATTTTACCAGCTGTCAACTCACTCATGGAAGTTTAACTCTCGCTGTTAAGAATGGGTTCAATACCAGAAAATAATATTCTAGAATGTTCATACACCGAAAAATAGAATACCAGAAGATGCAAATACCTGCATTAGAGTAAAATTCAAATATCTAGGATCCTGAGCTGCGCGAGAAGGCGGAACTTGTCATGTACTGTTCGTTTTACAAAAGTGGAGCTAGCGAGTATATGCTACGCTGCACTTCACTTAATCTTCAAACAAAACTAAAATATAACTCAATCACAAAATGTTCTGTAGAACAGACAGTAGTGTAGTTTCCTCTTGTTTATCATCTATGCCTCTCTTTCTAAGACGAGGATTCTCCTTAACTGAATTTACCTCTAAGAGATTCATTCACAGGAAAATTTAATTCTAGAATTTTAGATTTAGCATAAATGCAAACACAGGAAGATGCAACGCGAAAAGTTACGGTTCAGGTTCGGTTCGCGGTTTGTTCCGGTTCGATTCGAGTCCCTGGTTATAAGTATGTGGGACTCACAAATGGTACTGGTATGCTCTTTTAGTTCAGTTCAATCTAATTTGCGTATTGCGGTTTTGTTGAAGAGATAAATTAGTTTTCTAGATTTGCATCTTTCCTTGTTTGTATCTTTCTGTTTACATTTTTGCTGAATCTAAAATTCTAGACTTGTATAAGGCATGTGCACCTACGTCAGCTGTTTGATAGGTAAGCATGATAGAAAAGTGCAAAATACAAAGTACTGAGCTACGATTTATGCTGTTAAATGAGTTATACTACAATTTTATTTAATATTTTCATAAAAATAAGTCAAAAAATTTGAAAATAAACTCTTGTTTACAAAAATCAAATTGCACTTTCCTGTCATGCTTGCCTATCAAACTATTGTTGTTTGAGATTGTGACGTAAGCTGCACATGCCTTATTTTCTGTAAATAAATGCAAACACAGGTGGAATCAAATCTAGAAAAGTTACAGTCAGAACGAGTATGTAGGACTCAAGAATGGTACTGAGATGTTCATTTAGTTCAGTTCAACATAATACTCTTCTTGTGTTGAAGAAACTAACTAGTTTTCTAGATTTGCATTTATATCGAATCTAAAATTCTAGACTTGTATTTTCTATGAATGAATCTTCTAATGCAGGTATAAATTTTCTAGATTAAAATCTTCTTGTAAGAATATTAAAGAATTTTATTTTCTGGTGTTGAATGACCAAACCTAGCTGTTAATCACTAATGGTGGTCCATATTCTCTTAGGCGATGGGCTTCTGCTACTTCAACTCGATAGCTATCGCTGCGCGACTTCTACAGAAAGAGTTGAACATCCACAAGATTTTAATCTTTGACTGGGACGTGCATCACGGCAATGGAACACAAGATATCTTCTACGATGACCCGAGGATTCTCTTTATTTCTATCCATCGGCATGATGATGGCAACTTCTTTCCGGGTAAGGTCTTATATTATTTGATTATTTTATCACAAACCTAGAACACTGTATGATGTGATGATGCAGGCAGTGTGATTGTCGTTAAATTATATAATCTTGCAATTAAATCAAGCTGATCGTCCTAGTTACATAAGAATCTCACCGTTGCTCTTACAAAAGTTGTCGCACGTATTGAGATTCTAAATGCACCAACAAGTGGTTGGATTCCACTATAATAACATCTACCATTCTATAATTGGGATACTCCTTGATGAATGGTATTAATATTAATAAAATAAGTAAGGCGCTGATTTTCAAAACTCGCTACATGCATCCTAAGTCATTTTCCAGAAATCGCAAAAAACGTTTGGTGAGCTGAATTTGCCATTGTAGCTATTTCCTTTTTTTGTTTCATTTAAATGGCAAAATACACATTTCAAAGGGATAATTAGTGCTGTACCCCCCTATTTCGAACCCGCAGAATCCAAATATGTACCCCATTTAGTCATTCAACCTTTAGTTTAAGATATAGGTATATGCATACCTGCCACCAATAGATGCAAAGAAAGAGTTTTGGAACTCACGTCGATTTTCATTGTTCAAAACCGATTCAAAACTATGGCAAGAGGCGCGTTTTGTTTCTTTTCACTTCACTAACTGTAAGAGCGCAAGGAGATCTGTCATAAACCACTAAAATCTCTATTTTAACAGAAAATGCAAGTAGCGAGTTTTGGAAATCAACGCCTCAAGTATATTACATTGTGCTTGAATTGATTATAAAGTCTTTATCATCTCTCTAGGCACGGGCAGTCCAACCGAGTGCGGCGCAGGCGCCGGCCTCGGCTTCAACGTGAACATCGCGTGGTCGGGGGGCCTGGCGCCTCCGCTGGGGGACGCGGAGTACCTGGCGGCGTTCCGCAGCATCGTGCTGCCCATCGCCAAGGAGTTCAGCCCGGACATGGTGCTGGTGTCCGCCGGCTTCGACGCCAGCAGCGGCCACCAGCCCCAGCTCGGCGGCTACAAGGTCTCGCCCGCGTGCTACGGTCACATGACCAAGGAGCTCATGCAACTCGCCAACGGCAAAGTCAGTCAGACACACTGCTAAGCCTGATTTATAGATTGACGCAACGCAAACGTTCCCGCTAACGCAAAACATTAACTAATTGATATAATTAGTAATCTGATGATGGCTCCCGTTAACGCAAAAGATGATCATGATTCATGTTTTGCGTTTGCGAGCTGAACGGTAGCCAATCAAATGCATAACACAAAAATATTGTGACAGTCAAGTGACAGTGACAATAATTTCAACCATGTCGTGTAGAGTGTGTAGAGTAAAATTCAAATAGCTAGAACCCTGCGCGAAGTACGAATTCTCGTCTTAGAGAGAGAAACATAGATGATAAACAAGAGGAAACTACGTTACTGTCTGTTCTACTAAACATCAGCTTTAATATCTGTTATTCTTATGTTGACATTCGTAGTGTTTTGCTTCGTGTAACCCGGTGAATTTTGTAATTGATTGTGATTGAGTTATATTTTAGTTTTGTTTGAAAATTAAGTGAAGTGCAGCGCAGCATATACTCGCTAGCACCGCTTTTGTAAAACGGACAGTACATGACAAGCTCTGCCTTCTCGCGCAGTCCAGGGTCCTAGCTATTTGAACTTTACTCTAGTAAGTAAATTAATGAATAAATATTATAATATCCTAGTAGGATAACTTAAATGAGAAATGTAACGAATGTAACACAGAACAAATTGCGCCAAAAATGTCAAACAATGTAACATAACCTATAAAACGCACGTCAACGTGCGTTTCTAACGTAAATTTATAAATTGATGTAAAAATATCGAACGGGAACGTTTGCGTTGCGAAAACGGAGTGTCAATCTATAAATCAGGCTTTAAGCTTGTAAGGTTATTAACTGACCGTGATTGTGGTTGCAGATTGTGCTAACTTTGGAAGGCGGCTACGATTTGCCGTCTATCTGTGATTCTGCTGAGGAGTGTGTACGGGTGCTGCTTGGAGATGAGCCTACGCCTATCTCCGAACAGGAGTTGGCCAGAGTGCCATGCCAAAATGCCGTCTACACCCTGCAGAAAGTCATTGCCATACAGGTAAACACAATATATATATATATATATATATATATATATATATATATATATATATATATATATATATATATTACATTTTTATGTTATTTTAAGTCATTTGTACAGATACATAAATTATACCTACCAAGGAAGATTTTTGTGCATAAAATTGGAATTTCAGATCTAAATAGTCAGAACTACAGTCGGTCACATAGTTTAAAGAGATTCTTATAAATTTATATTTACGCTTTATTAAACTTTAATATAATTATTTTAGTAGCAGCCTTACATATTTTTTCTACTCTTGGTATTAAAACATCATTTAACGAACTGGTTTTCATGGCGCTAAATAACATTTTAAACACACCTCGACAAGCCGTGGCTTTGGCCGCTTTTAGTCACAGGCTAAACATATTAAGCACGGGGTTAAGTTGGCTCCTATATTTGACATTTAATTTTTGTGAAAAACTGAGTGAAATTAATTATTTTTCCTCGCTGCACTCGTGACTAAAACGACGTTTATAAAACTTGAAACAAAATATACTATTTTCGCATTTGTGTAGTCATTACCTCACGGGTACTCAAGGAAATTTTTTGTGCAGTAAACAGGAATGTGTATCTGACTGAATTTAAATCTAGGTTGTCAGAAGTCAGAACTACAGTCGTCCACATGGTTTCAAGAAATTTTTATAAATTTATGTTTGCGATTTATTGAGCTTGTGTTTGAGTCATTGGTTTAGATGCATAAATTATATTTCATTTCCAAGTATTTTATTAACTTTAGCACCAAGAATGCAAATACTAGAAGATCAGAACGATACTATATGTCTTAGTTTTGCATTTTAAGGCTCAGTATAAGAATTGAATGAAAATTTCGCCTTTTTCGATGAATAATTCGTATTAAAAATGTTTGAATATCTCTGAGATATTAACGATGGTGATAATGTCTATGTGAAGATGCTGCACTGGCCATGCATCGAAGAATCGTCGAAGATGGCGCTGTGCTCCTTTAACGAGGCTTTGAAGAACGAGAAGGAAGAGAAGGATACAGTGTCGGCTATGGCGAGTCTGTCCATGCAGCAAACCTCAATCCTAGTAAGAGCTTCATAAACACATTGACACAAACACAAAACCTTGATTCTCACTGGCTGAGAACCAGGGGCCATATACGTAACATGTCATGTAGCATATATGTGTTATTTTAAGTACTAAGTGAACATTCCGTGCCCAGGAACAAATATATTCAAATTGTTCAACACTTTCTACAAATACTTTACACATAACAACGTCCTGAAACAGTTTCATTCACGTAAGAACTTAACTTTTCACAAATAAATAAATAAATTATTCAATACAGAGTGATTCATAACTTACAACATATATTTTAATGGCATATAGTTCTCAACGTACTGATCATGGAACAAAAAGAATTAGCACTGGATTGTCGATGTATAATGGATGTCTGATTAACTATGAATGAAAGAATAGTTGAAAAAATGAAATTTTATTTAAAAACAGTATCCCAAAACTGTTTGGTTAAAAAACCTGGAAACTAAACTTGCGAATCTTGAAAAATTTCTTTCAGTTCCGTGATAAGCGAGTTCAGCACTATATGCACAAAGTTGTGAATAGCCTGTATAAAGTATTCTGTTATTAATGTCTTCAAAAGAGTGTAAGTATTCAAACGATTGGTTTATAATTTGGTAATTTCTCTTGAAGGTATTTGTATAAAGTTGTGTAGTTGTTGTTTAATGAAAGTCAATGTTTCCTGGGCTATTCGTATCGTACCATGCCATCATGAACGTTTAACTAATCGTGTTATATATTGATGTAATTGTTAAAGAAATTATCGAAATTTTAAGATAAACACTGTTTTAAACTATATGTGAGAATATAATATTAAAAATACATTATATATATACGTTAAATTTTAAGTATTTTGTTGTCATATATTTTTACAAAATATAAATACCAACCTGGGTTGTCCATTTTATTGTATGTTCAAATTGTATTTTGTTATTGTAACAAAATTATATTTTATGAGAAAAAAAAGTTTTAAAAATATGAAGGGTGTTTGCTTTTTGCGATTTCTTCTAACAGATATTTTTGGTGCATGTAAATTTATATTTTGTAAAGTGACACGTATAACGTGTTTGTAAGTAAAGAAGTTTATTTTTATTTTAGGGCAACTAACATTCCAGAGGGGTTCACAAAATATCTGTTATGAGTTAAATAAAGCCCAGTGTACAATATACAGCGACTCCATTAGATACAAATTATCATGTGTTTTATTTTTGTTAATAAATCAAATGTTTTTAATAATTATATTTATTTCTTTTAACTATGTCGTTTTTAAACGGTATTTTACAGTCTTACAGCTTTTTAACACATTTGATCCATTATTAATGTAACCGTTCTAGTCCTGAATATTTTATATATTTAACAATCATTTTAGTTTCAGTATTTCTCAGAAAATCTAGCCTCAAGTAACAGATATAAATTATTTTACATATTCCCAATTCTTTTAACTTGAACCCTTCTGAAGATATTGCGAAAAGAAATAACAGAGCGTCTTTAATATTATTTACACTCGCAGTTTTTGCGCGAAACCAAAATATTTAAAACGATGAATGGTTATTTTATAAATATAATAATATATTGGTTTTTAAAGGGATGGTTATTTGAATTTCGCAAATATAAAGTGATAAATGATAAAAAATAGTTCTGTATTTCATTTTGAAATAACCATCCTTGATAACCATTTTTAAATGTTTTGTTTCTAGTAACTTAAGTGTTCTCAAACTAAAGCTAGTGGTTTTTTTTCCTGCAAGTTTCCTACTCTCGCGATATAGAAACATGTATTTATTATGTAATGTTTGAAATCAACATGTCTGAACTTTATGATTTATGCAGTGCGTTTAAAAATATGTGAACGGTAAATTTAAGATCTTGAGAGCTAATTGGTGATCATCTTCGTTATCTACGAGTAAAAATATAGTAAAATACTAATAAATATGTAATATATCATACTAATCAAAATCTCTACAAGAAGTTATCTTTACCGGTCAGCTGTAAGCCTATGGAAGCCTTCAACATCTTCTAGAGAACTAGAAGCAGTGTGGAGATGTCATCAATCATCAATAACTTGGTATTGTAAGTGACTTTCTCGTAATTTACTGAGTATAATTATATAATATAAATTATAAAAATGTCCAGTAACAAATGGCAGAAGTAACTCTGGTTTACGAATGAGTTTAAGGGAAAGGTGATAGAAATTTAAATCGCTAAATATTATCTTTAATAGTTGATTTTTTCGTAAATCTGAACTAATTTTGCGCCCCCTGACTGAACCCTCCGTGTATATTAGCCAGTTCTACTCTTGGGCAAAGTCTCATAGGGCTAAAAGAAAAATTAAGTGTTTCATTTTGAATAGATCAAAAATTCGTTCAATAATTTCCGATCAAAGTCTCATTTGATTCTGATCTAAACTTTGCGAACTCATTTCTCGAAAACTAAAAGACTTCTCAAAACGCGGTTTGCGGCATTGGATTCTTATTGACAGGTAGCCAAAAATGTATTTTTTATTTTTGCAGATTGCAGCCACTTTTATACATCATTTGGGGAACCATATGAAGGAGCCCAGGAATAAAAAGTGAGACCTATTTTATTACGTAGAACCTGTGAGTTACGGCTGGTAACCGCACACACGGTAAATATTATTATCTTTTGTTCATCATGTCAATCAACAATATTTTGCTAAATTCTTTTTAGATAAAATTCAATTCAGTCTAAATTCGGTCTATATTCGGTTTACGAGAGTGAAGTACTCGTGTTACTAATATTTCGTTTATATTTCAAATTTTGACCAAAAAAGAACTAAGTGGTTAACCTTTGTTTTTTTTCGATTTTGGATCTAAACTTTGAGAGCTCATATCTCGAAAACTAAAAGACTTATCAAAGCGGGGTTTGCGGCATATATTAATTATTTATTTGTGTGTTCAGGTTTTCGACCCGTGGAGACGGTTATTTACTTAGGAGGAGACCCTACTTACCATTCTTCAATTAACCACTGGCCTCCAATGAAGAAATGTCTGCTATTTATTGTATTTATTGATAGAACTATGTTTTTATATGATATAATTAAATAATCGAGATGAAATAGCTGTATATATTATTAATAAAAACAAATAAGTAATACTTACATCATTTCACTAATTTTATTTCTTAAACAAGCCTTTGTACACTTCCTAAACCCTTACAGGACTTCTACGGTGAGAGTACACGGCCTTAAACCTGAAAATGTACTACGATACGAAATAATAAACAGTAAGTATAAATTTTATGATTTATTTAATGAAATACTTCAATACAATAAAATTAGGGGGTATAGTATAAATTATCAACTTGAAATGTTTATTTAGCATTAAAACATATTAGGGGTAAAATCAGTCCAAAATCGGTCCAAACGTCACAAAAGTTTAAGTCGAGTGGTCCAGAAAATGAAGCAAACTTGCAACTACGCTAGGAAAATATTAAACTGCAAATAACTCGAAAACTAAGGGTTGCACGGTAAAATGCGATGCATATTTGGATTCAGCGGGTCCTAACTGAGGGGTTAGACTACCCCTCTTTAGCCTACTACCCTTACTTTACGAGTTATAAGTATTTTAATATTTTCCTAGCGTAGTTGTAATTTTACTAGCAAAATCGTCGAAAAAATTGACACTACGCTAGAAAAATTTTAAATTGCTTATAACTCGGAAACTAAGGGTTGCACGGCAAAATGGGGTGCATATTTGGATTCAGCGGGTCCTAATTGAGGGGTTAGACTACCCCTCTTTATCCTGCTACCTTTAGTTTACGAGTTATAAGCATTTTCAAATTTTCCTAGCGTAGTTGTAATTTTACTAGCAAAATCGTCAAAAAAATTGACACTACGCTAGGAAAATTTTAAATTGCTTATAACTCGGAAACTAAGGGTTGCACGGTAAAATGGAGCGCATATTTGGATTCAGCGGGTCCTAATTTGGTGTATATGATACAAACCACCCTTGAAATAAACGTAATTTTGGTAGTTTCTGGTGAAATTTTGCTGATATTAAATAATTATTATCTCGTAAACTAAAGGGCTAAGGGCCAAAAGTTAAATACAAAGGTTGCGTAACTTTTCATTCTCTATCTGCCTGTCTATAGATAAGGCCTTTTTGGCCGATTTTTAATTATTTTTTCGATCTCCCACCATTCATGTTATCCTGATACAAACTTGGTGATTTTTGTTCGATTCAAAATTCAAGTCGAGTGAGGGTGAAAATTTAAAAACGTGATTACGTAAAAACTAAGGGTTGGGGAGTGATTTAGAGGTCATATTCGTACTCTACGCGTTGAAATACACCAGTATGCATATTGCCACCCCTAAAAGTTAATTAGCACCGGAGATATTCAACCCTTATTTGTATCTCCTGTTCTAAGGGTCGTATCGAAAAAATCTACATTGCATTCGATAGGGGATGAAAAACTGAGCATCTTTTACATTTAACTTTTTCCTCTACGACCCTTAGTTTAAGGGTTATGAACAATCAAAGTGGTGAAAAAGTCGTCTAAAAATAGTCATTAACCCTTAAACTAAGGGTCGTAGAGCAAAAAGTTAAATGTAAAAGATGCTCAGTTTTTCATTCCCTATCGACTGCAAAGTACATTTTTTCGATACGACCCTTAGCACCAGAGATACAAATAAGGGTTGAATATCTCTGGTGCTAATTAACTTTTAGGGGTGGCAATATGCATACTGGTGTATTTCAACGCGTAGAGTAGGAATATGACCCGGAAATTACTCCCCAACCCTTAGTTTTTACGTAATCGCGTTTTTAAATTTTCACCCTCACTCGACTTCAGATTTGAGTCCATCAAAAATCGCCGATTTGGTATCAGGAGAACATGAATGGTGGGAGATCAAAAAATTTATTAAAAATCAGCCAAAACATAGACAGGCAGATAGAGAATGAAAAGTTATGCGTCCTTTGTATTTAACTTTTTGCCCTTAGTCCTTTAGTTTACGAGATAATAATTGTTTAAAGTCAGCAAAATTTGTCACTGAAAACAGAGAAAAATTCATCTGAAATCGTCGATTTGGTATCAGGATAACATGACTTGTTGAAGATCAAAAAATTAATTAAAAAATTGATGAAAATTTTGCTGTTTTTCGTCGAATTTTTAGCAGTTTGGCAACAAATTTTAATTGGTAGTTTTGATTTCCAACAAGTTATGTTCTCCTGATACAAATATTGAGATTTTGAGTTGAAAATTTTAACCAGCCGAAGAAATCATATTTTTTATGGGGCGTAGGTGGGACAATAGGTTGGTATATTATTATTATTTAAAGCAAATTTATTATTTTAACAACATTATTTATTTATTTAAAAAGTGTACATATTTTAATACATATCTTTGGGTGTAACTACCCCACAGTTTCATAATTCTAATCCTTAGGTGTGGCTGACTAAAATAAAATAAAACCACTTAAGATAAATAATATACAATATCAACATAGGTATGTTTGGGTATAACTACCCCCAGCTTAATAATTCTAATCAGACTTACATATTGTAATAAAATAATAACACATAAGATAAGTTATTATATACAATACAATATTATCATAGGTATATTTGGGTGTAACTACCCTTCAGTTTCATAATTCTTAAATTAAAAATCTTCCATATAAAAATAATTAAATTACGGCCAAACCAGTGACCTCAGAACTTTGAAAATATGTCTCCTAGTACAAAAAAGTGCGAGGAATCCAAAAATGTCACGCTCAGAGCGCTATCTCTAACCGTTTAGGAAATAGAGGCCTTAGATGTGAAAAATTAAATTTAAACAGTGCTTTCATTATAAAAATAATTAAATTACGGGCTAGACCAGTGGCTCTAAAATTTTAAAAATGTGGTTCCTAACTCAAAAATGTGCGAGGAATCCAAAAATGTCACGCTCAGAGCGCTATCTCTAACCGTTTAAGAAATAGAGGCCTTAGATGTAAAAAATTAAATTTAAACAGTGCTTTCATTATAAAAATAATTAAATTACGGGCTAAACCAGTGGCTCTAAAATTTTTAAAATGTGGTTCCTAACACAAAAATGTGCGAGGAATCCAAAAATGTCACGCTCAGAGCGCTATCTCTAACCGTTTAAGAAATAGAGGCCTTAGATGTAAAAAATTAAATTTAAACAGTGCTTTCATTATAAAAATAATTAAATTACGGGCTAGACCAGTGGCTCTAAAATTTTAAAAATGTGGTTCCTAACTCAAAAATTTGCGAGGAATCCAAAAATGTCACGCTCAGAGCGCTATCTCTAACCGTTCCAGAGTTATCCTTAAATAAAAAATCTCCATAACAATAACATGAGATATTTTATTTTAAGTATATCGGCCTTAATATAATCTTAATCCTTATAAAGCTGACATTTCCTAACGTCAAATTCGCTCTAATTTCCATATTTTCAACGATCATTGCGCTATCTTTAACCCTTTCAGAGTTATGCTTAAATTAATATCTCCATAAAGATAACATGGGATATTTTATTTTAAGTATATCGGCCTTAATATAATCTTAATCCTTATAAAGCTGACATTTCCTAACGTCAAATTCGCTCTAATTTCCATATTTTCAACGATCATTGCGCTATCTTCAACCCTTTCAGAGTTATGCTTAAATTAAAAATTTCCATAATAATAACATGGGATATTTTATTTTAAGTATAACGGCCTTAATATAATCTTAATCCTTACAAACTAGATATTTCCTAACGCCGAATTCGCTGTAGTTTCCATATTTTCAACGATCATTGCGGTATCTCTAATCGTTTGCGAGTTATTCTTAAATTAAAAATCCTCCATGACGTGTCAGTGTTGTCCACGGATGTGAGGGCTGGCGGGTGACCCATCCAAAGAGAGTTCGGTGCTCGTTGTCTACGCGGTTGTGAAGATCGTTGAGTCTTGGCCTTTGAAGAAGTATTTCTTACCTAGAAACACACAAACAGGAGTTAGTAGATTCCTCCACGTCTTTTAAACACTCTAATATTCTAAAACACAAATCAGTTAGTTCTTTCTGTCTTATTTCAATCGCCTGTCACTGTACAGTACACAAAGAAATGGTTCAAGGCTAAATAAATAAAATTTACCTACATATTAATGTTTCTGAACTGTAGATTGTTGTTCAACCCTTACATGGACCTCAGAGGTTCACCAGAAGGTCTTCAAAGACTCTAGATGCTTGAAGAACTGCAGACAATGCCTCGAAATCATTTTGTAGCCTAAAACAAACCACAATGTTATTGTACATGGAACTTCTAACGTAAACAACAATAACTCTAACTGTTTTGACACAACACATTATAATATGCACAAAAGAACTTACTAGCGATCTACTAGACTTAGAATTTACTAAAAACAAGAA
Organism: Agonum fuliginosum; assembly: GCA_947534325.1. Taxonomy (NCBI): domain Eukaryota; kingdom Metazoa; phylum Arthropoda; class Insecta; order Coleoptera; family Carabidae; genus Agonum; species Agonum fuliginosum. The sequence continues at coordinate 30,758,744 of OX384042.1, read as the reverse complement.
TTAATTGATTCCTCCACGTATTATAACCTTCTATTATCTAAAGATCAAATGAAGAGCAAATAACAAAAGAAGAAGTGGAAGAAGCACTCTATAAAATTAAAATAGGAAAAGCAGCGGGGCATGATAAGATAACACCAGAAATGCTGAAGAATATGGGAGAGAAAGGAGTAGAATTCTTAACTTGTATCCTTAATATAGCATGGAGACAGAAGAAAATACCAGACGACTGGGAGGTAGCAGTTATCCTACCTATATTCAAGAAAGGAGATAACCGAGTATGCTCAAATTATAGAGGAATATCTCTGCTATGCACAGCTGAAAAGATATACGAAGCAATTCTGGAGAACAAATTGAGAAGAGCTATCGAGGCAACCTTGGAGCCTGAGCAAAGCGGATTCAGAAAGGGACACAGTATACAGGACCATATCTTCACATTACGACAGATAGCGGAGAAGGTACACAAACACAATAAAGAAGCGTATCTATGCTATATAGATCTAGAAAAAGCATTTGATAAAACCCCGAGAGAACAAGTTTGGAGGATACTAGAAAAAAGACAGATAGAGATTAACCTGAGACAAGCCCTAATAAGCCTTTATAACAACACTAGAAACTATGTACGAACAATGAACACACAGTCAGAGGAATTTAATACAGTAGAAGGCTTAAGACAAGGAGGAGTGCTCAGCCCATTACTGTTTATTATCCTACTAGACGAAGTAATCAAAGAAATAAAACACAAAACGAAGAAGTTAGCAGTGGGTTACAACACACTTGAAAGAATAGAAATTGCGGAATGTGCCTTTGCAGACGACATAGTAATAATTGCAAAATCAGGAAAAGATTTGCAGTTCAATATAAATTTGTGGAACGAAGCCCTAATAAAAAGAAATATGAAGATAAACGTAAATAAAACTAAAACGATGATATTTACGAAGGAAGAGAAATACGTAAACATTCAAATAGAAAATAAAACCATAGAACAGGTAAAAACTTTCAAGTATCTGGGAGCAATAATAGAAGACACGGGGGGGGGGGGTATGAAGGAGAATTAAACTGCACAATACAGGCAGCAGCAAATACATTCCATGCATTAAACAAGACAGTAATTTCTAATCAACACGTATCCAAGAAAACAAAAATGACAATATATAAAACAATTTATCAACCAATCTTAACACACGGCAGCGAAACTTGGGTATTAACACAAAAACTTGAAAACAAGGTTCAAACTATGGAGATGAAGTATTTAAGAAGAGCGGAAGGAGTAACAAAGATGGATCGAATAAGGAGCGAAGAAATAAGGAAGCGGCTAAACGTCAAACCTATAAAAACCAAACTAGAAGAAAATAAACTAAAATGGTGGGGCCACCTAATTAGAATGAGCAATAATAGACCAGTTAAGAAGGTGTGGAAGGCAAGACCACAAGGATGCAGACCAAGGGGAAGACCGACAAGAACATGGGACGAAAAAGTTGAGGAAACACTAAAAAAGAGAGAAGTAAACAAGACCCAGGCAATAGCGCTAGCAAACAACAGGAATGAATGGCGCAATTTCGTTGAATCCATATGAAAATAATTTGTAATTAATTAACCTTTACACCCTACGGGTAAAAAAAGGTCAAGATTATATAATATATATATATATATATATATATATATATATATATATATATATATATATATATATATATATATATATATATATATATATATATATATATATATATATTATCTAAAGATACAAATGAATTCGTTCTTAACTTATTTTAATCTCCAGTAACTCTACACTCTACAGCACACAAAGAAATGGTTCAACACTAAATAAATAAAATGTACTTACATATTAATATTTCTGAGGCTATGGATTCTTAATTCAGCTTAAGAAGTTCACCAGAAGGTCTTTAAAGACTCTAGATGCTTGAAGAACTGCAGACAATGCCTCAAAATCATTTTGTAGCCTAAAACAAACCACAATGTTATTGTACATGGAACTTCTAACGTAAACAACAATAATTCTTACTGTTTTGACACTAACACATTATAATATGCACAAAAGAAACTTACTAGCGAGCTACTAGACTTAGAATTTACTGAAACAGTTATTATAATGCACTAAGAACCAAATCTTCCAAGTTTGTTTTTGTGGTTAGGTCACATTTGACAAGTCAAATATTATGAATTATTTAAATAACATAATTAAAGCTGAAAATTGGTAAACATATGTAAAAAATTACGCTGACTCGATTGCTGTAATCGGTTTTGATCAAAAACCAACAGTTTAGCCATAAATAATTAATTTATAATGGAACACTTGCGCCAATCCGCAAATTTTTTAGCATCGTGATTCTGGTGAACTACTTAGTCGGTAAAACGCTTAACTGTTTTCAAGTCAGTAAAACAGGTAACTATTATTTAGACGGAAGAGTAGTTCACCAGACTTACACCGTGCTCAGTTTTGCGGATTGGCGCTAGTGTCGTATTGGAAATTAATTATTTACGGCTAAACTGTTTATCTTTCGGCAAAAAGAACTACAGCAATCGATTCAACGTAGTTTTTTACATATGTTTACTAATTTTCAGCTTTAATTATGTTATTTATATAATTAATAATATTAGACTTCTCAAATGTGACATAACCACGAAAACTTTGTTTGTAACTTCTGAACGGTACAAGATACAGGGCTGATCTTGGCACCATTAGATTCCTCAGATTATTTTACCCTTGGATACAAATTTTTACTATGCTGGTACTATTATTAGTAGAGTAATTAAATATAAACGAAATATTAGTAACACGGCCCTCATGAACCGAATATAGACCGAATTTAGACCTATTTGTAATGTAATGTTAGGTGGTCAAAAACAGTATTATGTATACCTACCTCAAATTGGAGGACATATTTGGATTAATCGGGTCCTAATTAGGTGAATATGATACAAACCACCCTTGAAATCAACGTAATTTTCATCGATTTTGGTGAAATTTTGCTGACTTTAAACAATTATTATCTCGTAAACTAAAGGGCTAAGGGCAAAAAGTTAAATACAAAGACTGCGTAACTTTTCATTCTCTATCTGCCTGTCTATAGATACGGCCGTTTTGACCGATTTTTAATTATTTTTTTGATCTCCCACCATTCATGTTCTCCTGATACAAATTTGGTGATTTTTGTTCGACTGAAATCTAAAGCCGAGTGAGGGTGAAAATTTAAAAACACGATTACGTAAAAACTAAGGGTTGAGGAGAGATTTACTGGTCATATTCGTACTCTACGCGTTGAAATACACCATTATGCATATTGCCACCCCTAAAAGTTAATTAGCACCGGAGATATTCAACCCTTATTTGTATCTTCGGTACTAAGGGTCGTATCGAAAAAATCTACATTGCATTCGATAGGGGATGAAAAACTGAGCATCTTTTGCATTTAACTTTTTCATCTACGACCCTTAGTTTAAAGGTTATGAACAATCAAAGTGGTGAAAAAGTCGTCTAAACATAGTCATTAACCCTTAAACTATGGGTCGTAGAGGAAAAAGTTAAATGTAAAAGATGCTCAGTTTTTCGTCCCCTATCGAATGCAATGTATATTTTTTCGATACGACCCTTAGAACCGGAGATACAAATAAGGGTTGAATATCTCCGGTGCTAATTAACTTTTAGGGGTGGCAATATGCATACTGGTGTATTTCAACGCGTAGAGTACGAATATGACCAGTAAATCTCTCCCCAACCCTTAGTTTTTACGTAATCGCGTTTTTAAATTTTCACCCTCACTCGGCTTCAGATTTCAGTCGAACAAAAATCACCAAGTTTGTATCAGGAGAACATGAATGGTGAGAGACCAAAAAAATTATTAAAAATCGGCCAAAACGGCCTTATCTATAGACAGGCAGATAGAGAATGAAAAGCTACGCAACCTTCGTATTTAACTTTTGGTCCTTAGCCGTTTAGTTTACGAGATAATAATTATTTAATGTCAGCAAAATTTCACCAAAATCGACTAAAAATACGTTAATTTCATGGATTGTTTATATCGTATACCCCTAATTAGGACTCGCTGATTCTAAATCTATCCTCAGAAAAACATAATTACTTACCTTTTTGATATATTTATATATACAAAATTGCAACTACGCTAGGAAAATTTTAAAACGAATATAACTTGAAAAATAAGGGTTGTACGACAAATTGGGGGGCATATTTGGATTCAGCAGTTCTTAGTTGAGGGGGTAAACTACCCCTCTTTATCCTGCTACCCTTAGTTTTCGAGTTATAAGCATTTTAAAATTTTCCTAGCGTAGTTGTAATTTTGCTAGCATAATCGTCAAAAAATTGACACTACGCTAGGAAAATTTTAAAAGGCTTATAACTCGAAATCTAAGGATTGTACAACAAAACCGAAGGCATATTTGGATTCAGCAGGTCCAAATTGAGGGGGTAAACTACCCCTCATTATCTTACAACCCTTAGTTTACAAGAAATAAGCACTTTAAAATTTTCCTAGCAAATCAGAAATATTGTGATGGTAAAATTTTAATTAACAGCTTCATTTTCTAGGCCACTGCTCAAAAATATTCTGTGACGTCACACCAAGAGATGGCAGCACTAGTCTCGTTTTGAGTGATTCGTCCCTATATAACGGGATTATTTTTGGAGTGGTGTCAGGCTCATATTTTTCATTCAAATGATTCAGAAATAAAGTAGTATATATATTTTGTTAAAATCATTAAAACAATAGATAAAAAGAAAACATGGATACAAGATCTAATACAAAATCTATCTTATTAGCTATTCATTATTTATATGATTTAAAAATGACTAGTTAACATTAACAATATGAGGCTATTTTAACATACTGCTGTGCACAATTAACTTAATTACCTATCTTAAAATATATTTGTACGAAAGCTCATCTATAAAACTTGATTAAAAATTAAACTACAGATTATTCAACATCCTGCATATAAATATATTATTACAATATAATGAAAAAACTTGAACATAATAATCAAAGAGATTCATTGGTGATATAAAAGTCAAACAACTGATAAAAGAACTTAACAGTGCATACACTCACTACTTAGTAGCATTCACAACAGGACTAGATTATTATAAAACATGTATAATACTATAACAATAATCATTAATTAATGTATAATAACAAGGTTAGATTAAACAGAAAATAGCTGCTAAGCTGCCGTCGAAATTAAATGCTACAGTCATCACTATCGGGGGCGTAGTCACCTTCGTCGTCGTCTTCTTCGCCCTCTTCGTCCGACAGCAGCGCGTTCACGTGGCCGTTCTGCTCGTGCTCAGCCACGGGTTCGAACACCTCGTTCAGCACCACGTCTAAGTTGGGGGACAATAGATCATCTTCATCTTCATCGCGAAGTCTCTCATCCAACGAGCTGCTATCATAAATCAAATATTACTTGCACTGTCACCAAATACCTGATTTGTTAGTTCAAAAACAATCACAGTATTAAGTTACGCTATTATTTAAAACAACAATCAAATTTGTGTATCGTACTTGAATGGCTAAATAAACTGGCCCCAAATTAATTTCGTCTAGAGCTCTAGAGAAATGATCATTTCATGTTGTTCTTGCAAATTTATAGGTTATGTCCTATGAATATTATATATTTTGAGGTCTTTGATTAATATTTTTATTTTCGCCACTTAAATTCTGTACACCTAAAGTATATATTTATAAACATACCAGCCAGCCAATTTTTGAAATATTATGTTAAAAGCGATTTTGAAATTACCTATTATGCCCTGTTTACACAAGTATTCTTTGAAGATTCTTTCATGCTTTTTAATTTTATTAATTAAATAATCCTAATGAGAATTATTTATAAAATAACGGCGCTGTTAATTTAAATCTTCAACGAGTCTTGAAAAAGAAGAATTTCTAATTGATTGATAGCTTCAAAATAATTATGAATGAATGAATCCAGAAGCATAAAAAAATCCTTGTGTGAACAGGGCTTTTCTTTATATACCCTGAATTTGGATTTAGATTCTTGCAAGAAAATTGATTTAAAGCAAAATATCCCAAACAATAAGTTAAACATAATTCAGGCACGGCAGTGTTAAAATAACTAGCAAAAGCTAGTGTGCGACACAACTTCCACACATAAATTACCTTAGCGAGTCCACACTCCTCCTCCCTGCATCACAATCATAACCATAAAATAAATAACTACCGTACAAATAAACAGTAAAAGAAGAAATACTATTCGAATGTAAATCTACTACACTTACATGCTATCTTGCTGGTCACCGTTGCCTTCTTCTGCGACCAGCAGCTCGTATTCTTCTGCCGCGTAGCGGTCCCAATCAGACATCTGCAAAACAACAAGATTTTATTCCAAGAAATCAAACTCTTTACTGGAAAAATTCTCAATAATACTTTACACAAGCCCAGACATTGTTTAATAACCAGTATAAGTTTCAGCCATATACAGGGTGTCTATTTAACTCGGGCCACTATTGGTAATTCCTAAACTAGAACAGATACGACTTCGGTTAAATTAGACAAAAGTTACCTTATCAGAAGGCCATTCCAGTGATGATTTTGTTTATCCAAAAATATGCACAGGTAACTAGATAGAGCAAAAACTTTTATTTTTTTAAATGGCAATCACAGTTAGCTATGGTATCATTAAAAGGAGTATTTTTTTCTCTTTTCAACTGTATGTAAATTTTCATCATTTATTTTTTAAATAAATGTTTTATTTACACAAAACATAATATACTTAATTCTAATGGCACTTATTAAAGTAGGCTTTAATAAGAACAATTTAAAACGATTTATATTGTTTTAAACATTTTTCTCGTATTGCTGCCAGTTTTTATATTGCTAAAAGTAGTTTTTAGTACTGTTGTCATATTAAATTGTTTTTATCAAGGCCTACTTTAATAAGGGCCATTAGAATTAAGTGTATTTGGTTTTGTGTAAATAAAACATTAATTTAAAAAATAAATAATGTAAATTACATACAGTTGAAAAGAGAAAAAAATACTCCTTTTAATGATGCCATAGCTAACTGTGATTGTCATTTAAAAAAATAAAAGTTTTTGCTCTATCTAGTTACCTGTGCATATTTTTGGATAAACAAAAACATCACTGGAATGGCCTTCTGATAAGGTAACTTTTGTCTAATTTAACCGAAGTCGTATCTGTTCTAGTTTAGGAATTACCAATAGTGGCCCGAGTTAAATAGACACCCTGTATATTATGACAATTAGCTAAAGAGCCGTAATATCAAATCATTCATGATTTTACCACTTGACAGAAATGACTTTTTGTATTAATTCAAGTCTTGCCTTCAAGAAAATGTTACATTTGGGGTATTTCAAACAGGGCGCTATTTTAAACAAATGTACTAAGTACTTATTTTACTACTTCTGGTACTTGATTCAAATAAATTAAGCACCACGTGGGTGCTAAATCCTAAACCTGGCGTACGCCAGAAAAATTAACAGGTTGTACATGTCTGCAAATGCTTCAAAGTGCGCATAATATCAGAAAACGTCAATTTTTTGACACATGTCACCATGACCGTTCCTTTATTTGTGCACTTCGAAGCATGTACTACAACCGGTAAATATTTTTGGCGTTGTGCGTAATAATTTCTTTGAATTTCCCTTATTATGTACATCAAGTAACAGACGTAGTAAAAAAATTAAAACACTTGTTTAAAATAGCGCACTGTTGAAAGCAAAACTTGAATGAATACAAAAAGTTATTTCTGGCAAGTGATAAAATCAGGCACGATTATATATTACGGCCTTTAACTAAACAGTTTTGGTAAAAATTTAATTTGCGCAAAAATTGATTACGTTATAAACGCATCGCGAACGCTTTTTCAAACAAAGAGCTTTATGCTGTTTTATGCTGCCGTCTTGGACTATTTTAAGAATGAAGACATACCTCTTGTCCGTCGCCATCGTGGTCCCGCTGAGAAGCAAACGGATCGCGCTGCTCGTGATCTAAGTATTTTTCGAGATTGAAGAATGTGTCGAAGAAGATTGGCGTCATTTTACACTTCTTCAGATCGCTAAGTGAGATTTTTCCAATAGTTTTAGGTTTAGCCATGTCCAACATTTGGCACAAACAGTCTTGGAAAGGAAGTGTTTCGATTCCTATTGCTTCCATACGATGCATTTGTTCGTCGTAAAAATATTCGAGTTCATACATTGACAGGAAACCGTCTCCATCTAAGTCCATACACCTAAATAAAAAATAGTATATTATACAATGAGTTTATAATAATAGCTATTAATACGCGAGTGTCGTAATTCATACTTGGGTGTTTCAAAAAGAAAATCTGTGTCGAAATGAATGTCATCAAGTACAGACAAAGCATATTTAATAAGTAAATTGAAGCATGGGAGTAGAAAAATAATAATAAGATAAGAATTTCTTCAATGAAAATAAAGTAAATACCTAAACCAATATTCAACAGCAGTGGGATGAGTCTTATCTTCTTCAGATAAAAGAAACCAAACGAATTCAGTATAACTCATCCTTTCTTCCTGTTGTAATTTGTGTTGCCCTCTCGTAACAGCGCCACTAAAAATTCGATCGATGATTCGAGTTGAAAGAGCTGTAATTTTAATATATTTTATTTAAAGAACACTTTACTCTTTTAAATATCTTACCATGATCATTATGCCGAGTAAGATCTTGTTTGTCAATAAACAAGTCATGGTCTCTATCGAGCTCCCAGAATTTACAATAAATAACGTAAAAGTGTTCGTAACTGAAGTACGCAGTAATCTGATTAATATCCTCTTCCTCTTCCAGTAATTGAAGAATGGACAGCAAATTTGAACGCCTTAGCTCAGCTAAGCTAATACGACCAGACCACGAACGATTTACGCAATAAAATATTCTTGCTATTACCTATAAAAAAATATGTTAATTTATGCAAATAAGTTTTTTGTTTAAATAATTTACTGTATGCACGTATCGAGAGTGAAATTCTGCCGCTTCTTTGAGGAACGTTAAACCTGGATGGGTTTCTACTACATCTTGTATCAAAGGAATAAAATCTTCTGGACAAAGCCAATTTCTTTTGCCCCTTGTTAAGATGTAAGTAAATCTGGAAGCCGCGTCATGGCACTGGCCAACCATCCTAATTTAAATTATATTATCAGTTACAAATCAAACTAATCTGTTTTTAAACTAAGAAGAGGGATATTTCTATGCTTGTGATTGGCTAGAACACAACCGGTTTTACACCCAACACATCTAAATGTCAGATTATTGTGTTTTGTTTAAGCCCTGTACACACGAGGTTCTACCAAGATTCTGAATCCTGGAAAAGTAGAAGTTTCAAGATAAAAAATAAATTCATAGTTTTGAAGCAATCTATAAATTATAAATTCTTCTTTTCCAAGACTCATTGAAGATTCAATTTAGCGGCACCGAAATTTGACAGGTAATTTTCATTAGAAAGAAGAAAACTTTAAATCAGACTTTTTAAATTACTAGTTTAAAAACAGACTATAACAGTTAGACGATACAATTATATTTTATCGACGAGAGAAAAGTGTTCATTATTTTTTTCGAGTAGATATCACAATTTTATCATTATGTATAAAATTATATATTTTTTCTATAGCTGATATTAAAGAAAACCATAAGAAACCCAATTTTAAATTATTATTAAACACAATTTCGGAGTTTGTAATGTTTTTCATTCTACTTTTTTCACAAAGTGGGTGCAGAAATATGTGAAAATAAATTTGAAGAAAACAGATAGTAGTGTTGATTAATAGATTCATAATACAATAGTTTTGAATTATGAATTTATAATACAATAGTGTATTATGGAGAGGTATATCTTACTACTGTATCTACATAATGAATGTATTATTCAATGTTCGTCGATAGAAGTACTTTATCTGCTTTTTCTGTTAAAATGATCTACTCTAATTTTACTTTATCTACCCTTGCGGTTAAAGTATAATATTACCGACTTAAAATAGACTTTAACACATCAGCTATGTAAAAATATGTTTTTCTTACTGAGTCCAAAACGCCATAAACTTTTCCTTGGTGACAAAACCCGAGTCACCGCCAGCGGCAAGAAACAGGGGAGTCTTCCAGTACATGGGCAGTTCACATGCCTGTATGACAGGCGGGAACAGATCCCGGGTCACTCGGTCACCGTGCTGCGCAAACACGGCGTGCACTTTGACCTTGATGCCGTCCAGATGACCCGCGGATATCGGTTTACCTTGCGGATAGTAAAACCTGCAACGCATCACAGTCATCACTCCCTGCTCACCATAATTGCAACTAATCGAACTAATGGATGCATGATTGATGTAGATTTAAGATTTATTAGATTACGAACCTAGGAATGAGGACATTTCGATTAGCCTTTACGTGCCGCTGAAGAGTCGTGTGCGCCGGTAGTTGCTTAACGGGCGGCTGCAAAACAAAAAGAAAGCATAAGTGATCGCGCCGGATATTAAAAGAAGTCGAAGAGAAGGCGTTGATTGCGATAGCCAAGGCCACTCGCAGTGGGAGTGTCAGTATGACTCCAGGTGGGTGGTCACACAACACCAAAAAATACAATTCTAGAATGTTCATACACAGGAAAATAATAAACATGAGTTGACGGCTGGTAACCGCACACACGGTAAATATATACTATACTAATGTTAGGATTCTGTGCAAATCTATAAGTTTTACAAATTTTTAAATATTTAAATATTGAACAAAATCACATCAATATTTGTTGATAATACAAAAATATTCATATGATTATAAATTTCATTGCGATTTTGTCTAATATTTACAGTTTTATAGATCTGTAGCAACTACAGATTTTCACAGAATTCCACTATTAAACTCACAATGTGAGTCTGCCACTCAATATTCAAATCTAGAACATTTATTACGTAGTAAAATCCTGCAGTAAAAGATTAATTCGCAGCAAAATGTAAATCAAGAATATTAGATTCGGTATAAATGCAAACACAGGAAGATGCAAATCTGGGGATACACAAGTTAGTGGTTTAAATGAACTGATTGAACAACCCAGTACCATTCTTGAGTCCCTCATACTGTCATACTCGGTTTTAACTATTACTTCTCTAGATTTACATCTTCCTGTGTTTGCATTTATGCCGAATATGAAATTCTAGATTTGAATTTTTCTGTGAATCTTTTGATGCAGGTATTTTATTCTAGATTTGCATCTTCCAGTGTTGCATTTTCCTGTGTATGAAAATTCTAGAATTTACTTTCTGGTGTTAAACCCATTCCCCTCCAGGTCAGACACAGATCGATTTTAAGCCCTGTTCGCACGAGGATTCTTTGAAGATTCTACCAAGATTCTGAATCCTGAAAATGAAGTTTTTTCTTTCTAGTGAGAATTATCTGTTAAATTGCGGTGCCGCTAAATTGAATCTTCAATGAGTCTTAGAAAAGAAGAATTTATAATTTATTGATTGTTTCAAAACCATGTAATTATTACTAGAAAGAAGAAAACTTGTTCTTTTTCAGGATTCAGAATCTTGGTAGAATCTTCAAAGAATCCTCGTGCGAACAGGGTTTCAAAAGAAAGGGCCTATGACAATGATCTATGTCGTCATCAACGAATATTTTTACATGTAAAATTTTTGTTGATGACGACATAGCCATTTATAGGCCATTATCTTTTGATGACGTATCTCATCTGATTCCGTGCTTTTACTATATGAGCGTGACGCAATCGAGGCCCACGTGCTCAATGCAAATAACAACAATTCGTAAACCCACCTGGCATTTGGGCGCGGCCTGAGCGCGCGGTCGCTTGTCCAAGAGCAGATCACTCGGACATCGCTCGAATATCAGCACGCGCTCCGCAACTGACCCCCTGGTCAAGAACGGTCGCACTGGGTTCGGGGAGGCGGCTGCTTGCTGCACGTGCCGCAGATGTTGCCGCTGCGTGGTCGTCAGCTCCGGGTGCGGCGCTGGCTGGTGCTCCGGACGCCGCGTTGAACTTGTCCGGGGCCCCCATCGTGTCACCACTTCCTGGGGAGCTGCTGTAGATGCTACAGAGTTCACTATTTTATTAGGCGCGGGTGTGCGCTCATCTGTTAAGATCACACCGTTCTTTAACGCGTTGATCAGTCGTTTTTCTTCTAAAGCCACCTGATCAAGGGTTGTATTGTTTTTGTTATTAATTGTCATTGTTGGCACTTGTGATGATGACGTTCCTCTCACTTCGGCGACAGCGCGCTGCTTGACTGTGTCAGTGCCAACTACCCTATTTTTTAATGGCCATGTTTGTAAACCTGGACTTGTTTGTGGTCCGGCTCGTGTCAGATCTGCTGGTAATGTGTATTCGATTGTTTCAGCAAGCGGGAAGCGCGGTTTTGGAGAGATTTGGGGCTTAGGACCTACAGCTGGTTTTGTCTGCAGTGTTTGTTGATTAGGAGGTGGAACCTGAGATTGTTGGGCATTTTTTTCAAATTTCTGTAGTGCGAACTGTATACTAGAAGGCATTGGTTTGTTGTTTCCAACAGGAGACATGGGTTGCATAGGATGGCGACTTGCAGCTAATCGAGCTTTATCTTCGGAAACAAAATTATTAACAAGTCTTTCGAGCCTATTATTATCCATAGTAGGCGCCTGCGCCAGTAATTCAATTGAAGGCGACCGTTGAGGTAAAGATTGGGGCGTAAGAGCGCTGCCGAATTTATCAGCAGCCGTCTCGCTATTATGACACGTGAGAATTTCGGCGGGAGCCAAGCCTCTGGACTTCCAGGTCTGGTAGATGGCCTCAGCGTGGTCTGAGATTTGCTTGGCGATGGCGGCAATGTCCTCGTCCGGCTCGCAATGCACCGGCTTGCTGTTCGCAGTGGCTGTCGTGGCCATGACTGGGTGGTGCTGCAGCAGGAAGGCGGCTGCGTGGGGCGACAGCTCGGGGTACTCCAGCACCAGCTCCGCCAGGCCGGGGGCTTCGCTGAGCTCGTGGACGCGCACGGGGATCGCGTAGCCGAAGTGCACCGCGTGACACGGACACGTGGCACTCGAGTGCACGGCACGGACCGGGGTCGGGTCCACCACGCACGCGACAAGCGGGGTTAGTCTCACGCCGACATGCAGACCCTGCAGGCCGCTATCCAGCATGGCCGGCGCCCATCACACGTCTCCTGCAACAGACAAGTCGCACAAGTAAACAAGAGGCAAGGGGTACAGTGCACGGTGCGATGCGTCGCATCGTCCTAGCCTTATTATATACCCTGGCCAAGCGCCAACTGCCGTTATTGCAGACAACGTTCTACGGTCAAACAAAATATCACGACACGTAATTAGTGAGCGTCGATGTCGCTTACGTTCAAGGAAAGTGGCCCTCGTTATTCTACCGATACTTTCGGTAAAAATAATTTTACTTAATCACAGAACTGTCATAGTTATAGACAGTCAAGCTGATCTTACACACGAGAGTACGATCAGCCACATATATTTCCGTATGCTATTTTTACAACAGTAACAATTCTCAATGTTCTAGACTAGAGTTACACCGTTTCTACGGTCTTTTAAAAGTCAAAAAATAACCGCTTGAACAATAAACCTTTAAAAATGACTTAAAATAAATAGGTTGCATTGATTGTTGTATGTCATTGACGAGCTCATGAAGAAGATTCTCTGCCGAGAATAATCTCCACGGAGACGCCATATTAGGAGATGCTTGGATATCCGCACCCCGCTGTAAATAGTCGCGCCAGAAAAGTCATCTCGTCTGTACCCCGAACACCACTTACAAACAAATATACTTAGGTACAAGTCATAAAAACCAGACGTATTCTGTGCACGTGCGATACTCAATACATTTCATTAAAAATTTAAAGAAGTAGAAATCGAAATTCATGAAAGAAATATAAACTAAATTTTCCTTATTTATAAATGAATCAAAAAACGATTACAAAAATATATTGTTTAAAAATAAATATTCCGTAAGACAATGAACATTATAATATTATAGTAATTTACCTGTTGGTAATTAATTTGACGACTATTTAGTAATTGTATGTCATTACTAAACTTACCTAAATAAAATAAAATAATCCTTCTGTCGAGTCGAACACTTTGACATTTCACATCAACAAATTTCATTGAATACTATTTCACAAAACAGACACCGTCACTATAAAAGGCACTACAGTAGAATTGAAAAAGTTAAACATCAAAGTATGAAAAGACTGTCGTTTGTTGACAAAAGCCTAGCGACAAGGCCTTTATTAATGAACCAGCTGGCTGTAGGTGCGCAACGATCATACTTCTTACGGACTGCAGCAAACACTGCGACTGCGTATCCGATCTAGCTCAGACAGCCAGCGAACGAGTGATCAATTCTAGACAAGGACACTCGAACTGCACGTGCATTCAAGTAAGAGTGAAAGTGGATGGGTACGAGTGTCGGAACTTGTTTCATACGTCACATGTTTTCACAACAGCTGATAGAGCTTGGAATGTTCAGTGTGTATAAATATCAATTCCACCAACGGCTGAAATTAAAGATCCCTACACTTGTCTTGATGTTATAAAATCTTTATAAAAAATTATTTTTCAAGCTTACAAAAAATTGGTTTATTTCAATTAAATTAAACTCCTCTATTTGGCAGATCTTTCACTTTGTAAATGCGGACAAGCCAATGCTCAGTGGTATACGCTTCTTCTAACACATCAAGTTCAAAGTCTTTATTTCCTATTTCGGCACTACGCACTCGATCGTAACCAGGCGGCTTTCCTACGAAATAATTTACCAATTACCTCCTACGCATTAATCAATTAATAACTACAATACCTCCTTCAGTATAGACTTGGCCGAAACGATAATAACACATTTTGTACATTAAACAATTCAATAAAGCGGGCGCTCCCTCTTTATCAACTCTGAATTCGCCGTTCGGAGAATAATAATCCCACTCTTTAATATGAGCGCCTCGATCAGTACTGCCTCCAATTCGTACCATCCACAAAAATTTATTAATATCATCCGAAGAATACCCAGTTAATCCACCAAAAATGACTAAAACGTAATCAACATCAAGTTCGCGCATTATTTCATATGCCTTTTCTTCCGAACTGGCCATTGCTTGACCCACTCTATAAAATAATATAAATCAATATTAAATATGAAAAAGATAAATCGTCTCCTAAAAGGCAGAGTATCATTTTGTCAATTTTTCAGGGAATACAAAAAACCAATAATAAGATATTCTGTTAACCACTGCTTATAGTTTCACCCAGTAACTAATTTTCACAAAAAAGTTGCTTACGATTCTCTGCCTTTAAGGGAACGAAATGTAATTTACCTTGAAATATGTGTATTATTCCAGGTATTATTATCCACTAAAATAGTTCTGTTGGCCATAGCTGTAATCTGGTAACCGTAATCCCACCAAGACATAACTTTAGCATCCTCAGGAGTGTTCATTCTCAACCAGTAATAAGCTTCACGGAAGTCATCAAAAATAATTCTACCACCATCGTGAGATCTCGCAGATAAGACAATGCTAGGTGAACTGTAAGCTTCTGACGTTACCCAGGTGCAGTGGAAAGTGTACGAAATCAGCAAGAACGTAATCATTCCCACGAAAATAGTCGCAATTTCATTCTTCATCACGTAACTGGACGATTCAATATTACGTTTATTCTTTTTCTCTGGGACAGTTTTTGTGTCCATGTATTTATGAAGGAGATGCGAAACTGCGATACCAGATAAAATACACATAACTGGTGCTAGTACTAACATTAGACGAACCATTACACCCTAAAAATAACAACAAATAATAAATATTTCATTCAAGTAACAATATAAAACTGGGCAAGAATAATACGCTGATCAGCGCTGCGAAGAAATGCACAGATCTGCTGATCTAAAACTCGAATTGAACTCAACTAAATAAAGAAGTCTTATACCTACATACTCGGTTTGGATTGATTTTATTATTTTTTGCATCTGAGGATTTCTTCGCTGATCAGCGTTTTATTCTGTCCTATAAAACTTACCGCGAAATAAATGCTTGTGACGCCGTAGAGCACTAAGAAAATATTTGCGTCTGACAATTTGGAGAAACAGAAGTAAAGACCGGCAGGGAAAAGGAAAACAAGAATTTGTAAGTCAAAGTAAAATGAACTCCACGATGTAGGTTGATGTTCAGATACGGAAGCAATAATAGGAATGTGATTTTTAGCGTAAGATGGATCTAGAAGAGAATAGAATCTTCCAGTCCACGGTGAAATTTTTCCGGATAAAGTTAAAACTCCTCCGAAGATAACAGATACGGCGCTTATAGAGTATACTAAGGCAGTGAAAAGTACGTTAAAATCTTCTGGAGTTACTTTACTACGAACATAATCCACAAAAGCATGAATTTGACATAAACCAAACACACCCAATGCCTGAAACATTTAACATATTAGTATATTTCAATCAAATTACCCAATGATTTACTCACCAGCATATGTTCTGAACTCTGAACTGGTTGAAAACCAACGAAAGAAATCTGCATGGAAAGAATAGTCCCCACACAATACAATGTGCTGTAAGCTACGTATATCCTATGTGAAAATCTGCCAGTTGCCATGAGAGTTAGAACATGAAGAGGAATTAAATTGATGAGAAACACATAACCTCCCCACGATGAAACCATGTAGAAGTAGGCTAATGCAGCCAAAGTTGACCATAATATTGTGCCGGTTTTCACTGCTTTGATCCACATGTAATACGTTAATAACATGCAGAAAATGGCGATACCTTCGTTGTCGTAGCTCCCAGCTACGGATCTACTGATGTAGCCAGGGACTATGGCCACCATCGCTGCAGCTACCAAACCGGAACCCGAATTCTACACACAGAAATCATTTAATTAACACAACATGCTGTGTTTCTTAAACTTAGATATAAATGTAAGCCTTTAATATTGTACTTACTCTGAGTTCTTTTGTAAGAAGGTAGGTAACGATTGTAGTAAACGAGGAAAATAATGGGGCAAGAAATACACAGACATTTCTAATATCTACGGTGATGTGAAGCAGTTGTAGAAAATGGTAAATGGCAGCAGAAGTGACCATCAACCCCGGATATATTGTGCCTAAAATGTAATAACAAATCAAATATTTATTAAGCATAAATCAATGTTGAAAAACTTACCTCCAATGATACGCCCTAAGGGGTACCATGCTCTATCATCAAACCAATTATGAAACGAATAAAACCCTTGTTCTGCTAAATATTTTGTAGTTCTATAGTTAAAATACGGATCGAACTCATGAATAACACTTTCGAATCTTAATACAGAAAATAATCTTGTGGCAAATGCTAAAACAAAGCGTTATCAATTACATGTTAGTGTTGTTATCAATGACATGCAAATTATAGTTCTATATTTACTAACATAAAACAGCGGCTATAGATAAAATTGATAGTGTCAAAAGAGTTTGTTGCTTTTCTGAAGTCATTCGAATTCCAACACTTTTACTTAGCCCCAACATCTTGATTTACTGGAAAATAATATTAATTATTGAATTACATAGTCTTATAATTGTTTTATTTCAAAAATTAGCGAAAATATCTTACTTTGGCATCCACCCACCGAGGTTATTTACCGGATCGCGGGACCGGCTTTATGCGTCGTGGCTAGTGACGTTTTTATTTTATCGACTGCTGACAACTCTACAGCAAATTTACCAGTTACCACTAAAGCTAAGTACACACTATGCGAACGAGAGGAATTCGCCAAACCGATAGCGAACGAGCGAGCGCGGTACATTATGCCCTATTTACGAGGATTCTATGAAGATTCTGAATCTTGAAAAAATAATTCTAGTGAGAAAATTACCTGTTATATTGCAGTGCCGCTAAATTGAATCTTCAATGAGTCTTGGAAAAGATGAATTTATAATTTAATGATTGCTTCAAAACCGTAAATTTTTTTTCCCAAGATTCAGAAACATAAAAGAATCTTTGATAATAATAATTAATGAACCCGTCATTAAATCGCTGTTATTGTATTGTAGTTTGCTTTTGAATAAGGTAGTCATATACTCACCACCAATGTTTTTTTCTTCATTTTTGATTTATAAATATTATTATTATAAAGTCATCTTTACTTTACTGTTCGAAGAGCAATTAAAAAGGAAGCGAACACAGTGAACGAACGAACGTTTGGTAGCAAACGTTTGTTCGCATAGTGTGTACATAGCTTTACTAGCGCAGTGGCAGTGGGTATCGAAATCGAAGCGAACATCCATACCGGTATGGGATGGACAATCAAAGTGCGCAATTTTTGAAATAGAACTTCATGTCCTATCACATTACTTTTATTATGTTATATACATATTTTACACAAATAAATTGACTGCAGTTTTACTACATGGCTAAAAATTAATTACATAACAACTCTATTTCATAAACTTTAATAAACATGGCAAGATACTCGAATCCTAAAAAAATTCTGTTAAACAACAGCCTTGCCAAACATCGCAGCGCTAAGTGTAACTGAGAGAAAACCGTAGTTTTGCATCTTAAACTGAATAATTACTAAGCATTAATCAACTAGTAAAGCAGTATGCTCAGTGAGCATAATGTTTTTACAAAGATATGCTGTCGTTGTGTACTTAAAATAAGAAATGCTCCAAACAATCTAATGCTTCCTGATTTGATTCATTCAAGATGTTTTAATGCATAATAACAGTTTATTTTAATACATCACAATTGCTACAACACAATCATGTGACTGACATGTTAGATATGGTATATAAATAATTAATCTCTATATTCATCTATCATATTCATATGGGTTTGCTAACTTCATCATCGAGTCAGGTTTTACAATCAAAGGCTGCTCTATGAGCGTGCAACACAGATTCGTTGTAGCAAGAAGCAAAAGCACACCCAAGCATCAGTTGCCGTTGCTCTCGGTCTCGATGATGAAGTTACAGTAGTGAACGTAAACTACTCTCCGAAATCAAAATTCACAAATTAATCACATCAATAACAATACTACAATAATAGTTATAAACCACCTATTATAAGTAACAATGAATTGACTGAGTCACGAACTTGCTTTCAGAATACCGCCTCAAAACTTCTATTTTTAAATAATAGATGAATCAATAATCATTGGGTAATAAATTATTACTTGGAAATAAAACTCAAAATAACAAAACATAAACGAAACTATATAACAAATTAATTATAGCAGCTTATCATTTACAAAATAAATACAATGACGACAGTTAAAGACTTTAATTTCAAAAATATATCTAAAACTAGATTGTTCGCGTACGATAGGTAGATAAGTTATAAAGAATATTAATGACAAATCAATTCTCTCTATAATGTATCATTGATTCCCACATATTTATATAAAAGCCCAGCATTCGAGTGTTTTGACTACAAAGTCAACTGCCGGCGTCAATGGATCATTGCCGTAAGTCTTACATTGTTCAGTGCGACCCTGATATAGATCTCCGTCAAGCCAGAGTCCGAATTTACCACTAAAATCATACATTCATTAGTTCATATTTTACTTTTAAAACCATCTTACTGGGTACAAATAAAACTCTGATCAGCACTGACTGCTCAAACGCTGATTTACGAAAAAAAGCACAGATAAAACCCGCTGATCTACGTTTAACTAAACTAAATACAGAAACCTAACAACCTTATTGAGTCCCACATTATCAGTTTTGGTAGAAAATCTAATTGAACAAATAAAGAAACCAATTATGTAAATCTGCTTACCTATTGTATGATTGTATGTCATCAGCACCCGGAGGAAGACTGAATTACAGTCGAAACGTCGGTGTTTTATTGGATTAAAATGACTGTTTCTCCAAAAAATCTTCTTTTTAAATAAATAAACCTTAGACCCTTCTTGAGTCTCACATAGGTACTTGGTTTTGGAAAAAACTCGAATTGAAGTGAACTAAATAAATACACCTTACCCTGCTTGAGTCCTACATACTTGGTTTGGATTGATTTTATTCTTTTTTCTGTGCATTTCTTTACAGATCAGCGGTCAGCGCTGATCAGCGTTTTATTCTTTCCCATTTTTACTTACTCTCCTGCTCCAATAGACAAACTCTCATTATTTCCCTTAATAAAATAGAGATTCTCTCCCGTCCAGTTGAATACCTGGAATTGTGGAGTGAACCGGAACAAAAGTGATTCTCCTGTGCCATAGAAATGGTCGCTGACTTTTAGAGCACATGAAGTTAAAGCACCAAATACCTAAACATAATTCAAATTTTAAATTATAACGTGTGCGATAGAATAGTTGCATGTATAGAATAATGAATGTGAACCAGGCAAAAGAAGTGTGTCAGGATTGAACTGTTTGGCGAAGATGGATTGCAATTTAGGGCAAATACCTAAATATAATTAAGGGAGGTCACTACCGGCGTAATAATGCTGAAAAGTATGTTTAGTTTTTTCCTTAAAATTGAAGTAAATATTCACATTTTTAAAATATCAAATACATTTTTGAATAGATAAATGTTGTCTCCAAATGCGTCTAATGCCATTTTTTCATTTTTGTACTCTATTTTTTTATATTCATGGCTAAAAATGACCAATTTTAGCTATTTTGTGAGTTTTTATACGTATTTTATCACATATTTAAAACAAGAGAATAATAAATGTGGACGAGGTAAAACAAGTGTGGCAGGATTCAAATATTTGGCGAAGATTGATTGCACATTTAGGAGTACATGAAGTTAAAGCACCAAATGCCAATACATAATTAAAATTTTAAGTTAATTAATTCAGGATTGAAATTGGTTATATGCTTGTGAATTGGTATATTTGACGTGTGGAATGATCGAGTGTGTGCTATCCTGGTATACTTACATTATTGTCAGTATCCTCAATGACCAATAAGATGGGTGATTCAAGTTTATTCATTTTGCGGTACATGGAATTGAGTGAAAATCCATGTTGACTTGTCGAAAACACCAATGTCCACACGTAGCCTTCGGCGCGAGCCGGTAAATGCCGACAAAGCTTTTCTCTGTGTTCATCTGTGAGAATTTCTGTTGTTCCCACAAGGTCGGGTGGCGTGATATCCACGTCCAGTGATACAACACTTGATGCGTACAAAGCCCGACGCAATTCCTCGCTCATCGGTAAAACCTAAACAAAACGAACTTATTTAAGAATTGCCAACAAGTTTGCGATGTTTTCCAAGTTTTCTCTAACTCGTGCTCATTACTGCAATGGAATTCGTGACAAAAAGACACCAAGTCAAATTCATCCTCTGATTCAACTAAACTCGTATATTTTTATTTACTAGTTTGATTTTAATATAAGGCATAAGTGTGCAGTAATAGAAAAAACAACTTTCTCTTTGGAGTGCAACTTTTACGTGAGCGATTATTTAATTCGACCTAATTAGTTCAAACTGAATCTATTTATAGTTTTTGGCGATGGAATATGACTTGACGTCTTCTGGTTATCACTAATTCCCTCCATCATTACTCTAAGGTGGAGACTGAGAATTTAAGATTAGATTTAAGCCGCATTCACACTTCGAAATTTGCTGAAATTTGTGAAGTAGGAGGCAATTAAAGCTGCATTCACATAAGCATTTAGTTTTAAGGTTTACAGTGCTTGAAAGTGGGACGGTGAATGCTAGCATTTAAGCCTCATTCACATGAGCATTTAGTTTTAAGGTTTAGATTTATATTTACGTTTAAGAAATATTGAATAAAGCCTCATTCACATAAGCATTTAGTTTTAAGATATACATGTATGTTTACGTTTAAGAAAGTTTAAATTCATATAACTAAATACGAGCAATCACACATTTCACTTTCAAGCACTGTGAATGCTCGTATTTAGTTAGATGTATTCAAACTTTCTTAAATGCAAACATAAATGTAAACCTTAAACCGACCTTAAACCTAAATGCTTATGTGAATGAGCCTTTAATCTAATTAAATATGAGTATTCACAATGCTTGAAAGTGTAAATTCTCGTATTTAAAGCCTCATTCATATAGTTTTTAGGTTTACATTTAAGAAAGTTTAAAAACATCTAACTAAAACGTAGAGCATGTGAATGCTGGTATTTAGTTATATGAATTTATACTTTTTTAAACGTAAACATAAATCAAATCCTTAAAACTAAATGTTTATGTGATTGAAAGTGGGAAGTGTGAATGCTCGTATTTAGTTATATGAATTTAAACTTTCTTAAACGTAAACATAAATATAAACCTTAAAACTAAATGCTTATGTGAATGAGGCTTAAACTTTCTTAAACGTAAACATAAGTATAAACCTTTAAAACTAAATGTTTATGTTAATGAGGCTTTAAATTCGTATAACTAAATACGAGCATTCATACGTCCCATATAAAGCACTGTAAATACTCCTATTTAGTTAGATGTATTAAACGTAAACATAAATGTAAATCTTAAAACGTTTATGTGAATGAGGCATAAATAAAATGAACAGGTGATTTGTTCTGAAAAGCGTCTTGACTCAAATTTCGAGCTGTGAAATAAAATAAATTTTTTCAAATTTCGGTGAGACGAATTACAGCAAATTTCTGCGTGTGAAGTTGGCTTAAAGGACGTGGGAGGTAGTCGTTTACAGTATTGTAGTGTAGTAGGAAGGAGAAATAGCTAGTTAATTATACAATTCAGAGTAATATATAGTAACTGTAGGATAGGGCAGCACACGTAACAATCCTGTAGATCACTGTTGTCTGTGGTGTAACATGTAAGCGATGTGTGTACTGCACAGAGGGACTCTAGACACAGGCACAGTGCAGTGTGTGGCTACAGCTAAAGACAGCTAACAGTCAGCCACAGACCTCGTCAGCAGATTCGGAGTCGCCAGACATCGTCTGAGTCTTGAGGATCGAGTAGATCTTTACGTAAGGAGCCTTGATCAGCTGCCCAGACAAGCACACAACACAAAAAGAGTTATTATAACTCTGCTTCATATCCATCTAGCGAACACTTTATCTTAACAATTACCTTATTTAACAACCTTCTGCACAATTCCATACCTTAAACTAACGTTAGTGCGAATATTCCAAAAGTAAGAAACACTTTTTATTTGTTTGTCCGAATTTCCTTTTATATGATTCACTCGAGCATTGAAAAGCCAATAAAACAAAGAAATATATTATCGATATCGCTTGTAAATGAAACAATAAAACTAATATTGTTTCTTACTTTGAGAATGCGTAGTAAGAGCGAACTTGGCACTTCGATAATGCAACACGGCCAAAACTAAATTAAATAATTAAGTTATTCGCTACATTTAAGATGATAAGGCACAGCTAAAATATTGTAATTTATTTGTAAATATGTAAACAGCACGAAAATAAAATATATTTTCGCATTGTTTGAAAAATAATAATAATTGTTATCGTACCTCCCAGCTTTCTCGCGTAAGTTCTGCGATTTCACCGTCTTGGCTGTGGTGCCTTGAGCCTTGAGCGGTTCCTGTTGAGTCATCGTCCCACAGTTCGGTGTCGGATTCCACGAGCTCAAATCCTTTTGCGCGAACTTCTTCTGGGCATAGCTCTCCGTACAAATGCGGAACCCACAAGTGTAAGAACTTGTACAGTTCGTCTACCCTAATTGTCATAATTACACATAAATATTTATTTTTGCCGTTATCACACATTGCAAATCATAATATTTTGAGCACAAATATTTGAGCACGGAGTAAATCATAATAACACCAACAAGAATTTAAGTTGACGATAGTTCAGTTGTTCATTTAGTTGCACTTACACAGAAAACAATTTAGTGTCATAATGTAATTTCTGAATACTGAATAAGATTGTGACGATGCCACGTGACGATTTTCTTGAAATACCTAATAAGCTAGATTCTGACACCCAATTATAAATATAAATGGCTAATTTAAACAACTAGCGCTCAACGTTCACACTTATAATTGAAATTGTAATTTTGTGGTTTCGTTGGTTGGTTAATTTAGCACTTATACTTATAATTGGGTAGGTCTGAATCTAGCTATAGTCTGCTGGTAATTAATTAGTGAAAACAATCAATTTCGTCAATTTTAAAATATTTTTTACTTACTGTTTGGTGTTCTTTAAAAACCAAAGGAATCGATTATATCAAACAAAATTTAAGAGGTCCGCCTACCTTCTAAATTCCAGCATAAATGTACTAACGTAGCGAGTGTTTTGTGGCCAATACAATAATGGTAAAATTTCACTTCAACAAAGATTATATACTTAAAGGATCAATTAACAGTTGTGCCTGTAAAATGCCGAAAAATTCATAAGAATTGAATGCAGTTGAATTAAGACATGGAAAACATTATTTTTTAAAGATACATATTAAAACCCAATAGAATATAGAGACATATGTGAATTATTTAAAATTGATTGGAAATTATTCATAGCTTTGGAATCCTTTGTATAAAAATCCGAGTTATGTACAATCTCAACAACGACGATAAGAAAGAAAAAGATAAAATAGCTACCTGTTTCTCGGAACGCTAAACCAATACTCCGGCCGCATCTTCTTCTTGCCGTAAGACATGATGGGAGTCGACCTCGGGATGACCCTGTCGATGGGTTTACCCATCCGCAGACGTAAATACAGCGGAGGGTCGTCGCAGGAGCGAGCTGGTCGTGGTATGAGCTCTTCATAAAGACACACAAACATTAGAGGAAAAGCTAAGCGGGTTACCGAAACGAAATCATGCGAACAAAAACATTCGTTTCGTACATAACTAACGCTAATAGTTATCGTTCAATTATTAGGTCATAAAAATAAACATAGTTACTAGTTGTAACTATTTAAAAACACATAGAAGGGTGAAAATGAAGAGTGTATGAACGTGGTGGTGTAAGAATTTGTAATGAAATTGTTAGTGATTATGCGACCGAAATTTTTACATGTTTATTTCGCTATCAAAGAAATATTCACGACATTTTTCGCTACATAAATTCCAATGACATTTGTTTCCTTAAGCTAGATTCAGACCTACCCAATTATAAGTGTAACCAGTTGGCTGGAATGGTAAAGGAGAGAAAGAATGTGCCATGTTCTACACAGAGCTGAGTCAAAGTTCGTCAGCTTACTATTTGCCTCAACGCAACTGAATCAAGGGAAAAAACCGAGCTGGACGACTTCTTTATACACTTATTCAAGGTAGCGAATTTGCTGATAATCGATGTACGTTCGATTAAAATTCATAAGTCCAGCCATCTTTTATTTCGCGTACTGTAATTGAAATTGGAACTTATTGGGTAGGTGTGAATCAGCTTTATTAGGTGATATACGCATATCACATTCTGACGTAACAAATTATCAGGAATAATTGAAGTTATCGATTTGAGGAAAGCAGAATATGTAAAAATTTCAGGTCGTATTTTGGGTGATCATGCAGTGCGTCGCGTATAGACAGAAAGTAGACACAGAGACATACAATACATAGACATAAGACAGAGAGACGCACACACCTACCGATCGCATCCAGTGTCGGGAAATTGGGAGCTCTCACTGGAGCCACGAATCAAATCAAATCATTAGTAGCGCTCCGAAGTTCGATATTTGACACAGTTAGCACATTTCACTAAATCAATCAAGTTTTACCTTCAGAGGAATTCCCACTCCCTACAAAATCAAGTCAAAAATGTTATCGTTGAGGAGATGAAATTCACTCTAATTTTACTCTGATTCGTTTGTTCTATTTTTTTAAATTTAAATATTAAAGATGTCTCTAGTGCCATTTCTTTTTAAAATTGTACATGTTTTTAAGCTCCAAAGTTAGTAAAATTTGAAGAACTTTGAACTGAAGATAAAATATTAAAAAACCTAAGTAAAACTTTAAAAATGACACTAATCTAGCAAAAAATGGACTTACTTTAATCTTTAATCAAAATATTTTCATTATGTAGGTAACTGTAATAAGATAAAACCCTCCATAACACTGTTGTATTATAAATTCATAATTCAACACCATTGTATTATGAGTCCATTATTCAACACTACTGTCATTGTCATTTTGTAAAGAAATGATTTATTTAAAAAGTCGTAGATATACGTCGTATTGACTCAAATGCGACCTTTTAAATAAATAATTAATTTACAAATGCGCATTGTGCTCGTTAAAAGTATACTATTAAAACTAGTGTCAATTTCCTATCCCCAACAAAACCCCTTTTGTAGTAAAGTGGCTAAATACAGTTCATTCACCGAATCAACCGATGTCGTCACAATAGTTTTTGACGGCATCGCTTATTCGCTAAATGGACTTTAACTAGTGGGTATTCCTCGATACAATCGAAACATTCAAATTCATTTATTAAGTACCCGTAGATTCAAATTAAAACTAATCAAATAAGCAAAATAAAAATATACAGGATGATTCACAACTTCGTGCATATATTTTAATGGCATAGTACTCAACTTACTGATCATGAAACAAACAGAGGCTCATTTTTCAAACCACTGAATAGAATGAAATTTTAATTAATTGTGCATTGTTTGATTAAAAAACCTGGAAACGAAATTGCGGATTTAGAAGCAACTCTTTCAGTTCCGTGGTAAGTGAATTGAGCACTAATGCACGAAGTAGGGAATCACCTGCACAAATACTTTACTAGAAATGTGCTATCTGCTGAACGCAAGCCTGCACACAACACTAATCTAATCAGCAGGACTATTTCCCCTATAAATACAGCTTCGGCAGTGCATTGTGTTACAATATGTTTTTGTACTGAATTTTCTAATTCTAGTTTTAGTATAATGTACCTAATTCCAGTGCATGCAATGATTGATCAAATGGAAATTGTAACTCTAATTAGTAGACCATATTAATTATTCAATACGCATACTCAGAAATCACCTATCACAATGCACGGAGTACTACCGAAAAGGAAAAAAGTTAATTTTGAAAGAAGTAAAATAGTAATTCATGCAGACAGAATCACATGGCTGATTTTAATATGTTATATTTAATAACGAAGTATCGAATTCTGCCCGTCATTAGTTTATTATGTGAAGATAATTATTAAAATTTAAATTTTTAGAGGGATCCTGACAGCTCGAGTGACAGATATAATAAAAGTGTGTTTTTCTGTTGATGTAGTGTCATATAATTTTGATCAATATGCTGAGTTACAAATATTGTGTTTCAAATTACAATTTTTAACAGTGAACCGACTGATCATTGCCAACTTATTTAGAAAAATGAGACAGTTAGCAAACCTGGCACACGCGTTTTTTTATTTCAGAAATAAGTCGTCAGAGGCGCTACAATAATTAATATGGTCTATGGTCATCGTACATTTAACATTAATTTTGTTAGTTAAATGCTAGTTCCTACTGAAAAAATTAGTATTTGGTGGGTTTTGAAGTAAAGAACTTACTATCGAATGAGACAAACAGTTCCGGCATATCGTCTACGGAAACCATAGATCTGTAGTCCAGTTTAGGCGCTGCAGGCTTAGACGATCTAGAATTGTTGCTCTCGCAAGTCGAGGTCGTTGGCTGCCGGATAAAAGTGCCAACAGACGAGCGCCTGCAAAATTACACTCATATTACGACCATGCTGTGACTTTATTTCATAATACACACATTTAAACAATTTGTTATCCAATTCTACCCGACATCGGTAGCTAGTTAAAATTTCGTCAGCAAGATTAGCAAAAAATTGTAATCAAAGGATAAAGTTTTACAGAATTTTCAAAATTTCCACATTTTGCTACTACTATTCTGCGAAAATGACCACATAGGATTGTTAAAATTTTGGAGTGCGACCGATCTCAGGTTAATTGCATTTTATGAGGCTGTAATGAAACTCATTTGTGAAATTACGAACAAAATAGAGCTAAACTACTGTAAAAATACATACTTAGCTAATTCCTGGCACAACAGGAACCGATATACAAGAATAATAAAATCAATGCTATCGCAAATGAGTTACACAGCACCATATTATGCAACAGAACAATAATACAAGTAAAATAATTTCAATTTAAATCAAAAGGTTAAATACGAATATCTTGTACATACTTACTTCAGTCAGAAAACTAATTTGTATTAATTGGAGTGTACAAGTAATGAGCTATAGAAATAGAATAAAAATAGTTACATGAAAGCGTTATTGGTTCTAGTTTCTTAGGTCGATTAACAAATCTTAAATAAATAACAAAGTAATTACTTTTTAAATCACTTCGAGCACGTTATCTCGGCAGCTATTATTTTTTTATTATTTACAGTAAACCATTTCTTTTTTATAAAACTTTATAACAACATATATCAATCAGTGAAAATCCGGTGTGAAAATTCTGATTATTAAGGCAGATATGAATTTTTTAAAGTTCAAAATGAATTTGTGACTCAACCAGTTTATTTTATTATAATTTGATTAGAACCTATTAAGTACAAGAAATGAATTATGTGAACAGATAACGCTTTCAAATAACGTGGAACGTACGACATGTAGGCAAATGAATAAAATGAAGATATAAAGAACACATGACACAAATGCAGTGTAGACCAATAACTAAAACATGAAAAGCTAACGACAGTTTAATCTGCAATCTGACAACACATAACGGATAACCAATACGGGATGCTCCATCAAGAACGCAGTGTGTGCACGACACAGACAGAGGGTACAGTAGCACTCACCCCACGCTACCGATAATGGACTGAGAAAAGAACATTGATGAAGAGGCCTGCGATGATGAGTCAACGGTAGAAGAGGGGGAGTCAGAGCCGACGACAGCGGGAGTCGTGGGGGCCCCCCCGCTGCCTCCAGACTCCTCTGAGGGTGTCTTGCTGAGGAACAGCCCCGTTCCAAAGTCAACCAGGTTAATGGGCGAGCTGTAGCGGCAGCGTCAAGCACATGATTGTTAGAGCCAAGATGGCCAACCACAGAACACTTACCTTGAAAACACTTTGCTGAATACCGACGATGAGTGGCTGTCTGCTGAATGAGGCAGGCTTGACACTTTGTCTTCTTCCTTCTCGCCTGCTAGGGTTTCCATCCATGCTAGCGGATACGATAGCCTCTTTAGCATCTGTAACAATTCACACATTTTACATTCAGCTGAAGACATTTCTTTATATATTGATCTATACATATTAAAATATTAGACCCGTTCTTTTTTCTGGAAAAAGAGCTTTCCTCTCGTGTTAGACACAACATATTTTTCACGACATATTTAAAAACATTGTAAATGTTAAAGAAATACATAACTAGGAAGTTAGGTTATAACTGCCAAACTGCCATCTGTCGCAATGACGTTTAAAAACAGTGCAGCCAATATGCCAAATTAAATTTAAGTTGTAAAATTGTAGAAAAAGAAAGTATAAAACATAATAATTGTAAAATAATAGTTTACAGTATATCAGTAATCAGAATTTTAAATAAAATACTCAATTTACTTAAAATTTTTAAAATATTTCATTGTAAATTAACACAGGTGGTAACACTGCTTATTTTCCTCATTTCCCGAGAAGAAAATAGTGTTTTCTCCGCATGTCGTGAATTTTTTAAATGTTTTAAAAAGTGTGTAGATCTCTATCAAATAATACTAACTTTGTTCTTCTTTGTTTCGTGTTTTTCGTGGTCATCTTTCGTTGACGAAGCTGCAGACTGAACACTAACGTCTCCTTCAGTGTTGGAATCCAAACTAAATGAAACTGAGGAGGTTTTCTTTCGCCCGCTGGCGCTCGTAGATTCTTCAGGTTGAGTAGTGCTGACGTTGGTGGGAACAATAGTGACAGGCGGAACCCAATCTGAGCTGAGAACAATGTCAGCGTCGCTGTAGATCTTCTTTGCGCAAGTTTGTGACACAACGGGAACGGGATCCCGAATGTCGATTCCGGAATCATGGCAACTAGGTTTGGTCAGACCGTCGGCTGACGCTGACACTGGGGCAGCTGGTTCGTCTTGAATTGGTGGCAGTGCACTGCTATAAAGATAATATACTTGTTACTTGCTATTTTTGCCTATTAATATCCTAGCGATTGCTAATGTCCGCCCATTAGTAACATTATCTATGTAGCATCCCAATGTTAATAATATCCCAATTATGTATCTTATGTTTGTATTGAGTATGTAATTTTTGATCGTACTGTATTGTATTGTGATTTTTTGACAGTTGGAGATTTTGATGAATCTTTACGATTTAGACCTTATTGAACCCAAAAAACTTGGATAGCTTAAAACGCGTTTGAATATTGGACTAAAATTTTATATTAAGATATTAAGACAAAAACTTACTTCATTAATGAGCTTTATACAACTTTCATTTTTTCTAAGTACTGTGAGTTATTTGTAGTTAATTTTAAAATGTTACCTGGCTATTTTATATATTATTCACTTAAGCCCTGTTCGTACGAGGATTCTTTGAAGATTCTACCAAGAATCCTAGAAAAGAAGAAGTTTTCTACTTTCTAGTGAGAATTACCTGTTGCGGTGGCGGTAAATTGAATCTTCAATGAGTCTTGGAAAAGAAGAATTTATAGTTTATTGATCGCTTACAATGATTTGTTTTTTCAAAATTCAGAATCTTGAAATTTCTTCTTTTCCAGAATTCAGAATCTTGTTAGAATCTTCATAGATCTTCATGCGAACAGGGTTTTAAGATTTTGTGGACTATTGGTGCTTCTATTTAAACATCGATAATGTTTTGGTGTAAACCAAACTTTAAAACCACGCCTTAATTAACTGTCAAAATTTTTTGAAGGTGATATTAACATAAATATTTCAGGAAAAGAGATAAATTTATTTAAATTTTGCTGACTAAAGTATAAAATAAAAGTTATTACTGTGGTGGCCACAGTACGTTTTGAAACTTACCCTGGCGGAGTGTCATCGGCTTCCAGCGAACGATCCTTGCTAGGAATAGCCCAATGATGATCCAGCATCGATTTGCGTCTTTCCTCCGCAGTCTTCAGTTCAGGTAGTTCAACAGCGTCTAGGTCGGTGGACAGGTTCGTGGGCGTGACGAGGTCGCGCTCGAAGGCTTTAGGGAAAGCGTCGCCGTCGCGGTCCCGCTCGGCGCACGAGCAGACGCTCTCGGCGTCGTCTCCCCCGGCGCCCAGCTCCGGGAACGTCTCGTCTTTCACTAGCAGCGAGTCCTTGCCCGGCGAGTGCGTCTCGCACTTATCACAGGATGATGACTTCATGTAGTAGATCTCGGGTTTCGGCTCATTACTAGTGCAAAACGTACTTTAGTTTCAGTATACGTGTACGTAACATGAAAGTATGAGTGACAAGGCATTTACATGAAGCTGTATTAAGTAGACAGAAAATTAAGATTACAGCCGCATTCACAGCCCGAAATTTGATAAAATTTGTGCACTTGTGTTCACATCACTGAATTTGGTTTTGTTTGGCTTTAGATATTATTACTTCCAATTTAGACAACTATAAATGGTGATTCGTTACTTACTGATCATGGAACAAGAAGAATTTTTCAAAAATACGTAAATTTAAGTGTAGTTTTCGCAAGAAGTACACTTTTGCAACCCTGGATTGTTGTGTAATTGATATCTGATTAACTTTGAATGGATAGAAATTAAATTTTAATTAATTGTGGCAATGGCAATAATAGCAAATTTATTAAATTGCATTTGAAAACAGTGCACAAAACTGTTTGATTAAAAACCTGTAACTAAAATACGAATTATGAAAAATTATTTCAGTTCCGTGATAAGAGAGTTTAGCCATGTTTAGCTAAAAATAAAAATATATGCACGAAGTTGTGAATCAACCTTAAATGCAATTAAAATCACGAATTTTAAATGTCACTACTTTAACATTGACAGCTGTTACTGACGTTTGATACCGCCTACGTTATTGCCAAGCTTTCGTTGCTGTAGAACCACGGTTACTTCTCTTTTACCGTGTGTAGAACCAATGATACAAAAAATTTTGCCTGGGGTGATTTTAGTAGTGATTTATGAGTGAATGGATGTACTGTAGTAGCCCTTGCAGATATTCTCTCTTACCTATTATAATGCGTAGAATG
This sequence comes from Agonum fuliginosum, assembly GCA_947534325.1. NCBI lineage: Eukaryota > Metazoa > Arthropoda > Insecta > Coleoptera > Carabidae > Agonum > Agonum fuliginosum. Next base: position 30,726,725 of record OX384042.1, on the reverse strand, counting down.
TCCGACCCGCATGTGCGCAATATCGTGGTAGATGGCCGCATTGACCACAAACTCCATGGGGGCGATGACTCCGTAGGACTCGGGGCCGTGCTCGATGACTAGGGGGTCGGAGACGTTGGGGTCGAACATGACCGCGTTCGGCGTGACTAGCAGCACGCCCCCGACCACGCCCTGGCCGTCAGTGATATGTCTAACGTTGATCTTCAGGAAGCGCTCCTTGAACGCCGCCTCTTCCTCCAGGTCTGCCGACGCCGCCGGCGTGCCCAGCGGGGTGCGCACGCGCTCCGCATGGCCCGGCTTCGGCGACACGGGCCGCAGGTTGTCCAGCAGTTCTTTCTCTTCCGGAGGCAGGTCGTCGTGACCTTCGTCCACTGGTGTTGAAGCCTCTGATTCTTCTTCTAGTTTCTCACGCAGAGGCACGAACAGTTGTTGTCCGGGGAATATGTATGGCGTTCCTAGTTTGTTTAGTTTCGTCAGTTCGGATGGGGTTGTGTCAAACCGTGCAGCTACTGACGTCAATGTGTCTCTGTCGGCCACCTGTACAAACATATTACGTCATTTCCGTTATTTAAGATACCTATATCAACATATTAATTGCATACTGCTATTATTAAATAAACAATAGTCACAGACATAGGTACATATTTAAGTGAGACTATTTTAACTTTCTTAAACGTAAACATAAATGTAAACCTAAAATGCTTATCTGATTGAGGCTTAAATGAGGTAAACAGCAATCTATGGTAACATTTATGTAACATTTAGTTTGAAGATTTAAGCTAGATTTAGACCTAACCAATTAATAAGTACATATAAGTGGTGCTCAATGTTCGCACTTATAATGATTGAAATTGGAATTTAGTGGAAGCGCTGGTTGGTTAATTTAGCACTTGTACTTATAAATGGGCAGGTCTGTATCTAGTTTTAATCTAACAAAATATGAGCATTCACAGTGCTTGAAAGTGGGAAGTGTGAATGCTCATATTTAAACTTTCTTCAACGCAAACATAAATGTAAACTGTAAAACTAAATGCTTATGTGAATGAGGCTTAACAAGCAAGGAAACCATGTAGAAAATAAAACATGAAAATTTAGTCGTTGATGTTAAGAAAACGATCAATAATGTAAACAAAAACACGTCAGCGTGCGCAAACGTAGGTAAAAATAATTGTGAAATGGTCGATGAATGTAAAAGCTGTAGATTCAAGGTCTGCGATGATGAAAAGCAGTGAACAAACGGATAAAATAAAATCATTTGTACCGTGTACGTGGTGGTGTTGACAGGAGGTCCCAGAGATTTCTTCTTCTCGCTCAGGTTGGATCCTTCGCTTTCGCTCCCATCTGCAACAAGAATTAAACGTAAGCGATGACTCAGGCGGCAAAAAATCAACAGAACGTGTCAGCGCATTAAAACATAGTACAACTAACGCCCGAGTTCATGTAAACTGTAAATAGCATTTAACTTACACGGCGCGGATCATATTCAGGTCAGTTAGTGACAAAAGCGGAATGCCTTGCGGGTCCGCTAGCCAATCAGTGACTAAATAATGCTAACCTATCTTGTAAATAACAACAAAATCATCTACACAGCCGACGAAAAGGATGCGGCCCTTATCAGGAGGAAACGAACTGTCATCCGCTGACTGCACCGCCATGATACCCAACACTGCCACTTGAATTACATGTCACGCCGAAACGAGTGGAGGCTCGCAATATTCGTAAACATGAAACTATAGAAACTGGAGACCAACAAGCTGGCGGAAGTATGGCGGCTGCGATAAACATGCGGCCTCCAACTTCTAATGCGCGCGCGAGTGACTGTTGTTGTTGCACAATTCGAAACCACGTGTTGCTCAACGAGTTACAAAGCAACTGACAACTGAGCTAGAGTTGAATAGTTGAGTTGCGCTTTCCGCTAGTGATGTTTAGAGGCCTCCTAAACCCACCATCAAATGTACTAACGTAGCGAGTTTTTTGTGGCTAATACAAGAATGGTACAATTTTGTTTCAACAAGAATTAAATACTTGTAGGACCAATTAAGAGTTTAATAAAAATTTCCAATTTATGCAAACTTGTTGTGAATCACCTGTATATTGGAACAAGTAACCTGTTTCGCGAACCGTATTCCTACAAGTGTCGTTTGTAACTAAATATTTTCAGTTTATTTTCCGCCTACTTTGGAGATATCAGTAATATACTGTCATAAAAAGTATTACGCATGTTATCAATTATGAAACATGCAATAGCTAATAATAAATAAATTGGAAGATATAAAGTTCATGGAGTTAAACAAGATAAATTTAATTAGTTTCGTGAAATTCTTGAACTGAAAGTATTTATTTACTATGTAGACTACCTAGGTACAGGGCGTTGTCATGATCAAATACCAGAACGTAAACTTCTAACTATTTATAATTCAGCACGAAACTTTTCAAAGTAGGAAACTTTAAAAGTTTTTAAATCTAAATACTTTAATACTCTTTACAAATTGATGTAGTAAGTTTTATGGGGTAACACCGGAAAATAAAACACAAGAAAATGTATATGTTGATTTGCATCTTTCTGTGTTTTCATTTATGCCGAATACAAAATTCTAGATTTGAATTTTTCTGTGAATAAATCTTTTATTGCAGGTATTTTATTCTTATTTGCATCTTCTGGTGTTGCATTTTCTTGTGTATAAACATTCTATATTTTCACGACATGCGAAGAAAACACAATTTTCTTTTCGCGAAATATTGAAGAAAGTAAATTTTCCCTGTACAACAGAGAAAATTAAGCAGTGTTACCACTAGTGTCATTTTACAATGAAATATTTTAAAAATTGTAAGTAAATTTATTATTTTATTGAAAATTCTGATTTTATTGTGATATACTATAAACTATTATTTTACAACTATTATGTTTTATACTTTCTTTGTTTACAATTTAACGATTTTACAACTTAAATTTCATTTGGCATATTGGCTGCAGTGATACATTTCTTTGTTTTTAAACGTCATACTGACAGATAGCAGTTATAACCTAACTTCTAGTTATGTTTCTTCTGCATTTTAAAAAATGTTTTTAAATATGTCGTGAAAAAAATGTTGTGTCTAACACGAAAGCTCTTCCTTCTCTAGCTGGACAAATAACTATTTCTAGTGTTTAATACTCTTTCTAAATGAATGTATAAAGTTCTGTGTTGTGTGTTTTAGGAGGAAATAGTGAATGTTTCTCACCTCTGGAGAGCTACATTTTTTACAATGTTTTTAAATATGTTATGAAAAAAATGTTGTGTCTAACACGAAAGCCTCTTCCTTCTCTAGTTGGACATATAACTATTTCTAGTGTTTAATACTCTTTCTAGATGAATGTATAAGTTCTGTGTTGTGTGTTTTAGGAGGAAATAGTGAATGTTTCTCACCTCTGGAGAGCTTGTCGACGCTCTCGAAGCGCCCCTCCACCTTGTTGCGCAAGGCGTCGATGTCGAACGGAGGAGTGACGCCGTGGTCGACACTTCGGCTCTTGTTCCTGCACAAGAACAACACCGACAATCAAATTAACCATTCCTCACGAATTCATTTACAATCAAGGCCAACAAACTCACAACGTTGTCGATGACTATGGTAAACTGTTACGGACGAGAAATTTACACTCAGTGTTGCCACTATTATTTTACAAAAATTTGAAGAAAAGGTGGAAAATTTGCAGTCAAAGCTAAAATGATTCTTTGAAGATTCTGAATCCTGGAAAAGAAGAAGTTTTCTTCTTTCTAATGAGAATTATACCTGTTGAATTTGAATTGCGGTGTTCCTAAATTGAATCTTCGATGAGTCTTGGAAAAGAAGAATTTATAATCTGTTCATTGCTTCAATTCAGAATCTTGAAACTTCTTCTTTTCTAGGATTCAGAATCTTGATAGAATTCTCGTGTGAACAGGGCTTATATAGGGTGATTCACAACTTCGTGCATTTATTTTAACGGCATATAATGATCAACTCTCTTATCACGGAACTGAAAGATTTTTTTCAAAATTCACAATTTTAGTTTCCAGTTTTGGGTCACTGTTTTCTATGGAATTTCATACTATTCTTGCCATTGCACATGTTAATTCCATTAATTAGTTAATCAGAGATCCATTATACAATTAACAATCCAGTGGTTTCAAATTGCGCAGTTTGCGAAAGCTGCCCTTAAGTTAACGAATTATAAAAAAATCTTTTTGTTCCATGATCAGTAAGTATTAAAATATATGCACGAAGTTGTGGATCACCTTGTAAATGAAAAAGAACAGATAAACAAAAAAATGTGTATGTATTTTTGAAAATAAGTGTAAATAAAAATATAAATAATAACTTAAGTTTCTTTAAAAGTGTATTTCTGTACTAAAAATAACTGTTAACTGGGTAATAAATGTAAAAATAAAAATAAAATGAAGGTTTTGCAAAAATCTGTAGAAATTAATATTACACCTGTAGATCTGTAGACAAAAAAAATTATCTGTAGATCTCCAGATAATTCTGCAGCATTGGAACACAGTTTACAGTTAAATATTTGAACTCGCTACAGGTTTGGAGTTTTTGCAGATACATAATAATTTAACTCTAGAATACACTTACAAAAATCTAACATTCATTACACTTACGTTTACTGTGATAGTCTGAGGGAAACGAGGCCATGAAATAAGAGAAATGAAATAAAATCCAAGCGCACTGTGGAAACAAAGCTACTCACCGTAACCAAGGAACAACGCTCTCAGCACTGCGGTAAACTCTACCGACATCCTGGGAGGCCCGCCGTGACCGACTGTCAAGAAACAAAATAAAAGCATAAAAAACTAAATCAAAGCGTGGACAAATCAAAAATAATAAGCAAAGGGCCATTCCAACTTATACAAAATAATAATAAACATTTTTCTTGTATGTAAACGTAGTCTACTTGCATTTTTCTCTAATAAAATGAGATTTAAATCAATTAATTAAGAATATTATTAAAACTTGTTTATTTTATAATGCCCAGTACACACGGAGAAACTTTTTGACATGTTTTCCTGAAAAAAGTTTCCGGAAACTTCAAAGTTATTAACGGCGTCTATAAAAATGAGGCGTTTTCAGGAAACGTTATGAAATGCAACTAACTTCTTATTTGTCAAATCGTCAAATAATGTGACATGTGTTCCTAAACATATTTATAGTTTTTGAAAGTAAATCTCCACTTTCTGGAAATTTTTTTCAGGAAACTTGTCAAAATGTTTCTCCGTATGCACTGGGCATTAGATTTCATTCAGCCAAATACCCGTGTAGGTGTAAATTACGGCAACGCTGTGCTGTACATGTCATTTTTCGCGTTCTCATGTCAATCTGACAGATAGTCAAAATGGAAGGTGAAGAGAATTCTGCACTTGAAATTTATAATCGTTAGGTATATATTTGTACACATTACCCTTCATTCTTGTGAAAAACTTGTGCTTATAGAGGGTTTTTTTCTGGTTAAAATTCAAAATTCGCGTTTTTCATTAATAGGAATTCTTTACTCTTGTTTTTACAGGACAATATAGTTTATCCGTATTTTAAAAATAAAAATAAAAAATATAAAAAAGTTTGACGCACAACCCTATTATTATACTTCGTAAAGAGGACTTGACTAATAGGCATTTCAATATTTACTGAGTTGAATTTTTTATTTAAACATGCTTTGACACCGATTTCTGTCAATGTATGTAATTGATGATAATTGTTTCTAAAAACATTCATGTTTTTTATTCAATTTTTATTATAAGGAAATAAACATTTATTTTCTTATTATGGTAACCATTCAACAGGATTTAGTCCCAATTATAGAATGGTAGATGTAACTATAGTGGAATCCAACCACTTCGACCGATTCGTCTTGGTGCAGTCATAATCTCAATCCGTGCGACGAGCTGCGCAATTCAAAGCGGCAACAGAGACATTTTTTGCAACCAGGACTACATAGGAGACGATCAAGTGGTCAGCTGGAAGCATCCGAGTGCGATTTAATTTTAAGATGTTTTACGCTTACTAAATTACTATACAGGGAGTTTCATAACTTCAGGGTATATGTAGTTTGATATGCTGATTACGAATCAAAAAGAATTTTATTTAAATCGCAAAATTAATTTCCATGTTTCCCAGTCAAAAAATTTTCATTGCCACTGCCACTGGGTGAAGTAATGATTGTTTCATTAAAAATAATTAAATTTTGTATGTTTATTTTACTAGTATTATGTAATTTAAGATGTTTGATTACCTATTTCTCTTGTTTGTGTTTAATAGGAAAACGAATCCAGTGCAGTACTACAAAAAATACTGCAGGTAAACTACCCTTAATTTTTCGAATTTAAAAAAATTCTTTTTGATTCGTAATCAGAATATCAAACAACATATACCTTTAACGTATTTACTCGAAGTTATGATACACCCTGTATAACTATAATATTCAGTATTTTTGAATTTAATAACTTATGATAAGCAAGAAAATCTGTAGATTGGTAGATTGGTATATTATTCAAATAAGATAAAATACATAATAGATTATTACGTATAATAATATTAATTAAAACACAAATTACAATAATATTACAAACTTAACCGATATAATCTCATTAACTATTGTTATTGTTGTGGCGATCAAATTATCAGTTGTAAGGTAAAAAAGGTAAACAATGTTGTTGTGTTACTTATTATTTATAAACGATTCCAGAAATAACTATTTATCTATTTTCCGCAAATAGCAGAGCATAACAAAAATATGGACCAAGCCAAAAAAATAATGTCATAAATCTTACCAAAAGTAAATAAGTAAAATTCTGAATGAACAGCTGACACATTTATTTATAACTAAAAAGATAAAAATGAAATAAAGCAAAGAATGGAATCTAGAAAATGATAATGGTATACTTTTCGCAATAGTTGAGCTATATATCAAACACACTTAAGAAAACAAGCGCATGTAGCTAGGTATTTATTTAGCACTTGATTTAGGATTCTTGCCAGCTATTTCAACATTAACGATGGAAAATTTTCCAGCATTATAAAAACACGATCGTGAAAATAATCATCACAAAGTATTTAAGCACTTGCTACAAATTACTGTTTGTATTAAGTCTTGCCTTCGATAAAATGTTACATCCGGGGTATTTCAAAGGAGTGTTTTAACATATTATACTAAGTGACTTATTTTACAACTTCTGGTTCTTGATGTACAATAATTTCATTTTTATTTTATTTAAATTAGGCCATTCAACAAGACAAAGTCTCAATTATAGAGTAGCTATTTTCACTTATAATATCACATGTGCATTAATTCTTTCCAGAATTTTTTTTGAGTAATTAGCTCGAGTGGTACACGAGACGTTGTTGGAATGCACGATAAAAAATTTCAATGACACCGCCGCTCCATTTTTGAATTCTTTTTACAATAGAAACTTGAAATATTTACTAAATTTGTATTTAACATTAATAAATTTATTATTTACCTTATATAATTTATATTCAAAATATCAATTTAACCAATTTTTAATTTAATTCCAAAGTGACTGATAACGGTAAAGTTTCCTTTTATTAATTTTAGTTAAGTTATTCAAGCTACTCGTAAAAAATTTCCAAGAAAATTTTTTTACAATCCCAAATAATAGTGTTATATATTTTATTAGTGCCTATTTAGTATCCAACATTTCACACTTACTTATGTGACAAGTAATAAACTATTGAAAATAACATCTACCTGAATAAATTATTTATGTACAAAAATAAATAAATAAATTTTTTCTCCAACAATTGCGCCGTTTAAATTATTGTACTATACAGTTAGACACCGCTCGACAAAATTTTGTCATAATTTAAACAAACAAATTTATCTTAGCTTATATTTAAATATGAGTAGGTATATCATGTGCCTCGCAAACAAGATATATAAATAATTTTTGTTCTTGAATATCACCAACAACAAAATTAAAACTGTATCAAATTGTAGAATAAAAACGTCCACATATAATTACCATCATTGTGTACAGATTGTAAAATTTAATGATATTTTAATTGCTCTAAAAATATGTCATACAACTTCAGTTAAAAAACCGCAAATTTCCAAAAACTCTTTTAATTTGATTTATGTAATGCCGTATCATAATGACACGTATTCTTTAATGTTAATGTTTAAATAGTTATGGCGAGAATTGACTGTGAAATAGCGGCGCCGCTATATTAAATCGTCAATGAATCTTGGAAATGAAGAATTTATAATTCGTTGAAGCTTCGAATCAGTGTATTTCTTTCTTTTCCAGAATTCTCAACGAATCCTTGTGTTAAAAAGCTGAAAATCATTTGGGAGAACATTTGGCTCGTGAGATAATATTTTACACGATTGATTATAATAAATCAGAGTTAAAATTATGGTTATTGGTTGACCTGAGTAATTCAAAATTTCTATGCATTTTTCTAGAACACAAAACTTCACCTCAAAATTACACGTTAGTTTTTTTCCGCTGTTTATTAATAACTACCCATTTATTTTATTAATCACAAATACCAAAGTTAATTAGTTATAGCAAACGCGTAATAAGTTATATTTATATTTACTGTATTCAACAGATTGCATACTGCAATACCAATTAATTAATTCAATTCTGATTTTATAATTATGTACATTAATTTTAAAATCTAGAATTCACAATATTATAGATAGTATATGTTATTTTGAGTGGTTCAGAAAAAGTGTGACGCATTTATTATTGATTATATTATTTTAGAGCGCATTTTGTCCATTAGATTATTAGGTATTCCGCAGCAAAAATAAAATATTAACAGATTTGGATGCAGAATTAAACAATTTAAATTATTTAGTAACTTAAGCCCCGTTCGCACGAGGATTCTTTGAAGATTCTACCAAGATTCTGAATCCTGGAAAAGAAGAAATTTTTTTCTTTCTAGTGAGAATTACCTGTTAAGGGTCTCGTCTCCGTAACAAAATATTGAGTGTTTAGAGGTGTAGCAGTTTCTGCTTTACTCATTGCATATTAAAAATTTGAAGGAAAAACAGGTACTAGATTTTTATGAAAGAATTAATCTAGGATTATGCCCAGTTAGAATTCTGAAAAAAAATTTGAAATCCATATACAAAATTAATGAAAAAGTGTGTTTTAAGCAATTTTTTACATGCTTTCTCTTATTATTAAGAGATTTATTAGAAAATGTAACTCGGCATAATCCTAGTTCCATTCTTCGTCTGTAAATAAATTTATGAAATTTAGCTTTATCTATAAAACTTCGTGAGCATTGTAGAAATTGCTAGACTGCTTTTCCGTATTTTTAGCGAGCGTTTCTATGCATTAACATAGGACAAACGCGGTGTTGAGCTACGTGGAGACGATACCCTTAAATTGCGGTGTCGCTAAATTGAATAAAAGAATAATTGCTTCAAAACCATGAATTTTTTTCAAGAATCCCGAAACTTCTTCTTTTTCAAGATTCAGAATCTTGGTAGAATCCTCGTGCGAACAGGGCTTTACGCATCAAGCCCGGTTTCCACAATGATTCTTTGAGAATTCTTCCATGGCTCTGAACTTAAAATAAAATAATCCTGGTGCGAATTGCCTGATAAATAGCGACACCGCTAAATCTAATCTTCAATGAGTCTTGGAAAAAAAGAATGCCTAATTCTTGCTAGATTCAAAACAGTGAATCTTTTTTACCGGATTCAGAAACATGAAAGAATCTTCAAAGAATCATGTGTGAACAGGGCACAAGGATTTTTGCTTCAATTTTTATTTGAACCACGAACAATTTAAATCTTTTGAAAGCATTTTGAAGTTACATCTTATTTCGTTCTTCATTTAATCTGTCTTACATCTGGACTGGCATGTTTGTATATTTGAACGTGTTCAAAATGTAGAAACCGAGTCTTACAACAATCTAAACTGACAGTTTAATATCAAACCACGAACTATGCATTTCTAATCCGATGTGAGAAGTGAACGCACGTTGTTGAAATATCAGTTTATGGCTCAACTGGAATTTACGATACAGTTTTGATTGGTTTTAAGCGAAGTAGGATTTTCGACAAAAGGAAAATTTTACTTAATTAGTTCCTGGTTATTAACGAAGCTACAAATACCTCCTTTTAGTATTTAAGGAGGTTCCCTACACATGCAATGGCGTACTCAGATATCAGCCTTTAATTAATAAAAATATTTTTATTAATGTAAAACAAAATTCGGTCAACGGGTGTTAGTTGATATTGCAATTCGTTTAGTTGCGGTGATATATTTTTACAATAATTTCTAATTCACTAATCAAAAAATGCTTGAAGATTTTTTTACAACAACAACAATATTGTTACAACTATGTGGTCAACCTTCTTCAAATTTTGGGAAATTGATGTCCGTTCTTGCATACGTTTATATACCAAAAATTAAGTAAATAGAACATTTCTAACATCTTTTTATTTAATCAATTAATGGAAAGCCATAAGAGCCCATGTAAAATATTAAAATTTAACAACTAATTTCGTTCAAACTACGTGGTCAAAAATTTCCAAAAAATTCAATATCATTTTTATGACACAGATAACATAAATTCAAAGTTTGGTTGCATTAGAACATTTTTTAAAATGTCTAGGGAACCTCCTTAAATCGTATTGATTATGCGAATGTCCCGATGCACTAAATTAAGAAATTACATTATGAAATTTTTAAAAACGTTGACTTCATATTTCCTATATAATTATTTATTAGGTATGAATAATACAAGTTTGATATAGGTAATGAAACGTGTGCTAAACCACGAGGCGATTAGCCGAGTGTTTTTATCACCTAAGTTTCAGGGGTAATACCATCAGAGATGATAATTTTTTGAGAATTGTTTTGTCGTTTCCACGGCAACTTATTTCTAACAATTTCACGACACAAAACATCATCTATCAATTTCCCGAAACGAAGTTGAGGGGAATTGTCAGATGATGTTTTGTGGAGTAAGTTGCCGTGGAATAGACAAAAATTCTCTCAAAAAATTATTATCTCGAATGGTATTTAGGAAGAATATTTTTCTTGTTAAAAATACTACCAAAACGACTCATTTTGCTAAACATTTTTGACGTTTCATGTGACAAATTAATTAATTGTTTGTTACTAACGTAACAAAATAAAATCTAATCTACAAAATTATGTTGTCAGATACATCATTTTACATTTTCAATTCTATTGGTTGCATTACGTCTTGTGATGTCATCATTACGCAATATGATTGGTTAAACCATCTGTCAAAAAATATTCATTATTATTATATTCAGCCGTCTACCTTTTTTGAGAATTTCTAGAATACTCTCGATTTTACTTTTTACCTCTCCCCTCATATTCTGTAAGAGAGGTTTTGTGTGAATTTTCGAGTGTGAGTTTTTGGTAAACACGTTTTGGAGTCCATAGAATACGAATAAAGTATTTTCGAGATGATGTCTGTGCGTGTGTGTGTATGTCAGTCCGTGTATCCGTATGTAACAAATTTTTCGTCGGCGATAACTAAAAAATCTGATATGGCCAGCACAAGACATCCCGCCATACTCTACTCTTTTTACTATACTATACAAATCAAGATACAAATATTTTTGAATATTTTTTTTAAGTACACCACTGGATTCCTCGCATCAAACTACATTATAAATACATATTTTCTTTAAAAAATTCTGTCGGGTACAATTTTAAATGCACTTTGTAAGATAAAATTCTACAAATTTGTTACAATTTTGATTTGTCTGGCTACCAATGAAAACAAAATAGTTATTTGTGTATTAAAAGCGTAAAGTATACCTATCTTTGTTTCTCTTGCTTTATCGTGCGCGAGTAACAAAGAGTCACTTTACGCTCTTAATACATAAATAACTATTTTGTTTTCATTGGTAGCCAGATAAATCAAAATTGTAACAAATTTGTAGAATTTTTAACTTCTTGTAATTGGAAAATGGTGCTAGATAGAAACAACGTTTTGAATACTAATTGTAGATAGTAACATTTAGTATACTTACATTGTTATTAAAAAAATTCCTATAATCCATAAATTTTGAGGATATTCCAGAAAAAATCTTCAGATCTTCAAGAAACTTCCACTTCCGGTTGCACAATTAACAACAAAATCTAATCAGATCTAATCTAGGGTGTCATATTATGTACAAAATTTTTTTTATTGTGGTATTTGAGTTATCGTACCTTCAACATCCATCCATCCACAGATCCACACATACACAGACATCATCGTGAAATTATCAAAATCGTGTTGTAGTGACCTCATAATGTGCTTATACATTGAAAACTCAATATCGAAATTTTAGCATGATTAGGTACAATACCTCTCTTATGCCTATGGCGCACCGGTCGAGGAGCATCGAGGACCATCGAGTAACTCCTCGATGAAACGATAGAACGCACCCCGTCCTCGACGAAAAATAGGGGCGCCGCTATTTTCATCGAGTTGTTCCTCGATAAAACGAATGTATCTCATTTCAGACGTATCTTTGGATTTGATTTCGCGCAAAACTTTGATGTATTTGTCACCGATTAAATAGAAATCCATCGCGGACGGGTGCGTTCTTTCGTTTCATCGAGAAGTTACTCGATGGTCCTCGATGCTCCTCGACCGGTGTGCCACAGGCATTACAGGACTGAGTGGCGAGAGGTAAAAAAATCAATTTAGAGCGCACAAACGTTCCACACGTTCTCCATTTAGCTTTTGTTGCCTGTGTGACTTATTTGGAGATCCCTGTATAATAAAGCAGTAATCCTACTCCGCTGAAGTCAATACCTCGTCGACCATAATCCCAATCCCAGTGTTCACTCTCGTGTGACCTCTCCTCCAGCTTCCGATGTCGATGTCGGCAACGCCCAGAGGTCGTGAACTTTCAGAACAATCGCAAGGTGAAGCATTTCTTCAGTTACTCTCCAAGGTTACCGTTCACGTTCGATGTTTGTAATGAGGCTACGCTGATACGTTCTCGTTCTGTTCATATTGTAACACATCGAATTCTTGCGTAAGAAGCGATTATAGTTCACTGTCAATGGCTCTATTTCTGCAGAATATATTATAATGTGATAGGTATAGTGATTTGGTTGTGCAAGAACGGATGCTGTGAAGAAATTGTTTAATGGGAGACTGTAGACGCTTGAAAAGTTAACCAAATACAGTATAAAATGTACTAACGTAGCGAGTACAAGAATTATAATTCCACTCCTGTATAAAGTATACACAAAACACAATTTTAACGCTTTGACAGTGGATAAAAAGGAAGCTAACTTTTTGCAAGTGATAAATACAAATAGTATATTATATATTGAGGGACTAACGTGCATGATTTAATCCTGAGGGTGAAGGTACTTTAGTCCTGTGGTATATACGCTATTTTGTGCACTTCATCCTCAAACGAATGCAAAATAGTTTAAAAGAATACACATTTTGGATTAAAGGTACTTTAGTCCTGTGGTATATACGCTATTTTTTGCACTTCATCCTCAAACGAATGCAAAATAGTTTAAAAGAATAAACATTTTGTAATTTTGACAGTAAATTTTATGACAAATATTTATATTGTTACCATAGATACTCTGTAACAAATAGCACGTATTTACTTGACAACGGGATTAATTAATTCAATTCCTTGACAACGGGATTAAATATGAAAAATAATCCCTTGGGATCAAATTAAGAACCTTAGTCCCTAAATATTAAGACTAAAGAAGAGTTTTAGTCCCGGAAGTGAAAAAGCTTATTTACCTTTTTCTTAGCAACCAAACAATAAACAAAACACTAAAATGTCATTTGCTTCATATTTCTAATGTGTTAGTGAAATGATTAGATTTTGGGAATATTTGTGAAGAAGAACCAAAGGAGTCGTTAAATTATCTCGTTGAATTACACTCGAGCATTTTATTTCCTCCCAATAAATTTCTGTTTGATATCTCAACCTTGTCACCTGACAGCAATTTGACTCGAAAAATTGTGTTAAAATAAAATCACTCCACCTACGGTGTCGTGATTTTATTAAACAATTTTTCTTTTCAAATTGCTAGGCAACAAGGTTTCAATACAAACAGAAATTTATCCGGCGAAATAAAAAGCTCTCGTGTAATTACAGTTGAGAATAATTAATGTAACAAAATCATAGATTCATGACCCCCTAATAATGCAGGATTTTTATTAATACAAGATTTTTTTTGAATGCATTCAATACACGTAATATTAGCTAACCATAAGTTGTAAAAATGGTAAATAGAATAAAACGAAATGATTTTGACAGTTCTAGCTAACAATATTCACGTAATATTGATACTCAGCAATTTCAATTGCGACTAACCTTACATAATAAAAAGTTTTTCTCGAAATTAAAAAGGTATGATCAACGGAAAAATATTGTAACTAACTCTTTTGTTAATAGGCGATTAATAATCTCTCACGCGTTAAAATATCTCAATTATTAATTAGTGATTCGAACTGCGCATAATATCGGGAAAATTTCAATTTTTGGGACACTTGTCACCATGACGTCCCTCAATTTGCGCACTTCGAAGCACTTTGAAACTTGACAACCAGTACATTTTTCTGGCGTGGTGCTTAATAATTTTTTTGAATGCTCCTTATTAAGTACATCAAGTACCAGAAGTAGTACTTAGTACATGTTAAAACACTGTTTGAAATACACCGCATGTAACATTTTCTTGAAGGCAAGACTTGAATTAAAACAAAAGTCATTTCTGGCAAGTAATAATTTTGTAATACGGCTCTAGCTATAAATATAATAAAAATCCTTACAAGTGGAAAATTGAGAAACGTTCTCAAGCATTTTTTAATAAATACGCCGGATGCAACATTTTCTTGAAGACAAGACTTGAATTAAAACAAAAGTCATTTCTGGCAAGTATTAATTTTATAATACGGCTCTAGCTATAAATATAATAAAAATCCTTACAAGTGGAAAATTGAGAAACGTTCTCAAGCATTTTTTAATAAATACGCCGGATGCAACATTTTCTTGAAGACAAGACTTGAATTAAAATAAAAATCATTTCTGGCAGTATTAATTTTGTAATACGGCTCTAGCTATAAATATAATAAAAATCCTTACAAGTGGAAAATTGAGAAACGTTCTCAAGCATTTTTTAATAAATACGCCGGATGCAACATTTTCTTGAAGACAAGACTTGAATTAAAATAAAAATCATTTCTGGCAAGTATTAATTTTGTAATACAGCTCTAGCTATAAATATAATAAAAATCCTTACAAGTGGAAAATTGAGAAACGTTCTCAAACATTTTTTAATAATTTCTTTGAATGCTTCTTATTAAGTACATCAAGTACCAGAAGTAGTACTTAGTACATGTTAAAACACTGTTTGAAATACACCGCATGCAACATTTTCTTGAAGGCAAGACTTGAATTAAAACAAAAGTTATTTCTGGCAAGTAATAATTTTGTAATACGGCTCTAGCTATAAATATAATAAAAATCCTTACAAGTGGAAAATTGAGAAACGTTCTCAAGCATTTTGTCACAGAAGAACCTCAACTCGCGAATACGAAAGACGTCGAGTGAATTATTTCTCTTTGTTCCAGTAATTAGCTGTAAGCCCTACTTGGCTGTCCTTTCCACTCGTTGTTCCTTTTTGTCCTTGAGTCGCCGTTGTTTTGTTCAGCCGGCGACTCCAGTTTGTTTTTGGCGTTGTTTTGTTTTTGCGCGCCGTTTGGATTTATTTTTAGCCTTGGCACTGGACGCTTGGCCACTTGTCTGCTGCAGACTCGCTCACCAATGGCTCTGTTGGTGTAGAACTTCGACTGATATTGCGAGAATTTATTGGAACTGGAACTGGGATGGGTTAATAGGCCAGAGTAGAGAACTTTATTTTTTGTTATTTGCTTCCATTCCGCCCAGTTTCACAGTAATATTAAGAGTGTCGTTTACCTAAATGACCAAAACATGCTTCGCACAAGTTTGTGATTTATTTAACAACAAACAAACGTAATAACAAAAAATTCGCGATTGCCATTCCATTCTTTCATGTCTGATTTATCGAAGACTAGTGAATTACCAATTATCTTGTTTAAATAAACACATTTTGTTTCACAAAGCATAGTCTTCGATAAATCAGACATGAAAGAATGGAATGGCAATCGCGAATTTTTTATTATTACGTTTGTTTGTTGTTAAATAAATCACAAACTTGTGCGAAGCATGTTTTGGTCACTTAGGTAAACGACACACTTAAAGGGTAAGTCTCCAGAAAAATGCCTTTGCAAAATAACAAAACTGAAAAAGGTGTCGTGCAGAAATTTAACCTCTTCGGTCCCAGGATTTTTTTTGTCAAAAATTTGTTTCTTTTTAGTTTGCTTAACTAATTTGACACATTTTAGCATACCTATATTTTTTTCAACTTTAATTACATAAGAGCTTTTTATTTCGCCAAATAAATTTCTGTTTGTATTGAAACCTTGTTGCCTAGCAATTTGAAAAGAAAAATCGTTTAATAAAATCACGACACCGTAGGTGGAGTGATTTTATTTTAAAACAATTTTTCGAGTAAAATTACTGTCAGGTGACAAGGTTGAGATGTCAAACAGAAGTTTATTTGGAGGAAATAAAATGTTCGAGTGTAATTCAACGAGATAATTTAACGACTCCTTTGGTTCTTCTTCACAAATATCCCCAAAATCTAATCGTTTCACTGACAAATATTAGAAATATGAAGCAAATGTCATTTTAGTGTTTTGTTTATTGGTTGGTTGCTAAGATAAAGGTAAATAAGGTTTTATCACTTGTAAAAAGTTTCCTTCCTTTTATCCGGCGTCAAAGCGATAAAATTGTGTTTTGTTTATGGCTTACTTTATACAGGAGTGGAATTATCATTACTAAATTCGTGACTTTACATTTTCTTCGTTGTGGGTTTGAATATTTAAATAAATAATCCCGAACTTGTACTTTGCCGCATCCTATAGTTATACAATGTACAATCTACAGATGTGCCTTTTTGAAATTTTAAAAATAAATTTCTATCATGAGATATAACCGTGGAAAGTTTGCACAAAATGAATTTTTCGGAATTTTTATAATCATGTACAATTTTTTTATTACAATTTTAAAAAGGCACAACTGTTTAATGATCCTTTAAGTATATAATCCTTGTTGAAATAAAATTTTATCATTCTTGTACTGGACACGAAACACTCGCTACGTTAATACATTTTATGCTGGATTTTAAAAGTTAGACGTATCTTTTAACCTAGTAAATTACATAAGAATTTTGCTAGTTTATTTTTAAAGTAATAAAATATTTAATTTTGCAAATTTTATTTGGTTACGATAAACTTCTAGGGCACTCATTTTTTCAAAAAGGTATGATTAGTTTCATAATGTTTAAAATATCTTTTAACTACGACTATTATAACTGCTTACAGCAATATCTGAAGGATTTGAATAATAACAAAAAAAATTAAAATAGAACTACAAGAATACTTGATTTCAAAAAGTTTGTACACCTGCCAGGAATTTTTTAATGAAAAATCTTAATTATTTTAAGTAGGTATATTATATAATTATATATTCTAACTTGACGTTTTCTATTCCAATGTACTTTTGGTCATGAATTAAATAAATTATTTATTATTATTATTATTAATAGTACCGGAATGTTATAATATAAACCATTTAGCCCTGTTTTTTGAACAATAAAACTTTTTGTGATTTTTGGCCTTTACCTACTATAACATTACAAAATATACGTTTACGTTAATTGCAAAATTTAAAACTTAAATTAAAAGAACCTATTGAAAATAAAATAAATAATAATCTAATAATAATTCTGTTTATAAATGGTTCTCATTGCAAAAACCAATAAATTATAAATGATCTAGTTTATGTCTACAACAAATGATCGGTAGACCACATGACGTAAATTTTGTTTAATCATACATGTCACATTTTTATAACCAGCTGCTGTTGTCTAATATTAATAAACAGAACAAACACAACATTAATCAGAATTAAAACGACATTTGAATATTTAAAACTACAGATCACTTATTGTGAAAAATAGTCAAATGTGTAATTGCTTCTACCGTATCGGAATAAATTATAACGTTTCATTGACACGTGTTTTAGTTTCAAGTTTCTTGAAGAAAACTATTTGCGTATGGAAATTGAAGTAATTATTGGAACCGTAATCGAGTTATTTATAAATCACATGAGCGCTGGTGGGGAAAAGTATGAGAACTTGGTACTTAATTACAATCGAAAGTTATTTACAAACAAACAAGGTTTGAGACTGCGGTGCCCTTTACATGAACAACAAATTTGTTTTCAATATTTCCCGAAGGCGACCACGACCGCAACTAAATGTTCTACATAATTCTTCTTTTTATTGGATTACTTTTCGTTTAAAAGGTCCGTCTACTTCCTAAAATCCAGCAAATGTACTAACGTAGCGAGTGTTTTGTGGCTAGTACAAGAATGGTATACAAGGATTTAATAGAGGAAGATTGGATCTACATGTTTTTAGACTCCAAAAAACTGCAATTAGAATAATAGGGTAGTTTACCATAGTAGTAAATTAGCAATCCAGTCAATTATATTGAAAGGAGACCCCAGTAATAAGTTATTGCCATGAAAAAAGTTTTCAAAAAGTTAATAGTTCTTTAAATATTTAAGATTTTACGTATCGTACATCTACGTCACAGTAATGCGTTCTCTCTCAAGCTCTCTCTCTCACACATCTATCCTATTCTGAATTATTGCAACGTGTATGCCGTCTATCTTTGTTCAACGTAGTGTTTCTTTATCTATGAACTGTCATGTAAAGTAATGTACTTTAAAAATTAATCACAATAAATTAAATTTATTTATAACGATTTCTGCCAAATAAAGTTACACGTTAGGGACTTAGCTTCGTTGAGTCTTCGATATTAGCCGTAAAATATAAATATAAACCATAGGGACAGCCAAACGATATAATTGTCAAAATATTTAACCAATTTGACATTTTATAATATATTTCGTAGATATCGTGGATCCGTTATCATTCCAATCAATGTCATTAATTGAAGTAACAAAAATTAAATTAAATTCTTTGATAATTCCAATGTACCTTGCCCGAATTTTGTAGTAAAATGTGTGCAGTTTAGCGCGCTAGCATAAAATCATACTTTTTTTGCTAAATCTGTAATGAAAATTGATAAGCTTTGACCGAATACTCCCATGGCAAGATATGTTGAATGACATAGGTCTGCGAATCATATAAGTGGTACTAAAACTCAGAATCAAATTTTTGAAGGCAAATTTATAAATTATATATCTAAATAATATATTTTCACGTGTATTCTTACATACAGTAATAAAGAAACTACCAAATTGTATTTTATATTTTGTAACATTTAAAAACAGTTGATTTTACATGAGTACATTTTAATTCCAGCCCCATTGTTTGAGAAGATTTTCAGTTGTACATCTACGTCACACAAACTTTAAAAATTAATTACAGCTTTATGAAGAACAATTAAGGCTTATCAGTACTCTCAATCGCTTTCAAATAACATGAAGTTTCAATAAAAAATTTTAAAAAAAATTGGTAAACTACCCTATTTCTGGTGTAGGTTATAGAGATCACTGTAGATCAATTTTTCTTGATTTAAGAATTATGTTCCTTCTTTGTCTATTTATTTATTTTACTCTTGTTGAAATTCATAAAAATAAACTTTCGTTACCGAAAAATGGTGATTATCACACCTACGAGACTCGTTCTGCCTCACTTTTAAGAAAACCTTGTTTAAAACTACAAAAGTCTATTAAAAACTCTGTCAATTTTGATTATTATAATGTTCTGCCCGAAAATATTAAGAATCTGGACAGTAAAAAATTTAAAACTAAAATTAAATGTTTTTATTAAAACACTGTTTTTATACTCAAGATTATTTAAATTTAAATACTGAAAATTTTGATTAATTTTTTTACCTACTGTATTTATTTTGTACTGTACAATTTGTTGTACTTTATTTTTGACGTACTATAAACACTTTGTGTATGATATAGTAAATAAATAAATACTAAATACTATAAAAATTCCGAAAAATTCTTTAAAATTTCCAATTTATGCAAACTTTACTCGATTATATCTCATGATAAAAATTAATTTTTAAAAGTATAAAAAGGCACATCTGTAGATCCATTCTTTCTCTATTAAATGTTTATAAAAACATTATCCTGAAGTCAATAATAATCTGACAGTTTACTCGCAACGAAAGCACTATTACAGCATTTTTCAACTTCAAAGTAACATTGTATTGCTAGGATGCGGTAAAGTTCGAGTTTCGGGTCTGGTTTCAGGCAGACGTAGAGTAGAATAGAAATAAAAGTAAAATCAAGAATATTCTAGGAATTCATCACCTGTAGGTATAAACAAATAAAAATGCAATACTGATAGTTTCAAAATAATAGAATAGGTTTATTTGCAAAGTTGAGTTTGAGTTTGTTCTATTCTTAACTTTATGACCGTCGTTAAATGAAACATTTATCACTTCTGCCGTTTATTTGTGGTAATAAAGGTGCAAGATTTTTGCAATCAGGTTTTTTATAACAGTTTTCTGCTATCGATAATGCAACAATTTATCGATTTTATCTTAATTCCAACATAGGTATTATAACTTTAAAAAAAGGTCAAATAGTCATCTCTTATATTTCACGTACCTACTGCACTGTACGTACTTTTTTTGTCTAGATTTTTAAAATTTTAAAGAGGCAGATCTGTAGATCCATTCTTTCTCTATTAAATGTTTATAAAAACATTATCTTGAAGTAAATAATAAAATAACAGTTTACTCGCAACGAAAATACTTTTACAGTATGTTTCAACTTCAAAATGACATTGCATAGCTAGGATGCGGTAAAGTACGAGTTTCGGGCTGGTTTCAGGCAGCCGTAGTAGTGGAATAGAAAAAACTAAAATCGAGAATATTTTAGGAATTCGGAAAAACGTAGACGAGCCGCTTATAAACATTTAATAGAGAAAGAATGGATCTACAGATGTGCCTTTTTAAAATTAATTTCTATGTTAAGATATAACCGTGTAAAGTTAGCATAAATTAGAATTTTTTTTGAGTTTTTCGGAATTTTTATAATCATGTACAATTTTTTAATCAAAATTTTAAAAGGGCACATCTGTAGATACATTTTTTCTCTATGAAATCCTTGTTGAAACCATTCTTGAACTGGCTAATATTCTCGCTACCTACGTTAATACATTTTATGCTGGATTAAGTGGTAGACTAGCCTCTTAACAGCATTGATTGCAAGTTAAAGTCAACCATTCACTATTCGAATATAATAGCCGAAGAATTACTACTACTAGAAAAGTTCTTATGAATAAAGGTAATTAATAACTTTCAAAATTATTTCTATAGGTAGCAAATTAAACCATTATCAATATATTTTTGTTTGTTTGGCATTTTGTCTGGTTTGCTGCTTGTCTATGTTTGCTCCAGGTTTAAGCCTCATCTCCACCGACTGTTTTAATGCTTAAGAACTATGTTTAATGTACAAGTACTAAGAGCAATGCATTAAGAACAAAACTTTGCAAACTCCAAACATAAGACGTAATGCACAAGCATAATGATTGACATGTCATATATTTATTTTTGTTCTAGTTGTCAATTTCTGCTTGTTTCTAAATATGGAAATTAATATTTTACTTACGAAACAGTTCTTTCATTCCTTAATATCGCAAAAATGCCGGAAATGATTAAATTACAAAATTTGACAACAAATGTCATCTCTGTCGAATTAGTCCTTAAACAAAATAGGTGGGAATGGCCATCTAATACATAATCATTATGCGTCACGCCTTACGCAAAAATCATTATGCATTAAGCACTAAAACAGTCGGTGGAAATGAGGCTTTACTGATAAACCAATTGGTCGTTTTTGTCTGTAAATGGATATTTCAAAATCAATAACATTTTTCTGAAAACTCTCCTTCATCCATTATGAATCATTGAACGTTTCACGGATCACGTAAACCAAACCATTATCAATTAACTCTTCTAATGCTCGCATGACAGCTATAAAGTTTTATAAACTGCGTGTATGAAGTACTACGCCGGCCTTCGAGCCATGTCGGTCAAGATCACTCGATTGACTCCGAGGGTGTCTTAGTCTTACTCTTGTCTTAGTCTGAGCCTCTTAAGGTCGACAAGACAGGGACATTCGGCGACCCAAGTTGCAAAAATACACCAGTTGTTCGCTATGTAGGCGCAAAGATATTAATAACAATATCCGGAAAGAACAAGATCATTTCCGGTTAATGTATGTCAATTTTGATAGATTACTTCAGTGAAATATTGTTCGAATAAGGTTGTAGGATATTGTTTGAACATAATAATTTATTGTATATTTTCTTGCTCCGGTTTTCATTGTATAATATTTAATAAATTAATAACAAAAATTATTTGTCTGTCTTTTTGTCATCTGTGTTCTATCTTCTACAGGGTGTACATATTGTAATGGCGATACATGACAAAAATATAGTGAAAAAGTGACATCGCTATTATAAATTGTGCTCCTGCTATAATACCTACACTGTTCATATTTTATATATAGATAGTTAAAGATGACTCTAGAGTTTTTATTTTGAGCAATATAGCCAAAATCGTAAACTCTGATTCTATTTCAGCAATATTGCAGTTTGCAGTCAACAAGTATAGTGCCGTAACGTACTGGTTACAAATTGTGTCCCTGCTATAACACCTACACTGTTCATATTTTATATATAGATAGTTAAAAGATGACTCTAGAGTGGTATGAAGCTATATTTTTGAAATAGTCAATAGTTTATTGGTCAAAAATTAGTAAAAATATATAATTTGGTCAGTTTTTAACTATTTTTTTAGACAGCTGTGTAGTGTTTTTTTAAAAAACCCACCATCCTTAGGAACAATGCAAAGAATCGACAAACAAAAAGAAAAATAAATTCTTATTTTCCCTAATAATTGTTGTAAAATTTCAACAATAGGTATATATAGCCAGAATCGTAAAATCTGATTCTATTCAACAAGTGTAGCACCTTTACTGGTTTCGAAACAAAAAGTTTTTTTTTTCGAAATTCTTATAAATATAGGTAGTTTTCTTAAGAAGCACATTTTTAGTACCACTGGAAGCTATTATATTGAATAAAGAGAGTTATGTAGCCGGCTATACTTGAAACTAAATTCATTTATTTAATTACGCAAACATCAAAAATTAATTTTCAAATTACAAAAAAAAAATTGTTCCGTGATCAGGACGTTAAGTATTTTATGCCATTCTATATAAAGCTGCGTTTTATTTATTAAAAACCAACAAAACATACTCAAATTATTTATTCTTGTTATTTTATTTTCCGCAATTTCAGAATTGGTACCTATATGGTTTTATGGTTTAAATTTTTTTATTCAATTTTGACGTTTTATACTGATATTATTAACTCCATAACAACAACTTTAAATAAATGTTTATTCACAAGTGAATTAAAACTTTTTAAATCACTCAACACATTTTTAAATCACTCTAATGTCATTATTTCGTCAAAAATGTATAAAAACAATAACAACTTGTCACTGACGACTATACTTTGATTTTTATTTTATTATGTAAAAATAAATTTAAATAATTCATATATTTGAAATAATTTCCTTAAAATTGAATAAAATATTGTATAAACCACGTGAGATACGAATGTTTATTCACTCGAAGAAATTATCCCAGTCGCCCATCGAACTCGGGGGCTAAACTTTCTTCTCTTGAATAAACATTCATGTATCTCAGTTGGTGTATAAATATCGATTATCCCATTGGGATCTGAAATTTTCCTTCAAACTGTATTTTCTAATTTACCGTTGTACCACTAAAAATAAATTTATTTTATAGTTTCTACAATTTATTACTTTTATTTTGTACTTAATGTTAAAAATTGGTTTTATACGTTCATTTTCAGTAGATAAAGTATTACTTTAACATCGAGGGTAGATAAAATAAAATTTGAGTAGATAAAGTAAAATTTGAGTAGATAAAGTAAAATTTGAGTAGATAAAGTAAAGTTTGAGTAGATAAAGTAAAATTTGAGTAGATAAAATAAAATTTAAGTAAAATAAGAATATTTTTACACAAATTAACATTAAGTACAAAATAAAATAATATATTGTACACGACGATAAAGAGTCTTTATCGACACGTGAAAGATAGCCCACTCGTTCCTTCGTCACTCGTGAACTAACATCTTTCACTTTTCGATAAATGATCTCTTTATCGTCTTGTATAATAAATTACTATTATAATATTATTTAAAATGCAGATTTTAAATCAATATTAATTATTTTAAATATGGACAGAACTGCATGAATTCTGGAAAAAATTCATTTATTTTTGCTATTAATGAATTAGAAATTCTTCTTTTCCAAGACTCATTGAAGATTCATATTTGACAGGCAGAACACACCTGGATTATTTTTTTACATTACAATTAAAAACAAACTATTTAGGAGTAATTCATTAAGAACCTTAATTAAAATTAAATATTCAATAGTTTATATTTATTTAATTAAATATTTTATTTATTTTTTACAATTTCAAAAAGCTTCTCATCCAATGGCATTAAAATGCATGACTGATGTTAAAATTCTCTTCCGTAAAAACTAAATAATTATTTACATTTTATTTACCAGTTACAAAGAGGCCTTCATAAGAATTACAAATTAGGTGTTAAGACGCCAAAAATTCCTTTCCGTTTCTCAAAACATTTAAAAGTCAATCGTAGGAGGATCAACAAGTATTTTCGGAAGAATTGCCAAAACCTTGTAACATCTAAGTGTTTACTCACAAAAATGGACATAAGGTAATAAATTACGCGATTTTAAATTTAGATGTAAATAATTCGACTCCGCAAACAGGGTTAAGGCTAGGCAAGGTTAACGTCAAAATTACGTCAATTTCTAGAACGGCACTGATTCTCTTCCGTATTTTAAATTCGCCAAATTTAAATGACACTTTAAGTTTTAATTTAAATAACGCGAATGTTGCGAGATTTTGGGACACTAATGATGCGCCATTTTAATGTCATCGACCTTGTTTTTTACTCTTTTCTTAAATTACACCAAGTTTTTGCAACGAAATATTTCACATGCAAAATTATAGTTAAGTTTCACATTGCGACAGCAATACCTACGTTATTGTTCTCAAGTACAAACTTATAATAATTATTATTATAATGTAATTAATATTAATTTTGAATTATAAATCATCAAATTTTATTTTACAATAAAAACTAATTGCGAATTAGGAATGATTAAAATAGATAGCAAGAAATTTAAATCTTAATTTGTTATTGCATAATATAAACAGATGATTATGATGATATTCATCGACCTTCATCATATAATTTAAGATTTTGATAACAATTTTTCTAATAGAAGAGTTTTAACAACCATAAAATAGTATATTATATATTGAGGGACTAAAGTGCATGATTTAATCCTGAGGGTGAAGTTTATTTCACGAACCGAAGGTGAGGGAAATAATCACCTGAGGGATTAAAGATACTTTAGTCCTGTGGTATATACGCTATTTTTTGCACTTCATCCTCAAATGAATGCAAAATAGTTTAAAAGAATACACATTTTGCAATTTTGACAGTAAATTTTATGAAAAATATTTATATTGTTACCATAGATACTCTGTAACAAATAGCACGTATTTACTTGACAACGGGAATAATTAATTCAATTTCTTGACAACGGGATTAAATATGAAAATAATCCCTTGGGATCAAATTAAGAACCTTAGTCCCCAAAAATAAAGAATAAAGAAGAGTTTTAGTCCCGGAAGTGCAAAAAATAAATTTAAGTGCCTGTTTTCAAGCTGTTGTTGTATAACTTGAAAATTTAAATTTGTCATTCAAGTAAATATGTATAATATACGTCAGTGGTACCATAACTTTATAATTTAATGCCTGTTTTGCACAAATCAATTTATTAACCAATAATTCTTCAGTTTTATTTTTATTTTTTACGTCTCGTCTCATATTCTTAAGAGAGGTATTGTAATGGGTCAAAATTTTCTAGTATCAGTTTTTGGTGGATAAGCACGTTTCAGGATCTCTAGAATACGAATTTGCTATTTTCACGATGATGTCTGTGTGTGCATATGGACGTATGTACGATAATTCAAAAAGTATCAAACCTTTAATAACCTAATTTCATATTTAAGGTTTTCAAAGGATTTTAACACCGAATAAGATTTTGGTGGAAATCCGCAAACCGGAAGTAGTCCTTTTTGAAGCTTGATATAGTTTTCCTTAAATATATTGGTACATTATTTATTTATGACAATTTTTGCAATAAAAAATAAAAAATTATCTATGTGCACATTTACTTTTAAATACAATTTGCTGAATCTGGTAGTATTTAACAATAAAATAAAGTGCAACTAATATTCTACTTTTTGAAATGCCAGTATCTTGTTGTCCATGATATGAAATTTGTTTCTACACAAAATTTGAATGATTATGGCAGTGACAGTACAGTTGACATCTTTTGCTTGCATCTTGGTTTACATTATCGTTTACATATTACATGAACATGAAACTATTAAAATGTAAGTAAAACTATTTATTAGATTAGTAGAATAAGCAGAATTAGGCCACAGCTAATTTTTTACCTCTCGCTTCATATTCTATAAGAGAGGTATTGTAATGGATCAAAATTGTCGAGTATGAGTTTTGGTAGATAAGCACGTTTCAGGGTCTCTACAATACGAATTTACTATTTTCACGATGGTCTGTGTGTGTATGCGTATGGATGTATAGATGTATGGACTTAAGTGACGATTTTTCGTCCACGATAAAATATATCATCCTATATATAATTGTCTAAACAAAAAATGCTTAAATTTCAGTTTGTCAACTATAAAACAGTGCGAAACTATCACAAATGGTTACCAGGTCGTCAAAAACTCGATAAACCATTCGATTGACATTGCACGGTGAAGTTAACTGCTGCAGACGAATTCATTGTTAATAAACGCTGTAGTTCCGTTTCCGGTACACTTAAACCTCAAGGTTAATAACCTACAGAGCATATGCACTAAATAAACTCACAGCGCGAAGGTCTTGTCTGAAAATGTTGTCATCCTTCAACATCGGCATAAAGACCAGCCGAAAGAAATTCAACTCGTTCCTGCCCAACTGGAAGTACATTCAAGCTTAGCAGCGCTCAAAATTTCATTAGTTATTTATAACTTCCGATTTAGGTTTCATTAGCTTGTTATTTGACATAGTTTCTAGCTATTGATAAATGATAGACACATTTTTAATGGACATTTAATGACGGTGTAACTAAAGGTGGGTTTATATGCTCACGAAATTTAAGTCTTATGAAGCTAAAATTTATACAGTGCCTTTATTGCACTATCGAGATTCTAAAAATATTTTTTACATTTTCGTCTATCCGGTTTTTGAGTAATGGGACCGTTAGCGCAAAGCTTAGCATAGGTGGCAGCAGGGAGCTAGTTTCCCAAGTACGTATTACACGATACATACTTAAGTAAAAAAAATCTGCTGTGTCCGCCACAGTACTTCCCCGATTATAAGTTTTAATAACTTACTTTCGTAACGCCGTTAATTTTATGCTTTATTCTGCAAAATTTAAATAAATTTATCATTTTTCCCCAAACTATTTAAGTTGATACCAACTTCGGCATAATTTAAATACCATAAAAAATCTGATACTTATTCACTAAAAACTCACACTCGAAAATTTTAACCCGTCATAATATCTTATAGCCTTATAGAATATAATGCGGAAAGTAAAAACAACTGACCATTGTTTAAATGTTGTTATTGATTCTTCGACTAATATTTTTTTCCAGAAAACTTTAATTTGATAATACACTTGAACAAATTTGATAAATTTTTTGAGAAACAATAATTGATTATCGCATAAATGTCATTTTTTACATTTTTATTAAACTTATCTCCCCGAGAGCTTTAAATTGACACCAAACTCGGTATAATTTGAATAATGTATGATAAAAAAATTGACGATCAGTTAAAGCTTTAATTTGATACCACACACGATAGTATTTTAATAAAAATTAAATAAGATATGTTTATAAAGTTGGTACCACTGGTTGAATAAAAAAATTTGAGTAATTTTTTGAGAAACAATTGAAAATCGTATTAATGTCATTTTTTACATTTTTTAAAAACTTATCTCCCTGAGCGATTCAAATTGACACCAAACTCAGTATAATTTGAATAATTTATAAAAAAAAAACAATTGACGATCATTTAAATGTTATTTTTGTTTTTCTACTAGAATTATTTTCCCAAGACCTTTAATTTGATACCACACACGATAGTATTTTGATAAAAATAAAAAAGTTTTGTTTATAAAGTTGGTACCACTGGTTGAATAAAGCTCATTAACGAACTTGAAGTCAGATTTTGGCTCAAGATCTTAAATATAAAATTTCAGTCCAAAATTCCAACGCGTTTTTAAGTTATCCAACATCCAGACAGACTAACAGACTAACAGACCGACAGACCGACAGACCGACTTTTTTTAAAATTATGTTTTTTGGGTTCAGTAGGGTCTGAAACGTGAAGATTCACCAAAATCTCGAACTGTCAAAAAATCACGATTACAATACTTCCCTCTATTACATAGATCGGGGAAGTAATAAGAAGACGTACGTATAATGTTACTGCGTGTAATTATGTCTTCTCTGTTGAACTTTATACAACAATAGCTGTGACAATACTACAATTATTATAACCATGCCATATTATCAAAGTTGGAAAGTCGAAGAGTTAAAAAATGTATTGTTTCAAAGAGGTGCCAAAACATCGGGACGAAAACAGAATTAATAGAAAGGTTACTTGAAATTTAATTTGTATAATAGTTATTTTAATACATAATTCAATTGAAGACGGCATCTTTTTAAATAATAAGTTATTTTCTCCAATGGAATTTATCCATATTTGTCTCGTATGGTCGTTAGGGATTTTAAATCGCGAATTACTTTTGCCATTTGCGCATTTTGACTTTCGTTGATTCGTTTCATACACAGCATAGTATACACAGGTTTGACGTTTCATTTGAAGGTTAAAAGAAATTAGCTCCCTAGCGAACCTACCGGGAGAAATATTGCGCTAACGGTCCCATTGAATATTGAAATTACGCTCGTTTTACATAGACTCTTATGGCAATTCACTACATTTTTGTTTTGCATGCTTTAAACTATGTGATAAAATTATGAAAAATTCATAGAACTTGTATTAATATTTCCTATAAACCTTTAAAAATGTAGACTGGGAGCTCATGACTGGTGATAGTCTCCGATTTCATACAGCATGTCTTTTGGAGGATAGCATATTGACTATTGACCAGTGACCTCTATATTAAATATGGACCAGAAAGAAAACATCTGCCCGTGGCTCCAAAAAATCGTATGCAACCCGCAACAATGCAAAGAGGTTGTCTCTTTCTAACCAACGACAGTATTGCAATTGCGAAATTTTAGAGCATGCACAATGCGTTACATTAGAAAGAGATGGCATGTTAAAAAAGACAAGACTATCTCCCATGACAGTTCGCAGGAGCCAGCCCCTTATGTGTTGAAAGTATACGGCTTTCCCGTCCATAATTATTAGAGGCCACTGCTATTGACCCATGGAAAACATAGAAAAACGGGTATTAAACCCTTGCACGCTTTCCGGTCATATGGAAAATTGCATTTCCACTTGCACAAAACTTTTCGGAAATTTTCCACTCTTGGACCAACGAGGACTGCATGCCAATTTGGTTATAGGTGTTTTATGACACAAATATTAATTCTTTTCATCGGCATGCTGTATGAAAACGCGGAAAATCATATTTTTATTACCAGATCACGTGACCGTTTGAGCCCTTTGGGAATTTAAATGTGTTTAAGTTTCTTTTGGTAAAAAAGGGCATGCATTATTTTTGTGCAAGTGGAACAATGCAATTTTCCATACGACCGGAAAGTGTGCAAGGGTTTAATACCCGCTTTTCTTTGTTGTCATAGGGCCTCCAAAAGGCATGCTGTATGAAATCGGAGACCATCACCTGTCATGAGCTCCCAGTCTATAAAGTTCGTCAAAATTTTGTGAACTTTTTCTAAACCATTTGCAAGTTATTAAAAAAAAGTGTAGACAGAAGTGGACACTCAGACGGATGAAGTGTGGCCTTTTTGTTTAACTTTTAGAGAGAGACAGTAATTACGGGCCAGCTCGGAGCATGCGTTCTATGACGATAAACAACGGTAACGATGGAAATGGAAAAAAAGGAAAATCTACAGTATTTCTAAAGCCCTGTTCGCACGAGGATTCTACCAAGATTCTGAATCCTGGGAAAGAAGAAGTTTTCATCTTTCTAGTGAGAATTCCCCTGTACTAGCAAGATACTAACAAATAAGCGAAATTCTACCAAAAAGTTGTATATTTCTTTCGTTTGGAGTAATTTGATATAAAAATAAATTCCCGTTGCTCATTCATTAGCTCCCAGGTCAATGAACCAAAAAAATATCAACACAAAAATATTTTTTGCTATCATCAAATCGGTCCCCGTTTTACTTTGAAACAAAGAAATAAACAAAACAGTTGGGCGCGCGGAGTTAATGGCCCGTGGACAGTGGGGCAAAAACAAACGGCGATCGAGAGGAAATAAAACAAGTGCCGATCTATCTTTAGCCACTGATAGAACGGGCCCCGCTTTCACTTATTAGCGATCTATTCATCATGACAGAAACCGAGGCAAACTATTTACCTGTATAAATAGAAACTAAACTGTGCTGTGGGTACGATGACGACGATGACGGCGACTGTTACATGGAAATTCGCAAAGTGTGACGTAGAATGGTATCGATAGATGATAGATTTTCGATTTGTGGTTGTCAAACCAGAGGAAGCAATGTTACATAAATTATTTACATAATTAGAATGGAAACAATCTACAAAAATTACTCAATTTTTATTTGAACCTTTTATGATGCAACAAATGTTATTCTTTTATAATATAGAACACTAAGGTGTTCCACAATTTAGGACACTGTACGACGTGCTGATCATGAAACAAAAATAATTTATTTAAAATTTGTAAAGTTAAGGGTAGTTTATTTGACGTGTGTACATTTTGTATCACTGTTTTGATGGTATTTTGATAATTTGACATTTATTAGTATTAGATATTATTTAAACAATTACTTTCATTGTAGAAGATTAAATTATTAAAAACTGGTAAAAAAATGTTTTTTGCGAATTTAAAAAAAAATCTTGTTGTTTTATGATCAGTATATACCGTAAGTTGTTGAACTCCTGTATATGACAGGAGTGGACACTCGGGCGGATGAAGTGTGTTTATCTTTTAGAGAGAGACAGATAATGCGGGCCAGCAAGCATTCTATGCCGATAAACGAGGGTAACGATGGTATTGCACAGGCCCTAGTGATTTTTCTCTCTCGCACAGAATAAACAGAAATGTAGTGATGCCGCCGAGACGAGAAATTTCTCGTCTCATTCTCGTCTCGTAATTTCGAGACGAGATCTAATAAATTTCTCGTCTCGAATTTTCGCAAGACGAGAAATCGAGAATTCTCCAAATTAAAACATTGAAAAAATTTATATTATTCCCTATAAATGTGAAAATATTTTTGATTTGACTTTGTGAGTAGCATTTTTTGTTGTGATATAAATATTCTTATTTCTAAAACAAGAATTGTACGCAAACAGAAATACCTATACAAAAAATTCCTGAATTCACTTCTAATTTTTCAAAAATTTGGAAAAAAAATATTTCGAGAAATTGAGACGAGATAAAAATAGAGTTCTTTGGGACGAGAATTGACTATTTCCCTGTATAGATTAAGAAATTAGTTTGTAGGTCAACCAATGAACTTAAACAAATTAAACCTACCTAAAAAATCGCTGCATATTTTAAAATATTTGAAAAATCATGATTTTAGTTTGTTCTGATGACTTTGCATTTATTTTTATTTATAAAATAAAGCAATTAATAACCAATAAAGCATAATTTAATATAGTTTGCTAGCTCATATTTAAAACGATTTATTTTCAAATGTGTATTAGTGTTAATTTGTCACATCATTTAAAAATAATTAGTCTTCAAGGATATAAAGAAAATTATTTTAATTGGTTTTATTGTTTTTAGTGGTGTTTACAAATTATAATAAGCATAGTTTTGTTGAATGAGAACTGTTATAAAATTTTAAGTTTTGTAAATAATAATAAATTACTGCACATTGTCAACAGCAACAAGACAGTGCGATAAAGACACAATAAAACGTCTCATTCAAGTTTAAAAACTATTAATAATAGTATATTATTTAACGACATTTTTATTTATAAAAGATATGAATGATAAAAGTTTGATATAGCCAAGGTAATGCAACATGTGTGATGTTAAATCACGAGGCAATTAGCCGAGTGTTTTTATCACCCCAGTTTCATTACACTAGCTATATCAAACGTGTTTCATTTAATATTTTATCTACGACGACCTTCATTGCTTCTGAATTAGATTTTTTAATTGATGTTTGACATTCGAAAAACATTTAGTGTAAAATTCATAGCTTGATCAAGTATTATTTTAGTCATTGTTATGGCTACTATTTGTTTGACTGCTGTTGTTTACAGTAAAAAAAATCTGACGTGGCCATCACACAACCTTCCGCCATATCTAGATTTTAAACAGAAATGTATACGTGCAATCCGGTGCCCATTTTAATATACAAATAAAAATCTCGAATATTCAAACACAGAAATTTGCATCACCTGAATAAAAAGATTCATTCACTGGAAAACTCTGCTGTATTGAAGCCATCCTCCGTTCAATTACTACATTTAATATCTTACTTAGGACTTATATAGCGCTAGTATGCCAACTTGTCACCCGTCTCACCTGTCAATATTTTTTACGCAGAAACAAAAATCAACCGATCATGGATTACAAGATATCAACGTTTTATTTGAAAAATTTATTTTTTAAATATTACTGCAGTTCTTTAATGCTACCAGATAAAGACAATTTTTTTTATAACGTAAGTTGCAAATAACTTTTCCTCTTATTCTCATTACAAATAAATACTATATTTTTCCAAATTTATATAAAATTTTGACAATTAACCTTTTCAACTTCAAAAAATATCACTTCCGATGAAGGTATTTGTACCAAAATCTAGGGAGCTCTTCCAATTTATATACAAATGTTAAATACCAAATATCAAAATTTTCGGGTAATTCGTATTTGAATTATGCGACTAACAACCCTTGACCACACACACACACACACACACACACACACACACACACATACACACACACATACACACAGACATCATCGTGAAACTATCAAAAATGAGTTGTAAGGACCCTAATTCGTGCTCATCCACTAAAAATTCACCACCCGATTTTTTGCATGATTCCAATACCTTCCTTTACAGGTAAGCGGAAGGTAAAAATTGTGACTAAAAATTCAGCATCTTCTTGTTTAAACATATCTTATTGTAAAAACTTTGTCTTGAATGTTTATAAAACATAAATTTGTGTGTGTATTAATAGTTATTTATAATAAAAACTTAATTTGATCAAATTTATATTTTTATTTCTCCTACAAAAATACGTGTCATTATCATTAAGAATTCATTAGGACACAAGGGCCATTAAAAAATTTATAATGACACGCAAATTAGTGGGCAAATTAGCTATTAGCGCACCGTTGTAGATAAAAATACTAACCTATAACTTTAGGTTTTGATACGATGCCAGATTACAGTTGTATTAATGGACTTATAATACAATAGTGTTGAATTATCAATTCATAATACAATAGTGTGTCTTGTCTTACTAAAGTTACCTACATATGACTGTATTATTCTGGTTAAGAGTTGTATTTACACTTTGTGCTCGCGAAGTATAATCCTATCTGTTTACATGCATTTCTAAATGAAATACAATGTTACAGAGGTTTCGTTCTAAGTACAGAGTTTCGTGTAATTTACATATTTTTATATTTAAAAACATATTTACAGCTAGTTTAAGGTTTACACTAGGGTCGTCTAGTGTTGAAATTTTGAATTTTTAGTTGTATTATATTAAAAATTGCTGTTGAAAACATACTTTTTAGCAAGATTTCTAAAAATTTTTTTCGATTTAAGACAAAATAAACAAAAAACTATCACTAGACGAACATAGATACATTATTTAGCTTTGTAATAGTTTTTGAATGAAATTTATATGTTATGTAGATTCTGAGATATGATTTTATTTCTGTAACACTTTTTGAAGTCATAGAACTGGTGTAAATACTGCTCTTAAATATACTATATTAAAAATTACGTATTATACAACATATTTCTTAACTATTTACCATAATATGTCAATAACATTAATATACAAATTAGTAAGTTTTCCTTCAACAATTTAAATAAATTATTATTTCCGTTTTCCGTACTACAATACTACTACAAGTAAACAAACTTTAAAACCACATTTCATTATAAATAACTCGGAAACAGGATTTGGCAAACCAAATAAAATTTCCTACTGTGGTTAAAGTTCGCAAAGTGCAAATAGATAAGTTATCATTGCTATCTGAAGGGCAATTTTTAATGTCATTATCGCCTCCATAGAAAATCAATTTAAATGTCTAGAGCAAGTTATACAATCGCTATCTGACAACACGATGTATTAAATCACTCTCCATTAATTCTGTTGTTTGATAACAACAATGGAATTTTTTTATTGACATTCTTGCCTACAATCAAATAATAAAATCACGACTCAATTGTAGCATTGATGATTCAATTTCATGCAGCAAGTTTACGCAATTTTTCACAATGAGATTGCAAACAAATTTGGCAACAAATGTATGTTTTGTAAACCAAAATCCTGGCAAGGCGTATTCTTATTGGCAAATTTTTATAAAAATAGCTTTAATGCGCGTAAATATAAGGAAAATAAATGTAAAAATAAATGCCATGTTTACCAGATAAATTTAAATTGCGTTTCCTAAATTAATTCATGACATAAGTTTTATCGGGATGGCATCTTCAAAATATTGATTTGAAAAGTTAAATTATGGTTTAAAATTAAATTGCATAAATTATTAGCATAATCAAGGAGGTATTTTTATAATTATGATTGCTTTATATCATTTAAAATGTATAATTTATTCTGTGATTCATAGTACATCACGGAATATTATTTTTATTTTCATGGATTTTCCACGAATTAAAATTAAAATGTTCTTATCATTAAGCGGCCTGTCTAGGTTTTTTCCGAATATCTAGAATACTGTTTTTTTACTTTTTTACCTCTCGCCACTCATATCTGTAAGAGAGGTATTAAAATCATGCTAAAATTTCGATAGTGAGTTTTCAATGGATAAGCACGTTTTGAGGTCCCTAGAACACGATTTTGATAATTTCGCGATGATGTCTGTGTGTGTGTGTCAGGATGGATGTTGGAGGTACGATAACTCAAATACCACTGTATAAAAAAATTTGAAATTTGGTATACAATATTCTGACACCCTAGATTAGATCTGATTAGATTTTGGTGTTGATCGTGCAACCGGAAGTGGTAGTTTCTTGAAGATCTGAAGAGTTTTTCTGGAATATTCTCAAAATTTATGAATTAATAGGAATTTTTTTAATAACATTGTATACTAAATGTTACTATCTACAATATATATTCAAAACGTTGTTTCTATCTAGCACCATTTTCCAATTACAAGAAGTTAAAAATTCTACAAATTTGTTACAATTTTACCTATGGAAACAAAAAACCAAATATTTGAGTGTTAATGTCATATGAATTTTTGACTTTTCGGCAAATTGAAATGGAAAATATGAAATGTCATTTATTATTTATAAGGTCATAATAAACTTTAATAATATTATAAAAACTACAATTCCCGAATTCCCTTCTAGTACAATGGTATATTTGTGAGTAAGTATTACATAATATATATACTTATATTAGAAAAATAAAAATAGTAGAGTATGGCGAGAGGTTATGTGTTGGCCACATCGGATTTTTTCGACAAGCTTTCTCAATTCTCAGGCCTTCAACATGAGATGTAAGTGATTCTGCGAACCGACAATACTGTCGTACTGTCAACATCGAGGCCAATGCTAACTTAACAATTACAGAACATCACCCTAAATACGCATATCAACATTGCATGTCATACATAATTATAAGCTTGAAGTATGCGTTGACTCTGACTCTGCTAAAAATCCTACATCATCGTAGCTTTATCGAAAATTATTATTGAGAGCCATGAAAAGTTGATTGGGTGTTCAGTCGTAAATGAACTCAACTGTATCTCAATCAAATTGTTTTTAATTTGTGATTGTGGAAAAATGTAATAACGCTGATGTGGCCAGCACAAGACCTCGCGCCATACTCTACTCTTTTTACTACTATATACAAATCAGATACAAATATTGTTGTATATTTTTTTTAAGTACACCACTGGATTGCCCGTATCAAACTACATATAAATACATATTTTCTTTAGAAAATTCTGTCGGATACAATTTTAAATGCACTTTGAAAATTTTTAAAAATGTCGAAAATTTTCGAAATTTTCGATTCGCTCAAAATTTGGTTATACCCTATTTTGGACCTGAGGAATCCAATGGTGCAACTAAAAAAAAATTTCGAATAATAGTTTTCGAGATAATTTTTGCAGGTAAAGGACGGGAGTAGCTATACCCATAATTTTTTCACCATTGAATTCCTTGCGTCGAATTACATATGAATCCAAATTTTCGCGAAAAAATTCCAACGGGTACAATTTTTATGAAGGGTTTTCGAAAATGGCCAAAAACGTAAGTAAACCCCTTGATGAAATTTTGGCCTAAATAACTTTTTCTCTCAGAATCGGCTGAAAATTTGGTTGTATACTAATTTGACCCCGAGGATTTCAAATCTGTAGTCGAAATTTTTTTTCGACCAATATTTTTCGACATAATTTTTTTAAGTCGAAAACTGATCGAAATGGAAAATTTATTTTTTCGTCATTGAGTTCCTCGGGTCAAATTATGTAGGAATCCAAATTTTCACGAAAAAATTCTAAGGGGTCCAATTTTTATTGATGTATTTTAAGAATGGTACAAAATCGAAGATATAAAACTTCATTATTTTCTAGTCTAAAGAATAATATTGGGAATTGGCTAAAATGTGGTTAAAATACTAATTCGACCACGAGGATTTCAAATCTGTAGTCGAAAAAAAATTTCGATCCACAGTTTTCGACATAATTTTTTTAAGTCGAAAACTGGTCGAAATAAAAAATATATGTATGCACCCATTCGATTCCTCGGGTCAAATTATATAGGTATACATAGTTTTAGAAAAAAATTCTATCGAATATCGTCTGTACATACAGATTTTCTAATCAGGGTATGTCGAAATTTTTAAAAATTGTTCATTTGATAGAAATGTTTGAACTGTTACTAAATGAGGGACTTTAAAAAAATATTTAAACATTTTTTTATGTAAAAAATCTGATGTGGCCAACACAAGACCTCCCGCTATACTCTACTCTTTTTACTACTATACAAATCAAGACACAAAAATATAAGTACTTACAAAAAATAGAGACCCTGAAACATGCTTATCCACCAAAAACTCATACTCGAAAATTTGATCCATTACAATACCTCTCTTATAGAATATAAGGAGAGAGGTAAAAATGAATGAACAGATGGTACATGTAAGTAAAAGTTTCTCAATAATTCATGTTTAATTCTCTATAATTTTTAGATTTTGCGGAACTAAATATCACTTAATTTTGTGTTTCATTCACTTCACACTTTTACAGTATTTTTCAAAATGACATTGCATAGCTAGGATGCGGCAAAGTACGAGTTTCGGGCCGGTGCAGTAGTGGAATAGAAGAAAAAGTAAAATCGAGAGTATTATAGGCATTCGTAAAAAACCTAGACGGTATGGTCTTAGATCAAAAAGGAGACAACCTCAAAATTTTAACAGCTGAAGAAAAAATATCACTTGTTATAAATAATTTCCTATTTTTGTTGTACAAATTTTAAGCAATAAGCAAACATACTCGACAGATATCGAATGCTAAACCTTTTGTCGCCTTCTGACAAATATCCTAGCTTCCTATACTATCTAAAGCCGCGTTTACATTGGTGAAGTAACTGAGACAGTTACTGGTACAAGTAGCGGGCTATACTAGTATACTCAACTAAGCGCTAGGCTAGTAGGTGTTTACACCAGAAATACAATTTAGACGACTAGCTATAGTTCTAGTACCAGTATAAGTTGTTCTGTAGGTGACAAAATGAATTTTTTTCGTGGTTGTATATCATCTCGAACAAAATCTATTATTAAACGAAATAAAGTAAAGATAACAAAATTTAGTGACATCCCACAAACACTCATGATCACGATATAGTTCTACAAATTTTATTGTCTCCGTTTAAGACCACTTTTTCATTTTAATAAAGTAAAAATACCGAATTTAACTATAAAACAATTATCTTTAAAATGAGACGTCAAAACACACTAGTATATCCCTAATCACCAGTGATTGTTTACATTGGTATAGTGCAGAGATGAGTGTAGTGGATAGTGCAGAATGTATGTGCTAGTAGGTGAGTAGCTAACCCGGGAGGTTAGTTACTTCACTACCCC
The DNA here is from genome assembly GCA_947534325.1 of Agonum fuliginosum. NCBI lineage: Eukaryota > Metazoa > Arthropoda > Insecta > Coleoptera > Carabidae > Agonum > Agonum fuliginosum. The sequence goes on along the minus strand of OX384042.1, from coordinate 30,687,969 downwards.
AACTACTTGTACTAGTACTAGTATTGGTACTAGCTTCTGTTGGCTACATTGGATGAGTAGCGGTCTGGCGAGCTAATAGTACTAGTAACTAACCCATTTACACGACCAATGTAAAGCCGGCTTAATGCTAGCAATGTAACTAAAATTTAGCATAAATAAAAAGGGACAACCTTAACATGTTAACAGCTGAAGAAAAAATATCACTTGTTATAGATTATTTCCTATTTTTGTTATAGAAATTTTAAGTAATAACGTACTCGACAGTCGACAGATATCGAATGTTAAACTTTTTGTCGCCTTCTGACAAATATCCTATAGCTTCCTATACTATCAAATGCTAGCAATGTAACTAAAATTTAGCATAAATAAATATTGAAAAAGCAACGCACTGATGACCTCTTGCCCGCTGGCAAACGAAACGTGACCCGTCTGTGTTCTTTCGTAGTTATCAACACTGCCGATAAAACAGAAAAACATACATTGTCCACAACATTAGAAGGCCACTACGATTTACTGTCTTGCTGATAAATTTTTAGTGAAACAAAATTACAGTGATTTGTTTCAGAATGTAAACAATATGTCAGCCAGTATTTGTGCTACATTATCAGCGCCGAAGGACAATAAAATGAGAAAGAATACATCTACGAAGAAATTACGTTCCTTTATTTAGTTCAGTTCAATCAGAGTTTTTCTAAAACCGAGTATGTGAGACTCAAGAAGTTAAGCCTGTTCGCACGAGGATTCTTTGAAGATTCTAACAAGATCCCTAAAACTAGCACAGCGACTTGGGCACAGAAAAAAAAATATATTCAAATTTAAAGCTCTTTTACTGCTATTTTACTGCGCAAAAATTTGCTGCTCTGCTCAATTCCGAGAAAAATGTTGTATTCTAGGTTAATATTTAAGCTAGCACACTGCGTTGGTCATCAGTGCGTTGCTTTTTCAATATTTATTTATGCTAAATTTTAGTTACATTGCTACCATTTGATAGTATAGGAAGCTAGGATATTTGTCAGAAGGCTACAAAGAGTTTAACATTCGATATCTGTCGAGTACGTTTGCTTATTGCTTGAAATTTCTACTACATAAATAGGGAATAATCTATATCAAGTGATATTTTTTCTTCAGGGATGCGTTCCAAAACCATACTCCAGAGTATAGAGTATGCTCAAAGTCGTTCCAAAAGGTTTGAGTATATCTCCAGTGGAAATTCTGAAGTGTTCCAAAACTGTTCGAGTTTACTCGAAGAGCATACTCTTCGTACCCTGTAAAATAGGAGGGTACAAACGTACTCTGGTGACTTTGGCGCCAAATAGTGCTAACCTAAATTGTCTGTTCCATAATATCTTATTATTATTAATTTATAATGGACAACGAATTGGAATCAGCCACACAAATTGATGCAAACGATTATAAAGTAATTTGTATTCTAAAAGAAGATAATATGTTGATTTTGGAAAATAAAGGTATATTCATAAATATATTAGAAAACCTTACCAGGACTACATTTATAAATTGGCGCGAATATTCATAAATATTCGCAGTTATAACACTTAACACCCTTCTATTATCCATGATGCAAGATCAATTTTGTATATCAAATAAATGTGGTTATAGGTTATATCACCATAAAATATTTCCTACTCTACGTCGTTCCGAAACCCCACAAAACCCTGGAGTAACCTACTCTTACTCCAATACTTTACTTACCATGGTAAGGTTTTGGAACGCACCCCTGGTTACTACCGATACAAATTCATTCTGTCACTTGCTGTCAGTGAATAGTATTTTTTAAATTTAATAATTTGTGCGAAATATGTAAAATATAACGAACACGTAAGCTTATTAGTACATTAAAAAGTAACAGTTAAATATTGCTGTGAAATAATAAAAATCTGACGTGGCCATCACACAACCTTCCGCCATATCTAGACTTTAAACAAAAATGTATACGTACAATCTGGTGCCCATTTAAAATATACAAATACAAATCTAAAATATTCAAACACAGAAATTTGCATCACCTGAATAAAAAGATTAATTCACAGGAAAACTCTTCTGTGTTGAAGCCATTCTACGTTCAATTACTACATTTAATATCTTACTTATGACTAATACAGCCAGTGAAATACAGCGCTAGTATGACAACTTGTCACCCGTCTCACCTGTCACTATTTTTTACGCAGAAACAAAAATCAACCGAACATGGATTACAAGATTTCAACGTTTTATTTGATAAATTTATTTTTAAAATTTTACTGCAGTTAATGCTACCAGATAAAGACAATGTTTTTATAACGTAAGTTGCAAATAATTTTTCCTGTTATTCTTATTACAAATAAATGCTATATTTATCCAAATTTATATACAATTTTGACAATTAACCTTCTCAATCTTCAAAAAATATCACTTCCGATGAAGATATTTGTACCAAAATCTAAGGAGCTCTTCCAATTTATATACAAATGTTAAATACCAAATATCAAAATTTTCGGGTAATACGTATTTGAGTTATCCGACTAACAGTCTTGACCACACACACACACACACACACACATACACACACACATACACACAGACATCATCGTGAAATTATCAAAAATGAGTTATAAGGACCCTAATTCGTGCTCATCCACTAAAAACTCACTGCCCGATTTTTTGCATGATTCCAATACCTTCCTTTACAGGTAAGCGGAAGGTAAAAAGTGTTTCAGAAAAACTGCCAATAAAGATATAAAAGAAATGAGTAAAATCGATTTATAAACTGAATAATGAAGATGAATAGATGCACTACGAGACTGTGTTCATATATTGTGAAATTATTTATTTATAACGATCACCACTCCCTCCCCTCCGTAGAAAATTATTAACATAGCCGCTTAGATATATCTAAATTACAATTTTAGTTACTATTTATAGTATTAATAGTATATTATATATTAAAGTACTAAAGTGCATGATTTAATCCTGAGGGTGAAATTTATTTCACGAGCCGAATGTGAGGAAAATAATCATCTGAGGGATTAAAGGTACTTTAGTCCTGTGGTATACCTATATGATTTTTTTTGCACTTCATCCTCAAACGAATACAAAATAGTTTAAAAGAATACACATTTTGCAATTTTGACAGTAAACCAGATCCTTGACAATGGGATTAAATATGAAAAATAATCCCTTTGGATCAAATTAAGAACCTTAGTAAAGAAAGACTAAAGATGATGATGTTCGAACATTGTCTTTCAATGTTTACTTAAGAAGAGTGTCCCGGAAGCGCAAACATTGTATTTTTACATTTAATACAGCCTGAGATAAAGGCCTCTTTAATAAAATAAAATTTTAGGTCAGGTTGATGACTTTTTACTTCCTTGTACGAAGTAAGGAAGTATTGTAATCGCGAAAAATTTCGGTTCTCAGATTTTGACGGAAATATCCGTTTTGACCTTTTCTGAATCCATTATGACTAGTTTCGTCGTGACGTCTGTACGTACGGACGTATGTGTGTCGCATAACTCAAATACGGTTAGACGTAGAAAGTTGAAATTTTGTAATTAGGATTGTTATAGCATCTAGTTGTGCACCTCCTATTTTTGGTTTCAATCTACAAACCGGAAGTAGTACTTTTTTCAAATATTTCGATAAATATTTAATTTAAGACAATTTTTTTTATTTTAAATGAAAGATTATGGGATTATTACCTACAATCGGTATTTTATAAATATTTTTGTATCTGGTATCATTTAGGAATAATTAAAGTATATATTTATAATTTAGTATTTCGGCATCTTGTAGTCCATAATCGATTAACATTTGTTACTACGTAAAATTTAAATTATTATGACATGACAGTGACAATAGTAAAATATGATTTATATCTTCGTCTGCAGTTTAAATAAAATGACTAAAATATATTTGTGAGTATAGTAGCAGTAGTAGTAGTACTGGTATAATAAGTTAAAAGAATTTTTTATATTATTTTAGTTATTAAGAAAAGTATGAACACACAAAGCGTACAAGGAAGTCATGTGGTGTCCACGTCAGATTTTTTTTATTTCCATTACACATTCTGACCGCCAGAAAAGATCATGTTGGCAAACCCAATAATTATTCTTCAACAAATTTCACAAATCTGATAATTTTGGGATTCAAGAAGGGTGTTAGCTTTCTGTTTTACTGCGCATTTCTTCTTTCAGAAGTCAGCGTTTCATTCTTACCCTGTAAAGCTACAAAACTAAACGTTCCACTCCTTGTATTGATAAACATGCACAGGGGGGTCTATGAATTATACAGCGTAAGTGCCTGGAAGCACGTATCTCCACATAAAATCGATGGAATGGTTTAGCGCTAAATATTTCAGCAAAACGAATCACGAATCTCGTGACAGAATCTAATTACGCCCAAGATGATTTCAATATTAAATAATGTACAAAACATTTATGAATCATTGCGCGCTGTTACAAAATGTAGAATATGAAAGTAACGTTTCATCCGCATACTTAACATGTTTGTTTCTTTAAGTAGATAACTATTAGTTTTTATTTTAATTAATTTACGAAATGACTAGATAAATAGCTGGCCCATTTTTAACACTTGTTGTTTCATAATACAAACGATAAAGAAGACACAGTTCCGTAAAGAAAGTTATTAGTAATATTGTTAATTTTCTAGAATGTTCATACATAGGAAAAACAACACCAAGATGCAAATCTTAAATAAAATACCTGCATCAAAAGATTCATTCACAGGAAAATTTAAAGCTAAAATTTTATGTTCTGTTCACACGAGGAAAGTTTTCAATAAAAAGTTTCATGAAACTAAAACAAGGTGTCATAAAAAAATTGTCATATAATACCATTAGTGACTATGATTTTGCCGGCAATTTTTGCCTTCTGGTCACGACTGCTTGTGCAATAAGAAGGAGTGACCAGACGGCAAAAATTACAAAAAAATGATAGTCACGTATGATATTCGGCTTGACAATTTCTCGAATTATTTGATTTATTCCAAAAAAAGTAATGTATTTTTAAAACAATCATCAACTGACATAATATCTAAGCAACGCTTCGCGGCAATTTTCACTAGTGAAAATTGTCAATGTAGTTCGTCTGTGATTGGTACAATTCAGCAAAATATTGTGTTTTGATTGGATGAAAAACTATGAGTGGAATTGTCAATACCGTTCATACGGGAAATGTAGTTATTTCAATAAATAAATTTAAGACCACTAGCTTTAATATATTTTAAAGAAATAATTGGTTTCCCCGTATTACCGGTATTGACAGTTTTTTATGATCTCTTGTTTACTTTCAAGAAACTTTTTTGTAAAAACTTTTTCGTGATTTGTCATAGTGTAAATCACGAAGTAAAATGACAGGAGTGGACACTAAGGGCGGATGAAGTGTGGCCTTTCTGTTAACCTTTTATGAGTAGACAGAAAATGCAGGTATTCTCGGAGCATGCATTCTGTGACGACAAACAAGGGTAACGATGGTAACGCATGGGCCCTAGTGGTCTTTCTCTCTCGCACAGAGTAAACAGAAATGCCACGAATCCACACTATTGCTAAGATACGGAGTGTCCAATCCTGTGTTGCAAATCTACGAAAGTTATATTCAAAACCTAGTACGGGACTCAAGAGTGGTTTAGTTCAGTTCAACATAATTTTTGTTGAAGAGACAAACTAGTTTTCTAGATTTGTGTCTACCTGTGTTTGCATTTATACCGAATCTAAATTCTAGAATTGCATTTTCCTGTGAACGAATCATAAATGCAGGTTTTTACGTGTAAATTTTCTAGATTTGAATCTTCTGGTGTAGGTATGCATATGCATATTCCTATGTATGAATATTCTAGAATATTAGTTATTTGAATGTATACTAAATCAAAAGCATACACGTTTTTCCAAAAGTCTCGGAAGTTTTAAACGAGTGAAGAAAAAAATAGAAAATTTGGGGATCACTAAAGCGTTTGGGTCATTGCGAGACCGAAGAAGGTCGACAATTTGAACATTTGTTATAAAAATCGTAATAAACGTGCAAAAAACATTAAAATTAAATTCTTGACAGAATTAAGATATCGGGTAAACTCGACAGAGGTTGTTATTATTAATTATGCTTTTAATGTGTCTCTGTAATTTATTATGTTGTCTTTATGTTTTCTGCCAGTACTTTTTACCTTCCGCTTACCTGTAAAGGAAGGTATTGGAATCATGCAAAAAATCGGGTAGTGAGTTTTTAGTGGATGAGCACGAATTAGGGTCCTTACAACTCATTTTTGATATTTTCATGATGATGTCTGTGTGTATGTGTGTGTGTGTGTGTGTGTGTGTGTGTGTGTGTGTGTGTGTGTGTGTGTGTGTGTGTGTGTGTGTGTGTGTGTGTGTGTGTGTGTGTGTGTGTGTGTGTGTGTGTGTGTGTGTGTGTGTGTGTGTGTGTGTGTGGTCAAGGCCGGGTGTTAGTCGCATAACTCAAATACGAATTATCCGAAAATTTTGATATTTGGTATTTAATTTTTATATATAAATTGGAAGAGCCCCTTAGATTTTGGTACAAATATCTTCATCGGAAGTGATATTTTTTGAAGATTGAAAAGGTAAATTGTCAAAATTGTATATAAGTTTGAATAAATATAGTATTTATTTGTAATAAGAATAAGAGGAAAAATTAATTGCAACTTATGTTATAAAAAAATTGTCTTTATCTGGGTAGCATTAAAGAACTGCAGTAAAATTTAAAAAATGAAATTATCAAATTAAACGTTGAAATCTTGTAATCCATTTTCGATTGATTTTTGTTTCTGCATAATAAATATTGACAGATAAGACGGGTGACAAGTTGGCTGACTAGCGCTATATAAGTCATAAGTAAGATATTAAATGTAGTAATTGAACGGAGGATGTCTTCAACACAGAAGAGTTTTTGTGTGAATGGATCTTTTGATTCAGGTGATACTAATTTCTGTGTTTAAATATTTAAGATTTTTATTTGTATATTTTAAATGGGCACCGGATTGTACGTATACATTTCTGTTTAAAGTCTAGATATGGCGGAAGGTTGTGTGATGGCCACGTCAGATTTTTTTTCCATGTATTATGACAAGCCAATTGTATTTCATTTATTTTATTTTGTAATCTTATGGCAAATAAATAATAATAATAATTATTATTATTATTAGAAATATTGGGGTGATCATTCCCTAAAAAACTCCACGTTGCATGGAAGTTCTAAACTATCTGCGAATGTAGTTTTTATGACTTTAGTAATCTACAAATTTTCAATTTTTTTCATTGCTCGTTCAAAACTTTTGGGCAAACCCTGTATAGAATTTCTCTAAAATCTCTCAATTTTATAGTAGATAGTAGCGCTATACTAAATATCATCTAATATCAAAATCAATCTATGTCATGTCAGCTTGGTAAATTGGTTCTAAATGATTTTCTCTAAAATCTCTGAATTATGGTAGCTAAATTTGTAGTATTGAGTATCTCACCTCGGCCAGTTATCCGGCACGAAGATATTCCACCAGGAGGCCCTCTTCTGCCTCTGTTCGGGTATGGCCCCCACCTGGGTCCCCCCAGTAGGCACAACAACACCCTTCCTCCGTTTCCTTTCAAACTTAGGGTGCCATGACTTCCTTCTCCCTCTCTTGTCTTCAAGCCCGCTGTCTTTCCTCTGGTGGATGCCGAACAGTTGCGCGATGCTCTCGCGTCTCACTTCATGCCGGATCTTCTTCAGAGGGGTGGCGATGTCCTTGCCAGCCTTGGCAACATCGTCGTCGATCAGCCGAGGCAGAGACGACGAGCTCCAAGTGCCGCGTAGTACTTCCGTGTCCATCATTGTAGCTACATTCCAGCGTTTCACACACTTTTTAAACCACTTTCACCAGAGGTTCACGCGGTCTATCGCGGTTATATTTAGAACGCCGGAAAGGTTGTCAGTTCTTTAATATCTTCGGGGAAGATTTGCGTCAGGTTTTAAAATCAATTGGAGCTATCTATACGTAGAATTGATACGGTTTAAGGTGGGTTTGTGCTCAAATTTTTTGAAGATTATTTCGACTTTTGAGAAATATAATCCTGGTAAGAATTGCTTGTCAAATATCAGCACCACAAAATTGATTCATCAATGAGTCTTGGAAAAATAATTTCTAGTTCATTGATAACTTTACCAAAAAATAGATTTCGCGCGCCACTTCATAGCCGAGTTCACAGCGTTTATTGTTTTGTTAAATATATTGTTGGATATAAATTTTAAATATTTTTGTAATTTTTTGGACACAACTATGTATTTTAAAACGAATTCAAAAAATTCGATCGGTTATTTCGCAGATGCAAGCTTCGTTGACAACATATTAAAATTTGAAGTTAATTCGCTTATAAATAAAAGCTGTGCAGTGGCGCGCGAAAACCTTATTTTACAAATATTGCAGTTTTTTACAAATATGGGTGCCAAAATTATTTCTTTCCATTAAAAATAAATTATTTGTTATTTTTATGTTGAATGGGTAGAGGATCACCTTAAAACAGTGATTTTTTCAGGCTTCAGAAGTTTCCATGTGTGAACAGGGCTTAACGATATGCTGCCAGTTATAAATAATAAGAATAAAATTTATGACACTATATTTTTTATGAAAACAGAAACGTAAAAATAAATACAGAAAAATCAAAAAACTATTTATATATTATATGTTTTGTTAAGTTAAAGTAGGAAGTTTTCAGGAATACTTGTTTCAACAATCTGTAATATAATAAAACAAGGCTTCCTGAAACTTTCCTACTATAAATTAATACATTTTGCTGATCCCAGTACAAATTTCATCATTATATTATTTGGGTAAGTGAAAAGTGATTATATTTGTTACTCGGATGTTGACTTTTATATTCGTTATATGAAGAAATGTAACCATACCCGCAAAAATAGATATAATATCAGGAAATGTCAGGTTGCCACTCAAATTTTTTGTTTTTAGTTTAAAACGCCTGTCAGAATTTAAAGCGTAAAGTTGACCAACTTTCGCTTAATCCTTATTCTTATTACTTATTCCTTATTCTTGTAGCATAAACCGATTCATATGTTTAAAACTGTTCACACCTGGATTCTCCGAAGATCCTTTCATACTTCTTTCATGTTTAGAAGCTATCAATGAATTAGAAATTCTTCTTTTCCAAGACTCATTGAAGATTCAATTTAGCGCTGTTTGACAGACATTCTTACCAGGATGATTTTGTCAGAATTCAGTAGATGAAAGAATCATTAATAAAACCTTATAAGAACAGGATTCTTTGAGGATTCTTTCATGCTTCTGAACCCCGGAAAAATAATTGTTTTAAAACTATCAATGAACTAGTACTCTTTTTCAAGACTCATTGAAGTTTACCAGAATTATTGTCAGAATTCAGTAGCATGACAGAATCAATAGAAAACCTTATAAGAACAGGATTCTTTGAGGATTCTTTAATGCTTCTGAACCCCGGAAACATAACTGTTTTAAAGCTATCAATGAACTAGTATTCTTTTTCAAGACTCATTGAAGATTATTTTGTCAGAATTCAGTGTCATGAAAGAATCCTTAGAAAACCTTATAAGAACAGAATTCTTTAAAGATTATTTTATGCTTCTAAACCTTGGAAGCTAATAAACTAGTATTCTTTTGCAAGATTCATTGAAGATTCAATTCAGCATCAAAGAATCTTTGTGTAAGGCCGGTATTACACTACAAAAGTTATTTGACACAGATATTAACACATTTCTCGTCAAATATCTACTATTATAGTGCAATACCGGCCTTAACAGGTAATTAATCTAATACTTAGTGAGCACAACCCACCTTAAGTCAGTTTGTCACTAAAATAAAACTGATAAAATCCACCCTGTTAAGGGACAAAGCAGTCTTATCACTTCACTGCACTTTTCACCGCAGTCACTGTTACTTCGCTGCTGACTTTATTCTGTGTCTTGCGCGTACACGTTAAGCACTGTACTGAGTCAAGTCTAGCGCGTTGTGTCAGTGTAGCGTACTTTCTCGCGAGTCGAGTATCACGTGCGCCGATAACTGTGCGGTCTACTGTACCCGGGGGCGGGGGGCATGAAGGAGGGGCACCCTCTCTGGCCGGTGAACCCATCAAATAGACAAATTGTCAATAATGCTAATTCGGATTTATGGTTGGGGATTGATTGACTGGTGTGATTTATAGAGTTAATTTTGTGATTTATGCCCTTAGAGTTAGAGGAGCATACTCTGATTTTATTGATATAAATATAATGTCCAGTGCACACGGAGAAACATTTTGACAAGTTTCCAAAAAATGGAGATTTTTTTTGAAAAACAATAAATATGTTTATGATCACATGTCACATTTGACGATTTGACAAATAAGAAGCTAGTTGCACTTCACAACGTTTCCTGAAAACGCCTCATCTTTATAGGCGCCGTTAAAACTTTGAAGTTTCCAAAAACTTTTTTCAGGAAACATGTCAAAATGTTTCTCCGTGTGCACTAGGCATTACGTTCCATCTTTCAAATTCTGAGAAATGTCAATGTCAAAATAACCTTCTGTTTATAAATATCATTCTGTATTGCACGAAGAAATATAGGTACTTAGTAAAAATTTATATAACGCCATTAATAATAATAAAATACTTCCAAAACTAATATATTGCGTTCAAATGTGCAAATAGAGCATACCAAGATGGTATTGCTTCATTCTTCATTGTTTTGTTCCAATGCTTCCTCTATAAATTTCTGTCCTCTAAGTTCATGCCTATAAAATCAAATCAAATATTTGATATTTTCAACAGCAGAAAATACATTTCTAGAATATTCATGGACAGGAATATGCACTCGAATATTCAAATCAATGATCAGTGCGTCCAATACTATATACACCTTTTATATTTTGTTACACAGGTTGAGTTACAGTAGTAGTATAAAATACTAGATTTGAATTATCCTGTGAATGAATCTTTTAATGCAGGTGTTTCATTACGTACAAATTTTCTAGATTTGATCTTCTCGTGTATGCATTTTCCTATGTATGAATATTCTAGAATTTTCTAGTGTTATACCATTCCTTTTTGGCAGTTCGAGTACTACACAAAATTAATTAAGACAAAGAAAATCTGTATTTAAATGAAATCTTCGTAAAATAAAATATTATACCTTGAAACGGCCAGTCTACCTTTTTTTTCCGAACTGTTAGAATATTCTCGAAACTCGTACTTTGCCGCATCCTAGCTACGCAATATCATTTTGAAGTTGATAAATACTGTAGTGTTTTCGTTTTGAGTAAACTGTTAGTTTATTGTTGACTTGAAGATAATGCATCTAAATGCACATTTAATTGATAAAGAATAAAGTGTAGCAGTAGATGTTATGGTTTGCAGGTAATCATATTTCAATCTAAACATCCTGTTATGTGAGAGCCGCGTCTGTAGGACTGCGAATGCAAGTGACGGATATAAATTTTCAGTCGCACCTTCATTCATTGTTTTAATCTCTACTCTGTTTTTGACGCACTCATTTTGATTTCATTTTATGAGTCAGCGTAGGAAGTTTATGTTTTTATTATACACTATGTTAATATCTACTCCATTGAGATGCCAATAAAAATTGGACACCTACGGAATTCGAAAACCGGTACAAGAAAAACAATCCAAAATTTGATAGCCCTACGTCTTAATATGTAATGACCATTCGTACTGTACTGAATCTACTGATTTCCTTTTCTGCACAGAAAATTTGTTTTCAATTATTATTAGTGGTTAGCTCAGCGGGAGAGGCTTAGCATGCTTGCGGTCCCCAGTTCGATTCCCAGCTCATCCGACAATAATAAGATTGGGTCCGAATGGTTGGATTCCACTACAATAATATATACCAATCTGTAATTGGGAGTTAATCCTGTAAAATGGTTACCATCAAAAAATAAATAAATAAAATGTTTTTAAAATGTTTTCTTCTATGCAGCGTATTTTCTTTTTACTTAAAAAATAGGTACCTATTCTTATATTTCTTTTCCTTATTTTCTTTCACACATTGAAGATGGGTTTATGCTCACAAAATTTAAGAATAAGAATAGTCGTAAACTTGAAACAGTAATTATACAGGGTGATTCATCGAAACTTACTTATTTATAATGCCCATTTTATGAATCAGAAACTTTTTATTTTTATTTTATAATGTAGGTACATATCTAATAGTATATTATATATTGAGGGACTAAAGTGCATGATTTAATCCTGAGGGTGAAGTTTATTTCACGAGCCGAAGGTGAGGGAAATAATCACCTGAGGGATTAAAGGTACTTTAGTCCTGTGGTATATACGCTATTTTTTGCACTTCATCCTCAAACGAATGCAAAATAGTTTAAAAGAATACACATTTTGTAATTTTGACAGTAAATTTTATGACAAATATTTATATTGTTACCATAGATACTCTGTAACAAATAGCACGTATTTACTTGACAACGGGATTAATTAATTCAATTCCTTGACAACGGGATTAAATATGAAAAATAATCCCTTGGGATCAAATTTAGAACCTTAGTCCCTAAAAATTAAGACTAAAGAAGAGTTTTAGTCCCGGAAGTGCAAAAGGTTTTGTTTCACCCAGATTTCAAAATTATAACAGGTAGGTGACGCCCCCCATTGTCTATAAACGGAATAAGCCGATTTCTGGCGTTTGTCAAAAAAAAAATCAAATTAGCCAAATCGGGCGAGCGGACTGGCCACTTCAAATCGCCCCTTATTGAGATGAGGCGCCCCGGAAAGTGTTCCCTCAAACTGAAAACACGCTGCTCCGTGCTCCAACGCATGATGGCGACTGACCGGGTGGAGAACAAAACTTTAAAAGTGCACCTATCGAATGAGATCACTCTCTTCCCACTACGATCCTTACAGCCTGAATGGCATGCATTTTAAAAAAGCAAGTTATGATGAATCACCCTGTATTATTATGATGAATCACCCTGTATATTATTACGTACGAGTAATCGGTTTATGCTACAGAAGTAAAAATAAGAAAAAAGGATTAAGAATTATTTCTCCAGCATAAACCGTCTCATTATGAGATAAATGTTTTAATTTTAAAACTATTCTTATTCTTAATTCTTATTCTTAAATTATTGAGCACAAACCCACCTTAATGTCAACAATACTATACTACATAAAACATAATTTTTGTACTGATTTCATCAAAAAAATAAATGGCACTCTATCTTGATCTCAAACTGTAAAATTCTTTGACTACGTGTTAATAGCATTATGGCGCAATCGACAATTCTCGAGAACAATTCTGTTTTATTTCTTTCAAATGTGGAACACATTTCAAAACTCTCATAATGTGACATAATCTCAAGATCTGGTTGCTGTAAATACAAAATAACGAGAAGACATTTTATCTTTGAATTGGCGTCCAGGACCGCAGTAAGGGGGAGAAGGCTTCAGAGTTGGACCCAGACGAGAATAAATCCTTTTTCTGCCAGAATTTTTGTTTCTTTTCAGTCGGAATTAAAATCGACTTTTTATATACTTCACTAAGTTACGAATTATTTCTTAGCTAGTGATCTTAAATATATTTAATAAAAATAATTACATATCACGTATGAACGGCATTGACAGATTTTTTTATGACAACTTTCAAGAAACTTTTTAGTGAAAATGGCATGACACAAATAACAGACAATGAAAGGATTGATTAAAATAATAGTAACCATGGTTATATAAAAATTTAGCAGAAATTTTTATTAGTAGCTTGAGGAACTACTGGGGTGCGTTCCAAAACCATACTCCAGAGTATAGAGTATGCTCAAAGTCGTTCCAAAAGGTTTGAGTATATCTCCAGTGGAAACTCTGAAGTGTTCCAAAACTGTTCGAGTTTACTCGAAGAGCATACTCTTCGTACCCTGTAAAATAGGAGGGTACAAATGTACTCTTGTGACTTTGGCGCCAAATAGTGCTAACCTAAATTGTCTGTTCCATAATATCTTATTATTATTAATTTATAATGGACAACGAATTGGAATCAGCCACACAAATTGACGCAAATGATTATAAAGTAATTTGTATTCTAAAAGAAGATAATATGTTGATTTTGGAAAATAAAGGTATATTCATAAATATATTAGAAAACCTTACCAGGACTACATTTATAAATTGGCGCGAATATTCATAAATATTCACAGTTATAACACTTAACACCCTTCTATTATCCATGATGCAAGATCAATTTTGCATGTATATTAAATAAATGTGGTTATAGGTTATATCACCATAAAATATTTCCTACTCTACGTCGTTCCGAAACCCCACAAAACCATGGAGTAACCTACTCTTACTCCAATAATTTACTCAGTGCTCCATGGTAAGGTTTTGGAACGCACCCCTGAAAAGCGAAATCTTTACTGTCATATGTCAGTTTGACAAAATTGGTTAAATTGTCATTTTTAGTATAAATAAGCAAATAATAAGGTAAATAATATATATTTAGTAATATTAAATACAAATTTAGTAAATATTTCAAGTTTCTAATGTAAAAAGAATTCATAAATAGAGCGGCGGTGTCATTGCGATTTTCTTACCGAATATACACTCGTGCATTCATTCTTGTCCAGGAAAATTTTTATCGTGCATTCCAACAACGTTATTAGTTCTCGTGTACCACTCGAGCTAATGAAGACGTTTCGGAAAGAATTAATGCACAAATGATATTAGGTATAAGTGAAAACTTTGCTTAGTCAAAGAACTTTTATAGTGTTAATGCAGGCCTTATTTTTGTGGAACAAAGATTGATTATTTTTCCCAAAGTGTGTGTTTTTTTTTACAAAAAGACAGCCCTGATTGCGGTCCTGTATGTCTTTCAAATGGATTTTAGATTTTACACAAAGTGTATTTCATTTTTTGAGAGTTCGTATCTGGTATTGACACAAGACACAATCTCAACGAGACGACCAAAGAAAATATGCTTTGTGATTCACTTCAAAGCAAGACTCTAAAATACAAATAATGTACTTCCGAGATAGCGAACGATAAATAACAGATAAAAATATCAAAATACTGCGGAATCAAATTTCTTTTCAGCTAGCAATTCTTTGAAATATGAATTACATTAATACCTACCTATTTTTTATTATTATGCTACGCAGTTTGTAACAATAATATCTAAATTTTAATTGCACCACGAAAGCATGTTCGCATTTATTAAAATTCCGGAACAAATTGTACAGTAAACAAAATAATGAAAACATAATAGGGTAAAACGAAATGTTGACGTTGTTGTTCGTTTAGTTCACCGTTTCAAAATAAAGTGAACAAAACATGAGCATGTTGGCGTACGCAGACATTAGCCGCGGGGGCGGATATGAAAATAAATTTATTTTTTTAATTTAAAACAAAATTCGCTCAACGCGCGTTGGCTGATATTGCAATTTAAGTTGCGGTGATATATTTTTACAATAATTACTTATTCACTAATCAAGAATTGCTTGGCATGCTTACATTTTTTTTTAAATAATTTGCAAATGGTTTAGAAAAAGTACACAAAATCTTCACGAACTTATTTTTAAAGATTTATTTATTTACTAATACCAAATAAATCACACATCCACCACTGATGTCATGGACCAGTTAAACGTGATGTACAAACTGTGACGATAAGGAAAGGTGGCAATTCCCGGGCACGTGCTACTCGTATCACAGCATCTTCAAGACTGCTGATAACCGACTCACACCACACCTAGCACGTAATCCCAAGTGTACTAACGTAATCGAAAAAAGAAACACGATCATAACACGACCAGTTAAACGTGATCTACAAACTGTGACGATAAGGAAAGGTGGCAATTCCCGGGCACGTATGCTCTCGTATCAGAGCATCTTCAAGACCGCCGATAACCGCCTCACACCTAGCACGTAATCCCAAGTGTACTAACGTAATCGAAAAAACAAACACGACCAGTTAAACGTGATGTACAAACTGTGACGATAAGGAAAGGTGGCAATTCCCGGGCACGTATGCTCTCGTATCAGAGCATCTTCAAGACCGCCGATAACCGCCTCACACCTAGCACGTAATCCCAAGTATACTAACGTAATCGAAAAAACAAACACGATCATAACACGACCAGTTAAACGTGATCTACAAACTGTGACGATAAGGAAAGGTGGCAATTCCCGGGCACGTATGCTCTCGTATCAGAGCATCTTCAAGACCGCCGATAACCGCCTCACACCTAGCACGTAATCCCAAGTATACTAACGTAATCGAAAAAACAAACACGATCATAACACGACCAGTTAAACGTGATCTACAAACTGTGACGATAAGGAAAGGTGGCAATTCCCGGGCACGTATGCTCTCGTATCAGAGCATCTTCAAGACCGCCGATAACCGACTCACACCTAGCACGTAATCCCAAGTGTATTAACGTAATCGAACAAACAAACACGATCATAACTTCATTAGCACACTTGCATTCCTATCATTCATATTACAATCAACATGATTGCTAACCCCGACATATAATTATACTTTCTGGTATAAATGGCCACCCCACGTTTCCAGATTCGTCTCTGAATAGCACTGAAACGTAGAGGTAATATGTATATGAATCGTTTCAATCCATAGTGACGTATATGACGAATGTCATGATCATTTAATAATTCATGCCATAAATTGTGATTAGCCCCGAAATCAGCTCCAAATTAATCACGATCCAATTTGGTAGAAACTTTCTGCGTCATCGACTGATGAAAATGCATGACGATGACGGTCATCAAATCCAATCATCATCATCCTTTCAACACATTTAAACATCGGTGTTGATGCGCACAGTCGGGAATGAAAGGACGCGAAGATTATAGTATAAATTTGTGCATGTACTTGAAATTAGAAAATGTGACTGTTCGTATTTAGTTATATGAATTTAAATTCTCTTAAGAGGCCCATCTACCTCCTAAAATCAAACAAAACGTACTAAAAGTATAGCGAGTGTTTTGTGGCCAGTACAAGAATTGCCAAATGTTATTTCAAAGGATTATATACTTAAAGGATCAATCAACAGTTATGCCTTTTTAAAATTTTAATAAAAAAATCTGATGTGGCCAGCACAAGACCTCCCGCTATTTTTTTTAAGTACACCACTAGATTCCCCGTATCAAACTACATATAAATACATATTTTCTTTAAATGTCAGGTACAATTTTAAATACACTTTGAAAATTTTAACAAATGTCGAAAATTTTCTAAATTTTCGATTCGCTGAAAATTTGGTTATACCCTATTTTGCACACGAGAAATCCAATGGTGGCACTAAAAAAAAATTTCGACTAATACTTTTCGAGATAATTTTTGCAGGTGAAAGACGGGAGTAACGGTGACCGTATTATTTTCATCATTGGATTCCTCGCGTCGAATTACATATAAATCCAAATTTTCGCGAAAAAATTCCAATGAGTACAATTTTTATGAAGGGTTTTCGAAAATAGCCAAAAACGTAGGCAAACCCCTTGATGAATTTTTGCCAAAATAACTTTTTCTCTCAGAATTGGCTGAAAATTTGGTTATATACTAATTCGACCCCGAGGATTTCAAATCTGTAGTCGAAAATGTTTTTCGACCAATATTTTTCGACGTAATTTTTTTTAGTCGAAAACTGGTCGAAATGGAAAATTTATTTTTTTACCATTGGATTCCTCGACTCAAATTATGTAGCAATCCAAATTTTCACGAAAAAATTCTAAGGGGTACAATTTTTATTGAGGTATTTAAAAAATGGTACAAAATCGAAGAGAAAAAACTTGCTTATTTTCTAGCCTAAAGAATAATATTGGGAATTGGCTTAAAATGTGGTTATATACTAATTCGACCACGAGGATTTCAAATCTGTAGGCGAAAATTATTTTTCAACCCACAGTTTTCGACATAATTTTTTTAAAGTTGAAAACTAGTCGAAATAAATTGCACCTTAGCTACTAACTTGCTTGCTGCCAATTTTACAAGTTAGTAACTTTGGAAACTTGTAAACATTCATTTTCAAATATAATGTAGGGATTGATTAAATGACGTTTACAAGTGAGTAACAAAACACTTTTACAATATTTTTGAACCGTAGCTAAAACGCGGCAAAGTACGAGTTTCGGGCTGGTTTCAGGCAGCCGTAGTACTGGATAAGGTAGTGAAACAGAAAAGATAAAATCTGTAGTCTTTATCTTTAGGAACGTTATTTTGTTGCGGTTTTCCTGGACAAGTTTTCCGTGTTACCAAATACGAATTCTCGGAAGTAACACAAGTTATTCACCTGTGCGAATCAACAATCGCGAAGTTGCGAACCGTATGCAGGTTTCGTAACTCGTCATGGTAGAGTTAGACTCCATTCCGCCTCATTTCCGCGCAGCGCTCGCGAGCAATTTGATCTTCTGCTACATCAATTGACTTCCTAGGGTTAATTAATCTCTTCGCCCTTGAACTTGCAGCGGTGTACGTGTCATGTGAACTATATGCGCAGCATCAGCGATGATGGTTCAATCGTTAAATGCGTTTAAGGCGCAATACGCTGGGAAGCTTCTAGATTCATAACTGAGATTTCACATATAGTCCAGTTAGGAGAGGTTTTGACTGAAGACTAATACATAACCAAGTGAAATTTGGCATGCTAAATTTCAATTGATTATGTATTAGTCTTGGGTTTCAATCAATTTTTGACTCTCCTGACTGGACTAATAAAGAATCATGAATAATTAAGAGTGTCGTTTACCTAAATGACCAAAACATGCATCACACAAGTTTGTGATTCGTAATTTGTCCAGGACAACCGCACAAAATATCATTATCGTTGATCGTTGATAATGATCTGCAATAGATTAATCATTTATAATCAATACCGTGTGATCCAGAAAAAGTCTACCATCCCATTTGATAAAATAAAGTCCCCAGAATATTTCCAAAATGTGAACATCCCGGCTTGTTACTTGCTATATTTGCCTATTAACATCCTAGTAATATCCTACCGATTGCTAATGTCCATCCTTAGTAGCATTATCTATGTAACATCCCAATAATAATATCCCAATTATGTGTCCCATGTAATTCTCTGAGATGTTTGTATTGAGTATGTAACTCAAGATGTGGCTAGGATAGACTTACGTAGTATCACTTAAAGTACAAGAATAATATATTTTCAAACATCCCATGGACGATTCATGTTTTATTGCGTAAAAGTGTCCTGTACAATATAATAATTAATAATAAACGGTTCTAGTTTCTGTATGAGAAAGAGGTAAAACAGTGCTCTACGGTTTGTATAATATTGAATCTAATACTAACGTAAGATCATTGAAATTTTTTTACGACAATATTTAATATTCATTCTACAGTGCGGCGCATCGATTTTTCCAAATTTTTTCATAGTATTGTTTTAAAAAAAATGCCGAAAAAAGAGAAAAATACTACTTTTACATATTTAATTTAGGGCATTTTAAATACAAAATCTATTAAAATTCATGCGTCGCACTGTAGGTAACATGTTATACAGTATATAAATAACGCGTTTGATTATTTCTTTTGTCTTATAAATACAATATCATACAAATACGATGCCACTTTTAGAGCGCGTTCGCTATTGCTGCCTTTGTTCGACACACTAAATCTGTATATATCTCTCCTTTTTCTCGACGAAATCGTGGACAGCTACATTCCGGCCTTAAGTCAATTGTCATCTAATTCATCATCTGAATACTGAAATCGATTAATGTAGCATAAATTTATGAAATTTGAATTTACATACTATAGATATTGATCGATACAACGACCAAACATACATCCTTCATTCGTTTATCCATGTTTCTTAATTTTCAAGCTATTTTCTGCACTTGAGCTGAAAAGGACAAAATACTAAAATGTGAATCAATAACTTTGAAGTAGATACTTTCGAGCAATTTTTGTTTTTAAATTTTTTACGCTTTAAGTAAAAATATCAGTCCTTTCAATTAAGCATGGTCTTGAACCGTATCACCTTTTACCTTCGACAGCTTATTAACGACCATATAATTTTGTTTTTCGTTCTATATTCTAGAAGATCAGTGATCTATAATCTGTTTTTATAGAAAAATTAATTGTTGACCTTTTCTTCAACTAACCTTCAGTAGGTTTCCAACAAAATCTCACTCCAGAAATCTGGTGAAAAAAAAACTTGTCATTATGGCAATGTGTACTTGCATTTATCGAACTGAAATTCGGTGCACTCGAATTTCAATTCGTAGAATAGTATCCAAACCACAAATTTCTTCAGTAAATTTAGGGTTCGTCTGTTTTCATTTTTCTTTATCACGTTTTTCTCAACAAAAACGAACTGACACTGACAAGACAAACAGTCAACACAATTGTTATTTGCTTAACTAGGCAAAAAAATATTATGCCCAGTGCACACGGAGAAACATTTTGACAAGTTTCTTGAAAAAAGTTTCCAGAAAATGAGCATTTTTTTTGAAAAACAATAAATATGTTTATGATCACATGTCACATTTGACGATTTGACAAATAAGAAGTTAGTTGCACTTCACAACGTTTCCTGAAAACGCATCATTTTTATAGGCGCCGTTAAAACTTTGAAATTTCTAGAAAATTTTTTCAGGAAACATGTCAAAATGTTTCTCCGTGTGAACTAGGCATATGATTTGCTGCCGCGGCTAGAGTTTCATGGACGAGGCGCAGCCGAGGCTATGAATTTAGCTTTGGCAACAAATCTGTATTTTTTGTTACGTTAAACACATTATTTTTTCAGTGATTGTTATAATTAATATTAATTTAGTGATTATTTTAAATATATTGATAGGTATCGCAATCAGATTATGTTGCTATGCATATGTTGACAGTTGCTATGAAGAAACAAAATAGGTTAGGTATGTTGATGAATTTTATAAATGTCAAATAGTAACAATTACTTTTGCTGCCTCGGCTTTTTACCTTCCGCTTACCTGTAAAGGAAGGTATTGGAATCATGCAAAAAATCGGGTAGTGAATTTTTAGTGGATGAGCACGAATTAGGGTCCTTACAACTCATTTTTGATAGTTTCACGATGATGTCTGTGTGTATGTGTGTGTGTGTGTGTGTGTGTGTGTGTGTGTGTGTGTGTGTGTGTGTGTGTGTGTGTGTGTGTGGTCAAGGCCGGGTGTTAGTCGAATAACTCAAATACGAATTACCCGAAAATTTTGATATTTGGTATTTAACATTTGTATATAAATTGGAAGAGCTCCTTAGATTTTGATACAAATATCTTCATCGGAAGTGATATTTCTTGAAGATTGAAAAGGTTAATTGTCAAAATTGTATATAAATTTGGAAAAATATAGTATTTATTTCTAATAAGAATAAGAGGAAAAGTTATTTGCAATAAATAAATTTATCAATTAAAACGTTGATATCTTGTAATCCATGATCGGTTGATTTTTGTTTCTGCGTAAAAAATATTGACAGGTGAGACGGGTGACAAGTTGGCATACTAGCGCTATACAAGTCCTAAGTAAGATATTAAATGTAGTAATTGAACGGAGGATGGTTTCAACACAGCAGAGTTTTCCTGAGAATGAATCTTTTTATTCAGGTGATGCAAATTTCTGTGTTTGAATATTTAAGATTTTTATTTGTATATTTTAAATGATTTTAAATGAGCACCGGATTGTACGTATACATTTCTGTTTAAAGTCTAGATATGGCGGAAGGTTGTGTGATGGCCACGTCAGATTTTTTTACTATTAAAGTGACACTTTGCTGACTGTCAGCTGTCAAAAAACAGCACTTTTAACGTCAATCGCCGAAAAATTAAATTCTTCGAATTTCAGTGATACGAATTCCAGCAAATTTCAAGCTGTGAACGCGGTTTTATCTGCTCTATTCGCTGACAACAGGTTGAAAGATCTGTGGATCGGACAACATCTTAGTTCGGATTCAGCCTTGGCCCACTTCTTGTACTGTTAGTCGGTGGCCGATGCTTCGCCCGCGGCAAGGGTACACATGCAAACTCACTCATTCGGTCACAGATTCGAGATTCATTAGTCTCGCGTCGCTTGTTGAATGTTTGGAGATTTAAATGTTACGAGCTACAACGCGTAGATTGCATCTGAGGTTCTTGACTTTCAACTTTGAGTTGGAGATGTGCCCAAAACGTTGTCAGAGCAAAGGTCAAACTCACTTTATTTTTGTAATTTTGTTGTTTCTCTATCCTTTCTTTATACACATATTGTCCGAGCATCCAAAAAGTTCTACACAGAGCTGAGTCAAAGTTCGCCAACTTATTAACTCGCCTGAAAGCAACGAGTCAAGAGGAAAACCGAGCTAGACGACTTCTTTATACGATATTTCAAGGTAGCGAAGCGGTTTCTGCCAAAAATATTGCTGATAATCTATGTCCGCTCGATTAATATTGTTACTTGCATACTGTATTTCATACTGACATCTTTACTTATATTTTTAGGCACGGCTCTAAATGGAAATTCTTATGAAACGGAATGCTCTGTTTTTTAAAAATGTCATATTTTTAAGTTGTTATTATTTATTTTTTGTAAATACGGACGGAACGGACCTATAAGGCCCGTTTTACAAATATGAGAATTACTCCAAAAATTACTGCAAAAATTTTTGAAAGTAATTTTGACACTTTGAGGTTAACATACAAAAACTTCATTTTATTTTAATGATGTCACCTATTCGACATTCCGTCCACAATAATTTCTTCCCGTAACCACGACATAATTCAGTACGAAGTACGAGCTAAGACCGGCAAGAAAATTGACAGATTCAAAATATCTATATTATTACTGCGAAAATTTTCGGAATAATTTTCAGAGTAAATTTGCTGTAAAAATTTACTTTCAAAAATTTTGGCAGTAATTTTCGCAATAATTTTCGGAGTAATTCTCATATGTGTAAAACGGGCCTTAGTTTTGAACGAGTGAAGAAATAGATTGAAAATTTAGGGATCACTAAAAACTACATTCTTAGATATTTAGAATTTCCATGCAACGTGGAGTTTTTTAGGGGATGATCACCCCAACATTTCTAATAGCAACCCCTGTCGAGTTTGACCTTATTTCAAAGGTAATGAAAAAAGAAACACATCCCCATAACCAAAACCCAATATCTTAATTTTTTCAAGAATTTAATTTTAATTAATTTTAATGTTTTTTGCACTTTTTATAACAAATGTTCAAATTGTCGACCTTCTTCGGTCTCGCAATGACCCTTGGCTTTAATGATCCCCAAATTTTCAATTTTTTCTTCACTCGTTCAAAACTTATCTCCGTCCCGAGACTTTTGGGAAACCGTGTATGACACCTGTTATACTGTAAGATAAGATAAATAACAAGAGTAAAATTATCATATGAATAGCAAAGTAAAATTCTCGTGATTTGAATCAAGGCTAGGTATGGATAAAAAGGTCAAGATGTAATGTACTTTTTACTCGAATTCTCGATGTATTGTGAGTATTCAGCTATATGCGCAGCGCAGTTTCTCCTGTAATGGCTTCCATTTGAAAACACTTCCGCACACGTACATTGTAGGTACATTTGCGGTATTGAATGGCTAGTGTTAATGTTATGCAAGAGCTTCACTGCACGCCCATCCGGTCTATTGACCGGCGCGGCGCGGCTTCGGCTGTGGTATATCGCCAAGCCAAACGGGAAACTGTAATTATTAGCAACAATCATCTAATCATTAGGTATCATCAACAAACTGGCGAGTTGTTTCATTAGCTGATCATGTGACACTCTATCAAAACAACTAACCCACAATAACAAACGATTTGTTCTCCTAGATTGTTTTCAAAACATTCGTGAATTAAGTCATGTTATTTACACTTGGAAAGGGAAAGAATAAAGCCTCATTCACATAAACAACATGAAAAAAGCTGGTACTCCCACTTTGTTAAAAAAAAATAAAAAATTGGTCGACAATTTTAGACTCATTTTAGACAATTATAGACTACCAAATTTGAATTTTAGACCAACTTCCATTTAGGAGATTGGACAAAATTGTAAACCAAGGACTCAAGCTGGTACCCCCCACAAACATAAAATCACAAAAGGTCTGGTCTGTAATTGTAAAATAATTTTAGACTACCTATTAGTCATATTGCTAATTTTCCAAATCCACCCCTTGGGGAGGAATTGGACAAAATCGAAAACCAAGTACTCAAGCTGGTATCGCCACAAAGATAATATCACAAAAGGTCTGGTCTGTAATTGTAAAATAATTTTAGACTAATTTTAGACTACCTATTAATCATATTGCTAATTTTCCAAATCCACCCCTTGGGGAGCAATTGGACAAAATCGAAAACCAAGGACTCAAGCTGGTATCGCTACAAAGATAATATCACAAAAGGTCTGGTCTGTAAGCAAAAGCAATATGACTAATAGGTAGTCTAAAATTAGTCTAAAATTATTTTACAATTACAGACCAGACCTTTTGTGATTTTATGTTTGTGGGGGTACCAGTTTGAGTCCTTGGTTTACGATTTTGTCCAATCTCCTAAATGGAAGTTGGTCTAAAATTTAAATTTGGTGGTCTAAAATTGTCGATTTTTTTTTTTTTACCAAGTGGGGGTACCAGCTTTTTTGACGTACATAAACATTTAGTTTTACGGTTTACATTTATGTTTACGTTTAAGAAAGTTTAAATACATCTAACTAAATACGAGCATTCACATGTTCCACTTTCAAGCACTGTGATTACTCGTATTTAGTTGGACATATTTAAACTTTCTTAAACGTAAAAATAAATGTAAACCTTAAAACTAAATGCTTATGTGAATGAGGCTTAACACGCTAACCGCTAAAACCGAGTATGTGGAGCTCAAGAAGGGTATAAGTTTTTACCAAACCAAGTAACAGGAACTTCAAATATGACATAAACATAACATAATTGACATTAAAACGTTGTCACTCCATTTGTGCTAGCATTCTGGGTTTAGGCTAATGTAGATAACTCTTCTTCGAAACATTTTCGATACTATAAAAATTACCGAACGAAATTGAAGCGCACAGATTAAAAGGAGTGAATAGAAATGATTTTCCGAACACACCTCTCAAATAGTACCAACAATAACAAACGATTTGTTCTCGTCTCGATTGTTTTGAAAACGTTTGTAAATAAGCGACATTATTTACATTTATTAAATGCCTCATCATATGTGCAGTCATTTCAAATGCATATTAGCACGTTCGAATGATAATTCAAATGACATCTGCATCTGAACGTCGCATTACACGGCTCTAGAATGCTAATTCAACTCAAACATCGGACCGATTCGACGCAAATCAACCAACTTCATCATCATTGTAGTCTACAATGTGTAATCAAAACTTGATGTTCCGTAAATGGTGTATTTACTACATAAATAATTGCCCTTGAATCTATTACAACAGACATTGAAACTGCTATACTATTTGGATGAAAGAAGGTTGCTTTGATAACAACAGATGGCCATTTACGGAAAACACACCGAATTGTCAACAATCACATTGCCCAATTGGATTTCAATAATCGAATCAAACATGAAGTAATAGTTGACCTGGACATAAAGAAACAAATACGGTAATGACACTGTTCGAATAAAAAATATTGTTTTTTCACGACATGCGGAGAAAACACAATTTTCTTCTCGCGAAATAGTGAAGAAAGTAGGTTTTCCCTCTGTAGAGAGGAAAGCAAGCAGTGTTACCACCAGTGTTATTTTACGATGAAATATTTTAAAAATTGTAAGTAAATTTATTATTTTATTCAAAATTCTGATTTTATAATGATATACTGTAAACTATTATTTTACAATTATTATGTTTTATACTTTCTTTTTCTACTATTTCACGATTTTACAACTTAAATTTAATTTGGCATATTGGCTGCATTTCGTTGTTTTCAAACGTCATTCTGACAGATGGCAGTTATAACCTAACTTCTAGTTGTGTTTCTTCTATATTTACAATGTTTTTAAATGTCGTGAAAAAAATGTTGTATCTAACACGAGAGGAAAGCTCTTTTTCCACTCTTGCTCGATTGCCTTCGAGCTCGAGTGGGAAAAAGAAGCGCTTTCCTCTCTAGTTGGACAAATAACTATTTCTTCAAAAGTCAATAAAGTGACACATTTTATTACTGAATCCATATATTAATTTTTACTCACAATTGGTTAGTAATATGTGCGTTTCCAACCTTCCAGAGAGTTGAGAAGCGAGTCATTGTTAACTTTCCTTCCCAGCTAGCTGGAAATATTTTTCCGACTAGTTAAATGTCACTTTTCAATATCATTGACAATATTTAAGTGGGGAAAGTAACCGACGAACGAAATTTTCTTGAGTGGGTCATTCTTTTTTGCCCACGTTTTATCCAACACCTCTTAATAACTGCTTAAATATTTAAAAAATATTAAATTGCAACCTAAAACATTGTTACTGTGACTTCCAACAAGCAAAGTAACAATTTACCCACAAGTGGGTATAATTTTGATCAAAGCCACTAGTGGGTAATCTTTTACTTTGCTTGTTTAAAATCACCATAGTTACGATTTTTATTAAGAGGTGTTAAATAAAATTATAAAGAAATTATTCAGTTACTCTGCCATAGATCATTATTTTTAAGTAGGCTAAACAAATTGAATGAATTATAATAAAACTGTCAGAAATATTAATAAAATTAATGTTTAAAACGCGCATTATTATGAATCGATTAGATTGTGAGTAAAGTTTCTATTTTTCAATAATGCACTTAAATTTTGTATTTTTGCTATAAGTATAGGTTGCGCGGTGTAGGTTAGGTAAGGTTAGTGTTAATATTAACGACTTTCATTGGCTCATATTCGGCAATATTTAGAGAAGCAATCCATTACAAAAAATCGATTAATTATTAAAAGTCACGAGCAGTAGCAGTTGGTACATTTTTTTCCTCATAAATCAACATCTGAAGCAAATGTTTATTGGCTGGTTTCCAAAATCGGAGGCAAAACTGCGAAACTGGTTCTTGGAACTGCGAATATCAAAATCCATCTGTTGCAGTTATTTACAATCCCAAGAAATCATTGATTAAAACGCGATTATTATCTGGAAATTTATGACAAACATGTTGCCATTTAAATATGCTTTCTTTCATTGATTTTCGAGGGCGAATAGCTATTTTTTAAAAGCGTTTAAGGTGATCCTCTACCCATGGCAGAAAATAGCCAAAAACATTGATTCCGCACGCTATTCTATAGCGTTTATTGTTTTGTGAAACGTAATAATAACAAATAATTTATGTTTGAGGGGAAAAATAATTTTGGCTCCCATATTTGTAAAAAAACTGCAATATTTGTAAAAAGAGGGTTTTCACCCGGCACTGTACAGCTTTTATTTATAAGTAAATTAACTTCAAATTTGAATCTGCGAGATAACCGATCGAATTTTTTTAAATCGTTTTAAAATAGAAGATATTTGTGTTCAAATTTTTTTATTTTATTCCATTAGTTATCATTCAAAAATGTGCTTCTTGCGAAAACTGTCCTTAAATTTACGAATATTTAAAAAATTCTTTATCTACGACTACTATGAAAAGTTTATATCTATGCTTTCAATAAATTGTCATCGTAAAGTGTATTGTTACTGAGGAGGACCAAGAAAAAAGTACTTTATCTACAACAATAGAATAATGTATTCATTATATACGTGAAAGTAGTATAATAAACCCCTCCATAAGGACACATTATGAAATAATGAATTCATTATTTCACACTGTTAAATAATCAGTACTTTATTCTCTCGAACTGTCAAACTGCCATCACATCTGTTTTAATATTAGTGTTACATCAAGTTATCATTTTATGACGTTGTAAGCAGAAACAGTAAAAATAATAAAAATTTGTAAAACGCTGTATATCACTAGCCCATAATAGTTCTAAATTACTCGGATAAATTGTCATCACACCAAAGTTTGAGGTTAGGTTAATATCAATACAAATTTCTAGTAAGAAAATGTTGTTTTATTTAAAAAGTTGTAGATAAAACGTCGTATTTGACTCGAAAATAATGGCTATAATTAACTCGGATAATTTATACACTCGCCTTCGGCTCGTGAACAAACTTTCATCCTCATTAATTATAGCCTACATTATTTACTCGTTAAATAATATACTATTATTGCGCGTCTCCTATGACAACGCAACAAAATGTTTTATTGCTTGCATAAAATAAAAGAAAATGACAGAATCCAACAACAAAAATTGTTTATTTATTTCGATATTATTGGTATTGTCATGGTTACAAATAATACATAAATTGGATGAACTAACCCAATACCATTATTTTTAATAACAAATAACTTCAGTCGTAGGTAAAATTGTGTGTGTATTACGAGCGTAAAGTGTATTTGTCCTCTTGCTGAAATTACCGTGCGCGAGTAACAAAGAGTCATTTTACGCTCTTATAATACACAAACTATTTTGTTCCATGGATCAGTACGTTGAGTACTATATGTCATTAAAAAATGCACGAAATTGTAAAATGAATTAATTATTTAATAGTCGTATTGCTGTATATTTGGAATTTTGGTACATTATCCAAAAATAGTGTTGTTTGTAACTACGGAGAATATAAAATACTGTAAACAGTTATTTCGCTCGATGTTTTAATTATAGAATAAATGTGTTTTGATGGCATAGAATTAAACTAATAGACACGAAGAGGAAGGTTAGAATCCACTCTTATATTGTACGCGTAATTATTATTTAAGTTTTAAGTTATCTGTATCTAAGGCCGTATTAAATGAAATTTATTTTAATTGCGATTAATAACTTGTTGTATTATCTCAACGGTGGCCTTGACTTGTAATGAATCTGTCTCATTATGAAGGGTACAGCGAATTTCACTGCAATTTACACTTGTCTTGTTTATGACGAAAAGGGCAATTTATTTCTTTGACAACATAATTTAATATTTATCATGTTCTGATCTGTCGTTTTGAGATAAATATATTGTTTTATAATACGTTCTATTTACCACAATCATTAACAGTCATCATCCTTGTGCTCCAAATGAGAATGAAAAATATAATAAGTTTATTATGTCTATTCGCGCAATTAATTTACCAGCAAGAACATTTTCTGTTGTGTGCCGAACAAATATTTAAATATAATTACATTGGAATTAGCTGTGTAATAACAAAGAATTATAATGTTTTGTTGTGCCACTCATTTTAATATGACGAAGGCAATTGACAATTAGCGAGGACAACCAAGATGTAATTTAGACAATGGTTTTGTTCTTCACGAGTTAATAAGAATTCTAATAGGAATTAAGTACTCGTTTATCAATCTTTCTAGCTTTGCTTGTTGAATATTTAATGCGTGTTTCCTATTTATCCATTTCCGATTTATTCATTTGAATATTAAATTGAAATCAAAATGACAAATTGTTTTGTGTACAGATGTCTATTAATCTAAGCTGTTTTTAAAAAGGAGAAAAAACCCAAAAATGACATCAGAATTTTTTACAGGTTCAGTTTAAATTTCATAACCTAAACTATAATTCATAAATTATTTAATTAAGTTATAGTTAACGAATGTACAGGCTGAGTCAGCTAAGTGTTCCCTATTTCATTTGTTTGTAAAGTCTCAAGTTTTTGTGTAAAGTCCGCCAAATTTTTGCTGTAAATACAGTAGCCACTTGAGTTTTTGTTCGCAAAGTTTTATCATTATTGCTCTATTGCTTCCTAATTGGTGACTGAAATAATGATTAATGAATTAATGATTAGTCAAACGACTATTTGTAGGATTTTAAAGGACCTTAAGTGGCATCCTTATAAGATTCAAATTCTGCAGGCAATTTCTGAAGAGGATAAAGCAAACCGATTGGAATTTGCAGAAGATGAAATTGAACGAATGAATGAAAACCCTGGTCATCTGAATAACATCATGTTTTCTTATGAGGCACATTTTCATCTTGATGGTGGATTTATTAGACACAATCATCGGTATTGGTCAGATGAAAATCCCCACTGGATTGCTAAACAATCCTTGCACTCTCCTAGAACAACTGTTTGGGCTGCAATTGGAGATTTTGGATTAATTGGTCCAATTTTCACATTGAAGTGAACCACTCGTGAAGTTTTTGTCTAATTGATTTGAAATTTCGGCAGTAAAAATTCCTTTAGATAGTTCATGTTTTGCAAAAATTTCGTCACTTTCTGATAAAAATTTCCTAAGTTATAAAAAATCCAAATAGGGAATAGTTAGCTGACTCACCCTTACAATATTGTTCATTTAAAATTAAATATAATTCAAAATGAAATTTTGACACTACTCGTACAACACTTCTGACATTTCGACTTTTTTATGTTGTACAAATTGACACAGTTTTAAAAATTAAGGTGGAGTTACACAGGGGTAAAGTCGTTTATAGTAATTAGGGCAACAATAAATATTTGCCAGTTGTATACTTTATTATCTAAGTTATATTTAGAGTTTAATTTACTTAAATATATTAAAGATAATTTTAAAGTTCATGTAACTTTAAATATAACTTAGAGAATAAAGTATACAGCTGGTAATTTTTTTATTGTTTGCTCTAATTACTATAAACGACTTTACCCCTGTGTAACTCCACCTTTATTTTTATAACTGTTTCAATTCGTTGTGGCATAGTATCTACAAGTACTCAACATACTTTTCTGGAGAAAAATATTCTACAGTCTGATTGTCCTTGCATAGGATGATTTTTCAATTTTTCTTTTTGTGTAAAATGTTTTCAATAAATATAAGATACAGTACATTATACTTGTACATAGATTTTTATTTAAACTTTTGTACAACAAAAAACGACTTTTTATTACGTCTGGGCCAACTTCAATGAGACGGGGGGCTCGTATAGCAATACCTGATGCTATGTACTATATTCTGTGTAACTTTCTCATACGCTGCCAGTTATCTAACTCAATAATTAATGAGAAAATTCATCTAATTTTTTGTGCGTCTCACAGATTGATGCTACACAAATAAAATCAAATACGTTTACGAAACAGCCATATATTAACTATTTCATCGAACTACTTCCAATGTAGAACATCACACAACAACCTATAATTTTTACAAATCTAATTGAGATTATAAAAAATAAAGAGGCCCTAAATTTTTTCGACTTACACAACTGGAACACTGGAACACTATAATTTGATGTTTTCATATCGCAAAAGAAACACATTACTGGATAAAAGGTTTTGTAAATCATTATTGAACTGTCATGAACTACAATTTATTTAAAATCGTCAAGGAAAAATAAATAAATAAATGCAAACACACTATTAAGTTTATTGATGTTTGTGCGTTATTGTTTTCAAAATAATTATTTTTATCTACGACCATTGAATAATAAATTCATTATAGAGGTAACTTTAACACACACACACACTATTGTATTATGTATTCATAATTCAACACTAATGTATTATGAGTCAATTATTCAATACAACTGTCTTCTGTAATCCCACCAAAATATAAGGTTGGTTAATATTTTAATGAATATTTTGTAATTTATAAAGAAATGTTTTATTGAAAACGTCGTAGATAAAATGTCGTATTTGACTCGTATAAAATGGCTATTATTCGCTCGCTTTCCACTCGTGCATAAACTTTCATCCTCTTGAATTATAGCCTACATTATGTGCTCGTTATAAATAATATACTATTACAATTATTTAAAAAATCGCGGAAAAAATCTGATGTGGCCAGAACAAGACCTCCCGCTATACTCAGCACTTCTTACTACATTTATAAATATAGTTGTACTCACAAGAATGTTTTATGGCCATTTGCACCGCTTCCACTTAAATTTTAAGTGTCACTTAAATAAAAAATATCGAATCAAACTCGTGACAGCAATGTTATTTCTGCGTTTGACAATTTAATTTTGATTCGATATTGTTCATTTAAGGAAAACTTATAATTTAAGTGGAAGCGGTGCAACTGGCCATTAGTCTTTTTATGTAAACTGCACAAGATATGAACGATTTTTGTTACTGTCACTGTCGTCGCTGTCATAATTAATTAAATTTTACGAATGTTACAACCATGGACAACAAGATAGTGAAATTTCAAACTGTAAATTATAAATAATATTTTAATTCCTAAATAGTACCATACTAGAAAAATATATGAAATATAATAATTGCAGACAATATAATATAATCTTTCATTAGAAATAAAAAATGTTTACATAAACTTATTATGAATCGAGATAATTAATAAAAGTACTACTTCCGGTTTGTGGATTGCATCCAAAATTTACTGGGTTCTTAAGATTCGTATTAAAACCTTATAGTATATTATATATTGAGGGACTAAAGTGCATGATTTAATCCTGAGGGTGAAGTTTATTTTACGAGCCGAAGGTGAGGGAAATAATCACCTGATGGATTACAGGTAGGTACTTTAGTCCTGGGGTCCTATTCTATTTCACTTATCAACGTTGATAAGTTGGGTTGTCTTGATAACCCCCCACCATGTGTGACGTACTAGCCAAGCGACTGTCGCTACGACTTATCAACCCTCGCTACGGTAGACTTGCGCGTTGCGTTTTTTTTTGTTCGTTGTGAGGTTAACATATTTATTTTATAAATATAAAATACCAATAAATTATGGGTTCATTATATGTATTTAATAATTTTGATTAGTTTATTAAATAATTCAACTTACAAATTGTAGAAATAAGAAATTGACATTTTTCTTGAAAGAATAATTTACTTTGAAAATCAAAAAAATGGCTTATTTTAAAACAAATAATACGTTTATGATAAGTGATAGGTAAAATGGTGGTTTAGCAGTTTTTCTTGCCAAATTTCACAGTAAATGTAAAATCTCTATCAGTGGTTATCAACTGGAGGCCAAATATCCCTAACCCTTGATATAGTTACAAACGGAATGACGTCACGAACTTATCAACTGAACTTCGCTAGCGACTGTCGCTATGAATTAGAATAGGTACCCTGTGGTATATACGCTATTTTTTGCACTTTATCCTCAACCGAATGCAAAATAGTTTAAAAGAATACACATTTTGTAATTTTGACAGTAAATTTTATGACAAATATTTATATTGTTACCATAGATACTCTGTAACAAATAGCACGTATTTACTTGACAACGGGATTAATTAATTCAATTCCTTGACAACGGGATTAAATATGAAAAATAATCCCTTGGGATCAAATTTAGAACCTTAGTCTCTAAAAATAAAGACTAAAGAAGAGTTTTAGTCCCGGAAGTGCAAAAAATATTAAATTTGGTTGTTTAATGTTTGATATTTTTTAAATTATCGTCAACGAAAAAATCTCGGAAAAAAATAAAACTCACACTCGAATATGAGACGCGAGGTAAAACGAATTAATAATAAATAAATGATAACAACTGATAATTTTTTTATGTTTGTGCGTTATTGTTTAAAAAACATTTATTTTATTCGTCCTTATAAATGTAATAATGAAACAATAGTTTTCTCTCTTATGAAAGTAAATATTCGTTCATTGCAAAATGCAATTTGCGGTTAGAAAAAAGTCCGTCCGTAAATATTTTCTCAATTTATTATCTGATGAAGGTAATAATTTACAAATATTTGCCGGGGATTTCTTTTTCTCAGTGAATTACTTCCAAACAACTTAATGTATTTAACAAACCTTTAATAATAATTATGGATTACGAGGCTCAATTAATAATCAAGAAAAGGTTTTTTCCAGGCAGAGCATAAACATAGATTATCTTTTATTACTTCATCCTTTATTTATGCTACCGAGTTAATGCAGTAAATCTTTTAATTAACTACAGAGCGAAACGTTTGCTTTTTATGAGTAAATACATTTTACGAGTTACCAAATATGGGAATAATATTTTTATTAAAATATATCGATAAATAAATATTAATATTTGTTTTAGTACAAAACATCTATTGTTCTTGAAATAAAACATTGATTACAAAAAATGTAAAATAAATACCAATATTTTAAGCAAATAATGACTCGAATTTTATTTATATTTATTATCAATAACGTATAACAGGATATTTAATGATGTATGATATCAAATCTAAAAATATTTCCATATGTTCAGAAATAAGTTCAATGCGTTAAGCATTTAATAGTGGAATTAAAATTTATTATAGACACAACAGTTTACGAAACTATGTAAAAATAAATTTATTGCAAATATCAAAGTAGAATCATTAAATAAGGACATGCAAACGCTTCTATTTTTAAGCAGGAATGCTTAATAAATTTATCATCTTAACTCTAACAGGACTTTTTATTAACATGCGTCATGAAGACCACTTTTGTACATCCACAAACAAATTAAATATAGGGTCTTTCAATAGGAGTGACAGTTTTTTCAATAAAGATTTCTCGGTTTCTGATAAATATTTTATTTACTTCTAGGTGTCAAATTATTTAGTATAGTGTGCAGTTTTATGATGGAAGCGTTTGACGCCTCTAGACCAGTTGGAAATAATAAAAAAATATTACCAAAGTTCGATCTCAGTTGTGGGTGCTCAACATTTATTCACCCCAGAATTGGGTCGCCCTCACCGTTACTATGCGCAGGATATAAGACGCACTGTGATAAAGTTTGAGTTAACATTACTAAGACAATAAGCCACCAAGAAGACAACGAAATGTTCGAAGTGAGGAGACAATCATAGCTGTAGCGGCCAATGTTACGGATGAGCCAAATTCTGCCAAATTGGAGCGATCTTGTGATCAGTGTCAACAAAGCCGTGGTAGACATTTGAACGATATCTTGTTCCGAACATAACTGCATTGTCCAAGCTTCCAAATAAAGCAAAAACTAAATTGATATGTCAAACCGTTGACGTTTTATATAGAATTAAATCCTATCACTTTTAATGAAAGACCCTATATATCAAAATCATTGTCGAACTATTTGGGACTAAAATCGATACACGGTTTCCCAAAAGTCTCGGGATGGAGTATAAGTTTTGAACGAGTGAAGAAAAATATTGAAAATTTGAGGATCACTAAAGCGTTTGGGTCATTGCGAGACTGAAGGACAATTTGAACATTTTTGTTATAAAAATCGTAATAAACGTGCAAAAAAACATTAAAATTAATTACAATTAAATTCTTGAAAGAATTAAGATATCGGGTTTTGGTTAGTTTGATGACAGTTCAAAACTTATAGCTCCGTCCCGGGACTTTTGTGGGAAACCCTGTATAACAATGTATGTACTCTATTTAGACTTTTAGTTTAGTATAGGTACACTGTAAGTGTCCACAAAAATAAATAAATTATTATTATAGAGATACAGGTTGATTCAGAAACCCATTGCTGAAAAACTTATAGACCAAGACATTTTGAATTTATGATAAAAGACAAGTCTATAGCAACATACCTATTTATTTATTATTGAAATTGGCATTTGCATTCTGGAAATAGTCATCCAATATTCCGGCAAAATTTTAAAATGACATTGATCATAAAATCAATTAACTCTTGCAAATTTTTCATTTTCAATTTAATCACCCATGATACTGAAAATAAGTAATAAAATGTCTGTGACAACGACAACCTACGCGAAAATAAGAAGTGATCAAGCATGAAAGTAATGAAATAATTCCTTAATTCAATTGACATAATACCCCATATTCTCAGTTACATCTAATGGGCAATTAGTGCATGGAGGTCTGTTCGCTAAAGGCGGTGTGTCCTGTAGAAAGTTCAAATTGAATAATTGCAGCGGGTGTGTGTGCGTGCGTGTGTGCGGTTTGCGCAATTGGACGACCGATCTTGCAATTTCGTCAATTACTGCCTGCGCTGTTGTTTTGTTTCTTCTGCAAGGTGCAATGTTGTAATGTGCCTAAGGTTACCGAAGGGTAAATCAAGATGACTTAATGTGGTTTTAATTTTAAATGACAATTTTCTTAAATTGGAACGCTTTCATTTTTGTTGAGGGTGCATAATAAATAAGAAGTTATGATGTTGCAAAATGCTGTTATTTGTCAACTGTAATTACACACGAGCTTTTTATTTCACCGGATAAATTTATGCTTGTATTGAAACCTTGTTGCCTGCAATTTGAAAAGAAAAATTGTTTAATAAAATCACGACACCGTAGGTGGAGTGATTTTATTTTAAAACAATTTTTCGAGTCAAATTACTGTCAGGTGATAAGGTTAAAATGTCAAACAGAAATTTATTCGGAGGAAATAAAATGCTCGAGTGTAATCCAACGAGATAATTTAACGACTCCTTTGGTTCTTCGTCGCAAATATTCTCTAAATCTAATCATCGGTGATAAATATTAGAAAAATGAACCAAATGACATTTTAGTGTTTTAAAGTTACCTTCCTTTTAATCCGCTGTCCAAGCAATAAAATTGTGTTTTGTTTATGACTTTATACAGGAGTGGAATTCTCAGAAAAAGTAAGTTATTTTGAAACCATTTGTACAAGAATAGATAAATCTAATGCCCTGTTCACACGAGGAAAATTTTTCCTAATGCCCATTTTACATTGAGCAATATTGCAGATGCAAGTGCAACTTTTGACAAGTTGCTTCAATATTGCGTGAGTGTAATACAGAAATTGCACGTTCAACAGGCAGAAGCAATCTTGAAGCAATCTTGACGCAACGGTTGCATGGGAATAGAACATGTTCTAATTTTTGTAAGGCTTGCAGCAATTCACAGTTATTTCTAGTTATTTTTAGTTCGTTATGATGCTACCAACTGAACATAAACGTCAAAAAGATTAATTTGTGTTTGAAAGTTACTGAGTTAGTGGTTATAATGCCATTCTATCCTTATTTTCCAACAATATACAATACAACAAATCCAACAGGTTAAGTTGACATAATATAGTAACAAAATATTGGTAAATTTATTAATAACTTTATACATTAAATAAGTAATTGCATGTTGCTGATGTTGCTCAGTGTAAAATGAAAAAAATGTCTTCTGCAATGTTTTTGTTCAACTCTGACTTGAAGATTGCAGTTGCTCGTTGCGCTTGCTCAATGTAAAATGGGCTTTAAACGTTTCTTAAAAGTAAACAAGTGCTAGGAGCTGTCATAGAAAAAACTGTCAATAGAGATCATACGGGGAAACCGT
This sequence comes from Agonum fuliginosum, assembly GCA_947534325.1. NCBI lineage: Eukaryota > Metazoa > Arthropoda > Insecta > Coleoptera > Carabidae > Agonum > Agonum fuliginosum. The sequence goes on along the minus strand of OX384042.1, from coordinate 30,650,853 downwards.
GGAGCAAACTAATTATTTCTATAAAATTATAGCTATAGTGATCTTAAATATATTTGCTAAAAATAATTACATTCCTCATATGGATGGTATTGACAGTTTTTATTTATGATAGCTCCTAGCACTTGTTTAACTTTCAAGAAACTTTTTAGTGAAAACTTTCCTCGTATGTACAGGGCATAAGGGAATTTTGTTAAATTTAAACCTAAATATAGATGTACCTATGTTAAAATTCTGAAATTTTAGATTGAAATTGAAAGATTCGATTGATCAGAAAATGAGACATTTATACATAAAAACACAAATTTTGAGGTCGTAAATTGAAATAATTATAAAAATCAAATCTTCCGTATGTTAATATTTTTCGGTTTTGTAAACTGCCACTTACAGTATTTATTATTATTATAATTGGTGGCAAATAACTGCCATGTATGAAAATTAAAGAAACAATAAAACATAAAAAGCAGTTATTAAATTTCCAATACTTGTATATTATAATAATATCAAGTTTATTTTATTTAGTATTAAAAATACCAATTAGATTTGCGTCAACGTATATTTTGATGACATTTTCGATATTTACAATACGAGTTATCTATAGATCATGTTGCATTTGTTAGTTTAAAGTGGTTCAAATTTTCTGGGAATTTTGTGAAGTGATATATTTACTTATTGTTTATTTATCAAGAAGCAAAATATTTGCTTTCATGTCCCAGAATACGTTATTAGAGTTACAGTTTCCCAGAAATTAAGCCATAATATTTTCGTCAAAGAGGCGACCCCAATTTTCAAGGGGTTATAATTTACAATTAATCATTTAAAGTCATGTACTCTTTCAACGATGAACTTTAATTAAAGTTGTGATATATTAAATAATTTTTAAATTATGTTATCTAAAAAATATCTAGATCAAAAGATTCGTTTACAGGAAAATTCAAATCTAGAATTTTAGATTAGACATAAATGCAAACGTAAAGCTTGAATTACATTATACTTTTTTCGGCTAGAAAAAAGAACTTTTATTTAGATACTTAATTCGGCTAGAATCTAGTTTTAAAATTTGTTCTTGCTGCCAACTGAAATTTAAAAAAAATGTAATTGTCATTGTCAGTTGTTGAGTTTTTAATACCCTGGTAAAGTACTGGTTGCATTTCATACAATTGTACAAGAGTTTTAGTTATTTCAGGAGTTCATTTATACCTCATTACGGTTCAAGACTTTACTTTTACTTTTGATTCTGCTGTCACTCAACTTTATTATTTTTGAGGTTATATACAGAAGGTTGGTAATATGAAAATTCGACAGTTCTAGTATGAAACTTGGATCGAAATTTTCTTGATTTACATTATCCAAGTGAGCATTCTAGAATTAAGTATGAAAATTGTCAAAGTTTCTAGCCGAAAAAAGTATAATGTAATTCAACCCTAAGCCCTGTTCGTACGAGGATTATATGAAGATTCTGAATCCTGGAAAAGAAGAAGTTTTCTTCTTTCTAGGATTCAGAATCTTGCTAGAATCTTCAAAGAATCCTCGTTCGAACATGGCTTAAAAAGATGCAAACACAGGAAGATGCAAATCCAGAAAATTAGTTTACGGGTAGCCATTTCAACACCAGAAAATAAAAATTTCATACACAGGAAAATGCAAGCACAAGAAAATTCAATTCAAATATGCGTAATAAAATATGTACTTCAATAGATTCATATCAAATCTAGAATTTTAGATTCGGCATAAAGTGACATTTTTCGGACTATTTATAGGCTGCATAATAGAATTTTAAAAGCCTAGGCCGCGAAGTAAAATGTTGCGGCTTATAACAAGACCATTGATAGGTATATCCTCATTTATAAAATAAAAATCTGACGTGGACACCACATGACTTCCTTGTACGCCTTGTTTGTTCATACTTTTCTTAATAACTAAAATGTAGAATAATATAAAAAATTATTTTAACTTATTATACTAGTATACTCACAAATATATTTTAGTCATTTTATTTAAACTGCAGAAGAAGATATAAAGCATATTTTACTATTGTCACTGTCATGTCATAAACATTTAAATTTTACGTAGTAACAAATGTTAATCGATCATGGACTACAAGATACCGAAATACTAAATTATAAATATATACTTTAATTATTCTTAAATGATACCAGATACAAAAATATTTATAAAATAGGTACCGATTGTAGGTAATAATCACATAATCTTTCATTTAAAATAAAAAAATTTGTCTTAAATTAAATATTTATCGAAATTTTTTAAAAATTTACTACTTCCGGTTTGTAGATTGAAACCAAAAATAGGAGGTGCACAACTAGATGCTATAACAGTCCTAAATACAAAATTTCAACTTTCTACGTCTAACCGAATTTGAGTTATGCGACATACATACGTACGCCCGTACGTACGTACATACATACGTACGTACATACATACGTACGTACGTACAGACGTCACGACGAAACTAGTCATAATGGATTCAGAAAAGGTCAAAACGGATATTTCCGTAAAAATCTGAGAACCGAAATTTTTCGCGATTACAATACTTCCTTATTACTCCATACAAGGAAGTAAAAATATACCTGTCATTTGACATATTTTTGACATACCTATTATTGAAAATGATTGAATAAAGCAGAGCACAGAACTCGAAAAGAAAAAGTATGAAATAAAATTTTGTATGTACGAGTATCTCAGACAAAAAGTGTCATTAAGATGACAAAATGACAAAATTGGTTAAAATCTAATGATTCATTCTAATTTGAACAAAATTGTTCGACACTAATACTACATTATGTAAATGTTTACATGGTCATTTTCTAATCACAATAAAACCAAATCAATGTTCCTACTGTAACGATAACATAATTGCTAATAATTGCTAGTAATACATGATTGAACTTTATTTTCACCGCCACTTGAAATTTGAACAATTCTTTTTTATTTACAATAACAATGCATCTCTACTTATAATTATAAATAGATAATCAATCTATTCACTCGAAAAAAATCAATATTGATTAGAATCTATAAGTAACTCAACCTAGTTACTTTGTTCGAGAGGTTCTCAAAATTTTTGCGGCGCTGAGTGATAAAAATAGATTTTAATTAATTTTTAAGTGGGTGCTACAGTAAAATCAATCAACCTGTGTATATTTAAAAAATAATAGAAGTTGTAGACACGGAACAGAAGCGAGCATCGAGCATCTAGAAAAATATACTTCAAAATCTAAACTAATCCTATACTATACTTAATTTAAAAGCAAGAAGAAGTAATCTAAAGTTAGAATGATAAAACTGATCGTTTTTGATTGGCTAATTTTACACCATACAAACTTTGTAATGTAAACAAACGAATGTTTAACAATGAAACTTCTTTATTTTTATATAATACATTAATTTGTATTATTAAAATAATATTTGTGGTTAATTAACAGAAAATAGATTATAATTTTGACGCAAGAAAATCTAGTGACATTTTTCTCGCATTTGCACAGTGTAAATATGGCTCAGCGAGACAACTTCAAATCGCTCCTCCTAGTTTTTAAATCACGTATAGCAAGGTAAAGCCCTGTTCGCTCGAGGATTATACCAAGATTCTGAATCCTGAAATAGAAGAAGTTTTTTTCTTTCTAGTGAGAATTATTATTAAATTGCGGTGCCGTTAAATTGAATCTTCAATGAGTCTTGGAAAAAAAGAATTTATAATTTTTTGATTGCTTCAATCAAAACCATGAACCAAGATTCAGAATCTTTTCCAGGATTCAGAATCTAGGTAGAATCTTCAAAGAATCCTCGTGTGAAACAATTTTTACTGCTGAAAGGAGAAAATGACAGGCGAGCCTGTCACCTCCTTGAAGCAATAAAACAGTTTGCAAGTATTGAACATTTTACTTGTTACTCATTTGTAAATCAAAATAAAAATTAAAAATTATAACCAAATTCTGTCATTCATACACAACTGTTCTGTCAAAAATTGTCTTAAATGATTAGTAGTAGTTAGTAATTTGTAAAGATTCATTTTCAAAGTTAGGAAAGTAAATAAGATTTTTATCAGTATGAACTGTGTTAGGTCTAAAAAATTGATAAAAATACAAATTTTACTTCACATGATTCAATTTTCATTAATTATTTTTGAGCTTGTTAATAAAAATTTTGTGAAAATGAAAAATACGAGTCCCAAGTTTGTATTCCTTCTTCAAAAATATTTACTCATTGATATATGTAATGTGCGTGCAAACAATTGTCTTCGTCGTTACGTAACCTGATTGCTAAATGTTCAGAACCCCTGTATTATCAAATAAACCAAATCTATTATAATATACGTAACATCTGTCGAAATTACGAGCCCATTAGGAGCGGAATGTGAGCTAAACAACGGCAACGAAACAAATGAACGAGCAATGAAATGACGGACGACCAAACAAAACACTAGCACGCACACGAGCTTATTATTAATGCTTCGCTTGGAAACTTCGCTTTTCTATACAACTTACAAATTGTTTATTTATTTCTCATTCAAACTTAAACACTTAATTCCGACAAGTTTGTTCGGAACTAGAGCAAATTTTCATTCATGAAAACTTCCAGAAAAAATCACTGTTAAAAATGCAATAGTTTTTTAGACAGTGCTTCAATTTTGAGCAGTTTAAAACAATACTTACTGACATATCAATTAAGAAATTTAAAAATCTGTTCGCACGAGGATTATTTGAAGATTCTACCAAGATTCTGAATCCTGGAAGATTCTAAATCTTGAAAAAAAAATACAGTTTTAAAACAATCAATAAATTCTTCTTTTCCAAGACTCATTGAAGATTCAATTTAGCGGCACCGCAATTTAACAGGTAATTCTCACTAGAAAGAAGAAAACTTCTTCTTTTCCAGGATCCAGAATCTTGGTAGAATCTTCAAAGAATCCTCCACAAAAAATCACTGTTCAAAATACAGGAATTTTTTAGACAGTGCTTCAATTTTGAGCAGTTTAAAACAATTATTACTGACATTTCAGTTAAGAAATTTAAAGCCCTGTTCGCACGACGATTCTTTGAAGATTCTACCAAGATTCTGAATCCTGGAAAAGAAGAAGTTCAAGATTCTGAATCTTGAAAACAAATAAATTCATGGTTTTGAAACAATAAACAAATTATAAATTCTTCTTTTCCAAAACTAGTTGAAGATTCAATTTAGCAGTACTGCAATTTAACAGATAATTCAAGAAAACTTCTTTTCCAGGATTCAGAATCTTGGTAGAATCTTCAAAAAATCCTCACAAATTTCATTAGTTTCATAATTTTATCCTTTATACAACAAGCCGCACAGTGAAATCCGGCCCGTCTAGGTTTTTTCCGAATTCCTAGAACACCAACTCTCAATTTTACTATTTTTTCTATTCCATTCTTTTCCCCACTACTACGACTGCCTGAAACCAGCCCGAAACTTGTACTTTACCGCATCCTAGCAATGCAATGTCATTTTGAAGTTGAAAAATACTGCAAAAGTGTTTTCGTTGCGAGTAAACTGTTAGTTTGTTATTGACTTCAGGATAATGTTTTTATAAACATTTAATAGAGAAAGAATGGATCTACAGATGTGCTATTTAAAAATTTTAAAATAAATTTCTATCAGGAGATATAACCGTGCAAAGTTTGCATAAAATGAAAATTTTTCGGAATTTTTATAATCATGTACAATTTTTCTATTATTATTAATTTTAAAAAGGCACAACTGTTAATTGATCCTTGAAGTATATAATCCTTGTTGAAATATAATTTGTGCATTCTTGTATTAGCCACAAAACACTCGCTACGTTAGTACATTATTTGTGCTGGATTTTAAGAGTTAGACTTCATGAAGTGTACCTTACCCTTATTAATATTATTATTATTAACATATCGAGTGATGAACAACAAATTAATTAATTGCTAAAACGTTATTTAATTTTTAGTTAACCGGTTACAAATACCGATTTTTGATAATCTCATTTTATGGGACAAACATAACAGTTGGTTGCATACTGCAATGCTCGCTGCAATGTAAGACGGGTCATCTACCTGTCAGTAATTTGAAAAAGGAACTTTTTATTTAATTTTATTATTATATTTATTGTCTTAATGAAACAATAAATATTCTGTATAAATTAAAGTTAATGCTATTTATTTTAATAGTTACATTTATTATTATAGAAAATCAATACGTCAACTGTTATTAAATGAAATGACATTTATTATATTAAATATTTTATAGCAATTGATTTATAATTCGTTTAAATATGTACAATTTTATTATCCCATGTTTCGCGTATAATCTAAGCACAAAATTATAGTTTAATTTTTATTTCAGATAATTGTAATTTATTGTGCGCAACTTAATGACAACATACTTAAAACTGCAATAAAATAAACGATAAAAATGTAAACAAATACTATTTACTCTTTTAAAAAATGTTTTTCAAAATTACGTAAATTGAGATATGATATCACTTTTTAATTAAAAGCAAATTTATTTTTCTATATTTCTTTTACAACCGTAATGTTTGTATTGTGCTACATAAAGATATTGAATAATCGAAATGGAAAATTATTTGGTAAAAAACTTCCATAAGGCAAGAGAATTATGAAATATAAGTATTGCCAGTTGAATTAATTAATTAAAATTCATATTTTAGAAAAGCAAAGAGTAACAATAATTAAATATTTAATGAGAAATATTAATTAAATGGAATTACGAATACTAATTAATCTAAAAATAACTGACATCCATATGTTAAGTGTACAATGATATGTTTACGAATGATAAATCTAAATTTATCGGTACATATTTTTTTTGCTCGCTGTAAATTATAATCAATCAGAATATCATAGGCGTACATTCCAGGAGACGAATTTTTTTGGATCCCCAATTTTTGCAGATGGGCCAGTGCGTTATATTTCTACTTTAAATAAATATCACAATAATTTTTAATTCTTATTGTATTGTATTTCTTATTATATTATAATTTAAAGTATCAAATTGTTTTTATTTCGTACTTATATTATTTTATTATTATAATATTGTATTATGAAATCATTATTGAACACTACTGTATAATGAGTCTATTATTCAACTCAACTGTCACTGTCATCACATCCAAATGTGAAGTTAGATTATAGATTTAAATGAAAAAGATTGGTGAAGAAATGTTTTATTTAAAAAGTCGTAGATAAAACGTCGTATTTGACTCGCACATAATGGCGATGATTATTATAGCCTACATTATGTGCTCGTTAAATAATATACTATAACTTTGCAATATTTATAATTACGTATATACTTATTAGATACTTGTAAGAATATAATTTAAATATTTTGCCCCAAAAATGTGTGAAGCACAATAGAATGTAACCAGCGCAGCGCGCAATTCTGAAACGTAGGTACAATCTGTCGAGCATTTTCCACACGATAAGTTTTCCATTGGCACGCACAACTAAAATTACGGTGTTTAAAAAATCATCTACTTTGTGCGCTCATCTAATAAGCATTGTACTACATATTTCATTCACTACGTAAGACTGGAAAATGAGCTTTTCTGACCTAAATTCCCAAGATGATTAAAACATAAAGGATATGAATCGATCAAGATGGAAATAATGACATAATTAGGACATTTTCCACTCCAATTATGAATAATGAAATGAAGAACTTACTGTCGCATGAAACTACCAGTGAGGCCATCTCGTAAGCGGTCTCTGAACGACAATCTTGTGGTAGGGGATATGCAAGGCCCGTCTGAGAACTCCTCTGAGATCGGCGGAGATGCCATCGTGCCCACTACCCATTCAGTTCACCATTCTTCACCAACTTCTAATTGTAAACCAAACAAAACAAGTATAAATCAAATACACAAACAAATTATAACACTAAAGCCCCATTCACATTCGTCTGCATTTATGTTTACGTTTAAGAAACTTTAAACTAACACTGCTTGAAAGTGTGCAGTATGAATTTAAACGTAAACATAAATGTAAACCTCATGTGAATGAGGCTAAACTCAAGATAAAAAATATAAACAAATGAAAAATTCCGTCACTGGTAGCACAAAACAGACGTGACAGCCGACGCAGGTGTTTTCCAGTTTTCCAGAGGCAGAAAGTGGAACACAGAATAGGTGGACAAAAATAGAGACGATAAGAAGAAGCGAGGGTGTCGAGCACGTGGTGGAGGTGGCCCCGCCTACCTCTGGAGATCGATAGGCCGCCCCCTGACAACAGGACCACTTCTAAACACCAGCAACACCAAATAGATCGATCTTTACCAATCTGTAGCTGCGTGACCTTGAGCGTAGTTTAGAAATATGTTAGAGATAACGATATTCGCTGCCGATCACCACCAACATCAGCCGCAGAATGCAGAGGTCGATATTCCGCGCCCACGACCCGACCTTGACCCGTTCAAGTAAACAGCTGTACAAGTGGAATACGGCTGGACATTCAACACCAGAAAATCTCATTCTACACAACGAATTTATACGTAATCAAATACCTGCTTCAAGATTCATAAAAGGAAGATGCGAATCTAGAAAAATTTACTTTGTGGGGCTCACGAATGGTATGTTTATTTAGTTCAGTTCAACTTAATTTGTGTACCCCTTGTGTTGAAGAGGTAAAATAGTTTTCTAGATTTGCATTTTCTTGTGTTTACATCTTCCTATGTTTGCATTTAAGCCGCATTCACAGCCCAAAATTTGGGAAGTCTAACAATAATAGCAAACATACGAAGATGTAAACACAGGATAATGCAAATCTAGAAAACTAGGGGATACACAAATTTGGTTGAACTGAACTAAGTAAACATACCATTCTTGGGTCCCACATACTAGTACTTTTCTAGATTTGCTTCTTTTTGTGTTTATTTGGTAGGTTTAAATTGATTTTCCTGTGTATTAATATTCTGGACTTTTATTTTCTGGTGTTGAACCCATTACCGTAGAATGCAATCAACAAACTTCCCTAGCGCACAGAGGACCGACACTGATTCCTAACTCTAAATGCGTCGTTGTTAAACTAACAACACTTGCTGAATTTAAATCGCCTAATTAATTATGTCAAATGTCACCGCGTTACAAACAGACACCAGACTTGTTAATTCATACACCAATACTAATGCTCTCATCTATTAAACCTAATATTTTATTGCTTTCAAGATAAATATACGTCTTCCAGGTGATTTAGATAATGTCATTTTTGCCGACAAATTGCAAGGACAAGATCTGATAACAAATATTATAATACCACTAAGCGACACATACATAGGCCCTGTTCACACAAGGATTCTTTGAAGATTCTTCAATGAATCTTGGAAATGATTATTTTCTAATTTCTTATGTGAACAGGGCACAAAATAAATAAATGCATAAAGTATGAGTGACAACTCATTAACAGTCATCATGCATAACACCAACGATTGCACCGGTACCGATTAAACCAAACAATATAACTTACATTATTATTGTGTAACCCCGTTCATGGCAGGAAGCACCAACACACTTTGCAGGAAGAGTTAGCTACCCGAAATTTAATTCATGTATTACCTGTTCATGAGATCACCCGAATTCACTAGGTGCTCATAAACCACAACATGCCACAATGTGTACTTCTGTTGAACCACGTAAAAGTTTATAATGAATATAATACACAGCACATATAAACTTCACAGTTAATACATGTTGTGTCCATCGTTAAAGGGCACGTATCAGCTGAAACGCACAACTAATCACAACAATAATCAATATTGTATACAGTTCACTTGCGTTGCGACTGCTACGTTTGGAGCGGAACGAACTGTCAAAGTCAAGCATGGTTCTTCTTACTCGCAGCCATAACCTGAGAAATTATTATTTCGTAATAATAGCTTTACTATAATAATACTTTTATTATCCCAAATTACATCAGTTTTGTTAATACATTAATTGCAGTAAATTTAATTTAATTTTAAATCAAACAATTACTGCCGCACGACGGCCATCTTGTAGCAGGAATTGAAGATACGAACATCGCATGCGTAGTTGGAGCACAAATTTAAAAGCAGGAAAATCATCCTGCTTAATGCCCTGTTCACTCAAGGATTCTTTGAAGATTCTTTCATGCTTATATATTCAGATTGTAATTATCCAATTCAAATAGCTAATTGATAATCTAATGTGCATTAAAAGATAATATTAAATAGAGCTTTCGACGTTGTGCAAATATGAATTTTCTTAAGCATTATTTCTTTGAACCTTTTCTTTTATGACCAAACGCAGCAAGAATAACTTCTTTTGCTGCCTGTACCGTAGTTTTCACATCTCTAATATCTCCAATTGATGGATTCACTTCTACTAAATCCATTGCTTGTAGTCTACCAGTTTCACAAACTGTTTCCATAATTTCAATACCTTCCCTAAGTGTCAAACCACCTCGAACTACAAATTTGAAAAATTTACTTTAAACTTAATTTAAATTTAACAGAACAAACCTGGTGTGCCAGTACTCGGTGCTTCTAAATAATCTAAAGAGTCAATATCAAAACTAACATGCAACGAAGAATTTGAATCAGGATCAATTTTATTTAGCGCCATTTGAATCACATTCTGAATGCCATATTTTTGAACGTCTCTCATATCAAACGCAGTTATATTATATTTATCTATCATATATCTTTCATAAGAATCAACGGATCTTAAGCCAATATACGCAATATTTTGCGCAGATAATAAAGGCGTCTGCCATTCTAAAGATGGTAATAGTGGCCACTCATGTCTTAATTCTTTGACTAAAAGGGCAACGGGCATGCCATGCACATTCCCTGACTCAGAACCTGTATTTGTAGGGAAAGAATAAAACACTGATCAGCGCTGATCTGCAAAATAATGCACAGATGCACGTAAAAAAGAATCCAAACCGAATAGGAACTCAAGAATGGTATAAGGTTTCTTTAGTTAGTCCAGTTCAATGAGAGTTTTTAAATATCTGATAATTTGGGACTCAAGAAGGGTGTTAGCTGTTAGGTTTCTTTATTTAGTTTAGTTTAAATGTAGATCAGCAGGTTTTTACGTCCATCCGTGCATTTCTTCGCAGATCAGCGTTTTATTCTTACCCGTATTAGTATTAATGTCAGCATGAGCATCTACCCAAATCAGTGAAACATTTTCGCAACTTCTAACATGTCCATCTACAGATCCCAGACCTATAGAGTGATCTCCTCCAAGAGTTAAACAAATGCGTTTGTCTTGAATTATTTTAGAAACCTGATTTGATAATTGTCTATTACATTCAGCTACATGAGACCAATTTATCATATTGTGTACTTCATGATTATTATTTATTTTGTACTTTACATCACCATAGTCTTTTATATCAATGTTTGGATCTGAAATTTGTTGTGTTATTAATTTATATTTGACTAATGCCGCATTCACAGCCCGAAATTTGCGTTTACATAATTGAAATTTGGTGTTGTGAATGCAAGTACACATTTCCATATGACAGACTTTACAAATTTCGGGCTGTGAATGCGGCTGTAGAAATATTTTTTAAATATTACGTATTGCAGTGAGGTCAGTTAACAGTCCAGAGTCTCTAAGTACAGATGGCCCTTTTTCTACACCAGATTTAGGTTGTCCTTTATTAAAAGGAACACCGATTACCCCTATTTTATGGTATGATCTACGTGAAATTGCACCAAAAACACTGAATATCGTTCGGGACAACATTTTGCGAAATAATGAGAAAATTTTATGATTGTACGAATTTATTTAAATGATAATGAAAACAAACAATAACATGTTGATAAACTTTCAACCTTTAATCTCTTCTCAATCACGGTCAAGATGGAAATATGAAATAGAATGAAAAAGTAACAGAGTTCTCAGTCTTCAAAGTTAAATTTATTTATTAACAGATGATAATCATCACCGACGTTTCGGTAGCAAATCTACCTTCCTCAGGGTTCTAGGAGAAAACCACAATACAATAAATTACAAACATCATACAAAAATAATACAATTAAGGTAATGTACTTACAGTTATATACAATTTGATAATTTAAGTACATTACCTTAATTGTATTATTTTTGTATGATGTTTGTAATTTATTGTATTGTGGTTTTCTCCTAGAACCCTGAGGAAGGTAGATTTGCTACCGAAACTTCGGTGATGATTATCATCTGTTAATAAATAAATTTAACTTTGAAGACTGTTACTTTTTCATTCCATGAAATAGAATACATATCAATAAACATTTAGTTGGGGCCAAGCATATTTTCGGGTACAACCCATTCATTAAATTGTTGTTCGGTGATTCCATTCTTAAGTGCAGATTCTTTAAGTGTGAGTCCTTCATGGTGTGCTTGCTTGGCAATTTTAGCTGATTTGTCATAACCAATGTGGGGATTCAAAGCAGTCACAAGCATCAGACTTTCTTTCATGATTTTGTCAATGTTCTTTTCGTTGGCAACAATACCACAAACAGCGTTCTCGGCAAATGCTTTAGCACTGTCACCGATTAATCTAATAGACCGGATGACGTTGGATACTATTACAGGTTTGAAAACGTTAAGTTCGAAGTGGCCGTTAGAACCGCCGACGGATACAGCGACGTGGTTGCCCATGACTTGGGCTGCGACCATGGTGATGGCTTCGCACTGGGTTGGGTTCACTTTCCCAGGCATAATTGAGCTTCCTGGCTCGTTTTCTGGGAGGCTTAGTTCGCCTAAGCCGCAGCGGGGACCAGATGCCAAAAATCTATAAATCATTCAAATCTTATTTTACAATCGTTTTTATCCAAACGTGACAAAGCAAAGACGTAATCATTAATTTTAAAAAAATCATACATTAATGTAATTCGCTTCTGTCACGGGTTAAAATGTTTAAATAATTATTAAACGCCCGCATTCACATAAGCATTTAATTTTAAAGTTTACGTTTCAGAAAGTTTGAATACATCTAACTAAATACGAGCATTTTCCCAGTGCTTGAAAGTGGGAAGTGTGAATGCTCGTATTTAGTTATATGAATTTAAACTATTTTAAAACTAAATGCTTATGAGAAAGAGGCTTTAAATTCATATAACTAAATACGAGCAATCACACGTCCCTCTTTTACGTACTGTGAATGCTTGTATGTAGTTAGATGTATTCAAACTTTCTTAAACGTAAACTTTAAAACTATATGCTTATTTGAATGAGTCTTTAGTTAGTTAAATAACTATTAAGTTAATTAATGTTACAGGCAGTTAAACGAGTTTTCAAGATAAATTTGGAGGTTAAATTTTCTTAGTGAGTAAGTAGTAAAATTATTTTTGCTAATCTAAATAATATTTACATTTACGTGACTAACAAATCTTGTTTTGAAAATTAACTGGTAATCAATAAAACTTGTTTCAAATATTTGCATAATTATATAATCACCTGATATCATTTGCAACCTTCATCAGAGAGACAGCAACAGTATTCAGAGCCCCATGAACTTCAACCATAGCATCATGGCATGCAAGAGCTTCGAATTTATTGGGAGCTGTGACAAACGGCAGTCCAGTTAATTCAGCTATTTTAGCAGCAGACTTTTCAGCAAACCCAATTCTGGTATTCAATCCAGTTCCAACAGCAGTGCCACCCAACGCCAGCATATACAGCCTCGGCAAAGTATCCTTAACACGATCAATGCCGTAATTAATTTGAGTGCAGTAGCCACTGAACTCCTGGCCCAAAGTTAAAGGTACTGCGTCTTGCGTGTGCGTTCTGCCTATCTTAATAATATTGCAGAACTCCTGGCATTTGCATGCCAATGCATCCCGTAATATCTCCAAGTTTGGCAATAAACGGTTGTGGATTTCCATCGCCACGGCAATATGCATGGCGGTTGGGAATGTGTCGTTACTGCTCTGGCTCATATTTACGTGATCGTTGGGGTGCACTGGTTTCTTTGAGCCCAGCTCACCGCCCATAATTTGAATTGCTCTGTTGGAGATAACTTCGTTTAGGTTCATGTTGGTTTGGGTTCCAGATCCAGTTTGCCAAATTACCAACGGGAAATGGTCTTTGTATAGCTTTCCTGAAATTATATCGTCACACGCTTCAGACATTGCGTTTGCTATTTTTTCGTCTAAACCGAATTCTTTGTTGACTAGAGCGGCCGCTTTTTTTAATATTCCCATTCCCACGATCACAGGATACTAAAATATAATTATTATTATTATTATAATTACATAATGTTCTATAAAGCCCTTTTCACACAAGAGTTCTGTGAAGTTTCTTTCATGCTTCATTTCCAAGACTCATTGAAGATTCAATTTAGCGGCGCCGCAATTTCAGAAGCATGGAATCTTTGTGTGAACAAGGTTATATAGGATAGGTATTTTCCATTGCATATTAGTTAATTTACCGGCATTCTCTCCGATTCGCCTCCAATGGGAAAGTTCATAACAGATCTAAGGGTCTGTGCCCCATATAGTTTGTCGGCAGGGACGTCAAGCTCTCCAAAAGTATCACTTTCCTTTCTGAATTTTTGCTGTAAAAAATTATTATAAATATAAGAATTTTTCAATTACATAATAACTTACCTCTCCCCCCGACGACTTCGAACGAAGTTTAGCACAAGTATGTACAGAACATCCCTCACGGTTAGCCATAGTTAAATTATATATTGCAGCTGCTGGTTGTTTACCTAATAAAGTAAACCTACTGCGTGACAGTACGCTGCTCAACCGTATGAATTTAATCATGTTTACGAAAGAGAATCTTGTTTTGTCCCTGACCCCACGTGACACTATCTCTCGGCAACTGACTCAAACGACTGAAACTTGACTGAAACGACTGAAACTCGAATCAAGGAGGATTCAAATTAGAAATTTACAAATGCCAACATTTTCGGTAACAGTTGTTGCAGTTGTACCACCCACATCAAGACCTTCAAAATTTCAGCGGTTTTTAAATAATTTGTTAACAGTTTCCCAAATATAATATTGCTTATCAACCACGACAAAGACCGTTTAACTTAATAATTAGCGCAATTACAACAATTAAGCCTGATTTATAAACTTGACGTTGACGTTGACATTCATAGTTAAATCTTAGAAAAACATAATATGCTTCGTTTATAAACTTCGAACAGTAGCGTCAACGAAGGTATATGTTTTTCTAATATTTAACTTTGCATTTTGTTGTACTTGAATTTATAGCTTTGGGTTTTCAAGAATTGATGTCCGATCATTGTGGAACTATCATTGCCCGATCATAGTTTGGAAAATACTTACGGGTTTATTCACCTAGTATAAAATCAGATCATAATACTAGAAATTAATGAGTGAAAGTCATATCAGCTGCATGTGATACACATGCCGGCCGACCTTGGTTCGTCATTGTATGACTTTCAGTTTATGTATAATACCTGTTGTTTCAGCAACTTCAGTTAAAATTCATTTCCTTAGCTGTAGTCGCTGTAGTGGTACTGGGAGTTCCACTCCAAATCACACCAGTAATCAGTTTAGATAGAAACTAACCACAGTCGAGATAAATATCAGTTTTAAAACGAATTATAATGTCTGAACCGTAAGTAAATAAAATCAATGTTTAATTTATATTGCTATATTTTATAAATTATTTTAAAGGGTTGGAGATATCGCCCTAATCGGGCTGGCAGTAATGGGTCAAAATTTAATCCTGAATATGGCAGACCACGGCTTTACCGTAGTTGCTTACAACCGTACTGTGGACAAAGTGCACGCATTTGTAAATGGCCCTGCTAAGGGAAAATCTATCGTTCCTGCTACATCATTAGATGATATGGTCTCAAAACTCAAAACGCCACGTCGAGTGATGATGCTGGTGAAAGGTACACAAAAAACTTGGACTACTTAAGACTTAAGTTTAAAACCACGGAGTATAATATATGACAGAGTAGACATTAGGGCGCATGAAGTGTGGCCTTTCTTCTTAGCAATACTGTAGATTTGTGGCTTTTCTGTTTACCCTGTGTGAAATATCACTACAGGGTGTATCGTTGAATACATGGAAGCTCCGAGCTGGCCCGTATTTTCTGTGTTTCTGCAAGAAAGGCCACACTTCATTCGCTCTAGTGCCCACTCCTGTCATATATTATACATCATGGTTAAAACTATACTTCATGTTCAAAATTCAATATAAAACAAATATTTCAGCCGGTCAAGCCGTAGACGACTTCATAAGCCAACTTACCCCCCTTTTAAAATCGGGCGACATCATTATTGATGGTGGTAACTCAGAATACACAGACACTCAACGCCGTTGCAAATTGCTGGAATCAATCGGGCTCAGATTTGTGGGAGCCGGTGTATCCGGTGGGGAAGACGGGGCCCGATATGGCCCTTCCCTCATGCCAGGGGGGCACAAAGACGCCTGGCCATTCATAAAACCAATTTTCCAGTCCATTGCCGCAAAAGCTAACAACCAACCATGCTGTGATTGGGTGGGCAAAGATGGTGCAGGACATTTTGTAAAAATGGTACACAATGGTATTGAATATGGTGACATGCAACTTATTGGAGAAGTGTACCATTTGATGTTGGCACTTGGAATAGAGCAAGGCGAAATGGCTGATATTTTCGAAGAGTGGAACAAAGGGGAACTTGACAGTTTTCTTATCGAAATTACCAAAGACATTTTGAGATACAAGGATAGCGATGGTTAGTCAATATAAATATTTATTCTATTGACGTCATAGCAATAAATTTATCTGCTGCATCATTGCCATATTTTAATGTATATTTTTTTACGTTTATTTTAATTAAAAATGATCTAGATCATCGGATGATGGATAGGGGAATAAACGGTGTTGTCACAGATCATCATCAAAATTAAATTTAAGCAGTTTAAAATATTTTAGATTGTCTATTTATTCTTTTAAATTTTTAATTTAAAACGATTAAGTTTTAACTTCCTTGGCGTAAAAATCTGATAGCTGTGAGTGAACCTCTACTTCTTTTGTTTTGTATGTATTAAATTCGATATTTTGCTCCAGAGCACTAAGGAAGAGTAAATGCTATTCCGACTATCTAGATAATCTTTAACTATAAATGTGTGATACGATTTCAAGTATATTTTAATATTCCAGGCAAGTACCTCTTACCAAAAATCCGCGACGCAGCAGGTCAAAAAGGAACAGGAAAATGGACAGCAATAGCCGGTCTCCAATACGGATCACCTGTCACTTTAATCGGCGAAGCAGTCTTCAGCAGATGCATATCCGCCTTACATGCGGAGCGCCAGCGCGCTAGCAAATCTCTACCAGCTCCGGAGACAAGTAAATTCCAGGGGGACAAGAAAGAGTTCCTAACAAACATGCGGCATGCTCTCTACGCGAGTAAAATCGTCTCCTACGCCCAGGGTTTCATGCTGTTGCGTGACGCGGCGAAGGAACACAGCTGGGACTTGGACTACGGAGCGATTGCGCTAATGTGGCGAGGAGGTTGCATCATTAGAAGCGTATTTCTGGGTGATATTAAAGCCGCATTTGACAAAGATCCTGCTTTGAGTAATTTATTGCTCGCGCCGTTCTTCACTGAAGCGGTTGGCCGGTGCCAAGCAGGGTGGAGGAAGGTCGTGGCTACAGCAGCTATGATTGGAGTGCCGGTTCCGGCTTTATCTACCGCTCTTGCATTTTATGACGGATACAGATCGGCTAGATTGCCGGCTAATTTGTTACAAGCCCAGCGCGATTATTTCGGAGCACATACTTATGAGTTACTGGACAAAGAAGGCACTTTTATACACACAAATTGGACGGGACATGGAGGAGATGTGTCTGCCAGCACTTATCAAGTTTAATTTATTTTTCTCTCTTAACATTCCTATTTTTGTAAGGTGTAAAGTACGCATTTTTAAATATTAAAATATATATTATTTTTTCAACAGTTAAAAGATGAGTACATTCCTGATCCCAATATCCATCACCTTATTCTCATTCTGACATCTTTCTAATCATGTAATTGAGTATACCTCCATGGCGGTAATATAACAAGTCTACTTCAGTGTCGAATCTTATTTTTACTTGGAACGATCTTCCATCGTTGACCTAGTTTTAAAACAATTAAATATATTATCTTTTAAGAAACAATATTTGTAATACATGCCTGTACTGTAATGTTTTGTCCAGGTTTGCAATCACCAGGGAGTGAGATATTGTAAAGTTCTTTTCCAGTAAGTCCCAAACTTTCAGCAGTTTGGCCGTCAAGATACTGCAAAGGAATAATTCCCATGCCTACTAAATTAGAACGATGAATTCTTTCAAATGATTCTGCAATAACTGCTTTGATGCCCTATAAATTATTTTGAATATAATCTGTAAACTATTAAAATTATATATATTTTTACCAGTAGATAAGGTCCTTTTGCTGCCCAATCTCTGCTGGATCCAGAACCATAATCTTTACCAGCAAGCAAAATAAGTTGCACATTTTCAGACGCATATTTTTCAGCGCAATCGAACACATCCAACTAAAACAACAACTCATTACAACCCGAATATAATATCATAGTATATTATTCAACGAACACACAAGGAAGAATATTTTTTCTTGCTCCTGAATTTTGAGAAAAATAATCCTGGTGAGAATTGCCTGTCAAAACTGAATTGAATCTTCAACGAGTCTTAGAAAAGAACATTTTTTAAATTTATTAATAGCATTAATAGAATTTCTTTTTTTCAAAGATTCAGAAGCATGAAAGAATCTTGAAAGAATTCTTGTATGAACAGGGCATAATGTAGGCTATAATTCAAGAGGACGAAAGCGAGTGAATTATAGTCATTATGAACGAGTCAAATACAACATTTTATCTACGACTTTTTGAATAAAACATTTCACTCATTGAAATATTAACCAAACCTCACATGGTGTAATGACAGTAGACAGTGTTGAATAATGGACTCGTAATACAATAGTGTTGAATTATGAATTCATAATACAATAGTGTGTCTTAACTAAAGTTATCTGTATACTGAATAGATAAAATTATTTTTCTTACTTCTTCGTTGCTGGGGAAGTGCAACGTTATAGGTCCAGGTCTGTCCAAGAATTTATTTACTAAACGAATGTTAGCAAACGTTCCTCTAGCCATAATGGCATCATTACCACGGCGAGATCCGTAAGAATTAAATTCACGAGGGGTTAAATTTCTCTTAGCCAAATATCTGGCAGCTGGACTCTGGCGCCCAATCGAACCTGCGGGGCTAATGTGATCTGTTGTTACGGAATCGGGAAGATTTAGCAAAACGCGGGCGTTGACAATTGGTTTTTGTGTTGGTAAATCCTAGTAATAAAACCATTAATATCTACGTACATAATTAAACAATACGTTACTTCAAGGTAGATAGAATGTTCATTTTACTACTCACTTTAGTCATGCCTTCAAAGAATGGCGGATGTTTAATATAAGTGGAAGTAGTATCCCAAGGATACAATTTTCCAGCGGGAGCATGTAATTGTTGCCAGCTTTCAGATCCTGTCTCAATTTTAGCGTAAACCTAACAAAACATATTTTATAATTTGTACTACATAGTATAATAGTATATATTATGCAATGAGTAATGATAGCTATTAATACGCGAGTATGAAGTTTTTGAGACGAGTCATGGCGAGTGTCGTAATATTAATAGCCATTATACACGAGTTGCATACACTGTTTTTTCTCCCATGCCTTAATATAAAAAAACTATTTATTTGCATGAAATTTAAGCCTCATTCACATACGCATTTAGTTTGAAGGTTTACATTTAAGTTTAAGAAACATTGTATTCAGATAATAAATTAAAATAGCGTTAGTATAGTTGCATGAATTTAAACATTCTTAAACGTAAACATAAATGTCAATCTAAAACAAAATGCTTGTGTGAATCTTATCATAATAAATGTCTGTATCTAAATGAAAATTGATATTGAAATGAATCCATTTTGACACATATTACTTGAAAATCTGTATCGAAATGAGTGTTATTAAAGTATGACAGATATATTATAGCATGGGAGTAGAAAAATATTGTTTGGAATCATACTTCTTGGAACATAGCAGGGATGACATATTTCTGTTCGACAGTATGAATTTCGCTGCGGGTAGGCCAGATATCCCTCAAGAAAACAGGTGCGCCGCTAGCATTACGACCTAATGAAATTCAAAACATCAATTATTTTCTCAATAGCTATAAATAGAAACTTGCCTAAAGGTTCAGTTTCGAAATCGATGTTAACGGTACCAGCGATTGCGTAAGCAATAACAAGAAGTGGACTGGCCAAATAGTTAGCTCTGGTATTCGGGTGGATACGCCCTTCGAAGTTACGGTTACCGGAGAGAACGCCACAGCAAACTAAATCATTCTGAACACCATAAACAAGCCATTAATTTTCTATTCAACTATTAATCAACTGAGAAATCGAACCTGTTCTATGGCATTCACGATGTTGTCTTCCAAAGGACCACTGTTACCAATGCAGGTCATACAACCATAACCGACAATTTCGAAGCCCAATTTGTTTAGAGAGGGAATTACTCCAGATTCCTATATTCATTACATCCGGTCATTAATTATATTCATAACTTCGTGCATATATTTTAATGGCATATAGTGCTCAACTCTCTTATCACCGAACTAAAAGAAATTTAAACTTTTCCAAAATTTGCAAATTTAATTTCCCGGTTTTTTAATCAAACAGTTTTCAAATGCTATTTCTTAAATTTATTATTTTTTGTCATCCCGCAATTAATTAAAATTAAATTTAATTCCATTCATAGTTAATCAGAGATCCATTATACAATCAACAATCCAGTAATTTCAAAATGTGCTTAAATTAACGAATTTAAAAAATCTTTTTGTTCCATGATCAGTAAGCTGAGTACAATAATATATGCTTAAAGTTGTGAATCGCCCTGTATATTTACCTGTAAATAATAGGTAACAACGCCAGATCCAGGAGAAAGGGAAGTTTTGATATAAGGTGCAACAGATAAACCAGCTTCTACAGCTTTTTTAGCAAGCATACCTGCTCCTAACATTACACTAGGATTACCTAAAATTTGTCTCATTATTATACCTTATTAAAAAATATTTAATAATATTTACTTGTGTTTGTGCAACTGGTAATAGCAGCGATAACAACACTCCCATGGCTCAATGAATAGTCCTTTCCTTCAAAATTAAACTGAACAGTCGTATTTAATTTTGCAGGAGGAATATCAAAACCTTTAAAGCCGACCTGAAAAATATTAAATAAATCACATTTTTGAACGATTAAAGCTGTTTCACGGTAATATTTACTTTGTTTGTCAGGCAGGCAGCGAAATCAGCCTTCATGTCAGCGACAGAAACTCTGTCATTTGGCCGTTTTGGTCCGCTGACGGAGGAAACAACGGTCCCCAAGTCCAAAGTGACAGTTTCACTGAAAACAGGATCCTGTCCGGGTTGAGAATAATCTCTCATCTGTTTGGTGGCGCGCATGTAAGCCTCGATGACGGCGATTTTTTTGTCAGAGCGATTTGTCTGTCTAAGATACCCAAGAGAATTGTTGTCAACAGGGAAGAAACCAACAGTTGCGCCGTATTCAGGGCACATGTTACTGATGGTTGCTCGGTCAGAAATTGATAAAGCCGCTACACCGGGACCATAGAACTCAACGAACTTGCCCACCACGCCTAGCTGACGCAGATGCTGAAATACATTTAAAAATGCCAATAAATAATATTCAATATGCAGATAAACACGCGTAATTATTGTGGATAGGTATTTGTTATCTTTTATCTAGGATAAAATATTTTATAGTATAATAGAAGATAATACAATCATAATGTTCTAATTAAATAATAATAAGAGATAATTATTGTTTTGCTTCTGCTTATTGAAGATTATTGTATAATATTTATAAATCGTTTCTATTTATTTATGCTTATCATTTATGATTTTTAGGACTAGTAAATGTAAATATTTTTAATTATTATTTGAAAGTCACCTTGAGTAACATATTATGCAAATGTATACAATGTTTTACCTTAGTAATCGTGAGCACTAAATCAGTGGAAGTCACGTACTGATTTAATTCTCCTACGAGTTTATAACCCACAACTTTGGGTAAAAGCATGCTGATGGCTTGGCCTAACATAACAGCCTCGGCTTCGATACCGCCTACGCCCCAACCTAGAACCCCCAGGCCGTTTATCATTGTTGTGTGGCTGTCGGTTCCAACGACAGTATCAGGATAAAGTAATTCTCCGGTGGAGAAAACCACACGGGCCAGGTACTCCAAATTCACTTGGTGCACAATTCCACTGCCCGGCGGGACGATCAACATGTTGTCGAAAGCTCTTGCACCCCACTATAATATTTATATTAAAAGTGAATGGCTTCAACATCAGATATTTAAATTATAGAATTATTCATACACAAGCAGAGGAGGACTAGAACTCAAATTTTTACCGGGCTTTCATGTAATCGGACCCAATTGTACACGCTCTGACGTTAGAAAATAGCACCACAAGCAAAAAATTTTTTGGGTTCAAAACCGTGCGTCAAAAATTTGTGCAAAGTGTGATCTCTCGGCCTCGCAATCGGTCCAATACCTTCCTATGTTTGCATTTATGTCAAATCTAAAATTATAAATTAGCATTTTCCTGTGGACGAATCTTTTAATGTAAATATAAATTTTCTAGAACTTTTTGTGCATTTTCTTGTGTACGAATAATCTAGACTTTCTGGGGTTAAAGGCCACCCGGAATACCTTCAAGAAGGTGAACCGCTCTTTATTGCGTTCAAATTCCATGTCCTGATTTTTTTGCAAAGCATTTGTGGTTCTGGAAAAATCAACTTGGATTGAATGATCAATAACAAGATCGGCGGGGCAAATTGGGTTGATCTTCTCGGGATTTCCCCCGATCTTTTTGACTGCATCTCTCATCGCAGCAAAATCGACAACAGCGGGGACACCAGTGAAATCCTAGTTCAATCATTATTTAATTTTGATCGACGGGATGGTTTAATTAACAAACCTGTAAGATAACTCTCGCGGGCTTAAAAGCAACTTCGATCCCATCATCAGATTTCTGGTGGTGTTCCCAGGATAAAATCTTGTTCACATCGTTTTCTGTTACTTGGAAATTGTCACAATTGCGCACTGCAGACTCAAGTAAAACGCGAATTGAATACGGCAGGGTTTCTAAAATATAATACGCGTTATCTATGTAATTATTTACTAGTTAATAAGTACGTACCATATTTATTATCTAAAGATACCAAATCATAGTATTTATACGTAATCCCTTCAATATCTATGTTCCTCAGATATTTAGCAAATGGATTGAGCCCTAAAATAATATTTATTTGTAATGTTAAGCGAAATTATTGTTAGAAATAACAAGAGCCGATGTATTTACCTGCCATTTTCAAATCGCACTGCGCTTACTTTCCAAACTAGTTAATGGAGTACAAAGGTTATTCTGATAAACTGATGACTCGACAGTAATGATTTAAATATATTCTAAAGCAAAAAAAAGTATTCAATGCAATCCAACACCTATTACATAAATCATAAGTAGTTCGAACCGTTTGCCCTATGAATCACTATGAATAAATCATAATTTGGAAGCTAAAATACACTATGCTAAAAATGTATTAATTAATAATTAATTTTAATTTTTTTATTTTGCCCAACGGAGGGTATAGCGGTGACCGGAAAAGTTTATTAGTTAATAAACCTAATCTTTTTTTTTGACCGTGCCCTAAACCCTAAAATCAAACGTCAACGTCAACCAGTTTCCAATCAAAATTTTTCCGAGAAAGAAACCCAACCCACTTTTGACAACAAAATGTCAAAAACACATTTTGAATTAACAATAATCATTTTTGAGCTTTAGAAACTGTAGTTATTAAATAAATTAATTTGAAAATTATAAAAATAATTCAAAAATAATTTATTAACATAAGTATATTTTGGCAGTTATCTGAACGAATAAAATATTAGTTATAGAAATAAAACTGTTTTTATTTTCATTGAACTACATTTATTTACTAAAATGTTTTTTAAAGGAATTGAACTACATTTATTTACAAAAATTTGGTACAAAAGCGAGGAATTGTAACAAGTGAAACGGGAAATTTACTGTCCGATAGTTGGCAACACTGCTCATAGCGCACATGCGCAAAGAAAATGTTTATTGAATCATTCTTGACTTTGACATTTGGCCGGTGTGTGAAAAACAAATACTACTTGAAGTTTGTAAATATTCCAAATTGATATGTATTTATTAATATTAACAACAGTTCTAAGTTTCGTAAGCGCTTTAACTTCTTATATTTCAAAACCAGTAAGTTTTGGGTTCTAACCCTAAAAGCGTGCAGTGCGACGTCGCATTCGTATTATAGTTGATGGCAATCTTGTTATAGGTCTTATTATGGCTAAAAGGGCCAACTAAAAAAGAACGTGAATTAGTGAATACCATATCAGAACTTCGACAATCACAGGCAAACATCTCAATGATGGACAACTTTGCGCAACATGCCAAACTGCAAAGAAAAATCAACAGCATGGAAATGGAACTCAAAAGCTTATCCAGCGATAAAAATGCAAACAATTATGTTTTCCAGTTGGGAGTTACTTATGGTATAAAATTTCTTTTTGGTTTATTGTTATTATGTATCGTTATTTATTATCGGTATACTCCTGTTTACATATTTCCTGATTACATTGATTTATATCCCTTTAACGGTATTATATCATATCCTAATACGGAAATGGGATCTGTATCAGTTCATTTTTGGTTAATGGTTTCTAATACCGTTGCTAGACAAATTCTGAGATAAAAATATTTTTATTTATTGAAAAGTGCAAATGGAAATAAATTGAATTAAAAAAAGTACTTGTAAAAATATTCAATTTATTTGTGTATAATATTACAATATTGTTCAAAAATACTAACACAGGAAGAACTATTTTAAATAATATAAATACTTGTCGAGTCACAAAGGTTATTGTTATTTTTTAACCCTGATAACAAAAATGTTAATAAATTCAACACTGGTACACGTCCGTGTACATTTCAACATCTTTGGTTAATTATATATTTTATAAATACTTTAATTCAAACGAAAAAATTTAATTATATTCGGAAATATTTTTGTAAAATATTCAAAATTTAATTTCAATATTATATAATTACATAACAATATGTAAATATATTGGGCTGAATTCAGCACTCTTCTCTAAATTAAAGAAGCTTCTTCAAAAATAACAAATCACGCATTTTGTTATCTGTAAATAAGAAAAAGATAAAACTTCATTAGCTGGAAGAAGAGTACTGAATTCGGCCATTTTCCTTAATTAATTTAGCACAGTGGGATGGTAAATAAGCGTTACAGTACTAAAATTTGCGCATTTGACATCGTAATAAATGATTCGATTATTTGGCTACAACGATACTAATTTAATTTCTCTTTCTTTTGTTCATTCACGTTGTTATTGGAATGGTGAACTGTGCTAAACAATAACTGAAATCTACTGAAACTTACACATTTGTCTCTAACCCAATCATACAAGTTATATACTATTTCCGACGGCGTATCGTACTCATTCGGAACAATTCCATCGACGGAACTTTCGAAAAATGAGAACATTGGGAACCAAATTCTTGTTCGTGTCGAATCACGTTGCATTAAAGCTTGGTTGTTAGACAAGGTATGATAATACAAAAACAAACGACTAGTTATGTAAAACGCTACAAACACGTCTATAGAGTAGTGTTCGTGTGCGGCCAGTATGAAAAATATTCCGAACATGTTCATCAGCCAGGTTAACGTATGCAGGAAATATAAATGCCTTGGAGTATCTGAAAAAAACATTATTTCAAAATTATTACAAAATCATTGCTAGAGAGCTGTAATATACAATCGTATTGGTAAATTTTTCTGGCGTAGTGCTTAATAATTTCTTTAATGTCCCTTATTATGTACATCAAGTACATTTACTAATATATATTCAACCAGTATGCAAATTTTTAAAAAACTTGCGTGTAAAGCCGCATTCACAGCCCGAAATTTGGTGAAATTTGTGAAGTCTGTCATATGGCAATGTGTAATTGCGTTCACATCACTGAAATATGGTGTTGTAAATGTAAGTACTTGCCACAGACCAAATTTCGGGCTGTGAATGTGGCTTTATTGTAAGTAGTGAACCGTTTTGAAATTTTACACAGATTTTAAGGATGTTGTAAAGATATTTTATACAAATTTTAAATCAATTCTGGAAAAATCAGGCACGATTTTATATTACGGCTCTATCTAGCTATATATAAATCATGGAATGCTTACATTCTGTGATGAAAAAATTCATCATGGTTAGGGCTACAGTGTGTCCCGAAAACATGTAATCACCACAAGTTCTGACTCCTTGTATAGACATCCCAGCACCTCTCCATATCACATAAGCCTGAGATACTTTATAAGCTATTTCTTTGTACATATTTTTTGGTTCTGAACTAGTAATAATCCTTGGCTGGCATTGCAAATGTGCTCCCGGAACGCTTAATGAAGTTATCAACATCGTCACACATCTCAATAGAAAAACAGTTCCAGAAAGCGCAAAAAATCTTCTCAATAAAATAAATCTACAAGAGAGAATTTCAATAAGCGTATGAATAACATAGTGCATGGAGTAAAATATTACAGGAGAGGAATCAGCGTACGTCTTCGACACTAGAATATTTATAACTAGAAAATTCAGTGAACCTAGAATCATAAAATGAGCGAAACTTCATACCTAAGAAAACTCATTTACAAAAAAACATACAAAGATTCAGTGGATATAAAAAATTTATGTTCTGCTCGAGATTGCAGTGCCCCCTTGTGGCAGTCCTACAAGCTGCGTGCAGCGGCGTGTTCAATATGTCAGGGACAATTCTAGTTTAAAATGTCTACAACGAGTTTGTTTTTAAACAAAAATTATTTCACAATCGCTGGAAAAATTCCCTCTTTTTTCCAGATTTAAATACTCCTTTTCTTGTTCTGGATTTTCGGATGTTTTATTATTCTACGCAGGAAATTTCCAGGATTGGATAGGCACCACCCTTTAAAGATAAGAAAAACATTCTAAGTTTCGTAAAATAAGTGATAATATATGGTTATTTTTATTAACATATGATTTTAAACATTTATATATAATAAAATTTGTATTTCGCGCTCATATTCTAAATTCTAGGCCCTAGTTATCTTCCTCGCACCTGACAGTAGCATAGAAACGGACGATTTTATAGCATCGCTTCCTTGTAATATTTTACTCAATGCATACATAGGGCTATAGTCTGTTTTTAAACAAGGAGTAAAAACAAAAGTCAGATTTACACTTAAAAAACCAAAATATCACTAGAATTTTATTTTCCGTTTAAAGTCAAATTTCAAAGACTCAAATCACCTAAACTAAAATGATCTAATTAGAACGAATTTCAAATTTGTAGAATGAATCTTTAACATTGTTATTTTGACAGTAAGCATAAACAAAACACAACAATCTGATATTTAGATGTGTTGGGTGCAAACCAACCAATCATAAGCATAAAAATATCAATAGATTATTGTTTTTACTCTTCCTAGTTTAAAAACAGATTATACAAAGACAGTAGTACCTGTGTTTATGAAAAATAAGTACAATAATCCATATAGTAAACAAAAATGTGCCAGTTATTTCGCACATATCGAATGCCCATGGAATATGAGGAACATTATCCAAGAAAATGTCAGGCAGTGGAGGATACTTCTTCATATCAGGCACTCGATCGTGTACAATCACCATCACAAAAGCTGTGATCCACGTGACAGTAACAACGTAGCAAAAGCTCAGGAACGCTTTCCAAATCTCTGGCTGCAGTTTTTGAGCTCTGCCGTCTTCGGACATAGGGGGGGTCACTCTATCTAAGCGTTCGGAGTCGCAATATTCACTGTCATGTCTGTGGTAGTGCTGGTTTGAATATATACTTAGAGTAGGCAGCTCTATGAGCCCTAGTTGCAACATAGAGGAATGATTCTCACGTTGTAACGATTTCACGCACACATATAACAGCTTTCTGTCACGTAATGTCAGTTGGTTTATAGGTTCCATACGGAAATCCGAGTCCTGCAATGATAAGAGACATTTTCCGTCTACGTCGTTTTCGTCGCACAGTATTATTGTTGATATTGTTCGCAGTCCTTCACTTTCCAACCACACTTTTGTGTCATCCTTTGTCCATTCTACCACACACTTTTCACTCATCTTAACAACGAGGTGCTGTTATTATTACATAAATACAAACTAGATAATGATGCTGATATAAACATTGAGAAGTATTTATTTGTCTGAACTTTGATAAGGAAATAAACTACTTAACCTTCTATGACGTTGTGACAGTTATTTACCCCACATTTTTGAGAAAAGCCTGACTCACTGCGTCGCACTTCTTTGTGACACATTTTATAAATATTATTAAGATTTAGTCATCAAAAAGTTTTTATATTTACAATATACTTATATAGAATATAAAATAATTTTAGTTCATTTTTGATATGAAAATAAATATTGATTGTTGTACATTGTGAAAAGGGCTCCAAATGTCAATTGTTTGGACGGTGTTATTCAAAAGGAAATCAACCCAACAATATGCAAGAAATTCGTGCGTTTTTGTATAAATAAAATTATATTTTAATTATTAGTAAATTCTCACACTTATAGTAACATATGGGTTCAAAGTGGATCATATACTATTTTAGTAAATATTAATTTTGACGGTTGATTGGCCCGTATTTGCTGTCTCTCTAAAAGGCCACACTTCATCCGCCCTAGTGAAGATTTAAAAAAAAATCAAATCGAGCTAGTCTATAGTCTATTTTTAAACTAGGAAGAGTAAAAACAAAAATTTAGGCTTTGTGATTGGCTGGAACACAGCCGGTTTTACACCCAACACATTAAAATGTCAGATTGTTGTTTTGTTTATTTGTCAAAATGACATTTTTGAAAAATTATTCCACAAAGTGAGAATTTCGAGTACTGGTACTATTTAGATACTCTCTCTATATGCACCAAGAGACTTGGTTGTTTTCTGTATATTAACCAATCAATTTTTTAAAATCTGGTCCCGTAGAAAAAAGAATTTGTAGGTTGGAGTTGGTTGCCTTCTGCAGAACACCGTCCAATTTTTGAAGTCTGTTGATCTGATGACCTGTAAAACCTAAACTGTACTAATATTATTATTGTGATCAAATATGTCACGACAAACATCTAGATTTGATACAAAAAAAGTTGTAAGTAATGTATAATAAAATGGAATAAAGATAGTAACTAATTTACTTGTTAGAACTCCGAACTTGTCACATTGACGTATGGGGCCCTGGTTGCGCAAATGATAAAAGACTACGAAAACACTGACGACGTAAACAAACAACTAGAAAGATTAGGATACAACATGGGGATCCGCCTAATAGAAGATTTCTTAGCTAAAACAGGAACTGGGCGATGCCTCGATTTAAAAGACACCGCAGACAAGTTGCAGTCAGCCTTCAGAATGTACTTGGGCATCCAACCCAATATTGCAAACTGGAGCAGTGCTGGGGATGAATTTTCTTTGATTCTCGACACAAACCCATTAACTGAACTAGTCGAAATACCGGACGATCTTAAAAACTTGAAATATTGTTCAGTGTTATGTGGCGTTCTTAGAGGAGCATTAGAAATGGTGCAACTTGATGTACAATGCTGGATTGTACAGGATCAACTAAAAGGGGACACAAATACAGAAATTCGAGTGAAATTTATTCGTAGATTAGAGGATGCTATTCCCGCAGGCGAAGATTAAGGTTGCACAGTGCTGGTGTTAGTAGGTATCTCAATTTTGTCAAGCCGCATTTGCAAACCGAAATTTGATGGCGATTTAAGTAAAATAAACAACTGATTATTTCTGAAAAGCGTTTGAATATTTTTTTACAATCGTTCTTACGTTGCTATTTAATTTTTAGTTAGGATATGTTCAAAATTGTGGCACTAGTGTAACAAAAACTATTAAATTTGTGAAGTCTCATAGGGCAATGCGTACTTGCGTCCACATCACTGACATTTGGTGTTGGTAACGCAAGTACACATTGCCATATTCACAAATTTCGGGCTGTGCTACATTTTCTTTGCAATTTTTTTGTTTTTTTTATAAACTATGTCATGATGATGATCGACAATCACGATTTCATCCAATTGTTCAAGCATGGCAACTCATAATTTTAAAATTAGTCAATTTTTAAGTTACACGACTGTAG
Source organism: Agonum fuliginosum (assembly GCA_947534325.1). Classification (NCBI taxonomy): domain Eukaryota; kingdom Metazoa; phylum Arthropoda; class Insecta; order Coleoptera; family Carabidae; genus Agonum; species Agonum fuliginosum. Next base: position 30,620,557 of record OX384042.1, on the reverse strand, counting down.
AAAAATATTGTGTACACCTCGGCGGATAGAGCTTGATTGTTGCATGTGGTGAGTCGTCGATCTCAGCTTCGCCTCGACCGCGTGCAACAATGCTCTACCCGTACTTGACACACAAATAACTATTATCTTGATTGTGTTTCGACTCAAATTTCGAGCTGTCAATGCGGCTTAATTAAGTTAAGCTAATTACTGTAATTAATTTTTATTGAGGCGCAATTTTGAACTGTACAATATGTTCTATATATCGAGCTACAGCCAGCAGCATATTTTCACTTAAGTTTTTTCCGATTAGTTGTAAACTTAATGGCATTCCTTTGGAAGATAATTTAATAGGAATAGAAATAGCAGGAACACCTGTATATATCATACAATGTAATTAAATATAAACAATGAAATGAATGATTATTACCTGCCATGTTCGCCGGCTGCGTACAGAAATCCTGCTTGGCACATTGTTCCCTATTAGTTTTATTTACAAATTCGCTGTAAAGAGGTGCCGATGTTAAAGTGGTAGGCGTCAGCAAAAGCTGAACTTGATCCCAAGCTTGGTCGAAATCATTCGCGATCAGTCTTCGAACTTTGAGCGCTTGATTGAAATATCTCTCATAATTTTTATTGAGAAGAAAATAGTTTCCTGTTAATACCCTATTTCGCACAACTTCATTTAACCCTATGCTTCGTGAAGTGGCAAACAGTTCTTCTGTTGATGTATCTATTTTGGCTCTTAAACCAAATTCGATTCCATCGTACCGTGCCATGTTACTTGCTACTTCACACTGATTTAAAATTGAATAACAAACAATACTGTGCTCTGTGTGAGGCAAAGAAACTTGCATCACATTGGCTCCGTTATCTCGTAGTAATTGAGCAACTTCTTTCCAAGTTTCTAATACTTCATCATTTAAATGTTCACAGTGATATTCCTTAGGTATTCCTATTTTTATGTTTGTTACTTTCATGGTTGTAGGATTAGGTAAGCGTATTTGTTTAAATTCTGTGTTAATTGTGGTAGAATCTTTTGGATCGTGGCCGGCTACAGCATTCAAAATGTAACAACAATCGTCGACAGTTCTAGTTAAAATACCAGGCACATCCATTGAATTGACTAGAGGTATTAATCCATACCTGGATATTAAACCATAAGTTGGTTTTAAACCAACTAAACCGCAATATGACGCTGGATTTCTGGTTGAACCACCAGTATCGGAACCTATTGCACTTTTAGAGGAATTAAATATATTATTTAATTTAAATCAGGAACTCGAACCGCTGCTATTTTAGTGAACCTGGAACCCAACTTGAATTGTTGGAAAACATTTTTATAAACCCATAACCAAGCAGAGTTAGGCAAAGTACCGAAAAAATGTACTCCAGTACTCTTGAATACTTGAAAAACTTTTCTGTGATGAGTACAGAGTACATACAATACTCTACGAGGATTATAGTAAATATGAGTAATTTTATTAAAATAAAGTTTATCTGATGGCGTCATAATGACAATATTATTATGAGTCTCAATTTGAGGACCATAATAGCATTCATTATAGGCTAAGGACCATAATGAATCCATACCGAACCATATAATAGAACAGTGGAATCTGAACCGTTATTTTGTGCGGTTCGAGTCCCTGTTTAAAAATAATCTTACCCATAGCAACTTCCTGTGGCTACAGCAATTGCGCAACCGCCTGAGCTACCACCAGCGATATAAAAATCAGCATTGTCTTTATTAAACCCCCAAACATTTTTTGTTGGCCCAAAAATACCATCAACTGTGCCCGAACCCATAGCAAATTGATCGAGATTACATTTTCCCATTAATATTGCGCCGGCTTCCAGTAACCGCTCATAAACAGTTGCGTTATACGTTGGAACAAAATTTTGTAACATTTCTGAGGCGCATGTAGTCCGTATTTGATCTGTACAGAAGTTGTCTTTTATTGCTATTGGTATTCCATCTAGAATCGATTTATTAGAATTGTTTTTGTGTCGAATGTCAGATTCTTGGGCAAGTTGTCTAGCTTTATCAGCTGTTAACGTGATAAAGGCGTTTAGATGAGCTACTTTCTGGGCTCGAGCGATTGATCCATTTGCGAGTCCACTGGCTGTTAAAACGCAATCGTTTAAAAGTTTTGATGCCTAGAAACAAAATATTTTTAATTTCATAACAGCGTTTAGTAGCTTTAGTTAGCTTACTGTTTTTATGTTTGACATAAGTAACTTGTCCATTTTGCATTTGTATTTTATTTGTACGAATTAATTAAAAGCATTAATTTTATCAGCACCGGTTTGACATTTTATGTACAGGTTATGTTTTCTGCATGGTGATATGCGATATGGTAGTGGTGGTAGTACTGATGTTTTCCGTGTTTTCTAATCAGTGTTGCCACTACTATGTTTCAAAAATCTGTTCTGTTCTAAGCAGACGTTAATTTGCGTCACTAGATGGCAATAGTATGCCAATAAGAAACATCATCATTAACAAATATTTTATTTTTCGCATTTCCCTAGTAAATAAAACCTTAACAATTATGGCATAGATGAAGGATCCTGTAACCTTCATTTCATATTTTACATTTGTTTAAGTATCCTATCCACCATCGCGAAAAAAACTCATAATACAATAGTGTTGAATTATGAATTCATAATTCAATAGTGTGTTTTATGGAGGAGCCACCTACAATTCAATGGTCCTAGATAAAGTATAATAATAAGTCACACTGATTTTTTATTAAGCCTTTTGTGAAATGCCTGAAAAATCCTATAAAATATGAACACTTGTTACTTAAATAAATTTCAATGATTTATTGAGCTAATTAATAGAATATACTACATTTATAACAATAATATACATGAATATAAATCACAAATAAAATAATAAAAGTGTATTTTAAAGAATTATAAATTATTTTCATACTTAAAAAGTACCACCCCAATATTTACATTATAATAAATTATATTTTCACAATATCACAGAATAATATTGAAGCTATCAATAACATCACAATATTACATTATAAAGCACCGAGTATGGCTTATTAAAATATGGCTAATAATATTTTGAAGTAAGTAATTAGGTACATTGATTTACTACAGTTTTATTGGCATCAGTGTGTTTCTGAATACATTTCTTGTAATGCGTCCTCATGTTGCTGCTTTGGGAAAATGTCAATCCGCATTTTTGGCAGACGTATGGTTTGAGTCCTGTATGGTAGTTCATGTGAGTTTTCAGATGATGTTTCTTTGTAAAACTCTTAGGGCACAGGTTGCAAGCATATGGTTTCACTCCTGAAAAAAAATAAAGAAACATTTATGACACCTTATGCCTGTGGCACACCGGCCGAGGAGCATCGAGGACCATCGAGTAACTCCTCGATGAAACGATAGAACGCACCCCGTCCTCGACGAAAAATAGGGGCGCCGCTATTTTAATCGAGTTGTTCCTCGATGAAACGAATGTATCTCATTTCAGACGTATCTTTGGATTTGATTTCGCGCAAAACTTTGATGTATTTGTCACCGATTAAATAGAAATCCATCGCGGACGGGTGCGTTCTTTCGTTTCATCGAGGAGTTACTCGATGGTCCTCGATGCTCCTCGACCGGTGTGCCACAGGCATGAATCTCCATCCTCCACCATAACCGAAATAAGGAATATTAAGGATAAAAACATAAATTATGACTAATAGTGAAGAAAGTTTTTAAATAATTTCATTTATAAATTATTTAAGATCCATGACATAGATAGTACAAAGCGTGGTGTTTGATTTTATTTTATACTTTTAACTGCTACAAATATATTTTGTAGCATAGCAAGACAACTTTTTAATATAAAATAAATAAATAATTTGTTTTAAGGAACATGTTAGTGAAACAAACTGATTGAGTGCCACTGGAGGTACCACTGACGTCACCACTAAATACCAGACTTTAAAAAAGTCATATCTCACTTAATAAGTGGAATTTTTACATTGCGTTTTCACTAATCGTCATAGTTTTTTATGTAGTTTAGTAAATAAATACAGTGGAAGAGCCTGTACCTACATTTTCGTTAATAATTCAATTTTCTAGATAAGGCGGAAACTAGCAGTAATTTTAAGGAAAAAACTGAACTTTTCATGATTTTCGATTAGTAGTCAACCACCTTAACATTTGAGTAGCAGGTACAGATTATAATGATAGTTACCTGTATGGAGGCGAGCATGTAAGCTCATATTGCTTCGATCAGCAAAGCTTTTACCGCACTCTGGGCATTGATAAGGTCGTTCCCCGGTGTGGACCCTTTGGTGTTGTTTCAGAAGCATTTTCCTGGAAAAGCCTTTTCCGCACGTTGGACATACATGTGGTTTCACTCCTGGAATAAAACAAAATATATTTTAATTTAACATTTGTTATCATAAAATCGCAATTTAAATTATTCGCTTCATAAAAACGTTTTATTTGATTTTAATTTTACTACAGTTCTTTAATGCTACCAGATAAAGACAATTTTTTTATAACGTAAGTTGCAAATATCTTTTTCCTTATTCGTATTACAAATAAATATTATATTTATCCAAATTTATAGAAATTCTTGACAATTAATCTTTTCAATCTTCAAAAAATATCACTTCCGATATACCAAAATTTAATGAGCTCTTCCAATTTATATACAAATGTTAAATACCAAATATAAATTTTTTTGGTAATTCGTATTTGAGTTATCCGACTTAAACCCCAGCCTTGACCACATATACAGACATCATCGTAAAACTATCAAAAATGAATTGTAAGGACCCTAATTCGTGCTCATCCACTAAAAAATCGCTACCTGATTTTTAGCATGATTCCAATACCTTCCTTTACAGGTATGGCGGAAGGTAAAAATAGAACAAATAACACAACAGAAACAGTAATGATAGACTTCCATATATGACTATCTGCCTAGAGACATTTTTCTGTAATTTATTTCTAATCAATACTCCTAGGTATAAAAAGTAACTTATTACTGGACTCTATAATTAGTTACTATAAAATTAAATCATTGTTTACAAGTACATATTGTACAAAAACTTACTCAACATCAATTGATTTAAAGGTGTTATTAAAGGGAGCATTTAGCAATTAAGTACGGTTTATACAAGACGTACGTTATTTACGATAAATTTATGGAAATGTATACATTTATATTTCACTTACTTACGGAACTGCGAACGAATTATTTGTCGCCATCAATTAATTATAATTACTAATCATTTTCTTCATTTATATTTACATAACATAATAAAAACTTGTGAAATCCTTAAAGCCCTGTTAGCACGAGGATTCTTTGAAGATTCTACGGAGATTCAGAATCCTGGAAAAGAAGAAGTTTTTCTTTCTAGTGAAAATTATCTGTTAAATTGCGGTATCGCTAAATTGTATCTTCAATGAGTCTTGGAAAAGAAATTTATTGATTGTTTTAAAACAATGTATTTATTGTTTTTTAAGATTTAGAATCTTGAAACTTCTTCTTTTCCAGGATTCAGAATCTTGATAAAATCTTCAAAGAATCCTAGTGCGAACAGGGCTTTAAATTTATAATTTATTGATTGCTTCAAAACCATGTAATTGTCACTAGAAAGAAGAAAACTTATTCTTTTGCAGGATTCGGAATCTCTGTAGAATCTTCAAAGAAAATTGAAACACGACGTCTGCAATGGCAATGTTTTAACCCCATAATAGTCAATATCTTATTATACGTCATAATTTGGTTAAGCAAAGCCCGTCTAGTTTTTTTCCGAAATCATAGAATACTCTCGATTTTTTTTTCTATTCCACTCTTTTTCTACAACTACGGCTGCCTGAAACCAGCCCTCTTTTGACAAAGAGTTGTATAAAAATATGATTTTGAAAGCAGTAAATATACAAAAAAAATTAAAATTTGTGAGAATAAAAAAATATAAATAATTATTATTTAATAAATAAACATTTAAAAAATGTTACATATACTGCCGTAGATGTTATAATACCTATTTACTACAAATTTGAAAACCGTATCTCTCTAAGTGCAGTAGTTTTTCAAGATTACAAGATTTATTTCAACTCTTTGAACGCAATCTTACTAGAAATGCTTGTTTAAATATTTAATTATTTTGTCATAAGATGGTAGCACGTATCTCGTTTGGAAATTCTACAAATCTAAAATACGTAATTTCAGACTGATCTATTAAGTTTATAGAAAAATTAAAAGATCCCTAATTTTTTTGAGCCACGATGGTTAATTTTATTATTGCAAAAAATATCTATACGCCTTTTACCCAACCTGGGTATGAGACAACCTTGTAATATTTTATTGTGTGCGGTTATCAGTCATCGATTTACTCGTGGTTGTTAGTGGACAGTACATCACCAAGGAGATTTGAGTATTTAACTGGAATGACAATAATGTATTTAAATTAATTAGGTATTTATTATATAGTTCTTGGTTTATTCTGTACAATAAATTTGTATCATGAGATATAACCGTGTAAATTTTGCATAAAATAGGATTTTTTTTAATTTATAGGAATTTTTATATTCATGTACAATTTTTTAATCAAAATTGTAAAAAGGCACATCTGTAGATCCATTCTTTCTCTATTAAATCCTGGTTGAAATAAAATGTTAGCATTCTTGTACTGGCCACAAAACACTCGCTACGTTAGTACATTTTATGCTGGATTTTAGGTAGTAGACGGGCCTCTTAAGTACTATATGCCATTAAAATATATGCACGAAGTTTAAAATTAACTCTTCGACACCCTAAGCTATGTATTTGTTTTCACTCATAAATTTCCTGAGATAAACTCATCTAAATTCTGTTACGCTCACACCTACAACAATTTTTCAACCTTACGGGTGTTGTACCTTTCTTAAAGAATTACTAAGATATACGCTGTTATTACTAGGCTCAAAAATAGTATGTCTATGTGTTGAGATTGGTTCTTGTTTGATATAGCTGCAGCTGCGCTTAATTACAATCAATCTATTGAAGCAGGATTTTTATTAGTTGCTTTATCTGCTAGATAGTTGTATGCTAATTATTATTGCTGATGAGATTGTGATGTCAGATCTATCGTTAAAAATAACGGACAACGGATGAACCTTCTGAGATGCCTTTCGGCCTCCTTTTGGGTCTTAGTACAATTGATTCTCACAAAATTATTATTCACATAAGCGTTTAGTTTTTTTAATGTTTATGTTTAAATTCATATAACTAAATACGAGCATTCACACTTTTTTTGAGCTATGATGGTTAATTTTATATCTATACGCCTTTTACCCAACTTATTTTATTGTGTGTGGTTATCAGCTATCAATTTATTAATGATTGTTAGTGAGCAATACATCACAAAGGAGATTTTTGTGCATTTAACTGAAATGACAATGTATTTAAATTAATTATTTATTATATTTTGATAAATAATTAATTTATTGCGATTTTTTTATTTCAAATGAAAGATTATACTATTATTATCTACAATTTTTAGAATTTTATAAATTGTTCTGGCATAGTACTTTAAGAATTAAAGTATTATTTAAAATTTATTGTATTAAACTTTAGTATCTTGACTAAGGTACTTAATTAGATCCCAAGGGATTATTTTTCATATTTAATCCCGTTGTCAAGGAATTGAATTAATTATTAACCCCTTGTCAAGTAAATACGTGCTATTTGTTACAGAGTATCTATGGTAACAATATAAATATTTGACATAAAATTTACTGTCAAAACTGCAAAATATGCATTCTTTTAAACTATTTTGCAGTCGTTTGAGGATAGTGCAAAAATAGCGTAACCACAGGACTAATAGTATATTATATATTGAGGGACTAAAGTGCATGATTTAATCCTGAGGGTGAAGTTTATTTCACGAGCCGAAGGTGAGGGAAATAATCACCTGAGGGATTAAAGCTACTTTAGTCCTGTGGTATATACGCTATTTTTTGCACTTCATCCTCAAACGAATGCAAAATAGTTTAAAAGAATACACATTTTGTAATTTTGACAGTAAATTTTATGACAAATATTTATATTGTTACCATAGATACTATGTAACAAATAGCACGTATTTACTTGACAACGGGATTAATTAATTCAATTCCTTGACAACGGGATTAAATATGAAAAATAATCCCTTGGGATCAAATTTAGAACCTTAGTCTCTAAAAATAAAGACTAAAGAAGAGTTTTAGTCCCGGAAGTGCAAAAAGTATATTTAATCCCACAGGCCACAGGTGATTATTTCCCTCACCTTCGGGTCGTGTAATAAACTTCACCCTCAGGATTAAATCATGCACTTTAACATATAATATACTATATTAGTAGTTAAAAGTGTAGGGTACGGCGGGAGGTCTTGTGCTGGCCACATCAGATTTTTTTATTACGACGCAGCTGTGATACTTACCAGATATATAAGATTTATATTTATATTTCAATTCTACAGTTAAGGTGGTTGGCTTCTAGCCGATAAAATGGTGAAAAGTATGTTTAGTTTTCCCATTAAAATTGAAGTAAGAATTGAAATTTTCGAATTAACTAAGATATTTTTGAAAAGTTTAAGGATGCTTGCTCTTTGCTCTAATGCCAGTTTTTTTAAGTTTTTTCTTCAATTTTGTTATGTGCTTGGCTAAACACGTCCAATTTTGTGAACATTTCATGTGTATTTTAATACAATCCTACATAAAAATTCAAAAAAGTGGCATTAGAGCAAAAAGAGGGCAACTTCAAGCTTTTCAAAAACGTCTTATTTGTTTAAAAAATCTTATTTTTTAAACCAATTTAATGGGGAAAACTGCATGTTGTTTTTCGCTATTTTGACGGCTGGTGTTAATCCATTTTAAATTTAATTTTCTGGAATACAAAATTCAAAAAGTGTTGACTTTATTTATTCAGATATATAATTTAAATCTTTGTTTATTAAAGTAATACAGAGCGTTCAGCAAAACCTATAATTTGACTGCGCAACCGCCTTAAATATATAAATTAGCCACATAAATAGAACAAACTGAACTAGACCAATTTTTGAGTCTACAAATAGATTTCTATAAAGGATGTCTACGGAAAGTTATTGCAGCCGTATATAAAACGAAAAGGTATTAAATTTAATGTCTGATTAGCACACAATGACCTAATTATCATAGTTTATATGTGGCCACATTTGCAGCAAAAATTACACATTGTTAACCGATACAAGTACCGTTAGTATGTGTTATCGTTTCAAGAATGTTTATTAGAATACTTTATCCATACTTATTAGTTGGAAATTGCTATACTTGTCGTAAAATGTTACAATTCCATTATAACCTGCACGCATTATTATTTATTTATAAGTCGTTTATTTTTCGCACTGAATTTTATCGCAGATTATAAAAAATACATTCAATATGATTACTTTTCGTTTGGTAATTATTATTTTATAGTAGCAATGTCTATAAATATATAGGAACAATTTATGGGTGTATATAGCATTGGACGCACTGATCATGAATCAAAAAGAATTTTGTTGAAATTCGTTAAATTAACAGTAGTTAGTTTGCAAAACAATATCATTTTGGGTACCACTGGTTGTCATTTAAATACAAAAAAAGTTAAACAATAGTTATGCAGTATTTATTAGCGTAATTATATTAATGTAATAATAAACAGGAAAAAATGTAATTTGTACGTACTTACAGAATGTCTCATTTGCTTGGACCCATTTTTAAGGAGGTTGGTGACCGTATATTAAAATGATGATGAGAGGCTGAAATTTATACAGTGCCTTCATTTCACTATTGAGATTCTAAAAGTTTTTTTAAAAATTTTCGTCTATCCGGTTTTTGAGTAATTAAATATTGAAATTACGCTCGTTTTACATGGACTCTTATGACAATTCACTAAATTTTTGTTTAAACTATATGATAAAATGATGAAAAATTCATAGAACTTGTATTAATATTTCCTATAAACCTTTAAAAATAAGTTCTTGAAGATTTTGTGTACTTTTTCTAAACCATTTGCAAGTTATTTAAAAAAAATATAAGCATGTCAAGCATTTTTGATTAGGGAATTAGTAATTATTGTAAAAATAAATATCACAGCAACTGAATAAATTGCAATGACATCAGCCAATGTACGTTGAGGCGTTGAGCGAATTTTGTTTTACATTATCAAAAATATTTTTATTTTCATATCCTCCCTTTAAGGCTAATGTCTGGGTACGCCACTGCAGGCGTCCCCAACCTCCTTAAGAGAAGTACAGGCAACCCGAATATGAACTAATGAAACATTACCTTAATATAATAGTATTAGAATCTTTTACGTATGTACCTGTTGTGATGATTATGTTGATTATGTTATGATGATTATGATTATATCTAAATATTTTTTGTAATATGATAATGGCCTGCGGTAACAGTCATTTTGACTGATTTGCAGACCTAAAATGTACTAAATAAATAAATAAAATAAATAAAAATTTGCGAATTTCAACAAAATTCTTTATGCCCAGTGCACAATGAGGAAATTTGACAAGTTTCCTGAAAAAAGTTTCCAGAAAATGGAGATTTTCTTTGAAAAACTATAAATATGTTTATGATCACATGTCACATTTGACGATTTGACAAATAAGAAGTTAGTTGCACTTCACAATGTTTTCTGAAAACGTCTCATTTTTATAGGCGCCGTTAAAACTTTGAAGTTTCCGAAAACTTTTTTCAGGAAACATGTCAAAAAGTTTCTCCGTGTGCACTAGGCATTACATTCATGATCAGTGCGTCCAATTCTATACACATTTACATTTTTTTACACAGGTTGGGTTACACCCTGTATTTTAATGACCTATTATTCATTATGAAACAAATAGTTTTTATGAATTCTTCGTAATTTTTATAATCATGTACAATTATTTTATTAAAATTTTAAAAAGGCACAACTGTTAATTGATCCTTTAAGTATATAATCCTTGTTGATTCTTCTACTGGCCACAAAACACTCGCTACGTTAGTACATTTTATGCTGGATTTTAGGAGGCAGACGGGCCTCTTAAAAAACTATACAAGTAGTTATTTTTGAATTATAGATCTTCTATGTAATGTGATATTATTATAATTTTACGCAAATAGTAGGAAGTAATAAATTTTCATGCCGTCTAGCTAATTGTTAGAAAAATAAAGTTTTACAATTCGCAGCAGGAAATGATGTATGATCGTTGTTGTATTAACTCGATGGCTTTGACCTTGACATTAGATGAATTTAACGTTTGATAAACCAGTTTTGCTTTTAAACTAATGTGGTTTTAAAGATTGAATATTCAAGCAACATGATCTAGATCAGAAAAAATGATACATTGGGCGAATAGTAATTTAGGCTTTTTATAACATTTACCAGCTTTCTTTCATTAATTCAATTGGAGGATTTTTCCATATGCGACATATTTAATTAGAAAAACTTAAGAAAATATAAAGAAAGTGTTTGATATATTGCTTTTCTATTTGTAATTTTTTACCCCAAGGACGGGATTTTTCTGAAGTAAAGTTTCTAAAAGAAGTGTGACAACTTGGGGAATGGTAATGTTCATATTATACAGCAGAAGATTCATAAGTAATAAAATACCTGCATCAAAAGATTCATTCACAGTGGACGGGTGAGTTAAATACGCGCATTTGGCCTTTATCAGTTTTCGCTTATCACATTGGAAATGCGCATAAAACAACATTGGAAAAGCGCATAAATTGTAGTTGCATAAGCGCAGAAGTGCACATTTGAAAAGCACAATGGTTTTAGGGATTGTACGACAGTTTTTCTACAATATTTTTTGAATTTTTTAAAGCTAGAAAATATTCTTGCTTGCCTAAGATTTTTCTGAACTTAGCCCCATGCATCATACTCGAAGACGATCTGGACTAACTTGTTATGGTCAAAAATCTCATTTTCGAAAAATGCGCTTATTTAATGTTACGATCTGTGCTTATTCAATGTTTTGATCGGCGCTTATTCAATATAAATTTACTGATTATATTACTGCGCTTTTCCAACGTCTTAATGATTAAATTTGCGCTTTTACAACTCTCCGGTGTGGACACCCTAGCAAAACGTCCCTGGCAAAATGTCCCCAGTAAAACATCCCCAAACACGAATATCTCCACGCAAAAGGTTCCCTCGCAATTGGTCTGCGGCAAATGTCCCCACGGAAAAGGTCCCTATGCAGTTTGACCCCAGAAAAACGGCCCCAACAAAATTATCCCGATTCAAAACGTCCCTATGCAATTCATTTCAATTGTGTATGAATTTCCTGTGTGTGAATATTCTAGATTTAGATTTCCTGGCGTTGAATGGACATAGTAACAATTAACAAACCTGTATGAATTCTAAGGTGCATATTGTAGGCCACCCTCTGGTTGAACCGTTTCGGACAATGCGGACAGCCGTATTCTTTGCGGTCTCGATGAATTTTTAAATGGCTGCTGAGGTAACCTCGATCGTTGAATACTTTTCCACATTCTGGGCACCGTGCTGCAAATTCTTTTGTTCCCTCGTGGACAGATCTACACAAATACGAACAGAATTAATAATTACATATAGGTACACGGTTTCCCAAAAGTCCCGGGACGGAGTTATAAGTTTTGAACGAGTGAAAATTTGTGGAGCACTAAAGCGTTTGAGTCCGAAAAAGGTCGACAATTTGAACATTTGTTATAAAAATCGTAATAAACGTGCAAAAAACATTAAGATTAATTAAAATTAAATTGTTGAAAGAATTAAGATATCGGGTTTTGGTTTATGGGGATGTGTTTCTTTTTTCATTACTTTTAAAATAAGGTGAAACTCGACAGGGGTTGCTATTTAAAAATGTTGTTAAAAACTCCACGTTGCATGGAAGTTCTAAACTATCTAAGAGTGTAGTTTTTATGACTCTTTAGTGATCCCCAAATTTTCAATTTTTTTTCTCAGCTCGTTCAAAACTTATAGCTGTGGCCAGTACAAGAATGGTAAAATTTTATTTCAACAAAGATTTAATAGAGAAATAATGGATCTACAGATGTGATTTACAATTGTACATGATTATAAAAATTCCGAAAAATTCCAAAAAAATTCCAATTTATGCAAACTTTACCCGGTTATACTTCATGACAAAAATGAATTTTTAAACTTTTGAAAAGGCACATTCATTCTTTCTCTATTAAATGTTTATAAAAACGTTATCCTGAAGCCAATAATAACTGAGAAAAAAAAATTAAAACCGAGAGTATTCTAGAAAGTACAAATTAATAACAAATCATTATTCGTTTTCGAGATACAGTTACATAATTTTTAAAATACTGTGTAATCTTTTTAGTTCTTGTATTTGTGTAAGAAGTAGCTAAATTAATTAAATAACAAGCTGAAGAGTGAAGACAAAACATCTAAACGGTATTAAACAGTTTTTACATCTTGTTTTTCAACTTAATAGCTTCTCTGACCACATAACCATACCATTATCTTAGTTTTTCTCTGATTTCGTCACGTTCCATTTAATATTCAAGTCTCTATTTCTGTTTTTCTTTTCCGCTGCTCATTGAAAGTAAAGACATTATTCGATTCGCCAATTGTAATTTAGAATCGCAAGTATCTGAAGTTACAAGTGAATGAAATAAATTTGGACGACAGACAAGGATAAATTGCTTGTCATTTCTTTATCTTCACTCAAGCAGAAACCAGAAACAATGTTTTTCTGTCACCGGAAGTTTGATCGGTCTACGAAGAACCGGGTTTGGTTTGGTGTGTGGTCAATGGTAAAATTTCATCTGTACTTATTTGACCAAAACCATTATGGCAAAGAATAAATAAATATTTATTTATACTACGGTAATCTTCAAACAGTCTGGAATTTATTAAAAACATCACCCACTTCACAAAATAAAATCCCCAGAACATTTCAAGAATGTGAACATCCCTCTGTTGCTTGTTATATTTGCCTATTAAGGGTCCCGTCTCCGTAACAAAATATTGCGTGTTTAGAGGTGTAGCAGTTTCTGCTTTAGTCATTGCATATTCAAAATAAAAGGAAAAACAGGTACTAGATGTTTGTGAAACAATTAGACTAGGTTTATGCCCAGTTAAGCCCCATTCACATAAGCATTTATATTTAAGCTTTACATTTATGTTTACGTTTAAGAAAGTTTGAATACATCCAACTAAATACGAGCATTCACAGTGCTTAAAAGTGGAACGTGTGAATGGTCGTATTTAGTTACATGAATTTTAACTTTCTTAAACGTAAACATAAATGTAAACCTTAAAACTAAATGCTTATGTGAATGAGACTTCAGAATTCTGAAAAAATCTTTGGAATCCATGTAAAAATTAATGGAAAAGTGTGTTTAAGTAATTTTTTTCAACTTCGTGTACATTTTATGCATTAACATAGGACAATCGCGGTTTTGCTACGTGGAGTCGATACCCTTAACATTCTATTATCCCAGCGATTGCAAATGTCTACTCTTAGTAATGTTAATAATTTGGTAATAATATCCCAATTATGTATCCCATGTGATTCTCTGAGATATCTGTATTGAGTATGTAATTTTTGATTGTACTCAGGATGTGGCTAGGATAGACTTACGTAATATTCCTTAAAGCACAAGAATAAGACATTTTTTTTAAACATCCCATGGACGATTTGCATATTGATTTGTAATATTTTAATGTTTTTTCAGCTGTCAGCTTTAGATATTTGGTTTTGGAATGGAAAAAATTGTACAAATAGATAATTTTATGCCACATTCTCCCATTTTAATAATAATGTCAGTTTATGGAAAAATTATTTTGAGCGCATTATAAAAGTATAACGGAACCTCAAAAATTGTAGTTCCCATGTTATACTCGTAAGCCAGCAGATTACAGTCGAAAATAAATTTTAAAAATTGATTCGTCACATTTAACATAACAACGATCTTTATTAGAAATTGTGGAAAAAATTCTATAACTTTATATTCATAAATATTGTAATCTTCTCATTGTATGTTGACATCTCCAGTAAGTATCATCATTTTACGGCACTTGTGTGGCCGTCAAGAATGTGCATTAATAATAAATATGTTTTTTCTCCCCGGAGGCTAAATACGTGGTTACAAGCTCTGGTCATCGAATTATGATTCGTTCCGGTCGATAAGCTATTATTACGAAGTTCAAGCTTCAGGTATTTTTTGTGAGGATGAAATTTGGAGTGATCTACATAGTAGAGCCGAAACCGATAGGATTAATAATTTGTACCTAATAAAGAATCCGTTAGATTCCTGACAAGAGTGTACAGTTGGTTTTGATATTTCATTTCTGTTCTTTGAACAATGCAAATTCAATTTCGTTGTATGGATAGGAGAGCAATTTTTATTTGCCTATAAGGAAGTATTCTAATCATGAACCATTTCTATGTTGAGATTAACGAATATATCAATTTTATGCTGCAATTCCGTTGATACAGATTTATTAAACTGTAAACATTAAACAAAATCGCAATGAATTCTATATTCGGGGGTAATATAACAAGTGCTATGATTATCATCGGTGATAGCATGAGTTAGTCGATGAAAATTGACCGAGTGCGCAGCACTAGTTCAATTTTCTGAAGACATAACGAATGCTATCACCTATGATTAATCATAGCCCGAGTTATATTTGGGGAGAATATATAATGAATGAGTCCAAAATGTTTGGTTATATTTTTTCAATAGCTGTCAAAAACGTTTTAAATTCTATTTACCTTTCTCAATTTCGTTTTCACTGGCATTTCCCCACCGAATATAATCAGGTCCATTCATATTATTTTTGACAAACAGCAACATTTAAATATGAAACTGACAGTAGGAAATTAATTGACAGAAACAGTTGACATGTAACAGCGGTGATAAAAATATCATCGATTTGATAGCCTCTTACTGCCCTATTTTAGCCAATCAAATTAGTCAAATATGTGTCACGTGACACATGAATTATATATTCATATGAACATTTTTGTACATGTCAACAAACATGTGATTTTGTTCAATATTTAAAGATTTACAAATTTGTAAAACTTATAGATTTGCACAGAATTGCAGTATAAACTTCTATAATTTTGAGGAGTAATCTGTAAATCTAAGTTTTTAAACTGGTTCACTTTTCATTTTTAATTCCCCGACCTATGTATTTTGATGAATCTTCACTCAAAAACATAATTTATAAAAAGTCTGTCCATAATCACGATAACTTGAGAACGCGTTTCACAAAAAAGTTTGCGTTTTAAGTTCGTTAATGATCTTTATTTAAGCGGCTCGTCTACGTTTTCACCGAATTCCTAGAATACTCTCGATTTTACTTTTTTTCCACTGTTTTCCCCACTACTAGAGCTGCCTGAAACCAGCCCGAAACTCGTACTTTGCCGCATCCTAGCAATGCAGTTATTTTGAAGTTGAAAAATACTGTAAAAGTGTTTTCGTTGCGAGTAAACTGTCAGATTATTATTGGCTTCAGGATAATGTTTTTATAAACATTTAATAGAGAAAGAATGCATCTATGTGTCTTTTTAAAATTTTAAAAATTAATTTCTATCATAAGATAGAACCGTGTAAATTTTTTTAAATTTTAAATATTTTCCATTCCACTCTTTTCCCCACTACTAGAGCTGCCTGAAACCAGCTCGAAACTCGTACTTTGACGCATCCTAGCTATGCAATGTCATTTTGAAGTTGAAAAATACTGTAAAAGTGTTTTCGTTGCGAGTAAACTGTCAGATTATTATTGACTTCAGGATAATGTTTTTATAAACATTTAATAGAGAATAAATGGATCTACAGATTTAAAAATCAATTTCTATCATGAGATATAGGTAACCGTGTAAAATTTTTTGAATTTTTCGGAATTTTTATATTCATGTACCTACAATTTTTTAATCATAATTTTAAAAAGGCACATCTGTAGATCCATTCTTTCTGTATTAAATCCTTGTTAAAATATAATTTTACCATTCTTGTACTGGCCACAAAACACTCGCTACGTTAGTACATTTTATGCTGTATTTTAGGTAATAGATGGGCCTCTTAACCAGTGGTACCAATTTTATAAACTGAATTATTAAAATACTATCGCGTGTGGTATCAAATTAAAGCTCCCGGAAAAATAATTTTAGTAGAAGAATAAACATTTATCATTGTAATATGAAATTCTGAATCATGAAAGGTTAATTTATAACAATTATATTCAATAGTAATATATCAAGGGATCATTATTTTGCTGCTAAAATTTATTTCAAAAGATTGTTGCTTGGTAACATTTCGAGACAAATGACATGATCAAAATCCCGAGCTGAAGGCGAGGGATTTTATCATTTAATTTGTCGAGGAATGTTACCTATAAGCAACAATCTTAAGAAATAATTTTACCTGCAAAATAATGAGACCCGAGATATATTTTGTTAGACTATTTCCCAAATAAACAGACATAAAATATGAACTAATAAATTTACGTTGGACTGTCCTAATATTTTTATTATTAAATGTTTTCTAAAGCAAAATTTTACACTGCTGCAGACCGATTAGAATAATTATTCGTGGTTTTTCGTGTTTTTAAATAAAGACTAATTTTTTGTGCCGAAACGGTTGCTTATTTTGACATTTAATTTTTTTACTAACCTTTGAGTGTCAAAATTTTAAATTTTAGTTTCTTTCGTTTCACAAGTTCATTAATAATTGGTTCCAAATTAAGGTTTTTGACGTAACTGTATTTCTTGGCGTTATATTTGATATATTTTTATTTCATCGTAAGAAGTTGTCGCAAAAAGGTTCATTTGACACTTTTAATTTCAATTAAAAACAATACAAAATCAATAAAATTGTCTTACATGGCCATGTAACGGGTAAATTGTCACTTGAACAATCCCTAAATTGAAGCAAATGATTGGTTTAATTAATATGTGGGAAATAGTCATAGATATGATTTAGTTTTCCATGAAGCAGGTGTCTTGTAAGCTCATAGCCTCTGATCTGATTATAAAATACCATCGCATCCGCATTGGGTACGAGTTATGTGGCTGTGTGGCTAGTACCACTTCTGACTGGTACTGGTCTGGTAGTGATTATTACTGACTGCGATATTTGAACGTAGTTTCTTATTAAATTCCAGCTAGGGCGGACAGCACGGCGCTGTGAGGCTGTAGATTATTTTCACACATACACCGAGTAACTAATATGCATTGATTGAAAATGAGGCTTGAAACTGTAGCAGGAAATTAGAATAATTTAGAATTGAATTATCTCAATGGAAGCGTATTGTTCATACGTTATTAAATATTCTTATGATTGAATTGACCTACCAGTCTAGTAGGTAGTTGTAAAATTTATGTAATTTGAATTTAGTTTAATAATTTTTTAACTCCTGCCAAAGGAAAAGATTCCAGTCTAAAGACTGTTTTACATTCCACTTTTTTCGGCTAGAAACATTGACATACTAGATTTTAAAATGCAAAATATGATAAATGTAAAACATGATTTTTAAATCGTTTTGTTATTTACCACGTTTTCAATTCATATTTATAATTAATAACAACGTCGAAATTTATAATTTGGTGTTGGTAACATTGACCGATCAAGTTGACCGATCAGTTTGAAATTAGTACAAATCTTGGATGTGATTCTAGATAAAAAAGTCTAGTTCTAGTTTCTAGCCGAAAAAGTATAATGTTCTTCCTCTGTTACAACCACTAGCCGGTGCTCGATAGCTTTGTGATTGCTAAAGCACTTGGCACTTGACTATTTCAGTGTTTTAATAGTTATTTATGTATCAAGGGCATCATGATGATGTTTTGATGTTTATGCCCAAGGGCCTCTGGCCCGAGGGTCTGTAAATCGCCCGAGGGCTATAAACATCAATGATGCCCGCGGTGCATACAATATTTTATGTCTTACTATTTTATATAAAATATTGCGCGCGTGACATTTCGCTTTGACGTTTCGAATTTAGTTAATATTATTGGTATCCTAGTAACAGACAGAAAATATATTAATTTCAGAAGAAAAACATTAGTGTTGTCTCAATATTACCATGGCAATTTCTTAATGCCCTAGGGTATAATGTAGTATATAACATACCTCGTATCCATGACATAATTAAACAATTACATACTAGGAAGACATAAATATATTTAAACAAATAATATGTCAAATTGAAATTAAACGGATGTTATATTTGGCTTGTTTATTTTTGTCGTTGTTAAATCTTATATTCTAGTAGCAAAATCTCTTAAAAGGGCAAACCATATTACTGGTTTTTGTTTTAATAAAAATATGTTATTTTGAACCAAAAGGTATTTTTAAAAATTTGGAATGGCAACATAATTAAGCTGAAAATAAAAGATCTTCTACGATGGCATTTTATTTATATTAAGTATAATAATAAATAATAAATGTTTCAAATATCCTATATCCATTAAGAAATTTATAAACTACTTCAATCAATTTGTATTTCCTCTGCCGCGGAATCCAAATAATCTTACGTATGTATCATTTCATCTGCCAGTCAATTACTTTTTATCCGTAAATAATGACACTTCATCTTACGTTGACAAATTGTGGTCTTGAATCATTATTACATGCGGCATTTCATTCTTTGTTTGATATTTTCCGATGTTAGGGATTAAGGAAACCGTTAGGTGATATAGTAATCTAGACGCGGATGATAGCTGCCGGAATTCGAACCCGGAACAGTTAGTCTGTACAGCACAATTAATGCGGGTAGGTATTTATACCTTGCATGTTTGCTGACATTTGTTATTAATTACTCCGTGAAAAACCATTTAATCATTTTCATTTTTCAGCGAGAACATTTATAATTAAATAATAAATTATAATAAAATTAGGCTTTTTATAAAAACCTAGACATGTAGGCATCTACATAATGTCACATCATTTTATTTCACTCAAGAAGTGTATTGGATTCTTTATTTTGTTCAGTTCTACGTTTTTCCGAGTTCCTAGAATACTCTCGATTTTACTTATTTTTCTATTCCACTCTTTTCCCCGCTACTACTAAAAAAATGTTTTTGTTGCGAGTAAACTAATTTTATAAAGTTTATTATTGACTTTCAGGTAATGTTTTTATAAACATTTAATAGAGAAATAATGGATCTACAGGGTGAGTCAGCTAAGTGTTCCCTATTTCATTTGTTTGTAAAGTCTCAAGTTTTTGTGTAAAGTCCGCCAAATTTTTGCTGTAAATACAGTAAGTTTTATCATTATTGCTCTATTGCTTCCTAATTGGTGACTGAAATAATGATTAATTAATTAATGATTAGTCAAAAGACTATTTGTAGGATTTTAAAGGACCTTAAGTGGCATCCTTATAAGATTCAAATTCTGCAGGCAATATCTGAAGAGGATAAAGCAAACCGATTGGAATTTGCAGAAGACGAAATTGAACGAATGAATGAAAACCCTGGTCATCTGAATAACATCATGTTTTCTGATGAGGCACATTTTCATCTTGATGGTGGATTTAATAGACACAATCATCGGTATTGGTCAGATGAAAATCCCCACTGGATTGCTGAACAATCCTTGCACTCTCCTAGAACGACTGTTTGGGCTGCAATTGGAGATTTTGGATTAATTGGTCCAATTTTCACATTGAAGTGAACCACTCGTGAAGTTTTTGTCTGATCGATTTGAAATTTCGGCAGTAAAAATTCCTTTAGATAGTTCATGTTTTGCAAAAATTTCGTCACTTTCTGATAAAAATTGCCTAAGTTATAAAAAATCCAAATAGGGAATAGTTAGCTGACTCACCCTGTACATACAAAATTAATTTTTATCGGGAGATTTACTCGTGTAAAGTTTGCATAAATTGAACATTTGTATGAATTTTTCGAAATATCTATAATCATGTACAATTTCTTTATTAAAATTTTAAAAAAGTACAACTGTTAATTGATCCTTTAAGTATAGAATCCTTGTTGAAATTTAATTTTACCATTCTTGTATTGGCCACAAAACACTCGCTACGTTAGTACATTTTATGCTGGATTTTAGGAGGTAAACGGGCCTCTTAAGCTTAAAATATGTTCTTGAATTTATATTTATACTATAAATTTCACAACAAGAACCTAAATCTATTTAGGACTTAAAAAAACTTGTATCATATTCGGCGCACGCACAAATTACAAAAATCAATTTATTTGAAAATATATTTCATAGTATTTTATTTAATTTAAAAAAACTGCGCTTTTAAATACATATCTTCCGTATTTAATCTCCTGGTGGCAGGTGGCGTCCAAATTGTACGTACCTGTTCAAGTCCTGCAAAGACAGTAAACAAAATGTCGATTTATACAGTGTTTCGCGTGTGATTTCTCTATGAATTTGTACTCAAAATATGTGTTATGTGATAGTAAAACACGACAATATTGTGTTACAGTGTGTGTGGACTGCCGTGAAGAAGATTTGAACCCAGGACTTGGAGGTAGCAGCTGAGATGCCAGAAACCAGCGGTGAGTTGAAAATTTTATTTATTGCAATGAAGCCATGTCGAAACGGGTGCATGTCACTGCGTCAAATTTCCGTAATGTCAAATACCCGCTGTGTCCTATTGCCGCAATGTCAAATTGCCACTGTGCCAAAACGCATCCCCACCACTTACATACTTGTAATAACGTATGTTATTACAAATTGCAAATTTATTTGCAATTTGACTCAGCGGCAATCCAACACAACAGCAATATTTAGATATACTGGCAATCGGGCATAGCGACAATTGGATATAACAGGAGCATTTTGACATACACTAACAAAGCTAATAAAACTGTACTAGAGCCCCACAAACTCGGTTTTGGTATTTACTACACTAACAAAGCTACCAAAACCGTACTAGAGCCCCACAAACTCGGTTTTGGTATTTACTACACTAACAAAGCTACCAAAACCGTACTAGAGCCCCACAAACTCGGTTTTGGTATTTACTACACTAACAAAGCTACCAAAACCGTACTAGAGCCCCACAAACTCGGTTTTGGTATTTACTACACTAACAAAGCTACCAAAACCGTACTAGAGCCCCACAAACTCGGTTTTGGTCGCTATGGCCGATTGCCAGTATGTTTAAATATTGCTGTTGTGTTGGATTGCCGCTGAGTCAAATTGCCTCTGTGTCGAAATAAATTTGCAGTAGTCTCTCGACATACGTTATTACAAGTATGTAAGTGGTGGGGATGCGTTTTGGCACAGTGGCAATTTGGCATTGCGGCAATTGGACACAGCGGGTATGTGATATTACGGCAATTTGGCGCAGTGGCGTGTTCCCGTCGAAACAACGTTGTTGTCATAACAGAAAATTTAGAATTTCTCTTCAATGAAAAGTAGAATTTCAGGTTTCTGGTATAAATCGTACAATTTATGAAACCATTTAATAATATCTAGTGACTTTGATATCTTCATTGCATTTTTTCTAGGTTATTTTTTGTCTGCGTCTTTTGTATATTTGTGACTTTGTGAGCTCGTCTGAGCGAATTGTTCTCCACGAAATTGGTTTGCAAACTTTTTATAGGTACAGCGTTTTTGCAAATTACGTGAGAATGTATTAGATTTTTTTCTGAAACGTTGTTAGCCGACAATCCAAAAAGAGGATTATTTACTAATATTGACTTTTTCAATTAGTTTTTCTACTATAACGATTTTCTTTTATACTGTGAATAATTTAATATGCCTTAACTCTTTGGGGTAAACAGGTTCAAAATTTGAACCACTAATTTTTCGAATTACTCGGTACATTGGTGTGTAAAATGTACCATCAATTTATAGAATTTTTACCGGATAAGTCCGTAGGTTTATACCACCAGCGCACGCATAAGTTTGTAGTATATTCTATGAAACATAGGGGTTAATTTCAGTTATATTATATTGCTCTTGACTATGTATTAGCGTTTATTTTCCGCTGTGCAACAGAAAATACTTCTGTACCTCTAAGGGTGTAATTTTATTCATTTTACCGTACCTCAAAGAGTTAAGTAGTTAATCCATGGGTGGTCAGAACCCAAAATATGACTCAAATTAATATACAGCATTCATTACAAGTCGTAGAATTTGGATAAAAATTAAAATTCATAGGTAACCGTTGAAATAACGAAGATAATTGACTTTAAAGTTGACACTGAAACGCGCTAAAATGCATTGCGTATATGGAGGTTAGCAGTAGATTTACTACACGATTAGAAAATATTATATCATAATTAATTCTTAAACGTACACATAAAAAGCTGATGTGAATGAGGCATCAAATTCATTTTACTATGAGTATGCATAATGCTTGAAACTGGAAAGTGTGTATTAAGGGTCTTTTATCACAGTAAAAAATCTGACGTGGCCGTTACAATACCTCTCGCCTTGACATTGAAGTATTATTATTTAACCTCGTATTTAACCAAATATTAAGCTTTAATTAAGTAATAAATTATATATTTCACAAATCTAATCAGCTCTTAGTTTAATATATAATTTTATTTTATAAACACCATATTTACATAATACTATGTCCAATTAATATCTATACTATATCCAACATTTCAAAATTCTACACCACACTCTACACATGCCCTACGCCACAGAGAAACCTCCTTGCAACCTCCTTGCCACAGACATCTGTTTATCTGTCACATTGACAATTTTATTTTTGTTTTAAATTCTATTTCTATTTCGGAATTCACAAATCGTGGTAGGTAAAATTATGTATTTAAAAAAATTATATTTCTTTATTGGTTAAAGATATAGAAACAAGTAAGATTAAATATTGTACAATGTAATTTCTTCTTTCATGTGTGGTATGTCAAATTGTAACAATCGCATTATTTTATACAATTTTTGCAAAAAATGTTATAGTGCTACAAGAAAAGTACCATTTCCGGTGGGTGGATTTTTACCAAAATCTTTTCAGCTCTTCATTAACATATATAAATGTATAATGCAAAATATTAGAATTTTATGTTCAGTAGAATTTGAGATAATGAACCGGGACGAAAGGCTATAGTAGGCGTACATACAGACTTTCATACACACACACACACACACACACACACACACACAGACATCATCGTGAAAATAGTCAAAATAGATTCTAAAGGTGCTAAAACGTGCTAATTGACAAAAATCTCGACAACGAATTTTTTCACGATCCCTATACCTCTCTAGGCGAGAGGTAAAAAGTATTTAACAAATTACTCCCAACCTATTAATCCTATAAATCTAAAAAACATACCGTATAAAGACAAAGGCAGTAAAAAACTAGCTACGTTGTCGAATTGTATTTATTATTATTATTATTAAACAATTAAATAATAATAAATCTGATAAAAACTCTTCGTAACTATGATTGCATTGTAAATTTAAATGTTTTAAACTGCTATTATTAACTCCATAGCAACAACTTTAAATAAATGTTTATTCAGAAGTGAATTAAAACTTTTTAAATCACTCAACACATTTTTAAATCACTCTGAAGTCATTATTTCGTCAAAAATGCATAAAAACAATGACAATTTGCCACTGACGACTACTTTGATTTTCTTTTTTGTTATGTCAAAATACATGTATATTCATATATTTGAAATAATTTCGTCAAAATTGAATAAAATATTGTATAAACCACGTGAGATACCAATGTTTATTCACTCGAAGAAATTATCCCACTCGCCCTTCGGGCTCGGGGGCTAAACTTTCTTCTCTTGAATAAACATTCATGTATCTCACTTGGTGTAGAAATATCTAGTATAACATTATTATATAAAATTTTCAAATAGTAGTCGAGTAATTTGTTAAATAAATTTAAAAATTGCATGCGCGATAGACAATCAAATTGAGTATTTTCTAAACAAGAATGGAGCGAAACATAGCAATTAGATAAATAGAGACAACATGTGCTCATAAAACATAGGCTGTCACCGTGGGTACCTGAAATAACGGGGATTTGTGATCTAGCAGCGCTGAGCGATAAAACCCTCTTAAGTTAGATAACTTTCCTAAACGTAAACATATTATAAACCTTAAAACTAAATGCTTGTGAATGGTATTTGACTGATATCTTTTCAATTTAACAAAATAATAATTAAATTATATAGTACTATATCAACATCAAGTATAGAATGCAATGATTTATGAAATCTTAGTCTGTCAGTAAAGACATGAAACATGATTCTTTTCACACATGTCATTTAAGACGTCAAACTAACATGAAAAATACAACCTTTTGACTTGGACATCACGACATCAATAGGTGTTTATGATTATCTTCTTGAAATTAAATAACACTCAACCTCATGCGGCTTCAGATTATAAACATGACAATCATAAGATGAATTTAATTGAATTCTTGT
This sequence comes from Agonum fuliginosum, assembly GCA_947534325.1. Lineage (NCBI taxonomy): Eukaryota > Metazoa > Arthropoda > Insecta > Coleoptera > Carabidae > Agonum > Agonum fuliginosum. Next base: position 30,595,211 of record OX384042.1, on the reverse strand, counting down.
TGGAAATGTGAGAAAATAATTAACTCTGAAATCGTAATTTACTTTTTACCAGATATTTAAAATTTTATTAGTCGTGAAACTGAAGGGTTTGGGTCTTGCGTATCTGCTGAAGATTGAATGTCCGGTCTGTCAGTCCTAAGTGGCCGGATTAGGCTTCCTCAAGTCAAATAATCATAAATGACGTTTTATATTTTCATAACTGTCAAAAATTTGCTTGTTTTCGGGTTATCAGCAGTTATGATTTTTATTTTTATTATTTTTTGCATAGGTAAGCATACAACAAGCTGGAATGTTCACATTCTTGGAATGTTTTGAGGATTTATTTTGTTAAGAGGCCCGTCTACCACTTAAAATTCAGTACAAAACGTAGGTAGGTACCGTAGGTACTAACGTAGCGAGTGTTTTGTGGTCAGTACAAGAGTGGTAAAATTGTATTTGAACAAGGATTACATATTTTTAGGTTACTTAAATTAAATTATTATAAAAATTCCGAAAAATTTATACAAATTTCCAATTTATGCAAACTTTACAAGGTTATATCTCGTGATAGAAATTTATTTTTAAAACTTTTTAACATCTGTAGATTATTCTTTCTCTATTAAATGTTTATAAAAACATTATCTTGAAGTCAATAATAAACTAACAGTTTACTCGCAACGAAAACACGTTTACATTATTTTTCAACTTCAAAATGATATTGCATTGCTAGGATGAGGCAAAGTACGAGTTTCAGGCTAGTTTCGGATAGCCGAAGTCCTGGGGAAGGGAATAGAAACAAATTTAAATCGAGAGTATTCTAGGGATCTTATGAATTTATTTTACAGAATAAACCAAAAATGACATTGCATTGCTAGGATGCGGTAAAGTACGAGTTTCGCGCTGGTTTTAGGCAACCGTAGTAGCGGGGAAAAGAGTGAAATAAAAAAAGTAAAAAGAGTGTTGTAGGAATTCAGAAAAAAACGTAGACGGCTTAAATAAGTAAAATAAAAAAAATATCTACCTGTGGTATTTGTAGTTCCTAAGCTGACTGAACTGCTTCCCACAGTCCTCGCACTTATAGGGTTTCTGTTTCTGATCAGAGATGTCGCCATCATCTTTCCCGTCTTCGTCACTTCGTCTGGCGCTTTCCTCCCCGCTCTTGCCTTCTCCACAACTCGAGTTCGACTCCGTGCCTGAGAAAGCGGAGTCAGACAACCTCTGTGACGTCACAGGTTGGAAGTCGCTCACTTCAGTCACTAGGCTCGGGTCGTACTGCTTCTTAGGGGGGAGACTGATCCTGTCGGACTTGCGGACACTTGGGGGGAAAGTATTCGGGGGGGATGTGTTCAGGGGGGATGTGTTCAGGTTTAGGGCTGCGATGGCGGGCTTTTCGACAGGGGGTGTGGTGTAGGGAAGTCTTTTTAGGTTGTTGTTTGTGTCGTTGTTGGGGTCGTCTTGGTTTTCGAGTAGGTTTTCTTTTGAGCTGTCTGGGTAGCCTCCATTTTGGACCTGTAACAAATTTTTATTATTGTGGATGGTTCATCCAGGAATAAGGCTGTTTCTACCTACTATGTAAATGACAATTTACAGGCATTTGTGGTAACAAAGTTACAGTTAACTGAGGAGACCTGTTAAGGCACTTGTGCCAAAAAGAGTGAAAAAGGGACCTTATGCTAGATTACAAACTGAGCTACTGTTCATATTTTATATAATATAGATAGTTAAAAAATGACTCTAGAGTGCTAAGAAATTATATTTTTGAAATACTTAATGGTACTTTAGTAATAAATTAGTAAAAATAGTCAATTTGGCCGATTTTTTACTATTTTTTATGAAATTCATAAAAAATAAAACTTTGTACGCGGAACGCTAGCAATTAATTTTTACTGGGCTAGACTTTGCAACTCTCCCGTAAAGATTAATTTACTACGCTTGCCACGTAAATAGCTATAATGAAGTTGGCGTAAGGTGATCCTCTACCCATGGCAGAAAACAGTCAAAACATTGATTCCGCACGCTATTCTATACCTACTATAGCCTTTATTGTTTTGTTAAACATAAAAATAACTCATAATTTATGTTTGAGGGGAAAAATAATTTTGCCACCCATATTTGTAAAAAAACTGCAATATTTGTAAGAGGGTTTTCGCGCGCCACTGTACAGCTTTTATTTATAAGTGAATTAACTTCAAATTTTAATATGTTGTCAACAGAGCTTGGATCTACGAAATAACCAATCAAATTTGTTAAATTCGTTTTAAAATAGAAGATATTTGTGTTCAAATAATAACAAAAATTGTCAAAATTCAAATTAACATATTTCGATTTTAAAGCAATATTTAAAAATTCTGCATCGACCATTTTGTAGATTGTACTTTTGAAATAACCAAGTGAAAACTAAATTTTTATTTTAAATTCGCTAATGTAATCATAGGAAGACGGCGATCTTCAAGCCGGTTTCATTAAAATCTAAAACTTTGTTCACATTTTTTCTTTGGCAGCCTACTTCCAACCGTTTCTAATTTTAGAAGCAAAAAATGGAACTTGTCTGATTAAAAGTTGATGCTATACAAATAAATTCATCTAGTGGGTTTTTTATAACCCGAATTTGCATTTTAAATTTAAGTGGCCCCATCAAAACAAGTCTAGTGATTTAATTTTAGATAGAAATAGTTCTATGTAATTTGCCGGCATTGAAAAACAAATAAAAGGCAAATAAAATCACACTATCTAATAATAGCATATTAAAATTTAATTACTCTCATGTGGAGTGTCTTAAAGGCCTTGTAATCACACTAACATTTTTGATCACCTGCAGGTGGTTTTAGTAAGAAATTGATTTAAATGAAGTTAGGTACCCACACAGCTTTTCCATAGTCGTACGCTCCATGACGTAATAATATTTTACAGTTAACATTACTTAAGAGGCCCGTCTACTTCCTAAAATCCAGCACAAAACGTACTAACGTAGCGAGTGCCTTGTGGCCAGTACAAGAATGCTAAAATTGTATATAACAAGGATTATATACCTACTTAAAGGATCAATTAACAGTTGTGCTGTTTTAAAATTTAAAAAAAAATAGTACATGATTATAAAAATTCTAATTTATGAAAACTTTATACGGTTATATCTCAGGATAGAAATTTATTTTTAAAATTTTAAAAAGGCACGTTTGCAGATCCATTCTTTCTCTATTAAATGTTTATAAAAACATTATCCTGAAGTCAATAATCAACTAACAGTTTACTTGCAACGAAAACACTTATACAGTATTTTTCAACTTCAAAATGACATAGCATTGCTAGAATGCGGTAAAGTACGAGTTTCGGGCAGGTGCAGTAGTGGGAGGGACGAAAAAGTAAAATCGAGAGCATTCTAGGAATTCTGAAAAAACGTAGACGGGCCGCTTAAATTAATAATGAATCGATGATGCTTCTTGACGGAAACTGTGTATACATCTGTTCATCTGTCACATTGACATTTTCATTTTTGTTTTTATTTTTTTTCCTATATTATAATTTACAAATCGTGGTAGGTAAAATTACACATTTTTGAAAAATAATTTTCATTTATTGGTAAGAGATATAGAAAAGTTGTTAAATAAATATTGTAAGAGGTAATTTGTTCTTTCAAATGTCGCATGACAAATTGTAACTATCGGAGTATTTCCTATATTTTTTGCAAAAAATGTTAAAATGCTTCAAGAAAATGCCATTTCCGGTTGGCAGATATTTACCAAAATCTAATCAGCTCTTCATTAACATATATAAATGTATAATGCAAATTGTTAGAATTTTATGTTCAGTAGAATTTGAGATAATAAATCAGAACGAAAGACTATAGTAGGCGCACATACAGACTTCCATACATACACACAGACACACACACACACACACAGACATCGTGAAAATAGTCAAAATAGGTTCTAATGGTGCTAAAACGTGCTTATTGATAAAAATCTCGACATCGAATTTTTTCACGATCCCTATACCTCTCTAGGCGAGAGGTAAAAATTACAAAATCTTCTTCAAGAAAAGAAGTTAATAAATGAATCTTGTATTATAAATATCGAGACAGTTTCTTTCGTAGCGTTCGAAACAAATATCATGTGTCGTTTTATTAGACAACCTTCATGCATCCAAACTACATCTAAATTTCTACCGAGAAGCTCTGTCCGAACTTTTCGGCCACGTCAGTTCTTTATCTCCAAACATCAATCTAAATATCCGTTAGGCATTGATAGCCATCTTAATGGAAGAACGCTCATCTTGCAACTGTAAGATTAGAGAATAATTGAAGCATTGTATTAGGAAATTGTTTTTAAAATGAATACCCATAGGTTATCCGGTTTCGTATCATACTAAGAAGTTAATTAAATGTTTACTGCTTCTATCTATTGTTTCAATTTGTTTTAAATATGCAGTTTAATGTCTACATTAAAATTTTATTAGAATAGAAAGTAATTTTGGACCTTTTTCTTTACGGATGCATTATTTTATTGTTTATTTGCTCAAAGTTGCAAAATTTGTAATTAACTTCAAGTTGTATAGATTTCTTTTAAAATTAAACTCAAAGCTATTTTATGTCTCAAGCGTATTCAAAAAAGGATTCTTTGAAGATTATTTCGTGCATCCTGTTCTGAATCTATCAATGAATATTATAGACCGGGAGCTTATGACAGGTGATGGTCTCCGATTTCATACAGCATGCCTTTTGGAGGATAGCATATTGACCCTATGACAACAAAGAAAAACGGGTACTAAACCTTTTGCATTTCCACTTGCACAAAACTTTTCCGAAAATTTCATCCTTGGACAACGAGGACTGCATGCCAATTTGGTTATAGGTGTTTTACGACACAAATATTAATTCTTTTCATCGGCATGCTGTATGAAAACGCGGAAAATCATATTTTTTATTACAAGATCACGTGCCCGTTTGAGCCCTTTGGAATCCTGCGAATAGCATGCCTATAATTTTTAAGACTAAATAATGTGTTTAAGTTTCTTTTGATAAAAGGACATGCAGTATCAAATCAGAGAAAAACACAACATTTTTGTGCAAGTGGAAAAATGCAATTTTCCATATGACCGGAAAGCGTGCAAGGGTTTAATAACCGCTTTTCTTTGTTGTCATAGGGTCAATATTTTATCCTCCAAAAGGCATGCTGTATGAAATCGGAGACCATCAACTGTCATGGTGTAGTGTTGTTTTGTACAGTGCTTATTCGTACGCCTAGCATAATCGTGCTGATTCGTACGCTCAAACCCTTTTACCTGTATTTTTCCAAGAACTCTTAATCCGTCGCAGCGGGGGGTTTCCAGGTCAGTGCTAATTCGTACAACGTTAATATCGCACACAAATACTTGATGATTGGTAAACTGCGGCGAAATTAATAAATAATGAAATAGTTTTATGTCAATACGTATATGTGTTGAAAGAGTTTCTGCTTATTAAAATTAGATTTTATTTGGATTATTTACATTGATATAGACGAAGAATGCACAGTTTTTTAAAAATATGCTAAAAAAAGTTCGTTTTTGCTATTAGTTGTTCTTCACAAATATATATAAATATTCAACTATTCAATTATTATAATAACGTAGCCGTAGCATTATCAAGTATTTGTGTGCGATATTAACGTTGTACGAATTAGCACTGACCTGGAAACCCCCCGCTGCGACGGATTAAGAGTTCTTGGAAAAATACAGGTAAAAGGGTTTGAGCGTACGAATCAGCACGATTATGCTAGGCGTACGAATAAGCACTGTACAAAACAACACGTAGCCAACTGTCATGAGGTCTCGGTTCATAAACACATTACCTTGGTCAATAATAAACTGACAGTTTACTCGGAACGAGACGTGATTTTGAGCCCGAGCGTCAGTCGAGGGCTAAAAACACGTCAAGAGCCATAAAAGCAAGTTACGCCCGTGGTACATACCCAACTTGATGCACGGTTCAATATTTTCTAATAAATTAGTTAATTTAATTAATTGTTCAAATTACCAAAAATTTCGAAATTCATTGACTGTTGCTAAGATACCAAAAAAAATCCAACAATAAACAAAAATCTTAATGTCAAAGTTGTCATTATTGAAATAAACATTTACAAGACAATTTATGTTAAATGTAAGTAAAAATGATGTTATTTAAATAAAAAATGGTACAACTAATTATAGAAAATTGTTATTTGTAGGATTATTAGTAGTTTATATGAGGCAAATTAAAAATCTAAATTGTTTGCATTGATTTGACGTTTTTTTATAGCGCACTGCGCTATAAAGTGGTTCGTGGGCTATAAAGTGACGTTTACGTCAAAGAAACTCGTCTATAAGTGTCAAATTATGATATGACCGTGTATAAACACTTTTACAGTATTTTCAATTTCAAAATGACATTGCACTGCTGTGTAACAAGTTCTAGTCATCACAATTAAGTAGGTGCGACGTCAGTCATTAGTTTAACAGGTCAGAGTTACCAAATAAATATAAATAAATATGTTTGTATTGCTAATACTAGTTTTGCTGACTAAGGACTTGTACATGAGTATAAATAAGATAGAGATAGGGTAGTAGATAGTTCCAATTCAGTTGCGTTCCGATTCCAGTATGTGACAGCATAGAGATAAGTGGTTAACGTAAGATGTTATTATTATTGTTATTATATTATTATTATTATTCATTAAATATACTTTTATACTTTTGTAACCTTTGAGTATTAATTGATACTAGTTTCCCAGTCTTGACAAGGACCCACAACTTATTATTTGTACACCCAATTTGGGAGGTACATAATTGGTGGCAACGGTGCAATCTGTTGTCAGCCCAATTTGGGTGGTAAATATTGGTGGCAGCGGTGGGATCTGTTGTCAGCCCAATTTGGGTGGTACAGCTAGGAGGCGGCAAAGTACGAGTTTCGGGCAGCTATAGTAGTGGGGAAGGAAGAGGAATAAAAAACAAACTTACTGGTGCAGCTAGATGCGACCTAAGACAATCATTCCTTGGATCTCCCGTGACCGGAATAATCCGGGGACACCAAGGACTTGGAAACACGCGGTTATAAAGTCCTTTCCGGGCCTTGAACGCACTGTATTGCACCCGAGAAATCGGCATTAAATTCGGCAGCTTTTTAGTGGTTTTCTTTTTCGGGGGCATGTTGGCACCATTGCTTGACAGGTCAAGCTGTTCACTTGTTTTATTTATTAGCGGCATTGCACTTAATTTATTAATTTCTTGAATCGGTCGACTACCGTTCAGCAAATTGGGGTTGCGTTCGTCTTGTAAAATAATCGGGGAAAATTGTAACCGTTTGTCCATTTTAAAGTCATACACTTTATTGTCATTGTTGGGGTACATGGTCTTAAAGCATTCTGGCCCGCACTCATTCACTGGTTTGTATTCACAGTAGTCGTTTCTCGGTGAGTAGTTAAACTTGTTGTAGTATTTGTTGCTGTAGTTCTGTGGCATGTCGTTTGGTTTGTGACAGGCGGGTAAAGGTAACTCTTCTATTTTGAGTTTTAAGAGGTTGGCGGCACTTAGAAACTCCGGAAGGATGTTTGAATGGAGTAGCACTCTTCCGGTATAGACGTAGTCTAAAATGTACGCCATTGTTGACGCGGTGACGTCAGGTAGGACCAGGACGCTCGTTTCGCTTTGGTCTGCCAGGAGTAGTTCCTGAAAAGTTACAAAAAAATTATTATTAGTTCTGAAAAATATTAATAGTTGTTTTTATATAGCCAAACAATTATTTTTATTTAACTACCCTCAACGTTTCGGCCCTACCAGGGCCATCCTCAGGAGCTACAATATTTTATAAATTTTAGAACGGAAACTAATTAACATGAACAGCAAAATAATAATTAATAATTATAAAACAACTTACGGTGGCGTCAAAGAATCGTTTAAGACATGTTTAAATAGATACATTAAAATAATAAATAAGAAATAAATATTTATAAACAATATAAAACACATTTTTATTTTACCATTATTGTATAGACCATAAAACATTCGCTACGTTAGTACATTTTATACTGGATTTTAGGATATAGACGGACCTCTTAAAGTACAAGAATAAGAAATTTTTAAACATCCCATGGACAAGTTGGTATAGCCTGTTTTTAAACTGAGGTGTGAAAACAAATATTAGAACCTTTTACAATACAAAATATTATTTTGCTATGTATAGACAAAGAATAGAATAAGGAACATATAGGTATAGCTTATCTGAGTTAGCGCAGTTACGCCACTATTTAGCTTTTTGTAAAATACAATTTTAATCCAGGTGAGTGCAAATCTAATGAAATAGCAAGAAGCAAAAATAAGATAATAACAGTGTTAGCTAATATTTAGTGCGCTAAGGTACAGAAACCAGCAATTTAATTTTTTCCTTGTTTACTAACAATAGTTAAACGCTAGCTTGAAGCATGCGTTTACGTCTTTTTAACTAAATATCTCTTTAAACCGTAAAAGCGTGATTTTCGCGCAACTTTGCATAACATGTGTGACATAAAAACCCGTCTCATTCATCCAACCGTAACTCGTAGTCTCTTAGAAGAACGTAACTAGCTCGGTTCTTATTCACTGATCCGTGAATTACGAAAATTTTTAGCGTATTTTTCGTGTGGGAAAAACGCTAACAATGGCACTGTATCACGGCGGATATACAGTTATGATTGCTTATGGTTTGTACAGCACAATACAGTAAAAAACTCACAAATTGGGTAGCAGTTGTTTTTGTTTGCTATCAACGCTAATTATATGAACAGATTGTAAAATTAGGTTCTTTATAAAAAGCCTACGCATGAAGGCATATTATAAAACATAATGTCACATTATTTTATTTCACTCAAGAAGGGTATTAGGTTCTTTATTTTGTTCCTTACTGAGTTTGTGGGACTAACGAAGGATATTGGATTGTTTATTTAGTTCAGATACATCAGACTTTGTACTAAGTACCTAGTATTTAAGACTCAAGAAAAGTATTGGGTAAAGCCTCATTTCCACCGACTGTTTTAGTGTTTAATGCATAATGATTTGTGTGTAAGGCGTAATGCATAATGATTATTTATTAGAGTAGCCATTTCCACCTATTTTGTTTAAGGACTAATTCGACAGAGATGACATTTGTTGTCGAATTTTGTAATTTAATCATTACCGGCATTTTTGCGACATTAAGGAATGGAAGAACTGTTAATTTCGTAAGTAAGGTAATCATTTCCATATTTAGAATCAGACAGAAATTGACCACTCAAAACAAATAATGAATATGACACATGTCAATCATTATGCTTGTGCATTACGCTTTATTTGAGGTTTGCAAAGTTTTGTTCTTATGCGTTGCTCTTAGTATTTATGCATTAAATATAGTTCTTAAGAGTGTCGTTTACCTAAATGACCAAAACATGCTTCGCACAAGTTTGTGATTTATTTAACAACAAACCACGTAATAATTAAAAAATCGCTTCTACCAGACCATTTTTTCATGTCTGATTTATCGAAGACTATGCATTAATGAAACAAAATGTGTTTATTTAAACAAGATACTTGGTTTTCCAATAATTACCAATTACAATTACAGTCGGTGGAAATAAGGCTTAAGAGGTAAGAAAACCAAAGTCGCGAGATGTCACGCCTGTAAAACAAAACGGTTATTATATAAGTGTAATTGACGATAAGTACTAACAGCGATTGTGTGATTTAATTTGAAAATAATATGTGCCGAGACGAAGGCTTCATTAGGATTTATGGTCTGTAACAAAGTGTACTTGTTTCTGTGTTGGTATATAAAACATCAAGGCAAATATAAATTTCGTACTATTTATAATGAATAATTGTTAAGAATGTGTTAGATTTATGGTGCGGAACAAAATAACTATATGGCATTTATGGAAACTGCCATAATAATACTTATTCATGTATTTTGTATCAAGGGCATTATGGAGAAGTTTATGCCTTCCGAAGTGAATGGTCAAATATAAAAATCAAGTAATGCCCAATTTCAAATTGGTATACAATATTAATCAAGCGGACAGAAAATCATGAATTTTTTGGCAGAAACTGCTTCGGTACCTTGAAATAGTGTCGTCCAGCTCGGTTTTTCTCTTGGCTCAGTTGCTTTCAGGCGAGTAATAAGTTGGCGAACTTTGATTCAGCTCTGTATAGAACATAGTGTTTGCAATCTTCCACTGGGTATAAAGATAAACTACTATTACTTACGTTAAAAATAAACGTCCTTAAGAGGCCCGTCTACCTCCTAAAATCCAGCATAAAATGTACTAACGTTGCGAGTGTTTTGTGACCAGTACAAGAATGCTAAAATTTTATTCCAACAAGGATTATATACTTAAAGGATGAATAATTATTTACAGTTGTACCTTTAAAATTGTACATCATTATAAAAATTCCAATGCATGCAAACTTTAGACGGTTATATCTCATGATATAAATTTATTTTTAAAATTTTTTCTCTGTTAAATAAAAAGATTACCTTGAAGTCAATAATAAACTGACAGTTTACTCGCAACGAAAACACTTTTACAGTAGTTTTCAACTTCAAAATGACATTGCATAGCTCGGATGCGGTAAAGTACGAGTTTCGGGCCGGAGCAGTAGTGGGGAAAGGAGTGGAATAGAAGAAAAAGTAAAATCGGAAGTATTCTAGGAATTCGGGAAAACGGACGAGGTTTATGAACATATGGCAGGACGCATGTCAATAAATAGATAATAATAAAATATGTTTTCATGGTGATTCGACAGGGCAAAGCAAATCGTAATGAGATTTTGTTAAAGAAGAATGATAAAATGATTTGCAGCAATATTAGCCATAAATCGCAAGTCTCATAAATAAATATTGCAATAGACTAATGAACAATAAAATAATCTATTACTCTTGAAATTCGCTTTGGTCTTCATTACGGCGTTCAAAGCATCTTTCGAAGCCGCCAATAGATTTATAGCTAGTAAATAAGCCATTGAAATAAGACTTACGTCGCGTTAAGCGTCGTCCGTTAAAAATCCCGGTGTCAACTTTCGCAAACCGCGGAAAGAAACAAGGCGGAATGTTGAATGTTGCATTGTCGATGTCAACGGAACTCTGAGATATTTACTGCGACATTCGACAGTACAACAAGAATGTGTGAATGTAAATTTACTGGGAGATGTGGCATGGTTTATTTTGTTTGGTGTGTTTTCTAAACCAAACGGCCTGTTCGACAGGAAGAATGAATGGCGAGGCCGTTGAAGTTTCAATCTTTTACTTTATAAAATATTTCAGACGACCCATTGCAATTTTTGTTTATTAGAAATTTCTCGTCTTGGATTTTCAAGATAAGACGAGAAATCAAATGAAATAGTTCTCGTGAAATCGAGAATTCTCGAAACTTTGAAAAAGATTTGATATTATTTTCTTCTAAAATGCAAACATATTTTTCTATTTTACTTTGATCAAAGCATTTTTACTTCCTTGTACACGGAGTAAAGGAAGTATTGTAATCGCGAAAAATTTCGGTTCTCAGATTTTGACGGAAATATCTGTTTTGACCTTTTCTGAATCCATTATGACTAGTTTCGTCGTGACGTCTGTACGTACGGACGTACGGACGTACGGACGTACGGACGGACGGACGGACGGACGGACGTATGTATGTCGCATAACTCAAATATGGTGAGACGTAGAAAGTTCAAATTTTGTATTTAGGACAGTTATAGCATCTAGTTGTGCACCTCCTATTTTTGGTTTCAATCTACAAACCGGAAGTAGTACTTTTTTCAAATATTTCGATAAATATTTAAATTAAGACAAATTTTTCTATTTTAAATGAAAGATTATGTGATTATTACCTACAATCGGTATTTTATAAATATGTTTGTATCTGGTATCATTTAAGAATAATTAAAGTATATATTTATAATTTAATATTTCGGTATCTTGTAGTCCATGATCGATTAACATTTGTTACTACGTAAAATTTAAATGATTATGACATGAAAGTGACAATAGTAAAATATGCTTTATATCTTCTTCTGCAGTTTAAATAAAATGACTAAAATATATTTGTGAGTATAGTAGCAGTAGTAGTAGTACTTATAATATATTTGTATAATAAGTTAAAAGAATAAAGTCAGATTTTTTTATATTATTCTACATTTTAGTTATTAAGAAAAGTATGAACAGTTTCATAGGCGTACAAGGAAGTCATGTGGTGTCCACGTCAGATTTTTTTGTTTCGATATAAATATTTCTATTTCTGAAATAAGAATTGTGTGCTTTAAGTAAGTCTATCCTAGTAGTCTAAGATCTCATGGCACAAATTCGTATCTAAACACCTAAAATTAAAAATATTAAAATGATAGGAAAACCTTTTAAAATTATTTTAAACCCGGCAGACTAGGTTTCATTTGTTAAATTCTATTTTAAATTAATTTTTGAAATCGTCTAAAATAAAATAAATTTACGACTGAAAACACCAAATTGAAATTTATACTATTCATTGAAAAGACATTAGCAATCGCTAATAATTATAGGATGTTAATAGGTAAATATAGCAAGTAACAAACGTGATGTTTACATTCTTGAATAAATTTTATTTTGGTAATACATATTTGTTTCTTACTTATACCAAAAATTTTGGATAGAAAATGCATGTAAGATATGTTTATATATATTATTATTATTCTTGTCACATAACCACATATTTTTAGCAACATTAAAAAATTTTCATGGAACGTGTTTGCATGAATTTTGCGAAATGTTTATTCATTATCTTTAGCAAGTTTACAGCTAATATCGCAAAACGATTATCATATAAAATCAATAATTCATCCTTTCCACTTGGAATAAATCTCTCGCAACCGTCCAATGAATAAATAACATCCTGTACGAGTGAATTACATGCAAACTTACATAAACATATTCACAATTACAACGTAAGTTATGTCTCCGAATTGTCGCGCCAGTTTTGATCAAACACCGCCGCAACCGTGCGGTAAAGTAGTCATTACAGAACCGTACTCCAGTTTAAGGAGCCTGGGTAGCCATAATTAGCGGACATGTTATTGAAAATAGTTTGCAAGTTTGAGTTAACTGGTTGAAGTTTTATGAAATCACCCGAAGAATCAACCAATTTTCAACTTATAAAATTATATCGAAAACTGTAGGTCGAATATTTTTTTCGACTACAGATTTGAAATCCTCGTGGTCGAATTTGTACTTTTAAGCCAATTCTTAATCTTTAGGCTAGAAAATAAGCAAGTTTTTGATTCTCTACCGTTTTGGAAATACCTCATTAAAAATTGTACCCCATGGAATTTTTAAGTAAAAATTTGGATTCCTACATAATTTGATCCGGGGACTCCAATGGTGAAAAAATAAATTTTCCATTTCGACTAGTTTTCGACTTAAGAAAATTATGTCGAAAAATATTAGTCGAAAAAAAATTTCGACTGCAGATTTGAAATCCTAGAGATCGAATTAGTATATAACCAAATTTTCAGCCAATTCTAAGAGAAAAAGTTATTTTGGCCAAAATTTCAATCAAGGGGTACACCTACGTTTTTGGCCATTTTTGAAAACCCTTCATAAAAATTATATTCGTTGGAATTTTTCCGCGAAAATTTGGATTTATATGTAATTCGACGCAAGGAATCCAATGGTGAAAAAATTGCGGTCATAGCTACTCCCGTCTTTCACCTGCAAAAATTATCTCGAAAAGTATTAGCCGAAAAATTTTTTTAGTGGCACCATTGGATTCCTCGGGTCCAATATAGGGTACAACCAAATTTTTAGCGAATCGAAAATTTCGAAAATTTTCGACATTTTTAAAAATTTTCAAAGTGAATTTTAAATTGTATTTGACAGAATTTTTTAAAGAAAATATGTATTTATATGTAGTTTGATACGAGGAATCCATTGGTGTATTTAAGAAAATATACAAAAATATTTGTATCCTGATTTGTATAGTAATAAATAAAGCAGAGTATGTAGGTAGGTCTTGTGCTGGCCACATCAGAGTTTCTTAAAATTTTTACAAATATTGCAGTATATTGAATATTGAAATTGAAGAGTATCCCTTGTGAAGATTAAATGTATAGAAAGGTTGTAAATGATATTACTCAGACGTCTTGATCTTCACTCTTTTATTAAATCAGATGAGATTTGATTAAGGACAACCGGTTTCGACCCTTTAAACAGTCATCATCAGGTCCGGTGTCGAAGAATTAATTGCAGTAGGTACTTTTTACAAATATGGGTGCCAAAATTATGTTTTCTCTCACACATAAATTATTTGTTATTATTATGTTTAAAAAAACAATAAACGCTATACAATAGCGTGCGGAATCAATGTTTTTAATTATTTTCTCACCTTCAAAACATTAAATTAAAATTGCTTAATAAATATACCAAATTTTTCCAGTAAAAAATCCTATGAGATTTAAACGTTTGCTTTGTATTCTTTATCCAACCATTATTCCATATCTTATATCAATTTATTAATTCATATTTTGGTGTCAAATGTGCATATCGTCTACGGCAATGATACAACTTATTCCAATAATTAATTTGATAAATAGCTTTCCCATAAAACCAGAATAAATACGCGTAATGAAACGGTAATTACGTAATTAATTAATCCAATCATATACGATCAATTCTCTTTCGCGTAAAGGTCACACAAATCCACACTAGCGGGATGTAATTAAACAATTTGAGTAGCCGCATGAGTCATAATTAAACTTACTCCCTATAACCGTATTCTCACCAAGTAAACAGAGCGTGCTAGAAGTCAGAGCCGGATTAAGAGAATTCTCCAATGGTCTTTAAACAAGGTTTCATATTATACAATTTAACGAGAAATTTACACTTTCATCCGCTGCTATGTCATAATGACATCATTATATAATAGACTAAGAGCTAGCGGTCAAATTATTAGTCGTGAAATTGAAGGGTTTGGGTCTTCCATATCTCCTGAAGATGGAATGTCCAGTCTGCCAGTCCTAAGTGGCCGGATTAGGCTTCCTCAAGTATCAAAAGTTTAGTTACAAAAAGTTAATTATATGAATTAATATTACCTGAACGTTTCTACTCCGCCAATCTTAAATATATACCAAATAAAAAAAAATCTGCTGTGGCCACCACACGACCTCTCGCCTAATTCTGCTTATTCTACTAATCTAATAAATAGTTTTACTTACATTTTAATAGTTTCATGTTCATGTAATATGTAAACCAATATGCAAGCAAAAGATGTCAACTGTACTGTCACTGTCATAATCATTCAAATTTTATGTAGAAACAAATTTCATATCATGGACAACAAGATACTGGAATTTCAAAAAAATAGAATATTAATTGTACTTTATTTTATTGTTAAATACTTCCAGATTCAGTAATTTGTATTTATAAATAACTGAACACATAGATAATCACAATTTCTTTTATTTTTAATTGCAAAAATTTTCATAAATAAATAATGTACCAATATATTTAAGGAAAACTTTTCCAAACTTCTAAAAGTACTACTTCCGGTTTGCGGATTTCTACCAAAATCTTATCCGGTGTTAAGATACTTATTAAAACCTTAAATATGAAATTTGGTTATAAACGGTTTGATACTTTTTAAGTTATCGTGGACGAAAAATCGTCGGTTCATACAAACGCACACACACACACAGACACACACACACACACACACACACACACACACACACACACACACACACACACACACACACACACACACACACACACACACACACACACACACACACACACACACACACACACACACACACACACACACACACACACACACACACACACACACACACACACACACACACACACACACACACACACACACACACACACACACACACACACACACACACACACACACACACACACACACACACACACACACACACACACACACACACACACACACACACACACACACACACACACACACACACACACACACACACACACACACACACACACACACACACACACACACACACACACACACACACACACACACACACACACACACACACACACACACACACACACACACACACACACACACACACACACACACACACACACACACACACACACACACACACACACACACACACACACACACACACACACACACACACACACACACACACACACACACACACACACACACACACACACACACACACACACACACACACACACACACACACACACACACACACACACACACACACACAGACATCATCGTGAAAATAGTAAATTCGTATTCTAGAGACCCTGAAACGTGCTTATCCACCAAAAACTCATACTCGAAAATTTTGACCCATTATAATACCTCTCTTATAGAATATGAGGCGAGAGGTAATAAATGACTTTAGAAATTTTCATAAATGTCAAAAATTTGCTTGTTATCAGTGTTTATCTTGCTTACCTACGCAAAAAAATAATAAAAATATTTAAAAAGTGCTGGTAACCCGAAAACAAGCAAATTTTTGACAGTTATAAATATAAATTGTCATTTATGATGATTTGACTTGAGGAAGCCTAATCCGGCCACTTAGGATTGGCAGACCGGACATTCCATCTTCAGCAGATATTGAAGATCCAAACCCTTCAATTTCACGACTAATAAAATGTCCACATTAATTTGACAGCTAGCTCTTGGAATATAAGCTTCAATTTTTGAACCATTATAGTTCATTGAAGCCCAAAGATTATAATGAACCCATTATGGTACTCAGTACCATAATGAAATAACAAAGAAGTCGTTAAAAATCACAACACTTTCTTACTAACAAAGTTTATAAAATAGCATACCTACTTGATTTTATAGATTTAATTTTTTTTTATTGCTCACAACTAATCATTATGGTATACACCAGGTTATCACACTCGGCTTCACCTTGTCAGATAATCTGTACGACTAGCACGACTAGTACGATAATGATTGACGTTATGATCCTTATAAATAACTGATTATATACCTAGGCTATAAATAGGATCAGCAATGCTTTAACTGGTCAAAAAACTGATATTTAGCTTATTTGTGTACGATTTGATAAAATGACGTCTTAAAAAAAGTAGGATAACTTAAGAGGCTAGTCTACCTCCTAAAATCCAGCATAAAATGTATACTATCGTACCGAGTGTTTTGTGGCCAGTAGAAGAATGCTAAAATTTCATTTCAACAACATTATATACTTAAAGGATGAATTAACAGTTGTACCTTTTTAAAATTTTAATAAAAAAATTGTACATGATTATATAAATTCCAAAAAATTCATAAAAAATTCCAATTTATGCAAACTTTACACGGTTATATCTCATGATAGAAATTAATTTTTAAAAATTTAAAAAGGTACATCTGTTGATCCATTCTTTCTCTATTAAATATTTTAAAAAGCATTATCTTGAAGTCAATAATAAACTGACAGTTTACTCGCAACAGTATTTTTCAACTTCAAAATAACCTTGCATTGCTAGGATGCGGCAAAGTACGAGTTTCGGGCTGAGTGGGGAAGAGAGTAGAATAGAAGAAAAATTACATCTTAGTTAGTCTAGTGTATTTATATTCTATTTTGCAATAATGTATTTATCACAGAAGTCATCTTTGTCCTTATTACTGAAACCAAACCAATGTCGCAATTCAAACCAATCGATAATTATTCATAAAACTAGCTTTAGGCCGTAATATAATTACCCAAGCAAAAAAAACATTAACCTAGACCCATCTATAAAGTACAACTATCAAATTATCTAATTAAAAAGACATGAGAAATATCTATAAAAATTTCTGCAAGATCTACAGGGTGAGTCAGCTAAGTGTTCCCTATTTCATTTGTTTGTAAAGTCTCAAGTTTTTGTGTAAAGTCCGCCAAATTTTTGCTGTAAATACAGTAGCCACTTGAGTTTTTGTTTGCAAAGTTTTATCATTATTGCTCCATTGCTTCCTAATTGGTGACTGAAATAATGATTAATTAATTAATGATTAGTCAAACGACTATTTGTAGGATTTTAAAGGACCTTAAGTGGCATCCTTATAAGATTCAAATTCTGCAGGCAATTTCTGAAGAGGATAAAGCAAACCGATTGGAATTTGCAGAAGACGAAATTAAACGAATGAATAAAAAACCCTGGTCATCTGAATAACATCATGTTTTCTGAAAAGGCACATTTTCATCTTGATGGTGGATTTAATAGACACAATCATCGGTATTGGTCAGATGAAAATCCCCACTGGATTGCTGAACAATCCTTGCACTCTCCTAGAACGACTGTTTGGGCTGCAATTGGAGATTTTGGATTAAATGGTCCAATTTTCACCACTCGTGAAGTTTTTGTCTGACCGATTTGAAATTTCGGCAGTAAAAATTCCTTTAGATAGTTCATGTTTTGCAAAAATTTCGTCACTTTCTGATAAAAATTGCCTAAGTTATAAAAAATCCAAATAGGGAATAGTTAGCTGACTCACCCTGTATAATAAGAAATATAAAATGTTCGCGCGCAATTTCATTATTTAATTGACATAAATTATACTTGCGACTAAGTGCATTATGCATTCCAAGTTTATGATATTCATTTATGTGTTTTAGAGCAATTTGTCATAAGTATAGGTTAGCAATAATCCTTAGTTTATATTAGTCATGCGCTATTATGAAACTTATCTTGGCATTATATCTATAACGCTGGAATTAATATTTATGTATTTTTATTAATATTCTTAGTGATTGGGTTTTTATTTAGTAAGTAGTACTTGTTTCCTTATAAGAATAATAGGTAATTGACATGATATGAAGTACTTCTGACAACATAATGACAGATGTATGCAAATCAACACTCATTTATAATACTAGGTAGTACTTCTTGCACTTTCGGTTAAAGATAACTGTATTATAAAATGATTTATTATTAAACGCTTTACGCCACACCGCAATATTAAAAACTATTATGCGGATGAAATTAGTTTTAGAATTTCATGTTCCTGTTTTAATTATAAAGTTAATACAAACATTATGGTCTTCTCTTAATCTTTAAATAAACCACTTCACTGGTTTAATAATTCTTTTAATATAATCGAACTTAGTACATCTCTAGTATTATTTAAAATTGTAAGTCTGCATTCAAAGCTACAGACTTATAAATTATAATTAACAATTAGTTGAATAATTTGATACAATATAAAACGTCATTGTGAACGGTAAACAGGAGACTTCAATTATCAATCAAGAAACAAGCCACGAACTTATAGTCGCGTCAATGAAGTATTTTCCTTGGAAGTCCTCAAGTACAGCTCTGATTTTGATATTTTTAAAAATAATTTTGTTTTTTATATTATTTAAAATCAGAAACCTTTTGGAGCAG
Source organism: Agonum fuliginosum (assembly GCA_947534325.1). Taxonomy (NCBI): domain Eukaryota; kingdom Metazoa; phylum Arthropoda; class Insecta; order Coleoptera; family Carabidae; genus Agonum; species Agonum fuliginosum. The sequence continues at coordinate 30,575,842 of OX384042.1, read as the reverse complement.
GGACAGAATTATTTATATTGTTTAAACGATTATGCTATTTATATAAAAAATTCAGTTTTTCCTGGATTCTTTTTGAAAAAACAATGTATCTTATAGAAAAAAGTCTGCATTCAAAGCTACAGACTTATAAATTATAAGAACAATTAGTTGAAGAATTTAATACCTACATAATAAAACATCATTGTGAAGGGTGCATGTCACTGCGCCAAATTGCCACTGTGCTAAATACCCGCTGTGTCCAATTGCCGCAATGTCAAATTGCCACTGTGCCAAAACGCATCCCCACCACTTACATACTTGTAATAACGTATGTCGAGAGACTACTGCAAATTTATTTCGACACAGAGGCAATTTGGCCCAGTGGCAATTTGACTCAGCGGCAATCCAACACAACAGCAATATTTAGACATACTGGCAATCGGGCATAGCGACAATTGGACATAACAGGAGCATTTTGACATACACTAACAAAGCTAACAAAACCATACTAGAGCCCCACAAACTCGGTTTTGGGCGCTATGCCCGATTGCCAGTATATCTAAATATTGCTATTGTGTTGGATTGCCGCTGAGTCAAATTGCCACTGGGCCAAATTGCCTCTGTGTCGAAATAAATTTGCAGTAGTCTCTCGACATACGTTATTACAAGTATGTAAGTGGTGGGGATGCGTTTTGGCACAGTGGCAATTTGGCATTGCGGCAATTGGACACAGCGGGTATTTGGCACAGTGGCAATTTGGCGCAGTGGCGTGTTCCCATTGTGAACGGTAGCCGCAGGAGACTTCAATTAGCAATCAAGAAACAAGCTACGAACTTAGTACATTTGTAGTATTTAATATTGTAAGTCTGCATTTAGAACTACAGACTTATAAATTATAATTATAATTAACACTTAATTGAAGAATTCAATACAATAATAACGTCATTGTAAACGGTACCGTGTCTGTCATTTTTCACAAGCTAAGTGTTTATTTGTACCTAATAATATATTTAAATTATTAGTCATTCTGGATACTTACTTGTAAAAGAGGGCTGGCTATAGACAGCATAACTTTATGTGCCATCAGTCGATGACCTTGACAATTAAGTATGACGTCACATGTAGGTTCTGTTGTTAGCAGACGGAGGGCTCCGTCTCGAATTATCTCTTGCATTTTCTGGAAGACAAAAATAAAATACATTAGTTTGAAATATAATATTTATATACGTATTTTAATTTGACTTAATGTTAGTACTTTAGTTCACGTAGTAAAATTACCAAGAAGCTAATATGTTTTATGGTATGGTATAATTTAATTCAAAATTATTGCTTTAGCTCCTTTAAATTGTTTACAGTCGCTACATTTATTCATTCAAAAGCTCTATAAAATTTTTGTTATATGTCAATGCTTTTAAAGAGGTTGGAGACTCCTGCAGTGGCCCAGACATTAGCCTTGGGGGCGGGTAAATAAAAATATTTTTGTTAATGTAAAACAAAATTCGCTCAACGCGCGTTGACTGGTATCATTGCAATTCGTTCAGTTGCGGTGATATATTATTACAATAATTACTAATTCACTAATAAAAAAATGCTTGGCATGGTTACATTTTTTTTTAAATAACTTGCAAATGGTTTAGAAAAAGCACACAAAATCTTCACGAACTTATTTTTAATGATTTATCGAAGATATTGATACGAGTACAAGTTCTATGAAATTTTCATCATTTTATCATATAGTTTAAAGCATGCAAAACAAAAATTAAGTGAATTGCCATAAGAGTCCATGTAAAACGAGCGTAACTTCAACATTCATTACTCAATAACCGGATAGAAGAAAATTAAATTATTTTTTTTAGAATCTCAATAGTGTAATAAAGGCACTGTATAAGTTTCAGCCTCTCACCATCATTTTAATATATAGTCCCCAACCTCCTTACATTTTTCATAGACACTCTTTATTCCTTGTTGTTCAGTAGAAAAGTGACGAAAAATATCACTTTCATTTGTCAATTAGGCCAGAAAATGTTGCTTTCTGAAATTATGGTGAAAATTTACTAATCAAAATTTCAAAACGGGAATTCTCGCACGTCTCTAGAAAGCAAGTTCTTCAAGTTCTCGTTCAGTTAGAATTCTGTAACATGTAACAATATCACAATAGCGTAGTAAGCTGTTCTTGTTCACTATCAGCACGTGCCCTGGTAGTTTAAGATGTTATCGTTCAAGGCATCGCTATTGTCAAGTCGTACTGATTGTCTGGTGTTAGAGAGGCGTGCACTTAACCTAAAAACAACGACGATCAAGGATGGAAACAGTTGCCGCCGATGCCAGCTTGATCTATTGATACAGGAAGAAAAACTGATGCACTTTTGTTCAGTCTATTATTAACTCATACCAGTGGCGTAGGGGTCTTGGGGCAAAATAATTTAAGTCCTTTACTTAGTAACAGTTCAAACATATCTATCAAGTGAACAATTTTTTAAAAATTCGGCATATTCTGATTAGAAAATCTGTATATACTATATTCGATTTAAACTATGTACCTATATAATTTGACCCGAAGAATCAAATGGTTTCAAAATATTTTTTAAATTTCGCCAGTATCGACTTAAAAAAATTATGTCGAAAACTGTGGGTCGAATTTTTTTTTCGACTACAGATTTGAAATCCTCGTGTTCGAATTAGTATACAGGGTGTTCATTTTAAGTGGCGCACCATTGCTATCTCGAGAAGTATAAGAGGTACGAAGTTGGTTAAATTAGCAAACAATTTCTATTTTATATGACTACTTTAACGAACGAAAGAAAAATTTGTTTAGACCAGTGGTTCTCAAACTACGGGGTGCAATTTTCTTATTTCAAATACGGACCTATTTTTTTTATTCGCTTATTCGATTCAGTATTTTTTTCTGAATTCAACGAGATATTAGTTTCATACCCTGGCATAACAAAAACATAAGAAAAACGCTATTGAAAATTATGATAATTTAATTAAAATCTGAGTGTTACAAGAGTGCTATGGAAGAAAACAATTGAATATTTGTTTCATATTAATTGTTATTTATAATGAAAAAGATTCTTTGATTTTAATTAAGAGATCAGGACCGCTACTGAGAGTATGAGTTCAAGGTACTAAAGTACTTAGTAGGGTACAAGATGGAGGTAACTACGGACACGTGTTTCGACCTTATTTGGTCTGATCAGTGTAGTATACTAGAATCTTTTTCACTAAAACAAAATATTCAATTGTTTTCTTCCATAACACTAACTAACCATCAGATTTTAATGAAATTATCATAATTTTGAAAAGCGTTTTTCATATGTTTTTGTTATGCAAGAGTATAAAACTAATATCTCGTTGAATTCAGAAAAAAATACTGAATCGAATAAGCAAATAAAAAAAATAGGTCCCCATTTGAAATAAGAAAGTTGCACCCCGTAGTTTGAGAACCACTGGTCTAAATTTTTTTTTGTTTCGTTCATTAAAGTAGTCATATAAAATAGAAATTGTTTGCTAATTTAACCAACTTCGTATCTCTTATAGTTCTCGAGTTAGCAATGGTGCGCCACTTAAAATGAACACCCTGTATAACCACATTTTAGATTAGATATTATGTTTAACAAAACAATAAACGCTGTGGAGTGGCGCGCGAAATCCCTGTTTTTGATATCAAATTCAAATCCCAATAAAAATTTGCTTTGCAATAAACAAATCTCTACATGATCTCATTCTCTAACGTGTAACTTATATTAGAACGTATCTTCGCCCATGGGTGAGTGACCACTGATCACTGACCAGGTGAGCAGCCCACCTTCGGTATTTCTGCCCACAGAGCACGTTTTCGGCTCTAACAGTCGAGTGATACATTTCCATTGATTGATGAGGCAACAGCTTCAACATCAGTGATTAATCTCAAGGATGGGAACATCTTCCCATGTTCGGTGTTGTTTTACGTTCGTTAGGGCTGTCGAAGACTTGTGTAGTTGTAATATATTCACGTAAACGTGAATGAAGAAGACGAAATGTTCGAAAGCAAAATAAGATATGAGAAAGGAGTAATGAGCTCTACTCAGATGTTTTGTAAGCTTTGTGTGCGGTTGGATAATTATGAGAGATTTATTGACTTTAAAAATGGGTTTTAAATTTGTATACGCTTCTTCTTTCCTTGTATGGATGTTTTGGAAGCTAGCAACTATGAACTTGAGCAAATAAAATAAAAATCTGATGTGGCCAGCACAAGACCTCCCGCCATACTCTACTCTTTTTACTACAATACAAATCAAGATACAAATATTTTTGTATATTTTTTTAAAGTACGCCATTGGATTCCTCGTATCAAACTACATATAAATACATACTTTCTATAAAAATTCTGTCGGGTACAATTTTAAATGTACATTGAAAAATTTTAAAAATGTCGAAAATTTTCGAAATTTTCGATTTGCTCAAAATTTGGTTATACCCTATTTTGGACCCGAGGAATCCAATGGTGCCAATAAAAAAATTTAGGCTAATACTTTTAGAGATTATTTTTGCAGGTAAAAGACGGGAGTATTTTTTTCACCATTGGATTCCTCGGGTCGAATTACATATAAATCCAAATTTTCGCGAAAAATTCAAAAGGGTACAATTTTTATGAAGGGTTATTTGTCATAAAATTTACTGTCTAAATTGCAAAATGTTTATTCTTTTAAACTATTTTGTATTCGTTTGAGGATGAAGTGCAAAAATAGCGTAACCACTAACGTACCTTTAATCCCTCAGGTGATTATTTTCCTCACCTTCGGCTAGTGAAATAAACTTCACCCTCTGGATTAAATCATGCATTTTAGTCCTTTAATATATAATATACTAATATTTAAGCTTAATAGTAGCTTGCACCATTATTATATTTAATTTTTTTAAGAAGATAGTACTTAGTAATCTTTGCTACCGTGGCCAATCTTAAACAAATTCACATAACACAAACAAATCTCGTAAATATCAGTTATCAAGCATTTTAGTACAAAAAATTAGAACCAGTATTGCAATTACTGTCTTCTTAAAAACATGTAGTATATAAATAATCCTCTTGACGCTTTTAGATTTGAACTCTCATGTAACCTTTCTAATATCGAAACAGAGTTGTTCGGTTGAAAGCCATTTAGAAGCTATTTAAATTTTCGGATTTTGGACACCGGTGTCCATATGGGAACCACGATAATTAAAACCATTAAAAAACGTTAGACGATGACCCCCACCGTGACCGATGACCGTGGTCAAGATGGCCTTTCCAATGGCACTACATCCATACAAATATTTACGAATATTTTAGCCGGGTTTTTTTCGCGAATGTGAATAAATTTTGCGAGGAGGATTTATATTTGTTAGTCCCGTTGTTTTTCTAATAAATTTGGTTTTCGCGAATGAGCAAGACGGGTTTTGTGATTTATTGAATTTTTGAATATAATTTTATGAGGTCTGCTTTTTGTGTCTTTTAGAAATTATGTTTATCTGTTGTTTCGGACTATAAATTTTTACTTGACAACCGTATTGTAATCGATGTTCCATTACTAAAAAATACATAAATAAAACATCTGTAATGTGAATCATAGAAGATTAGACGGTACATCAATTTTAGGTATTGACGTTTGACAAATGTACAGATTTATCTCAAATCTCAATGATGAATAAATGAATCATTTAAAATATTATTTCTCTGTAACTTTTATCAAAATAAAATCAACAACCTGACAAATATTTCAAACTAGATAATACCTATTTTGTATACAGAGTGTCCAAGTTAACGTGCTTACTATTGGGATCTCGAGAACGGTAATAGATACGAAGTTGATTAAATTAGACAAAAGTTGGCCCTGTAGGAGGCCAATTTAGAAATGTTTTTGTTTTCCCACAAAAATGTATAGGTTACTAGATATACGCAAAAATGTAAATTTTGACAATTTCGTTTTTTACCTATAACTTTTTTGTTTGTACAAGTTTCTAATTTGTACGTTCTATAGGCAGATTTTAACGAGGAATTCACAGCAGTCCTCAAATTTTTATTTATCTCCTACGGATTTCGAGAAATTCGAACCAAATTCAAATTTTCATATGTAGCTCATAGTTGGCTATGACCCGTCTTATTAGAGATTTTTTCTCTCTTTTCAACGATGTAAAACACAAGTAGGTACATTGAAATTAAAATAAAGGCAGAAAATACAGAATCCTTATTTTTACCTCTCGCCTAGAGAGGTATAGGGATCGTGAAAAAATTCGATGTCGAGATTTTTGTCAATTAGCACGTTTTAGCACCTTTAGAACCTATTTTGACTATTTTCACGATGATGTCTGTGTGTGTGTGTGTACGCCTACTATAGCCTTTCGTCCCGGTTCATTATCTCAAATTCTACTGAATATAAAATTCTAATATTTTGCATTATACAATTATATATGTTAATGAAGAGCTGAAAAGATTTTGGTAAAAATCCACCAACCGGAAATGGTACTTTTCTTGTAGCACTATAACATTTTTTGCAAAAATTGTATAAAATAATGCGATTGTTACAATTTGACATACCACACATGAAAGAAGAAATTACATTGTACAATTTTTAATCTTACTTGTTTCTATATCTTTAACCAATAAAGAAATATAATTTTTTTAAATATATAATTTTACCTACCACGATTTGTGAATCCCGAAATAGAAATAAAATTTAAAACAAAAATAAAATTGTCAATGTGACAGATAAACAGATGTCTGTGGCAAGGAGGTTGCAAGGAGGTTTCTCTGTGGTGTAGGGCATGTGTAGAGTGTGGTGTAGAATTTTGAAATGTTGGATATAGTATAAATATTAATTGGACATAGTATAGTATTATGTAAATATGGTATTTATAAAATAAAATTATATATTAAACTAAGAGCTGATTAGATTTGTGAAATATATAATTTATTACCTAATTAAAGCTTAATATTTGGTTAAATACGAGGTTAAATAATAATACTTCAATGTCAAGGCGAGAGGTATTGTAACGGCCACGTCAGATTTTTTTAACTGTTTTTATTAAGGAAGACCACGAATATTGATTTTTATAAAAAGTATCAAATTATGCTAAATAAACTACGAGAAATGGCGCAAACCGCACTTAAAAATCTTTTAATTTCCGACATATGAGCGTTCAAAATTTAGGTCCAAAATCGAAAAAATTATTCACTTGCCATTTGTTTGGGTGAAAATTATAATTTTTTTTAAATTAGCGGATTATTGTAATTAAATTTCGAGGAATCCAATGTGTTATAATAATAATTATAATTATTTTAAACAAGTGTTTTAACATGTATTAAAAATGACTACATCTGGTAAGGGACATTCAAAAAAATTATTAAGTACCACGCCAGAAAAATTTACTGGTTGTACATGCTTCAAAGTGCTTCGAAGTGCGCAAATTAAGGAACGTCAAAAATATTAGTATTTGGATAAATTTGTATAAATATTCTTCATTTAGTATCAAATATCATAATATAGTTCAGCTAAGAAATTGCAAAATAACGTATAAAATATAAAAGTTCATAAAACACTCAACATTTATTGACGACTAAAAAAATAAACAGTAAAATATGTTCCAAATTATCTAGTGTCATAACCATTATTTGTTATGTTTTTTTCGATAGTTTCAATTATAAAAACGATTAATTTATCACTATAAAACTTTCATCTCCCACATTTACTGCACTTGTAAAAAACCTCCAAAATTATATCCATTTCACATAGTTGTATACGATTACGTAAGTTACACAACAAGCATGTGATGGTATTATGTCCATTATGCAACTCATGTTAATCTATAGTAATCTAGATCACCGAAAGGTAAAACAGAACATCGCTCTTCATCTACTCGATCGTCGCTCCCATGTAACACACGAAATTTGAACGCAGTGACGTTAATTAGCCTTGCTACACCGAAATTTGAGAAGTGAGTAGGTATAGTCTATCAGAGAAAGAATCTATTATGCTTGAAACTCGAAGATGGATTGGGTAGGTACCGTAAGTGAATGGGAGGTACTTTCAAAACGGAACAAAAAATATTAAAATTGCTTTCATGTTTCATTATTACAATCATTTTTAAATGGAACATGAATTAAGTGACCCGTCTACATTATAAAATTTAGCATAAAGTCGACATAAAATGTACTAACGTAGCGAGTGTACTAAATACTAAAATTTATTTGATTGTACTGAAAGGTTCAATAAAGAATTGTGCCCTTTTCAAATTATAATAAAAAATCTGACGTGGCCATCACACAACCTTCCGCCATATCTAGACTTTAAACAGAAATGTATACGTACAATCCGGTGCCCATTTAAAATATACAAATAAAAATCTAAAATATTGAAACACAGAAATTTGCATCATCTGAATAAAAAGATTCATTCACAGGAAAACTCTTCTGTGCTGAAGCCATCCTCCGTTCAATTACTACATTTAATATCTTATACTTATGACATATAGTACTAGTATGTTAACTTGTCACCCATCTCACCTGTCAATATTTTTTACACAGAAACAAAATTCAGTTGAAGATGGATTACAAGATTTCAACGTATTATTTGATAAATTTATTTTTTAAATTTTACTGCAGTTCTTTGATGGTACCAGATAAAGACAATTTTTTTATAACGTAAGTTGCAAATAACTTTTCCTCTTATTCTTATTACAAATAAATACTGTATTTATTCAAATTTATATAAATTTTTACAATTAATCTTTTCAATCTTCAAAAAATATCACTTCCGGTGAATATATTTGTACCAAAATCTAATGGGTTCTTCCAATTTATATACAAATGTTAAATACCAAATATCAAAATTTTTGGGTAATTCGTATTTAAGTTATCCGACTGACAGAAATCCGGCCCTGACCACATACACACACACACACACACACACACACACACACACACACACACACACACACACACACACACACACACACACACACACACACACACACACACACACACACACACACACACACACACACACACACACACACACACACACACACACACACACACACACACACACACACACACACACACACACACACACACACACACACACACACACACACACACACACACACACACACACACACACACACACACACACACACACACACACACACACACACACACACACACACACACACACACACACACACACACACACACACACACACACACACACACACACACACACACACACACACACACACACACACACACACACACACACACACACACACACACACACACACACACACACACACACACACACACACACACACACACACACACACACACACACACACACATACATACATACAGACATCATTGTGAAACTATCAAAAATGAATTGTAAGGACCCTAATTCGTGCTCATCCACTAAAAACTCACTACCCGATTTTTAGCATGATTCCAATACCTTCCTTTACAGGTAAGCGGAAGGTAAAAATGGTACCTCATTCTTTTAAATATCTATGCAAACTTTACACTGATATTACCATGATATAAATTTATTTTTAAAATTTTAAAAAGGCACGTCTGTAGATCCATCTTTTCTCTATTAAATGTTGTAAAAGTATTATCTTCAAGTCAATAATAAACTGACAGTTTACTCGGAACGAAACCACTTTTACAGTATTTTCAACTTCAAATGACATTGCATGCTAGGATGCGACAAAGTACGAGTTTTAGGCTGGTGCAGTAGTGGGGAAGGAAGTTGAATAGAAGAAAAGGTAAAATTCGGTTGAATAATACTAAATATAATGTTCACAACTCAACTAATCATGTTCATGTACAATCTTTTGAATCATCTACAATGGAAACATCATGATAGTCTTTATACCTACAATAGAAACAACGCAATAAACACAGTAATAAACAAAGATAAATCTAATATAATAAAGCAAAAATTTCAACAAGCCAAAGTTTGAACTCCCACAATAATAAGGAGGAATATCAAGAATACAATGACATCCTACACAGTACACATAAGTACTTAATAGCAGTTACTACGGTACTTGGACAATCAAATAATCTACAAAGCTGCGAAAAGACAAAAAATATAATTTTCTTCTGTATTCTCATTACATTAGATTTTCACTGCCATTACCATTGAATTGAATAATTATTTTACGTAAAAAAATACCTTTTTGCACTTCCCGGACTAAAACTCTTCTTTATTTTTAGAGACTAAGGTTCTAAATTTGATCCCAAGGGATTATTTTTCATATTTAATCCCGTTGTCAAGGAATTGAATTAATTAATCCCGTTGTCAAGTAAATACGTGCTATTTGTTACAGAGTATCTATGGTAACAATATAAATATTTGTCATAAAATTTACTGTCAAAATTGCAAAATGTGTATTCTTTTAAACTATTTTGCATCCGTTTGAGGATGAAGTGCAAAAAATAGCGTATATACCACAGGACTAAAGTATCTTTAATCCTTCAGGTGATTATTTCCTTCACCTTCGGCTCGTGAAATAAACTTTCACCCTCAGGATTAAATCATGCACTTCAGTCCCTCAATATATAATATACTATTTTGCACTTCCGGGACTAAAAGTCTTCTTTAGTCTTTATTTTTAGAGACTAAGGTTCTAAATTTGATCCCAAGGGAATATTTTCCATATACAGGGTGTCTATTTAACTCGGGCCACTATTAGTAATTCCTAAACTAGAACAGATACGACTTCGGTTAAATTAGACAAAAGTTACCTTATCAGAAGGCCATTCCAGTGATGTTTTTGTTTATCCAAAAATATGCACAGGTAACTATATAGAGCAAAAACTTTTATTTTTTTAAATGGCAATCACAGTTAGCTATGGCATCATTAAAAGGAGTATTTTTTTCTCTTTTCAACTGTATGTAATTTACATTATTTATTTTTTAAATTAATGTTTTATTTACACAAAACCAAATACACTTAATTCTAATGGCACTTATTAAAGTAGGCCTTGATAAAAACAATTTAATATGACAACAGTACTAAAAACTACTTTTAACAATATAAAAACTGACAGCAATACGAGAAAAATGTTTAAAACAATATAAATCGTTTTAAATTGTTCTTATCAAAGCCTACTTTAATAAGTGCCATTAGAATTAAGTATATTATGTTTTGTGTAAATAAAACATTTATTTAAAAAATAAATGATGAAAATTTACATACAGTTGAAAAGAGAAAAAAATACTCCTTTTAATGATGCCATAGCTAACTGTGATTGCCATTTAAAAAAATAAAAGTTTTTGCTCTATCTAGTTACCTGTGCATATTTTTGGATAGACAAATACATCACTGGAATGGCCTTCTGATAAGGTAACTTTTGTCTAATTTAACCGAAGTCGTATCTGTTCTAGTTTAGGAATTACCAATAGTGGCCCGAGTTAAATAGACACCCTGTATAATCCCGTTGTCAAGGAATTGAATTAATTAATCCCGTTGTCAAGTAACTACGTGCTATGGTAACAATATAAATATTTGTCATAAAATTTACTGTCAAAATTACAAAATGTGTATTCTTTTAAACTATTTTGCATTCGTTTGAGGATGAAGTGCAAAAAATAGCGTATATACCACAGGACTAAAGTACCTTTAATCCCTCAGGTGATTATTTCCCTCACCTTCGGCTCGTGAAATAAACTTTACCCTCAGGATTAAATCATGCACTTTAGTCCCTCAATATATAATATACTATTTCTAAAAAAACTGGGCATTAAAGCAAAAGGGGAGCATTCTTAAATGTCTTAGTTATTTAGAATTTTTTTATTTTTACTACTAAACATACTTTTCACCATTTTAACGAGTAATCATTTGCTTACTAATACTGAGCACTCCTTGCTTGATATGAATCGTCTATGGGATGTTTAAAAATATCTTATTCTTGTATTTCAAGTTATATTACGTAAGTCAAAAATTATATACTCAATGCAAACATCCCAGAGAATTACATAAGATACAAATTTGGAATACTATTATCAAATTATTAACATATTGGGACGTTACAGAGATAATGTTACTAAGGGCGGACATTAGCAATCGCTAGGATATTAACAGGATGTTAATTGACAAATATAGCAAGTAACAAGCCGGGATGTTCACATTCTTGAAATGTTCTGGGGATTTTATTTATTTATCCTGAGTACGATCATAAATTACAACTCAATACAAACATCCCAGATAATTACATGCGGGATACATAATTGGGATATTATTACCAAATTATTAACATTGGGAAGGGTGGACATTAGCAATCGCTAGAATATTAACAGGATGTTAATAGGCAAATATTTTGTCACGTGAGTCGTGTGTCAAGTGTCAAAGACCTTAATCTTAATATTTTGACTAGATTCTAACATCTAACTGTCATTAGAGAAGCTTCTTTATTTCTATAATTTAAAATGCATAGAATCAAAATTACTACCGTGAAACCATTTCCTCTTTAAATTTATTCCTGTAAAAAAGTACCGTTTTCCAAATTAGAATCCATTTCAACGGTAGTTGATATTTCACCGATCTGAGATGGATACTTCCAACGCGCTGTGGGCACACATTTCTAATTTACACCGGAGTTATTTATTACCAACCGCTTGACCAGTTTCTAAGCGCCCAGATGTGGGGTCAGCTAAAATCATTAAAACCACGCGAAGACACAAGATGACATCCCACTTGACATGAATCGTCCATGGGATGTTTAAAAATATCTTATTCTTGTACTTTAAGTGATGTTACGCAAGTCTATCCTAGCCACATCCTGAGTACGATAAAAAATTACATACTCAATACAAACATCTCAGAGAATTACATGGGATGCATAATTGTGATATTATTACCAAATTACATCATTGGGATGTAACATAGATAATGTTACCAAGGGCGGACATTAGCAATCGCAAAGATATTATTAGGATGTTAATGGGCAAATGTAGCAAGTAACAAGCCGGGATGTTCACATTCTTGAAATGTTCTGGGGATTTTATTTTGTCAAGTGGGATTTTTCAGGATAAAGTTTTTGCAGCGTGATAATTCAAAGCTTTATAAGAAATACTTTTATATCCTGGTTAGAAACACACCTCTTGAACTTTGAAAGAGTTATCATAAGTTAATTAATTACTAATAAACTATTACATTTATTACCATTCAACTTGTATGTAAAAATACCATGCATGTCACATAAAAATATGCAATAATTAATATGAGTAAATAAAGTACAAATTACCTTGCAAGGATAGTCATTACTCTATGTAAATCTATTCGTATTTTTAAAAAATATAGACTTTTACATTTAATGATCTCTTACTAGAAATGATTGTGTATTAATTGGTTATTTGAAAATGAACAATTGCAGATCAATAGTGACGATCTGAAAATGTTTTCAGACTGCTGCTTGTAATAGACGGGGAGCTAGCGGTCAAATTAGTGTGGAAATTTTATTAGTCGTGAAATTGAAGGGCTTGGGGCTTGCATATCTACTGAAGATGGAATGTCCAGTCTGCGTCCTAAGTGGCCGGATTAGGCTTCCTCAAGTATCAAAAGTTGAGTTACAAAATGTAAATTATATAAATTAAGAGTTCTGGCGTATGTAGAGGTGGAAATAAACGGTATTTCTTATTTATAAAACATATTGCCAGAACGTTTCTATTCTTCCAATCTTAAATACCAAATAATAAATGACATTTTAAATTAAATGTCAAAAATTTGCTAGTCATCAGCGTTTATCTGCTTATATGCAAAAATAATAATAAAAAAATCTGACGTGGACACTACATGACATCCTTGTACGCCTTGTGTGTTCATACTTTTCTTAATAACTAAAATGTAGAATAATATAAAAACTTCGTTTTCAGACGACCACTACGGAAACTTGCCATAACAATGTTATAAACTACAATGGAAACAAACAAATAACACAAACTAACATGTTAGTCTAACGCACACTTATAACGTAACGCTTCGAGTTACACTATATGACAACAGATGGCGTTACGAGTAAAAATCAATTCAAATAAATGGAAAAAAAGTATATTAATGCAATAAATTGACATTTTTACACAGTCTGTAATATTATATAGACACAAATTTTCATTTTTCAATTTAATAATAATTATTTATTGGCTAATTGTGTATTCTTTAGTATTTTTGACATTTCAGATTATAGTTGCACAGTTGGTATCGAGGCATAACCTAACTTTTAAACGTCAGTGCTTCAACTTCAACAGTTGTATATAATTTAGTTCATTGAACATTTTTTAAATATTTTGTGGTCGTCTGAAAAATAGTGTACATAACTCGCTCAAAAGTGAGATAACAGTGCTCGTGAAATTGAACCACTCGGCGCTATGCGCCTCATTCCTCAATTTCACTCGCTTGTTATCTTACACTTTCGATGCTCGTTATGTAATATACTATTAATTTATTATACTAGTACTAATACTACTGCTACTATACTCTCGACTATACTCACAAATATATTTTAGTCATTTTATTTAAACTGCAGAAGAAGATATAAAGCATATTTTACTATTGTCACTGTCATGTCATAATCATTTAAATTTTACGTAGTAACAAATGTTAATCGATCATGGACTACAAGATACCGAAATACTAAATTATAAATATATACTTTAATTATTCCTAAATGATACCAGATACAAAAATATTTATAAAATACCGATTGTAGGTAATAATCACATAATCTTTCATTTAAAATTAAAAAAATTTGTCTTAAATTAAATATTACTAGTACTACTTCCGGTATAAGAATGTGTTCGAATAATCAAATAGTATATTACTAGCTGTTTTTTGTTAGTGAATTTCCATAAGAGGCCATGTAAAACGAGCGTAATTTCAACATTAAATTACTCAAAAACAAAAACCGGATAGACGAATTTTTTTTAGAACCTCAATAGTTTAATAAAGGCACTGTCTAAATTACAGCCTCTCATCATCATTTATATGGTCACAAACTCCCTAATATTGTAGTAAAAATAAGGCATTTAGCTATTTAGTAATAATAATAATTTAGTTGCTAAATAAAATTACAGTAACACGTTTTTAAATACTCATACAACTTTTTCTGTCACCATTTATTTGATTCTCATATGATTAGCAATTATTTCACGGTATGACTCCATCGAATTATCAAATAATTGAATCTTCTATCCTTGTTCGTGAGAAGTAGTTTTTCTAAAGCTTTTTACGATAATTACCAAAATTGGCTTCGTAATAAATTCTTTCCGAGAGCAATATTTATTAAAGTTAACGGAAAAAATGGCGTGTCATGGCAGCGTTCGTCTGAAACAAGTTCCGTTGACTCTAGTCTCACGATCTGAATTAGTAATAGTAGCTATAGTAAAATAAAAAGAGCCGGCATTTGAATAATTTAGACCGTAGGTTTAGAATGTTTTAACTAATTAATGTAACGGTTTATAGGCGTTTAGATAGAAGACCGAGAAGAATTAACACAGATACATTTTTAGGCTTAGTTCAGATACCTTACGCAAGATGCAATTTAAAATTTATATTCAAGTTTACGGTGGTTTCATAGTCAAATTATGGGTTTTGCTGAACGGTCTGTATTACAAAGTAAACAAAGAATTAAATATCTGCATAAATTTGCATTTTGTAACCCAGAAAATTAAAAAAATTGGATTAACACAATATGCAGTTTTTATTTATAAATTTATTAATTTAATCAATTAATTAAAAATATTCGTTTTAGTTTTGGACTAAAATAAAATAAATTTGCAAAATCATATAAAATTTGACTACATCATAGAAAATACCACAAGTTACATAAAAAAGTAATAGAATTTTATTGAAAAAATCTGCTGTAGCCAGCACAAGACCCCGCTATACTTACCATATTCTTTTTACTTATACAAATATAACTACTACTCATAAATATATTTTAGTCATTTTATTGAAACTACAGAAGAAGATATAAACGATATTTTACTATTGTCACTGTCTTGTCATAATCATTTTAATTTTACGTAGTAACAAATGTTAAACGATTCTGGACTACAAGATACCGTAATACACTTAATTATAAGTATATTCTTTAATTATTCTTAAATCCAGATACTGAAAAAATTATAAAATTCCGATTGTAGATAATAATCACATAGGTAATCTTTCATTTAAAATTGTCTTAATTTAATTATTTATTGAAATATATATTTTTTTAACGGAGCGAAATTAATTTCAATATGCAGCATTTATTGATAATAATTGTATAGACAACATAATAGGTACATTAGTTACTTATAATTCCTTAGATACTTATAATTCATAAGTTATGAATTTAATACGTTAGATAGGTACAAACATTAATAACATCAAAAACCTTCCATAATACGCAAACTGTCAACTAATTGACACAATTGACAGATAAAATTGTTGATTTGTTTGGTGATACGATTATGCTTTGAATATAACGCGAATATATGCGATTTAATTTGGATGTTCAAAGAGACTCGGTTTCACCTCGTCGCTTAGCAACATCCTCGGTATTATAATTCGCATAATATAATTATTATACCGTGAGATTATTTTAACATGAAACATGGGTATTTCATATCCATGGTTACGAATTTGACAGCAATGTATTAGAGCGTTCTTTTTAAAATGAAACATAGGGAATAAATTTGAATTTGTTAATTGGTTTCACACTGCTGCTACCTGGAAATACGATTTATTCTTTGAACAATTAAAAGTTTATGTTAAAAGCGTTCTTTGGAACTATTACAGCTGCCCAAATATCTTATATTGTTCAAGAATAATACAGTTAAATTGATTCACTATGTTTCTTTTTAAAAAGAACGCTCTAATAAATTGCTGTCAAAGGCGTCACCATGGATATGAAAAATCCCATGTTTCACGTTAAATAATACTCACGGTATCTAAAAGTATTGGACTGGTATCAATCTACATATACTTTTGAGATAAGAAAAATATTTTCTTAATTTATATCCTAGGGCTGTTCTGGCTGATAATAAATTGAGATATGGAAATCATCCAACTAATACCTTAATTTAGATATTTATGTAAATTATATATGTATAATATGGCGATGTTTATGCTGTTACTGTTATTTCAGTTTTGCAATTTAAGAAAGTGTACCAAAATTTGAACTGTCAACTGACGCAATATTAACATTATTTTCACCATTTATTTTTTAACAAATTTTATTAAAATATTACCTTCTCTTCTAAATGGTTATATTACATTTTACCGTATATATTACAAGGTAAATAATAAAAATCTGACGTGGCCATCACACAACCTTCCGCCATATCTAGACTTATAAACATAAATGTGTACAATCCGGTGCCCATTTAAAATATACAAATAAAAATCTAAAATATTCAAACACAGAAATTTGCATCACCTGAATAAAAAGATTCATTCACAGGAAAACTCTTCTGTGTTGAAGCCATCCTCCGTTCAATTACTACATTTTTTAATATCTTACTTAGGACTTACATAGCGCTAGTATGCCAACTTGTCACCCGTGTCACCTGTCAATATTTTTTACGCAGAAACAAAAATCAACCGAACATGGATTTCAAGAACAAGATTTCGATGTTTTATTTGATAAATTTATTTTTTAAAGTTTACTGCAGTTCTTTAATGCTACCAGGTAAAAACAATTTTTTTATAACGTAGGTTGCAAATAACTTTTCCTCTTATTCTTATTTCAAATAAATACTATATTTATCCAAAATTATATACAATTTTGACAATTAACCTTTTCAATCTTCAAAATATATCACTTCCGATGAAGATATTTGTACCAAAATCTAATGAGCTCTTCCAATTTATATACAAATGTTAAATACCAAATATCAAAATTTTTGGATAATTCGTATTTGAGTTATGCGACTAACACCCTTGACCACATACACACACACACACATACACACACACACACACACACACACACACACACACATACACACACACATACACACATACACACACATATACATACAGACATCATCGTGAAACTATCAAAAATGAGTTGTAAGGACCCTAATTCGTGCTCATCCACTAAAAACTCACTACCCGATTTTTTGCATGATTCCAATTCCTTCCTTTACAGGTAAGCGGAAGGTAAAAAATGACACATTTAAAATTACTAATGTTTGTCTGGCTTTTGAACCTGTAACGACGCTTGTTAATGTAATTCTAGGCGATAAATCTTCCATCTTACCTGTTTTTATTGCCTGAGCTTCAATAATTCATCGCAATTGATAATCACTACTCGCGTTTATTTCTTCATACACTGCGACTGGTTTTATTTTGAATTTAAACTATGGGAATCACTCATCACTGTTTTTGTGATGTTTTTTTGAAAGTTCTAGTTCAAAACATAGCATTATGTTGTCACTTTTAGCACGGTAACCAACTGAATACTACAATGCGAATATTGTACCAGTAGTACTAGTACCGGTGCACATTTAAACATACAACCTAATTTTAAATTGACACAGGGCCGGGCCCGCCCAAAATATTGTTAATATTCATATCCATATTTACTTGTAAATACTCGTATATCTATCATGTACTTATATCACATGTGATTCGTGGGTAATTATATGTATGATTCTGTGTGTGCGGTTACCAGCCGCCTATCCACGAGTACCCTTGGTTCGTAGTAAAAAGTAGACCACATAGGACAGTTATAAAAATTTAAAATTTAGACTAAATCTATTAATTAAGTTATTTTTATTAATCGACTATAGTGTTATGAGGGTGAAAAATTAATTCAATAAATTCTATACTAGAAAATATAATTATATGGCCGTATTATTTTATATTCTCTATTGCATACAATGTAAAAATGTTATTGCCTTTTGAAAAAAATTATTTCTAAAGTGACAAGAGGTTCATAATTATGATTGGAACATTAGTATATTAAAGAATAAGTTTTATAAGACAAGATTTTTTCACACGAGTCCAAATTTAGTAAAACGAGCCCTCGGGCGAGTTTACTAAAGGATAAGTGCGAAAATAGTCTTATAATAGTATATTATACAACGACGCTATAATGGATGCTATTATTCCTGAAGATGAAGTTTAAAACACGAGCGAGCAAAGCGAGCGAGTGTTTTAATCATCTGAGGGAATAATAGCCATTATAGCGAGTTGTATACTGTACTTTATCTACGACTAACTTATTACTTATAAGATTTTACTAAAATAAATACTAATACGCAAAAATTTTGACATTTCCAAATGTCAATTGATTCGGGCAAAGTAATTTTCTGATTGGTGCAGAGGAGGGAATACTGACTATTATATTCCCTGGTATTATTCTCTACGGGATTATTACATGGTATTATGTAGCAAACATCACACATTTAATGTTCATGTTATACATTAGTCGTAGTTAAAATGAGTTTTATGCACCCTGAACCTTCACCAAAAACGGCCACGAAAAAAAAATGTAACCAATTTGGTTACATGAACAAATAAAGGGTTTTAATAAAGTTCCTTTTCGCTAAAACGTTTCTGCTACAGACGCCATATTGAAGAAATGGCTGCCATATTTAGGTTTTTGAGATAATCTCATAAATTCATTATGAACGTTTTACACTACCTACGCTAAATATTGAACAAGAAATTGCGCAACAAATAGAACAATATCTTGAGCAATATATTGCTTTGTTTTTTACCTTCCGCTTACCTGTAAAGGAAGGTATTGGAATCATGCAAAAAATCGGGTGGTGAATTTTTAGTGGATGAGCACGAATTAGGGTCCTTACAACTCATTTTTGATAGTTTCACGATGATGTCTGTGTGTATGTGTGTGTGTATGTGTGTGTATGTGTGTGTGTGTGTGTGTGTGTGTGTGTGTGTGTGTGTGTGTGTGTGTGTGTGTGTGTGTGTGTGTGTGTGTGTGTGTGTGTGTGTGTGTGTGTGTGTGTGTGTGTGGTCAAGGGTTGTTAGTCGCATAACTCAAATACGAATTACCCGAAAATTTTGATATTTGGTATTTAACATTTGTATATAAATTGGAAGAGCTCCCTAGATTTTGGTACAAATATCTTCATCGAAAGTGATATTTTTTGAAGATTGAAAAGGTTAATTGTCAAAATTGTATATAAATTTGGAAAAATATAGTATTTATTTGTAATGAGAATAAGAGGAAAAGTTATTTGCAACTTACGTTATAAAAAAATTGTTTTTATCTGGTAGCATTAAAGAACTGCAGTAAAATTAAAAAAATAAATTTATCAAATAAAACGTTGATATCTTGTAATCCATGATCGGTTGATTTTTGTTTCTGCGTAAAAAATATTGACAGGTAAGACGGGTGACAAGTTGGCATACTAGCGCTATATAAGTCCTAAGTAAGATATTAAATGTAGTAATTGAACGGAGGATGGCTTCAACACAGCAGATTTTTCCTGTGAATGAATCTTTTTATTCAGGTGATGCAAATTTCTGTGTTTGAATATTTGAGATTTTTATTTGTATATTTTAAATGGCCACCGGATTGCACGTATACATTTCTGTTTAAAGTATAGATATGGCGGAAGGTTGTGTGATGGCCACGTCAGATTTTTTGAACTCTGTTTTATACTGAGACAATTTTATATACCTTCCTACAATATTTAGTTTGTGATTCTGCGCAGTTCGCATATAGGTACTTAATTTGACAGCCGCGCTTATTTATTTTTTTAGACGAAGCAATGCTATATACCACACAATTTGCTGTATGACACTACACAATTTAGATTGTTACAAAAATTGAACAATATCTTGTAATGTAAAACAGGCTTTAGACTGCATGAACATTTTCAAATGGATGCACGAATGAACACAATGAACATCTCCGTTGACTGGCTTTGATATTTAGCTGATACAACCCTGGTGTAGATGGCATATCTTCCTCGTACGTTTGACATTTTTTGAGCCGGGCTGGGCTGACAACGTGCGCTACACCGCAACTACTCGGTACACTGACTGCATAATGATATCCCAGGACTCTAGATCTAGGCCGGTCTCTACGTGGAGTAGGCATTGACATGGGTATGGCAAGGTAGTCAGCACAGAGCCGTACTCGGATTCAAGTCACT
The DNA here is from genome assembly GCA_947534325.1 of Agonum fuliginosum. Taxonomy (NCBI): domain Eukaryota; kingdom Metazoa; phylum Arthropoda; class Insecta; order Coleoptera; family Carabidae; genus Agonum; species Agonum fuliginosum. The sequence continues at coordinate 30,554,729 of OX384042.1, read as the reverse complement.
GACAATAACAACAGGGGCAGGTATCCGAACTTCTCTTGATGCCCTGCAAATTGTTATCATTCTTTCTGAAGAATCAATTAACAGTTGTGACTTTTTAAATTTTAATAAATAATTTGTACATGATTATAAAATTCCGAAAAGTTCATAAAAATGTCCAATTTTTGCAAACTTTACACGGTTATATCTCCTGATAGAAATCTTTTAAAATTTTAACGCATCTGTGGATCCATTCTTTCTCTATTAAATGATATATCGAAATAAAGAATAAAATCGTATATTCTATAATTTAAGAAATACTCAATTTATGCTTTTTATCCAAGAAAATTTATTACCTATATTATTGTTTTGGTCAAGATATCTTTGTGTGATAGCATATCCAAATCCATAACAAAATAGTATATTATATATTGAGGGACTAAAGTGCATGATTTAATCCTGAGGGTGAAGTTTATTTCACGAGCCGAAGGTGAGGGAAATAATACCTGAGGGATTAAAGATACTTTAGTCCTGTGGTATATACGCTATTTTTTGCACTTCATCCTCAAATGAATGCAAAATAGTTTAAAAGAATACACATTTTGCAATTTTGACAGTAAATTTTATGACAAATATTTATATTGTTACCATAGATACTCTGTAACAAAATAGCACGTATTTACTTGACAACGGGAATAATTAATTCAATTTCTTGACAACGGGATTAAATATGAAAAATAATCCCTTGGGATCAAATTAAGAACCTTAGTCCCTAAAAATAAAGACTAAAGAAGAGTTTTAGTCTCGGAAGTGCAAAAAATATTTTTAAAATTCAATTTTGACGTTTTAAACTGCTATTATTAACTCCATAGCAACAACTTTAAATAAATGTTTATTCACAAGTGAATTAATTTTTTTTAAAATCACTCAACACATTTTTAAATCACTCTGACGTTTTAAACTGTTATTATTACATCAAAAATGCATAAAAACAATGACAACTTGCCACTAACGACTACTTTGATTAGTTTTTTTTTGTTATGTCAAAATAAATTTATAATTCATATATTTGAAATAATTTTGTCAAAATTGAATAAAATATTGTATAAACCACGTGAGATACGAATGTTTATTCACTCGAATAAATTATCCCTAAACTTTCTTTTCTTGAATAAACATTCATGTATCTCATGTGGTGTATAAATATCTATTATTCTACTAGAGTTTTATTTGGCAATAACTAACTTCACTATCATAGACCATAATATAAAAAATGTAAAAAAAATATTTCATAAATAAGTCCAGCTCTGAAAATACGCCATAAGATCAGCAGGAGTCGTATGCGAGCATAAACTTCATTCGTCGAGATATAATTGCAATATTGACGTATGCAAAGCGAATCCTGATGCATTTTAAATTGCCCTAAGACACAAATGTTTCAAGGTGGAAGGAGCATAATTACTATTAAAGTAATTTGCAAACACTAATTATTATCAATGTAATTGAACTTAAAAGTATTGAAATGTAGCCATTTTAATGATCGATGAAATATAATGCAATGTAATTATATATTATAAAACTACTGTATATTTAAATTTAATGATACAATTTCTTTTGCGATCAATGATTTATTGATAATTAAGTTTCACTGCAAAATTATAGAGCGGCCAATGATTATATTAAAAAGAACCGTATTATTCCAACTATAATTATCAATTTTAAGTTAACTTTATTATTTGATAACAAAAATCTGATGTGGCCAACACATGACCTCTCGCCATACTCTACTATTTTACTAACATAAGTGTGTATGAAGGTACTTACTCACAAATATACCATTGTAAATAATAAATAGTATTTCATATTTTCAATTTAAATTTGTCAAAAATTTATTTGACATTAACACTCAAATATTTTTTTTATTGGTAGACAGATAAATCTAAATAGTAACAAAGTAGAAATTTAACTTCTTGTAATTGGAAAATAGTGCTAGATAGAAACAACGTTTTAAATACAAATTGTAGATAGTATAATTTAGTGTCTTGGGTACGTCTGAGTTAGTATAATAGTTTGCCTGGATAAAGGTCTAGCATGAATAGTAAAAATGTTGTCATATTTGATGAAATAAATAGAAATATAAATATTTACTATTTTTTCTCCACTTTTTATGTCAAAATTTGTGTGGTCCTCTTCCTCTATTTGACTTGACAACTTCATGCTAAAACATTCTTTTAAATCTGAATAGTATTTACAAATCTCAAGAACTACTAGTCTTACACCTTATATTTATTGTACTCGTAGTTACCCACATGTAAACTTGGATGTAAATGCAAAAGAAACATTAACAACTAGCATGCATATCAAATGAGATAGTAAAAAGTATTTTCCACGTCTTGATTGAAAAGTTATTATCTGGTTCGGGAGTAATTTGCTCGAGATATTTACATAAGGCGATAAATTTTGTTGAATTTATGCACAATTTCAATAGGGTACTTTACCATAGTAGCAAATTAGCAATACAGTCAATTATATTGAAAGGAGACCTCAAAAATGAGTTATTGGGATGAAAAAAGTTTTCAAAAAGTTAATAGTTCTTCAAATATTTGAGATTTTATGTATCGATACATATACGTCACAATAATGCGTTTTCACGTATATTCTTACTTACAGTAATAAAGAAACTACCAAATTGTATTTTATATTTTGTAACATTTAGAAACAGTTGATTTTACATGAGTATATTTTAATTCCAGCCCCATGGTTTGAGAAGATTTTCAGCTATACTTTGTCCCAGAATTCGGAGGAGCTTATTAAATTTGCCGCGTTTTTCCAACCAATCAGATTGCTCATTTCTGAGCCATATTTACACCCAGTAATTTAGCTCCAGTGTTTACAAAATGTGACAGTTCTTTTATAGGTTAGAATATTTGCGTGTAAATTGTATTAAGTAATAAAGTGTTAAGGTTAACAATGGATAAACCAGGAACAAGTAATAAAAATGAAAGGTAATCGTTTTTATTTGATTTGTAATTCAAATATTACATTGATTTGTAAGTGATTCAAATTTGCCGCCAAACTATACTTCAATTTATTTTCCCTGTATAAATGGGACTTTTCTAGGTGCTCCTCCGAATTCTGGGATAAAGTATATACATCTACGTAACACAAACTTTAAAAATTAATTACAGCATTATTAAGAACAATTAAGGCTTATCATTACTCTCAATCGCTTTCAAATAACATGAAGTTTCAATAAAAATCTTTTTAAAAAATGGTAAACTACCCTATTGAAATGATGCATTGTTCTCTTGAAAATAGTAAGAATGAAAGAATAATTAATTTTTCTGATCCTACTTTAACTGTTGGTGCAAGGAAATAAGTAACAAAATAATAATTATTATTATGAGCCTAAGTAATTTTATAACATTTAAAAATTCTGTAAAAGTACTAATCATGTTAAATAGTAATTTAATTAATTGCAGCTTAACAAAGGCTGACTGACAAGTAACCTATGAAAATTAATTAAAACTATGTGTTATTATTAAAACATTTTAATGTACAGCTATAGTAAAATACCAGCTTATAATGAAGTATATTTTTTGTGTCATTGCAATATTTGTTCCTTTTGTTTACAAGTCTGTTATTAAATTCGATAAATATCACAAGTTCATATATTTATGTTGACTTTTCGACATTTCCCTAGTCTTTCACTTTTAACGATTTCAATTACCACTTTACGTTCAAAGAAAAACGTACATAGTAATTTTTTAAACGACTTTTACTACAACGTAAACAAAGAAAATTATCTTTAGCCTACCATTAGTTTGTTGTGAAGAATTAATTATTTTCTACATCGTTGCATATGGGTAATTACTAACGATCAATATGTAAAATGTAAATTACAATAACATATTAATTAAACAGTCAGTAAGATATTTTATTACAAGAACATATTTTGCACAATTTGTGCGGCTGTATTTTATAATGCAGATGCATTATTAAGATAAGGTTGCAAAAACAATTTCAATAACAAATAAAGAATAATTATTGTATTTCAGATAATAAATGACATTGTTGCTACATACCGGGTGTACCAAAAAATGGTACGCTCGATATAACTTTTTTATTAAGGCGGTTACGCAGTCAAATTATATTTTTTGCTGAACGCTCTGTATTTCTTTAATAAACAAAGATTTAAACTATATATCTGAATAAATAAATTGAACACTTTTTGAATTTCGTAATCCAGAAAATTAAATTTAAAATGGATCAACACCATCCGTCAAAATAGCGTAAAACAACATGCAGTTTTCCCCATAAAATTGGTTTAAAAAATAAGATTTTTTTGCTCTAATGCCACTTTTTTGAATTTTTATGTAGGATTGTATTAAAATACACATGAAATATTCACAAAATTGGACATGTTTAGCCATGCACATAAAAAAATTGAAGAAAAAACGCATTAGAGGTTTTCAAAAATATCTTAGTTAATTCGAAAATTTCAATTCTTACTTCAATTTTAATGGGAAAACTAAACATACTTTTTACCATTTTAACGGCTAGAAGCCAACCACCTTAATACAGCAATCGTTATGAAATTTTATATGAGTAAATTAGACATCATAATTTATATTATTTACAAAAATATAACTTTCGGTTAAACCGGAAATGACATCAACTTTCTTATTTCCAATACAACACCCTATATATTTTTACATATTTGAATTCTACGTACGATTCTGAATCCAATGATCTATCACAAGTCCAGATTTCAAGCAAACTATCTCAAGAAAAAATCTAAATAAAAAAATCAAGAAAGGTTATAAAATTTGACATTTTTTGTAAAAAATTACATATGTTTAGATTAATGAAAATATTTTGTGAGCGATATTAATAAAACCCGTTTTTCTAAATTCTGAATGGAACAAGATACAGGGTTGATCTTGCCACTATTGGATTCCTGGAGTTAAATTACATAAGTTTAGATTAATGAAAATATTTTGTTGGCTTAATTAATATAAGTAACTTAATTAAGTCCTCTTCAGGGTGCTAAGTCAAACATACAAGAAAACACATTAAAAACAAGTAAATTTTGAATATTAAGATAGACTTACATAATTGTTAAAAACTAGAATATCGAAATTATCAATTAACAATTATGTAAGTGTACCTGAATATTGTAAATTTATTGTTTTTAATGTGTTTTATTGTATGTTAGACTTAGCACCCTGAAGAGGACTTAATTAAGTCGAAACGTTGGTGTGTTATTGTTTTTTTAATAAATTGACTGAATTCTCCAAGAACTTCTCTACTTTTATAAACATCTAGTATCAAGTATCTGTCAAGCAGACAGATTGGGAAAAATTGTTACATCTCTTTGTAAAATTATTAGAATATCAAATAAAATGTATATAAATGAAGATTTAATTTAAAAAATCTGACGTGGCCACCACACAACCTTCCGCCATATCTAGACTTTAAACAGAAATGTATACGTACAATCCGGTGCCCATTTAAAATATACAAATAAAAATCTAAAATATTCAAACACAGAAATTTGCATCACCTGAATAAAAAGATTCATTCACAAGAAAACTCTGCTGTGTTGAAGCCATCCTCCGTTCAATTACTATATTTAATATCTTACTTATCAATTTGTCACCCGTCTCACCTGTCAATATTTTTTACGCAGAAACAAAAATCAACCGATCATGGATTACAAGATTTCAACGTTTTATTTGATAAATTTATTTTTTAAATTTTACTGCAGTTCTTTAATGCCACCAGATAAAGACAATTTTTTTATAACGTAAGTTGCAAATAACTTTTCCTCTTATTCTTATTACAAATAAATACTATATTTTTCCAAATTTATATACAATTTTGACAATTAACCTTTTCAATCTTCAAAAAATATCACTTCCGATGAAGATATTTGTACCAAAATCTAATGAACTCTTTCAATTTATATACAAATGTTAAATACCAAATATCAAAATTTTCGGGTAATTCGTATTTGAGTTATGCGAGTAACACCTTGACCACACACACATACACACAGACATCATCGTGAAACTATCAAAAATGAGTTGTAAGGACCCTAATTCGTGCTCATCCACTAAAAATTCACTACCCGATTTTTTGCATGATTCCAATACCTTCCTTTACAGGTAAGCGGAAGGTAAAAAGTATTGATGCATAATTGCATACAATACATGTTTTACTTTCGAAACTGTGAGCACGACTCATAAGACTTATTTATAATTTTATTTATGTTATTTATTTTTATAACTGTGAATAAACCATAATTCTGTTTGGAAATTGAGAAGGTACCTATTAATTTCACGGGTAATCATTCTATTAATGAACAATAAAACTAAATATAATTTAGCATTTAATTTAATTTGAGTGGAGAGTGATTTTTTGTTCTGACACCCTAATGACTCAACCGGTTTGGTCTTGGTGTTTGAACGTACTTAAGTATCTTGTATCACCTTCAGCCTAAGGAGTAAACTGACAATCTTTGTAGATTTAAGTTTTTGTGATGTGATGAAACTTTCGAACACCTGATGTAATAGATACGAAAAGATAGAAGATCTTGTTACCAGTTACGTGATTGTAAAATAGATGTTTGATAATGGTCGATTGAATTTCGCAAAGGAAAATGTCAAAGGATAAACCAGTAGTAGACATAAATTTTAATATTATGGGACTGTATATGTAACACTTTGTAAAGGTCTCTGAATTTAAATTATATTTTATTACATATTACAAATTTCTTACAAAAGAGTTTTAATTTTCGAGGGTTACTACGTTGCTAGCTTGTTACTAGAGAGTAAGTCGGGCGATTGTACTGAATTAAATTAGGATTGATTATAAGTTTTAAAGAGCATTACGTAAGTCTATTCTAGCCACATCCTTAGTACGATCAAAAAAAATCTGACGTGGACACCACATGACTTCCTTGTACGCCTAACTGTTCATACTTTTCTTAATAACTAAAATGTAGAATAATATAAAAAAATCTGACGTGGCCACCACAAGACCACCCGCCATATACCTACTTTATTCATTTAACTTATTATACAAATATATTAATATATAAGTACTACTACTACTGCTACTATACTCACAAATATATTTTAGTCATTTTATTTAAACTGCAGAAGAAGATAGAAAGCATATTTTACTATTGTCACTGTCATGTCATAATCATTTAAATTTTACGTAGTAACAAATGTTAATCGATCATGGACTACAAGATACCGAAATACTAAATTATAAATATATACTTTAATTATTCTTAAATGACACCAGATACAAAAATATTTATAAAATACCGATTGTAGGTAATAATCACATAATCTTTCATTTAAAATAAAAAAATTTGTGTTTAAATATTAAATATTTATCAAAATATTTGAAAAAAGTACTACTTCCGGTTTATAGATTGAAACCAAAAATAGGAAGTGCACAACTAGATGCTATAACAGTCCTAAATACAAAATTTCAACTTTCTACGTCTAACCGTATTTGAGTTATGCGACACACATACGTCCGTACGTACATACGTACATACGTACGTACAGACGTCACGACGAAACTAGTCATAATGAATTCAGAAAAGGTCAAAACGGATATTTCCATCAAAATCTGAAAACCGAAATTTTTCGCGATTACAATACTTCCTTATTACTCCGTACAAGGAAGTAAAAATTGTACATGATTATAAAAATTCCGAAAAACATTAAATGTTTGCAGTCAATAATAAACCAACAGTTTACTCGCAACGAAAACACTTTTACAGTATTTTATTTCAAAATGACATTGCATTGCTAGGAAGCGATAAAGTACTGGTTTGGGGCTGGTTTTAGTCAGTCGTAGTAGCGGGGAAAAAATCTAGAGTATTCTAGGAATTCGGAAAAAACGTAGATGGCCGCTGAAGTTGACTGAAGCAATCAACATCGCCTTTATATTCCCCTGAATATAAATTTCTAAACCTATTAAACAAAAATGAAAAAACAAAGCCATAACTTATCTCCAACTGGTCGCACCTTGAAACAGCTTCTCGTTCAATTGATCTAAATATTAATTGCCGAATTACGAATCAAGTGATCTTTACGCATAACACGCTGGGTGTAGCTGACAGACGATCCTAGTTTTCGACGACCGCCGAATACAGAACGAGGATTTAATAATGTCAAAGTTGGCGCTTCTAAATGTCAGCCACTTTGTTGGATCCATGTGTAATGCTCGTGGTCTGGTTTCGTGCATAATTTGTTCACTTGACTACCTTGTTACGTTACAATGGCTCAAGTTGATAAATTATTGTTTGCAGATACGCGAACATACCACGAATGTTAATTTTAACGTGAAATGATGCAACGAATTTAAAGCTTAGTTTCGACCTCTTGCTATCAAATGCAAACCAAAAAATCTGACGTGGACACCACATGACTTCCTTGTACGCCTATTAAACTGTTCATACTTTTCTTAATAACTAAAATGTAGAATAATATAAAAAAATCTAACTTTATTCTTTTAACTTATTATATTAATATATAAGTACTACTACTACTGCTACTATACTCAAAAATAAATTTTAATCATTTTATTTAAACTGCAGAAGAAGATATAAAGCATATTTTACTATTGTCACTGTCATGTTATAATCATTTAAATTTTACGTAGTAACAAATGTTACTCGATCATGGACTACAAGATACCGAAATACTAAATTATAAATATATACTTTAATTAATCTTAAATGATACCAGATACAAAAATATTTATAAAATACTGATTGTAGGTAATAATCACATAATCTTTCATTTAAAATAAAAAAATTTGTCTTAAATTAAATATTTATCAAAATATTTTAAAAAAGTACTACTTCCGGTTTGTAGATTGAAACAAAAAATAGGAGGTGCACAACTAGATGCTATAACAGTCCTAAATACAAAATTTCAACTTTCTACGTCTAACCGTATTTGAGTTATGCGACATACATACGTCCGTCCGTCCGTACGTACAGACGTCACGACGAAACTAGTCATCATGGATTCAGAAAAGGTCAAAACGGATATTTCCGTAAAAATCTGAGGACCGAAATTTTTCGCGATTAGGTACAATACTAAGTAAAAAGCATGTTACAATAAATCATTTTGTGACTTTGGGTTTGAAATCGATGGTCTCATTTTTTACAATGATGTACTTATAGGTTGTGCTTACATGGCTATAGAATGAAATTTACAAAAAACCTTGCCGTATTTTGTTAAATAATTTCTAAAATGCGAGTTTTACATAAATTATTACATATCATGGACAACAAGATACTGGAATTTCAAAAAAATAGAATATTAATTGTACTTTATTTTATTGTTAAATACTACCAGATTCAGCAAATTGTATTTATAATTATGTGTACCTATAGATAATTATATTTTCTTTTATTTTTAATTGCAAAAATTGTCATAAATAAATAATGTACCAATATATTTAAGGAAAACTTTATCAAGTTTCAAAAAGTACTACTTCCGGTTTGCGGATTTCTACCAAAATGTTATCCGTTGTTAAGATACTTATTAAAACCTTAAATATGAAATTTGGTTATTAAAGGTTTGATACTTTTTCAGTTATCGTGGACGAAAAATCATCACATAAATCCATACATCCATACGCACACAGACATCATCGTGAAAATAGTAAATTCGTATTGTAGAGACCTTAAAACGTGCTTATCCACCAAAAACTCACACTCGAAAATTTTAATACCTCTCTTGTAGAATATGAGGCTGGAGGAAAAAATAATTTCAGTAACGTATGTAACGTACAATTTCGAAATCACTTTAATACATACCACATAAATCATCTTCATTTAATAAGCCCCCAAATATTTTTTAACAACTCTCCAAATCTAATCATAATAACAATAATTTCTTCATACACTCCTTCTTAAACACACCTCTCTCACGGCGTAATTTAAAAATTAAAATCAACAGACCAAATTATTTCTTACGATTGTTAGTCACGACCAAACACAAATGCCGTATGCATTGCATACATTATTATAACACAGTGACTCACACTTCTGAAGATAATAAGTAATTAATTTGATAGTATGTTTCTTTTCTGGAAAAATCGTTACAACCGAGATTATTTCTCGTAATAGGCAGGTAGTCTGCGCTGACCTTTCAAGTGGTCTGAAGTGATCTGGCACCGATATAGCAAGTGATCTGACGGAAAGTAATCACTTGTTTTGTAATCGGAACGCTACGTGTGTGAAGGGACGTAAGATTGTAATAATTTTTAGGAATAAATTATTAATTATTTTTGTTCGTTTGATTAGTTTTGCAATTCTGCAAATCAGCTAAATTAAATAACAATTTACTGGATAAAATTTTGAGGTTGATTATAGTTTAGAGTAGGAAAAGGCGTGGTGAATTAAATTACTGGTTCTTGAACGCATTACAACATTAAGACGGTTCTCTACCGCGACAGAAAACAGCCAAAACATGTATTTCGCGCGCCACTTCACAGCGTTTATTGTTTTGTTAAATATAATAATCTAAAGATATTGTTCAAGATAAAAATCAACAAAATGCAAGATGCAGAATTTTAAACTTTGCTTTAAAATCGAAATATGTTAATTTTGACAATTTTTGTTATTTTTTAACCACAAATATCTTCTATTTAAAAACGAATTTAAAAAATTCGATCGGTTATTTCGCAGATCCAAACATTGTTGACAACATGTTAAAATTTGAAGTTCATTTATATTCATTTATAAATAAAAGCTGTACAGTGGCGCGCGAAAACCCTCTCTTTACAAATATTACAGTTTTTTTTACAAATATGGGTGCCAAATTATTTTTCCCCCTCAAACATAAATTATTTGTTATTATTAAACAATAAACAATAAACGCTATAGAATAGCGTGCGGAATCAATGTTTATAAAAAGAATAGAAAAATATCTGATGTGGCCAGCACAAGACCTCCCATCATACTCTAACGCAGGAACTTTTTTTACCTCTCGCCTCATATTCTATAAGAGAGGTATTGTAATGGATCCTGATTAGATAATCTGTATGTACATACGATATTCGATACAATTTTTTCTTAAACTATGCTCACCTATAGAATTTGACCCGAGGAATCGAATGGTGTAAAAATATTTTTTTTATTCCGACCAGTTTTCGAAAAAAATGATGTTGCAAACTGTGGGTCGAATTTTTTTTTCCACTACAGATTTGAAATCCTCGTGGCCGAATTAGTATATACCCACATTTTAAGTCTATCCCCAATATTATTCTTTAGGCTAGAAAATAAGCAAGTTTTATCTCTTCGATTTTGTATCATTTTTTAAATTCCTCAATAAAAATTGTACCCCTTAGAATTTTGTTGTGAAAATTTGGATTCCTACATAATTTGACCCGAGGAATCCAATGGTGAAAAAATAAATTTTCCATTTCTACGAGTTTTCGACTTAAAAAAAATATGTCGAAAAATATTAGTCGAAAAAAAATTTCGACTGCAGATTTGAAATCCTCGGGGTCGAATTAGTATACAACCAAATTTTCAGCCAATTCTGAGAGAAAAAGTTATTTTGGCCAAAATTTGATCAAGGGGTTGGCCTACGTTTTTGGCCAATTTCGAAAACCGTTCATAAGAATTGTAATCGTTGGAATTTTTTCGTGAAAATTTGGATTTATATTTAATTCGACGCGAGGAATCCAATGGTGATATAATTATGGTCATAGCTACTCCCGTCTTTTACCTGAAAAAAATATCTCGAAAAGTATTAGCCGAAATTTTTTTTTAGTGGCACTATTGGATTCCTCGGGTCCAAAATAGGGTATAACCAAATTTTGAGCGAATCGAAAATTTCGAAAATGTTCGACATTTTTAAAATTTTTCAAAGTGCATTTAAACTTGTAAACGACATAATTTTTTAAAGAAAATAATGTATTTATATATAGTTTGATACGAGGAATCCATTGGTGTACTAAAAAAAAATATACAAAATAGTTGTATATCTTGATTTGTAGTAGTAGTAAAAAGAGTAGTGTATCCGGGCGGGATGCCTTGTGCTTGCCACATCAGATTTTTTAGTTATCGTCGACGAAAAAATTGTAACATACATACACACGCACAGACATCATATTGAAAATACTTTATACGTATTCTATGGTCTCTAAAACGTGCTTATCCACCAAAAACTCACACTCGAAAATTTTGACTCGTCACACAGTTTTCCATATACATTTCAAATTTCAATCGATTTAACCGTCTCTATCCAGAGATATTCATATTTAAATATGACATTTTTAATATGGTATAGGAAAAATGATACTTTGCTAAATATATTGCGTTAAATTCTTGACTCAAACCCATAAACTTTGTTTAAAATACTATTTAATTTAATGTGGTTATATATGAATACGTATGCAAAGTATTCTGCCCTCCTTAGGAAGAATGTCCTATCTGCAAATTTTGAGATTTTTGTAATCTGCATAAATTATTACAAATATACCAAAATAGAATGTCCAGCTGCCCTAAGAAACGGTAGAATTTATTATTCATGGTTATTATATTTATATAAAGCAATTTTAATAGTAAAAATCCGCATAGATGTTTCCACAAAATTTTTTATATAAAATAATAGCTAAAATAAAATTTTTGCAGATAGGACATTTTTCCTAAGGACGGCAGTATACCTCTCTTATAGAATATGAGACGAGAGGTAAAAAGTAAAATCGAGAGTATTCCAGGAATTCTCAAAACAGATAAATAACAATAACAATAAATAACCTCTCCTTTTGATGATCGCAATTACGGCTCATACGGTGAGATCAGTAGTTAATTATTGCGATAAATTCAATTATTTGCTGAAATGAATTGCCCATAGCCCTCATAACAAAGGACTGCAGTTAGCATCTGTGAAGGCGGAGTGAGTAAGCATCATTTATAATGAACACATATCTGCGCACATCTTTCAGAAGCGCGTGGAACATAAAATCTGAGAAGTTTTACGCCAAGTGTGTTAAGTTGCAGTTACCGTTTATTTTACGAGTCACACATTCATTTGCAACAGGATGAATTACTTTACTCCTTTGTGAGAATGCCGAGGTTTAAATGAATTTGTTTTCGGAACTTGTTGGGAACATAAAATTAACGCTTATTTTGAGAGGAATCTCAAGTTACCGCTTTTATCTGGTAGACAAAATTATTTTTGCAATAAAATTATGGTTTGTTTTAATTAAAATAATTATGACGTATTTTCTTGACTGGAACAATTGTAGGAATAGAAAAGGATTTCTTTGGATTCAGTCACTTTATTAAAAATCTGTTGTGGCCAGCACATGACCTCCCGCCTTGACACTGTAATATGTGAATTTGGTTAGGCTACTTTTTGTAATTTTTGTTATAGTTCTTCAAGCAAAGTACCGATTCCTATTGACATTGAAATCAAATTAGCTCTTTGTAGATAAATTTTTTATTTTTATTACCTTATATCCAGTGATAATAATAATAATGAATCGATGATACTTCTTGACTGAATACGTTTAATGGAAGGATAAAAAGATAAAAACGTAATGGAATTCAGTCAATTTTTAATTTATTATATTTCGGCTCCTGCTAGGTTCTAAGTTTCAAACCCAGTTAATAATATATTTATATTTAAAAATGGTGTCACAAAAATTTCAGAAACTGTGTATACGTCTGTTCATCTATCATATTGACATTTCATTTTTGTTTTAAAATTTTGTTCCTATATTATGATTTACAAATCGTGGCAGGTAAAATTACAAATTTTTGAAAATTAATTTTCCTTTATTGGTAAGAGATATAGAAACGATGTTAAATAAATATTGTAAAAGATAATATGTTCTTTCAAATGTCGAATGACAAATTGTAACTATCGCAGTATTTTCTATATTTTTTGCAAAAAATGTTAAAATACTTCAAGAAAATACCATTTTCGGTTGGCAGATTTTTACCAAAATCTTATCAGCTCTTCATTAACATATATAAATGTATATTGCAAAATATTAGAATTTTATGTACAGTAAAATTTGAGATAATGAATCAGAACGAAAGACTATAGTAGGCGCACATACAGACATACACACACACACACACACACACACACACACACACACACACACACACACACACACACACACACACACACACACACACACACACACACACACACACACACACACACACAGACATCATCGTGAAAATAGTCAAAATAGGTTCTAAAGGTGCTAAAACGTGCTTATTGACAAAAATCTCGACATCGAATTTTTTCACGATCCCTATACCTCTCTAGGCGAGAGGTAAAAATTATACCACTCTTCTTTATTTCATGTTTATGTTTGTATTGAGTATGTAATTTTGGATCGTACTTAGGATGTTTACTTCCCACTTGACATGAATCGTCCATGGGATGTCTTATTCTTGTACTTTAAGTGATGTTACGTAAGTCTATCCTAGCCACATCCTGAGTACGATCAAAAATTACACACTCAATATAAACATCTCAGAGAATTACATGGGATGCATAATTGTGATATTATTACCAAATTACAACATTGGGATGTAACATAGATAATGTTACCAAGGGCGGACATTAGCAATCGCAAAGATATTATTAGGATGTTAATGGGCAAATATACCAAGTAACAAGCCGGGATGTTCACATTCTTGAAATGTTCTGGGGATTTTATTTTGTCAAGTGGGTTAATATCATGTACTACAAGAATACGATATTTTTAAACATCTCATGAACGATTCATGTCGTGGGTGGTACGATTGGTCACCGACTGATCAAGAAATTACTACAAAACTTTTAAACAGAAATACCTGAAAAAGTTTATAAAATCTAGTTCTAGTTTCTAACCGGAAAAAGTATAGTAATAAAAAATGTATAAGAATACGTAGAAAATCTGCAAAAATAATAATACAATAATAATATGTTTACAGCCATAAAAAATCTGACGTGGCCGTTACAATACCTCTCGCCTTGACATTGAAGTATTATTATTTAACCTCGTATTTAACCAAATATTAAGCTTTAATTTAAATAAAATACAACAACACCGTATAACATTTGATATAATAATATAAAATAATCATACATTATATTATTTTAAAATGCATAATGGACTTATAATAATTATGTAGGTAAATAAATTATATATTTCACAAATTTAATCAGCTCTTAGTTTAATATATTATTTTATTTTATAAATACCATATTTACATAATACTATGTCCATTTAATATCTATACTATATCCAACATTTCAAAATTCTACACCACACTCTACACATGCCCTACACCACAGAGAAACCTCCTTGCCACAGACATCTGTTTATCTGTCACATTGACAATTTTATTTTTGTTTTAAATTTTATTTCTATTTCGGGATTCACAAATCGTGGTAGGTAAAATTATATATTTAAAAAAATTATATTCCTTTATTTGTTAAAGATATAGAAACAAGTAAGATTAAATATTGTACAATGTAATTTCTTCTTTTATGTGTGGTATGTCAAATTATAACAATCGCATTATTTTATACAATTTTTGCAAAAAATGTTATAGTGCTACAAGAAAAATACCATTTCCGGTTAGTGGATTTTTACCAAAATCTTTTCAGCTCTTCATTAACACATATAAATGTATAATGCAAAATATTAGAATTTTATGTTCAGTAGAATTTGAGATAATGAACCGGGACGAAAGGCTATAGTAGGCGCACATACAGACTTTCATACATACACACACACACACACACACACACACACACACACACACACACACACACACACACACACACACACACAGACATCATCGTGAAAATAGTCAAAATAGGTTCTAAAGGTGCTAAAACGTGCTTATTGACAAAAATCTCGACATCGAATTTTTTCACGATCCCTATACCTCTCTAGGCGAGAGGTAAAAATACAATATCATTGGCTTTGTCATAGAAATACATCATAATAGTACATAATAGGAAAAAAAT
The DNA here is from genome assembly GCA_947534325.1 of Agonum fuliginosum. Lineage (NCBI taxonomy): Eukaryota > Metazoa > Arthropoda > Insecta > Coleoptera > Carabidae > Agonum > Agonum fuliginosum. The sequence goes on along the minus strand of OX384042.1, from coordinate 30,538,716 downwards.
ATCAAAATAAAATGCTAAAATTTTCGTTGAAATGTAATTTCTTGTGGTAAAATACACGGCACCTGCAATCTTATCTAATTCCTCGAGGGCTTTCTTGCCCTGCAAGAACTAGGTGTAGTTATGTGTTATGTAGCAATGTTCATTTATGTACGTGTATAAATCATTAGCTTTGATTTATTGAATGTAGATGAACTGGTACTAAGTCGGAACTGCAATGAACACAGCAATAAGTCATTAGAAAAGGGCGTTGTACAAGTTATAACAGCGTAACATTAAACTGTTATCATTCGCTCATTACTCACTACATTTGTTCATTGCACGTTTAGAGGACTTTTAAAAAAATACTTATTGGCTATCAATTTTCAGCATAAATTATAGGAAAGTGATAATAATTGGTTATTTTGATAGATTTATTACCTTTTTATCGAAATGAAACACTCTTTTGAAACGTGCATTAAAATGTGCCATGTGTGACGCAAACGGCACTGACACCAAACCGTGAATAGATTTGTTCGTGTAAATTCGTTATTTGTCGTTTTAACGACGACGGACCTGTGTCCTGTGTTTAAATAATCATTTTGTGATTTTGGATTTGAAATCTTTGATCTCATATAATGATGTAGTACTTAAAGATTGTGCTTACATGCCTATAGAATTAAATTTACAAGAAAAATTGTTGCATTTTGTTAAATAATTTCTAAAAATTATTAAAAAGGCGAGATTTACATAATTTTTTACAGTCAATGGCGTAACTATTAAAAACATCTCTCTATAGCCGTCTTCTGACTAATGTACATTATCGATAACAAAAGAAAATTTATTTTTTGTGTAAAATTGATTATTAAGGCCGGAATGTAGCTGTCCACGATTTCGTCGAGAAAAAGGAGATATATATATATATATATATATATATATATATATATATATATATATATATATATATATATATATACAGATTTAGTGTTTCGAACAAAGGCAGCAATAGCGAACGCGCTCTAAAAGTGGCATCGTATTTGTATAATATTGTATTTATAAGACAAAAGAAATAATCAAACGCGTTATTTATATACTGTATAACATGTTACCTACAGTGCTACGCATGAATTTTAATAGATTTTGTATTTAAAATGCCCTAAATTAAACATGTAAAAGTAGTACTTTTCTCTTTATTCGGCATTTTTTTTAAACAATACTATGAAAAAATTTGGTAAAATCGGTGCGTCGCACTGTAGAATGAATATTAAATATTGTCGTAAAAAAAATTCAATTATCTTACGTTAGTATTAGATTCAATATTATACAAACCGTAGAGCACTGTTTTACCTCTTTCTCATACAGCTACATTCCCGCCTTAAATGATTAAAGTTTTGCTAATTTAATAATTTTGTCACAGCAATTTAAAACTTCGCTTATACCTACCCTATATTGTAATTTTCACTTTAAAATCTAGTTACCAACCTTCGTTTAATTAATTAATAAAAAGCCCTTGGTTTATTTTTTCTTATAGACAATAATTTACTTTTCCTCAGCATTTAAACTCACACGTAATTATCATACTATCATATTAATTATTGCATATTAATTGCTTGCAAGATTTGATGTTTTATCCTTTTTGTACTATAAATTATGCCATGTTTCATTTCTAGAGTCGGTGTAAGAAACTAGACAAAAACTAGTACTTGATAATTGGAATAATTAGATACGAAGATATGAAGCTCGATTAGTACTATTAGCGTTCGTTGCAAGTGACAAATGCCATACTTAATATAATTATAAAAATCTGACGTGGCCATCACACAACCTTCCGCCATATCTAGACTTTAAACAGAAATGTATACGTACAATCCGGTGCCCATTTAAAATATACAAATAAAAATCTAAAATATTCAAACACAAAAATTTGCATCACCTGAATAAAAAGATTCATTCACAGGAAAACTCTGCTGTGTTGAAGCCATCCTCCGTTCAATTACTACATTTAATATCTTACTTAGGACTTATATAGCGCTAGTATGCCAACTTGTCACCTGTCAATATTTTTTACGCAGAAACAAAAATCAACCGATCATGGATTACAAGAAATCAACGTTTTATTTGATAAATTTATTTTTTAAATTTTACTGCAGTTCTTTAATGCTACCAGATAAAGACAATTTTTTTATAACGTAAGTTGCAAATAACTTTTCCTCTTATTCTTATTACAAATAAATACTATATTTTTCCAAATTTATATACAATTTTGACAATTAACCTTTTCAATCTTCAAAAAATATCACATCCGATGAAGATATTTGTACCAAAATCTAAGGAGCTCTTCCAATTTATATACAAATGTTAAATATCAAATATCAAAATTTTCGGGTAATTCGTATTTGAGTTATGCGACTAACACCCCTTGACCACACACACACACATACACACACATACACACAGACATCATCGTGAAACTATCAAAAAAGGACCCTAATTCGTGCTCATCCACTAAAAATTCACCACCCAATTTTTTGCATGATTTCAATACCTTCCTTTACAGGTAAGCGGAAGGTAAAAATAGTAAAATGAATACTAAGAAACATAACCATCATATTTTGTGGGTTTTTCTTTTTATATGTTTTAAACGGTGCTTCAAATCGTAAAAATTTTATAACCAAATATACAAATTTCATTTTTATGTCTTTAACACATTTATGCTGTCTACGTTTTTTTCGAATTCTTAGAATACTCTCGTTTTAACTATTTTTCTATTCCACTTCTTTCCCTACTACTGCACCGGCCCGAAACTCGTACTTTACCGCATCCTAGCAATGCAATATCATTATGAAGTTGAAAAATACTGTAAGTGTTTTCGTTGCGAGTAAACTGTTACTTTATTATTGATTTCAAGGTAAGATTTCTATAAACATTTAATAGAGAAAGGATGGATCTACAGACGTGCCTTTTTAAAATTTTAAAAATAAATTTATCATGATAATAGCTATGTAAAGTTTGCATAAATTGGACCGGAGAGTTGTAAAAGCGCAATTCTGCTCATCAAAACGTATGGAAAGCGCAGAAATATAATCAGTAAATTTATGTACAATAAGCGCAGATCGTAACGTTCAATAAGCGCATTTTTCGAAAATGAGATTTCTGACCATAATAAGTTAGTCCAGATCGTCTTCGAGTATGATGGGGTTAAGTTCAGAAAAATGTTAGGCAAGAATATTTTCTAGTTTTAAAAAATTTAAAAAATATTGTAGAAAAACTGTCGTACAATCACTAAAACCATTGTGCTTTTCAAATGTTCCCTTCTGCGCTTAACGCCAATTTCTGCGCTTATATAACGCACCCAAATTGGACATTTAAAAGAATGAGGTACAATAGAAAAAGATGTTCCTTTTTCAAATCAGGAAATATAACCGTGTAAAGTTTGTATAAATTGGAAATTTTAATGAATTTTTCGAAATTTTTATAATCATGTACAATTTTTACCTTCCGCTTACCTGTAAAGGAAGGTATTGGAATCATGCAAAAAATCGGGTGGTGAATTTTTAGTGGATGAGCACGAATTAGGGTCCTTACAACTCATTTTTGATAGTTTCACGATGATGTCTGTGTGTATGTGTGTGTGTATGTGTGTGTGTGGTCAAGGGTTGTTAGTCGCATAACTCAAATACGAATTACCCGAAAATTTTGATATTTGGTATTTAACATTTGTATATAAATTGGAAGAGCTCCCTAGATTTTGGTACAAATATCTTCATCGGAAGTGATATTTTTTGAAGATTGAAAAGGTTAATTGTCAAAATTGTATATAAATTTGGAAAAATATAGTATTTATTTGTAATGAGAATAAGAGGAAAAGTTATTTGCAACTTAAGTTATAAAAAAATTGTCTTTATCTGGTAGCATTAAAGAACTGCAGTAAAATTTAAAAAATAAATTTATCAAATAAAACGTTGATATCTTGTAATCCATGATCGGTTGATTTTTGTTTCTGCGTAAAAAATATTGACAGGTGAGACGGGTGACAAGTTGGCATACTAGCGCTATATAAGTCCTAAGTAAGATATTAAATGTAGTAATTGAACGGAGGATGGCTTCAACACAGCAGAGTTTTCCTGTGAATGAATCTTTTTATTCAGGTGATGCAAATTTCTTTGTTTGAATATTTGAGATTTTTATTTGTATATTTTAAATGGGCACCGGATTGCACGTATACATTTCTGTTTAAAGTCTAGATATGGCGGAAGGTTGTGTGATGGCCACGTCAGATTTTTTTTATTAAATTTTTAAAAAATCACAACTGTTAATTGATCCTTTAAGTATATAAAAGTATATAATCCTTATTGAAATACAATGTTACCATTCTTGTACTGGGCACAAAACACTCGCTACGTTAGTACGTTTTGTTCTGGATTTTAGGAGGTAGACGAGCCTCTTAAGTACCGTTTTGTTTGTTTCTAATGTGGATTATAGTTTTTAATCTAACTTGTACGTAGTCTGAAATAAATCATAAACTTAACATTTATTAATTACAATTCTGAACACTGGAAATATCAATTAATCATGATAATCTTTTGGTATTTGTTGGGGTTTTTGAATTTCGGGTATTACGTTTAATTTATGCGTGGTAAAACAGCTGGAAAGCGATGTCCAACTCGGACCATCATTAGGCAGTTATGTTTCGGTCTACGAAACATCATTATATGACATATATTTATATGTCGATGAACCAAGATTTGGTATTTATAGTTTTATACGCTGAAGAATGTAGTTTAGTCAACTCTGGTGTTATTCGATACTTTTTGATTATTTTTAACTAAATATTTAAATAAATTTTAAGAAATTAATGTTTCTCAAATAGCTTAGCAAGTATTGATAATTACTTTATAATTTTTTTTTAATCACACGATTGCCTAAGGTACCTAGTAACTTTGTAAATTAAAAAAATCTGATATGGCCAGCACATAACCTCCCGTCTTGACACTGTAGTATGTGAATTTGAATTTAGTTAGGCTTTCTTAAATTATAATTTTGCAATAAATAATTCACAAACTTTTTGCAAAATTTCTTAGTTCTTTAATTATCTCTTTGTAGATACAAATTTTACTACGAAATAAATTAGAAAAAGTTCTTTTCTAAGACTGCAGATTCAATTAGCGGCGCCGCTATTTGACAGGCAATTCTCACATGATTCTTTTTCTCTGGAAAAAACATGAAAGAATCTTCAAAGAATCCTTTCGGCAGCCGAAGAAACCATAACTTCAAATCGTTACCAAACAACACACTTAACATTTTGAAAAATATCTTATTCTTGTACTTGTAAATCTATTAGCCACATCCTGAGTACGATCAAAAATTACATACTTACTCAATACAAAAGTCTCATAGCCGTTTACACCGCTTCCACTTAAATTATAAGTGTCACTTAAATGAAAAATATCAAATCGAACTCATGACAGCAATGTTATGTCTACGTTTGACAATTAGATTTTGAGTCAATATTGTTTGTTTAAGGAAAACTTAAAATTTAAGTGGAAGCGGTGCAACTGGCTATCACAGAATTATATGGGACACATAATTGAGATATTATTACCAAATTACTAATATTGGGACGTACATAGATAATGTTACTAAGGGCGGACATTAGCAATCGCTAGGATATTAATAAAATGATAATAGGCAAATATAGCAAGTAACAAAGTGTTAAGTTTAAATTCTTGAAATGTTCTGGGTATTTTATTTTGTCAAGTGGGAAGACTATTATTTGTTTTTTTAAACCTGTGCAAAAATTTATGTCACTGATTGTCGCATAATGTTTCCATTAATATCTCACTGTTATGTGAATTTGCATAGGTATTTTTACAATTAAAAATCCATCAAATTAGCATAGCTATAAAAGAAAACCTATTCAAGTTTATGTGGCAAAATAAATTCTTCTCTGTCGCCGTTTACATATCCCTGAAATAGCAAACACTACTCCAGTTCTGTTTGTATTCCGTTTAACACAGGTTTAGCATAATTTGCACGCTTAATCAGATGCATTTAATGGCAATGCTAATTGTAGATTAAAGGCTAGTCCACACTCGCGACGCGAAGAATCTTAAGACTTTGACATTTGCAAGTAGGCGCGCTATCAATTCAATACTTAATATTCAAATAAAAGTGGAGTGGCGTGATATTGTAAATGGTTTTTAAATAAATAATATTTTTATTCGACGTTTATAAGGATTAATAAAATGAGCGTATGTTAAATATAAAGTTTATTGCTTTTGTGTTTAGACAGTAGCAGAATGCAACATTATCTTTTATGTAATCTTTATGTACATTTAATTTTGCTTAGAGAGTAAAGAAGCCATAAAACGGTTTATAATATTGTCAGTGAGTATTTGAAAAGGAAACATAAAATATTAATTATTTATTACAATGCATACTGGAACAAGTTTATCATATTTAAACATTAAATAAATTGCTCAGTAAGAATCCAATGCTAATTTTTGAAAGTTAATCAGTGAGGAGCAAACTGTTTTGTTTTATTATTGCAATGGGCTAATTGCATGGAATTGAATTGAGATTTTTAACAATTAATGTTGGAGCTGAACCCGAACCTGAACCATAAACCCGAAAAAACCTTATTTTCTCAAAAATTGTTCAATATATCGACTGAATTTATTCACCAATGAATTCCTCGCGCCGAATTACATATGTGTACCAATTTTCAGCTCAAAATTCCGACGGAAACAAGATTTATCCAACATTGTCGATTTTAGAAATCTTCAAAAATGGGGAAACCGCAATAAATCTTGTACCCGTCTGAATTTTGAGCTGAAAATTGATACACATATGTAATTCGACGCGAGGAATTCATTGGTGAATAAATTAAGTCGATATATTGAACTATTTTTGAGAAATCAAGGGTGGTTGGTTTTTGGGTGGTCAAAAAATTTCAAAATTTTCAAAATTTAAGTGTTAGAAATACAATTCTGCAGACTAGAGTTTGATTTCTCGCTTAGTTTTTGAGATATCGGCCTTTAAAGTTGGAAAAAGGGGAAAACGGAACATCAATTTTTTTCCAACTTGTACGAAGAGATTCATCTACACTTTTTTAAATATATTTAAATAATAGATATAATACTATTATTAAACTGCAATTAAAAGAGTATGGTATCTTGAGTAGGGAGGTCTTGTGCTGGCCACATCAGATTTTTTTAGTTGTCATTGATGTATTTTTACCTCTCGCCTAGAGAGGTATAGGGATCGTGAAAAAATTCGATGTCGAGATTTTTGTCAATAAGCACGTTTTAGCACCTTTAGAACCTATTTTGACTATTTTCACGATGATGTCTGTGTGTGTGTGTGTGTGTGTGTGTGTGTGTGTGTGTGTGTGTGTGTGTGTGTGTGTGTGTGTGTGTGTGTGTGTGTGTGTGTGTGTGTGTGTGTGTGTGTGTGTGTGTGTGTGTGTGTGTGTGTGTGTGTGTGTGTGTGTGTGTGTGTGTGTGTGTGTGTGTGTGTGTGTGTGTGTGTGTGTGTGTGTGTGTGTGTGTGTGTGTGTGTGTGTGTGTGTGTGTGTGTGTGTGTGTGTGTGTGTGTGTGTGTGTGTGTGTGTGTGTGTGTGTGTGTGTGTGTGTGTGTGTGTGTGTGTGTGTGTGTGTGTGTGTGTGTGTGTGTGTGTGTGTGTGTGTGTGTGTGTGTGTGTGTGTGTGTGTGTGTGTGTGTGTGTGTGTGTGTGTGTGTGTGTGTGTGTGTGTGTGTGTGTGTGTGTGTGTGTGTGTGTGTGTGTGTGTGTGTGTGTGTGTGTGTGTGTGTGTGTGTGTGTGTGTGTGTGTGTGTGTGTGTGTGTGTGTGTGTGTGTGTGTGTGTGTGTGTGTGTGTGTGTGTGTGTGTGTGTGTGTGTGTGTGTGTGTGTGTGTGTGTGTGTGTGTGTGTGTGTGTGTGTGTGTGTGTGTGTGTGTGTGTGTGTGTGTGTGTGTGTGTGTGTGTGTGTGTGTGTGTGTGTGTGTGTGTGTGTGTGTGTGTGTGTGTGTGTGTGTGTGTGTGTGTGTGTGTGTGTGTGTGTGTGTGTGTGTGTGTGTGTGTGTGTGTGTGTGTGTGTGTGTGTGTGTGTGTGTGTGTGTGTGTGTGTGTGTGTGTGTGTGTGTGTGTGTGTGTGTGTGTGTGTGTGTGTGTGTGTGTGTGTGTGTGTGTGTGTGTGTGTGTGTGTGTGTGTGTGTGTGTGTGTGTGTGTGTGTGTGTGTGTGTGTGTGTGTGTGTGTGTGTGTGTGTGTGTGTGTGTGTGTGTGTGTGTGTGTGTCTGTATGTGCGCCTACTATAGTCTTTCGTTCTGATTCATTATCTCAAATTTTACTGTACATAAAATTCTAATGTTTTGCAATATACATTTATATATGTTAATGAAGAGCTGATAAGATTTTGGTAAAAATCTGCCAACCGGAAATGGTATTTTCTTGAAGCATTCTAACATTTTTTGCAAAAAATATAGAAAATACTGCGATAGTTACAATTTGTCATTCGACATTTGAAAGAACATATTATCTTTTACAATATTTATTTAACATCGTTTCTATATCTCTTACCAATAAAGGAAAATTAATTTTCAAAAATTTGTAATTTTACCTGCCACGATTTGTAAATCATAATATAGGAACAAAATTTTAAAACAAAAATGAAATGTCAATATGATAGATGAACAGACGCATGGCCGAACGATAAAGGTAAGGTCTGCCAATGCGCATCGTTCCCGCCCATTCGTGACGTCAGCCCAGACACACAGCATTAATTCACAGAAACAAAATACTGTGCTTGTGTGCTTAGATTGAGCGAGTGTAACAATGGTAGTTTGCGCAGTTTTGCACTGCAAAAATAATTCTAGACACAGGAAACATAACAAAAATTTAAGTTTCTTTACTTTTCCTAAAAATGAACGTATGTGTCAAGTTTGGAAATCCGCTTGTCAAAACGCAAATATAAATACCAAAACTGCAAGTATTTGCTCAATTCATTTTGCAAACGATGTTTTTCATTGGAATTTAAAGCACAAAATTTTAAATTATTCACCAAAACACAGTAGGAAAGTAAAACCTGATGCTGTACCCACCTTATTTATGCCGAAACAGGAACAAAATAATTTTATTCAGACACCAAAGAAACATATAAAAAATAAATTTAAACGCCGAATCAATTTTAATCAAACGGAGGAGGAAAGGTAAACATTAAATATAGTTTATAAATTCTTAAAACGAAATCACCACCACATGTTTGTCGTGCTATATCATATTTTTTTCTTCAGTGCAAAATGTAACAATAACAATGGAGTGACAACAATCAGTAACTTGGAAAAATCGCATGATGACCAAGACCAAAATGCATGTAATTTTTTACAACCGATGGACTGCACAGAAAAGTATAATTTTTTAGTGTATTTAAATTTGAAATAATTTATATAATGGATTTATATATTAAATTACAGTTATTTAAAAAAGATAGAGGAACTGGAAGAACTCAACAAACAACTGGCATTAAAGAATCAAGAACTAGAAGATAAAATTTCGAATTTGGCTAAAAGTAATGATTCTAATACCGAAAAATTTAATTATATGTTAGAGTCGTTGCGAAAAGTATTCACAGAAGGACAAATTCGAATTCTTATGAATCGCAATAAAAGAATAAAATGGAAACCTGAAGATATTTCATCAGCAATTTGTTTAAGAACTATTAGCGCAAAATGTTATAGATATTTGAAGTATAAATTGCATTTTCCATTACCTGCACAGTCTACAATAAATAACTGGATAAGAAAATTCGATTGTAGCCCGGGAATTCTATATGACGTATTAAAATTAATGAAAGCATACGGTAAAACAATGTCTGCAATTGATAAAATTACTGTTTTGTCTTTTGACGAAATGAGCGTGGCAAATAAAGTAGCATATAATAAAACACTAGACCAAGTCATTGGTCCGTATAGGAATGTTCAAGTTGTTATGGCAAGAGGTTTATTTAAATCGTGGAAACAACCAATTTTTTTTAAGTTTGATTGTCAAATTACAAAAGCAATTCTAATGGACATAATAAATTCATTAAATAGCTCAGGATACACAACGGTTGCAGTTGTAAATGATTTAGGTGCAAAAAATATATCACTGTGGAATGAATTAGAAATTTCAGTAGATCGTACTTTTTTTTTACGACGAAACTGGTAAAAGAAAAATTCACGTATTCGCAGATGTGCCTCATCTTATTAAATTAGTAAGAAATCAATTTATAGATAAAGGATTTACTTATCACAATGACTATATAAATACGAAACCTATTGAAAAAGTAATAAATTTAACAGAAAATAAAGAAGTTAGAATAGCTCATAAACTATCTGAATTACATTTAAATGTTAAAGGACCTCAAAGGCAAAAAGTTAAACTTGCATGCCAATTACTGTCTCATACAACAGCGCAGGCAATAAGAATGTGCGGAGAAAAAAACTTGATGTTTCCAGGTATTAAATGGGAACAATGCGCTGATTTTGTAAAACTTATAAACGATTGGTTTGACGTTTTTAATGTACGAGTACCGGAAGAAGATTCTAGAGAACGAGTAAAAGCCTATGGATTAAGTTTAAATATTCAGAATAAAATAATTGATGACACGATTGAATTCATGAAAAATATGCGTGTGTATGGAAAAAAAAGTATGCTACCGTTCCAAAAAGGAATAATTATTTCCTCAATATCATTAAAAAATTTATTTACTGATTTACAAAACGAATTTAAAATTAAATATCTGTTGACATATATATTGAATCAAGATGTCCTCGAAAACTTTTTTTCTGTAATGAGATCCGCTGGCGGTTTACACGATCATCCCTTACCTACAGAGTTTATACAACGACTTCGATGTTATATATTAGGTAGAAATAATGGTATGATACCGAGCACTGCTAATGTAAAGCCTGCAGAAAATGACTGTATGCACCTAGTTAATGTTTTGGACGATTTGAACTCATTTGACTTTGACACTTCTTTTGAACTGGATGAACAAACAAATGAACCCCCAGTTACAGCACAATTGCTATCCAAATTTGATTTTTCTTCAAATGATGAATTTTCGACCAATGAAGACGATATAAGCAATATTATAACTTCGCCAGAAGATGAGTTAGAAAATGAAGCATTGATTTATTTAGCAGGATATTTAGCTTATAGAGTGCGTACAGAAGAACCGAATTTAGCAATGCCAACGGAACAATTAGCAGTTCCTCAAAATAACTGGATATTTACTTTATCTGAGGGCGGACTACTCCAACCAACAGAAGATTTTTTGGATAATGTTAAGAAGATGGAACAGAAATTTAAAGATTATAATGGAAGTGATATAAACAAAAATCCTAAATACATTCAAAATTTTCTTTTTAGAATAAAAAATGTGCAGGTATCTGACAAGATAAAGAAAATATTCACACGCACCAGAATGTACATTAAAATTAATTATTTGAATTCAAAATTAAAAACACACACGCAGAATAAAAAGTGGAAAAAAATTCTAAGTTAGGTACCTAATATATTTCCGTTTTTTTATACTTTACTAATTATTTATGTAATTAAGAATTATTTATATATATATTCTTTTCTTTGTAATAAATAATATGCTTTATGTTGTTTAAATCTAATATATTTTTAAGTATTCTCCTGTCACTAAATAAAGTAGGTAACATCTTACTGAATTACTAATAATTAAAAATTCGTTAAACCTAAAGCACTAAAGCTATAGAAGATTTATTTACTCTAAAATAATTATTAATACTACTTATGAAATTTTGATTTCTACATTAATAATAAAATATTTTAAAATACGTACCTAAATTTGAAGCGGAGTTTTTTTCTGTCGTTCGCTACAAATTTATATTTTATTTTACTCATTAATACATATAAATAACATCGTTCGGCCATGGTATGGATAATATAATTTCATGCTGTATATATTTTTTATATTTGTATTGTATTGAAAATTTAAACTTTTATCACAATTAATTTAGTACTAAATTAAAAAGTTGCTTTACAGTGCATTGTCCCGGGACTATTTGGAAGGGGATGAAACAAAATGTGTTTGGAGTGACGTCATGCGCAAAGCAGTACGGATTTTAAACTCGGTATTGGCTGACCTTACGTATCTTTCGGCCATGGAACAGACGTATACACAGTTTCTGAAATTTTTGTGACACCATTTTTAAATATAAATATATTATTAACTGGGTTTGAAACTTAGAACCTAGCAGGAGCCGAAATATAATAAATTAAAAATTGACTGAATTCCATTACGTTTTTATCTTTTTATCCTTCCATTAAACGTATTCAGTCAAGAAGTATCATCGATTCATTATTATTATTATCACTGGATATAAGGTAATAAAAATAAAAAATTTATCTACAAAGAGCTAATTTGATTTCAATGTCAATAGGAATTGGTACTTTGCTTGAAGAACTATAACAAAAATTACAAAAAGTAGCCTAACCAAATTCACATATTACAGTGTCAAGACGGGAGGTCATGTGCTGGCCACAACAGATTTTTTATTTTTCAAAATAAATTATTTTTGCGCGCCTGAAAAAGATATACCTACTTTTCTAGTCATTTATCTCTTACTTACAAAAACGTACTTGCGCCAAAGAATTGAAACATCAAATACGGATTTTTTTATAGCGATGACATTAAAACAGCTTTGAATTCCGGTTAGTCTACAAGTCAAAGTTTTGTTCATTTCACAATACAGTAAAAAATTCTGTGTCTCGTCTTTGCTTTAAATTCAACATTTTATTGAGTAGAAATCCTCGTAACATGTTACAATGTTACAGCGTTTATAGATAGTCATCTCTAATTATGAATCTTCTAAAAGGATGCCTTATTTTTATTTCTTTAATTATCTGGTAGGCGGAAGGTTTAGCCAACTCGTTAACCTAAATTATAATCAAATACAACGAATCTAATTAATTGTGGTCAACGGAAATTGACTGTTAGTTTTGTCTTTTGTTTATATTCTTATTGTTTCGCAAGATCTGACCAATGCAGTTAGTAATTTAATAACTTCTTGGATATTTTAAAACTGTTATATTTCTACGAACATACGAAGAAGTATAATAAAGATAGGAGATGACACTCGATTATCGACCATGTCACATTTTTACCTCTCGCCACTCATATCTGTAAGAGAGGTATTGTAATCATGCTAAAATTTCGATAGTGAATTTTCAATGGATAAGCACGTTATGAGGTCCCTAGAACACGATTTTGATAATTTCGCGATGATGTCTGTGTGTGTGTGTCTGTGTGTGTGTGTGTCTGTGTGTGTGTGTGTGTGTGTGTGTGTGTGTGTGTGTGTGTGTGTGTGTGTGTGTGTGTGTGTGTGTGTGTGTGTGTGTGTGTGTGTGTGTGTGTGTGTGTGTGTGTGTGTGTGTGTGTGTGTGTGTGTGTGTGTGTGTGTGTGTGTGTGTGTGTGTGTGTGTGTGTGTGTGTGTGTGTGTGTGTGTGTGTGTGTGTGTGTGTGTGTGTGTGTGTGTGTGTGTGTGTGTGTGTGTGTGTCAGGATGGATGTTGGAGGTACGATAACTCAAACACCACTGAATAAAAAAATTTGAAATTTGGTATACAATATTCTGACACCCTAGATTAGATCTGATTAGATTTTGGTGTTGATCGTGCAACCGGAAGTGTTAGTTTCATGAAGATCTGAAGAGTTTTTCTTGAATATTTTCAAAATTTATGAATTAATAGGAATTTTTTAAATAACATTGTATACTAAATGTTACTATCTACAATATGTATTCAAAACGTTGTTTCTATCTAGCACCATTTTCCAATTACAAGAAGTTAAAAATTCTACAAATTTGTTACAATTTTGATTTATCTGCCTACCTTTAACAAAAAATAAAATATTTGAGTGTTAATGTCACATGAATTTTTGACTTTTTGGCAAATTGAAATGGAAAATATGAAATGTCATTTAGTATTTATAAGGTCATAATAAACTTTAATAATATTATAAAAACTACAATTCCCGAATTCCCTTCTAGTACAATGGTATATTTGTGAGTAAGTACTACATAATATATACTTATATTAGAGTATGGCGAGAGGTTATGTGTTGGCCACATCGGATTTTTTTACTCCGCGAACAACTAAATTGGAGTGGGAAGTTAGAAGCATATGAATGAATTAAACTTATATTTTATAATAAGTTTATGTATTCAATTTTGACGTTCCAAGCTATAGTTGATATCTTAACTAAACGGAGCAATCTGAAGTTGTCTCGCTAAGCCGTATTTACACTGTGTAAATACGAGAAAAATATCACTAGATTTTTTTAGAGGCAAAATTAAATTTGACCTATCAGCGGGCAAACTCGATACAGTCACCGACAACAGACAAGATGGAGAACATTCGTTTGTTTACATTACAAAGTTTGTGTGGTGTAAAACTGGTGTTACATCAGCCAATCAAACGATCAGTTTTAGCATTCCTACTTCAGATTGCTCCGTTTAGTTAAGAACTATAGCATCAATTTTAAAAATAAAGGTTTATTCACTTGTGGACTACATTAATTTGACGTTTCAGACTCGCAAAAATTCATAACATGTTATTATTATGTCAAAATAAAATCAAATAATATAAACCATGTAATTAAAATTTTGTATTCAAGTTTGACGTTTTAATCTGCTATTATTAACTCCATAGCAATAACTTTAAACAACTGTTTTTTCACAAGTGAAGTAAAACTTTTTAAATCACTCAACACATTTTTAAATCATAAAAACAATGACAACTTGTCACTAACGACTACTTTGATTATTTTATGTTATGTCAAAATTTCATAATTCACATATTTGAAATAATTTCGTCAAAATTGAATAAAATATTGTATAAACCACGTGAGATACGAATGTTTATTCACTCGAAGAAATTATCCCACTCGCCCTTCGGGCTCGGGGGCTAAACTTTCATGTATCTCACTTGATGTATAAATATCTATTACTTCAAATTCCTAGGCTAAAGACAAAAAATAAAAAAACTAGAGGCATTATGACATCCTTTCTTAATACACTCATTATGTAAAAGCGTCATATATTTCAATTATAACTAAAGTAAACGTGGGAGGCGTACACCTCTGTAACGCTATCAAATTCACTCACTTGGTGTATAAATATCTATTAAATACCTATGATAATAGAAATAATTTTTATTCAATTTTGACGTTTTAAACTGCTTTTATTAACTCCATAGCAACAACTTTAAAGAAATGTTTATTCACAAGTGAATTAATTTATTTTTAAATCACTCAAAACATTTTTAAATCACTCTGACGTTTTAAACTGTTATTATTACGTCAAAAATTCATAAAAACAATGACAACTTGCCACTAACGATTACTTTGATTTGTTTTTTTTGTTATGTAAAAATAAATTTATAATTCATATATTTGAAATAATTTCGTCAAAATTGAATAAAATATTGTATAAACCACGTGAGATACGAATGTTTATTCACTCGAAGAAATTATCCCACTCGCCCTTCGGGCTCGGGGGCTAAACTTTCTTCTCTTGAATAAACATTCATGTATCTCACTTGGTGTATAAATATCTATTAAATACATACTGTAAAGTGTTAACAATTTATTCTGTATTTTATGTATTATTATAAATTATAAAATTGTGCTTATGTTGTTACGAAAGCATGCAGTTAGTAATAAAACTCATTATAACTATTATGCGAGTTGTTCACATTCGAATAAATATAAAAAATATTATTACTGCAAAATAAGTATATATTATCCAACAGAAATAATTAAATAGTATATTTATGCCGACTATAAATTTTTTATTAGATAATTTCTCTTAATAAGATATACCGTAAAATTAAATGAAGAATAAACACTTGCTTCAGTAACAGAAAAAAGTTTCTTAGAAATGTTTTAACAAAAACTGGTTTGAAAAAGTAGTTTTATGAGAAGCAGGAACTTTTCTTACTTCAATTAAAGGTATTTACAATTGAGAATTATACACCAGTTATCGAAAACAATGCAAAAAACTGCGATCTGCGTCAAAGAATATACCAGCGAATTTAAAAGACGAAATAAACCGAATAAGGTTCCCTTTGCGTGTTTAAGAAACATATATCCACATCCAAAATGATTTGTGATCGTATATTATATTCTTTTGGAATCGATCTTTTGAATTATGTATTGTCGATTATATTTATGAAGTAGCTTCGCTAGATATATATTTTAAAATACATTTTGGGTAGCAGTTAAAGATGATACAGAGATACAGTTACAAATCCGTTATTAAATTATTAATGTGGCATTTTATCATATAGCTATTGAAAGTCTTATTGAAATAGATTTTGATAGTATCATTTATGAACGATAAATAACATCATTTTTACTTACATTTATCATAAATTATCTTGTAAATATTTAATTCAATAATGACAACTTTATTACATTTAGATTTTTGTTTATTTTCGGATTTTTATGGTATTTTAACAACAGTCCAAGAATTTAGTAATTTGAACAAATAAATTAATTAGAAAATATTTAACCGTGCATAAAGTTGTGTATGTACCACGGGCGTAACTTGCTTTTATGGCCCTTAACGTGTTTTTAGCCCTCGGCTAACGCTCGGGCTCAAAATCACGTCTCATGCCATAAAAGCTTCCTTACACCCTTAATACATAAATAACTATTATTATAGGTAAATTTTATTTTGATCATTTAGTTCAGGTACTTTTATAGATGACAGAGATCAGAATAAATATCTTATTAATAATGTACCTATATAAAATTGAACATTCAAGAAATCAAAACTTAAAAACCAGAAGCTGACATATTTTCTACTAATACTTAAGCCTCATTTCCACCGACTGTTTTAGTGCTTAATGCATAATGATTAGTGCGTAAGGCGTAATGCATAGTGATTATTTATAAGATGGCCATTTCCACCTATTTTGTTTAAGGACTAATTCGACAGAGATGACATTTGTTGTCGAATATTTGTAATTTAATCATTATCAGCATTTTGGAGATATTAAGGAATGGAAGAACTGTTAATTTCGTAAGTAAATTATTTCTTTCCAAATTTAGAAACAGACAGAAACTGACAACTCGAAATAAATAATAAATATGACACATGTCAATCATTAAGCTTGTACATTACGCCTTATGTTTGGAGTTTGCACAGTTTTGTTCTTATGCGTTGCTCTTAGTACTTAAGCATTAAACATAGTTCTTAAGCATTAAAAAAGTCGGTGGAAATGAGGCCTTAATCTGAAAAATTATGGCTATTTATCCGTATACTAATACCTACATACTTTCGGTTGTCGTAAAATATAGAAAAATAAATTTTGTTTTATTTGTCCGTTCTGGTGTTTCACGTTTGTCAATTGAATTAAAAGTCATCTAATACTACCGATACCAACCTTATAAAAGAAGATGTTGCGCGTCACAAGGTAAGCTTTAGCGACATTCAGTTGTGTTTCACAAAGTTAACTTTGTAAACGCCAAATAGAAAAAATATTGAATAGCCTTCCACCCCATTTTTTACATAACCAGTTTAATACTAGTTTAACATATTCAACACAACAGTATCAAACAAAGCTATGTAGTAAATTACTAGTTTCACAATTTGTGCCTTATGTTATATAATCTTCTTCCACCGTCAACATATCTGACCCCTGAAGCTGTCAACATATTCCGAAATTGCTACTCTTCATGAATAAGTGTGATCGCCTTTTAAAACTGCGTTCAACTCACTGTAATCTTCCACGATTCAAGTATCAATTCAAACGTTTTAAATCCTTAAACGCTTCGAAAAATATCGTAATACACTATCCCTTCAGGTAGTACAGTGTAACTGTATTGAACATTGTGCTGACTTACAACAGTGCTAGATCAAGATGCTTGTGGAATGTCTTGCTTCTTGCAGCAGTTCTTAATAATTCACGCGACTGCTTTGCATATGAAATGGTACATCATGGTGTAAGGTGTAGGTATAGCGTGGTCCATTATAAATGACCTTCTTCTGCGGACATGTTTTAAAAATAACGCTACCGACAGTAGCGATATAATAAATTAAATTTTGCATGCACTGTGTAAGAAATTTATTGGTGTAAACCACGGTTAAAGAATAATTAGGTTTATGTTTTTCATTAGCAACCCCGGTCTGAAGTTGTGTTAGTTTGTAGGGGTTCCTAGGTGTCTCTGCTGGTCATTACCGATACAAATTTATTCTGTCACTTGCTGTCACTGAATAGTATTTTTGAAATGTACTAATTTGTTCGTTATACAGGTTGGTGGAGGTGAAATGCGAACATAGGAAAATATATGTCAATGGAGTTATCATGCTAGGCATCTTGATATACGTGGAATAAGTACTGTCAATGTCAAAGTACCTGTCATATTATTGAAATTTTTATTTTCATTAAAATATTTTCTTTGCATAATAATGTATGTGTACGAGCAGAACGAGAAAGTTTACATGCACTTTTAAATTTTATTTATTATTTCTGTTATTGATTACTCTTTTTGCCACACAAATTCACATTACTTCGTTTTGTGACACTACTACAAAATATATCAAGATACCTGGCATGAAAGTTCGATTGTCATGGTATGTTCCCTATGTTCGCATTTCACCTCCACCAACCTGTATAGTGATATAAAAGAACACGTAAACTTATTATTACATTATAAAATAATAGGTAAATATTGTTGTGAAAAAATGAAAAGTGTTTCAGAAAAACTGTCAATGTAGATTTAGGAGAAATGAGTAAAAATCGATTTATAAACTGAATAATGAAGACGAATATGCACTACGAGACTGTGTTCATATATTGTGAAATTATTTATTTATAACGATGATCTCTCTTCTAGAAAATGAGGATTTTGAAACACGACGAGGCGCAGCCGAGGCTATGAATCCTGCTTATGCAGCAAATCTGTATTTTTTGCCATGTTAAACACATTATTTTTTCGGCGATTGTTATTAATTAATATTAATTTAGTGATTATTTAAATATATTGATAGGTATCGCAATCAAATTATGTTTCTATACGTATGTTGACAGTTGCTATGAAAAATCAAAATACCTAGATTAGGTATGTTGATGAATTTTATAAATGTCAAATTTGTTGATTCACCATAGTAACAATTACTTTTACTGTGTAGGCTTTTTTTTACTATTGTTGCTGCCTAGGCAGCAAAACTGACACTTTGCTGACTGTCAGATGTCAAAAACAGCACTTTTAATGTCAATCGTCGAAAAAGGTAAATTATGAAACATACCACTTAGATATATCTAAATTAAAATTTTAGATACCTACTATATATTTATGGTATTAGTGTACTTTTACATTTAAATCAGTGTATTTTTGTCGTTGAGGTATTTAATTTAGGTAATAAACTATTTTTATTTTTATTTAATTTAATAATTATTTCACACCTCAATAAAATAATATTGGATATTTAGTTGAAGTTGAGTAGCGCTACACAGTAAAACAAACATGAACATCTCTGGAATAAAGCTCTTACGGACATTTGCTCAAATGAACTTGTCACCATACTTTTAGGTATTTAATCTATAAAATAAGTTAGGCCGTTTAAATCTGGAACACCCTGTATAGTTGGAAGTAGATCCTGTTGAATGGTTACCAGCAAAAAAATTTAATTAAATATTGTTCACACATTCTAACAATTTATTATCTGTAATTTACATGTAACAATGTAACAATTTGCAATTATAAGTGATATGTTGTAAAAATACTGGCTTTTAAAAGTCTTGTCGAAAAATTAATTGCAGTTGGAAAGAAAATATGCGCATGCTGCTACACTATAGGGGGTTCTTTGACGGACAACTTAATTATGCTCATGAGATATTAGTATTCAAGTATGTGTCATTAATAATCACACAGATAATTACAAAATTACACACGTATTTCGCTAATGGTTCAATTTGCGAATTACGGAACACGCTGTATAACAAACGCGCGGTTTCATTTACACACATGCCATTTGCCATAACAGTTCGTGCGATGTTCGGTCTATTTATCGCTTGTTCATAGACGCTTTATAGATTATTAATCGTAATATTCTTTTGATTTATAATCACAATTTGTTTTTTAATCGCGTTTAGTTTTATTAAGTACCTAAAGGAAACATATATGGAGCGGTAAAAATAAATATTAATTCGTTCTATTTATAAAGCGATTTGTCATAAGATACAATTTCCTTAGTTGGTGTTTTATCAAGACATATTTCAGGATATGTGTTGTTAATGGTTGTTCATTTTCCTGCATTTCAAATTAAATTATCACCAGTTTCTACTTTAATAGTTGCCAATATCAGATTAATAGATTTTTCTGCAAATAGATGACATAAATTCCAATGCAGGTATGAAACTTATTTTACAATCAATCATTTTAAATCATTACTGACAACGATCATGATCTACGGAATTTCCTTTAGTCCGGACAAATTATTTTCCACTGTGCAAATTGCAATATTGAACTCTATCGATTCAGACCTACCCAATTATAAGTATAAGTGCTAAATTATCCAACCAATTTCAATTATAAGTACGAACTTTGAGTACTGGCTGGTTAAATTAGCCACTTATACTTAAGTATATAATTTAATAAAGAATGGATTTAAATGGAACTATACCTACCTTCTTAACCTTCAAGCGACTTGTAAGGAACAGTATTTAAAATCCTAATCAATTTTTGGAGCAAATGTTTTTACTTCTCGCCTCATATTCTATTGTGACGGGTCAAAATTTTCGAGTGTGAGTTTTTGGTGGATAAGCACGTTTTATAGCCAGTTACACCGCTTCCACTTTAATTTTATGTATTTCTTAAATGAACAATATCATTAATTCGATTTGATATTTTTTATTAAAGTGACACTTAAAATTTAAGTAGGGGCGGTGCAAATGGCCATTAGGGTCCCTAGATTAAGAATTTAACATTTCAAGATGATGTGAGAGCATGAACTAAAAATATATTTGTGAGTAGTAGTACCAACCTATCAATACATTTGTATATATTATAAGTAAAAATCTGAAGTGGCCTGCACACAACCTTCCGCCATATCTAGACTTCTAAACATAAATGTATACGTATACAATCCGGTGTCCCTTTAAAATATACAAATAAAAATCTAAAATATTCAAACACAGAAATTTGCATCACCTGAATCAAAAGATTCGTTCACAGGAAAACTCTTCCGTGTTGAAGCCATCCTCCGTTCAATTATTACATTATAATATCTTACTTACGACTTATATGATGCTAGTATGTCAACTTGTCACCTGTCACACCTGTCAATATTTTTTACGCAGAAACAAAAATCAACCGAACATGGATTACAAGATTTCAACGTTTTATCTGATAAATGTATTTTTTAAATTTTACTGCAGTTCTTTAATGCTACCAGATAAAGACAAGTTGCAAATAACTTTGCCTCTTATTCTTATTACAAATAAATACTATATTTATCCAAATTTATATAAATTTTTGACAATTATCTTTTTCAATCTTCAAAAAATATCACTTCCGGTGAAGATATTTGTACCAAAATCTCATGAGCTCTTCCTATTCGTATACAATTGTAAAATACCAAATATCAAAATTTTTGGGTAATTCGTATTTGAGTTATGCGACATCCGGCATCGGCCCGGACCACACACATACACACACACACGCACACACACACATACATACAGACATCATCGAGAAACTATCAAAAATGAGTTGTAAGGACCCTAATTCGTGCTCATCCACTTAAAACTCACAACCCGATTTTTTGCATGATTCCAATACCTTCCTTTACAGGTAAGCGGAAGGTAAAAAGGGTAGAGTAAGTACGGCGAGAGGTTTTGTCGTTAAAAGATATAAGACTCGGCACTAGGTTGATCGATCTCCAAAAAGAAATCAGTTTTCTCAAATAAGTGCATTCCTATTAGCACATAGCTAACCACACAATATTTGTATAGCTTTGTTGAAGCAAATTTTGCTAACAAAACTAACAAGCAAGTGTAAAGAAAGCCATGGAACGAGAAAAAAGTAGAACTGTGAACACATTTTGGGTCAATATTACCACGGATTATTTGCATAACGGTCTGAAGCGAGCCTACAATTTCATTCTATTAATTTTCACACTATGTACATGTAATGATTACAGAACAAATACTTGGCAAAACAAAACAGATGAAGCTTCTATGAGTAGTGGCTCTCTAGATCGCTTGCGACGTTTAAGTGAGTGGCAGATTAACAGTTGCAGTAGTGAAGACTGATGAGTGAAAATATCACACTGCATTAGTAGAGACAAATAAAAAGATGAACTGATGAGTAGTTTAGCTCTTGACGGCTGAAGCGGAAACTTTAACTGGTAATATAACCTGTACATAAAGCGAAATCGCTTTTGATGTGTTTATTTGTTTTTCAAATATTTACTCCGATTGAATTAAATGAACAACCCAATACCCTTCTTAAATACTCGGTCCAGCATACGGTAAAACGGGGAAACTTTGTCACCCCTACCTAATAACAGAATTTTTACGTCACTCGGGGGAGGAAAGCAGTGTTTTCCTCTTGCTAATGGAGGGAGGGAAGCGAGTTTTCCCTCCCGCTCGGGAGGACCGTACTTGTTTTCCTCTCGCGCGGGAGTAAAACACTGTTTTCTTCCCGGTACTGGCGGGAGGAAAACATTGCAAGAAAGGTGATTTCGAGGCCCTCGTGACGTAAAATATTGTGTGTCCCACGGGAGGGAAGGCTATTCCTCCCTTGGGCGAAGCCGGCGCCCTCGCTCGGGCCGCCGCTTGGCCCGCGGGAGTAATAGCAATTACTCCCTTGGGCGAAGACGGCGCCCTCGCTCGTACTCGCCTGCGGCTCGTCTTCGGCTCGGGTCGCCGCTTCGCCCGCGGGAGTAATAGCACGCTTCCCTCCCTAGGTGCACAAAATACTATTACCTCTCGCCTCATATTCTATAAGATAGGTATTGCGATGGGTCTAAATTTTCGAGTGAGTTTTGGCAGATAAGCACGTTTTAGGGTCTCTAGAATACGAGTTACATATTTTTGTTTTTGAAATGATGTCTGTGTGTGTGCGTTTGTTCGTTTGTTACAATTTTTTCGGAAACGATAACTCCAAAGATATCAAACATTTAAATACCAAATTTTATATCTAAGGTTTAAATACGATTTTCAATAGACCAATTGTATTTTGGTACCAATTCACAAACCGGAAGTAAGACTTTCCATATAGAGCAATATGATTTTTCTTTAATGCCAGTATCTTGTTGTTCACGATATGAAATTTGTTTCTACACAAAATTTGAATGATTATGACAGTGACAGTACAGTTGACATCTTTTGCTTGCATCTTGGTTTACATTATCGTTTACATATTACATGAACTTGTAACTATTAAAATGTAAGTAAAACTATTTATTAGATTAGTAGATAACTAGAATTAAGCGAGAGGTTGTGTGCTGGCCACATCAGATTTTTTTCCTTAGTTTGCATTCTGTGTTCGTTTTTGAAGTTTAAGTTTACTTCGTACAGATCAGCTCTAGCTAAAGAGCCACGATAATACCAAAAAAAGCTGGAAAGCCGCACATATAAAAATTATACGGGAGAAGTGTTGAAAAAAGCACTCGCGGCCATTCGAAGGTGCAAAATATGGCATGAGACCCTGCAGAACAGATTGGCAAGGCACAATTATTGTTGATAAAGACTTTGCCAACCACCATGGCAAAAAACAGTCTTATGATTTTATTACTATTTCAATGTATGCTCGCTTACAAGCTGATGATGAGTGTAGTATTTCTCTCCAAAAGTCCTTTAATAAATCTGTATGATTAAAACACGACCCTGAAGCCTTTTTATTTTATATTGTTATCAATAAAAATCACTGTAAAAATTTAGCATTTATTTTGAACTACTTAGAATAAAGATATATTTAATCGAAAAAATACTGCCTGTAGAACGAACGTTACAGAATTTTTTCCATGCCAAAGACGATCATAAACAGCTTCAAATTTCGATCAAATTCAATTTATTTGCGCTGGCAAAGTACTCTCTAAAATTCTGCGTACTTGGCACAGTAGAAACAATTTTATTTCTCGGAAGTCCTTCAAGATTAAAAGTAACTTCATTCCACAGGATCATCGATGATAAAAATTGGTCAAAACCTGCCTAGCCTAAAGTAACTCAGTTTTACAGTACTCAGTTTTAGTTTGAACTGATCTAAATAAAGAACCTAATACCCCTCATGAGTGACATAAAATGATGTGATATTGTGTTTTATAATATGCCTACATGCCTAGGCTTTATTACTTTTTATAAAAATATTCTGCCTACGTCACATACATTCTGGAAGCAACCATGCAGTAGAAAATCACTCACAAGTGGTATGGTTCCTCAAAGAATGTTAGAATCTTAGAATTCTTAAAATTGTTTACTGTTTACAACTTTTAATGGAAAGAGAGAAGAATTTTCTTCATCGGCACTGCATACACAGAACCAGACTGGTTCAACTTATCAACACCTTATAGAGTCAAAGAATAAACTTGACATTTACGTGATCAAAGAACTGAATTATGTAGCTAATGAATTAAATCACATGGATAAAGAATAGATTTCTCAGCAATAAATATGATGTAGATGGCACATTGAAACACTTTTTGCCAAAATTTCATCAAGATTCAACGTCCAGCAAGTTCATAATTCGCTCCGACATTACTAATTAGTTTCTTAAGTGTGACAAAAAAATTATTTAGCGAAAAATACACCTCCAGTTTCCCATTATTTGTAAACTTAATTGCAATATTCAAATTTTTCAAACTAGCCCACACGGTAATAATGCTAAATATTATATTTTAAAAGCTGACCACACAGCTTCTTAAATTTGTTGAATAAACACGCTAAAATTATTTGCTTAAAAGAAAATGCTGTGTGGTAAAGTGGCCAGTAGGATAATTATTTTTTAAAACAACAAAGGTGTAGTTTGGTGTTAGAATAAAACAAAATAATTACCAGAGGCAACAAAACCGTAGCCCAGGTTAAGGCTGAATTACGTTATACTTTTTTCGTCTAGGTTCTAGTTCGAGATGCAGCCGAGAAATTCGTCGCCATTTCTAATATAATGTAAATCAGAAATTCCCACCCAAGTTCCGTACTTTTTCTAGTAGAAATATACGCCTGGCTCTGTTTTTCTATTCGAGGTTCGTAGTAGATTATAGATTTGTCTACTCTCAGTTCAGTGTACAGTCAGTTTGACCAACCTTTCAAAGTTTTGGCTCGAAAAAAATGTAAGATTTTCGATTGAATATGAATAGTTCGGATATTAAGTATGAAACTTGAACGAATTTCGGGTGAAAATTGAACTAGAAATCTAGACGAAAAAACCTATCAACTGTAGAACTGTAGAAAAAGATATAAATGATGTGTCACTAGAGGCACTATCACTCTGTTACTGTCATAATCAATTAAATTTTTCTTAGTAACAAATGTTAAACGATCATGGTTCATGGACAACAAGATACTGAAGTTTCATACTCTAAATAATTATAAATAATACTTTAATTCCTAAAGTACTATCACAGAACAACTTATAAAATGCTAAAAATTTAAGATAATACTAATATATAGTCTTTCATTTCAAATAAATAATTATTTATCAAAATATTTAAGAAAAGTACTATTTCCGGTTTGGGGATTACTTCCAAAGAATAACTGGATTCTTAAGATTTGTATAAGACGTTAGGTATATAAAATTTGGTTGTATTGCTCTATAACTCTTTGAGTTATAGAGCACGGAAAAATTGTTACATACGCCCTAAAGGACATACACACAGACATCATCTCGAAAATACTTTATTCGTATTTTAAAACGTGCTTATCCACTAAAAACAAACACACGAAAATTTTGACCCATCACAGTATAGAGTATGACGCGGGAGGTAAAAAGTATAATGTAATTCAGCCTTTACCATTGTTTTGAGATAACATCTACACGTGTTTGGAACCAGTACTGTACTTAGGAGAGGAAATAAAAAAACTAAATTAAATATAATTTACTTTTCACAAAAAATGGACACGTGAAAATACCTCAACGACAAAAATTCTCCAAATGAAACTGTGAAATTATTATTAACAAGTTTTTGGCTTGTGTCATTCTTTTTCTTAAAGAATTTTATTTGTAATTTGATATTTTTCGGTTTAATGTTTGGCGGATAATGTCAAGAAGACACGCATGTCGTGTTTCCTATTGTTGAAAACCTAAAATATGTTATGTTCTTTTATCTAATGATCATGACATAACAGTAAGTAAAACATTATACGGTTGTGCGGAAACAGCTATAGATACTACTATTCAACGTAAAAAGTATTATACTACATACACTAACACACAATAAGTAAATAATAGTGTTATTATTATTAAAGTGTAACTCTAGCTATGAACATTTTATTTCAGATAAAAAATATTGTAATAAAATTGAAGGTGCATTAAAAACAAATAAGAAATAAAACTGATATAATAAAATTTAATGATGCTTATTTCCGCACATTTTCAACTTAATTATTATTAAGGAGGTTGGTGACCACATATTAAAATTATGATGAGAGGCTGAAATTTATACAGTGCGTTTATTACACTATTGAGATTCTAAAAATTTGTTTTAAAATTTTCGTCTATCCGGTTTTTGAGTAATTGAATGTTGAAATTACGCTCGTTTTACATGGACTCTTAGAACAATTCACTAATTTTTTTGCATGCTTTAAACTAGTGATAAAAATTCATAGAACTTGTATTCATATTTTCTATAAACCTTTAAAAATTAGAAAATAAAATTCTAGAATTTTCATACACAGGAAAATGCATACACATGAAGATTCAAATCTAGAAAATTTCTGCATCTACATCAACTGATTCATTCATAATAAAATTCAAATCTAGAATTTTAGATTCGCTATATAAATGCCAGCACAGGAAGATGTAAATCTAGACAAGATATAATCAAAATCGAGTGTGTGAGACTCAAGTATGGAGTATGGTATTGGTTTGTTTATTTAGTACAGTTCAATATAATTTATCCCCTTGTGTTGAAGTTGACAAAATAGTTTTCTAGATTTGCATCTTCCGGTGTTTACATCTTCCTATGTTTACATTTATGTCGAAACTATAATTCTAGATTTAAATTTTCCTGTAAATGATTCTATTGATGTAGATATTTTATTACGCATAATATATTTCTTTTGCTTGCATTTTTCTGTGTATGAAATTTCTAGAATTTTATTTTTTGGTATTGAATGACTACTCGCAAACTACTTTTCTAGATTTGCATCTTCTTGTGTTTGCATTCATGCCGAATCTATAATTCTTGATTTGAATTTTATTGTAAAATGAATCTATTGATGTAGATATTTTATTTTATTTGTGCTTGCATTTTCCGCATTTTCCTGCGTATGAAAATTCTAGTCATCTTATTTTCTTGTATTGAATGTCTACCCTCTTATTATAATATAAATATTTATTTTTAAAAATTGCGCCTTTAAATATTACATCTTTATTCCTATTTAATCGTCTGATGCCAGGTGGCGCACTAATTGAACGTACTTGTTCAAGTCCTGCAAAGACAGTAAACAAAATGTCGATTTATACAGTGTTTCGCGTGTGATTTCTCTACGATTTTGTACTCAAAATATGTGTTATGTGATAGTAAAACACGACAATATTGTGTTACAGTGTGTGTGGACTGCCGTGGACGTGATTTGAACCCAGGACTTGGAGGTAGCAACCGAGATGGCAGAAATCACCAAGAAGTAAGTTAATTTGATTTTTAGTTGTATCTGTGTATGAGTACTGTTTAAAATTGACAACGAAATATGTTTTGCATTATTTCAAGAATTATATCTCGCCCAAACTGTCACCCGCAAATTCTTAACCTAAAATTCTAACAATTCCATTGTTCTCATGTTTTGTGACAACAGACAATACAATGGGCCGTGATATTGGAATCTTTGTTGACAATTCTCGAATTTATGTTTTATTAATGTACTCATAGCACACATATGTCTGTACGCGAACACACAACACACGTTATGGGTGTATCGAAGCCGTTGATGTTTTATTCAAATCAACCCACAAGAGATATAAAGCAGTGTAACCTATAACGGGAAAGAAACGAAATAACATTTATGCAATGTTTATGTTTTGCAGTTTTGCTGAATGAGAAAAAGTATTTATAAATTTACGAAGATTTTATTTTATTTCGGTGGGTGTATGGATTTTGAAGTTGTAACGGTATTGTTTATGATTTATTGCAATTTTGGAAAAGATCTTTTTTATAGCTGACTGCAAAAGTATAGGCACTGTTAAATTTAATGTTGTCCGGTTTATCTCAATATAAAAGTGTTTTATAAAAAAAATTCATGTTTACTTGTTCCTTTTATTTTAAATTTGTTTTATACAATGAATAATTTATTGAATACGGTCGTATTTTTTATTATTTTCGCTTGTTATGACTATTCATAAATTTATTCACTTATGCCCATGTCACACCTGTAATACACTGTAGGTATCATGTATGATCAAACCTGTGTATGACGAAAAATAGAAGCGTCAGACCGAATCAGACGAAACTGTTTGCTACTCCAAATAATTTATATAATTTTTCATATTATTTATATCATACAAGTGTTACATGCAGGCGAGAGATTTTCGTCACACACGACAATTTTCATCATACATAATACAAGTATTACAGGTGTGACATGAGCATTATACATTATACAACAGTAAATGTTATGTAGAATACTGATTTAATTATCTTATATAGAAATATTAAAACGATCGTTTGCAGTGAGCAATGTTACGTTTTATTCACTAGTATGCACATAATTTAAGAATAAATTCGGTATTTTTCATAGATTTCATTTAAAATAATTCATTCAATAAGGTATAGATAAAGAACAGCAACTATTCTACTTGAGTTTTTTGGAAAACTCATATGAATTTTAATAACAAAACTAAAACAATAAAATTAATTAAAATTAAATTCTTGAAAGAATTAAGATATCGGGTTTTGGTTTATGGGCATGTGTTTCTTATTTAATTATCTTTAAAATAAGGTGAAACTCGACAGGGGTTGCTATTTAAAAATTCTGTTAAAAAGTCATCCCCTAAAAAAACTCCACGTTGCATGGAAGTTCTAAACTATCTAAGAATGTAGTTTTTATGACACTAGTGATCCCCAAATTTTCAATTTTTTTTCTTCACTCGTTCACAACTTATAGTTCTGTCCCGGAACTTTTGGGAAACCTGTATAAATGTGGAATTAATTTAGAAAAATAGTTTTATGGAGCAGGATTACTTGCATAAGACTTATTTATAATATTATTTACCTATATTTCTTATTTTCATAGCTGTGAACGAACATTTTTGAATAATATACATATTATTAATTTCAAGATGACGATTTGAAAATGTCATTAAATAATAACGATTTCACCTCATTTCTGAAATAGCCCGAAGGTAAAATAGATCCATTAATTTCTGCAATTTTATTAATAAAAATTCTAAAATCAATTTAAACATAATTTCCTAAAGACATCTTTACGATGAAACTCAATTTACAGACAAATCTTCTTATAAACTATACTCTCATACTTGTATTAATATTTATGTTCTCATTTCTCATTCATATTTTACGGTTTGTAGGAATGTGAATAAGCACCAAGTAATATCTATAACCTCTATAGATAATTCTCTGAAAACTAGCTCTAGATCTAGAGCTAGACTAAACATTACGCGAAATTTATTTGACAGTTAATCACACAGAATAATGAAACCACAATGTTCCGACTGCGGAAATAATATATCAAGTTTTATTTATAACGAACGGTACCTAACGAACGAAATCTTTTAGATGTGCGAAGTTGACATTGCCCGGGAAAAGTAGGGTAAATAATGCTGTGTGGATTTGGTTACAGCACACAGAGTAAAATAATAATAAAAATATAATTTCCTTGTTCAGTATTTTTTTAAATGTTCAGTATTGGACTATAGATATGTACACAGGTTTTCTACAATTTTTAAGAAAAAAATTAAAGGGTATACTGTACGACGTGCTGATCATGAAACAAAAATAATTTTTTTCTAGAATTTGACAGCGTTACAGAGGTGTACGCCTCCCACGTTTATTTTAGTTATAATTGAAATATATGATGCTTTTACATAATGAGTTTATTAACAAAGGATGTCATAATGCCTCTAGTTTTTTACTTCCTTGTACGAAGTAAGGAAGTATTGTAATCGCGAAAAATTTCGGTTCTCAGATTTTGACGGAAATATCCGTTTTGACCTTTTCTGAATCCATTATGACTAGTTTCGACGTGACGTCTGTACGTACGTACGTACGTACGGACGGACGGACGTATGTGTGTCGCATAACTCAAATACGGTTAGACGTAGAAAGTTGAAATTTTGTATTTAGGACTGTTATAGCATCTAGTTGTGCACCTCCTATTTTTGGTTTCAGTCTACAAACCGGAAGTAGTACTTTTTAAAAATATTTCGATAAATATTTAATTTTAGACAATTTTTTTTATTTTAAATGAAAGATTATGTGATTATTACCTACAATCGGTATTTTATAAATATTTTTGTATCTGCTATCATTTAAAAATAATTAAAGTATATATTTATAATTTATAGTATTTCGGTATCTTGTAGTCCATGATCGATTAACATTTGTTACTACGTAAAATTTAAATGATTATGACATGACAGTGACAATAGTAAAATATGCTTTATATCTTCTTCTGCAGTTTAAATAAAATGACTAAAATATATTTGTGAGTATACTAGTATAATAAGTTAAAAGAATTTTTAATATTATTTTACATTTTAGTTATTAAGAAAAGTATGAACACACAAGGCGTACAAGGAAGTCATGTGGTGTCCACGTCGGATTTTTTATTTTTTGTCCTTGGCCTAGTAATTTGAATTAAAAATTATTTAAAAATGACGTTTTTTGTCATTATTTGATACGATTTGATATTATTTTTTTCGGTAATTATAAATGGAAAGAAAAATTTAAAAGCAAGAAGCCTGCAGCTAACCTTCCTTTTTCGAATTTTTACTTAATTTCTTTAAAAAATACAGAAGTTATTATGGGAATACTGGAGCCATGTTTACAGTATTTTCAACTTCAAAATGACATTGCATAGCTAAGATGCAGCAAAGTACGAGTTTCGGGCTGGGTTCGGGCAGCCGTAGTAGTGGGAAAGAGAGTGAATTAGAAAAAAAGTATTATCGAGAGTATTTTAGGAATTCGAAAAATAGGTAGACGAGCCCCTTTATTGTAGTTTTTGACGTGTGTTGTGTGTACATTTAAAGTATCACTGTTTTGATGGTATAATTGATAATTTGATATTTATTAGTATTAGATATTATATAAACAATTACTTTCATTAGTAAAAATAATTACCGACCAGTGGCAAAAAAATGTTTGCTTGAAATACGATACAATTTGTTTCATAATCAGCACGTCGTAAAGTATATACTCTTTAATTTTATGTCC
Organism: Agonum fuliginosum; assembly: GCA_947534325.1. NCBI lineage: Eukaryota > Metazoa > Arthropoda > Insecta > Coleoptera > Carabidae > Agonum > Agonum fuliginosum. Next base: position 30,507,113 of record OX384042.1, on the reverse strand, counting down.
TAAGTTGTGGAACACCCTGTATTGTACTAAAACTATTGATTAATAAACGTAGATAAAGAAAATAACGTAGAGTAGACAGTAGAGTAAGTAACAAAATATGTTTTAAAATAATCCGGGTTCGTCGCCTTTCCATAATTGAAGCCTCGCACATTTCCACATTGTGTGTTAATTCGAACAGTTATTACACTACGTGAAAAATATTATCTGGGCCAGGGTTTAGTTATTAACAGTTTGATAATTATTTCGCTTCGTAAACAAGAACATTTATGTCAAGTAATATAACAATTATTTCAAATTATTCATCATTATAATTGGAATATGCTCAAAAAAGCAAAATTAATCTCAACCGGATAATATTTCATATCTAATTATAATTTGAAGGTCAGACAGATGCAAAACTAAAACAGTTCAAAGTCAATGATCGATCATTGGATCGTTCATTAATCATTAATCATAACAACAATTAGATGTAAATGTTACGGTGAATGCTGTAGACCTGACATTGCCCGGGCCATGTCCGCATTCACAACTTCGTGGTTATATTTTAATGACGTATAGTGCATATAGTTCCAAGGGACGTTTTCAACATAAACTTTTAATTGTTCAAAGTATAAATAATATTTCCAGAGTATCAGTGTAACACCAATTAAAAAATCTGATGTGGCCAGCATATAACCTCCCGCCATATCTAGACTTACAAACATAAATGTATACGTACAATCCTGTGCCCATTTTTAAAATATACAAATAAAAATCTAAAATATTCAAACACAGAAATTTGCATCACCTGAATCAAAAGATTCATTCACAGGAAAACTCTTCTGTGTTGAAGCCATCCTCTGTTCAATTACTACATTTTAATATCTTATTTATGACTTATATGACGTTAGTGATTCACTTATCAATATTTGTTGCGCAGAAACAAAAATTAGCCGATCATGGATTACAAGATTTCAACGTTTTATTTGATAAAATATTTATTTTTTAAATGATACTATACAGTTCTTTAATGCCAGCAGATAAAGACAATTTTTTTATAAGTAATACGTAAGTTGCAAGTAACTTTTCCTAATTAATAGGCCAAATTTGTAGATATTTTTGACAATTAATCTTTTTAATCTTCAAAAAATATCACTTCCGGTGAAGATGTACCAAAATCTAATGAGCTCTTCCAATTTAAATACAAATGTGAAATACCAAATATCAAATTTTTTGGGTAATTCGTATTTGAGTTATCCGACTGACAGAAATCCGGCCCTGACCACATACCTACACACATACGTAAGGACCCTAATTCGTGCTCATCCACTAAAAACTCACTACCCGTTTTTTATCATGATTCCAATACCTTCTTTTACAAGTATGGCGGATGGTAAATAGAACCCTCTAATACCGTGAATTTATTTTAACATGAAACATAGGACTTTTCATATCCATGGTTACGACTTTGACAGCAATGTATTAGAGCGTTCTTTTTAAAATCGAACATAGGGAATCAATTTAACTGTATTATTCTTGACTAATATAACATATTTGGGCAGCTGTAATAGTTCCAAGAGAAGCCTTCAACATAAACTTTTAATTGTTTAAACTATACCTACATCGTATTTCCAGATAGCAACATTTGAATTTGTTAATTGGAGTTAAACTGATGCTACCTGGAATACGATGTAGGTATAGTTTAAACAAATAAAAGTTTATATGTTGAAAGGGTCTCTTGGAACTAATACAGCTGCCCAAGAATAATACAGTTAAATTGATTCCCTATGTTCGATTTTAAAAAGAACGCTCTAATACATTGCTGTCAAATTCATAACCATGGATATGAAAAATCCCATGTTTCACGTTAAATAAAACTCACGGTATTGCTGTAAAATTCGTAACCATGGATATGATAAAATAAACTCACTGTTCGTCACAACACTGTTCCAAAAATAGGCTAATAATAGACTGGCAATCAAATAAACAATCCTCAACATTTATGATTCGAACTTAGCACATTAAACACTAAAATGTGCTCGTTTTATAGCCATGCGCAAAACTAAAGCTCTCAATAAGGCTTCTTGCGGCCGCAGTAACTAAGTAATATTCATCACAAACTCACTCATAAAATATAAACACGCCCATAACGCAGGCTTAATATATGACTAGGCATGCAACCGCTAAAACCCATATTCATAAACAATACTCACCACTGAATTAGAATTAGATTTCGAAGTAGAATGGTAGAATCTTATTAGCGAAACGTTTGTTTCCCCACGATTCAAGTGTCAGTTGACCAAATAATTACACTGGTGGTAATGAGAGATTACACTCATATTGCACGAAGGAGATTTCTTTCGAATACTTTGAAGTGTCATCAATTACTGGTGACAGATTTTATACGCAAGATGTGTTTATTGATAATTTATAAACGTTTAATTTGTTGCAACTTCTTTACACGTTTATTTATTTTTATTGCTTTAGCACAAACTCGGGTAATTTATTGTAATGTTTATTTTATTTATACGAACCAGTGATTAAGTTTTAATTTATTAATTATTTGTTATTTAGTACGGCACATAATATTGAACTTGTTTCTCAATTGGAGCATTTTTGTTTAATTTTATCGTTTTTGGTGACTATATTACAATTTATTTTGAAGTACTACCTAAAGCAATACATTGTTTTATTTGATAAATTATCAAAAATCAAAAATTAAGACAGGCAATAATTATTATGTCAAAAAGAACACATATGTCATGTTTTTCAAACAATTTAAACATTATAATTATTTTAAATCTAATTGAATTATTTTTTTGATATCTCTATTGCAAATTTTTTTGGACTTGTTCGCCAATTTATTTTGATGTTAGCTTTTTTGTTGTTCGTTTCAAAATAAATTTTGGTGTACCACAGAGAAAAAATTGTAGAAAATTATAAGACAATTGTCTATTTTTGCACTATAAATTGCAGTACAATTTGTGTCAGACACAAATTGTTTTAAAAATTTATATAATGTTATAGTTTTTAAAACAACTATATAAAAATTGATAAATATTGTATTTAACTATACAACAATTGTAATTATTAGCTCTACAAAATTTTATAAACAATACTGTATTAAAATTTCAAATCTGGTTTTTTCACTTGATTTTACTGTGAAACTTAACTTATTCAAAGATTAAGGCACAGTATTAAACAGTAGGCGATTTTTAATTTTTTTGTCCAAATTAACACATTTAAATTGTTTATTTTGAAGTACAGCACTTGATTTATTTGTCATATTTGTATATTTGCAACACTTTAAAAATAAGGCACAATATTAATTTTTAGTTAATTTTATTAATTTTTTATCCAAAATAATTTCATCGCTCTAGTTTATTATGTCTATATAAATTTAAAGTAATTTTTATAAAATCTACTTATGTTAAGAAACTCACTTAATTTTATCGTGTTTATTTAGATTCAGGCACAATATTAAACAGTGTAATTTAAGTAGCAGTATACCATTTTAATTTTTTTTGTTCAAATTAACACACTTAAATTGTTTATTTTGAAGTAAAGCACTTGATTTAATTGTCATATTTCTATAAAGTTATGTGCAACACTTTAAAAATATAAATATAGTTTATTATGTCTATACAAATTTAAAGTAAAGTTCATTGTATTATAACAAAATTAGTAGTCCTTTAAAAACCTCAGCACACTACACTTATAGATCGCACCATGCTCTCACAGTAACTCCACAGAACTTAGTTCTACCTCTCAGACTGACGCGCGTGGATTAGTCGTCAGTATCGGTACCGAGTGATAACAGTGGTCATCGGGCGACCAGGCTGGTCACAGTGGTCACCGGTCGTAGTAGATGTAGTGTAGCCCCGTGCGCTCCACAGTGGGCTGTGCGCGTGCGAACAACACCAAAACAAAAGGTTCACGAGCCTAGCGAGGATCAGGAAGTGAGACAGGGAGGGAGTTAGGAGGAGAGATGTTACTGTTTGCATCTTCCCAAACAAGGCGCTACACTTGTTGACTGCAATATTGCTGCGTTTGATAACCATATTTTATATCGTCTTAATACAAATATTAAGAACCCAGTTGTTTTTGGAAGCAATCCCAATATCGGCAGTAGTACTTTTCTTAAATATTTTGAAAAATAATTAATTTATTACAATATTTTTTATTTCAAATGAAAGATTATATATTATTATCTACAATTTGTATCATTTTATAAATTGTTCTGTCTTAGTAGGTACTTTAGGAATTAAAATATAATTTATAATTTAGATTAGGTATGAAACTTGTTATCCATGAACCATGAGGTCTTGTGCTGGCCACATCAGATTTTTTACGTAAAAAATGTTTAAATATATTTTTTCTTCAACCGTCTTAAAAGTTGGTTCTTTTAATACTGTTTTTAGTATTAAAAGTTGACGTTTTTGTTATTAATAAAAAAATGTAACTGTTGCTAGGTAACACTTTTAATCCTAGGCTTAAAAGTACTTTTAATCCTAAGCTTAAAAGTAGATTCTGTATTTCTACTAGAATCTTGGGAGCGTAATATTTCTTGAGCTTGATTATTTATTATTATTTTTCTACTGGTATTATCATCACGAATGGAGGATATTATAGTGCTAGGTTCATCGAACCGTAATATTTTTTTAGCAGTGTAACATGTATGTTTACCAGTAAAGCTGATTTGACGTCTTCAATAACATCAATCTTTAAATGTACCAATTCATCGCAACGGCATGCACCCGAAATTTCCAGTATTACAACAATCTATAAAAATTAATAATATTTAGATAGTTATATTCTCATTCCTCATATTTAAACACTTACTTTAATAATCAGGTATGTATTATCAGGAGCATAATTCCAGAAAAACTCTTGATTTATTTTAGTTTGACAGAACAATAAAATTTGTAAACAAAACAAAAGTTAAAGCAAAGCTACCTTCTTAGTTTCAATCATATTTCAACAAAATATTTCAATAATTTAAAATGTAATTTTCTTGGTTGAAGAAAAAATAGTATGTGTTATTTGGATTAAAAGTGTCTTTGTTTGATGAGCAATTAATTTACATTTGCGAGGCGAAGCGTAGCGAAGCCGAGCGGATGCAAAAATTGCGAATCACTTTTAATCCTAATAACACAATATACTATTGTAAAGTCCCTCATTTAGTAACAGTTCAAAAACATTTATAGTATCAAATGAACAATTTTTAAAAATTTCGACATATCCTGATTGGATAATCTGTATGTACAGACGATATTCGATAGAATGTTTTTCATAAACTATGTACACCTATATAATTTGACCCGAGGAATCGAATGGTATAAAAATATTTTTTTTATTTCCACCAGTTTTCGATTTAAAAAAATTATGTCGAAAACTGTGCATCAAATTTTTTTTTTCGACTACAGATTTGAAATCCTCGTGGTCGAATTAGTATATAATCACAATTTAAGCCAATTGTCAATAATATTCTTTTGGCTAGAAAATAAGCAAGTTTTATCTCTTCGATTTTATACCATTTAATAAATACCTCAATAAAAATTGTACTCCTTAGAATTTTTCCGTGAAAATTTGGATTCCTACATAATTTGACCCGAGGAATCCATTGGTGAGAAAATAAATTTTCCATTTCCACCAGTTTTTGACTTAAAAAAATTATGTCGAAAAATATTGGTCGAAAAAAAAATTAGACTGCAGATTTGAAATCCCCGGTGTCGAATTAGTATATAACCAAATTTTCAGTCAATTATGAGAGAAAAAGTTATTTTGGCCAAAATTTCGTCAAGGGGTAGTCCTTCGTTTTTGGCCATTTTCGGACACCCTTCATAAAAATTGTACTCGTTGGATTTTTTTGACGAAAATTTGGAATTATATGTAATTCAACGCGAGGAATCCATTGGTGAACAAATTTCGGTCATAGCTACTGCCGTCTTTTACCTGCAAAAATTATCTCGAACTGAATTAGCCGAATATTTTTTTTAGTTGCACCATTGGATTCCTCGGGTTCAAAATAGGGTATAACCAAATTTTGAGCGAATCGAAAATTTCGAAAATTTTCGACGTTTTTAAAAAGTTTCAAAGTGCATTTTAAATTGTATTCGTAAGAATTTTTTAAAGAAAATATGTATTTATATGTAGTTTGATACGAGGAATCCAGTGGTGTACTTAAAAAATATATACAAAAATATTTGTATCTTGATTTGTTTATAGTAGTAAAAAGAGTAGAGTGTACTGGCCACATCAGATTTTTTATATGGATTCTAAAGACTTTTTCAGATTTCTAACTGGGCATAAACCTAGATTAATTCTTTCACAAACATCTAGTACCTACCTGTTTTTCCTTCAAATTTTAATATGCAATGAGTAAAGCAGAAACTGCTACACCTCTAAACACGCAATATTTTGTTACGGAGACGGGACCCTTAAAAATCTCTTATTGGGCGACAGGTAAATGAGCTTGAAAAAGGAAACAATATGCATTTATAAAAATGAAACTGATAACTTTTTTATTTTACGTAAACCAAGAATTACATACTTAACCGAAACATTATAACAATGTTAGTAAGCAAATTTGCGTATTAGGTATCCTCTGAACTGTACATTTCAATCTCAAACTGAATGGATCATTAGATACCCACTAGCCCAGATAAAAGAAACATCAAAACCGAAATATTGTTTTCCTTTCGGTAATAAAAAATGCATGCCGGGCCTGTAGATCAGTCACGGTTGAAAGATTCGTAGGTTGTTGAAATTTCGGCTCTAGGTGAATAACATGGGAACAGAAACGACGGAACTAAGTCGAGAACCACGAAGAAGCGAACTGTGAAAATAAATTACAGTGACGTATGGTCTACAGCGTTTATTCAATCCTAATGGGACGGTTTTAGGTGCCATTAAACCAGACTCGAACACTTTGCCTTACAAATCCGTCTTGTAAGATGATAAAATCCAATATATGAACTTGTTCCTACGTTCCAAGAGACACGACGACGGTATAAGCTTAGATTAGATAAGTGTCTTTATCTGTATAGAAGAAAAATTTATTGTCGTTTTCTTCGGCTTGTCGAGTAAGAGGTACGAAAGAGGAAGAGACTTCATTGAAAAATTAATTATATGAGCTTCTACAGAAAATTATGAACTGAATGAATTGTAACAGCAGGGGTGCGTTCCAAAACCTTACCATGGAGCACAGAGTAAAGTATTGGAGTAAGAGTAGGTTACTCCAGGGTTTTGTTGGGTTTCGGAACGGACGTAGAGTAGGAAATATTTTATGGTGAAATAACCTATAACCACATTTATTTGATATACAAAATTGATCTTGCATCATGGATAATAGAAGGGTGTTAAGAGTTATAACTGCGAATATTTATGAATATTCGCGCCAATTTATAAATGTAGTCCTGGTAAGGTTTTCTAATATATTTATGAATATACCTTTATTTTCCAAAATCAACATATTATCTTCTTTTAGAATACAAATTACTTTATAATCGTTTGCGTCAATTTGTGTGGCTGATTCCAATTCGTTGTCCATTATAAATTAATAATAATAAGATATTATGGAACAGACAATTTAGGTTAGCACTATTTGGCGCCAAAGTCACCAGAGTACGTTTGTACCCTCCTATTTTACAGGGTACGAAGAGTATGCTCTTCGAGTAAACTCGAACAGTTTTGGAACACTTCAGAGTTTCCACTGGAGATATACTCAAACCTTTTGGAACGACTTTGAGCATACTCTATACTCTGGAGTATGGTTTTGGAACGCACCCCGGTGCAATGTAGGTTATTTCAGTTTTACAACGCAGCTCTTGTTGTCAAATTCAAAACAATAAATCTGATGTGGCCAGCATTAAGTCCTCCCGCCATACTCTACTCTTTTTACTACTATACAAATCAAGATACAAATATTTTTGTATATTTTTTTAAGTACGGACCCAGAGGATTTCAAATCTGCAGTCGAAAATTTTTTGCGACCAAGTCGAAAACTGGTTGAAATAGAAAATTTATTTTTTCATCATTAGATTCCTCGGGTCAAATTATGTAGGAATCCAAATTTTCAAGAAGAAATTCTAAAGGGTACAATTTTTATTGAGGTATTTAGAAAATGGTACAAAATCGAAGAGATAAAACTTGCTTATTTCCTAGCCTACAGAATAATATTGGGAATTGGCTTAAAATGTGGTTATATACTAATTCGATTACGACAATTTCAAATCTGTAGTGGAAAAAAAAATTCGACCCACAGTTTTCGACATCATTTTTTTAAGTCGAAAACTGGTCGAAATAAAACAAATATTTTTACACCATTCGATTCCTCGGGTCAAATTATATAGGTGTACATAGTTTAAGAAAAATATTACACAAATAAATTTTTCTAAATCGACTTGTGTATATTGTGGCAATTTAATATAAATTTTAATATTAATAAGACACCAAATAGAAAAAATAGTATAAATAACTCATTTTATAAGACTTTTTCGCACTTGTCCTTTAGTAAACTCGCCCGAGGGCTCGTTTTACTAAACTTGGACGCGTGCGAAAAAATTATGTCATATAAAACTTGTTCTTTAATATACTATTTTGCTCTAGAGTTCAACCAGCATGAAACTGTTAACATTAATTTCAAAAAGACATTATAATATATATTCTAACGCCAGTTTATACTCATATGCAAATTTGTATTTATCTACGATGTATCATTGTGATCTATCTTTCACAATATTTTTGTTTATATTTTGTCAATATTTATACGGGTATCAGTATCACGGTATCAACTTCTCGTAACCTTTTTGGTATTGTAGTATTGGATTCTTTTTGTAATTCTGTGTTTTGTAACCCACCTGGGTCCAACAACGTTTTAAAACGTCACCAGAAGAGATAATGCGTAAATTTATACAAATACTGAAAAGTTAAAGTCACATTCGGTAACGGAACATTCAGTTTTCAACACTTCTTTCCAATAAAGAGAATGCATCTCATTAGCTGGACATTGTTTCGTGAGAAGATGGACACCAGAATATCAAATTAACGAACAAAATATTGCTGCAACAAAGAATTTTAATGAAACGCTTCGAAATTGTAGTAGCAGTAACAAATACATGAAAATAATTGCATGGGTATATACACCTTTTTAAATACTTTTAATATCTGTAATATAAATAAAATAATATTCATATTCAAATAAATCACTTATTTATTAGATAAATGGCTTTATATTTTGCTTTGAAGTCAATAATATGAATTTATGAAAGACAAACGTGTGCAATCCATACCATTAAGGCGTTACATTTGTAAATCCAGAAGATTAACAATTTGAACGATTCTGGCTGTATTATAAAAAATTTCAAATTGAAATTTAACATGAAGAATCATGACTCATTAGTGAATCAATAAATGCAAATTATTAATTGCTGTGACATCAAATAGCAAAACTTGGAGCTCATTTTTGTCATTTAATAATCCATATTATACGTTGATTAATACACAAAAATAAAAAATTTCTTTTGAAATCGATAATATACATTAGTCGGAAGATGGGTATTGAGAGATTTTTTAAACAGTTAACCAATTGACTGTAATAATTTATGTAAAACTTGCATTTTTTGTAATTTTTTGAAATACGGCAAGGTTTTTTGTAAATTTAATTCTATAGCCATGTATAAGCACAACCTATGTACATCACTGTAAAATATAAAATATGAGGTCCTCGATTTCAAAACCAAAGTCACAAAATGATTTATTGATAAGCTTTTTCGCTTTGCATTTGAGAGCAAGAGATGGGCCTTAATCCTTGTTCTCACGAGGATTCTACCAGATTCTGAATCCTGGAAAAGAAGAAGTTTTCTTCTTTCTAGTGAAAATTACCTGTTAAATTGCGGTGCCGCTAAATTGAATCTTAAATGAGTCTTGGAAAAGAAGAATGTATAATTTATTAGTAAAACGTATTTCACAGTTTTTAATTTATTGATTGTTTCAAAACCATGAACTTTTTTTTCAAGATTCAGAACCTTGAAACTTCTGTTCCAGGATTCATAATCTTGGTAGAATCTTCAAAGAATCCTCGTGCGAGCAGGGCTTTAGACAAAGATAAATATATACGCCGTATGTTTATTAGCTAACTTCTTTCATCTCAAATACTATAAATATTTGCTACTTATTACAATATTCTGTAATGTCTATTACAACTGGTCAAAATATTGAACTGTGCGTCTTGTATATAACATTTCTGTAATTTCACAACAAATCAAGTTTCGTATCAAAACACAATAGGAGTAAAATTCTGATGCGACATTTTTCAACTTAATAATAATACTTTATTTTTCCAAAGACTGAAAGTACAGTATAAGAACGTCAGAAAGTTACAAACATTATTACAAATATTACATATAAATATAAACAATAAACAATACATTAAGCATTAAAAAATGCATCCAGAGTGTAGAAATTATTACTTAATAATTCCTTAATATCTGGTGATGAGTGATTAAAAATACGAAGTCTATAACGTTGGGGAAGATTTTCTGGTTATATTTAGTTTGCATTGAGGTATCACAAAATCATTTTTATTTCTAGTGTCAAACTTGTGTTCATCTGACTTATCTGACGTTTAAGTAGTTTAGCTACAGATTTTAAAATGGCACCAACGCGAGTTAGTGTCATCTATCTGACGGATAAGGTAGAGATGAGGGCACACGGAGCATACAAAACAGTAAGAACAAGACTGACAACAACCACAAGAAAAGTGTCACGTAGTACAGTTTTACCCTGACATTCAAAGTTATAAAAACTTTTCCAACACGATGTAAATTTATTCTGCATGTACGGTATTCTAAACAATGCTGCCGCGTTTTCATTGCCAGCTAATTAAAATCACAATTCAATCGCAACAAAGTAGACACTAAATAAATAACAACAATATCAAGTCGACACCTAGAACACCCACGGAGTTGGGCTTTTGTTTCTAGGGACACTACGCACTCCATACTCGTACAGTTGGCAGGAATGCGCCGTGATCGCAATACAGACGCCGGTAATGACTATGTGATGTCTGTCAGGCTGGCCAACTGCAGGGAAAACTTGAAAAGTTCAAGGTACTGCCTGGTGTATGTGATCGGAAAGAAAAGAGTTTTACTTTCTTATGTGCTATTGCGGAAATTGGAAACATGCAAGTGTAATGGTGGTGACTTAACTGCGTTTTTAATTGTAAATACTACAAATAATTACAATTATTATTAATTTCTGACATTTTCTAGCAATAATTCTAAAAAGGATTGTCAAAATAAAGCTCGCTAAAATACGTAAAAGCAGTCTAGCAATTTATAAAATTCTCACGAAGTTTTACAGATAAAACAATGTTTCAATAATTTATTTACAGACGAAGAATAGAACTTAGTCTATGCCGTTATATTTTCTAATTATCTCTTAATCATAAGTTATCTTATAAAAAAAGCTTAAATTAGACTTTTTCGTTCATTGTTTATATGGATTAAAAAGTTTTTTTCAGAATTCTAATTGAGCATGAACCTAAATTCATTCTTTCAAAATAGTAGAGTATGGCGGGAGGTCTTGTGCTGGCCACATCAGATTTTTTGTATGGATTCTAATTTATTTCAGATTTCTAACTGGGCATAAACCTGAATTAATTTTTTCACAAACATCTAGTACCTGTTTTTCCTCCAAATTAATAATATGCAATGAATAAAGCAGAAACTGCTACACCTCTAATCACTTAATATTTTGTTACGGAGACGAGACCCTTCAGTGACTTAAGTATCACTTTCATAAGTGTCACTATGCCATTTCACTTAGATAAAGGAAATATATAAAATATGCGTTTCATACAAAACTGCAGTATTTTGACGTTGCTGCCTTATTCAAAATTTTTATGTGTATTTAGAAAAATGTAAAGTAAAAAACGGGTAAGGAATTATTTTTTAAAATGCGAAAGTATTGCAATTAAATTATAATTATAATTACGATTTAAGTTCCACTTAGGCCACAGAATTCTGTAGTTTAACTTAAGTTATACTTATGCTTCATTCACATAAGCATTTAGTTTTAAGGTTTACATTTATGTTTATACCTTTAAGAAAATATAAATTCTATTCTACCCACGGTTTTATTTAATAACTATGCACTCCTAAAACAAGGCTTAACCAAACTTAAGGAGGTTGGGGACTCCTGCAGTGGCGTACCCAGATAATTGTCTTGGGGGCGGATATGAAAATATAAATATTTTTGTTAAGGTACCTACCTAAATCAAAATTCGCTCAACACGCGATATATTTGTACAATAATTACTAATTTACTAATCAAAAATTGCTTGGCATGCTTACATTTTTTTGAAATATCTTGCAAATGGTTTAGGAAAAGTACACAAAATCTAAACGAACTTATTTTTAATGGATTTATAGGCAATATTTATACAAGTTCTATGAATTTTTTATCATTTTATCACATAGTTTAAAGCATGCAAAACAAAAATTTAGTGAATTACCATAAGAGTCCATATAAAATGAGCGTAATTTCAACGTTCAATTACTCAAAAACCGGATAAACGAAAATTTAAACAAAAGTCTCAAAGTGTAATAAAGGCACTGTATAAATTTCAACCTCTCATCATCATTTTAATATATGGCCATCAATCCAGCTGCTCATCGCAGAAACAGATAATTATCTTAATTCTTAAGAGACGGTTAGTGACCAAGTGTCAGCTAAAACAAATTGATCCTGATTCTGATTGTAGCTAGTGACTTCCTGGTTCCATTTACCGCCGCGGTGGTGGTACTCGGTAAGAGGTACTTATCCTGCCTTGTAACCTGCATGCATTCTCACATGTCATGTAAACAACGAGATTTATGTGCGGTAATAACGATTTAAATTCTCCCGAAAATATTTCTGTTTTTCTTTTTCCACGAGATAACATAACAGAAGAAGAACATTTATATTGAATTACGAAACTCACAGCTGGGTCCACTTATGGTCATTACGGCTAAAGACTTGTTCACACAAGGATTCTTTATGCTAAGAAAAAGAATCATGTAAGAATTGCCTGCCAAATAGCGCCGACACTAAATTGAATCTTCAATGAGTCTATTAGCTAGACTAATATAGACCGAGAGCTTATGACAGGTGATGGTCTCCGATTTCATACAGCATGCCTTTTGGAGGATAGAATATTGACCCTATGACAACAAAGAAAAGCGGGTATTAAACCCTTACACGCTTTCCGGTCATATGGAAAATTGCATTTCCACTTGCACAAAAATTGTGTGTTTTTCTTTGATTTAATAATGCATGCCCTTTTATCAAAAGAAACTTAAACACATTTAAAGTCTTAAAAATTATAGGCATGCGATTCGCAGAATCCCAAAGGGCTCAAACGGTCACCTGATTATGTAATAAAAAATATGATTTGCCGCGTTTTCATACAGCATGCCGATGAAAAAATTAATGTGTCATAAAACACCTATACCAAATTGGCATGCAGTCCTCGTTGGCCCAAGGGTGGAAAATTTCGGAAAAGTTTTGTGTAAGTGGAAATGCAATTTTCCATATGACCGGAAAGCGTGCAAGGATTTAATACCCGGTTTTCTATGTTGTCATAGGGTTAATATGCTATCCTCCAAAAGGCATGCTGTATGAAATCGGAGACCATCACCTGTCATGAGCTCCAGGTCTATATGATTTGTAATTTACATCCAAATCTACGACTATTAATGATTTATTTCTCATGATTTGACTGCTTTGGCCTCACCTCACCGACTGATTTTCTACCTCTGACGAAACTTCAAAATTTCTTGTATTGAATGCAACATTAATTCATTCTGATCCTATTCGTATTGAATACAACCGTGACGTTTCTGTCAAAGTTCTGCAAGTAAATGGAATTTATATAGATAAGAATATTTCACTTTGAAGTATTTATGGTTCTTAAATTCTTCAGGTTGAAGTATTTGTTCATTTGTAGCAGATTTTATACAAGTCATACAATCTCTTCTTTCGCAATGCTGCGGATTTTGCAATCGTATGTTAACATTTCAATACAATTTGAATTATTCATAAATCATAATACTTTAATTAATTTAATAGCTTCAAAAGTGCCTGTTGTTATTGTTATAATGTTTATAAAATTTAATATTGTATTATACTTGCAATTATTTATAATAAACACGAGATTTTTTCTGTTTTTATATGGTAAAACATATAAACTAGTAATAAAGTTTATCGTTTACTTTCAAATTACAGATTGGATAATTAGACAAATTCCTTAAGATCGCATTATTATCTTTCACATAATAATTCATCTAATTGACAGGTTCATATTAATATTCTTTTATATAATATTTAAAAATTGTGCATATGCTACAACTGTTTATAAAATTACTTATTACTACATTCCTTGGGCACTTATATAATTGGGTATTGTGGTTTAATCTATAACTTACTCACTTAAATTAGAAACGGAATGTTTTAAATCATATATGTCTTTTTATTTGTCGTCATTCATAAAGACAATGATTATGTTTTAAAAGATCCTCTATTATAGACCGGGAGCTCATGACAGGTGATGGTCTCCGATTTCATACAGCATGCCTTTTGGAGGATAGCATATTGACCCTATGACAACAAAGAAAAACGGGTATTAAGGCGGAACTTCAAGGGTCTAGAAATAGTGGTATCATTTATTCGGAATTCTGGGCTTATTTTTAAAGATATTTTAAAATTTTTTGAAGTACTGTAAAGATAAAGGATGGTTCTAAACCCGTCTTAAAGTTTTAATATATAGATGTACAGTTTGTTGAAAATGGCCTATTTTCAACCATCAAATTTGAATATTTGTATTATTTTGTTCGATTTATAAATTTACGACTGCTTTAGAACAATTCCTTAACTTTGTAAAAATTATTAAAACTTATTAATAAAATTAACCAATATTTCGTAATAACGAATAAATGACACATATACAGGGTGAGCCAGCTAAGTGTTCCCTATTTCATTTGTTTGTAAAGTCTCAAGTTTTTGTGTAAAGTCCGCCAAATTTTTGCTGTAAATACAGTAGCCACTTGAGTTTTTGTTCGCAAAGTTTTATCATTATTGCTCTATTGCTTCCTAATTGGTGACTAAAATAATGATTAATTAATTAATGATTAGTCAAACGACTATTTGTAGGATTTCAAAGGACCTTAAGTGGCATCCTTATAAGATTCAAATTCTGCAGGCAATTTCTGAAGAGGATAAAGCAAACCGATTGGAATTTGCAGAAGACGAAATTGAACGAATGAATGAAAACCCTGGTCATCTGAATAACATCATGTTTTCTGATGAGGCACATTTTCATCTTGATGGTGGATTTAATAGACACAATAATCGGTATTGGTCAGATGAAAATCCCCACTGGATTGCTGAACAATCCTTGCACTCTCCTAGAACGACTGTTTGGGCTGCAATTGGAGATTTTGGATTAATTGGTCCAATTTTCACATTGAAATGAACCACTCGTGAAGTTTTTGTCTGATCGATTTGAAATTTCGGCAGTAAAAATTCCTTTAGATAGTTCATGTTTTGCAAAAATTTCGTCACTTTCTGATAAAAATTGCCTAAGTTATAAAAAATCCAAATAGGGAATAGTTAGCTGACTCACCCTGTATTTTGACGAAAATCTGCATCTGTTGTTCAATACAAGACATACTTTCCTTCTACTCCGATTACCCAGGCTAAGAAATTTTGTAGTGAACTGCACGTCGCTGCGTAGAACATATGGTATAGGTTTCGAATGCGGAAAAAATTGATGTTCCGCCTTAAACCCTTGCACGCTTTCCAGTCATATAAAAAATTGCATTTCCACTTGCACAAGGAGTAGAAAAATTATTATAATAATAATAAAAAATTCTAATTCATCGTACTAATCAGTGCTCTTATTGGTTAGTTTACGTAATAATCACACTGCATAATTATAAACTACTATGATGGAAAATAATCTTACTCAGCAATTTCTCGAGTATTTCCAATTCAGATCTTTCTCTCCATCAAACTAGAATCTAGTGCAGAGTCAGACGTGATTCTCTTCGGTATCTCGCGGCTGTTCTTTAATTATTCTTGTGAAAAATAACAACAAGTAATTGCAGCACCAGCACCACTGTCTTCACAGTGTCACGTTTACTGCATTAACAAATGCTGCAGTTGCCATGGTTACACACTACACACACGCAAGGAAGCATGATCATAACTTGTCCTTAGACCGGGAGAAAAATAATTGAGATGATAAAATTTTGTTTAACGAGGTTTTGAAAAACTGTGGGAGACATTTAAAATTAATTAAGCAAAAATTTTTATTTTGATTGCTCTCATGTTCAACCGTTTTTATTACAAATTAAATTTCTTAATTTTTAATTGGAACATGTTCATTTTGGTGGTTTTTGTTTTTGTGTAATTTAAAAATAATATTTTACATTTCTTACATACAACCGGTAAATTTTGTAAAAATGTACTCAAGATCTAATTAGAGAAGGCCGAAATTTGGAATTGTAAATTGGTGAACAATATTAATCGAGCTGACATTACCCTAGTCGACAGAATAATAGAAAAATTTTTTTTTTCACGACATGCGGAGAAAACACAATTTTCTTCTCGCGAAATAGTGAGGAAAGTAGGTTTTCCCTCTCTAGAGAGGAAAGTAAGCAGTGTTACCACCAGTGTTATTTTACGATGAAATATTTTAAAAATTGTAAGTAAATTTATTATTTTATGGTGATATACTGTAAACTATTATTTTACAATTATTATGTTTTATACTTTCTTTTTCTACTATTTCACGTTTTTACAACTTAAATTTAATTTAGCATATTGGCTGCATTTCGTTGTTTTCAAACGTCATTCTGACAGATGGCAGTTATAACCTAACTTCTAGTTATGTGTTTCTTCTACATTTACAATGTTTTTAAATATGTCGTGAAAAAAATGTTGTGTCTAACACGAGAGGAAAGCTCTTTTTCCACTCTTGCTCGATTGCCTCACTCGCTTCGCTTGTGACACAAACTTCGAGCTCGAGTGGGAAAAAGAAGCGCTTTCCTCTCTAGTTGGACAAATAACTATTGTTTTACTTGTTCATGAATTTTAAGCTTCAATTTAGAGCATTACGCTTGGAGTAAAATAGAAAAAATGGTCAATTCCTAGTATTATATCAAGAGGCCATTATTTTGCTGGAAAAATTTATTTCAAAAGATTTTCGACTCGACTCACCAAAAGGGCACTAAAATTTGTTCAATTTCCTGTGCAGGACTCAAAGAACGAAGTTCTTACGTTGATTTTACACAAAGTTATGAGTGTTTGAAAAAAAGTGCATTTCGAGGTTTTTTGCGCATAACTCAGCGACTTTTTCCCGAAAGAATCGTCCAATTTGGTTTGAAAAGTCGCTGAGCTAAGCGCGAAAAACCTCGAAATGCACTTTTTTTCAAACACTCATATCTTTGTATAAAATCAACGTAGGAACTTAGTTTTATGAGTCCTGCACAGAAAATTGAACAAATTTAAGTGCCCGTTTGGTGAATCGAGTCGAAAAAATTATTTCAACTGCGTACACATCATCAAAGTTGGACATTTTTTCGATTTAAAAGCTTTTTTACAGGGTTGCTGGAGAGGGGCGGAAGAGTTGATGTTAAAGTTCGCATTCATAACTTTAAAGTAGACACTTCAAAGTTTTTCGCCCTCGAAGATTCATCGAAATCGACTGAAAATACGGCAAGTTATGACCATTTGAAAATGGGTGAAATTTCTCCTCATTTCAAGTGTTCCCCTAATTGTGTTGACGAGTTTATTATATACGTCATTGGCCAGAATTTAATAGTATATTATACAACGAAGCTATAATGAATGCTATTATGCTGAGGGAATAATAGCCACTATAGTGAGTTGTAGACTGTACATTATCTACGACTAACTTATTATGGACATGATTTTAGTAAAATAAATACCAAAACGTTAAAATTTTGACATTTCCAAATGTCAATTCTCTATCACCATAGTTACATCATTAAACATTGCAATGTTTTAATAGTATTTTGTGCACCTAGGGAGGGAAGCGTGCTATTACTCCCGCGGGCGAAGCGGCGGTCCGAGCGAGGGCGCCGGCCGGGGAAAACTCGCTTCCCTCCCTCCATTATCAAGAGGAAAACACTGCTTTCCTCCCCCGAGTGACGTAAAAAAATAATGTGCACGGAGAAATTGATTCAGGCAAAGTAATTTTCTGATTGGTGCAGAGTAGGGAATACTGACTATTATTCCCTGGTATTATTCCCTGTGGGATTAATATATGGCATTATGTAGCAAACATCACACATTTAATGTTCATGTTATACATTAGTCGTAGATAAAAAATTTAAGCAAATGATTCGTTTTTTTAATATGTGGGAAATAGTCTTTTTTTTTTCTTCTTATGTCGAAAATGTACAGTGATTTACCACTCAGAACTTATGGAGTTGTATAGTAATTTTTCACTGTCAAAATTAATAGCAGATTTTTGTTACGTATAGAACATTATGGTTACGTGAGTTCCATGAACATTAAGAATTTTTAAGTTTGTTTCATTACGGAATATAATGTTAAAAGCTTGTAAAAATGACCTGCGTGAGCAGGTTTATTGTTTACTCTCTCTGCTATTGCACAATCGCAGATCGTGCTAATTGCTCAAACCACAAACAATTTAATTTCGCTGACATTTCGCTACCCAGAAGTCAAACAGTAACAGATATTGAAGAGATACGGCAAGGTATAATTTTCTTGTTATCTCGATCCATTACGATTGCAATTATTCAGTCATATATTGTATATCGGTGATTGTGTGTAAGAAATCTTTGCTTTATTACGAGAAAACGTATGAAAGGTTTTTTAACGTGAGGTGAGCTATTTTTCGCTCACAGTATGAGACCGTGGCGTACTATAAATTATATTATTCCATAAAACATTTATTTAATCTACCGAGCCATGCGGAACGGCGAGGTCTTGTGTGTTGGATATTTTCAGGGACGCGTATTTGCAAACTTTGCTGATTTAATTCTAGTTTCCATCTTTGTGCAATAATTTATTTCAAACAGTATCATCTTGCATAAACTACTTAGATTCGTCATTGTACATTATGTACTTGTTAAATTATATACTATTAATTATTTCTGCACAAAAAACACTAAAAATTCAGGTCCATTTCAGTGCCTTTTTACCTTCTGCCATACCTAAGGGAAGATATTAGAATCTTCACTGGAAGTGATATTTTTTTAAGAGTAAAAATATTAATTAACTTACGTTATAAAATAATTGTCTTTATTTGGTAGTATTAAAGAACTATGTAAAAAAAAGTTAAATTTATCAGATAAAACGTTAAAATCTTGTAATGCATGATCGGTTGATTTTTGTTTCTGCGTAAAAAATATTGACAGGTGAAAAGGATGACACGTTGACACTAACGCCATATAAGTCATAAGTCCGTTTTACATTACACTAAATCTTGAACAAGATATTGTTCAATTTTTGAAATAATCTAAATTGTGTAGTATCATGTATCATACAGCAAATTGTGTGAAATATTGCATTGCTTCGTAAATTGTTTGAAAAAATAGATAAGCGCGGCTGTCAGATTATTATTATATGCGAACTGCGCAGAATCGCAAACTAAATATTGTAGGTAGGTATATAAAATTATCTCAGTATAAAACAGAGTTCATTAAAAACAAAGCAACTTATTGCTCAAGGTAGTAAATCCATGGGTAGTGACAACCCAAAATATGACTCAAATTAATATACAGCATTCATTACAAGTCGTAGAATTTGAATAAAAATTAAAATGTATAGGTAACCGTTGAAATAACGAAGATAATTGAATTTAAAGTTGACACAAAAACGCGCTAAAATACATTGCGTATATGGAGGTTACCAGTAGATTTACTAAATGACTAGAAAATTTTATATCATAACAACCCAACACATATTTGGAAAACGAATATGTTATTCTTTGATATTTGAGGTATTTATTAGAAAAATAAAAAATATGGGTCACCGCAATAATGGTTGAGAAATCGCATGCAAAAGGTTCCAGTCTCAAGAAAAATTATGTTTTTGACGTACTACTACTGCATTTTAGTGCAAACTTAAATTTCAATTATATTTTTTATTTAATTGGATACCTATGATTTGTAATTTACATCCAAATCTACGATTATTAATGATTTATTTCTGATTATTTGACTGTTTCGGCCTCACCTCACACCGAAATCACGCACGCTTATGACCGACGGATTTTCTACCTTACACAAAAGAGTAAAAATCTAGACTATTTTAATTATACCTAACTTAAAAATTAATTTCCAACATTGTAAGTATTCAACAGTAACCGATCTTTAAGTTAACTACACAAATTACAGCTGTGAATACAAACGATTTCTTCGGTATCAAAACCTTTTGTCAAATAATGTTTTGTGTTCAATATACGTTTGTGTCCAATGCTAATTAGAAGCTACTGTAGTATAATTGTATAATGACGTGTCGAAGGAGAATACCAAGAGTATTTATCTAACTGTTACTTGCCAGATACACCAGTGTACCTGTCAGAATGATATCCAGTGAAT
Organism: Agonum fuliginosum; assembly: GCA_947534325.1. Lineage (NCBI taxonomy): Eukaryota > Metazoa > Arthropoda > Insecta > Coleoptera > Carabidae > Agonum > Agonum fuliginosum. The sequence goes on along the minus strand of OX384042.1, from coordinate 30,486,498 downwards.
ATAACCATTAAATTGGTTGATTTATAGTGCTGGATATTTGATAACATGACTGCTTTCAGCGCTGGTTGTTGGTTGACAAAATGAAGGAAGTTTTCTTTTGACAAGAACAAGTTTTATATAATTTAAACACAGTAATTTAGCTATTACTTCTAAATAGATACAAGCAGATTTAAGTGTCATTTGTATCTGATGTCCAAATATGTACGGTGCGATTACTACCTCATTTACTTCAAAACTGATGTCAATTATGATTAGAATCTGAAAATGGTCTTGTCAAAATCCAAAATAAATATGAATGATCATTTTTCTTTTCAACTGGTTATAATCTGTATTATGGCTTATGAAACTGCCTACACGGGCAAATAAAGGTAAAAAACTTATTAAATAGAGCAGACCTAATCAAAAGAAACAATTATTATTAAATGCGAAACAATTAGGCATAGACATAATCATTTAGTTTTAAATATTGCGTGTTTAGAGGTGTAGCAGTTTCTGCTTTACTCATTGCATATTAAAAATTTGGAGGAAAAACAGGTACTAGATGTTTGTGAAAAAATTAATCTAGGTTTATGCTCAATAAGGTAGTTTACCATTTAAAAAAAAAGTTTTTTATTGAAACTTCGTGCTATTTGAAAGCGATAGACAGTACTGATATGCCTTAATTGTTCTTAATAAAGCTGTAATTAATTTTTAAAGTTTGTGTGTCGTAGATGTATAGTTGAAAATCTTCTCAAACCATGGGGCTGGAATTAAAATGTAGTCATGGAAAATCAACTGTTTCTAAATGTTACAAAATATAAAATACAATTTGGTGGTTTCTTTATTACTGTAAGTAAGAATACACGTGAAACGCATTATTGTGACAGATGTATCGATACGTAAAATCTCAAATATTTAAAGAACTATTAACTTTTTGAAAACTTTTTTCATGGCAATAACTCATTTTGAGATCTCCTTTTAATATAATTGACTGGATTGCTAATTTGCTACTATGGTAAAGTACATAGGGAATTCTGAAAAATTCTTTGGAATCCGTATGAAAAATTAATGAAAAAAAGTGTTTTAAGTAATTTTTTACATGCTTTATATTATGATTAAGAGATTTATTAGACGGCGTCCGCTTATTTAGTCAAATATAGTTTTGTCAAAACGTAGTTTGACCAAAAATAATGAAGCCAAACTGTATTTTAGTCAAACTGTAATTTGTTCAACTAGAATTTTGTCAAACCGTAAATATGCCAACCCGTAATTTGGCCAAACTGTATTCTAGACAAACTGTAATTTCACATTCCGTATTTTGACCAAACCGCAACTTCGACTAATATTTTATTGTCAAATCATTTTCAGGTCAACCGTAATTTAGCCAAAACGCAACTATACCTAACTGGAATAATTCAAAACGGAATTTATTCAAACCGTATTTTTGTCAAATCGCAGTTATGCATAACCGTAATCTTGCCAAACGCATTTTACTCAAATCGTAATCTTCCCAACTGTATGTCTTTATATAGAGTTGGCAAGATTACGATTTGACTAAAATACGGTTGACAAGATTACGGTTATGCATATCTGCGATTTGACAAAAATACGTGTTGGATAAATTCCGTGTTGAATTATTCCAGTTAGGTATAGTTGCGTTTTGGCTAAATTACGGTTTAACTGAAAACGATTTGACAAAATAATATTACCTAGTCGAAGTTGCGGTTTGGTCAAATTACGGAATGTGAAATTACAGTTTGTCTAGAATACAGTTTGGCCAAATTACGGGTTGGCATATTTACGGTTTGACAAAATTCCAGTTGAACAAATTACAGTTTGACTAAAATACAGTTTGGCTTCATTATTTTTGGTCAAACTACGTTTTGACAAAACTATATTTGTCCAAATTGTGTGCTCCCTTATTAGGCAATGTAACTCTGCATAAACATAGTTCTATTCTTCGCCAATAAATAAATTTATGAAATTTTGCTTTATCTGTAAAACTTCGTGAGCGTTTGACTGCTTTTACGTATTTTAGTTTATGTTTATTTATGTTTACGTTTAAGAATGTTTAAATTCATGTAACTTAATACGAGTATTGAAAATGGGAAGTGTGAATGCTGGTATTTAGTTATATGAATGTAAACATTCGTAAACGTAAATGTAAATCTTAAAACTAAATGTTTATGTGAATGAGGCTTTAATTTTCTTTGTGTGAAACGATTATGAACTCGAATGAATTGCCTTTTCAGTTTTTGTTTTCCACTAACCCGGATATCTTAGCCTAATTGCCAGTACTAATTATAATATTAATAAAAACAATGAAATCATCGAATAAATATTACACCGTGCACGAATATCCATTATAATAACAACACCGTATTGATCAAACCCATATTTGTATCAAGCATTCAAGATTATTAAAGTAATTGCAGCAGTCTTTTTTCCAGATTATATATGATTACGCGTTGCACTTGATAAGTACGTGAAAGAAACTTCATTTACTCTGTGTAGTTTTCCTTCGTTTCCTCTTGAACATATTATGTTATGTGCCAATTACGTTTAACATTGAATATTGTATGTTGTCAAACCCTAGAGCGGTAATTTGCCATTAGTAACACGCCAATAACATCCCTCTTAAGTGTTTATGTTGGTTAGAGGAAACCCTGACCCAAAACGATGTGGCATAAAATTTTGCGAAGACTTATTAGCACTGATACATGGTTAATAATTATTACATGAAGCTAATACTTAAACGTTTTATTCCTTGTCATTTAGATAGTATGTTAATTATTATAATAAATCACATATGTAATTATTATGTGTAATTATGCTATCAGAAATTGAAATATATGTAATTATGTAGAAAAACAGAAAATCTTGTTGGTTTATTTTGATTTTTTTATTCCTTTCAATATGCGATTCGTTTTAAATAAATTTTCTTGCGATAAGTTATTAAGATACATAGTTTGCCATTTTAAAAATAAATCATTTTATTGTTAAAATTTTTAGATACGTTATAAACATTTAAATGTTTAATGTCATTCTGAAGTCTCATTCACTTTTATTTAACGCAGTTATAGCATATTATTAAATAATTAATTAGAACTTAAACATCAAAGTATTTTTTGCATTATAAAATTACAATAATTTGTTAATAACGTTATAAACATAAATTTACATAAATGACCTAAGTTTATTTCAAAATTATTATTTCAAAATGTGTTTCTAAGTGGTCTTTGTTTATCTTGTTAGTTAAAAAAATTAAAAATCAGAAGATAGTACTTTTAAAATCGAATAAAAAAGGCTTCGTTTGTTTAGAATTGTCCTTAAGCTGTTTAATTCCTAGAATACTCTCGATTTTACTTTTTTTTCTATTCCACTCTTTTCCTCACTACTACGGCTGCCTGAAACCAGCCTGAAACTCGTACTTTGCCGCCTCCTAGCAATGCAATGTCATATTGAAGTTGAAAAAAGTGTTTTCGTTGCGACTTGCGAGTAGGGTTACCATATTTGTTTATCTCTAAAAGAGGACGCCGAGCGAAGCGAGGCAAATAGCGCCGCAAGCGAAATTTTTTTTAGAAAGGGGGCGTGCAATTTTAACCTAATTTGCATAAACAAATATCTTAAAGAAAACACAATTATAATAATAATAATCCAAAATCAAAACACATTTTAAAAAAATACTAACAAAGTTGAATAACTTATCTACTTCAATAAAAAAAGTAACTATTGCAGCAGTCGTCACGAAGCCAGGTAAGCCAACCGGACATGGTGGTTCGATCTGCTAGCGAGGTCGTGGGTTCGAATCACTCGAATCCAACTAAGAGCATTGTGATTGTCTAAAAATTTGATTTGAATATAAAAATTGTCACTGGCTAAAATCAGAATCAAAGGCGAATTTTTCAACTTATAATAATGTACTAGTATTAAAATAGTGCAATATTTTGTATTGTTCTTTTCATATTGTACTTTTCATCCGCGAGATGTCCATAATTTTAACAATTTAAAATAATTTTTTTTCGTATTACGGCAAATTCCGAAAAATTATCAATTTAAGTATCAGAATTTCTAAAAAGAGGACAATTGTATTAAAAATGAAAAAAGATACCGGACCCGGACATCTACCCTAAGAAAGAGGACATGTCCAGGAAAAAGAGGACGTCTGGTAACCCTGTTTGCGAGTATACTGTCAGATTATTATTGACTTCAGGATAATGTGTTTATAAACATTTAATAGAGAAAGAATTGATCTACAGATGTGCCTTTTTAAAATTTTAAAAATTAATTTCTATCATGAGATATAACCGTATAAAGTTTGTATAATTTCGAAATTTTTATAATCATGTACAATATTTTTATTCAAATTTTAAAAAGGCACAACTATTAATTGATCCTTTAAATATATAATCCTTTTTGAAATATAATTTGAGCATTCTTGTACTAGCCACAAAACACTAGCTACGTTAGTACATTTTGTTGCTGAAGCAACCGTTTCATCAGCTCCATGGTAAACCCAACGAGTCATCTTAAATTTAATAATTTATATTCCTAATTTAAGATGTTAGCATTAAGTCTAGTCTTATAAATAACATAGAATTTATGTGAACATTAAAATTAAGCATAAGGCCGTACAGTGGACGTAATAATTAAAACAAAGATTCCAGTGAAGTAAGAAGCAGAGAAGAATATTTTCTCACATTTAGAGAAATTAATACCGCGAGTAAATTTCCTCTCGGTGACAGCCGGATGCACAGACGTGTCGGTTCAGGCGGGTCATAGTTCACCTTGAGATGGGTCGCATGTGATCCTCTTAATAAGATGGCCGCAGCCTCTTAATGTCCAGTCAGGGTTGATATTTATTTGCTTAGCTCCTGAGAACCGTGTGTAATTATAAAAATTTCTAAAATGTTTACAAGAACTGCGTTTATTATGATTAGGATGAGAGCTGGGAACATTCTAGTGTTACTAAGAATGTAAGACGAAGAATCTCTGTTTTGTTGACCTGAGGTTTTTTGTTAAACTTTAATTAGCAGAACAACAGAGAGGTTGTAATTATTTTAAAATTAATTAGTGATTCTAACACGGTTTGTTTTTTTACAGCGATTTTAAATATTAATCATGCAAAAAAAATCCATCCGAAATACAATTCTTGTCTTTTTTACATTATTAAATTATTTTGGAGAAGAAAAATGCGGTAGATTTATCTAAGAGGATGAATCTTGGTTTATGTTATATTAACTATACCCCACTACCACCTAAAAACGTGTATTTATTATGCAAAATTAATGTAGACAGGGTACTTTACCATAGTTGCAAATTTGCAACCCAGTCAATTACATTGGAAGGAGAAAGGATACCTCAAAAATGAGTTATTGCCATGAAAAAAGTTTTAAAAAAGTTAATAGTTCTTTAAATATTTGAGATTTTACGTATCGATACATCTACGTCACAGTAATGCGTATTCTTACTTACAGTAATATAGAAACTACCAAATTGTATTTTATATTTTTTAATATTTACAAACATGGAGTACATTTATTCCAGCCCCATCCCACTTGACAAAATAAAATCCCCAGAACATTTCAATAATGTGAACATCCCGGTTTGTTACTTGCTATATTTGCCCATTAACATCCTAATAATATCTTTGCGATTGCTACTGTCCGCCCTTGGTAACATTATCTATGTTACATCTCAATGTTGTAATTTGGTAATAATATCACAATTATGCATCCCATGTAATTCTCTGAGATGTTTGTATTGAGTATGTAATTTTTGATCGTACTCAGTATGTGGCTAGGATAGACTTACGTAACATCACTTAAAGTACAAGAATAAGATATTTTTAAACATCCCATGGACGATTCATGTCAAGTGAGAAGATTTTCAGCTATATATCTACGTCACACAAATTAATTACAGCTTTATTAAGAACAAATAAGGCTTATAAGTACTCTCAATCGCATTCAAATAACATGAATTTTAAATAAAAAACTTATTTAAAAAATGGTAAACTACCCTATTGATTTTAAAAATTAATGAATAAAGTGTAATTTATACACATACATATCTAGTAACATATCTTTAACGCTTTTTACCCAACTTGGGTGAGGCAGACTCACATATTGTAGATTAAATTTAAAATCCTTTCATGTTCTTGTACTTTCCTTGACGGTTGACGTGAATGACAAATCACGTGAATCAAGTGCAAAGTTACACAAACGCAACGTATCAATTAGTGTCTCACTGAGCTTGTACTACCTTTAAGCGATTTACACCAAAAATAAACCACTCTGCAACTAGTTCTAGAGAGTAAAGAGTAGTAGCTATAGTCTGGGACGGACTGAATGCTATAAGATGCTGGGAAATTTATCAGAAGTCCTTTCTAATGCAAAATATTCTATTTATTTGATTTATTTACTTAATCGTATCATCTATTGATAATTATAAACACCATAATACGTTAGTTACTTACAATACGTTAGCTACTTATAATTCATTAGTTACGGACTTAATACGTTAAGATACAACTATAATAACATCAAAACCTTCCATAATACGCGAATTGTCAACTAATTGACAGATAAAATTGTTGATTTGTTTTAACATAGCTGTCTTTGATACGATTAAGCTTTGAATATAACGCGAATATATGCGATTTAAGCCTCCTTGGATGTTCAAAGAGACTCGGTTTCACCTCGTCGCTTAGCAACATCCTCGGTATTATAAATCGCATAATATTCTTGTTATATTAATAGCTATTAATTGACTCCTGTCGGCCTGTCAACCTATCTGTTCTTCTATTATCAAACCCTGTCCTGCAAGACTTTGCCAAATTAAGGGTATCGACTCCACGAAGTTTGTCCTTAAGATGATCCTTTACCGCGCAAGAAAACAGCCAAAAACATGGATTTCGCGCGCCACTCCACAGCGTTTATTGTTTCACGTCACTCGGGGGAGGAAAGCAGTGTTTTCCTCTTGCTAATGGAGGGAGGGAAGCGAGTTTTCCCTCCCGCTCGGGAGGACCGTACTTGTTTTCCTCCCGAGCGGGAGGAAAACACTGTTTTCTTCCCGGTACTGGCGGGAGGAAAACATTGCAAGAAAGGTGATTTCGAGGCCCTCGTGACGTAAAATATTGTGTGTCCCACGGGAGGGAAGGCTATTCCTCCCTTGGGCGAAGCCGGCGCCCTCGCTCGGGCCGCCGCTTGGCCCGCGGGAGTAATAGCAATTACTCCCTTGGGCGAAGCGGCGACCCGAGCCGAAGGCGAGCCGCAGGCGAGTCCGAGCGAATAGCTATTACACAATTGAGCGAAGCCGGCGCCCTCGCTCGGACCGCCGCTTCGCCCGCGGGAGTAATAGCACGCTTCCCTCCCTAGGTGCACAAAATACTATTGTTATATATAATAATCTAAAGATATTGTTCAAGATAAAAGTACAATCTACAAAATGCAAGATGCAGAATTTAATAATTTTGCTTAAAAATCGAAATATGTTAATTTGAATTTTGACAATTTTTGTTATCTTTTGGACACAAATATCTTTTATTTTAAGGGGGTTTTATCGCTTAGCACTGCTAGATCACAAATTCTCGTTATTTCAGGTATCCGCGCTGACAGCCTATGTTTTATGAGCACATGTTGTCTCTATTTATCTAATTGCTATGTTTCGCTCCATTTTTGTTTAGAAAATACTCAATTTGATTGGCTAGCGCGCATACAATTTTTAAATTTATTTAACAAATTACTCGACTACTATTTGAAAATTTTATATAATAATGTGATATAAACATTTAAATTTACAATGCAATCAAACTTACGAAGAGTTTTTCTCAGAATTATTGTTATTTAATTGTTTATAAATAATAATAATAACAATTTAAAAAATTCGACAACGTAGCTAGATTTTTACGGCCTTTATCTTTATATGGTATTTTTTTTAGATTTATAGGATTAATCGGTTGGGAGTAATTTGTTAAATACTTTTTTACTGTGATAAAAGCCCCTTAAAACGAATTTATAAAATTCGATCGGTTATTTCGCATATCCAAGCTTTAAAAATTTAAAGTTAATTCACGTATAAATAAAAGCTATACAGTGGTGCGCCAAAACCCTCTTTTTACAAATATTGCAGATTTTTTAGAAATATGGGTACCAAAATTGTTTTCCCTTCAAACATAAATTATTTATTATTTTTGTGTTTAACAAAACAATAAACGCTATAGAAAAGCAGTGTAGTGATTTTTTAAATATACTAGAGAAAATACGCCTTTGAATGTAGTAGTTTATAAACCTATAATATAAATATAATTGATTTAAAAATATAATTTTTTGGGGGGTGCGCCTGTTTCAGAAAACACCCGGTATATGCACAAAGTTGGGAATCACCCGGTATAAAATACAAACATTTCTTGTCCAAAATTGCGTCTCTCAATAATATAAATATTCCCTATTCAATCGTCTGGACGTCTAGTGGCAGGTAGCGTCCAAATTGAACGTACCCGTTCAAGTCTGCAAACACAGTAAACATAATGTCGATTTATACAGTGTTTCGCGTGTGATTTCTCTATGATTTTGTACTCAAAACATGTGTTATTTGTTAGTAAAACACGACAATATTGTGTTACAGTGTGTGTGGACTGCCGTGGACGTGATTTGAACCCAGGACTTGGAGGTAGCAGTCGAGATGGCAGAAATCAGAAAGAAGTAGGTGGTAATTTTTATTCATTGCATTACAGTTGGCGTTTACGTAACAAAGCGTTGTTGCTAAAGCCAAACGATCTATTTTAGAGTAAGAATAATTTCTTTGTGGCAAGTCTTACAACCGACTGGAAATAGAAATAAATCTGCCTGTTGTACTAGTGTTGTTTTCATTATTTATTTAATGTTTAAAATTCGTAATAATAATAGGCTAAAACTGAAATATAGTGTTCGAAAAGGTTAAAAAATTATTGCTGATATTTGTACGTTTACGTTATAAATATGAATGAAACAAGTTTGATATAGTCAAGGTAATGAAACGTGTGTGATGTTAAATCACGAGTCGATTAGCCGAGTGTATTTATCACCCAAGTTTCATTACACTAGCTATATCAAACGTGTATCATTCAATATTTTTTCTACGACGGCCTTCATTGCTGCTGAATTCAATTAATGTTTGACATTTTAAAAACATTAAAGCCGGGTTTATGCAGCATCATCATAGTGACTATCATAGTCACAGTCTTAATCTTAAGAATTAAAATTTGTTAATTTAATACATCTGTTTATGCAGCGCTGTCATAATCACAGTCATAGTCGTTATCACAACGAATTGGTTCTATTTTAATTTTATGACTATGACTATGACGATTTTCAATCTGCGAATGCCTCGAGACTGTCAAAAGATAACTGATATACGAAATAAAACATAACTGCTTGTGCATTGTGATTGTGTAACAATAATTTATTGTTAAAATGAGTGAAGAAGAGTTTAAACAATTTTCTTTCTACTTTTTAAGAACATTTTGAACAATGCAGTACGAGTATAAAGTGACGCAAAAGAAATTAAGGTTAAACAGTCGAATATAATTCGTGCATAAATGATTACATTTTTATGACTATGATTATGACTATGCTTATGATTATGATTATGACTATGTCTTATGACAAGCCTGCATAAACCCGGCTTTAGTGTAAAATTCAGAGCTTGATCAAATATCATTTTATTCATTTTTATGGCAACTATTTGTTTGTTTCCTGTTGTTGATATTAAAGAATTTTCAGTTATTATACCACAAGAGCTTCGAAAATAATCGAAAATACTGCCGACTGATGAGACGTATTCCCATAGAAACAACTCGAGACCGGAGGTCGAGAGGTGTTTTGCGGAAATACGTCGAACCAGGAGGCAAAAGTATTTTCTATTATTTTTGATGATCGAGTGGTATACGCATTGACTATTTCATGAATAAAACCAATTTAACAATTTTAAATAACACAATTTTATTTATTAGCATAATTTTTAAATTCATTTTAAATATTTTGACATTTGGTGAAAAATAAACAAACATTTATTATTGTTTGTTGTGTCATGGTTACGGTGAATATACGCATACTATGTCAATATTCAAAAATATGCACTGGAATACTTGTTTTTATGGTTTTTGTGAGAAATAGTGCATTTTAATTGGTTAAAATGTAATGAGGGAAATAGTCAGTTATATCAAAAAATTCAGCATCTTCTTCTACAAAAAAATGCGTGTCATTATGAATTCATAAGGACACAAGTGCCATAAAAATTCATAATGACACGCAAATTAGTGGACGAATCAGCTTTTAGCGCACCGTCGTAGATAAAATATTATAAAAGATGAAATTGGACTTTACTTGACTATGGGATGAATAGTAAATTGATTACAGACGAATTTATGCAGCCATTTACATTTACAATTAATTTTCATTTAATAATTTAATTTAAAAGATAAATGTGTGTAACTCAATGGAGCCATGCATGCACCATTCTCATTTACGTTTTAAAATTAAAACGTAAATTGAGTTGCACACATTTATCTTTTAAATTAAATTAAATGAAAATTAAATGCCTTAAAGGAAAATGAACAATTTTATATGACTGCATTCCAGTAGCGTTTTTATTATAAAAGATGATCGTTGTTGTTAAGACGAAAATGGGGTACAGTAATTTGCCCCCTGAATCCGTCTCTGTATTAATCTGAGCGTCAGGTCTCCATCAGCAGGTTTGAATGAACACGCGACAACGATAAATTGATTTCACAGCATTTCTTATTCTGATCGCACCTGAGTGCTGCAAAATTACCATGCGCTAAACTACTTGCTATGATGAGCTTAATTGATGATGTGTTGTTGCTATATTAATAACGGGTGGTTACTTTTTAACCGTCGGGTTTAATTATAAGATCTCAGCTATTTTAATGGAACTTATATTAGGGAAACTGGAAGCTAAAGAAAGTCCGAAACCCGTACTTTCCGCATCAAGCTATGCAATATGTCATTTGAAGTTGAAAAATACTGTAAAAGTGTTTTCGTTCCGAGTGAACTGTCAGTTTATTTTTGACTTCAAGATAATGGTTTTATAAACATTTATAAGTAGGTAGATAAAGAATGGATCTACAGATGTGCATTTAAAATTTAAAAAAAAATTCTCGAGAGCCAATAAATCATCTCGAAAATCTGAGACAAGAAATCAAAAATACGAGACAAGAAATAGTTCTCGATAAATCGAGAATTCTCGAAACTAATAGTAAAAGTATTCTTTTCTAAAATGTCAAATTATTTTTTTTATTTTACTTTGTTCAAAATATTTTTCTTTTTCGATATAAATATTTCTATTTCTAAAATAAAAATTGTATGCAAATTTAACAGAAATGTACAAAATTTACTTCTAGCTTCTCAAATAGATTTTTTTCGAGAAATGAACAGCCGAGTAATGACTGAAACGAAAATACTGAAATTTCTCGTCTGAAACTGAAATACGGACCTTTTTTAAGAATTCTTCGGAATTTTTATAATTAGATAAAATCAAAAATGTTCTTTATAGAATAATCTTTCAAATTTAAAATGAGCATGCAGAACCTATACCTACCTAACTGAAGTTTTTAATTTATTTTAATGTAGCCTATTTTATTTTAATGCAATGCAGATCTTACTTTACTGCTTGTAAATTTAAAATTCAACGTGTCGAATTTAACAACTTAAATTACCAAATTACTAAATCGCACACAATTTCAGAAATTGCTGGTTTAAAATTATATGCGTATAAAGTATTTCGCGTGTCAAAATACAGTTTAAATTTTATAATAACCACAAAATGTAATTCAATTTACAGGCTTCGCGCAGATTATATGCATTAACATATTAAATTGACGTAAAATTTTACAGAAACACGGAAGAAGAAATATTATTGTATTATTAAATTATTTATTTAAAAGAGATATATAAATAATTTACATAAATCAAATAAATATATAAATAACAAAAAACACGTTATTAATTAATTGTTTATTACTAAATACAAAATAAATTGGTAAGGATGTAGGATTAAAATAAAAGTAGATACACATCTTGTTATTTTTTTTAATAATTGTGTATTGACAAATAAATATTTATTATTAAACATAAACATTAAAAATGTACCACATTAAAAACAAAATACCTATTGTTACAAAAATAGCGCATTTTGTGAAAATATTGATTTAAATTAAAAAAATCTCATTTAAAAGGCCCGTCTATACCTCCTAAAATCCAGCATAAAGGTACTAACACAGCGAGTGTTTTGTGGTTAGTACAAGAATGGTAAAATTTTATTTTAACAAGGAGTATAAAGAGGAAGAATGGATCTACAAATGTACCTTTTTAAATGTTTTATTAAATAATTGTACTCGTATATGACTATAAAAATTCCGAAAATTTCAAAAAAAATTCTAGTTTATGCAAACTTTGCACGATTATATCTCATGATAAAAATTTATATTTAAAATTTTAAAAAGGCAGATCTGTAGATCCATTCTTTCTCTATTAAATATTTATATTAAAACATTATCCTGAAGTAAATAATTAACTGACAGTTTACTCGCAACGAAAACACTTTGATAGTATTTTTCAATTTCAAAATGACATTGCATAGCTAGGATGCGGCAAAGTACGAGTTTCGGACTGGTTTCGGGCAGCTGTAGTAGTGGGGAAACGAGTGAAATGGAAAAAAGAAGTAAAATCGAGAGTATTCTAGGAATAGTTATACAGTATACACCCTGTCTATAACTATTCAAAAAACAAATACCTACAATATAACCTCGATTCAAAAAAATTACTTTTATTTTAAATTAAAGATAACCAAAACAAATCTTGCCTTTGTCTCATTTTTTCATAATTTTTTTCTCTCTTAAATGTATTTCTGGGACGCCCATGCAATAATAGTTGATCGTCATTGCAAGTACTAACTAACTGATGTTGCATTACCATAATTATTCATGTTTTTTGCTCTGCTTCTTATTTCAACAGTTGATAGATAAAAGAAGTTGGTATTTAAATGATTTATCAGCCTTCATTGTTATTGCAACGAGTAGTAAATTATGACAATTTCTTGCTGATTAAAAACAGAACGATATTATTTTTATTTCAGGAGAGAAACATCAGCTGAAAATTTCGCAAAAGGAAATAATTATTGAATTTTATTATAAAATGTTGGAGGTCGTAGAGAATTTTTACGTTATGGTTCATTGTATTAAAGTTTATTAAATTTGCGTTATTGAGTAAACGAAAGGTGTTATTAAGAAAACACGGTTTTGTATCAGAAATTGTAATTATTGTTTGTGTGGTTTGCGATTTTTTTAATGCGTTTGACATTTAATTTATTTATTAATTGTAAAACTGATGGATTGTAAACGATATGAGATATTACAAATGGTATAAACAATTTCAATAACTATTTATTGTAATAATAATTTTCTTAACCTTCCATATTAATTACTTTAATTGAATAACGCCAATATCGCTTTATCTAGAAAATTATATAATTTATTATGTATTATTTATAATACGAGCATTTTTATTCTATTAAATAACAAAATTGTAACATTTTTTCTGACTTTCCTATAGTGTATAATACGATACAATTTGAAGCGTACAAAGAACTCTTGAAAGATGGTTTGTTTTGTGAAATACGATAGATGGTAACTTAACAAAACACTTATTTGTAATTCTTCAAGAGTTCTTCAAAGTGACAGACTGACAGTTTGTTTGCAGGATTATTTTCATTTTAACATGTAGAAAACTTTTTAAAAATATTTCACACATAAGTTGATCTAAATCCTATAGGGCGTTATTAGTATTTTTTTGTAAACATCATCAATACGAAACTGATATTGTATAAAGATCGCGAAGACACAAAATAAATACCTATCCAGGTATAACCTAGTCAGAAATAACTACGTTCGCAAGTTTAATACGTGTTAATACGTTTGCCAAAGTACGCACTTACAAATACTTAATTAATATAATTATGGATGATGAATGCAGATTTTAATTATAGATAACGATACCTACATGAGTTTATGTTTTGCTAACAGTTCAGATTATCTGAAATATCTAGATGAGAAATTATTATATCAATAAATAAATAAATAGATAACTGTAGAAAATTTCTAAATTATTTTAGGTGATATTAATTTGACACGGAGAAATTACTGCGACTATAATATAAGACGCTAATTGAATTTGATTTTACATTGAACAATTAGATTCTTGAATAATTATAAATTTAAGTAGGTAGCTACTCATATTCAGAATATCCAAGATTTAAATTTTCTAGATTGCATTCCATAATAAGAATTAAATATTTATATCCATTGCCATATTATTACGATTTTGACAAATTTACATAATATTAGAGAGTGTGTAATTTTTACCTCTCGCCTCATATTCTATAAGAGAGGTATTGTAATGGGTCAAAATTTTCGAGTATGAGTTTTTGGTGGATAAGCACGTTTCAGGGTCTCTAGAATACGAATTTAATATTTTCACGATGATGTCTGTGTGTGTGTGTGTGTGTGTGTGCGTATGTATGTATGGACGTATGGACGTATGTGACGATTTTTCGTCCACGATAACTTAAAAGGTATTAAACCTATAATAACCAAATTTCATATTTAAGATATATTTAAGTATCTTAACACCGGATAAGATTTTGGTAGAAATCCGCACACCGGAAGTAGTACCTTTTGAAGCTTGATATAGTTTTCCTTAAATATATTGGTACATTATTTATTTATGACAATTTTTGCAATTAAAAATAAAAGATAATATAGTTATCTATGGGTACAGATAATTTTAAATACAATTTGCTGAACCTGATAGTATTTAACAATAAAATAAAGTGCAACTAATATTCTACTTTTTTGAAATTCTAGTATCTTGTTGTCCATGAACATATGAAATTTGTTTCTACATTTTGAATTATTATGACAGTGACAGTACAGTTGACATCTTTTTCTTGCATCTTGGTATACATTATCGTTTACATATTACATGATCATGATACTATTAAAATGTAAGTAAAACTATGTATTAGATTAGTATAGAATAAGCAGAATTAAGCGAGAGGTCGTGTACTGGCCACAGCAGATTTTTTGTTTCTATATTCTGTTCGAGTTTCCTAGATTGAATTATATTATATTATTTAATGACTGTAGCGTTATGCACAGTACGTCCTATTTTACATTTGAAACAAAACTTATTATATGGATACATATATTTGATTTATTAAAATTAGAACACCTGACATCAAACAATAAAGTTGAAAGTATGTGAAGCTACCAAATCAGAAGTTTTCATCTGTATATTCCTCATCCTCAATACTATAATATTAATATTCGAAGTTATTCGAAGTTTCCTATTTACACGTCCGAGTTTTTAATATCCTTGGATTGATAATCCATTGACTAGAGTGTTCTCAAAAAAATACAACAAAAGCCAAGCAATTATTTTCCATAATCACACTACAACCATATTATAACTGTATCTCAGAGAGAACCTATCTATCAAATGTACAACCACGCCGTGTTATAATTTTCTGATCGTTAGATCGTTTTCGATGTAGGTAACACTAAAAGTAAGAATTAATTTCACTGTGCCAAGCTTAATAACATGTTGTTCACGATTCTTCGAGAAATCAACAATGCGTGGCAATTTTCAGAAAAATCAAACGTGTTGTATAGATAGATAGGAAATTTATATACTGATGGAAACTTGGTCAAGGCATCGGGTATTTTAAATAGATCCAGACTGAATCACTGAACTGCTATTCAAATACATTATTGGATCAAAACAAAATTTGACAAAAACGAAGGAAATGCAAAAATTTTAAAAATGCATTCTTCCAAATACACTTTAAATATTAATGAATGACTATTTAAATTGTTCTGAACCGGCTTACAACATCGTTTTGGCTACATTTATAGATTTGTAAAAATCTTAAAATACTAACGGGTCAAGTATTGATGGGCGAATATAGCAAGTAACAAGCCGGGATGTTCACATTCTTGAAATGTTCTGGGGATTTTATTTTGTTAAGTGGGGAATACCAAGTAAAAGTACTTTACACAGTACTTGACAAGCTGCATGTATCAAGTATCAAGTACAAGTACAGTACTTCCAAATATTATATACTACAATTATTATTATCTATCACGCCTTTTACCCAATTTGGGTAAGCAAGTATCAAGTAAATTGTTCAAGTACTTTAAATACTGCAAGTTAGTGTTACCGCGAGAGTCGAGACTAGTCTCGGTCTCGTCTCGTCTTGTCGAGAAAATCGAGACGAGACCATGAGGCAACTCTCGACTACAAATGCGAACCGAGACGAGACCGGGTATCAAGTCTCGCCGAGAGTCTCGTCGAGACTCTCGAGTCTCGTCTTATATAATTGATAAGAAACTATTTGCTTAAAATTAAAATTAACAGAAATATGCTTTTGTGAATATGATAGGATTAAACAATTACTCTAAAAAAAATTTCACTTCTTGTCCGTGACGCATTTTTAGATGCTAATGATGCTGGAATATCAGGACCAGATCATAAATGGGATCTTTCACAAAAAAATTGTATTTTAAGTAATATTCCCAAGATCAACAAACAATAAATGTATACAAACTTACATGTTTAAAAATAAAATCTTTATTTTGATCTACATAAATCAATTAGATATTTAATAAAAATAATACCTATTCCAAAAATTATGTAACAGTTATTAACAAAATATTTTATTAATTAACAAAAATTAATTTTAATTATAAAAATTATAAATTTAGGTACCTAACTAGTCAAGTATAGATGAAGTACCGTGGAATAAAATAAACATGTATTAGTTAGAGTTAAATATATCACAAAAGAGTTATTTCGTACAAAATACGTATAAGTAATCCCATAAGACTGGACCTAGGCCGCACTAACACTAACAAACTATACTGACTTGTTTTCCATGTCAAATAAATAAATACCACACAACCCAAGTTGATTCGAGATTTTCGAGACTCTCGACTCTATGTCGAGATTAGTCGAGAAATTTCGAGACGAGACGAGAGTGACTTTTATTAGTTTTGGAAATTCCGAGTCGAGACGAGAGTCGGGTGCACTCTCGACTACTCTCGACAAACGGCATGACTACTGCAAGTATTAAAATTGCTTGAAGTAAATATTTTTTACTGCAAGTACTCATAAAGTACTTGAAGTACGAATATATTTAAACAAGTATCAAGTAAATTGTTGAAGAATAATTGCAAGTACAAAGTACAAGTACCAAATTTAAAAAGTACTTGAAGTAATTTACTTGAAGTACAATACTTGCAAAATCATTAATCAAAGTAATTTTACTTGAAGTAATGCCCAGCTCTGCCTATTGTAGAGAGATTTTTAAATCGTTTTTAAATGTGTACAGGACATTAAATTTCTCTATTCAAATTTATATCACATTCCTCTGTGCGTATAGACACAACTTTTAAAATAAATTGTACAAATCTTTAACTTACTCCACAATAAAAAAACTTGGTCGGTCACTACTGCCGTTAGCTGTAAGGTCACGTTTTAGTGTTGTGGGCAGTAGATCAGAGCTATCCAGGTGACTATCTAGTATCTACAAACAATCGCATTTCCCGCTGACCGATTTGCCTTTGCCGGACACAGACTCAAGAAAGACTCAATCCGCCATTCAGAACAGCACTGAGTTGTTACGTCGAAATCGCTCACATGACAGCGGCTAACGAAGACGATGTTGACGGTTGTTTATGGGAAACGGGTGCCGTATTTCGCGGAAGAAGTCAGAAGTCTGTTTACCGGATAGTTGTTACTACACTGGTTCGGCTAGTTCCTAGTAGATATTGTAACGGAATTGCGGGATATCACATATTGTTCAGAACCCAGTGATTATATCTTATATCAGCTCCCAACGGCAATATTTGATACAATCTTTATTCTTATAAGCTAGTTTATATATATATATATATATATATATATATATATATATATATATATATATATATATATATATATATATATATATATATATATATATATATATATATATATATATGCATATACTATAAGAAACAGCAAGAAATTTCAAGAAGTTGGTGGAAATAACAAAATTCGGGAACTATTGTCAGGACACCAAAATTATGCTGCAAATATCAATAACATTTAAATTTGTCGTACAAAATTTTTTAATATTGATCGCTCTTTAAGATTAAGACGAATAATTCTCAATAGTAAATAAAGGGACCATTATTTTGCTGGAAAAATTTATTTCAAAAAATTGTTGCTTGGTAACATTTCGAGACAAATGACATGATCAAAATTTGTCGAGGAATGTTACCTATATAAGTAAAAATCTTAAAAAATAATTTTATAATGAGACCTAAGATATATTTTATTAGACTATTTCCCAAATAAACAGACACAAAATATGAACTAATCTAACTTACGCTGGAGTGTCCTAATATTTTTGTTATTAAATGTTTTCTAATCATGCCGGAGTAAGCAAAACTTGACACTGTTGCAGACCGATTAGAGTAATTATTCGTGTTTTTAAATCAAAACTATTTTTTTGTGCTGAAACGGTTGTTTATTTTGACATTTAATTTTTTTACTGATCTCTGAGTGTCAAACTTTAAAATTTTAGTTTCACAAGTTCATTAGTAATATTTATATTAAAAATGTGTCGATAATATGTATAAAATATACTTAAATAATATAGATATCCATATGATATTTTATATGTCATAGATATTTTCAACACATTATGGATAAAAAACGAATTAACATAAAATATCGGATGCTGTCTACTGTCTAGGACATGTTTGTTAAGAGGCCCGTCTACCACCTAAAATTCAGCATAAAATGTACTAACGTAGCGAGTATTTTGTGGCCAGTACAAGATTAGTAAAATTTTATTTCAAAAAGGATTTAATAGAGAAAGAATGGGTCTACAGATGTGTCTTTTTAAAATTTTGATTAAACAGTTGTACATGAGTATAAAAATTCCGAAAAATTCAAGAAAAAATTCCAATTTATGCAAATTTTACACGGATATATCTCATGATAGAAATTAATTTTTAAAATTTTAAAAAGGCACATCTGTAGATCCATTCTTTCTCTATTAAATGATTATAAAAACATTATCCTGAAGTAAATAATAATCTGACAGTTTACTCGCAACGAAAACACTTTTACAGTATTTTTCAACTTCAAAATGACATTGCATAGGTAGGAGGCGGCAAAGTACGAGTTTCGGGCTGGTTTCAGGCAGTCGTAGTAGTGGGGAATGGAGTGGAATAGAAGAAATAGTAAAATCAAGAGTATTCTAGGAATTCGGTAAAAACGTAGACGAGCCGCTTAAATTTGCATTGTGTTATGCGCATTAAAAACAGTCTTATTGTGCGCATGAATAATCTTTGTTATAAAATAAACATAGTTAGATGAGACTGTAACAGTTCTGCGTACTTTCAGTTTCTGCATAATGATAACAAACTCCGCAGATGCAAGATCTGCAGCATGTCATTTACTCTCCTCATAATTACCCAAGGCTCTAATCACGAATACGCGAGTGCTCATTCTCATTGATTCCTGGCTCTTTCATTAGCGCATGTTCTTCGTTTTCTCAACAAGCAGAGCAGCCCAGGTGTTCAAGTGTTCAAGACTTCATGAAGCACTTGCTTGCTGAGCCTGAACTGAACAAATACGAAGAAAGTATCCGTCGCGATGTGGCTTAGCACTGTTCAAATGGGATGAAAGATGAAAGAATATCGCATTACACGGCTAAAGCACTTCAGATAACTGCCGAGTGGAACTACTTGTAATAGACACGGGTTTTAACCACGCGAGGGATTTTTACGTCAAGAATTACAGTTCAATCGGAGAAAAAAGTATTCCGTTTTCCTTTGCATGTATATTGGTGTATGTTTATTCTTGCTATCTTGCTCCAGTATTCGTTTCGACCTCGTAACATACAGTACGTGAAATAAGAGATGCCCGGCCTCAGGAATTTTAAATTGGTGAAAACAGTCAAAAACATTGATTCCGCACGCTAAGCGTTTATTGTTTTGTTAAACATCAAAATAACAATCATTTATGTTTGAAGGAAAATAGTATATTGTATAAGGACGAAAGTGCATGATTTAATCCTGAGAATGAAGTTTATTTCACGAGCCGAAGATGAAGGAAATAATCACGTGAGGGATTAAAGGTATTTTAGTCCTGTGGTATATACGCTATTTTTTGCACTAGTGTACAAAGAAGTCGTCCGTTCGGTTTTTCTCTCGACTCAGTTGCGTTTAGGCGAAAAATAAGTTGGCGAACTTTGACGCTCTGTGTAGAACACAGGCATTTTCTTTTCTCCCTTAACGCTCCGACCAACTCTGGCTGCACGGACAGTAAACATTGTTTTAATTTTAAGACATAACCTTAATACGTTTATACATCAATACGTCAATGCAGCTGATCGTTTCCATCTATTGTTTTAAACATTGTCATAGTTTTTGTCGAAGGTGAAAACGACCAGCCACGTATGTCAAACATCTTAAAGTTATGACTTAAGAGCAGTATTTACACCCGTTCTATGACTTCAAAAAGTGTTACAGAAATAAAATCATATCTTAAAATCTACATAACATATAAACTTCATTCAAAAACTATTATAAAGTTAAAGAATGTATCTATGTTCGTCTAGTGATAGTTTTTTGCTTATTTTGTCTTAAATTGAAAAAAAAAAAAGAAATCTTTCAAAAAAGTCCGTTTTCAACAGCAATTTTAAATATAATACAATTCAAAATTTCAACACTAGACGAACCTAAACCTTAAACTAACTGTAAATATGTTTTTAAATATAAAAGTATGTAAATTATACGAAAATCTGTACTTAGAACGAAACCTCTGTAACATTGCATTTCAAGCAGAAAAGCATGTAAATAGATAGGACACTTCTTCGCGAGCCCAAAGTGTAAATACAACTCTTAACTAAAACAGTGTTGATGATAAGAGGTCTAAATATAGCTTTAGGATCTCGAGAACTGCAACATAAAAATTTTGAAGTCATTTAATTGTTATTTAATCCTCATTCACATAAGCATTTTAGTTTTAAAGTTTATATTTATGTTTACGTTTAAAAAAGCTAAAATTCAAATAACTAAATACGAATATTCATACTTCCCATTTTCAAGCATTGTGAACTAAATGCGTATGTGAATGAAGTTTTAATTATGATAAATGATAAATGATTCAGAAAAATTTACTTTTCGTACCATTACATCTGATATGAATAAATACACTCCGGTTATTCAATATACACTTTTTTGTGTTTTTCTAAAGTTTAAAAGAATGAAGAATATTAAAATTTCCCATTTAACGATACTTAACGGAACACAATTTTACAGCCTAAAACTGTAATAAACAGTCAAAAATATTTTTATGTTTACTGCATTGTAGAATTTTACGAGCAACACCTTTCTTCGTGTTATAAAAATATCCTAACGCTGATAATTAATCCACACCTAAGCACTAAATATCGCGATAGTCGCTGTAATGTTACAACTATAAAACAGGAGAAATTTTCAATTAAAATTGCGTTGTATTGTTTTCAAGTAGTTGAACATTAATTGTTATCAAATACAGGAACTTTTATTCCTTTAACCTACAAAAATATTTAGAAAATTCATTATGTTCAATTAGAGTTTAATTATCGATAAATCACCACCAACATATATCCTTCTTGTCTCGAACGGTTTTTTCTATTCGCAAATAGAAAGAAAATTTTCTATATTCATTTTATGAGATTTGAATCCGTATCATATAAAACCTAAAAGCTTTAAGCTACATTCAGATCTACTCAATTATAAGTGTAAGTGGCTTAACCAACCAGCGCTCAACGTTCGCACTTATAATTGAAATTGGAATTTTGTGGAAGCGCTGGTTGGTTAACTTAGCTCTTATATTTATAATTGGGTAGGTCTGTCTGAATCTAGTTTTATAATATACGAATATGTTTATATTTATGTTTCCGTTTAAATTAGTTTGAATACATCTAACTAAATTAGAACATTCACAGTGCTTGAAAGAGAGACGTGTAAACTTTCTTACACGTAAACATAAAACTTTAAAACTAGATTTTTATTGAATGAGACTTAACTAGGTACACCAAATTATGTTTTATAAGTAGGATTATGATTAAAATCCTGTATTCGCACATCTTCTGTTACATATACAGGGTGTAACCCAACCTGTGTAACAATATTTAAGGGTATATAGTATTGGACGCACTGATCATGAATCAAAAAGTATTTTGTTGTAATTCGTGAAAGTAACAGTATTTTCCAAAACAATATCATTTCGGGTACCACTGGTTGTTACATTTAAATACAAAACAAGTTAAACAATAGTTATGCAGTATTTATTAGCGTAATTATATTAATGTAATAATAATTTTACAAACAGGAAAAAATGTAATTTGTACGTACTTACAGAATGTCTCATTTGCTTGGACCCATTTTTTAATTTGCGAATTTCAACAAAATTCTTTTTGATTCATGATCAGTACTATCCATTCTATACACCCATAAATTTTGTTACACAGGTTGAGTTACACTCTGTATATTTTAAAGGTCTCGTCTCCGGTACAAAATATTGCGTGTTTAGAGGTGTAGCAGTTTCTGCTTTACTCATTGCATATTAAAAATTTGAAGGAAAAACAGGTACTCGATTTTTGTGAAAGAATTAATCTAGGATTATGCCCAGTTAGAATTCTGAAAAAATCTTTGAAATCCATATACAAAATTTATGAAAAAGTGTGTTTTAAGCAATTTTTTACATGCTTTTTCTTATTATTAAGAGATTTATCAGAAAATGTAACTCGGCATAATCCTAGTTGCATTCTTCGTCTGTAAATAAATATATGAAATTTAGCTTTATCTATTAAACTTCGTGAGCATTGTAGAAATTGCTAGACTGCTTTTCCGTATTTTTAGCGACCGTTTCTATGCATTAACATAGGACAAACGCGATGTTGAGCTACGTGGAGTCGATACCCTTAATGTCATATGATACTCAAATTCGTAAACACATTTTTGAAACCACTGGATCGTTGATTGTATAATGGATAAAATTAAATTTAAATTAATTGTGCAATGGCAAGGATAGTAAATTTATGAAATTCCATTTGAAAACAGTGACCCAAAACTGTTTGAATAAAAAACCTGCAAACGAAAATTGCGAAATTTTAAAATTTTTCAATTCCGTGATCACCCTGTATAATTGTTATTTTAAAATAGTTCGGTTACAGGAAAATTTACAATTTAAGTAATTATTGCTGTTCATGTTCAGTACCGTTTAATACTCGTATCTTCAATCTCTTTCTTCAACTTATAAATTCATTCATCTGATAAATGGCATTTCTTTCATCCGCAGACGTAATATATTTCTTTCCAGTGTCGTATCTTTTACAACCGGCGGGCTAGTGGCTAGTGTAACACTTTGAATACGGTATTTAACGTATTACGTTGCTGTAACATTATACACGTCGACGACAAAGAAACGAAATGATTTAACTGCACGTACGTTTTTTCACAGCAAGCGAAGTCGTACAATATTGAAATTGATTTGTAAGACTAAATTATTATTCCGTTTTTTAGTTTAATTATTTTCTCTTCGAATTATAATTTACGAGTAATAAACATTTAATAGGCTCAAGAAGTACATTTAATGTATATATTTAAATTAATAACAACTTGAAGATTATGATGTGCAAACCTTAGCTAATGACATGCTAAAAGATCCTGTTTTAGAACGAAACTATTTACTTGTATAAGTACTCGCATTTTATATCTAGAGCTCGAGTGTAACTACAAGACCTGTTTATTAATTAGTTTTGTAAATCTGATGAATTAGGTGCTATTTTAATTAATTGTACCTCATATCCTATAAGTGAATTAATTGATTAAAATTGCCATCAACTAGAATCTTCACGTTACAGACCGTAGAATAATTATTATTGTGACCGGCACATGACATCTCGCCTAATTCTGTTTATTCTACTAATCTAGTAAATAGTTTACTTACATTTTAATAGTTTCATATTCATGTAATATGTAAACCAAGATGTCAACTGTACGGTCACTGTCATAATAATTCAAATTTTATATAGACAACAAGATACTGGAATTTCAAATATTCAATATTAGTTGTACTTTATTTTATTGTTAAATACTACCAGATTCAGGAAATTGTATTTAAAATTATTTGTAGATACTCCTCCTAAATAATTATATTTTTTATTATTTTTAATTGCAAAAAATATCAAAAATAAAAAATGCCCTGTTCACACGAGGAAAGTTTTACTAAATAGTTTCTTGAAAGTGAAACAAGTGCTAGGAGCTGTTATAAATAAAAACAGTCAATATCGTTCATACGGGGAATGTAATTATTTTTATTCACAATCGGTTGGTAATATGTGCGTTTCCAACCTTCTAAACAGTTGGGAAGCGAGTCATTGTTTACTTTACTTCCCAGCTAGCCGGAAAAAACTTTCCGGCTAGCGGGGAAGTGAGCGTTTTCCAGCTAGGTAAACGTCACTTTCAGAAGCTTTTTTTGCAGCTTCTCGCAGTTCTAAAGGAATATTTTCGTCTTCACCATCTTCACTATCAGACAACATGATAATTAATATGCTTGATCTCGATAAAAAGCAGCAAGAAACTAATTATTGACAGAATCAATAAACATTTTTTCAAGTTACCTGGCAACCCTAGCAACTTTTTCATAGATCTCTATGTTGAAGTATCAAAACAAATTATAATAAAAATATGAATAAAATGAATATTTAAAACGGGCATATCAATAACCAATTGGATTGTGAATAAAATAGTATACATACCTCGCGGGAAGGCTCATTCCAGCCTCGCGTTCATAGATGACTTCGGTGCAAGCACCTCAGTCATCTAATGAAACGCTCGGCTGTAATGAACCATTTCCCCGCTCGGTATGTAATATACTATTATTAAATATTTATATATCACTAGCTTTAATATATTTTAAAGACATAATTAGTTTCCCCTACGGTTTGACAGATTTGTGACAGCTCCTAGCACTTGTTTTACTTTCAAGAAACTTTTTAGTAAAAACTTTCCTAGTGTGAACAGGGCAATATAGATTATGAGGCGAGAGGTAAAAAGAAAATCGTTTTTCTACTCCCATGGTTTAATTTACGTATTAAATATGCATTATCTGTACTTAAATGACATTCATTTCGATACAGATTTTCATTATGAAACACCCAGTAAATTTAATGCAGGAAAATTCAAATAAAAAATTTTAGGTTCGGTATAAATTAATTGCAGGATGCAAACACAGGAAATAGCAAACGCAGGAAGATTTAAATATATAGGAAGGTGCAAAATTACGTCATATGAACTAAATGAACAACCCAGAATAATTTGATATGCTTTTGGTGAAGGTTTTTCAATACTCATAAATTTTCTAGATTTGCATCTTCTGTGTTTTATTTTCCTATTTGAATAGTCTATATTTTTACTCTTCTGTGTGAAGCCATCCTCCGTGCAATTACTACAACATTTAATGAAAATTTCTTACATAAATCATTGAAGTTAATAAATTGAATGAGTAATGTATTAATCAATTTTTACTAATTACAATTAACAATTACCTATTAAAACGTCGGCCACACAAATCGAACAAGTTCATAAGTTCACTATTTACAAACAAAGGAAGTTAAGTAAACATAATAAATTAAGAATTTAAATACAAATGCAGATAATTAAATAATTTATTGCACCTCAAAGTGAAAACAATAAATTATTACTGATTATAATTACTGCTACTTATTTACAATTGTAATTTGTTAATTAAACTATTAACCATGATTAATTTTTGCCTTGAGAATAATGTATACTATTTCAAAAATTCTATTGAGTGTCCAGTAGAATTCAATAATAATTTACTGTAACACAGATGCAATGTTACTTTCAATTGATTAAATAGTACAAACTTAATTGAATTTTACAACGCCCACCTATAAAATTTTATTTGTCCGCCACTGCTGAGAATGTAGAAAGTGACATTTTACAATTTATGGTGGGATTCTGGGCATTATCTTAAAATTCTATAAACTTATAGATCTATAAGTTATGGAAAATCCGTAACTAACAGTCTTATAGGTTTCGCTAAAATGGTATTCTGACTGCATGTCTATAACTTTTGACATCTGTAAATTTTTCTTATAGAATCTTAAAAACAGTATTACCAATAGTTCCATACTATTATTTTTGTAAAATGTAAAAATAATAAATTCATTGTTGTACATTGCTTTTCTTGAAGAGAAATAATATTTTAGTATAAAAATAAAGACATTCTTAACAAAATTTGCAGCAAAACATGCAAAATCTTATGAAATATTTTCTTGCAATTTCAATTATATTATTAATTTTGTAGAAGGCCATTGTCACATTGACGCGACAAATGATTATACAAATTTGACACAATGAAATATACATGACACGTGCTGATAAAATTTGAGAATATATGTCGAAAATATGTGGTAAAACATAATATGCTACATAACTAAAGATTTTTTAGCGAAAAATTAAAAATATAGCAAACACAATAATTGATTAATTAATTTTATTTACAGTTAAAGGAAAATAAAAATTATAATTATAGTTTTCAAGCTAATACTACACACTCGAAGACAAATATACCTAGATAATAAATTAAATGCAATAGGGGATGGTGCAAGAACCTGGTAAACTACTACTACTGATAATATTTTATCAGAGATTTTAATTCAGTAGAACTCCTAAATTTGACTGTATTATTTCCAAGCGATTTCCAATCATGATAACATTTTTATAAACTATGAAGCAAATTTTAAATAAAATATAACACATTCTATAAGTACACATATACTTCTCAGCAATAATGTTCTTCTGATAATTGGTTTGAAATTGTAAAATTTGCTAGTTATGATTCATTTTTCAATATTCCAGACACATGCCAATATTTTCATAACGACTTATGGTGAGTCAGTAGCTGTCTATAAATTTATAGAAATCTATAAGACATTTATAGAAATCTGTAAGTTATAGGTTTGCTCAGAATAGCATTTTTTAAGATCGGTCTATAAGTTACTATAGATACGCTTATAGAAGTTATAGAACTGCATAGAATCCCAATATTAGTTCGAATTTTATCTCTTTAATATTGTTATTTGATACAATTTAATTACCAAAATGTGGAAAATAAAAATAATGGCATATCAGTTACATAGAAAATTGCACCTACCTGTCCGAAGTTTTAGAGAATCCAACACTATCATATTTAATTATTGGTACAACTTAAATCTCACATAAACTACAGTATCCATAACTTTCGATCTTTATTTTGCAAATCAACGCAGACTTATGAAATCAGAAGCACGTTTCACGTTCAGGTATAAGATGTAACCAATAACTTTCTTACATCATGTGTTATTTAACCCCAATTTAATGTCGTTCAAGAGCAAGGCTGGTTTTTGAATTTTGCAAATATAAAGTTGTGAATTTTTAATTTGAATTACTTCGCCACACGCAAAGATATTATAATACATTTTGATGTCTTCCTGAGGGAAACAAAACGTTGACAAGTTAATTGTGTGAGTGGTGTTTGATTGTAGGTATGTATAACATACGTCTAGATATTTAATTTTTGATGGAAAGAGGTTCACACAAAAGGACAAAATCAAACCGACAGTATAAGAGCTACCTTAAAATCCAGCATAAAATGTACTAACGTAGCGAGTGTTTTGTGGCCAGTACAAGAATGAGAAAATTGTATTTCAACAAGGATTATATACTTAAAAGATCAATTCATAGTTGTGTCTGTTTAAAATTTTAATTAAAAATCTGATGTGGCCAACACACGACCTCTCGCCTAATTCTGCTTATTATACTAATCTAATAAATAGTTTTACTTACATTTTAATAGTTTCATGTTTATATAATATGCAAGATGCAAGCAAAATATGTCTCTGTACTGCCACTGTCATAATAATTCAAATTTTGTGCAGAAACAAATTTCATATAATCATGGACAACAAAATACTGGAATTTCAAAAAAGTAGAATATTACTTGTACTTTATTTTATTGTTAAATACTATCAGGTTCAGCAAATGTATATAAAATTATCAGCACTCATAGATAATTTTATTTTTATTGCAAAAATTTATTTACGGAAAACTATATCAAGCTTCAAAAGTACTACTTCCGGTTTGCAGATTTCTACCAAAATCTTATCCAGTGATAAAGTCCTTATAAAAATTTGATTATTAAAGGTTTGATACTTTTTAAATTATCGTGGACGAAAAATCGTCGTATAAGTCAATACATCCATATGCACACATACACAGACATCATTGTGAAAATAGTAAATTCGTATTGTAGAGACCCTGAAACGTGCTTATCAAAATACTCATACTCGAAAATTTTGATCCATTACAATACCTCTCTTATAGAATATGAGGCGAAAGGTAAAAAATGTCCAATTTATACAAACTTTACACGGTTATGTCTCATGATAGAAATTTATTTTTTAAATTTTAAAATGGCACATCTGTAGATCATTCATGAGCTTTACGAATACCATTCATTCTACGATGCCGCAGAAATAGGTATGTAATCGATACAGTAAATCAAATCTAACGTGATCCAGTTATACCCACGTTTTACTAGTATTTATAAATCTTGTTTATATTAATTGGGTTAGTATTTGTATTTACTAGTACATCTATAAAATTACTCATATATGTAAGGTATTCATGAGTATATAAATGAAATTTGCATTTATTATAATATGCTGTCTTTAACTTTCCATCCACGTTACAAGGATTATATTTCTAAGGATATCTTTATAATATTTCTGAAATATGTTCCCTGTTTGATATATTAATTATTGTGCCATTTGAAATTTTTTAAAGTCTTAGTTTACTTTTAGTGCCTGTTTAATGTGGAAGAAATTAATTATAATATATTAGATACTTTAACTTTAAAATCGATAATTTTTTTCTGAATTATTCTTACATGTTCGTATTTTTATAAATACCGTATTTATAATAATTATGGTGGTGTAAGAATACTTAATATTCTGAGATTGGAAATATAAATAAATCCTAGTTCTTTGGATGACTTTGTATACAGTAGTTACAAAATTTGCGACGTTTCGACCATGATCTTGGTCATATTATTCAGTATCTTGTAACTACAAAAAATTTAATTATTACGGTAACACATCGTTTATATCTTTTTCTACAGTTTACATAAAATGACTAAAATATATTTGCAAGTACCTATTATTAGTACAAAGAGTAGGTAGAGTATGGCAGGAGGTCTTGTCCTGGCCACATCAGATTTTTTTTCAATTATTATTCAAATTCACCATAAAAATGTACAATACCGTGAATTTATTTTGACATGAAACATAGGACTTTTCATATCCATGGTTACGAATTTGACAGCAATGTATTAGAGCGTTCTTTTTAAAATCGAACATAGGGAATCAATTTAACTGTATTATTCTTGACTAATATAACATATTTGGGCAGCTGTAATAGTTAAACTATACCTACATCGTATTTCCAGGTAGCAACATTTGAATTTGTTAATTGGAGTCAAACTGATGCTACCTGGAAATACGATGTAGGTATAGTTTAAACAATTAAAAGTTTATGTTGAAAGCGTCTCTTGGAACTATTACAGCTGCCCAAATATGTTATATTGGTTAAAAATAATACAGTTAAATTGATTCCCTATGTTCGATGTTCGATTTTAAATACCTACCGTTCATACGAGCAATATAATTATTTTTATTAAATATATTTTAGATCAATAATTTTAATATGTTTTAAAGAAATATTTAGTTTTCCCCACGGTTTCCCCGTATGACCGGTATTGACAGTTTTTTTATGACAGCTCGTAGCACTTGTTTTACTTTCAAGAAACTTTTAGTAAAAACTTGCCTAGTGTAAAAAGGGCAATATATTAAATTTTTCAAAAATGTAGGTATTACTCTGGTTCCATCAAAAAAATTAATGGTCATACTCTCATGAAATTGTTTGCGATTTCATTCCTACAAATATTGACATAATCTCATATTAATACTCAATTTAAAAGGCAAATATTTCAACATAATACTATTTATTTAAAAGGCATTCTTATCCCACACTAAAGGATTAGAATTGAAGTGGCCTTTATAAAAAGTCTCTTAAGATTTTAAACATAACAGTACTTAAAAGTAAATAGCCTGTATTCAAATTATTAGCTGGTTAAGATCTTGACAAACAATTTCAACATAGCACCACGAAAATGTTGATTAGCATAGTGACGACTGAAGACCACTTCGTGGCTTAAATGGGCTGGGCAGATCTATTGTATTTATAATCGCGGGATTGTGTGTGTGTGTTTGTGTGCTTAAGTTCAATTTATATCGATCTATATAACTGATTTCATTGACATTTTACCTATTTTTTTGAGTGACCAATTTCTATTCATAGCTCTGTTTGTTTTAAGAGTATAGAAAGTCTAGGTACATCTTTAGGTATTTAAATATTGGTTTTATTACCGTTCAAGAACTGCCGAAATTTTCTAAAACTATTTAGTAATGACCACCAGTATTGTAGGTATGTAATGTATAATTAGAAACGTCCTCAGTTTAAAGTAAATATTGAATTTAAATGATAGTTGAATAGTTTTGAATATTTAAAATTTTTTAATAGAAACTATACAAATTCTTGTGCAGTAAAAAAGGAACAAAAGTGGCCACGCTTATTTATTCAGTTGGTCAAATTATGTAGGAATCCATAGTTTCAATAAAAAATATCAACGGGTACAGCTTTTACAAAGGGATTTCTAAAATGTATAAAAATATATATTTTAATCTAGACTGAATTTAGACCGAATTTAGACTGAATTTAGACCGAATTTAGACTGAATTTCCGACTCGCGCAAAATTTAGTTATAAAATAATATAAAATAACTTTTTCTCTCCTCGGGTCAAATTATGTAGGAATCCATAGTTTCAATAAAAAATATCAACGGGTACAGCTTTTACAAAGGGATTTCTAAAATGTATAAAAATATATATTTTAATCTAGACTGAATTTAGACTGAAAATAATATAAAATAACTTTTTCTCTCCTCGGGTCAAATTATGTAGGAATCCATAGTTTCAATAAAAAAATATCAACGGGTACAGCTTTTACCTTTTACAAAGGGATTTCTAAAATGTATAAAAATATATATTTTAATCTAGACTGAATTTAGACCGAATTTAGACTGAATTTCCGACTCGGTCAAAATTTAGTTATAAAATAATATAAAATAACTTTTTCTCTCCTCGGGTCAAATTATGTAGGAATCCATAGTTTCAATAAAAAATATCAACGGGTACAGCTTTTACAAAGGGATTTCTAAAATGTATAAAAATATATATTTTAATCTAGACTGAATTTAGACTGAATTTCCGACTCGCTCAAAATTTAGTTATAAAATAATATAAAATAACTTTTTCTCTCCTCGGGTCTAAAATAATTTAATTTTACTGACAAAAAAAGGTTAAACGATAATTTGATAACAATGAAGTTTCATACTTCAAATTATAAACAATAATTTAATTTCTAAATAGTACCATGTACAAAATTTTTTTACTAATTATTGTAGACGACAAAAATATAATCTTTCATTTAAAATAGAGAATATTGTGATAGATTAATTATTTATCAAAATATTTAAGCAAAATACTAGGTCCGGATTAGGGATTGCTTCAAAAAATAATTGGGTTCTTAAGATTCGTATTAAAATCTTAAATATAAAATTTGGTAAAAGTTTAATTCGTTAAATCGTGCTTATTCACTAAAAACTCACACTCGAAAATTTTGTCCCGTCAAAATACCTCTCGTTTTAGAATATAAGGCGGGAGGGAAAAAGACGTTGTTCATTTTGCGGTAGGTATGTGCAGTGGAAAAAAAAGTTTAGAATAATCCCTGCAGGTCTGAAAATAAGTACTGTACTGAAAATCAGTGCGAATGGTCGCTCGTTTCATGTAGTAAAACAACCAAAGAAATTCTTTAATGGATTTCTGTGATGTGTCAATTATAATCTAATTCTATGGTAATTTAAAATTCTATTAATTCGCTTTATGATTGAGGAAGCGTTACCTACATTATTTCATTGGCCAATTAAATTGCTTTTCTTCGATTGATGACAGAAATAAAATTTCTTTGTTTTCCCGCATTGGAACACCATTTCTAATGGCAATATACAACTGAAGATTAAAGTAGAAAGCATTGTTTATTGGTGTTTAATTTGCAATTATGACTGTAAATGTCTTTGCAGTGTTTTGAATTTTTATTGTAGTTTTATAAAGACTGCACCTTAGCAATAAAAAGAAATTGAACCTACTGGGGATACCGTTAAATTTTATTTAACGCCTTTCCATTATTGTTTTAAATTGCTGTTTAATTAAAAGAAACATTTTTTATTAATTTATTATTGCCATATTGCAAGCGCTCCTAAAAATTAAATGAATCTACGTACAAAATTATACTCGGTCCACGAAGTATAAAAATGTCTTTTTTGTTGTACAAAAGTTTAAATAATAATCTAAATACAACTATAATGTACTGTATCTTATATTTATTGAAAACTGTAATACATTTTTCAGAATCTCAAATAAAATCAACAGTCGAAACTTTATGGAACCGAATAAAAAAATAATTTTAACAGACTATAGAATATTACTCCAGAAAAGTATGTTTAGGACTTGTAAATACCATGCCACAACGAATTGAAACAGTTTTAAAAATAAAGGTAGAGTTACACAGGGCTTAAGTCGTTTATAGTAATTAGTGAAAACAATAAAAATATTTGCCAGGACAATCAAAGAATTGTGACACAGACTGTAGAATATTTCTCCAGAAAGTATGTTTAGGACTTGTAGATACTATGCCACAACGAATTGAAACAGTTTTAAAAATTAAGGTGGAGTTACACAGAGGTAAAGTTGTTTATAGTAATTAGAGCAAACAATAAAAATATTTACCAGATGTATACTTTTAATCTAAAGCCAGTTTTACATTACACTAAATCTTGAATTCAGTTTTTGAAACAATATAAACTGTGTAGTATCATACAGCAAATTGTGTGAAATATCGAATTGCTTCGTAAATTGTCTGAAAAAATAGATAAGCGCGGCTGTCAAATTATTATTATATGCGAACTGCACAGAATCACAAACTAAATATTGTAGGTAGGTATAAATTGTCTCAGTATAAAACAGAGTTCATTAAAAACAAAGCAATTTATTGCTCAAGATATTGTTCAATTTGTAGCGCAATTTCTTGTTCAATATTTAGCGTAGTGTAAAAGTTATATTTAAAGTTACATGAACTTTAACTTCCCCGAAAAAAATTTGATACTGTATGTAATAAAATTTGTAAGTTAAATGCAGTGGTAAAAAAGCTTAGTCCAGTCCTGTGTTTATATTATACTTCGTGACTCTGTCATTGCAATGACTGTCAAGTATTCGCTAACAACTAGGCGAAATTGTTTTGTTTCTACTGTTTAGTGTTAACTCACCTTTAGATTTTATCGAGTAATGCGATACCTTCACATTTCTATCAACAATATAGGTACAGGACTAACAAAATTGTCATAGCACATATGAACGTATATTTATGTAAAATAATTGTTTAATAATAGGTAATTTAAGTCATTTGCAGAATTTATTATAAGAAAATTATTATTTTACTTATCCGCAAGCAGACTAGATTGACTTATATTTCTGTTGTTTTTATGACAAAGTACAAGAAATAAATTTATAGTTTTAAAAGTAAAACAAAGCTTTTGTATAACAGTATAATTTAATTGTTAACTAGGGCAACATAAATCAACACATTCACATGTATAAATTATTTGCAGTACACCCCTGTGGTTATATTAATAATAGTAACATTGTTGAATGGATCTTTTTCTGATAACTTGAAATAGATAACAAATGCACGTACTTCATCAATGTCAAAACAGCTTCCTAATACTATTACTTCTAAGTACTTGATACATCTATAACAATAATTAGTTACTACTTATATAAAAGCGTAATCACTGGTTATAAAATTTTATAAAAGTTCAATATCCTTAACTATACTTTATGAATTATTATAACTGGACTATTTGTACATATTTGCAAGTGTAACTCAAACTGCATATAATATTGTAATTGTCACAATAATAACTAAAATAGTAAGGAATCGTAGTTACCTTATAGCACAAGGCGTAGCCGAGTTCTGTAAATACATAAGTAAGGTAACTAACAGATTCCGTGCTGCATACAATATTTTTTCTACGTCCGATCGAACAAGTGCAATTTTTTAACTAAAACATCAAAATTTAGTTTACAAACGACATTTTTGTTGCAGTTTTTTTATTTAAACTGTATAAAATATGCGATTGCAAACCATTTTTGCATTGAAAGTGGTCTATATTTTTTAAATAAATGTAGTTTTATATGTGTATACATTTAATTGAATAAAAATAGTGAAACAAAGTGTCATTACCTAACGAAAGTAGAAAAACTATTTTAAATGCAAGCAGAATATTTGCGTCGTATGCAACTTAAGTTACAGTGAAGCGTGGCGTACAAATGTAAATTTCAGCGATGATTCAGGTATTAAAAACGTACTTGGCAACTCTTTAATTATTTTATTATCCTAAATAAATCCAATGAACCGATAAACTAACAAAGTTTGCATTTAAAAATGCGTTGACTTATTTTTAGTGTATGAATGTACACAAATGGCAGTGCGATGTTTTTAAACTAACAATGATAATGTTTATTATTACACAAGGATTATTGCACGAATTTATTACAACAAATTATCATAATAACACATCAATAATTACAATAGTATCTGGCATGCGGTAACGAACGCCTATTTATAACCTTAATTGTACGTCATTGTTGAAAATTTACAGAAAAAACCCTGCTATTATTGTAATCAATACCAATAGTCCTGTATGTGGCATTTTTAGCAAAGTTCATCGTTTATTTAAGTGTCACTTGTGTTTTTCGTCTGTTCGATTTGTTCGCATTCGGGCACGCCCGAAAAATACAGGTTCGTCTCATTCTTGCTTGAATCCGTTTGTTTGCGGCTCAGCTGTTTGATCCATTTCTTTCCGACTCAGTTGCCAGAACACCACAAGTCTTCCACTTAAGATAGAAAATTCGTCGAACAGCCGTGAGTGGTTTCGGTGTGAGGTGAGGTCCATGCAGAAAAATAAAGACAAATAATTCATTACATATCGTAGAATTTGGATATTAATTAGAAATCAGAGGTAACCATTGCAATAAATTTAAATTTAAGGTGAAGTCGGCGATGTGGTTACCGACATTTGCAGTTTTGCAAATATTTCAGTTGGGAAGCTAAATCAACTACTGCAACTGATTCATTAGGTTTTCTCACACAATACTTTACAAATTAACCTGCCCATGTTTAAAAGATGCTCCGAAAGTGAGAAAATCTAATGAGTCAGTTGCAGTAGTTGATTTAGCTTTCCAACTGAAATATTTTCAAAACTGCAAATGTCAGTAACCACACCGTTGACTTCACCTTAAGGCCAGATCTTTTATAAAAGATATAGAATAATGTGCGAATAATTGAATGCTTGATACCGGAAGTCGATATTTTAATGCTCCAAAAGTTACAGTTACAAAACACATTTTTTAAATAAATTACAAAACTTCTGTATTTATCTCGGAGAAAATCTTTACATTTCGACTCAACCAAAGACATTTTTAATTAAATAATAATGTTTTAATAGAAAATGCTTGAGAATTCGAATGTTTGAAACCGGAAGTCGATTTTTTAAACCGTTAAGAAACAAAAAATTTAAAAGAAAATTGCTACAATTTTTATATTTATTTCGGAGAAAATCTTCAAATTTTGGCTAATACGGATTTTGATAATAATGTTTTTTATAGCAAAATATAATTTTGGGATCCGGGAGTCGATATTCTTATTCGGTTAGAAGTTACAGTTGATTAAACACAAAATTTAGGAATATTTTCATATTTTCCTTCAGAGAAATCAAATGCTCAAAACCGGAATTCTTTGAAGATTCTACGGAGATTCAGAATCCCGGAAAAGAAGAAGTTTTTTTCTTTCTAGTGATATTACGTGGCTTTGAAGCAATCAATAAATTATAAATTCTTCTTTTCCAAGACTCATTGAAGATTAAATTAGCGACACCGCAATTTATTAGATAATTCTCACTAGAAAGAAAAAAACTTCTTTTGCAGGATTCCGAATCTCCGTAGAATCTTCAACAGGGCTTTATTTACATCCAAATTCTGCGACTTATGAATATCATAATAACTAATTTAAATTACATATTGGGTTGTAGTGACCCACTACCTTAACATGAAGAGAAAAACCAGCGCTGGTGCTGTCCGTTCCAACTTGTCGTTGACCATGTAGTGCGAATACACTGCCATCAGTGTGAGTAGCAGCAATCCCACGTTCGCGCCATTTTTAACTTTGTCTGAAATGACAGAGCAAGTGGTTGGAATGTTATTTTTGATTTGATTTAGTCTGCGGTACTCACGGTTGGGAATGAATGCCATTGCCAAACCACAGGCGATTTCTAGAGCGCCCACTGTTCGCCTGTACCATTTACTTGGCACTTTGAAGTCCAGAACCTCGGATAGAGGAAACACTTTGGCGTATTTCACATATTCTTTTCGCTAAAACACATTATAACTTAATGTAACTGCATTAAAAAACATAAATGCATGCGGTTAACTACTAACAAGTTCAGGGTTAAAAAATACACTCGGCTGCAGACACGTCACAAACTATTTTCATATAGTGCTACAAAAAAGTTGCGGAAACATCATTTAAATTGCCA
Source organism: Agonum fuliginosum (assembly GCA_947534325.1). Taxonomy (NCBI): domain Eukaryota; kingdom Metazoa; phylum Arthropoda; class Insecta; order Coleoptera; family Carabidae; genus Agonum; species Agonum fuliginosum. The sequence goes on along the minus strand of OX384042.1, from coordinate 30,449,521 downwards.
AAGATTTATATTTATACCCGCAAAATTGAGAACGTTTACAGGGTGATTCATAACTTCATGCTTATCGCAAAGTATAAATAAACACTGTAGATTTTTGACTAGGGCCCGTGCGTTACCATCGTTACCGTTGTTTGTCGTCATAGAATGCATTTTCTGAGCTGGCCTGTATTTTATATCTCTCTCTAAAAGGTAAACACTTCATCCGTTCTAGTGTCCACTCCTCTGTGGTGCATTTTTATTTTAATGACATAAATAGTATCTACTCAACTGACTGACCATGGAACAAAAATAATTTTTTAATTTGTAAATTTAAGGGCAGTTTTCGCAAACTACTGGATTGTTGATTGTATAGTGGATAATCTGGCTTAACTATGAATGGAATTAAATTATATTTTAATTAATTGTGCAATGGCCAGGATATAAAATTCTTGTAAACTAAAATTATTTTGAATTCTTTCAGTTATGTGAGTTGAGCACTATATGTCATTAAAATATTTAAGAACTGTTAGATTTAATAGAATTTGATAGTTTTAATTTCCAAGTAAACAATAAACAAATTTATGGGCAATTAAGTTAGTTTCATAAAACTGCGTTCCGCCAAATGACAAAGAAAGGTGGCTTAATTATTTGTGGTTTATTACATAAACATGTGAAATATTTTAAAATAAACATGACTTATTTTTGATTGACAATTACGCATGATGATTCCAACATATCTTATCGATCACTCTCCCAATATTTATACGAATTCGCGCTTGCTAAAAATAAATAAAAACTTAACAATAATCACAAATCGCATGTAGGAAAAAAACATTGTCCTAGCTTAGTAGGCAGCAAGCCAAAAACCGAAAATAAGCCAAAGACACATTGTGTAACAAAATGATTGCGAATACGAAAAAGAGTATCATCGTTACGTACCAGATCTTTATGTAGGTCTTTCGATATATGGCTAGAGAGTTTCATTGTGCCAACAAATATAAAAAACACACCCAACAATATAGACAACGACTTGAGCACGATTGAGCCCATTGTTGCGACACGGAGTTACTTCACAATTACACTAAACTGTCAAATCAACACGAACGGGGACTGTACATTTAATTGAATTATTAAGCTAAGCTACACAACTGTTAATACAACATTGGTATTAGTTTAATACTACACAGGTAGTTTAGATTATTGTAGCGTCCATAGCCAACGCTCGGCGTCTATGTAATCAATAGCGCATACGTTCTTCTACTACTAGCCGTCCTGAGTTATGTTGGCTCTGTCATCTGTTTACCCTGTTTACTTTTTACCAACGATTATAACTTTTTGGTATTTGGCCAGTTGCTTTAGACTATGATAAAAATTTACCTTGTATATCATATTTATATTTTACTGCTAATAATAGTATATTATTGAACACATAATACAGGCTATAATTCAAGAGGATGAAAGTTTATTCACGAATGAATAATACGACTTTTTAAATAAAACATTTCTTTACTAATTTTTATTCATCAAAATATTAATGCAACTTCAAATTTTGATGAAATGACAGTGACACTAGTGTTGAATTATATTTTCATTATACAATAGTGTTTATCTTACTAAAGTTACCTTCATAATGAAAGTATTATTCAATGGTCGTAAAAAAAATATTTTAAACAGCAGCACTCATGTGTAAAACTCCGATATTTTAAAAACATATTTATTAATTCAACTACTATAAATTATAAAACATATAAAGAATTATAATTATATGTACAATATATTACACAGTAACATATAAATATATTAATTTAAATTCATTAAATTAAAAGTCAAATAATGAAAACTAAATAATACTTATTACACATCGTCTTCTTCGACCCCTTATTGGTGGTTTTTTATCATTTATTGTATTATCAACATTTTTTGACGGTGAACTATTATTTGTAATCTCAACCTTTGTTTCGGGTAAATTATTAAGAGCTATACTAACTGGCACAGTCTCAGTTTTAGAAATATTTGTTTCGTTATCAATTTGCACCAACTGTATATTTGATTCTGGAACATCTTGTATCGCTTCTGAAGCTTCTGCTGTAATTTGTTTCGTAGGTGGAACATATTGTTTCATTGTTGTATCATTTTGTACACTTTCTGAAACGTCATGTTTCTTTGATAAAACATCTTGTTTCTTTGATAAAACATCTTGTTTCTTTGATGAAACATCTTGTATCACTGCTGTTGCATCCGGTTTCTTTGTTGAAACACCATCTTTCATTGCTGAAATACCATCTCCCTTGCCTGAAAGATTTTTTTTCATTTCTGAAACATCCTGTTTATTTGCTTGTGCTATTGTATTTTCCTGTTTTTTTGCTGGAACATCGTTCTTTTGTACTGGACGTTCTTGTTTAATTGTTTTAATATTATGTTTTTCTGCCGAAACAGCGTCTCTCTTTTCTGAAAGATTTTTTTTTATATCTGAAACATCCTGTTTATTTGCTATAAAATCTTGTGCTATTGTATCATCCTGTTTGTTTCCTGGCACATCGTCTTTCTGTACTGAATGATCTTGAATATCCTGTTTCTTTTGCTTTTCGGTAATATCTATTTTAATTTCTAAAATATCCTGTATACTCGCTAGAACATCTTGTTTCACTGTTGCATCATCCTGTGTCTTTGATGGAACATCTTTCTGCATTGTATCTTGTTTTATTATTTTCGAATCTGTTTTCTTCTGTTTCTTTGCCGAAACTTCATCTTTCTTTTCAGGAAGATCTTGTTTTATTTTTAAAAAATCCTGTATACTCGCTAGAACATCTTGTTTCACTGTTGCATCACCCTGTGTCTTTGATGGAACATCTTTCTGCATTGTACCTTGTTTTATTGTTTTAGTATCTTTTTTGTTCTGTTTCTTTGGCGAAACATCATCTTTCTTTTCAGGAAGATCTTGTTTTATTTTTAAAATATCCTGTATACTCGCTAGAACATCTTGTTTCACTGTTGCATCATCCTGTGTCTTTGATGGAACATCTTTCTGCATTGTACCTGGTTTTATTGTTTTAGTATCTTTTTTATCCTGTTTCTTTGCCGAAACATCATCTTTCTTTTCAGGAAGATCTTGTTTTATTTTTAAAATATCCTGTATACTGGATAGAATATCTTGTTTTACTGTTGCATCATCCTGTGTCTTTGATGGAACATCTTTCTTCTTTGTATCTTGTTTTATTGTTTTAGTATCTTTTTTGTTCTGTTTCTTTACCGAAGCATCATCTTTCTTTTCAGGAAGATCTTGTTTTATTTTTAAAATATCCTGTATGCTGGATAGAATATCTTGTTTTACTGTTGCATCATCCTGTTTCTTTAATGGAACATCTTTCTTGTTTGTATCTTGTTTTATTGTTTTAGTATCTCTTTTCTTCTGTTTCTTTGCCAAAACATCATCCTTCTTTTCAGGAAAATCTATTGCTGGAACATCAGTTTTCTTTTCTGATTGGTCTTTTGTTGTTTTATTTTCTTGTTTTTTTGTTTTATTTTCTTGTTTTGTTGTTTTATTTTCTGGTTTTGTTGTTTTAGTTTCTTGTTTTGTTGATTTATTTTCAATATTGTCAACAGTTTCAGTTAAAGTTACAAGAGATATATTTGAATTGTTAGATTCGGCAACATTAATGTTTTCAGGATTAATTGGAATGGTTTTCGTTGCTTGTGCTTCCGAGACAATTGTTATATTAGTTGTTTCAGATATTTTCTTTTTTCTTTTAGTTATAGTAGTCCGTAATTCCGAAACGGCAGGTGTGTTTATATCAGATGGTGCAGGAAGTTCTTTGTCCAATATTTGACTGTTCTGTTTATTTTCTGTTTTAGTTTCTTGAACAATTTTTTTACCTTTTTCCAATTTTTCATTTCTAGATTTTGAGGATTTAGATTCAGCGCGTTTTGGTGCACTGCGCTTTTCGTCTTTAGTTTCTGACTCTACATCATATATTATTTTAACTTTCTCTGGTTTTGGTTTTACATTTTTAATTTTGTCTTCCGTTAATTGTTTATCTTTAACTATTTCCCAAGCGTCATTAATTATAAATTCCTTGCATTCACCTGCAGGAGAATTGTTCTCAATTTTTGTTTCATTTGTAATTTCTTTTCCAAATTCTAAAATATCTGAGGAACTGCAAGTTTCCTTTTCATTTACAGGATTCGTTGACTTATTTTTACCTAGATTTTTTCTACTTCTCTCTATGGCCTCAAAATATTCAGTATCTGAATTTTTAAACTCAAAATGGTCCGCAAAAAGTGTAGTATTTAAATCACCACCTTCTGGTTTAAAACCTGGTGAGATTGGTTCAGCACCCATTTGTTCGTACGAATTTTCATTTATTTGAGAATTGAATACACCCGAATCTTGTTCACCATATTCATAACAAGTATCTGCCTTGTTGTAGCCATAATGCTGATCTTTTTGTAGTGAATTGTTTTCTATATAATGTCCTCGATATTGTGCATTTCGATAACGTTCCTTATTACATCTCTTGTCAATTTCTACACAATCTTCTCTGGATCTTGAGCGACCATCTCTATAATCAATACGTTTCAAATCAATTTTTGATCTCAAATCATGATTTCTCTTTCCTCTTCCTCTAGAATTAATTTTTCTATAATTCGGAGACTTTGATCTTGAATGGTAATGATCATTTTCGCGCATTTCATAGCGGTTCTTGTAGTTTCTATATTCTTCTTCATTTTCAACGTATGCATCTCCTCTGTCCAATCTTGATTTCTTAGCTTTAAAATGATTTTCATTTAGGTTGTCAATTGGAGATAAATTTCGTTTTAACGTATAATTTTTATCCTCTACTTCTTTACGTACATTTTTTAATTCTATGTTTAAACTATAAATTATTCTGTTCTTTTGATCAATATCTTTTTGTGCCCTCTCGAATTGTTCTGTTAAGTTTTGCTTTTCTTTGGATTCATCGCCTGTTTTCTCTGGAATCTTTCTTTTCGTACCTCGTTTAAATAACATGCTATCTAATTCTTTTCTCAATTCTGCTATTTGTAAATTTTTCCGTTCTATTTCTGTTTTGGCAGTTTTAAATAATTTAGAAATATTTAATTCTAAATTACCATTTATTCGTTTTAATTCATTTATTTCGATAGAAAACTTAATTGTTGTTTGTTCTAACTTCTGTACTGTAGTTTTTAAGTCTTCATTTTCTTGTTGAACCTAAACAAAATAAATAATAAGTAAGGTTATACAAAGATAATATTTTTAGCTATTATACCAAATCGAATTGATTATCCAGAGTATCCAAGTCACCGTAAATATCTTCTTCCATTGTTTTATTTGGTTTGATGTTCGATTGTTAAACAAATGAAAATCACCAACAAAACAAATGACTACAGCAATGGCGCGAAAAGCAGAAAAAAATATCACAAACTCTGCCTGTACGCTCTTGTACTTTGTCACATGTAAGTTGAAGGTCTATTGGACAGCGTAACTATTTACAAAATAATAAAATATTTGTACTTTATTAAAAATAAATACGATTCCATTTTACTTCAACGACTTCAACTAAAAACTTTCCAAAATGTCTAGATTTCGTTCCCTTAACCTCAACCACCTCAACTGTCAATTCAACCTGTACGCACCCTTAATTCTGACATAACTTTATAACCTATTTCTATTTGTAACCATTTTGGTAATAAAATGAATTTCATACAGAAATTAACGAGTATACAAAATGCAGTATCAAGATATAGCACACAATTATGTGTGAAAGAGGTAAAAAATAATTCAGGAACTTAATCCATATTTTAAAATCTTACTTGTAGTTTCAACAAATTCGAAACAAATACACTGATGCACGAATGATTCGTGATGTTAAAAGAAGAAAAATGGCAAAAGAGCATGCAGTTGATAGATTGCGATTAGTTTCATTAAAAAGAAATGATATAATTCCTGTAGAAATCCGAGAACAAGCTGGAACAGAATTGCACGCTTTTCCAAGGGATTCATGTCCTGTAAGAATTGTAAATAGATGTGCAGTAACATCAAGGCCTAGAGGTATAGCATACCGTTGGAGACTAAGTAGAATTATGTTTAGACATCTTGCTGATTATAATAAATTAGCTGGAATTCAGAGAGCCATGTGGTAAATAAATAATAACTCCTGTAGATAGATTGATTTAAGTTTTCCGAATAAAATAATACTGCATAAGAAGCACTTGACTTTTATTGTCTATCCATAATCATAAAAAATGAGGTTAGGAAAGTGTGGCTGTGGCAACAAAACTCTTAAATTAAAAACGTCAGTTTTATTAGCTTAAAGTAAAAAATTTACATCGTAAATGTAAAATATTTAACTTAATCGAAAAGACCCAATCCCATGTCATCGTCAGATTCTTCGGGTTCGGGTTCCTTCTTCTTCTCTTCTTTGGCTGGGGCCGCAGCCGCGGCGGGCGCAGCACCAGCTGGGGCAGCGGCTCCAGCAGGGGCAGCACCAACTCCGGATCCGATCTTGGTGATCAAGTCCTTGATGTTGATGCCCTCAAGGGCTTTGGCGAAAAGACCGGGCCAGTAGGGCTCTACGTCCACATTGGCGGCCTTCAGGATGGTCTGGATTTTCTCACCCTAAAATTAACACAAAAATATTATTCGCCAACAATTTAATACATCTAATATCATCAATAAACTGCAATTATAATTGCAGATGATGTAAAACAGGATGGATAATAAATGATTATGATTTCAACAACAATGTCAAATTGTACTTACAGTGACAGCAACATCGTCGTCGGCCAAAATTAGAGCGGAGTAAACGCAAGCGAGTTCAGCGTTGGATGCCATTTCTTTTTGTACTTAAAACTTTTCGATTAATATCGTAATAAATGTGCAAGTCGCCACAAACGGCCTTAGCTCGATAGAGAACAAGCACGCGTGTGTAATAACCTAACTGGAAAGAAAGATTACAAAGTGTGGACGCACGCTAGTACGCATGGCAGACACGTCTCCCACCATTCAGTGTTGCCAACCTTATTTTCAATAAATTCCCAAATGTTGTGTAAAAAATTCTCTTTTTAAATATTTTGCAAATATTTTATATTTTTGTAATTAGCTTTTATCAATTTTCTAACAAAAATGGTATTATTTTTAAATCAGAACTTAATATTTTTCTATTTTATTTACAGATTCGCATTCGAACGAAAAATCCTTGGACTTTACGTGCGGCTTCAGCATTCGTCATTTAGTAGGTATTTAAGTTTAAGATAGTTTTGTTAATAAAATAATGAATTGAAGACACCAAATTGTCAAGAAAGTGCCATAGCTACAATTCAAAATGGTGCACATTTTCAGTTTCTAACTTATAAACAAATAACAATTTTTAAAAGTAGTAACACTTGTAATTTTTAAGATTAATTGCAAACAAATTAAAATGGCAATATTATTTGAAATCAGAGTTAGTATAATCCGCTACTTTTTAGAGAAATTTTAATTTTGACCAAAAAAAAACTAAGTGGTTAACCTTTGTTTTTTTTTCGATTTTGGATCTAAACTTTGAGAGCTCATATCTCGAAAACTAAGAGACTTATCAAAGCTGGGTTTGCGGCATATATTAATTTATTATCGACAAAACAAGGTGACCATTCGATTCCTTGGTCTTTTTTCTACAAGAAAACATTTTTTTCAAAATTTTATGGGCCCTAGTTTAGCCAGAAATAAAACATTTATAAAAGTAGAACAAATTTGGAAATTTTTTTTTGACTTTAATGGCCTGTAGTTTTTAAAGGGATACTCCAATCGACAAAACAAGGTGACCATTCGATTCCTTGGTCTTTTTTATAGAAAAAAACATTTTTTTCAAAATTTTATGGGCCCTAGTTTAGCCAGAAATAAAACATTTATAAAAGTGGAACAAATTTGCAAATTTTTTTTTTACTTTAATGGCCTGTAGTTTTTAAAGGGATACTCCAATCGACAAAACAAGGTGACCATTCGATTCCTTGGTCTTTTTTCTACAAGAAAACATTTTTGTGTAATTTTCTGGGCCATAGTTTAGCCAGAAATTAAGTATTTATAAAACTGGAACAAATTTTAAAAATATTTTTTGATTTCGACAAATTGACAATTGGACATAACAGGAGCATTTTGACATACACTAACAAAGCTAACAAAACCGTACTATTGCCCCACAAACTCGGTTTTGGTATTTACTACACTAACAAAGATAACAAAACCGTACTAGAGCCCCACAAACTCGGTTTTGGTCGCTATGCCCGATTGCCAGTATGTCTAAATATTGCTGTTGTGTTGGATTGCCGCTGAGTCAAATTGCCACTGGGTACTGGTTCAAATTGCCTCTGTGTCGAAATAAATTTGCAGTTATCTCTCGACATACTAAAGACTTATCAAAGCGCGGTTTGCGGCATTGGATTCCTCGTACTTTACTTATAGTATAATCCGCTACTTTTTAGAGAAAATTCAATTCAAAAGTACTCGTGTTACTAATATTTCGTTTATATTTCAAATTTTGACCAAAAAAGAACTAAGTGGTTAACCTTTGTTTTTTCGATTTTGGATCTAAACTTTGAGAGCTCAAATTGATGTAATCCGATACTTTTTAAGTGGAGTCACTGGTGAAGTATGAGAGTGAAGTACTCGTGTTACTAATATTTCGTTTATATTTCAAATTTTGACCAAAAAAGAACTAAGTGGTTAACCTTTGTTTTTTTCGATTTTGGATCTAAACTTTGAGAGCTCAAATTGATGTAATCCGATACTTTTTAAGTGGAGTCACTGGTGAAGTACGAGAGTGAAGTACTCGTGTTACTAATATTTCGTTTATATTTCAAATTTTGACCAAAAAAGAACCTTTGTTTTTTCGATTTTGGATCTACACTTTGAGACGCTATATCTCGAAAACTAAAAGACTTATCAAAGCGCGGTTTGCGGCATTGGATTCCTCGTAATTTACTTAGTATAATGTATAATGCCTCGTTTTCATGTATCCGGAATCCGCAGATTTCTTGCGGAATAAAATGGCCGCCATGAATTCCTTCAGTAGTTAAATTATTTTTAACTTTCTGCGGAACTCCGCAAGTTTTGACGTTTAAACTGTCAGTTGTTATAACTTCAAATATATGTTTATTTATGTTGAATATGGAGATGGAATTCGTGGCGGCCATTTTATTCCGCAAGAAATCTGCGGATTCCGGATACATGAAAACGAGGCATAATCCGCTTTGCACATTAAATTTACCTGATAAAATTATTATGAACACAATATTATGTTTCATACTTTCTTTAATTTTTATTTATTTTAAGTTGTATATAACAATAATTATATTATAAACAAATATATAATGCTTATTTGTGTGTTACAGGCATGGTACCGCATAATTTTCTTCTTCTGTGGAACTCAGAGTGTCTTGGCCTTTGCTGGTGTCTCCAGGCATCACCATGGGTCGTGGAGCATTTAAAGATGTTGACTACACCTGCTTCGCAATCTGCAACATCATAAAACATCGTATTTAGCTTAAGGAAATATGACAATTTTATTATTTATATCTGGAATTGTTTATTTATAAATTATTCTACGTGAAACGTGTCATAAGAAACCGTTAATGTTTTAATTTAAATTGTAATAATTAAACATTAAATTATATAATAATATATTTCAAGTTGCTCTGTACGAGATATTTTTGTTTTGTAAATTTTATACACATGGTTCAAAACACGTTAATAAACATTACAAATTTGAATTCTACATTAAATGTAGTTAAATAATTGTTTATATATTATTTATTGTGTAACTATGTAAATTGAAAGAAAAATGAGTACCTAATCTTAGTTTATTTAGTAATATTTATTTTTAAATGCGCTATATTAAATTAAATGTCAATTATTAGTCTATTATAATTTTAGTAAATAAAACGCATCAGTATGTATTCTTATGATAAAATAAATAATTCATACGTTAAACTTATAAATATGCATTATTTTGACTTTAAAACTACCCTTATTGTCCTCTTAATCTCCTAAAGGTGTAATTTGCCCGTAAAATACAATGCTATTCTATTTATTTTAATTATTTGGGGGAGAAATCGTTCAAAACGAGCTTGGTGCTGCCATCTGTTGTTAGAGGGTACCCCACAGTCCCGAGTTTTTGTGCAGTAGGTCAGAAAATTGAGCATGAAAATAATTAGCGAGATAGCATGCAAAAGGTAAGTCGGTAAGTGCAACATTCAATGAAAATATAATTAAAATAAGGGTTGTATAGTAAAACGGGGTGCATATTTGGAATCAGCGGGTCCTAATTAGTGGAATGCAGTATAAATAACTGTGAAAAGTGGAGTATTTTTACGAATTTTTGTGGGATTTTTGACGAACTTAAACCCTTTATATCTCCTGAACTAAAGGCTTTAGGGCAAAAAGTTAAATGTCAACCCTGTCTAATTTTTCATTCCCTTCAACCCTGTCTATATATTAGTCCAATTAGAGCGATTTTTAATTAATTTTTCGTTCTCCCACAAGTCATGTTCTCCTGATACCAAATCGGTGGTTTTTGAACGATTCAAAACTGAACCCAAGTGAGGGTGAAATTTTCAAAACGCGATTACGTAAAAACAAAGGGTTGGGGAGTGATTTACGGGTCATATTCGTACTCTACGCGTTGAAATACACCAGTATGCATATTGCCACCCCTAAAAGTTAATTAGCACCGGAGATATTCAACCCTTATTTGTATCTCAGGTACTAAGGGTCGTATCGAAAAAATCTACATTGCTGTCGATAGGGGATAAAAAACTGAGCATCTTTTATATTTAAGCTTTTCCTCTACGACCCTTAGTTTAAGGGTTATTAACAATCAAAGTGGTGAAAAAGTCGTCTAAACATAGTCATTACCCCTTAAACTAAGGGTCGTAGAGGAAAAAGTTCAATGTAAAAGATGCTCAGTTTTTCATCCCCTAGCGAATGTAATGTAGATTTTTTCGATACGACCCTTAGTACCGAAGATACAAATAAGGGTTGAATATATCCGGTGCTAATTAACTTTTAGGGGTGGCAATATGCATACTGGTGTATTTCAACGCGTAGAGTACGAATATGACCCGTAAATCACTCCCCAACCCTTAGTTTTTACGTAATCGTGTTTTTAAATTTCCACCCTCACTCGACTTCAGATTTGAATCGAACAAAAATCACCAAGTTTGTATCAGGATAACATGAATGGTGGGAGTTCAAAAAAATAATTAAAAATCGGCCAAAACGGCCGTATCTATAGACAGGCAGATAGAGAATGAAAAGTTACGCAACCTTTGTATTTAACTTTTGGCCCTCAGCCCTTTAGTTTACGAGATAATAATTATTTAATGTCAGCAAAATTTCACCAAAATCGACTAAAAATTCGTTGATTTCCTGGATTGTTTATATCGTATACCCCTAATTAGGACTCGATGATTCTAAATCTACCCTCAGAATTACATAAGTACTTAACTTTTTGATATATTTATATACTCGTATATATAGAAAATTGCAACTACGCTAGGAAAATTTTAAACCTTATATAACTTGAAAAATAAGGGTTGTACGACATATATGAGGGCATATTTGGATTCAGCAGGTCTTAGTTGTGGGGTAGACTACCCCTCTTTAACCTGCTACCCTTAGTTTTCGAGTTATAAGCATTTTAAAATTTCCCTAGCGTAGTTGTAATTTTGCTAGCATAATCGTCAAAAAAATTGACACTACGCTAGGAAAATTTTAAAAGGCTTATAACTCGAAATCTAAGGGTTGTACAAAAAAACCGAAGGCATATTTGGATTCAGCAGGTCCAAATTGAGGGGGTAAACTACCCCTCTTTATCATACTACCCTTAGTTTACGAGAAATAAGCACTTTAAAAATTTCCTAGCAAATAATTAGAAAAATATTGTGATTTTTAATTAACAGCTTCATTTTCTAGGCCACTGCTCAAAAATATTCTGTGACGTCACACCCAGAGATGGCAGCACTAGTCTCGTTTTGAGTGATTTCACTCCTAAAAAATTAAATTAAACGCTATATACCGGGACGTAGGTCAACGATAAGTTGTTTAATAAATATAATAAAGCAAATTTTCTATTCTGATTAAATTATTTATTTATTTTAAAAAATTTACATTTCATTTAAATAATTCATGCAACAATACTGCATATTTACTCATTTTGAAAGGAAACATGAGGAAAATAAATATAAATTGTTAAATTTTCTTTCTTTTTATATACAACACAAATACATAAGAGAAATATATATACTCTCATACATAATACATGCAATATCACGCCATTTACCAAGTTTGGGTGGCACGAACCTTGTCATACATTTAAACTCAACAAGCAGTCAAACATTCCCATCCTGACACACTTCTTTCGCGTCATCCACATTTATTATCCTTTTCATTCAAGCTCTTTTATTCTTTCCACTCAAATCATTTACATTTCTAATACATGATCAGTCATTCCAATCAACATATTCACCGGACGTTCAAACAAAAGCTCATCTCAACCGCACACATTCTCTTTAAAACATACATAAATGTGTCATTTCCCAAGTTGGGTAGGCACACTTCATTTGCTTCGTTCACTTGAAATCATTTGCACTCGCAATTAACCATCAATCATTTTAATCCACTAATTCGCAGAACGTTCACGCAAACGCACACTAACTATTTCACAAACTCATTCACTCACAGAATCATTCTCTCAAACATCAACATATTTACAAATAAAATATTCAAATACAATACAAGTTTTTGTAATTTTATTACAATATAAAATAATGAAATGACTTGCCCTGAAAGAAATACAATAAATGATTAGTTACATTTTGTTACATTGCAATTGAATTTTATTGCCAAATGTAATTACAAGTCAATATTGTAATAACTGCATTTATATTGATAACTCACAGTATGTGAGGCTGCCACACCCAAGCTGGATGATAGGCAAAATAGATACGTATGTTTTGTATACAATTGTATCAAAGATTTAGTTACATATCATGGCAATGTCTAAAAAAATAAAGGAGTGGAGAAGAGAACCCAACACGCAACCAACCAACACGGATATTTTCTCCACGTAAATGGCCCTATACACAATTCATAAAAGGATCATTAAACAAGGAATAAACCGCACACATATTTTATTAGTGACATTTCCTATCTGAGCTTAATATTGACCGCGGGTGATTTTAACTTGATACCCAAGAACAGCCGATGTTGCTCTACAAATGCAAATATCGTGAGGTGTCCTGCCGAGAGTCTGTGCGCACAGCGGAGCGTAAACAGCCCCTTTTACTTCAATTTTAAAGGACTACGTACAAAAAACAAATCATCTAAAAACTACAAATTTTAAGTGCAACAATAACCTGTGGGTGTTGTTTAGTAAACCAATAGAACATGGAAAACAAACAACTAAAAACAAAGCTATCACCCCAATTATAAAATACTTTAATCGATAATAATGTCACTAATCTCATTAAAATTCTGTACAACCCGTAAATCTGTACTATTAAAGTAATTGTACAGTTAAATGAGGACGGTTTATTCCTTGTCAACTTTTTGCTTACTTAAAACTTAAGTTTGAAATATGATAGGTGAAATACTAGTGACTTTGACCTAATCCATCTCCATCCAATATTTAACATTTACCGCGCGCGCTTTTTGATTCTAACCCCAAGAACAACCGATTGTTTTTCTTGTGCAAATGTAGTGGGATTTCTTGCCGATCCCCGGATGAGTGCTTAGAGCGCGGTAGACAAGCCAGGGAAAGACTTTCCACGGTCCATCACCACCTTCATGCTCAGGATTGCCGGGATGGATTCAGTTTTGCATTCTAGTGACTCAATTCATCCAAGCTATCGAAGGCTGACTGACCTAAACCCTACGAGCTGCTACATCCCGACTCCCCGTGGAGTGCACCGAATCCCTCGTCGATCCTTACACGTGCAAGGACGTACGATTCGAAGTCATCTGCGACCAAGTACTATACTGCCCGCCAATGACTCACCGACCACAACATAGACTTATTGGTTCCATCTTGCCCCCTGGCGTCTAAGCCATCCGAGGCACGATGACAAAGGCGCCAGGAGGTTGGGGTGCCAAAAGCGGTCTATGCAGGGTGTACCGTGCCCTCGTTGGCCCTTCAACGGAAGGACATGCAAACAAATACAAATACTAAAATGCGGTTTAACGGTTCCTATTTGCTCTAAGCCATTGCCAGCCCCCAACCCACTCTAGTTGAATTTACTGTGTGGCATTGTCCTAAGTACATCATTGTACATAATTTTGAGTTACCCGGTCGCTGATTGATTCTAACCCTGAAGAACAAGCCGGCCTAGTGTTGTTCTTATGCTCAAAAGTTTACGTGGGACGTCTTATCCGATTCCCCGTTGTTTCCGCCTAGTTAACCGCTATTCCAGTGTTTACCATTACGCCTGGCCCACAACGACGTACGCACCATGTCCTGGTCGGATTTAGCATATTCGCTAGGCGGACTACGACAGCCTTTGACATACCTAGCGAATGAACCTTCCGACAGCGCGCACCGACTCGATAGCCGCAGGTAAACATCGACTGGCTTCCCGTCACCACATCCGCTAATACCGTACATACACTAAGGAGTCGTCCATCACTGAAGCAAGGGCGAGGCGTCCGCTTGCAGCTGCGCTTGGATTCGCTTAGACATGCAGAGAGTATGGTGGGGTACCGAAATCCAACGTTGCCCCCATACACGAGTATGGGAGGGTACAAAACTAGACCTGCATGCTGCCGAACACATGTCTAGCAAAGCCAAAAAAGTTCTAACGTCGTCAAAGTTAAAAGCAAGCTATATAAGATAGCAAGCCCCCAACTATACTAATCCCAATTTCAATTCTAATTCAATTCAAATCAATGCCACACCCAATTGCAAAAGAATTATTCGCGAACCGAAATATTTAATGTCACTGTAAGTTATTTCACCTACCAAAATTTCCTAAGTCTAAATGGCCCTGTACATAATTCATTAATGAAAGAGATGCATACTGTCTGCTGTTTCGAAGCTGCCAGTTACTTCAAATTAATTCATTTGTTATTATTCAAAAGTCTACAACATTCAATTATAAAAAAGTAATTCTGCTCAAATTGTCATCATTATGTTCGCAACTTAATGTTAAATATCTGGCAACAACGAATTTATTCATCACTTCTTGTTCTTTATTTATTGTATTGTCACATTAACATCTTCAATTTTATTTGCAGTTTCAAATGCATCTATTTATTTTGTTCGTTGAAAAAGGACCATTGAACAAGGAGTAAACCATATTTATTTTCACTAGTGACATTTCCTATTTAAGTTTAATATTGACCGCAATTGATTTTAACTTGAAACCCAAGAACATGACAAAGGCAAAGCTATGACCCTAATTAAAATTATTTTAAAATAAATAATAATGTCACTAGTTTCATCAAAATTCCGTTGATCCCTTAATATGTACTACTAAAGTACTAGTAAAGTAAAGATAATGTGGTTTTCTCCTTGCAAACTATTACCTAAGTTAAAATTAATTGTTGAGATCATATTCACATGGTCATTGGGAATTGAACCCAAGACTGTATTCATTTAATACCAATCTCAACATTATTATCAAATATAGAAGATTTCAAGTCTTTATTATTTATGTAAAGTATTATTTCAAGTTAAAGAATGATTCACGCAAAAGGAAAAGACTGGCCAAACTATCTTTGATAATTCACTTATCACTAAGTCTCTGGAAGGTTGCTGGAGTTGATGTCGCCTGCAGAAAGTCCCACGATGGATGTTGAAGTTGTTCAGTGTAATCCCTCGACGACTCTCGTGGTTGATGTCATGTGCAGAAAATTCTTCCATGTCCTTCGAAGACGCTTGGTTTGTTCACATCGAATACCTAGGAACCACAAATCATTTATTTACATTTGATACACTATTTGCTTATCCTGAAAATATTAAATATTTATAATAAATGAATTATTGTATACAGGAAGTATCCAACAGCTGACGGCTGGTAATCGCACACACGATAAAAAAAATATCTAAAATCTGCCGAACCCTAATTGGGTGAAAGGCATGATAGATTATGTATGTAATGTTTTAAGATTCAATATTGAAATAAAATAGTTTAAATTGGATGCATAGCTGAATGTACTAATGACCGACTATGGTTCTGACTGTTCAGTTTCAGATCCAATTTCAATTTACTGCACAAAAATCTGCCCTGTAGTGCACTCTCCACAAACAGTCATGAGTTCGTTGACTGCTGGCAACTGCACACACGGTAAAACATAATATCCATACCGATGACTCACATAATGTGAAGCATAATATATTAATAGTCAATTATTTAACTATACATCTTATTTCATATTAGTTTCATATAATGTCAACTGTGGCGTACATCCATGACTGAGTTGACAGCTGGTAAACGCACACACATTAAAAATATATATCTATGCCTAACTCGCGTAATGTGATGCTGCCCAACCCAAGCTGGGAAAAAGGTATTTTAGATAAGTATGTAATGAAAATAGTATTTTAAGTAAAACTCAAATAAATCGTAACAGTTAAATTATGTAAGTTGACGGCTGATAATTGCACACACTGTACAATCATTATCTATACTGACGACTCACAATATGAGGCTGGTAATAATTTTATATTGAAATATAATCAATAGTATAAATTGGGTGCATAGCCGATTGCGTTAAGTATCAGACTGTGGTTCTAACAATTCAGTATTAAATCCAGGCAGTTACACATTCCAGTTTACTGTACGAAAATGTCCCCTGTAGTGCACTCTTCACAAACAATAATTATGAACACGCACAGTAAAACAAATCTATACCGATAACACACATATGTGAGGCAGCCTCACCCTAAGTTGGGTAAAGGCGTAATAGATATGTATGTATTGTAAAGAGTAAAGAAACTCACCGAAAAAAAATCCTCCCATGTCTTTTGAAGGCCGCTGCAACTGCTTTTCTATCCGTAGAAGATAACATGACACTTGTATAAGTATCTCTATGAATGAGATCCTAGAAAACACAAATAAATTAGTTACATTTATCTCACAGTGATCTGCATGCTGCCACACACAAATTAAGTCTAAAAACAATAAGTTTTACATCTATTCAGCAAAATAAAACCCAATAACTTTTTTATTAAGATACTTGTAAAATATAATAGTAATAAACGTTTAATTTTTAATCCACTGTTACTCATAAGTAATGCTCTGTGAGGCTACCACATTAAATTGAGTAAAAGCATTGAATTCGAAATGAACCATTCACAGTAAAAGGCAGTAATTCACATTTTCAATCAAATTAAAAATAAATAGTGATCAACGCGGTTACTTTTTTATCTGTAGTATCTACACTGACGTTCACAGTGATCTGTGAAGATGTTGAGTTGTGTAAATTGAGTAAAAATAGAGTTTCAAATAGAATACATCAAGTAAAAGTCACTTACGTATTGGATTGGTGAATTCACTATAACATCCGCTAACTGGAAGCAGAAATTCATTTTCATAACCTGAAGATGATTCAATACCACTAGGAGATCATGTTTACTGTAGAATTTCACCATAACATTCTCAAACCGAAGAATCTTCAAAGCTTATACATGACGTCCATAATCATCTGTAACAATTAAATATATTTTATGAACTGCACTAAAGTACAAATAATTTAACAACACAAAATCTTCCTTGTTGATATATCCATACCGATGTGAGGCTGCCACACCCAAGGTGGATAAAAGGCGTGACAGAGATGTGGATGTATTTGATATTATTTTAAAACAGTACATAAAAAGGCCGCAAACGTTAATTCAAATAAAATTTCAACACTTGAACAGCAAGTAACCGCACACACGGTTAAACATATACCTAACGATGACTCACATTATGTGAGGCTGTCACACATAGTTTTAAATGGAATACACAAAGTAAAAATAAGAAACTTACGTGTTAAACTGGTGAATGAGTAATTTTAGAAGAAGTTAACAAGATGAAGAAGATTCAGTCATTCAGGAGATGATGTTCCCTCTCCTACAGACTCCAACTGTAGAATTTCAAGCCAAAGAATCCTCAAACTTTGTAGATGAAGCCAAAATAATCTGTAACAATAACAAACATTTAGATTCATATAAATTGCACTAAATAACGAAAAATCTCCAGAACAATAATTATGAATGAGTTGTTGGCTGATAACCGCACACACAATATAAAGTATATATCTATACCGATGACTCACAATATGTGAGGCTGTCACATCAAAAGGAATGATAGATATTTATGTATGTATGCATTTAAATAATGAGTTAAAAATAAAAACAAAATGACTTCAGAAGTGGTATATCGAGACGCGGTCTTCGACGTTGACGTTAACCAAATCTATCATTTTAAATATTAAACAAGAATACCCGTGAGTTGGGAATCACTCATTGAGACTCTTTAAATACTAAAAATGTGGTTCTTAATATAGACACGTCTGGGGAATTCAATGTTCATTAAAAATGCTTACATAAGTCTCTCGATGAATGTTGAAGTTGTTGTCCAGTGTGGTCTCTCGACGACTCGTCGTTGATGTTATGTGCAGAATATTCTTCTACGTTCCTCAAAGACTGCTGAAGTTAGTGCCAAGTTTCCAATCATGTGCTCAATACCTAGGAACCACAAATCATATATTTATATTTGATAAATACTAAACAAATATTATACAACTTAATATTATTATTTGCACAAAAATTACACCTGTGGTGTACGTCTCACTAACTATGAGTGCTTGTGAGTTGACAGCTGGTAACCGCACACACGGTATATTATTTATACTGATACAAGTTGAATAAAAGACGTAATAGATATGTATACGTTTGTAATATTATAAAACTGTCCATAAAATGGCCGAGAAACATTAATAAAAATAGTCATGAGCTGGTGGCTGGTAACCACACACACAGTATAATTTATATCTCTACACACGTAATATTTGCAGCAAAAATTATTTAGACAAGTTCATTCTACCAACAAAATTGAATAGTGGATGGCTGGTAGCCGCACACACTATAAAATATATCTGATAACTCACATATGTGAGGATACCACATCCAAGCTGGATAAAAGGCGAGGAGATAAATATGTATGCACGTATGTTTCAAATTAATTTGAATGCAAATAAACTATTTATAAAATGGCCGCTAAACATTCTAAAATTTAAAGACACTTACAATTAAGTTACAGACTCGTATCAGGATATAGACGATCGGTGGGGCCCTTAGGTGGAAAAGGAGGCTCTACAACTGGAACCAGTGAACAGCAAGATGTACTGTCGACCAGGAAGCGAACAAGTCTGAAAAATTCAACAAACAAATATTTCTGTTATTACACAACAGTTTACAACATTAAAAATTTGGTAAACAACTCAACGTACTTTATAAACGTAAATAAACACTTATTCAACATTAAATCATGTAGATATCCGTGGATATTATTTAAAAAACAGCACTAAATATCACAGTATTAGCAGTGAACTGCTTCAAAAGGTGTGTTTTCTACTATGAATAAATCGATAAATTCATTCCTACAAACTTAATTAAACGGATTCGTGCAAGAAGAGTTGGTGACCATCTGTGCTTACGAAACATTCATGACGCGCTATTACGTCATCGCACTGAATCTGTGTGTAAAAAAATAAAAATAATCATTTCTAAAAACAATTAAGTAAACTATGTAACAATGTTGTGGTATAATAATTGAATAAAAATAGTATTGTTACAAAACCATCAATTTATATTTTACAGCAATAAAATACCTAAATAAATGCGAAGCATTCCAATTGTTAAAAACTTATTATTGCTAACAAACACTTTTTATGTTTTGTAAACGATAACAAAATTTCAACAAAGAAATATATCGTTGTTGTAAAATAATAATTGATTGATATTTTAACAATAATATGTGTATTCCATTATTAAAATAAACATATTGCTGCATGGTTAAATTGTTACAACTGATTTTTTAAAACGATAATTTTAATCATTTTCATGCAACTAGCATGATGTAATTATTTATCGAATAAATATTTTCGTCTTGAAATAAGCTAATTTATTATTATTTTATTGTCAAAATACCAACATTTTGGTATAAAAGAAACATATTAATCAAAAGCAATGTATAAGTAGGTGCGAATTACAAATCATACATTTTTTAAAAATTAATTCAATTTAAGCAATATGTTCTTTGGATTATAAGACTTTTATTAAAAATATTTATACTAAAAACGCAAGTTAATTAATAATTCTAAATTTTATTTTATTTTAATTGCATACAAATCGCCTCTGTGGCGTACACACGATAAAAATTTAATTTTTGTACCTAATTTGCATTATTTGCTGCTGTCATTCAAATTGCGAAAAAGGCATTGTAGATGTGCATGTAATGTGAAAAGTATATAACTAAATATTAAACCAAAATAATGCAATGATGAGAACCCATTAGTTAACGACTTATAACTGCACACACGGTATAATCTATATTTATGTTGACGACTTCTGCACTCAAGTTGGATAAACGGCGTGTTAGATTATGTATGCAATATTTTTAGATTTAATATAGAAATAAAATCAAAAGTTTAAATTGGGTGCATAGCTGAGTTTGTTCGGTGACTGAATGAGGTTCTAACAATTAAGTTTCAAATCCAGGCAGGTACACATTCTAATTTACTTTACATAAATCTCCCCTGTAGTGTACTTTTCACAAACAGTCATGAGTGAGTTGGTGTATGGCAACAGCACACACGGGAAACATCTATATCGATGACTCCTCGGATAACTCATATAGTGAAACTGTCACCCATTGTTTAATTTTAGTGAACTGTTCTACTTACATCTAGCGTTAAGCTGCACCTCCTTCAACAGCACGAGACTAGGAAATCAACCGTGAGTGTTTCGTCCGGATAGAAGTGCGAGGCCTGCGGCACCGTCGACTGGGTGAGGACATCATTGTATGAGGCCCACCAACGTTCACTCGCTGGAATTTCTTACTGAAGGACGGCGTTTTATTAGCGAAACTGCATTAAACGAAAAAGAAAATCATATGTGATGTCACTAAAACTACTACAGATACTGAATTGAAATCACTACTTCAATGTTCTCAATTTAATTAAATTAAGCCACGAATAAATTGATAATGGTGGCGGTGGAACTAAATGCACAGTTTGGCTACTGTAAGAGAACTAAACAATTAATTACTTATCAATTAACACTTAATTAATTGAAGTAGGTATTACATATATTTAAATTTGTATACCTGTTTACTTCTCCTTGGCATTGTATTCAATTCTGCGAAGTACAATTCAAGCTTTCTTCTGAGAAGGATGAAAATTTCTGGAGTCTATGTAGGTCCTTGGAATAATCCACTTCTACCTTCTGTGCATCGAATCTGTAACAATGCTATAAGTAAATAACAAATAAATAATATATAAAACTGATTAATTACCTTACATTTACAATTACAAAATAATCTTCTTGTGTTCCTACACTACAGTGTCAACAATATTCTCAATGATGATAATGATAGGGACTCCAATCTGTAGGCAGTTTATTTGATATTGTTCTCATTCTTACACATAAGAATCTTCAAATTTTGTGCATTACTTCCAGAATAATCTGTAACAATAATATAAATTGTATTAAACAACATATATTTTAATAAACTACAAATAATATCGTACTAATTTAATGTACCTATATAGCGCTTACCGCCGTATAACCTAACTTAATGATTCGAAAGCCTTCATCGTACCTGGAACAATATGACAAGTAAATACCGAGTAAACAATAAATAAACTGATTAATGACCTTCTATATATGGTTCCACTGATTAAATTCATCTTCTTATTGCGTTTCTTACACCAAAACAATGATGGAATGATAATGATGTATGTAATGATAAGATTATAAAACATCTTTGCGTATGTGCGCTAGTGTTGCCAACTATCGGAGAGTAAATTTCCCGTTTCACTTGTCAATATTTCATTTCCCGCTTATGTACCAAATTTCCCACTTGTGACAAATCACTTGTTCAAGAAATTTGAGGCATAGATCTATAATAAATTGACAGATAGGTGGTCTTATGAGAAATGTCCCTTTAAAATGAGGCACCATGATTTACAGCAGGCAATCCGTCAGATTTGATAGAAAATTTATTTATTTGGCAACACTGATGTGCACTGAGATGTAAATTTTTATAATATAAAAAATATTTAAAATTTCAATGCATGAAAACCAATAATAAACAATACTTTAAAATATTTTCATATCAAATTATAAAATTTATAATTTTATGTAAAATAAGAAGAACTAGAAGATTGCTTACCAAGAACAAGAAGAAGAGATTTCAAATTTCATTTCTGTTTTGTGTATGTTTGCATTTCGTTCAGTTTTACTGGAATATTTTTAATTTACTTAATATTAATGAAAATGCCTATTACAACTGCACAAGAAACTAAATCATGCATCACTGTAAAAGGAAGTGCAGAAATAGTGTGCGAATACCTGAGTAACAACAGTTAAAACACATTTCTATTCACAGGTTATAATATTTGTACCGTGTTTCAGATTTTGGCATTAATTCAATTTTATTTCAACGAGGAATATATCCACCTGAACAGTTTAAAAATGTAGAAAACTATGGATTATCTATTTTAATGTCTGAAGAACCAAAGATAAAAGAATTTCTATCAGTTACTTTAAATCAGTTAAAAGGTTTCCAACACAATACTATGCTTCATTCACATAAGCGTTTAGTATGCAGGTTTATTTTAATTTTAAGAAACACAGAATTCACATAATGAACTTCAAATACTAAAGCTATTTGTTTCGTAAATTCAAATATAAATGTAAATCTTCACACTAAACGCTTATGTGAATGAGGCCTTAACTTGAATGTGATGTATGAAAATTGTAACATTTTAGAATGGCTAGTGAAAAAAATTATTGATAAAGTAGCTCTCGTTATTACTGACGTCAATACCAAAGAGCCCCTGGAACGATGGGACTTTAAGGTTGAATATTGTGGGGAAACAAATAAGGACGGGAAAGAAGAGTCGGACAAACCTCTCAAACAAATTCAAAAGGAAATAAGAGACGTGTTGAAGCAAATAGCAAGTTCGGTTGCTTTTCTTCCTCTATTAGACACTAGATGTAGCATAGATTTGTTAATGTATACCAATCAACACGACAACGTAGACTTACCGGCTCTGTGGGAAGAAGCAAAGTCGGTTGATATTAAGAATGCTCAAACTGTAGCTTTAAGAACATTTTCCACCAACATTCACCGTGTTAATACTGCTGTTATTTATAAGAGTGATGATTAATTGATATTTCATA
Source organism: Agonum fuliginosum (assembly GCA_947534325.1). Classification (NCBI taxonomy): domain Eukaryota; kingdom Metazoa; phylum Arthropoda; class Insecta; order Coleoptera; family Carabidae; genus Agonum; species Agonum fuliginosum. The sequence goes on along the minus strand of OX384042.1, from coordinate 30,426,119 downwards.
TTTTGTAGCATTTTATATTTTTGTATTGTAATAATAATTTACGCTTATAATAATCAGATTGTTGTTTTATCATTACTACTATACATAAAACAAAACAAATACTATTAGTAATAACGTATATTAAAGCAATTTTCGCCGATTGACATTAAAAGTGCTATTTTACAATATACGAAGTGTCACTTTTAGTGCCTAGGCAGTAAAATTATTTTTATTTGAGGCCGTATCATAATGACAATATTATAAGCCTCAATTTGAGGACCATAATAGCGTTCATTATAAGCCTACACCTCATTTCAGCTAAAAAAGAAGATGGCACCGCGAATGCAGTCCGTTTACACTCACATTTTATTAGTTAAAAATTTGATATGGTGAATCAATAAAATTTCATGAAAATATAAATAATAGCTTAACAAACGCGTATGGTAATATAATTTGATGGCGAAACCTGTCAAAATATTGAAAATAATAACTAAATTAATATTTTAATATCAATCAGCGAAAAAATATGTATTTAACATGGCAAAAATACAGATTTACTGCACCTTGTCTATGAAACTAGCCGCAGCAGTAAATCTACTATTTTTTGTCTATTTACACACAAAACTATTTTTTATATTTTTAAATTAAATAAACAAGTAATAATTATATTTTTATTAGCCATTTTCGACATATATGCATAGACATTAATACGTATATTGCATTTCTATCAAATATTGTCTGTTCAATATAGCACCATTTATGCAAAACGCAATTATTAACATTTTATAATACATTAAACATAGTAATACAATTAATTCTGTTACACAATTTTAATTAGTGAGATCATATCAAATTTTTAAAATGTACCTAAATAAATTTTCCAACTGTTTGAAACTATAATATAACTAAAAACTAGTATTAAATGCGCCACATATTAAAGAGAAATAACAAGACTGATTGATGAAACTAGTATATTATAAATATGAAATTTGAACTGTGATTTTCTATCTCTTATATTTGTTCATAAAAATCAGTCTTGCTCATCCTGTCAGTTCTTACACCTTTCCTCGAAATAAATTTATAGTATTTGAAATGACTGTTCATTTCTAATCATTCTTATATTTTACCTCATGTATGCACGCTTAAGTTATATTATTATTCTCGATTGCATAAGAATAACATGAATACTAACGTTGAGTAACAACTTACTAGAGATTCTTACAATGTCTATACAATTATCACAACATGCGAGTATTTTGGCAGCAACATTTAAATTTTCTTGGCAATTTTTGATAATAAATACTTATGCATCATTTCTATAAAAATAATTTGTTACTAAACAGGGTCTACTTAATATTACACAGATTAGCAAAATATTTGAACAACTATTGGTGTATGTGATGACAACTTACATATAAAAATGACCAAGTTCTATAAACAATTATATAAAAATAAAGGACATATGTTTACAAATATTTGAAATTATAATACGTATATTTTTAAAATTACAACATAAATAAGTTCTATTAATAAATATAACATGAAATTAATTATTTACAAAACAAAAAGTTGGCGAAGAAAAATCTTTGGTATACTCTTGCGTTAAAATGATTGCCCACCTTGTGGCGAACTAATATTTAGCAGCCTATTTTGGGCTCAGCAGTATTATAATAACAAATATATATACCTATATAATGTTCTGTGAGTTTTATTCCATTGTTTGTCATATTGTGCCAGCTTTTGAAGTTAGTCTTACCTGAACCCTCTTTATTTTGTATTATCACATTTCGTCTGAATTACTTTCGCTAGTAATTCTTGGACTTCACAGACAAGCCTCATGCACCTATGTAACTTTATTTCTAGGCGCATTTTTCTGTGACGTTTATCACATTCGTATGTGATCGATCCTTCAATCACAAAAATACTTTTCATTTTCATATTCAGCGTCATATTCATTTAAATTTCACCTACAAAAAAACAATCATTACAATCCACAAAATATCATTAATATTTTACATAATAATCCAAGGGTAAACCACTTCGATATTTAGTGTACAAGATTTGACATCAACAGATTTTATTTCCACCTTATGTGTAAATGACACTTTACAGGTAACTAAGTAAATGATTTATTAAAAGTTTAAACCTGTAATACATTACAAGGCTCATAGAAGTACCACCAACAACCTTTGATTACAAAATGTAATAAATAAAATTAATTTATAAAAAACACGCTGAGGAGGTGGAAATAAAATTTTGTACACGGCTCGCTTGCAAATAATCTTTACTGGGCTCACTCCTTCGCACAAGCCCCCAAACTTTCCAGCTCGCCCGTAAAGATTAATTTACTACGCATGCCACGTAAATAACTATTACGGATTTATGATTGGATTTTGCAAGTATTGATTTTATAAGATTTTATTCACGATATTTTGGAGATTTTTCAAATTTTACCAAAGATTTTATAAATTTGCCTATAGATTTTACAGATTTGACTGTTTTTGTTCATATTTTATAGATTTTAGAGATTTTAAAGGTTTTTGATTGAATTTACTGATTTTACAAAGATTGTATAGATTTTAATGATTTTTTGTAAGCTTGGAAGGATTTGATGTGATTTTAAATTTTTAGCAAATTGTACAAAGATGGTTTACCCCTCGAAAATAATCTACAAATTAGTGCTAAGAATCAACGACAAATATCTTGTTAGTTTCATTTCTACTTGTAAATATTTTAATGTTGGTTAATGAATGAGATACCATGCAATAACTAAAAAATTAGTGAACAGGAAGCCATTTTATAATAGCCGCCATTTTGTCATCTGCAACTCACAACAAATCTAGAGTGAATTAAATTTATGCTTCATTCGCTTCTACTCTTTATTAGTACTTATTGTTACGTGTCCTTGGCTACACCAACAAATGCAGATAATTTCTATGAATTTACCTACCTAAAGTTTGCTTGGACCCTGTTTTAGTCATCATGCTGTTTGGTTCTTCCCTGGATTGGTTTAATTTCTATTTTTTTCAAGTGAAGTAAAAAATTTATAATGGCCGATTTATTTTTAGACAAAGTGTTAATAAACGCATACTTACTAGCAACATGTATTAAGTAGAATAGAAAAAATATAAAAGCATAAATAAATAACATATTTCAATCTATTCCAATCAGATCATACATATTAGATTTTGATACAAATAGGACAATATATTCAATAATATAGCATGAGCTATCGTTTTTATTTTATTTATTTATTTCTATTTGTTGTGAGTATGAGATGCGTTAATAAATAAATAATTATATATGTATATATCTACATGACTTTGTACAAAAATTAAATATAGTTACAAAACAAAACAAAGAAAATGTAATTATTTCGGTCCCTGATTTCGCCATATTATTTTGACATTTCTACATTATCTGTTCACTACTAAATCACGCATTTGACTGAATAATGAACAGCGAGTGGGGTTGGGGAGTCAAATGAGAACATCACGTCTGTTCGTTCACGAATATCGACTTATCGAGGAAAGTGTTCACTGCACTGGCCCAAGTTACACTGAGAATGGCTACTAGCAGTAATACGAATTGGACAGCCCTAACGTGCAAGTCCATGAACGGGGATACGTACTAGTTTGGCTTGTTATATCTTTGTTTTCACAGCGTTGCCCTCTAAACCCAGTTGAACAGCTACAAACAACAACATATTCTCATTATAACACTGTCACCACACATTATGCAACTGTTGTTATTACTTGCAGGCTATTTCTTCTAAGGATCCAAATCGGACGCACGTACCTCCGTTTAGACAGTACTCCTGATCTTGTTGTGGGGAACAATTGGTATTATCAAATTCTAGAAACAAAAATACTATTAATAAGTCTTCACAACCATCCATAAACATACCACAGCCAAATAAATTAATTGTTTCATAAGTTCACAGCTCCAAATTTGACGGAATTGGTGAAGTCTGTCAAATGGCAATGTATACTTGTATTAAAAACACCAAATTTCAGATATGTGAACGCAAGTACACATTGCCATATGACAGACTTCGCAAATTTCGACAAATTTCTGGCGTGAATGCTGGTACCAGAAAAAAGTAGTAATATTATTTTTCCTAATGCCGCATTCACAGTCCGAAATTTGCTGAAGTTGGTTATTAAAAATTCAATTCTCTTTAATAATTTTTAGGCTTGTTAATAAACATTTTGTAAAATAAAAAATTATTTCAGTGTATGTACGTACTGAATTTTACGTACCTACTGACAAATATAATATAATCGAAGTTTATTTTAAACAAATTATTTTATCCAACACCTCTTAATAAAAGCATCATAACTATGGTGATTTTAAACAAGCACAGTAAAAGATTGCCCACTAGTGGCTTTGATCAAAATTATATCCACTAGTGGGTAAAACTAATGGGTTACTTTGCTTGTTGGAAGTCACCATAGTAACGATGTTTAAGGTTCCCTCGTGAGTAATACCTTAATAATTAAAACCATTCACACTGGTAGTCATAAAGCATATAATAATTATTATTATACAGTAATATAAATCAATTTTAAATATTAATTAGTTAAGGGTCGAAATATATACTTTCTTTCAATAAGATGTATAAAATTATTCGTTAAATAATAATTTAAAAATATTGCATTCTGTTACTTAAAAATTGTGTTTTATTCTATTTCTATAGAAAGTGTATAATCCGGGCCCTACAATAATTACTACATAGATCAAAGTTTTGTTAGTTTAAGTAAATAAAAATTTTGTGTTTGCTTTATTGACTTAATTAATGTTAATAATAAATATGAATGTGCAAGTTTTACGACACCTACTGCTACCTGGATATTCCTTCTGTAGAACGAGGTTTGTAGATTTGCTGACAGCATTTCCAACAACTCCTACCGCTCTACATTCGTACCTCCCTGAATCCGACGGGGAAAAACTTTGGATCGTTAGATTCGACTTTCTCCTAAAAAAATCAATATTATAATTATAGATTATTCATAATCAATTACTTGTGACAACAACTTAAAGCAATAAATTAGGAAATGGACGATTCATGTCAAGTGGGATGTGACACGTTTATAAACTCTCTAGATTTTTAGAATTTTAGATGGCAATAGAGCAAAGAGGGAGCATTCTTAAATTATTAATAAATATCTAAAGGATGGATTTACTTGTGACAATAACTTAAAGCAATAAATTAGGCAATCAATGCCGATGTTTTGTAAAGGCCGTTCCTTCTCCCCGTTGGCTTTTCCAAAGCCCTCTGTTCTCACAAGGATTCTTTAAAGATTCTTTCATGCTTTTGAATTTTGAGAAAATTAATCTTGCTGAGGATTGCCTATCAAATAGTGGCACCACTGAATTTAATCTTCAATGAGTCTTGGACAAGATGAATTTGTTGTTTAATCTGTGGTCGTAGAAAAAGTATAGTATGTGACGCGTTTATAAATTCTCTAGATTTTAGATGGCAATATAGCAAAGAAGGAGCATCCTTAAATTATTAATAAATATCTAAAGGATTGATTTACTTGTGACAATAACTTAAAGCAATAAATTAGGAAATCAATGCCGATGTTTTGTAAAGGTCGTTCCTTCTCCCCGTTGGCTTTTCCAAAGCCCTCTGTTCGCACAAGGATTCTTTAAAGATTCTTTCATGCTTTTGAATTTTGAGAAAATTAATCTTGCTGAGGATTGCCTATCAAATAGTGGCACCACTGAATTTAATCTTCAATGAGTCTTGGACAAGATGAATTTGTTGTTTAATCTGTGGTCGTAGAAAAAGTATAGTATTTGACGCGTTTATAAACTCTCTAGATTTTAGATGGCAATATAGCAAAGAAGGAGCATCCTTAAATTATTAATAAATATCTAAAGGATTGATTTACTTGTGACAATAACTTAAAGCAATAAATTAGGAAACCAATGCCGATGTTTTGTAAAGGTCGTTCCATCTCTACGTTGGCTTTTCCAACGCCCTGTTCACACAAGGATTCTTTAAAGATTCTTTCATGCTTTTGAATTTTGAGAAAATTAATCTTGATGGGAATTGCCTGTCAAATAGTGGCACCACTGAATTTAATCTTCAATGAGTCTTGAACACGATGAGTTTATGTAGTTTAATTTGTGGTCGTAGAAAAAGAATAGTATGTGTCTCGTTTATAAACTCTCTAGATGTCTAGATGGTAATAGAGCAAAGAGGGAGCATCCTTAAATTATTAATAAATATCTAAAGGATGGATTTACTTGTGACAATAACTTAAAGCAATAAATTAGGAAATCAATGCCGATGTTTTGTAAAGGTTGTCCCTTCTCCCCATTTTGGCTTTTCCAAATCCCTGTTCTCACAAGAATTCTTTAAAGATTCTTTCATGCTTTGGAATTTTGAGAAAATTAATCTTGGTGAGAATTGCCTGTCACATAGTGGCACCCCTAAATTTAATCTTCAATGAGTCTTGGACAAGATGAATTTATGTTGTTTAATTTGTGGTCCTAGAAAAAGTAAGTAAAGGCAATAGAGCAAAGAGGGAGCATCCTTAAATTATTAAAAAATATCTAAAAGATGGATATATGCTCAAACATTTTACGCACAAGGATTCTTTGAAGATTTTACCAAGATTCTGAATCCTGGAAAAGAAGAAGTTTTCTTTGTAGCCTAATCTGCAATTTATAATTTTTAGATTGCTTCAAAACCATGAATTTATTTTTGTTCAAGATTCGCTCCGTTGTTTTAGTTTAAATTTTGTGCCTAGCTTCGCATTCGTAATAAATATGCAAAATACAAAAAAGAGAAACACTGAAGTGGTATTCGGAATGGACTGATCCTTGGGCGCATCTAAATAGAAAGCATTAGTTGTTTTGATCGGCCGCGTGTGTACAGCAAGTAGTGGATATAACAATGAGATCAGCCCTCGCTATTAAATCCTGTCAGTGTCACTAGTTGCCAACAACTTAACAAATCACCTAAGTCGTTGAGTTTGGCAGCGATCTCTGCCGAACTGGCCACCGCTCAAGAACCTTGAAATTTAACGCATGTCGCTCATATTACAGAGGTTAATGTCCATATTAAATCTAATATTCTAACTCAGTTTTAATGTCAATCGCCACAAGCTTTTTCATTACTTCTATTTTCATTTCTTTGCTTTGCTCCACAAATGCTGTTACCTATTACTCTTTCATTACTTTAATAAGTGCGTAAGGCCCTGTTCACATGACAATTCTTTCAAGAATCTTGGAAAAAATAATTCTAGTAAAAATAATATAGTGCTCAAGTCACTACCTCGTTACTGAAATAATTTACTATTCTTGCCATTGCACAATTAATAAAAATTTTATTAAAATCACAGTTGATCAGATACCGATTATACAATCAACAATTTAGTGCTTCTTGCGAAAACTGCCTTTAAATTTACGTTTTAGTTCTATAGTTAGTAAGTTGAGTACTATATTATGCCATTGAAATATAGTTGTGAATCATTCTGTATAAAGGATGTAACATAGCTTCATACCTACATACACGTTAAGGTGGTTGACTAATAGTCAGAAAAGAATTCTCAGAATACAAAAGCATGAAAAATTCTTCAAAGAATCCTTGAAAAAGCCAACGAGGAGGAGGAACGAGCTTTCTAAAGCCCTGTTCTTTGAAGAACCGTGTAAAGTTTGCATAAATTCGAATTTATTAAAATTTTAAAAAGGCAAAACTGTTAATTGATCCTTTAAGTATATAATTCTTGTTGAAATAAAATTTGACCATTCTTGTACTGGCCACAAAATACTCGCTACGTCAGTACGTTTTGTGCTGGATTTTAGGAGGTAGACGGGCCTCTTAAGCTGCGTTTAAAGTGTCTGAAATAAATCTTGTAATCTTGAGAAACTATTGCACTTAGAGAGGTTTTTAAATTTGAATTAAGTAGTTCTTAAAATGTCTGTCACTTAATAAATGTAACATTTTTTAAATGTTTCTTTATTAAATAATAATACCTATATTCATATTTTTTTATCCGTACAAATTTTAAATACTATTGCATATTTACTGTTTTCAAAATTATATTTATTTACAACTGTAGATGCTCATCTTTGTCAAGAGAACATTAGTTTCTTTTAATACTCAAGTAATTTAATATTATTGTTTGTGACATAGATATTTTAATACTAAATACAAATTTGAAAACCGTAGCTCTCTAAGTGCAATAGTTTTCAAGATTTGTATGCTTGAAATTTCAGACACTTTGAATCTAACTTAAGGGGGTCGATACCTAAATGCTGGATTTCACTGTGCGGCTTGTTCCACATGAATAAATAAAGGATAATATTATGAATTACAATAAATAAATAAAACTCTTTATTAACGATTTAATTTAGAAAATTAAATTACAAATGGTTCAATACAAGCCGTCAAAATAGCGGAAAACGATATTCAGTTTTTCCATTAAAACTGGATTCAATATTAAGATTTTTTTAACAAACAAGATATTTTTAAATAGCTAAAGGTTGTCTTCAAGTGCTTCTAATGCCACTTTTTTTAATTTTTTGTTTTAAATATGTGATAAAATTCGTATAAAAACTCACAAAATAGCTAAAATTGCCATGAATATAAAAAAATAGAGTACAAAAATTAAAAATGTGGCATTAGACGCATTTGGAGACAACCTTTATCCATTCAAAAATGTATTGGTTTTTCTAAAAATGTGAATTTTTACTTCAATTTTATGGAAAAAACATACTTTTCAGCATTATTACGCCGGTAGTGACCCCTCTAAGGTTAGAATACAATTTCTAGGTTACAAGATAAAAAGTTCATCATAAAACCCAAGAAGGTTTACTATTTTCTAATACTGACTAAGTTAGTAAAGAAAATAAACTATGAATGATAAGTTTGAATGAAATACTTACTCGTGTATGTGCCTGATCCTCGTCTTTTCTGTTTTCCCTCGGCGAATTTGGGTTCCGTTTCTGAACCACGTAATCACAGGAGGAGGATTTCCTTTTACTGTGCACGTCAAAGTTACTTTGTCGTTTAATTTTATGTTCATGTTCGGTTTCGAAGTTTTGAGAGATTGTATTCTTGCAGATCTCACTGGAAGAAAAAATCAAGAGTTAGAATCACGAAAAAGAAATTTGAAGTGTTGAAAAAATTAGAGAATTATTGGGTGATGGATAACAAAAATTAATAAATAAATCACTCCTATAAACGTTTCGGTTATTATTTAACCATCTTCAATGCTCAGAAGTTTTTTCACATACGAAATGATACCAAAATAAAATAATTTACCACAAAATGTTCCATTTTGGTATCATTTCGTAATGTAAAACAACTTCTAAGCATTGAAGATGGTTAACTAATAACTGAAATGTCTATATCTAGGAGTCATTTATTTATCCTGTTTTATTATCCATTAGTAGACGATCTTGTCAAATAATTTGAAGGGTTTTGGTGATAGGCACTTGGTGGAACATAATAACAATAATAAGTATAAATAAATTATTTAAACACTTGGTTTTAGCTGTCCTGATAATGACCGTGAGGTTGAAATGTATGTAGAAAAAATCTAATATATGTCTGTCTGTTTTGTATCTACATCTAGACCGTTTGTCCGATCTTTATGAAATTTTGTATGCAGGTCTCTTTTGATCGGGTCAGATTTTAAGGTATGTTTGACTTCGATCGGACCTCTGATGGACGTAATTTTTGTTTCTTTTGTTACGAAACTCGGTATATACCACAAATATATTCTAAGTATTTTAAAACGAATTTAAAAATACAATCGGCTATTTCGCAGATCCAAGCCTTGTTGACAACATATTAAAATTTGAAGTTAATTCACGTATAAATAAAAGCTGTACAGTGGCGGACGAAAACTCTCTTTTTACAAATATTGCAGCTTTTTACAAATACGAATGCCAAATTTATTTTTCCCCCTCAAACATAAATTATTTGTTATTATTATGATTAACAAAACAATAAGTGCTATAGAATAGCGTGCGGAATCAATGTTTTTGACTGTTTTCTGCCATAAAATGTAGAATTTAGACCTTTTGTCGGATCCTTGTGAATTTTTATATGAAGATCTCTTTTGACCATCAGGTATGTTTTTTTAATCCGACTAGTAAATAATATTGTGAAACTTGACCAAGCGTTTAATTAATTCATTTATAATAAAGTAAAATTAATTTCTGCTACCTCAGTTCATCTGTAATTTCAGCAGGATTGTATAATTTCGAGATCTTGTTTATTAATTGCAAAACAATAGTTTAAAATAGAGCCGTGCCGTAATATAAAATCTAGTGTTGCCATCTAGATCTAGATTCTTATCTTGTTTTGTCTTTTGTCTAGAATATCAAAAGTCTTGTCTTGAAATTTTAAGACGCATGCGCAGGTTAATCTAGAATCTTGAAAACTTATCAATTTCAAGACAAGGCAAGATTTGCAAAGTCTTGTCTTGTCTAGACGGCAACACTAATAAAATCGTGTCTAATTTTGCCATTTGTCAGAAATTACTTTTTGTATTAATTCAAATTTTGCCTTCAAAAAATGTTACATCCGGGGTATTTCAAACAGGGCGCTATTTTAAATTAAGTGAATTAAGCACCACGCCAGAAAAATTTACCGGTCGTGCATGCTTCAAAGTGCGCAAATTGGGAATCATCCATGTGTCAAAAAAATCTGCTGTGGCTAGCACACGACCTCTCGCCTAATTCTGCTTATCCTACTAATCTAATAAATAGTTACTTACATTTTAATAGTTTCATGTTCATGTAATACCTAAACGATAATGTAAACCAAGATGCAAGCAAAAGATCTGTACTGTACTGTCACTGTCATAATAATACAAATTTTATGTAGAAACAAATTTCATATCATGGACAACAAGATACTGGAATTTCAAAAAAGAAGAATATTAATTGTACTTTATTTTATTGTTAAATACTACCAGATTCAGCAAATTATATTTATAATTAACTGTATACCCATAGATAATTATATTTTATTTTATGTTTAATTTCAAAAATTGACATAAATAAATAATGTATCAATTTAAAGAAAACTTTATCAAGCTTCAAAAATTTTCTTGAAGGCAAGTCTGGCATTAATACAAACAGTAATTTCTGTCAAGGGGTAAAATCTGTCTGTAGCTACAAGTAAGATTTGCCTACTGAAGAATTCAAAGTCAAGTGACAGTGTCATCTGCTTTTGTTGAGCAAAGACCGATGCATAAAAATTCGTGCCCTGTACTTAAATAAAATGCCAAATTCGTGGAATGTATTTTAGAGACCGTACGTGCGCAGAATATGAAATAAATTTGAAACAATGCAACGGCATTCGTGCTGGTCTAGCCAAAATACGAAGCCATCAGCGAGAGAAGGAGCGGAGACAATCTGGTTTGCAATTGATCTTCTTCGGTGGGTAATGTATGTGCAGTTATAGCGACCAAGGGACAACTGTGTGGCTCTGGTGGTCTAAACTTAGGACGACAGACGTTCCACGCAGTGGCGTGGCGTGAGGTTGGAAAGAGGGAGGCAATTTTGATATGAAAAGTTTTTTTAAATGCTTTTAAGTAAAAAAATAAAAATATATTCTTTTCAAGGACCCATCATCACTATAAAATTTAATTTATTAATACAAGAAATATATTTACCAAAAGCATCAATGAATAATACTAAAATAGTTATATCAACAATAAATAACAACAAAAGGTCAGCTTATACAGGCTGTAACCCAACATGTGTAAAAAAATTTAATGGTGAATAAGTATTGGAAGCACTGATCATGAATCAAAAAGAATATTGTCTACAATCGTTTAGTTTTTAGTTAGGATATGTATAAAATTGTCGCTCTAGTTCGACAAAGTATTGTTTTGTCGCACTAGGACGACAAAAACATAAAACTATTAAATTTGTTGCGTCAAATTGGCCTCAAACTACGATTGTGAATATTTTGTTTGAATTTTGTTTGTTTGTTTATGAACGTGTCATGATGATGATCGATAACCACGATTTCATTGAGTTGTTATAAGCACGGTAAATAATAATAATTTTTAAATTAGTTACATTGACGTTGGACGATTGTAGACAAAATATTGTGTGTACCTCGTTGGATAGAGCTTGTTTGTTGCCCTTGGCGAGTCGTCAATCTCGGCTTCGCCTTGACTGAACTCTGACTGCTTTCAAACCCATGCTTTAAACTCTGAGGCTCAGTAATTTTCTGAATTTAAGTATTATTATAATTAAAATATTGAATAAATTTGTTAAATCTATTTCCTTTATTTGTTTAGATTCATATTATACTTTATTGCATTTGCATAATTTGGCATCCGTGTAAGCCAATATTTGCTTTTAGTTTTACAGAAAAAAGTGATTGTGCGTCCGTAGCACATATCATATCTAGCCCGAACTACCGAACGAAGTACTACGGACATGCCCGAGCGCATGAAATTCTTACATGCGAGGATGCAGAGTTTAAAGTGCTTCTAGCACTGAGTGTTGAGTTTACGTTATTTTGCACCGGAATAACTTATGTGTAACGCGTGTAGCTTAAAATACGAACGCAGCATTTATATAAATGTAGAAAATGTTATTATAAATTAATATTGATTTTAATATTGAAACATTTAAAATTATATGAAAGGCAATGGAAGCGTTGCTTTCCTTGCTTCCATGGAGACCACGCCACTGGTTCTTTGAGTTGTGTGCGCTGAATGTGGTATTCTAAAAGGAATTCCAACGATTTCTTCAAATTTACATAAATCAGTTGAACGAAAAAGGAAAGTATTTAATAACTGGACCACGTATTGTTGCGGCGTCTTTTGTATTTTGAGTAGCGTTTGTTTTTTCAGCGGCGTTTGGTTCTTGTTTTTTAGCAAACAATTTTATTTGTTTACCCAGCGGAGAGTAAACTAATGAATTCAAAGCAGCAATCTTACTTTGAATTCAAATAATTGTTATCGATTATGGGTAAATGTTGAATGTTTGTGAAGTTTTTGATTTAAGGGGTTCGCGCCAACTCTATTTTAGGGAAATGGAGTGATTTTATGTATGTATTTATTTATTTTAGGGTTTTTACAGATACAAATTCATTCTCACTGAATAGTACTTTTGAAATTTAATAATTTGTGCGTTATATAGTTATAGAACACATAAGCATATTAGTACATTAAAAAGTAACAGGTAAATATTGTTGTAAAATAAGGAAAAGTGTTTAAGAAAAACTGTCAAGTACATAATATAGGGTATTTTAATTTTAGAAGAAATGAGTAAAAATCGACATGTTTTATACACTGAATAATGAAGATGAATAGATGCACTACGCAGCTGTGTTCATATGTTGTGAAATTATTTATTTATAACAACGATCACCCTCGTAGAAAATGGAGGATTTTCAAACACGTTTTGTGGAAATTGTGGAACATAGCCGCTTAGATATATCAAAATTACAATTTTAGTTACTATTTTATAGTATTAAAGTGTATTTTTACATTTAAATCAGTGTTAATATAGTACAGCCAGAGATATTACACATTCTGACATCTAGAAAAGATCATGTTGGTAGACCTAATTATTCTTTTGCATCGGTAGCAGAAAATTCAAAATACTTCTATAAGATTTGTCTTCTGCATACCTAGAAGACGCACCCCATACAACACATCGATCGTATTAACGTCTGTAAGACGTACATCTTGCAACTGTTGTCTGGACGTCATAAGGAGACTAGTATTGGTCGAATTTTAGACGTCTTATGCGGTAGTCTTTAAGTCGTCATTATGTTGTCCAGTTTTAAATCTCCCGCTTACAATATATAGGAGTTCTACAGGGTGAGTCAGCTAAGTGTTCCCTATTTCATTTGTTTGTAAAGTCTCAAGTTTTTGTGTAATGTCCGCCAAATTTTGCTGTAAATACAGTAGCCACTTAGTTTTTGTTCGCAAAGTTTTATCATTATTGCTCTATTGCTTCGTAATTGGTGACTGAAATAATGATTAATTAATTAATGATTAGTCAAACGTCTATTTGTAGGATTTTAAAGGACCTTAAGTGGCATCCTTATAAGATTCAAATTCTGCAGGCAATTTCTGAAGAGGATAAAGCAAACCGATTGGCATTTGCAGAAGACGAAATTGAACGAATGAATGAAAACCCTGGTCATCTGAATAACATCATGTTTTCTGATGAGGCACATTTTAATCTTGATGGTGGATTTAATAGACACAATCATCGGTATTGGTCAGATGAAAATCCCCACTGGATTGCTGAACAATCCTTGCACTCTCCTAGAACGACTGTTTGGGCTGCAATTGGAGATTTTGGATTAATTGGTCCAATTTTCACATTGAAGTGAACCACTCGTGAAGTTTTTGTCTGATCGATTTGAAATTTCGGCAGTAAAAATTTCTTTAGATAGTTCATGTTTTGCAAAAATTTCGTCACTTTCTGATAAAAATTGCCTAAGTTATAAAAAATCCAAATAGGGAATAGTTAGCTGACTCACTCTGTATATTTGTCTGAAAATTTATCTTAGTTATGACATATAGGAATCCTATTGATCAAAATTAAGTCGTATATTGGTCATAATTTTATTAAAAAGGACATTTAACTGTCGAAAAAGTATAAAATAGACATCATTTGCATGGAAAAAATAACATCTTTGAAACATCCAGAATGGAGGACATAAGACACGTATATGACGTCTTTGTGATTACATTTGGATCAGACGTTTTAAAGACATGGACATTATAGAGACGTCTTAACGACGTATTTGTGTTGTAAGGGACAGTACTAGTGATTATATTAATTCTCTACACTAGTTAAACATCGCTAAACATCTATGTTGTTTTATCTTTAATATTGTTAAAACTCATGTAGGTACACTAAAGATATCAAAAAAGTATGCAAACATAATAAGATTTTCTCAACATAATACTAGTCAATTTCAGATTGCTTTTCTTGTCAAATTGCTACTTTGGACAATAAAATTAGATCTTTTTGTCATCTAAACTTAAGTCAAGACATCTTAATGTTTAGTTATTGTATGCTAGGAGAGTTTGAAAAACAGCATACTGACAACTTCAATATTGAATTGATAAATAATAGCTATTAATATAACAAGAATATTATGCGATTTATAATACCGAGGATGTTGCTAAGAGACGAGGTGAAACCGAGTCTCTTTGAACATCCAAGGGGGCTCAAATCGCATATATTCGCGTTATATTCAAAGCTTAATCGTATCATCAAAGATAGCGATGTTAAAACAGAACAAGAATTTTATTTGTCAATTAGTTGACAGTTCGCATATTATGGAAGGTTTTGATGTTATTATGGTTGTATCTAACGTATTAAGTCCGTAACTAATTATCGTATCTAACGTATTATAAGTAACTAACGTATTATTATCAAAAAATGTTACATGTTATAAGGTCAGTTGATGATACGATTAATATTATTATATATAATGACATTTTAGATTTTCTCCGTGAAATATAGTCACTTTAATGAAGTCAAGCGTTGTGTAAACAACAGTGGCTTATTGTAAACATTTTTTGCTCGAATCTCTCATACGCACTATCATGTTATACATTGTATATTATAATCTACATACATGTTGCAAATGTATATTTTCTTAAAGCATAAAAAATTTAAAGTATATTCTTGGTCTTGGACGTTCTGGTGGGTAAATAATGACATGGCGCATGTAATATATTGAGACGTGCCTTATTTATCAAAATGCATTTTTATAAACATGACAATGGTAAGATACACTTTACTGTAAACAAATAAAGCCTGGAACTGAAGGCTTTTTAACACATAAAACAGGAGATAAATAAACATTTTCTTTCATTATTTTGATTTCACTTCTTTTACTGATTTCTGGAATCCCTTTCCAGAAATGAACGGAATTTATTATTTTAAAAAGCAGAACTTTTCTACACCTTACTATAAAGGTATTAGCACCAAATAGCTAAACGGCGATTCTGAACAGTGGGAAAATATAAGATTTTAAATTTTAAAATGGTGAATGTTTTTTTTATTCGAAGCACATCACTGATTCTATAACCATTTTAAAAAATCTGACGTGGACACCACATGACTTCCTTGTACGCCTTGTGTGTTCATACTTTTCTTAATAACTAAAATGTAGAATAATATAAAAAATTATTTTAACTTATTATACTAGTATACTCATAAATATATTTTAGTCATTTTATTTAAACTGCAGAAGAAGATATAAAGCATATTTTACTATTGTCACTGTCATGTCATAATCATTTAAATTTTACGTAGTAACAAATGTTAATCGATCATGGACTACAAGATAAAGAAATACTAAATTAAAAATATATACTTTAATTATTCCTAAATGATACCAGATACAAAAATATTTATAAAATACCGATTTTAGGTAATAATCACATAATCTTTCATTTAAAATAAAAAAATTTGTGTTAAATTAAATATTTATCGAAATATTTTAAAAAAGTACTACTTCCGGTTTATAGATTGAAACCAAAAATAGGAGGTGCACAACTAGATGCTATAACAGTCCTAAATACAAAATTTCAACTTTCTATGTCTAACCGTATTTGAGTTATGCGACACACATACGTCCGTACGTACATACATACGTACGTACATACGTACAGATGTCACGACGAAACTAGTTATAATGGATTCAGAAAAGGTCAAAACGGATATTTCCATCAAAATCTGAAAACCGAAATTTTTAGGGATTACAATACTTCCTTATTACTCCGTACAAGGAAGTAAAAATCTACAGAAATGAGTAGTATAATAGTTATTAATGTTATAAAGATCGTAATGTCATTCATTATGGTACTAGTCTTGAAGTTTATCAGACGAGGTGAAGCCGAGTTTGATAACACGACGTGTACTATAATGATTGTCGTTACGATCCGTATTGCATACAAAATTTTATCTGCTGGCGTAAATTAGTCAAAAAGTAAAATAAATAATTTTTTATACAATTGGTCTTTTGTTTTAGGTTGGAACTAAATATTTTTAAATATTTAAGCAGTTATTATGAGGTGTTGGATAAAACGTGGGCAAAAAGGAATGACCCACTCGAGAAAATTATCTCACTTAGCCTTCGGCCTCGCGAGTTAATATTTACCTCGTGGGTAATTCCTTACTTTGCCCACTTGTAAAGTAAATAACTATTGTGTTGAACAAGAAAATTTAAATCTAAAAACATCAGGTATACTATTTTTGAAACTTCCTTTGTAACGAATTGTTTGTTATTTCATTATGACACTGAGTACTGGATTCATTATGGTCCTTGGCCTATAATGAACGCTTTTATGCTTCCCAAATTGGGGCTTAGAATGTTGCCATTATCACACACGGCACCAATTAAAGATATCTAACCAGTTAAAAAAAATCTGCTGTGGCCAGCACACGACCTCTCGCCTAATTCTGCTTATTCTACTAATCTAGTAAATAATTTTACTTACATTTTAATAGTTTCATGTTTATGTAATTTATGTAAACGATAATGTAATCCAAGATGCAAGCAAAATATGACAACTGTACTGTCAGTGTCATAATTCAAATTTTAAGTAGAAACAAATTTCATATCATGGACAACAAGATACTGGTACTTCAAAAAAGTAGAATATTAATTGAACTTTATTTTATTGCTAAATACTACCAGATTCAGCAAAATGTATTTAAAATTAACTGTACCCATAGATAATTATATTATCTTTTATTTTTAATTGCCAAAATTGTCATAAATACATAATGTACCAATTTATTTAAGAAAAACTATATCAAGTTTCAAAAAGTACTACTTCCGGTTTGCGGATTTCTACCAAAATCTTATCCGGTGTTAAGATCCTTATTAAAACCTTAAATATGAAATTTGGTTATTAAAGGTTTGATACTTTTTCAGTTATCGTGGACGAAAAATCGTCAGTCCATACATTCATACAAACACACACACACACATACACACACACAGACATCATCGTGAAAATAGTAAATTCGTATTCTAGAGACCCTGAAACGTGCTTATCCACCAAAAACTCATACTCGAAAAATTTGACCCATTACAATACCTCTCTTATAGAATATGAGACGAGAGGTAATAAATGACTTCTTAGTCTTAATAGGGTACCATAGTAGCAAATTAGCAATCCAGTCAATTATATTGAAAGAAGACTTCAAAAATGATATATTGCCATGAACAAAGTTTTCAAAAAGTTAATAGTTCTTTAAATATTTGAGATTTTACGTATCGATATAGGTATCTACGTCATATCATAATAATGCGTTTCAAGTGTATTCTTACTCACAGTAATAAAGAAACTACAAAATTATATTTTATATTTTGTAACATTTAGAAACAGTTGATTTTACATGGAGTACATTTTAATTCCAGCCCCATGGTTTGAGATTTTCAGCTATACATCTACGTCACACAAACTTTAAAAATTAATTACAGCTTTATTAAGAACAAATAAGGTTTATCAGTACTCTCAATCGCTTTCAAATAACATGAAGTTTCAATAAAAAACTTTTTTTAAAAATGGTAAACTACCCTATTGTAGTCTTAGTTGCATAAGATTGTCTCCATTGCCGCTTTGAATGTCAAAGCTCGTCGCACGGATTGAGATTCTGACTGCACCGAGACGAATTAGAGATTGGACTCCACTACCATCTACCAGTCTACAATCCCGTTGAATGGTTTTCAGCGAAATAAAATAAAATTTCAGGGTAGTACAACATTACACTTCGCTGATGAGTCACAGTCTCGGCACCGTCCTGCAGGTGACGCGGCGGTGTCTAGCGGGGGGGAGGGGGTGTTGGCCGGATTAGCAGTGACAGTGTGTGGTGTCTGCTGCGCCGTGGCACGACGCCAGCGCCGTGACTCATGCGTCACAACGCTCGACGTCGACTCTAACACCACCTGGTGGTAGACTAGACAACACCATCATCTCTATTTGTTCTTGTGGGATTGTATTTAATAGTGTTTCCATACTGACAGATTAGTAGTTTTAAAATATTATAAAACGTCTCTTGCTATAAAATTAAAAGCAAAAATGTTATTTGTGTATGAAGAGCGTAAAGAATTCTTTGAAGATTCTTTCGTGCTTCTTACTCCTGAGAAAATAATCTGGGTGCGGATTGTCTGTCAAATAGAGGGTAGAGGGTCCGCCTAGCATGCTAGCGGTCCCCAGTTCGATTCCCAGCACAACCGACAATAATACCACTGGGTCCGAGTGGTTGGATTCCACTATAATAACATCTACCATCCTGTAATTGGAAGTTAATTCTGTAGGTTGGTTACCATTAAAAAAAATATCGGCGCCGCTTGAATCTTTAACGAGTCTTGGAAAAGAAGAATTTATAATTTATTGATAGCTTCAAAATTGCGAATTAATTTTTTCAAAGATTCTGCACCATGAAAGAATCCGTGTGTGAATAGAGGTTTAAGTGTCTTTTTGTTACACTCGTAATACGCACATAATTTTATCTACGACTGAAATTATTTGTTATTGAAAATCATGATATTCAGTTAGCTCAATCTACGTTCAAACAATTTATGTTTTATTTGAAACCATGGCAATACCTACAATATCGAAATAAATAAAAACATTTTTTGTTTAATTCCGTCATTTTTTAAATTTAAACTTTACACGCAATAAAGTGTTTTTTTTGCTTGGTACTCAGTAACAAACTTTTCTTACTATACTAGCCTAGAAGAACACACCTTTATTGTCTTGCTTAGTAACGGTAACATTTAAATTATTATTAACCAAGGTACAATAAAGCAAACTGTCACTACTTAATTATAGAAAAAGCTTCCAACTTTCCAAGCCTTCTAAGATATTTACGCAAGAAATAATGCATGCTGTGATTTTTTTAATACTAGAGGAGTACACGAAGTACAAGGTATAAATCAGTTTCACTCGAAAATATTTTTGTTATAATATAAATAAAAATCTTTAATTAAAATTTAAGTGCGCCTTATATCTTGACGCTAGTACAATAATGACAATCTTCTCAACCTTGACGTATAATACACTATTACGTAATCATGGTTATATAAAAATGTTCTCGGAAATTTTTTACTAAATTAATAAGCGGAAACTTTACCGTCATTTGTCACTTTGACATTAAATTAAAAATTGGTTAAATTGTTATTTTGAGTATAAATAAGCAATTAATAAGGTAAATAATACATATTAATGTTAAATACAAATTTAGTAAATATTTCAAGTTTCTATTGTAAAAAGAATTCAAAAATAGAGCGGCGGTGTCATTGCGATTTTCTTACCACTCGTGCATTAATTCATGTCCAGGAAATTTTTTATCGTACATTCCAACAACGTCTTAATTAGCTCGAGTGGTACACGAGAGCTAAGCACTCAAAAAAAATTCTGGCAAGAATTAATGCACCTGTGATATTATAAGTGACAATTTTCATAGTAGTCAGAATTGTGAAAAATGAACAAAATGAACAGATTTGTATTTGGTAATTCATCTCTTCGTATTAATTGAATTGTTTCGCTGTACTAAAATGATGAATCGCCAACATTATTTATAAATCGCGAATTGGTTAATAATTGTGTTTGATGAACTAGCTTCCAATAGTGAAATTGGTATAGTTTAGAACGTTTTCACTCATTTAAATTTCCATTTACAAGTTGTGTTAATTCTCGAGTTCTGTTGAAATCTGGTGGTAATAAACCAGAGAGACTGAATGATGAGATATTTATTTATATAACTTTGAGTCCGTGAGTAACAAGTGATGTGAAATTGGTTTTCAGTTGAAATGGAAGCGCGTTTTGCGTGAGTAAGTTCGTAAACGTTGAGACGAAAGCAGACTCGAACTTCTCAACAAGATTGCGGCTATTTTAAGTGACAGAAAAATATATAGACGAGAATTAAGTTCAATGTGTCTGCTTGTGTTATTCTCGTTCTGCCAAAACTGAAATTCGCTGTTGTTTCTATTTTCAAATTTCTCGTCAAAACAGAAAATTAATATAGCCCGTTTTATATGTCGATTCGCATTCGCCTTTTATCCTATCCTGTCGTGCTGTCTTACTTATTAAGGCGGCGGTGCACCGTGCCAGTAACTCGTTTAAGGGGCCCGTCTCCCCAAGAGATGCAAAAGTTTCTGCTTTATTCATTGAATATTATAAATCTGGAGGAAAAACAGGTACTAGATGTTTGTGAAAAAATTAATCTAGGTTTATGCCGAGTTAAAATTCTGAAAAAATCTGTGCAATCTTTGTAATGCCCTGTTAACACGAGTAAAGTTTTAACTAAAAAGTTTCTTGAAAGTAAAACAAGTGCTAGGAGGTGTCATAAAAAATTGTCAATACCGGTCGCGCAGAAACTGTGGAGGAAATTAATTATTTCTTTAAAATATATTAAAGCTAGTGATCTTAAACATATTTCATAAAAATAATTACATTCTCCGTATGAATGGCATTGACAGTTTTTTTTATGACAGCTCTTAGTAGGTACTTGTTTTACTTTCAAGAAACTTTTTAGTGAAAACTTTCCTCGTGTGAACAGAGCATACAAAATTATTCAAATAAATTTGTGGCCGAGGCGATAGCCGAGGCTTAAAAATTATCGAGGACACTAAACACATTTCGCGGACGAGTAGTACACAATATTTTTTGCTCAACAGCAATGCATTAAAATGCAAGATGCAGAATTTTAAAATTTTGCTTTAAAATCGAAATATATTAATTTGAATTTTGACAATTTTTCGTAATTTTTGAACACATATCTTTTATTCTAAAACGATTTAAAAAAATTTATCGATTATTTCGCAGATCCAAGCTTTGTTGACAACATATTAAAATTTGAAGTCAATTCACTTATAAATAAAAGCTGTACAGTAGCGCGCAAAAACCCTCTTTTTACAAATGAAGATTTTTTACAAATATGGGTGCCAAAATAATGTTTTCCCCTTAAACATAAATGATTTGTAAATTTTATGTTTAACAAAACAATAAACGATATAGAATAGCGTGCGGAATCAATGTTTGTTTTCTGCCATGGGTCTACCTTAAGTCGCTAAAATCCAATACTCAAAGTAAGTGATTGAAGAAAGTTGGTGTCTACATTAAATAGCTGCAAAGTAAGCAACTTGTTCAAGTATAGCTTCCTGAAATAGTAGTGTTTATTTCATGAGGGGCCTATTAAATTTGTGTTACTAAAATAAACTACTAAAAATATGTCTACATCTACACAGGTTTAGTAGACAGTATAGTAGGAGAGCCACTTGTTCCAGTATTCTATTTACTTGACTGGAACCATAACTAAAAGAATAATAGAATTCAGTGCTAAAATTATCTGTCTACACCAAGCAAGTACTAAAATCCAAGCTGGCTTTAGTGACTTGAACAAGTAACTGCCACTGTAGCGTTAGTCCAGTCAACGAAGGATCATTTTGGGCAAATGAAGGTTCAAAATCCGAAAGTTTTGAAACTTTGTAGCATTGTTCGGGAAGGTCTAGTAATGAACATATCAAAAGTCGTGACCCGTAGGTGGTGAGCGGGGGCGTGGGGACCACAAAATGGCTGCCAAAATCTGAAATTTATAATTTGGATAGAAAAATGTCTGCTAAATTGAATATTTAAAACCGGAAGTCGATATGTTCATCTGTTTGAAAGTTACAGTTGCAATAGAAAAAATTCAACATTTTTGCAAAGAGCAAACAAAACGCTCCGCTTGTCTTTATCATAACAAAACTAAAATGTTTTATATCAAAGTTGTAGCAAATTTTATTCTCTACAACTTTGTAATAAGTACTTGTACTCTACAATGCAGCGATAACGAGATATTATAGAAAAACCAGATTTTGGCAGCCATTTTGTGGTCCCCACGCCCCCGCTCACCACCTACGGGTCAGGACTTTTGATATGTTCATTACTAGACCTTCCCGAACAATGCTACAAAGTTTCAAAACTTTCGGATTTTGAACCGTCATTTTTCCTATTTTGACTGGACTACGTGTAACGTGGCCTTATGTTTTGGACCAGCGAAAATAATTTCATGAAACGTTTGGACAGCAAATGAAGCGGCAGAATTCAAATAAGTTTCTTTTAGATTTGAAATCGTGGAAGTAAAACACATTGACTGGACTTATAAATAGACAAATAGCTGTAGGTTTGATTGTTCTCTTGCGCAAGGCAGTAGCACGTACTTTTCTTTTTACAATATTTAAAGATCACATAAGTGACACGTACTACTGGGTCACTAGTAAAAGAACTGAGAACAAACACGATAAACGTCAAGTTGAACATCGTTAAGTAAATCAAATGAGCGGATTCTGGGCGGGAAATGCCAGAGTTCACTGATCTTCTGCTTCAATTTAGGAGCTTCTTTCTTATACTTTACTCCCTACTTTATACTCTTTACACCCGCTCGTTAATACTTTGTTATTTCATCGCTTTAATTCGATCAATTCGAGCTTATTATTTATTTTTCTATTTAGCGATCACAAAGTTAACTTTGTGAAACGCAACTAAATTTCACCACGGTTCACTTTGTAACAAGCAATAGGTATATTTTTTAGAAGGTTGTATTGGTAGTATCAGATGATATTTACTTAAATTTTCAAGCGTCTAACCTCAAAAAGGACAAATTTCAGATAAATTCTAAATATGATTTGTTTAATTCATTAATTTTTATTCAATAAAATTAAGTAATGAATCTAGTTGAATATTTTCTATAATGTCTGCACTTATCACCTAGAATAGTTCATTAATTATATACTTTTACAGAAACAGTGACAGTTAAATAAATGACAATATTAAGGGGGTTTTATCGCTCAGCGCTGCTAGATCACAAATCCTCGTTATTTCAGGTACCCGCGCTGACAGCCTATGTTTTTTGAGCACATGTTGTCTCTATTTTTTTCTCAGAATAATTGTTATTTAATTGTTTATAAATAATAATAATAACAATTTAAAAAATTCGACAACGTAGCTAGATTTTTACTGCCTTTATCTTTATACGGTATTTTTTTAAAGATTTATAGGATTAATAGGTTGGGAGTAATTTGTTAAATACTTTTTTACTGTGATAAAAGCCCCTTAATGTCACCAACAAAAACTTTACAAATATAAATTTTTCTAAATCGACTTGTGTATATTGTGGCAGGTTATTTTAAATTTTAATATTAAATAATATCTATAAAGAATTCATTTTATAAGACTTTTTTCGCACTTGTCCTTTAGTAAACTCGCCCGCGGGCTCGTTTTACTAAATTTAGACGCGTGCGAAAAATTCATGTCTTATAAAACTTGTTCTTTAAGGTCGCGCTCGAAACCGTTTTTAAATAGTCATTTTTATGCACTTTATCTGCATAAATTTCTGCAAATAGGAACAAGCAATCAATCAATAGAATCATTAGAGTTTCTAGATTGCCTTATGCTCAATAAGAATACCTGAAAATAAATATAATTTGCAGTAGAACTGAAAGAAGAGAGAGCAAAATTCATTAAATTGCAATGAATTTTATGCAAAATGAACTATAATTACAGACATAATTTTTAGAATAAGGCAATTAGAAATGTAGGTATATATTTTCATTGTGTAACATAAATTTCATTGAAGGTTACATCGTTTATCTGAAATTTATACAAAAAGCATGTGCAAAATGAGCCAAGTAAAAATTTTAAAGTGTCGCTGACGTGACACCAGTAGGAACATAATTTTTTTTTTGTAAATCAAATTATGATCTATAATATGATTTTGACTATTATCGGGTTAAAAACATTAGCATTATAGAATACATGTTACGTTTTTTCACTTTTAAGCCCGCTCTTAATATTCTATTATGTCACTTAAAATTAATTTAAATTATTTATACTTGAGCCTAATGAATTTTTTTTAACGAATTATTGATATAAATATTTCGTATGAGTGTATATGTTATTGTACTTAATATGACTATTTCCCTCATTATATTTTAACCAATTAAAATGCACTATTTTTCACAAGAACCATAGAAACTATCTATATAGACAATAAACTATTACAATGCCTAGTTTTGAATATTGACATAGATGCGTATATTCACCGTAACCATGACACAGCAAACAATAATAAATGTTTGTTTATTTTTCACCAAATGTCAAAATATTTAAAATGAATTCAAAAATTATGCTAATAAATAAAATTGTGTTATTTAAAATTGTTAAATTTGTTTTATTCATAAAATATTCAATGCGTATACCACTCGATCATCAAAAATAACAGAAAATACTTTTGCCTCCTGGTTCGACGTATTTCCGCAAAACACCTCTCGATCACCGGTCTCGAGTTGTTTCTATGGAAATACGTCTCATCAGTCGGCAGTATATTTTCGATTATTTTCGAAGATCTTGTGGTATAATAACTGAAAATATCGCAGCAATTATTTATCAACAAATTAATTAATATCTTATAAAAATCTTAGCAAAAATCTATGTCAGTTAAGAAATAAATTTAAATTTCTATACCTGAGCCCCTGTATTTTTTCACAAATTATAGATTAAAGTATTCACAGTTGCTAAGACAAAAATTCGAGTCGAGCTAATCGTAGACGGCACTCTTAAAGAAGAAAGAGTGCTGGACTTCTAAAAATATGAAACTTGTTGAATGAATATTCTTTTTGTAAAAAATGTACTACGCAGTCAAACTTTAAGATATATTTTTGGATGCACTAAAAACTTAAATATTTATTTCATTTATATAGTAAATGTTAAACAGATGCAATGGTTCTAGGAAGATAAAAAATAGGATAGATTTATAAAGTGTATTAAATTATTTTTAGTAAATTAAGACATGATTAATTTGAGAAAACAATAAGTCATGCAACCTTGTGCAGTTTTACCGCATAACTTTGCAAATATTACCGACATAATCTTATATTTATGTAGATTTAAAACAAAATATTACATCACGAGTATTATTTTCCCTGAAACTCCTACAAGAGCTTATTTTACTTAAGCATTAAGAAGCTTAAATCATTGTTCTTCAAAATCTCAAAAAGTTAATACAACCGCAAAGAAATTGTTTACAAGTTACGAAATTATAATATTTTAACCTATATTTGCTTGCAATTCTCGGAAAGTATTTTGAAAATATTAAAAAATTATTTGTACAAGTATAAACAAATTAATGTCAAGGATTGGCACATGTCACTTTTTGACGTAAAATAGTAAAAAATCATGCAAAAACTATTCTGCAAACTGTTTAAATAGAATTAAGATAACATTATGATTTGATCTATAAACGCAGGCGCCGTCTGATAATTATTGTAATTGAATAAACGGCAATTTATCAAAATGCACTTATTTGATGTCGTCAGTAAATTAATGAATCAGCGATATAGTGATAAAGTGAAGAAAGTATTTTATCTTATTTGATAATAATTTGTAGAGAAAGTATTGTTGTTTTATCATTAAAAAGAAAGATACACTCAGCACTGATTATTTTCTTATTTATCGGTTAAATATTATATGACGGTGATACGTAAACAAACTTTATACCGGGTGACACAATAAGTCATTGCATTTCACACTTATGCAGATTCCTGCTCCCCGTTTCCATGTAGAAATATGGCAAAGGTAAAGTGTAAAACTCGTACTTTGCCGCATCCTAGCAATGCAATGTCATTTTGAAGTTGTATACTGTAAAAATGTTTTCGTTGCGAGTAAACTGTCAGTTTATTATTGACTTCAAGGTAATGTTTTTATAAACACTTAATAGAACAATAATAGATCTACAAATGTGCCTTTTTAAAATTTCAGAAGATATAACCGTGTAAAATTTGTGTAAATCGGAATTTTTATAATAATGTACAATTTTTTAATTAAGATTTTAAAAAGGCACAACTGTTAATTGATCCTTTAAGTATATACTCCTTGATGAAATACAATTTGACCATTTTTATACTGGCCACGAAACACTCGCTAAGTTAGTACGTTTTGTGCTGGATTTTATGAGGTAGACGGGCCTCTTAAATGTAATTTTAAATTCGATATTTTCAAATCTAATGTTACATTGCTATGGGACGAAGTATACAAATTTTCAAATATGATAGAGATATCAGATTAAAAAATCTGATGTGGCCAACACATGACCTCCCGCCATACTCTACTATTTTACTAAGTGTGTATGAAATGAAGGTACTTACTCACAAATATACCATAGTAGAAGGGAATTCGGGAATGGTAGTTTTTATAAATAATATTTTAGTTTTCATGACTTCATAAATAATAAATGATATTTCATATTTTCAATTTCAATTTGTCAAAAGGCAAAAATTTATTTGACATTAACACTCAAATATTTTATTTTTTGTTTTCATTGGTAGGCAGATAATTCAAAATTGTAGCACAGTAAAAATTGTAACTTCTTGTAATTGGTAAATGGTAATACAAATTGTAGATAGTATCATTTAGTATACATTATTATTAAAAAAATTCCTAGTAATCCATAAATTTTGAGGATATTCCAGAAAAACTCTTCAGATTTTCAAGAAACTACCACTTCCGGTAAAACGATCAACACCAAAATCTATTCAGATCTAATCTAGGGTGTCAGAATATTATGTACAAAATTTCAAATTTTTGTATTCAGTGGTATTTGAGTTATCGTACCTCCAACATCCATCCATCCACACACCCACATACATCATCGCCAAAATACTCGTATCAAAATCGTGTTCTAGAGACCTCAAAACGTCAATCAATTGAAAACTCACTATCGAAATTATAGCATGATTACAATTAATACATCTTTTACATAGGATTGAGTGGCGAGAGGTAAAAAGGATTTAAATAAATTTTTATAAAGCATTATCAACACAAAATTCAATTTAAGTTAATTAATTAGTAAATTAAATACAAAGCAATGTGACATCTCAGTCCCCTGATAAATTGCGTGACATTGAATTTCTAGGTGTCTAAAGATGTGATTTTTTCCGAATTTGTCCTGGACCACTGGTCGAATAGACAGTTTAAAACGAATCTAATTTATAAGCTTTGGCAGTTACAAATAAACATTTTGATAGGAAAAGTTTATGAATGATTTAGGTTATTCATGTATCTATATCCTGAATTATAATTAAAACACGGAACTCGAATGTATTTTAGTGAATTGAGGTCGCACTGCACTCACAATCTTTTTCGCTACAAATGCCAAAAATTTAAATGAATAACAAGTAATTTCATACATCACAAAACTGCTTATTCTCACAGTATCAAACAATTCATTTTCGGAGCCCACGTGGGTATTGTTTAATATTTAAATTATTTACTACGCTTCCTTGGATCCCGGCCAAAATATTAAAGATTATTTATTTTCTTAAAACAACAAACCTTGAATTTATTTTACACTAAACACTAAATTATAAATATATCACAGATTTCTTTCAATTACATTCTGGCAAAAATAAGACCAGCTAAATTGTTAATAATGTTTATGAGTTTAATACCTGCTTAACGAAGTTTTGCATTAATTGCCACCGGGTCAAAAGTCAATGAATAATGTCCAACACTCCAGATGGTTATACTTTTCACAGATGTTCAAGCAGTCCAGAGCAAATAAGAATCATACCAATTACTAAAATTCTTCATTACAACTACAAAATTGAACAACTGTGTTTATAAGAATAATGTGTATGAGTTCTATGGCAGTATGAGACCACATGAAAATTATGAAAGAAATTTTTTAGTATACACAATAGCTATTTATGTAGCAAGGGAACAATATTGAAGATGTTTATGCTAGCCGAAGATTTGCAAATCATAAATACACACATAGTATTTAGTTACGGAACACCTGTATACAGGACAGGGTGTTCCACAACTTAGGACAAAAAATTAAAGAGTATATACTGTACGACGTGCTGATCATGAAACAAAAATAATTTTTTTTAAATTCGCAAAGTTAAGGCGCTACACTTGTAAATCCAAGATTAACAATTTGAACGATTCTGGCTGTATTATAAAAAATTTCATATTTAAATTTAACACGAAGAATCATGACTCATTAGTGAATCAATGAATGCAAATTATTAATTGCTGTGACATCAATTAGCAAAACTTGGAGCTAATTTTTATCATTTAATAATCCATATTATACGTTGATTAATGCACAAAAATAAAAAATTTATTTTGAAATTCATAATATACATTAGTCGGAAGAAGGGTAGATTTTTTTTAAAACAGTTAACCCATTGGCTAATTAATTTATGTCAAACACGCATTTTTAGTAATTTTTAGAAATTATTTAACACAATACGGAAAGGTTTTTTGCAAATTTCATTCTATAGCCATGTAAGCACAACCTATAAGTACATCATTGTAAAATATGAGGTCACCGATTTCAAAACCAAAGCCATAAAATGATTTATTGTAACATGCTTTTTTGCATTGCATTTGATAGCAAGAGATGGGCCTAAGGGTAGTTTACTTGACGTATGTACATTTTAAGTATCACTGTTTCGAAGTTTGTTTGTAATGTTTTTCATCATCCTACAATTTTTACAGAGGATGCAGAAATTTGTGAAAACGAATTTGAAGAAAAATTGTACAAATATTCTTATTTTACTTAAACGTCTTACCTTATCGACACAAAATAGTCGATAAAGTAGGTAGCACTTTAACATCAGCTTTGGAAAAATATAATTTACCTGCAGGTGAGACAATTTTATAGGAACCTTGAAGTTGTGCCAATTTCAGTCGGGAAACAATTTTACAAAATTATTTTTCTTCGTGAATACGCAAGTGGAAATAAAAATTACTAGAATTGCATGAAGAATGCATGAATAAGGCCACAAATATATAAATTAAGTGTGAAAATAATCCACTATACAACTATAACAAACGAATTTCAAAGGGAAACAGATAACACTTCCACACTATTCGTGTGCTACCTGTAGTTGTGTTCTCCTGCACATAAACCTGATTCTGCGCTAAGTAAACAATCAGTCGCCATAATATTAATGAGGTTACACACTCAATTCGAGTTAAAATAAATCCCAACTGAAATGTAAACGGAACTGGTTCAAAGTCTGGCGATCCTCACACCGACGAATTTATTAAACGCCACAAATTTATATTTAAACTAGAGATGCTCATGAACAGAAACATTAATTTTTTGAGCTGCATTACAAGAAAATTAGCCTTTTGATTCTCTTTGTTTTCTATTCCACTCTCTTCCCCATTAATACGGCTGCCCGAAACTCGTACTTTTCCGCGTCCTAGCTATGCAATATCATTTTGTATTTCGTGAGTTTTATTTAACGTGAAACATGGGATCTTTCATATCCATGGTATTACAATGCAATGTATTACAGCGTTTCATTTAAAATAGAACATAGCAAATGAAATATGTATGTATTTCTAATCATTTTAGATATGAAAAAAGTTGCAAGAAATATAAACATTTAACAGATATATTTCAGAACACAATTTATAACAAATTCTCAAATACACGAAATAAATCAGATAGGTACTGAGGCTAACATCTGCATTAAACCAACGTATCATTTGCACCTTTTCTTCAATTGTATACCTTGTATATTCACTTTATAATGACAGCCTATGTTCTATTTTGAATGAATCGCTCCAGTACATTGCTGTCAAATTCGTAACCATGGATATGAAAGATCCCATGTTTCACGTTAAATAAAACTCACGGTATAGTTGAAAAATACTGTAAAAGTGTTTTCGTTCCGACTAAACTGCCAGTTTATTATTGACTTCAAGATAATGTTTTTATAAACATTTAATAGAGAAATAAATTTCTATCTAGAAATATAACCGTGTAAAGTTTGCATAAATTTGACATTTTAATGAATTTTTAAAATTACGTAGGTAATTATAGTTTTAAAAAGGCACAACTGTCAATTGAATCGAGTAGTATAAGTATAAGTGGCTAATTTAACCAACCAGCGCTCAACGTTCGTACTTATAATTGAAATTGTAATTTTGTAGAAGCGCTGGTTGGTTGATTTAGCACTTATACTTATAATTGGGTAGGTCTGAATCTAGCTTAAATATTCGTAAGGCCGTTGTAAAAGTATTGTCAACAACTACTGTCAAACTATTTTTAGTTTAATGTATCATTTTCTATGTTGTTCAAACTAAAAAGAAATGTCTGCGTAAAAATTTTCCATGTTTACAAGTCGGTTTGTGCAGCGTATAAAAGTAAAAAGTTTAATATGAGTTATGAATTCTACTTATTAAATTGATCTTGTTGCCAAATCTAAAGATGATTCATACATTTTTTTTGCTTAAGCGTCTCTTGCCAATATAGTTTGCAAAGTCAATGACTTTTGTCAGATTACAAATATTGAGCTAAATTAATATACCTCATAAAGAAAACGAGAATATCTGTGCTTTAGTATCAAGCAATTAAACAAATACACAAACAAATACTTAATTGTTTTCTAAAAAAAACCAATAAATCTTTCCCACTTTCTTCCATTAAGTAAGATACCGTGTTTAAGTGCGAAAATGTTAATTACACTATCAGAGACAAAATAATTAATCAGTAGAAAAAATAAAACGTTGTAACCCGCTCCAAGAAAAACAAATTCTCCTGTTTTATATTAGCAAAAAGTTACGCAATGTCGCATTTTCTCAGCTGAAATATTTCGGGAAATTTATGAAAATTGTTCTTATCGAAAATATGTTTATGTTTCATAGGAATACATGATCATAAAGATGAATAAATGGGTCAGAAAGAAAAAACTGAAAGACTGAAAGCAAAAGTGATTTTATGAGAGTATTACCACAGACTTAGTCATACTTAAAAGTTGTTTACAAATTCGAAGTATATTAAAATATCTTTCACCCAGTATATTAAATTTCTTTTTGAAGAGACTCGCAGGAAAATGTTTATTTCAGGCATAAGGTTTCAGCCTGAAATCCAGATAAAGAGCTAAAAAGTTTGTGTTTATTAGGCATGATACATTAAAATTAAAATATTCTGTTTTCCCGTAATTTGAAAAACGAAACCTAATGTCTGTAATAGATCATTGATTTTAGTGTTGCTTTTTGGAAGATTCATTTCAAATTTAGTGGTGTATAGATAATATGTTTATTTTTACCTACAATTTGAGGTAGAAAATCTGTAGATTATAGGCTGCGTGATTTCGGTGTGAGGTGAGGCCAATGCAGTCAAATAATGAGAAATATTTCAATAAAAATCGTAGATTTGGATGTAAATTACAAATCATAGGTATGGAAATAAAAAATTAATTGAATTTAAAATTTACACTGAAATGCAATAGTACGACGTCAAAAATATAATTTTTTTAAAGACTGAAACCTTTTACGTACGATTTCTCAATAATTATTGCAGTGACACATAGTTTTTATTTTTTAAATAAATACCTTTGTCCTCAGATATTAAAGAATAACATATTTTCCGGCGATTGACATTAAAAGTACTGTTCTTTTGACAGCTGACAGTCAGCAAAGTGTCACTTTTGCTGCCTAGGCAGCAAAAATAGTAAAAAAAGCCTAGGCAGCAAAAGTAATTGTTACTATGGTGAATCAACAAATTTGACATTTATAAAATTCATCAACATACCTAACCTATTTTGTTTTATTATAGCAACTGTCAACATATGCATTGCAACATAATTTGATTGCGATACCTATCAATATATTTAAAATAATCACTAAATTAATATTAATTAATAACAATCGCCGAAAAAATACAGATTTACTGCCTAAGCTAGATTCATAGCCTCGGCTGCGCTTCGTCTGTGAAACTCTAGCCGCGTGAGCAAATCTAATATTGTTTTGCCTAGTTAAACAAATAATTATCGTTTACCAAATATTTTCTACTGTTAAAATTTTAAAAATTAATTTCTATCATGATAATATATAACCGTATAATGAATTTTTTTTTGAATTTTTATAATCATGTACAATTTGTTAATCAAAATTTTAAAAATACATATCTGTAGCTCCATTCTTTCTCTATTAAATCATTAAATCCTTGTTGAAATAAAATTTGAGCATTCTTGTACTGTCTACAAAACACTCGCTACATTAGTACAATTTATGCTGGATTTAAGGAGGTAGACGGGCCTCTAAATACGAAGGTTTTCAGACCCTTAGGATTTAAAATGTCAAAACTAGTGTGAACTACCTACATCTTCTTGAAAGTAAGTTGTGTCTCGTGTAACTGCGTATCATAGCACAAAGTCTAGTAAATTTCACATGTGAGCAAAATGTTTACAGTTAGTGTATACAAAATCTGTGCGCTACTGGGAATTAAACTTTAAAACGAAAACATTTCATTAGCCCGTTAAATTATCCAATTTAGTTGCGTGCATTTTACTACCGTCTTTACTATTTACTATTATCATCACAGTCGCGGCGGCGACGAACTTTCTCATACATTTTATTTTTACTTCTTCATTGTTGATCAGAAAATAGCATATTTTGTAGCAAGTTTCTTAAGGGTCTCGTCTCCGTAATAAAATGTGTTTAGAGGTGTAGCAGTTTCTGCTTTACTCACTGCATATTATAAATTTGAAGGAAAAACAGGTACTAGATGTTTGTGAAAGAATTAATCTAGGATTATGCCGAGTTAGAATTGAGAAAAAATCTTTGAAATCCATATACAAAATTAATGAAAAAGTGTGTTTTAAGCAATTTTTTACATGCTTTTTCTTATTATTAAGAGATTTATTAGAAAATGTAACTCGGCATAATCCTGGTTGCATGCTTCGTCTGTAAATAAATTTATGAAATTTAGCTTTATCTATAAAACTTCGTGAGCATTGTAGAAATTGCTAGACTGCTTTTCCGTATTTTTAGCGAGCGTTTCTATGCATTAACATAGGACAAAGAGCTACGTGGAGTCGATACCCTTAAGGGATCCGTCTGGTAGTTAAATTTATAGTAAAACAGAGGTGTGCGCGTCCTATGATCATTTGAAATTTAGAGGTTTTTCCATTATTTACAACATAGAAACATTTTTCTTCTTTAACTTATGATTTTGGAGAAAAATGACTTTGAAAT
The DNA here is from genome assembly GCA_947534325.1 of Agonum fuliginosum. Taxonomy (NCBI): domain Eukaryota; kingdom Metazoa; phylum Arthropoda; class Insecta; order Coleoptera; family Carabidae; genus Agonum; species Agonum fuliginosum. The sequence goes on along the minus strand of OX384042.1, from coordinate 30,392,115 downwards.
CAGCCATTTTTCTCGATTTTTAAGATTTTTTTCTGGCTATTTTAAATTTCTAAAAACAGAGGGACATAAATTAAACCTTTGTTAACAACAAGTTTTTTTTTGCATTTGTCTGTGCTATAAATTAAATGATATATGATGGGACAACGATGCTATGTTTTCACTGTTGAAATTGTAGATTCTCTAGTTAGCCAGTACATTATATGCTCTTTTTTCTTTACCTACATTTTTTGTTCGATTGACTGCAAAAAGAAGGGCATGACGTCACATGAACCCGCCTCACTTTGAAAATGATGACTGAAGTTCAGGAGTTCGGTATTTTCCGAACGCGCCTCTTAATGATTGAAAACATTAACCTGTAGGATCATTTTTGCACTTGTTACACTTCGAATTGAAATCATTTTATGTAGATTGGTACATTTTCATTAATAATCAACGTACATTATATAATTTTACAAGTTGGCTATCATATTGATATTTTTGATCTGGAAATACAATGCTTTTCTGCATTTTACATGCGTAATCTCACGTATATTCATTATTTTACATAACTGCCCATTTGACACGAATCGTCCATGGGATGTTTAAAAATATCGTATTCTTGTACTTTAGGTAATATTACTCAAGTCTATTACATACTCAATACAAACATCTCAGAGAATTACATGGGACACATAATTGGGATATTATTACCAAATTACTACATTAGGATGTTACATAGATAACGTTACTAAGCGCACATTTACAATCGTTAGGATATTAATAGGATGTTAATAGGCACATATTGCAAGTAACAAGTCGAGATGCTCACATTCTTGAAATTTTATTTTGTGGGTATAAGCCTACTTGTGATGTAACGTTTTTACTTTTGTTTTAGAACTGGTTATTGTTGATCCGAAATTAATGAAGGAAAGAATTAAATTCAAGTTTTTGGATAACATGGCTCTAATTTTATTAATTGATATTCAGTTATGACCACGTATCGGTCATAATAGGGTACCATACTAACAAATTAGCAATCCAGTCAATTATATTGAAAGGAGACCTCAAAAATGAGTTATTGCCATGAAAAAAGTTTTCAAAAAGTTAATATTGTTCTTTAAATATTTGAGATTTTACGCATCGATACATCTACGTCACAATAATGCGTTTCACGTGTATTCTTACTTACAGTAATAAAGAAACTACCACATTGTATTTTATATTTTGTAACATTTAGAAACAGTTGATTTTACATGAGTACATTTTAAATCCAGCCCCATGGTTTGAGAAAGTCTTCAACTACATCTGCGTCACACAAACTTTAAAAATTAATTACAGCTTTATTAAAACCAATTAAAGATTATAAGTACTCTCAATCGTTTTCATATACCTAATATGAAGTATCAATAAAAAACTTTTTAAAAAAATGTTAAACTACCCTATTACTGCCCCTTCAGGCCTGGTCAACTAAATCAGCCTAGAATAGATGTTGATATTTAAAATACATAGGGACCTACATATTTGTAGACGTGATTACTTCATAATTATGACCGAAACGTTGTCATAACGGAATATCAATTAATAAAACTAGAGCCATGTTATCTAAAACTTGAATTAAAAATTCTTTAATTCTTTAATTAGTTTTTACATTTGGTTCCCTTGAATCGCGAATACTTGAAAAAAAAGCACAGATTTTTAGTTTAGTACAAATTGTAGTACATTTATTTTAGGAATACGAATCATAAACTGTGCCTCAGTAGTATTTAAAGATATTTCAAAGATTGTTTTGACTAATCAACACAAAAATTCATTGAATGAACTGGTCTTCATTGTTAGCAAATATCTCCATTGATTCTGTAGCCCAACTTCCAATATTATGAAATACAATTTCCCTGTTTCAAATCGGCGTATAGACTCGGCTGCAGTAAACGCACTAAAAATAGTTGTTCTGAAAATACACCAAGTCGAGAGAGTCAAGACAACACGATTATAAGCAACGCTGCTCCTGCTATCTTATAAAAACCCCGGCTACACTTAGCGCCGACGATACCCGACCCTCCGACTACAAAAGTAGCGAGAAAGAGGAAAGAAAGAACCCAAATGTCAACCCAGAACACTCAATAACACTCTTCACGTTCTCTTCACAGCAGAAAGAGACGCTGATGACTTGCCGACTGCTGGACAAATTCATCATATTATAGCTTTTTCTAATGTATCGCTCATTTGCGAAAATATTGACACAACTATAAAATCCATAAACTTTTAATGAAACATGAAAAAATCAGTTATTTACACAGTTTTCCATATACATTTCAAATTTCAATCGATTTAACCGTCTCTATCCAGAGATATTCATATTTAAATATGACATTTTTAATATGGTATAGGAAAAATGATACTTTGCTAAATATATTGCGTTAAATTCTTGACTCAAACCCATAAACTTTGTTTAAAATACTATTTAATTTAATGTGGTTATATATGAATACGTATGCGAAGTATTCTGCAAATTTTGAGATTTTTGTAATCTGCATAAATTATTACAAATATGCGAAAATAGAATGTCCAGCTGCCCTAAGAAAAGGTAGAATTTATTATTTATGGTTATTATATTTATATAAATCAATTTTAATAGTAAAAATCCGCATAGAATTTTTGCAGATAGGACATTTTTTCCTAAGGACGGCAGTATTATCAAAATTGACCGCCTAGTTAACTCGGAAATAAATATTTTATTTTACAAACTTCAAAAAATAACGGAATGAAATGTAGAACTTGGTTACACTCTGCGATAAATTTGAAATACTAAAATTTTGACAAAAGGTTTCAATGTAGATGCGTTCGTATTTTATTTCTTATTAAATAATATAATAATAATAGTTTCGCATCCTAGCTATGCAATGTCATTTTGAAGTTGAAAAATACTGTAAAAGTGTTTTCGTTGCGAGTAAACTGACAGATTATTATTATTAGTAGTCCCATAATAACTTCTGATTTTTTAAAGAAATTAAGTAAAACAAAAATTATTCGAAAATTAGCTGCAGGCTTCTTGCTTTTTAAATTTTTCTTTTCATTCCATCGTATCAAATAATGACAAAAAACGTCATTTTTAAATATTTTTACTTCAAATTCCTAGGCCAAAGACAAAAAATAAAAAATCTGACGTGGCCATCACACAACCTTCCGCCATATCTAGACTTTAAACAGAAATGTATACGTACAATCCGGTGCCCATTTAAAATATACAAATAAAAATCTAAAATATTCAAACACAGAAATTTGCATCATCTGAATAAAAAGATTCATTCACAGGAAAACTCTGCTGTGTTGAAGCCATCCTCCGTTCAATTACTACATTTAATATCTTACTTAGGACTAGGACTTAAAATAGCGCTAGTATGCCAACTTGTCACCCGTCTCAGCTGTCAATATTTTTTACGCAGAAACAAAAATCAACTGATCATGGATTACAAGATATCAACGTTTTATTTGATAAATTTATTTTTTAAATTTTACTGCAGTTCTTTAATGCTACCAGATAAAGACAATTTTTTTATAACGTAAGTTGCAAATAACTTTTCCTCTTATTCTTATTACAAATAAATATTATATTTTTCCAAATTTATATACAATTTTGACAATTAACCTTTTCAATCTTCAAAAAATATCACTTCCGATGAAGATATTTGTACCAAAATCTAAGGAGCTCTTCCAATTTATATACAAATGTTAAATACCAAATATAAAAATTTTCGGGTAATTCGTATTTGAGTTATGCGACTAACACCCTTGGCCACACACACACACACACACACACACACACACACACACACACACACACACACACACACACACACACACACACACACACACACACACACACACACACACACACACACACACACACACACACATACACACACACATACACACAGACATCATCGTGAAACTATCAAAAATGAGTTGTAAGGACTAGAGTCCTTACAACTCAGCTCATCCACTAAAAATTCACCACCCGATTTTTTGCATGATTCCAATACCTTCCTTTACAGGTAAGCGGAAGGTAAAAACTAGAGGCATTAAGACATCCTTTGTTAATACACTCATATGTAAAAGCATCATATATTTCAATTATAACTAAAGTAAACGTGGAAGGCGTACACTTCTGTAACGCTGTAAAATTTTAGGGTAGAAAAGTGACATAAACCAAAATAGGTCTATTTTCTATATAAAATTTCTGACTTATTCCCATGAAATTGTGCACACAACATGAACTATGACGTTGTAATAGAAAAACATAAAATGTCGCCTTTCGAAAGACATCATAAATTGGCATAAATAAAAATAGGTCATTATTGCACAAAATAAGAATGCGCAAATCATGAAAAATTCAAAAAAAATCCTATTTATGCAAACTTTACCCGGTTGTATCTCATGATAGAAATCTGTAGATCCATTCTTTCTCTATTAAATGTTAATAAAAACATTACCCTGAAGTTAATAATAATCTGACAGTTTACTCGCAACGAAAACACTTTTACAATATTTTTCAACTTCAAAATGATATTGCATCGCTGGGAAGCGGTAAAGAACAAGTTTCGGGCTGGTTTCAAAAAGGATTATATACTTATAGAATCAATTAACAGTTGTGCCTTTTTACAATTTTAATAAAAACATTGTACATTATTATAAAAATTCCCAAAAATTTCCAATTTATGCAAACTTTACACGGTTATATCTCCGGATCTGTAGATCCACTCTTTCTCTATTAAATGTTTATAAAAACATTACTTTGAAGTCAATAATAAACTAATAACTCGCAACGAAAACACTTTTACAGTATTTTTCAACTTTAGGATGCGATAAAGTACGAGTTTCGGACTGGTTTTAGGCAGTTGCACTAGTGGGGAAAAGAGTGGAATAGAAAAAAGTAAAATAGAGAGTATTTTAGGAATTCAGAAAAAACGTAGACGGGCCGCTTAATTGAGATAACAGTGAATAGATTTATTTTAATTTGAAACTCATCAAAGTGCGTTAATTGCAGATAGAAATGCATGAAATGGATAAATAAATTAACATCGCGTTCGGAAGAAGATAAAAGAGTGCAGTTGTTTTTCTGATTATTCCTCGTGACCTCTCTGGTCTACATAGTATAAATAATTAGTTTTGCATTTGAAGAAATGTACTCATATGTGCAAAATATAAAATATGCGGCGTGAAGTTGGTGGCTTAAGCAGCTGTCGTTCGAGGCCAACGTTCTATCGTTGTTGTTGCAGTCTGCATTTGACGTTTTGATTGCTATTATTGCCTGCCGTGGACCGTACTAAGGCATAATTGTTACAAATCAGTGCCAGTGAACGCGTTATGCTCTGTGGAAAATCACAGTTTACGCTTTTGTGCATGCGCTTATCATTTACGAAACCAGTTACACTAAGGCGGAATGCAGGTTGCGTTAGACATTAGGGTAGTTTCTGGAAAAAACTCTAAACTAGAACCAATTTCTTTCTCATAATATACGTTGAGCTCTAGTTACTTACATTTTAAAACAACAAATAAACTTGCCACTTGACAAAATAAAATCTCCAGAACTTTTCAAGAATGTAACTTGTTATATTTATTTTATTTTATTTTAATGGTAACCAACCTACAGAATTAACTTCCAATTACAGGATGGTAGATGTTATTATAGTGGAATCCAACCACTCGGACCCAGTGGTATTATTGTCGGTTGTGCTGGGCATCGAACTGGGGACCGCTAGCATGCTATTAATATTCTAGCGATTGCTAACGTCCGCCCTTATTAACATTATTATTATTATTTTGTTTATTTTTATTATTTTGTTTATATCACACATTTCTTTTGTAACTTATCAAGATGTTCAGGATCAGTAATATTATTATTTTGTTTATACGGTTGGTGGAGGCGAAATGCGAACATAGGAAAATATATGACAATGGAGTTATCATGCTAGGCATCTTGATATACGTGGAATACTGTCAATGTCAAAGTAGCTGTCATATTATTGAAATTTTTATTTTCATTAAAATATTTTCTTTGCATAATAATGTATGTGTACGAGCAGAACGAGAAAGTTTACATGCACTTTTAGATTTTATTATTATTTCTGTTATTGATTACTCTTTTTGCCACACAAATTCACATTACTTCGTTTTGTGACACTACTACAAAATATATCAAGATACCTGGCATGAAAGTTCGATTGCCATGTATGTTCCCTATGTTCGCATTTCACCTTCACCAACAGTATATTATTATTATTAATTTTAAAACTATCTAGTCCACAAGTGAATAATTTATGTTAGTGTTAAAAATAATAGTTTAAAACGTCGATATTGAATAAAAAAACTTATTATAAAATACAAGTTTAATTTAATTTTCATTCATATGCTTCTAACTTCAGACTATGTGGCCCCACCCCACTTCAATGTAGTTGCTCGCGGAGTAAAAATATGTGAGTTGATCACAATTGAGTGTCATCTCCTGGATTTATAAAACTTCTGGGTACAAACCGAATTCCGTCCTTTCTGGTATACTCTTTGTTTTTATGCGTTATCTTTAAAAATACACATACATGTCGGAGTACAAGCGGAGCGGACAATAGATGATCAGTTACGTGATCAATTAAACTACTAAAAAACGCAAATATTTGAATAGTTAACTAATCACCAAATAAATCATGGACCAGTTAAAACTAATCTATAAACTGTGACGATAAGGAAAGGTGGCAATTCCCGGGCACGTGCTACTCGTATCACAGCATCTTCAAGACTGTCGATATCCGACTCACACCTAGCACGTAATCCCAAGTGTACTAACGTAATCGAACAAACAAACACGATCATAACTTCATTAGCACACTTACTTACATTATTATAACAATCAACATGATTGCTAACCCCGAAATGTATATAAAAAAATTTCGGCATATGTATTTCTGTTGACCGATCGCCCTTTATGAAGATTGAAGTACATGGGCTTCACTCTAAATATTTTATTTATGATTTACGATTTAAGTTTGATAAATTCTGTATAAGGATAATGCATTTAAAGTAGAATCTTCCAGTGAAACTCGGTTTCTACGGCGAATTTATGACGAAAGAAAAATCACTCACTTTCTCCGTTTTTTCCTTTTTAGATTTGACAGAGCCGGAGTCGGATCTCAATTCGTTACAAGCACCGTATTATTTTTATTAAGCACATTTCCACTTATCACAACTTTCAACGCTCAAATTTCTCATTTATAATATCACGAGTGGATAAATTTTGCCGGAAAATATTCAGATTTTTACTAGAGTTGCTGTCTAGCAATTTATTGAGTGTTTTTTTATCACATTAAATCTACAATTTTCTTCTTAAAATCGCAATTATACAAAATGATTCACAACATCATGCGTAATATTTTAATGACATTATAGTACTCAGTTTACTAGCCATGGAACAAGAATTTTTTTTTAAAATTTGTTAATTTATTAAATTTCTTGAATCCACTGGATTGTGGATTATACTACAATGGATATCTGATTAGTTATGAATGGAATAAAACTAAATTTTTATTAACCGCGCCAGAAAACAGCCAAAAACATGGATTTCGCGCGCCACTCCACAGCGTTTATTATTTTGTTAAATATAATAATTTACAGATATTGATGAAGATAAAAGTACAATGTACAAATTGGTCGATGCAGAATTTTAAAATTTTGCTTTAAACTCGAAATATGTTAATTTGAATTTTGACATTTTTTTGTTATTTTTTGAACACGAATATCTTTTATTTTAAAACGAATTTTAAAAATTCGGTCGGTTATTTCGCAGATCCAAGCTTTGTTGATAACATATTAAAATTTGAAGTTAATTAACTTATAAATAGAAGCTGTATAGTGGCGCGCGAAACCCCTCTTTTTTACAAATATTTCAGTTTTTTTACAAATATGGATGCCAAAATAATTTTTCCCCCTCAAACATAAATTATTTGTTATTTTTATGTATTACAAAACAATAAACGCTATAGAATGGCGTGCGGAATCAATGTTTTTGACTGTTTTCTGCCATGGGTAGAGGATCACCTTAATGGCAAGAATAGTAAATTCATGAAATTCCATTTGAAAACAGTGATCCTAACATTGAAACTATAATTGAGAATTTTGCAAATATTTTTTCAATTCCGTGATAAGTGAATTGAACATTGTATCCTTAGAGTATAGAAGATTATAGAGGGAGCATACCCTGATTTTATTAATGAGGGGTTGAAGCCGTGAGACGGAAGGGGGTGTGCTATCAGAGCATATCAATATGGCGGATATATTTATACTAATGTTGAAAATTTTATAAATAATAAACATGCCACGAAATGAACAGAATGCAGAAAATGTTACTAATCTTATATTTCAAATAAAACATACTTGAAACTACATTAAAATTGGTTCAAATTAAATCTGACGTTATAATATTAAAAATTTCCATAATATGTCAGTGTCAAAATAATCTTACTTGACTGTCATTGTACCTCTTTTTCGTATAATGTTCATTCAAGAGCTATAAGTTTTTTTTATTTAGTTCAGTTTAATTATAGTTTCTACTAAATCGAGTACGTTGGACTCAAAAAGGGTACTAGGTTTCTTTAGCAAGATTAATGTTGGAAGGTCGAAATAATGGGTACACCAGTCACAAAAGTAGTAGATTTTGTTATTTATTCATACAGTCGACGTTTCAGTTACGATTTTAGCCTTCTTCAGGACAACTGAAAAGTTACAAAATCGAGTTAAAAAATGATTCAGGGCGTATCATAATCAATTTCAATTTGATAAGAAATAAACCAATACTCCTTAAGAGTGTCATTTACCAAAATGATCAAAACATGCTTCGCACAAGTTTGTGATTTATTTAACAATAAATAAACGTAATAATAAAAATTTCGCGATTGCCATTCCATTCTTTCATGTCTGATTTATCGAAGACTGTGCTTTGTGAAACAAAATGTGTTTATTGAAACAAGATAATTGGTAACTAGTGAATTACCAATGGTAGGTAATGGACTTTATGTAGATCAGCGGGTTTTTTTGATCGCAGATCAGCGTTTTATTCGTACCCTTGTGATAATGTAGAGAAACCCCTGTTTGAAAGCGGCAAGAGTGTGTCGCTCGGATGAACAGTAATAACAGGTACCCCACTTGCGTTGTTGTAAATGTAAATAAATAGTATATCAAGTCTGCTTAGGGCGGCCATATTTGGGCAGGTCTCGGACTTTGTTTTATAAGTCGTAATGCGTGATGAATGATAAAACAATGGCAGGGCGGTCCGTGACGTCACTGGAGGGAGGTGGCGGACCACCGCCGGACAGCGCCACGGCCGCTGTTTACTTTTCCTCGAAGTTCACCCGACACCGAAACGAGACGAATATACACCGTGTCAAACAACGCCGCTCAATTACGATACCGATATTTTCATTTCTGCTTCATGAGGACCACAAGACTTTATAAGACCTCCCGCCGTATCTACCTAACTGACTTAAGGCGCGTTTACATTGGAGGAGTCACTGAGACAGTTAATGGTACAAGTAGCGGGCTATACTAGTAGGCGTCCGCTTATTTAGTCAAATATAGTTTTGTCAAAACGTAGTTTGACCAAAAATAATGAAGCCAAACTGTATTTTAGTCAAACTGTAATTTGTTCAACTGGAATTTTGTCAAACCGTAAATATGCCAACCCGTAATTTAGCCAAACTGTATTCTAGACAAACTGTAATTTCACATTCCGTAATTTGACCAAACCGCAACTTCGACTAATATTTTATTGTCAAATCGTTTTCAGGTAAACCGTAATTTAGCCAAAACGCAACTATACCTAACTGAAATAATTCAACACGGAATTTATTCAAAACGTATTTTTGTCAAATCGCAGTTATGCATAACCGTAATCTTGCCAAACGCATTTTACTCAAATCGTAATCTTCTCAACTGTATGTCTTTACATAGAGTTGGGAAGATTACGATTTGAGTAAAATACGGTTGGCAAGATTACGATTATGCATATCTGCAATTTGACAAAAATACGTTTTGAATAAATTCCGTGTTGAATTATTTCAGTTAGGTATAGTTGCGTTTTGGCTAAATTCCGGTTTACCTGAAAACGATTTGACAATATAATATTAGTCAAAGTTGCGGTTTGGTCAAATTACGGAATGTGAAATTACAATTTGTCTAGAATACAGTTTAGCCAAATTACGGGTTGACATATTACGGTTTAACAAAATTCCAGTTGAACAAATTACAGTTTGCCTAAAATATAGTTTGGCTTCATTATTTTTGGTCAAACTACACTTTGACAAAACTATATTTGTCCAAATTGTGTGCTCCCATACTAGTTATACTCAACTAAGCGCTAGGCTAGTAGGTGTTTACACCAGAAATACAATTTAGACGATTAGCTATAGTTCTAGTACCAGTACAAGTTGATCTGTAGGTGACAAAATGAATTATTTTCGTGGTTGTATATCATCTCGTACAAAATCTATTATTAAACGAAATAAAGTAAAGCTGTATTTACAAGTTTCGGAATGCGTAATAAAAGAAATCAATAGGGAGATCGAGGAAGAAAAAATATAGTTCTACAAACTTTATTGTCTCCGATTCAGACCACTTTTTCATTTTAATAAAGTAAAAATACCGAATTTAACTATAAAACAATTCTCTTAAAAATGAGACGTCAGAACACATTAGTATATCTCTAATCACTAGTGACTGTTTACATTGGTATAGTGCAGAGATGAGTGTAGTGGATAGTGCAGAATGTATGTGCTAGTAGGTGAGTAGCTAACCCGGGAGGTTAGTTACTTCACTACCCCAACTACTTGTACTAGTACTAGTACTGGTACTAGCGTCTGTTGGCTACATTGGATGAGTAGCGGTCTGGCGAGCTAATAGTACTAGTAACTAACCCATTTACACGACCAATGTAAACCCGCCTTTATAAACATATATTCCGGCGGCTTACTGTAATATTATGCACTTCGAGCCAAAAGCAATTTTTTTTCCTCATTTAACACACCTTACTGAGTATTTTAAGGGGTGGAGGCATCACCGAAAATGTCCACGTCAACCGCCATTTAAAATCTGACGTGGCCATCACACAACCTTCCGCCATATCTAGACTTATAAACATAAATGTATACGTACAATCCGGTGCCCATTTAAAATATACAAATAAAAATCTAAAATATTCAAACACAGAAATTTGCATCACCTGAATAAAAAGATTCATTCACAGGAAAACTCCCCTGTGCTGAAGCCATCCTCCGTTCAATTACTACACTAAATATTTTACTTACGACTTATATAGCGCTAGTATGCCAACTTGTCACCCGTCTCACCTGTCAATATTGTTTACGCAGAAACAAACATCAACCGATCATGGATTACAAGATATCAACGTTTTATTTGATAAATTTATTTTTTAAATTTTACTGCAGTTCTTTAATGCTACCAGATAAAGACAATTTTTTTATATCGTAAGTTGCAAATAACTTTTCCTCTTATTCTTATTACAAATAAATACTATATTTTTCCAAATTTATATACAATTTTGACAATTAATCTTTTCAATCTTCAAAAAATATCACTTCCGATGAAGATATTTGACCAAAATCTAATGAGCTCTTCCAATTTATATATACATGTTGAATACCAAATATCATATTTTCGGGTAATTCGTATTTGAGTTATGCGACTAACACCCGGCCTTGACCACGAACACACACACACACACACACACACACACACACACACACACACATACACACACACATACACACAGACATCATCGTGAAACTATCAAAAATGAGTTGTAAGGACCCTAATTCGTGCTCATCCACTAAAAATTCACTACCCGATTTTTTGCATGATTCCAATACCTTCCTTTACAGGTAAGCGGAAGGTAAAAAGTAGGATATCTTGAGTAGGGAGGTCTTATGCTGGCCACATCAGATTTTTTTAAAGTTGTCATTGATGTTTACCTTTGGGGGGGGGGGGGAGCTGCATACAATTCTCTACAAGATAGATATACATCTTTTAGTAAACAAACAAAAATTCATCATTTCATCAAATTTTCAAATGTAGTTAATTCTAAAATTATTACAATTACGTACTGATCTTGTAGTATTACTCTGAATAAGCTCAGGAAAATTGGGTTTACCTGTTCTTTCATAGAGAATATAAATAAATATACCAAGTTATTTAAAACATCTGTCCCTGTAGAGTTTTATGTTCTAATATCTGAAGTATTGCATTCTTTATGATTTTTGTTGTTGATGAATTTCCTTCGTAATTAAATTTCATATCCGGTGGTAGAAATTTTGATGAGCAATTAGAAGCGATATTAATAAGCCATACAGGAAAATCTACCTTAAATCTGTCAACATTTACCAGTCTAGTTAAAATTAAAATGGAGCATCTTCAAGTAAGCCAAAGACCTTGCTCCTTCTGTCAAACCTATTGGAGTAACTACGTCAAATGTGCTGTAATTAGTATCATTAACGTTGTTCCAATTTTCTTTAGCAGTATCGATGAAACCGGGACCTGCTTCTCACAGCTATCAGAAATTTCATTATTCAATTATTGTGATAGAGATAATTTTGTCGGGTATTTGTATTTGTTGTGTTCAACATTTTAAAAGTTTTGCACATTATTTCCTATGCTATAACTTTTTAACATTGTACATACAGGGTGATTCACAACTTCGTGCATATATTTTGATGGCAAATAGTGCTCAAACTTACTTAAGGGGTCCGTCTGGTAGTTAATTTTTTTTAAACAGAGGTGTGCGCGTCCCATGATAATTTGGTATTTATAGGTTTTTCCTTTATTTACAACATATGAACATGTCACCAAAAGATGTTAGAAGGTCTCTCTGTTTTCATTTTTCTTCTTTAACTTTTGATTTTGGAAAAACATGACTTTGAAAACAGCCTTTTTTCTTGATTTTTAAGAATTGTTTTCTGGTAAACAAAAAGCTAAATTAAATAAAAACAGAGGGACATAAATTGAACCTTTGTTAATAAGAAGTTTTTTTTCATTCGTCTGTATTATAAATTAAATGATATATGATGGGACAACGATGCTATGTTTTCGCTGTTGAAATAATTGTAGATTCTTAAGTTAGCCACTACATTCTATGCTCAGTTTTCTTTAAGCCCTGTTCGCACGGCGATCTTTGGAGATTCTACGGAGAGTCAAAATCACGGCAAAAACCTGGCAAAGAAGAAGTTTTTTTCTTTCTAGTGAGAATTATTTGTTAAATTAAATTGAATCTTCTGTGAGTTTTGAAAAAGAAGAATTTATAATTTATTGATTGCTTCAAAACCACGTAATTATCACTAGAAAGAAAAAAACTTCTTCTTTGCCGTGATTTTGACTCTCCGTAGAATCTCCAAAGAGCGCCGTGCGAACAGGGCTTTACCTAAATTTTTTATTCGATTGACTGCAAAAAGAAGGGCTTGACGTCACCTGAATCCACCTCACTTTGAAAATGACGACTTACGTTCAGGAGTTCGGTATTTTCCGAAAGCGCCTCTTAACACCGAACTGATTTTTTTTTTCAAAATTAACAATTTTAGTTTTCAGGTTTTGTAATCAAACAGTTTTAGGCCACTGTTTTATATGAAATTTCATAAATTCAAAAATTTGCTTCTTTCGAAAATTGTCCTTAAATTTACGAATTTAAAAAAAATTATTTATGATCATAAAATTGAGTCATTTGAGCCAAAATATAATGCACAAAACTTATTTACCGGTTGTACATGCCAGAAGCATTACAGTGATTCGAAATGCGCATAATATCGGAAAACGTCATATGACGTTCAATTTTTTTGACACATGTCACTATGAAGTCCCTCAATTTGTGCACTTCGAAGCACTTGGAAGCTTGTATGACCTGTAAATTTTTCAGGCGTGATGCTTAATAATTTCTTTTAATTATTATGTATGTCAAGTACCAAGTAGTCATTTAGTACATGTTAAAACGCTCGTTCAAAATAGCGCTTTGTTTGAAATACCCCGGATGTACCTAACATTTTCTTGAAGGCAAGACTTGAATTATTGGAAAATTTTATATTACGGCTCTCTAACTAATAGAGAGTACATATTCTGCCCTCCTAAGCACAGAGGGTGATCTACAGTTGTTTCAGTTTCGAGATAATCGATGTTTTTCACTTAATACTGTAGTAATTTTGTAGTGGATTGTACATACCCCTAAGTTAAATGAACGTTTTAGACTCTTTCGAGCGTAGATACGGCTTCAAAATCTTAGTTTTACATATATTACAACCTCTATAAATAGTTACTAAGCGATTCTAACTCATTTTTCAAAAAAATTGTAGATACCTCCTCTGTGCTTAGGAGGGCTGTATTATACTCTATTATACAGTCTGGTAGCTATTTATTTTGATGAAAGAAAAGTTATAAGCGTTTCCTATGCGTGTTGCAGAACACAATCGAATAGTTTGTCTACTAGAACATCTCACACAAATCAATGGATTTTTACTACGATCCAATATAGACCGTGGGTGCAAACTCCGCACATTCCTTAGGGGCCGTTCACATTACACGTCACACGATTTTTGTGTATTTTTGACTCCCCCCTTGTCACACTACGTCACAAATCGGTAACACCCTCCCCCCCATGTGACGTCACAAAAATATAACTTTAAATTTTGAAAGAAGTGAAAATTTATATAAATACATAAGTATTAATTATATCAGTTTATTTAATCACAGATGCTTTACAAGCTTTATAATATGATAGATATGAGATCGTTACGCCTTTTTCCAACACGATGTTACAAAATGATAATAACTCATTCTTTCATAATTTAAGTCCCTAACTCCGTTGCAGCAAACATTAGACAGCATCACCGTAAAGTGTTCCTAAAGACATGTTTGTATTAAACTAAAATTGTTTTATTTTCATGTTAACTGAAAATTCATAAGTAAAATTTTTGTGACGTCACATCATGATGAACATCCCCCTACCCCCATGTCACATTTCGTCACAAATCCTGGACCCCCCTCCCCCCAAGTGCGTGACGTATTATGTGAACGGCCCCTTATATGATATTGCATAAACCATTTCTGTTTGCGTTGAGTTATGAAGATTTATTATATAAAATAACACAAAAAGTTTCCGTATAAACAGCAGAATTAAACCATTTCCTTTATTTAAATTGTCGGTGGAGGATAAATGAAAGTGCAGACACACAAAAAATAAAAACAAGCGAATGAAACAAAGCCCGCCGGATCAGTTAGTCAGCGATTCTAACGTTTTTTACGGTTAAACAATATCACCATGTTTTACATTGTTCGGGCGGGACATTCAATGTACAAAAATCCAGTAGGCTGCAACGAAGACACAGGTCACTAAACTTTTTTCAATATATTCCAAACAAAAGCCGGTTATTTGAACTTTGCTCCCATAATCAATACTTTTTAGTCTAAAGCCTCATTCACAATACAAAATTAGTAGTTATAATCAGTAGGTATAGTTAGTAGTTATAGTTAGCGTCAGAGGTCAGAAATGTCAGTTTGTTCGCTTATAAGTATATTTTATGTTTGGTTTACTTAAAGTTGCCTTTCATAATAATTCTTTTATACAGGGTGGGCCAAATGAGACCTACTAATGTTAAACACTAATAACTCTTGCAATAATCGCTTATTTTAATTAATTTTTTTTATACAATGAATATATTTTATGGAAATTATGTGTGTAATATGACATCAGACAAATGTAAACCATTATTCTCGATACAGAGATCGGCTCTTTTTAACGCGTTTTCCATTACACCACGTGATGTTTCTGGTTGAAGGCTCAGTATTTCGTCTCGAATATTCTGCTTCAGCTGTCTTATAGTCTTTGGTTTATTAGCATACACTTTGTCTTTTAAATATCCCCATAAAAAAAGTCGGGCGCTATTAAATTTAGCGAGCGAGGTGGCCAAGGGAAATCTGATTTTTAAAAAATCAGACGTTCGCCAAAAATTTCACTTTTTTGGCCATAACACCGCACCAAACATTACATTTGGATGGATTTGCAACTGATGCTGGTGTATTTCTCTTGGATTTTCAG
This sequence comes from Agonum fuliginosum, assembly GCA_947534325.1. NCBI lineage: Eukaryota > Metazoa > Arthropoda > Insecta > Coleoptera > Carabidae > Agonum > Agonum fuliginosum. The sequence continues at coordinate 30,376,004 of OX384042.1, read as the reverse complement.
AGCCCCATAATCTACAGTTTTGTTTGTTGACATGACCATTTAAATGAAAATGCGCTTCATCCGACATCAAAACATTATTTAGAAAATCAATTTGCGTGACTAATACATTTCCAAGAATTCAGTTATAACCTACAAAAAGAAAAAAATAATTAAATAAAAAATTCAAAAGTTATTTAAGTTTAACATTGGTAGGTCTTATTTGGCCCACTCGATATAAATGGCTAAAGAAGCATTTATAAATATTAATACAAAATTGTAAATGTCTCTATAACAAAGGTGATCTCGAATATTAATGTCATCTTAGACGTCAAACGTCAAAATAAATTCTCGTTCTAGATTCTGATTGGTAGTTTATACAAAAAATCATCAACTACTAACTACAGGTTTGGAGTTTGCAAATCCCTGCGCTAACTGAAATTAACGTCTAATTTCATTATTGTGAACGCTAAAAGTAAAATGCATATATCAAATCACCAACGTTAGCTATACCAACTGACTATAACTACTAATTTCGTATTGTGAATGAGGCATACCTATTCCCAATTTTTAAATTACTTAACTATACAGGATAATTCACAAATTCGTGCATATATTTTAATGACATAGTTTTAAGCCCTGTTCACACATGAACACATAGAAGACACACACACACACACACACACACGCGCGCAACAGAAAGAAATACTGTGTGTTGCTTGTGAAATAGAGGCGCCGCTATTTTGTGCCTTCTATGTAAGTAAAGAAAAATTAAATTTTGAGACCACAAACGTTCCACACCTTCTTAATTTTGCTTTTGTTGCCTGTGTGTCGCATGTGTGTCTTCTGTGTGTCCATGTGTGAACAGGACTTTACAGGATAATAATTTATGGAACAAAACAATGAAGCAATTTTGTTAAAGTTATTATCCTCCATCTTGGTATGCTCATTTGCACATTTGAACGCAATGCATTCGAAGAATTTTATTATTATTATAGTGCCGTGATACATTTTTACTATAAACAAGACATAGTAGGTAGGAGTCGAATTTTAAAACGTGTTTTAATTCGATGGAACAATTATGCCGGTCGAGGAGCATCGAGTAACTCCTCGATGAAACGAAAGAACGCACATGTCCGCGATGGATTTCTATTTCATCGGTGACAAATACATCAAAGTTTTGCGCGAAATCAAATACAAAAGATACGTCTGAAATGAGATACTCGATGAAAATAGCGGCGCCCTTATTTTTCGTCGAGGACGGGGTGCGTTCTATCGTTTCATCGAGGAGTTACTCGATGCTCCTCGACCGGTGTGCCATAGGCATTAGAAGCGGAGGTTAAAACGGTAGAACTTAGACCATTTTTCCAATCCTTTGGATGAAGGTCTCTTTTGACCACTCAGGTATCTAGCAATACTAAAAAATTTAAAATTTGCCATATAAATATTAATGTTTGTCTGCCGGTAAAAAGTGTGTACATGTGGAATTTCTGAAATTATGTTAAGGCTCTCTTCTTTCTCCAGCGCAATACAGCTCCGCAAAAACGAATCAGTTAAAAAACTATCGCTGTATCGACAATTTGCCGGATTCCATCTTGACGCCGAAATGACTTATAATTTCGTCGATCTCGCCAATGACAGATTTATCTACTTGACGTTTTCATTTGTCGTCTTTTTACGGAGATCCACGTACGAACGTCGTTGAAAAATCCGAATACCGATCGATTTCAACCGAGATCAAAAGCAATCGCAAGCGATAAAAATGTCCACACGAGTGAGAACATTGGACAATTTTTCACTAATAAATTCCTCTATAATCGCGGGAAATTTTCCTTGCAATGTTCACGTTATTTATTGTCTTGTAAAACAAATAACTGAACACTATCAAACACATTTTTGTTGCGATTAAAATTTTTGCGATTAAAATTAAGGCGCATCTCTTGCTACCAAATTCAAAGCACAAAAGCATATTAGGTACAATGAATCATTTTTCTATACGACTGTTATAGAATGTTATAATTCTTACATCATTATCAATTATTATAGTATGGTTACATTCTATCACTTGTTACGGAATGGATTCATTCCGTCATTTGTGATGGAATGAAATGTGGAGAGTTTAACTTTATTCAACATTTTTGGTTGGTGGATTGCTTCAAAATACTTTTAGATTTATTAATTTTATGTAGAATATTATTTTATAAATACATATATTTTTACGTTGTGCTACATATTTACCATTCTATTTTTACCACTCCAACTTTTACCACAGCATTTTTACCACCATTCTTTTTTACCGCTATCCTGTTTTACCGTTAACCCATTTTTTACTACTCAATTTTTACCACTCCAACTTTTACCTCTGCATTTGTACCACTATACTTTTTACCGCCATTTCGTTTTACCACTAATACATTTTTACCACTCCGTTTTTACCATTACAACTTTTACCACCATACTTTTGTGGGGCTCTAGTACGATTTTGTTAGTGTAGTAAATACCAAAACCGAGTTTGTGGTGCTCTAGTACGGTTTTGTTAGCTTTGTTAGTGAAGTAAAAACAAAAACCCAGTTTGTGGGGCTCTAGTACGGTTTTGTTAGCTTTGTTAGTGTAGTAAATACCAAAACCGAGTTTGTGGGCCTTTAGTACGGTTTTGTTAGCTTTGTTAAAAAAGAGACGGTGGTAAAAATGGATTGGTAAAAAAACACGTTGGTAAATATGTTGGTGGTAAAAAGAATTAGTGGTAAAAATAGGGACGGTGGTAAAAATGGATTGGTAAAAGAATACGTTGGTAAATACGATGGTGGTAAAAAAGAATTAGTGGTAAAAAGGGACGGTGGTAAAAAATGGATTGGTAAAAGTATAATGTTGGTAAAAAATGGATTGGTAAAAGTATAATGTTGGTAAAAAATGGATTGGTAAAAGAATTACGGTGGTAAAAAAGGGACGGTGGTAAATAAGGATTGGTAACTATGGAGGCAAATCATATTTTTATTTTAGTAGTTTTAGGTTATGTTTTTTTAATGCAATCAAATTTATAGTCGTAAAGAATAATATCAAAATCTGGAATAATTCACCTCCCGTGTTGACGAATCAACAGCCATGAAGTGAAGCAGAGCAGAGACAAATGAAGCTCGCTGCTCGTAATTCCAGACTCGCCTACTGTCTGTCTGCTGCGTGCTCGCTCGACACACGCACAATCACACGCATGCGGCAGTGTTTATAAGCTGCACACTCGTCCAGCTATCAAGGAACGACAACGACGACGACAACGAGATGTGTAGTATTTAGTGTTATTGTGCGTTCAGAGAACACTGAACGCAGACAGCTTGGCTACTGCTGTCTGCGCTGTCCAGTCTGCTGACTGCTGGTCAGTTATGCCACCTGTTTAGAAAGAGGTACTTGTTTGTTTATCGATTTGGTTTTGATTAGGGTAAGCGGCTTTGGTTGCAAATTATTATTATACTTTTATTGTTTGACATCAAAAATTTAGGATTCCTTCTAGTTACATAGTTTTTAAAGACTTTGTACCTTAGGCGCCGACTTTTAAAAATTTGGCCGGGGGCTCACCAAGTAGGGTTACCACCTCATCTTTAAATCACATAAAAACTGGTCCTCGGCAACTTATTAGCAATATTTAAATTTCCGATTAATATATACCTACTCGACAAAAAAACGCACCACTTGACAATGCACCCAAAATTTAAGACCCCCATAACTCGGTTGAATTGGTTCGAAAATGGATAAATCTTCGAGTTCTGGCAAGATTGAAGTTTCCTCTTTAAGGTCATGTAAGTTAATCTGATGCCAAGTTCATTTTACCCCCTACCACCCTCTCATAAGAAAAAAAGTTCTTGATGTCAAAAAAACTTTAGTTCAAGAACTAAAAATGTAAGGGTCGCTGAACTTTCTGAAGTAACATAATACGATATTATTGGCTGGGGGCTGCTCCCCCGACCAAAATCCTGGCCGGGGGCTCCAGCCCCGGAGCACCCGAGCAGTCTGCGCCTATGTGTACCTATACGTATATAAATAATAAACTCGTCAACATAATTAGGGAAACACTTGAAATGATGTGAAATTTCACCCATTTTCAAATCGTCATAAATCGGTGTATTTTCAATCGATTTCGATGAATCTTCGAGGACGAAAAACTTTGAAGTGTCTTACTTTAAAGTCATGCATAACTTTAGCGTCATCCTTTCCACACCCCTCCAGCACCCCTGTGAAAAAATGCTTTTAAATCGAAAAAATGTCCAACTTTGACAATATGTACAGAGTTGAAATTTTTTTTTCGATTTGATCCACCAAAAGGCCACTAAAATTTGTTCAATTTCCTGTGCATGACTCAAAGAACAAAGTCCCCACGTTGATTTTACACAAAGTTATGAGTGTTTGAAAAAGAAGTGCATTTCGAGGTTTTCACGTATCTCTGATCCCAATCAATCAAAATTCAGAATTCTACCTGTAAACTATAAGAAGCACGGATTTATAAACCATACCAATTTAAAATTCAGGACTCTACCACCATTGGTCATTCACTAGTTTTGAATTATCTTGTTTTAATAAAGACATTTTGTTTCACAAAGCATAGTCTTCGATAAACCAGACATGAAAGAATGGAATGTACATCGCGATTTTTTTATTATTACATTTGTTAGTTGTTAAATAAATCACAAACTTGTGTGAAGCATGTTTTGGTCATTTAGGTAAACGACAATCGTAAGTTGTTTTCAGTTTGCTGTGGTAATATATAATATAGTTCATTTTTAACATAAACATATCCTGTCATTCAAAATAAAATTTAAATCAAGTACATTGGTACATACAAAATTTTATATTCTTAATACTAAAATTGGTTGCCGATTGGTTGCTTTTGTTAATAAATTGTTCTTATTTCTTTCGAAAGAAACTTTGGAATTATTACAAATAACAATGATGGAAGGAAAGTAATTTATTTTGATTCACTTAATTTGTACGGTAGAAAAATATGTCCCTTATAAGCAAAGCATCCATAAATCTTCTACCCTTATATTCATTTCTCACTTATAAAAACGTTTATCTAACTGTTTATCTCCGTGTATAAGGAGCGAAAATTGCAATTGTCCTTCGTTTAAGAAAATAATTCGAATACAAGTTTGGAACGCACCTTATACAGTAATTGTTCTGTTAGAATATTAATATAGCAATCAGCATTTTAATCAATTTAAGGGTATAAGGCCGTGTATGAAATAATATAGATACACATGAGTTGACAAGTTGAATAAGCAATAATTATACATAACTCCATACATTCTGCAGCAACTGTACTAGGTACTATTACATTCGTAAAATACGCAAATGCGTAGCTGTTTTTGTAAATTTCAATCTATAGCCATGTAAGCACACTTTTGAGTACATCATTTTAAAATATGAGATCGTACGATCGTAGATTTCAAAACCAAAGTCACAAAATTGTTTATTGTTACATGTTTTTACTTCTCGCCTCATATTCTATAAGAGAGTTATTGTGATGGGTCTAAATTTTTTGAGTGTGAGTTTTTGGCAGATAAGCACGTTTTAGGGTCTCTAGAATACGAATTACACATTTTTGAGATGATGTCTGTTTCTGCGCGTGTGCGTTTGTTCGTTTGTATGTTACAATTTTGTCGGAAACGATAACTCCAAAAATATCAAACATTTAAATACCAAATTTTATATGTAAGGTTTAAATACGATTTTCAGTAGACCAATAATTGTATTTTGGTACCAATTCATAAACCGAAAGTTCATATAGAGCAATATGATTTTTCTTAAATTATCTCAATAAATAAAGCATTTATGATAATTATGTTTCATTAAATATATCAGAAATTTTTTAAAAATAATTTTCTGTACCATTTATAAACTAGGACAATTTAAATCTACTCTTTTGAAATTCCAGTATCTTGTTGTCCATTATATGAAATTTGTTTCTACACAAAATTTGAATGATTATGACAGTGACAGTACAGTTGTTGACATCTTTTGCTTGCATCTTGGTTTACATATTACAGGAACATGAAACTATTAAAATGTAAGTATTAAAAAAAGTAAATTTGATAGAAGTAGATGCACCTCAATGATATTTATAATTTTAAAGATCATTTAATTTCTATGGCAGATGGTCAGTTTTCTCATCAAATTCTTATTGTTTTGAATGTCACAGACCACACCAATACCACCAAAAATTATAACAAACAGTTATTAATAAAATTATGAGTATTTGTTTTGAAAAATCCATGTAAAACTCCCAAAATAATATCGCAATCCTCTAGCCCATAAACAAGCTTTTCAGCAGTGGAACAAATCCTGAAATTCAGTCAATCTTTGGCAAGAAAAGAGTCCATCTCGTCTCGCGATCGGATTTGATGTGTGTGTAAAAAGACGGTAAAACAAACGCGTGGAATACGTAAACAACGCGCGCTTTCTTGGCCGGGAATCAAACAGAAGTCCTGCGACGTCGTTCAAGACAAACGGCCCAACACAAATCTAATCCACGCCGACATAAAAAACAAACACGACACGAAATATAGTTCCGAAAACAAAACGCAACGCCAGGTTGCGGTATCAAATAAACACGAGCGGGAGCGGTCCGGTCACAGGTGGCGGACCACCCGAAACAATCGACAATCGACACGCTGAATGCCGCCCAAGATACGGTCTCAATTGCAGGAGAAATTCTTCATTAAATTTCCTTCTGAACTGATCGTAAACTAACGAATCAAAATTGTATTTTTCTACGAAAGTGCGTATTCACATGTTTTCACATATTAAAATTGATGATGAAACTAGGTTTTTGAAACATTGAGTGGTGAAAATACATTGAGTGCGAATATTTCAAAAAGTATATTTTTCATATCTAAAACACTTTATTGTTCTAATCTCTGTAATAAATGTTCAAATGGACGATTTTCACTTAATTTGAGACATAAATCATTTTGCTGAACTAGAAAAACTGAAAGAAAAAGGTCAAAGCTATCAGGATATTTTTGACTTCAGAGACAAAAGTTTAGATTTACAATTGCCGTAAAATGTTTGAAAGGGTACAAATAAACTCACTTTCACTATCACTACTACATTCTGTATAAAATGTCATAATTTTTATCATAAATCAAACCAAATACTTGCTATATTTGCCTATTAACATCCTATCAATAACCTAGCCATTGCTAATGTCCGCTCTTGGTAACATCCCAATGTTTAGTAATTTGGAAATAATATCCCAATTATGTATCCCATGTAATTCTCTGAGATGTTTGTATTGAGTATATAATTTTTGATCGTACTCAGGATGTGGCTAGAATATTATCACTTAATCATCAGTTTAGTTTGGCAATTATGAAGCTGTAAATCTGACCTCTTACAAGCATCCTACTTGTTAAAAAAATTCTCCAAAACGTTTTAAGATCATGTTACTTGTTATTTGCCTATTCAAATCCTATTAATATCCTACCGATTGCTAATGTCCGCCCTTAGTAACATTATCTATGTATCATCCCAATGTTAGTAATTTGGTAATATTATCCCAATTGCATCCCATGTAATTATCTGAGATGTTTGTATTGAGTATGTAGTTTCTGATCGTAGGTACTAAGGATGTGGCTCAAAAATAATTGTAATCCTACTAATAATCGACTATAAAATTTGCAAACCAACTCACCATTATGAGTAAAATGGTCAAAATAACTTTGCAAAAGGATCACCACGTGTCAAAATGTCAACAAAAGAGGAAAAATCTGTCATTTGGCAAAATGATGATGTTTTCAATTTCTGTGGAAAGTAGCTTTCAAGAACAATCAAACTTTGAGTTAATTTTAAATCAAAACTTGAAAATTACAACAGAACATAAACAACTCAATAAAACGTGACTTTCCGTAAAACAAAATTTTATATTCAGAATGCTCTTTACAAATTCTTGGAACTCGATTCATTCTGAAAAGGCACTTTTACTAATGAAAGCTTCGGAAATGAAAAAAGTTTACTTGCTTATCCAAATTGTTAAGAGGCCCGTCTACCTCCTAAAATCTAGCACAAAACGTACAAACGTGCGAGTGTTTTGTGACCAAGAATGGTCATATTGTATTTCAACAAGGATTATATACTTAAAGGATCAATCAACAATTTTACCTTTTTACATAATTATAAAAATTCCAAAAAATTTCTAATTTATGCAAACTTTACATATTTATTATATTTCCTGACAGAAATTTATTTTTAAAATATTAAAAAGGCACATCTGCAGATCCATTCTTTTCAATTAAATGTTTATAAAAGCATTACCTTGAAGTCAATAATAAACTAACAGTTTACTCGCAACGAAAACACTTTTACGATACAGTATTTATCAACCAAAATGACATTACATTGCTAGGATGCGGTAAAGTACGAGTCGTAGTAGTGGGGAAAAGAATGGAATAGAAAAAAAGTAAAATCGAGAGTATTCTAGGAACTCACTGAAAAGTTTAACTTGAAATAACTTAATAAATAAAATGGGAATACCACAAAACAACAGCTTCTTTAACAAATTTCGATTAATTATTTCACTAATTATAAATTTGTCAGATTGTCTTAGCACCATGCAATTTAATCGCGATTAAATTGAAGCTAGCTTTTCTTAACAAAGTTTTTACTATGAATCTAAACATATACCCCTCGAGCTAAATAATTTAATCGATAAATTTGACAGGTCTGGCTTTTTCAAAAAATTTTGCTTTAAAAAAGTGTTATATAATAATTTCAGATAAAATACCTCGACTTGCGGTCTTGGAATTTTTTCAAATTATTATGTACTCAAACACTTTTTAAGCAAAATTTATTTCATAATGCCCATGTCACACCGGCATGGCACGAAGCACGGTGCTCGATGGAACAAATGAATAACGTAAAAATTTTATCGCCGCTGTTCCATCGAGAATTTTGACATATGGAAATTTGTTGCTGATTTCACAGTGAGTCTTCAATATAATTTTTGACATTTGGTGAATAATTGATGTCAAAATAGTAACAGTAAGTAATTAGATAATAAGAATATAACCCTTTAAGCTTTTGTCAATATATGAACTAATTATTGATTTAATTAACACAAAGAATTGATGAATTTTAATTCTCAGCTGTCAAAAATAATTTTCGAAAACCTTCAAAGTACGATGTGAACATAGCAATATACAAATTTTCGTATGGAATTTTGCTAAACCGGTGTGACATCCTTTTGACAGCTTTGAACGAAGCAAAATGCCACATCGAGCACCGTGCTTCATGCCACGCCGGTGTGACATGGGCATAAGCCAGACATATCAAATTTGTCGATTAAATTCATTGCACTCGGGATATAACTTCTGATTATTGACTTATTACGTCGTTGGTATTTGATGTTGACAGATTTGATTTCGGTCATGGCCTAAAGTGCAGCACAGCACGTGAGACGTGATACAAAGCGGCGAAGACATGGAACCGTTTCATCATCCACATCCACACGTGAGCCTAGGGTACGACACCACTCAATATGTTAAGCAGATTTGTGCAGCTGTTGCAGACGAAGACTTGCTTCAAAGGGGAGGATTGTTGTGAGAGGGTGGATAATTAGGAGAGCAGAATCACCCCTTCAATTTCAACAAGAATTATTGCTCATATGGGGAAAGATTTGTAAATTTTGTGGACATTTCTGCCAGTTACGCAATCAATAGTATTTTTGTCAATTGCTTGGTTCAACTTTAAGCCCTGGTCAAACATGGATTCTTTGAAGAATAATAATTTCATTGTTTCGAAGCTATCAATGAGTAAGAAACTCTTCATTTCCAAGAATCATTGCAGATTCAATTTAGCGGCGCCGCTATTTGACAGGCGATTTTCTCAGAAATCAGAAGCATGAAAGAATCCTCAAAGAATCCTTCTGTGAACAGAGCTTTAGACCGCTCACTCTACTGTCGAGCTAATCTTTGGCCGTATAATAAATTTAAAGATCTAATTTTGTTATTTCGATGATTATGGCACCTTTAAATCGCTACCTATAAAATAGCAGTATAAATAGAAAACTAAAAAAATCTGATGTGTTTAGCACACAACCTCCCGCCATATCTAGACTTATAAACATGTATACTTACAATCCGATGCCCATTTAAAATATACAAATAAAAATCTAAAATATTCAAACACAGAATTTTGCATCACCTGAATCAAAAGATTCATTCACAGGAAAACTCTTCTGTGTTGGAGCCATTTCAATACCTTACTTATGACTTATATGGCATTAGTATGCCAACGTGTCACGTGTCTCACCTGTCAATATTTTCAATCTTCAAAAAATATCACTTTCGGTGAAGATATTTGTACAAAAATCTATTGATCTTTTCCAAATGTTAAATACCAAATATCAAAATTTTTGGATAATTCGAATTTGAGTTATCCAACTGACAGAAATCCAGCCCTGACATACCTACACACATACATACAGACATCATCGTTAAATAATCAAAAACTCACTACCCGATTTTTTTGTATGATTCCAATACCTTCCTTTATAGGTATGGCGGAAGGTAAAAAATGGTGAGTTATATCAAAATACCCTTACTGCATGGCAAAATAATGACTGCACTTGCAAAAATGAGACTGAGATGAATTAGTTTTAGGATCCAGAAAGATCTAGAACTTGGAACTAATGTACTATTGATCTAGATCAGTTCGTAAATAATTTTAGAATCTTGGCAGAATAATGATTTTTCATTCCCACCTGTCTATTCGTCTATAGTAAACAAATTCAAATGTTTTGCATTAAACTTTTTCATTGTGTAAATTTAGAAAACAATAAAGCCTCATTTCCACCGACTGATTTAATACTTAAGAACTATGTTTAATGCACAAGTACTAAGAGCAACGCATAAGAACAAAACTTTGCAAACTCCAAACATAAGGCGTAATGCACAAGCATAATGATTGACATGTGTCATATTTATTATTTGTTTCGAGTTGAAAATTTCTGTCTGTTTCTAAATATGGAAATGAATACCTTACTTACGAAATTAACAGTTCTTCCATTCCTTAATATCTCAAAAATGCCGGTAATGAGTAAATTGCTAAATTCGACAACAAATGTCAAATCTATCTAATAGGTGGAAATGGCCATCTAATAAATAATCATTATGCATTACGCCTTACGCACAAATCATTTTGCATTAAGCACTAAAACAGTCGGTGGAAATGAGGCTTAAGACGATCCTCTACCGCGCCAGAAAACAACCAAAAACATGGAATTCGCGCGCCACTCCACAGCGTTTATTGTTTTGTTTAATATAATAATTTAAAGATATTGTTGAAGATAAAAGTACAATCTACAAAATGCAAGATGCAGAATTTTAAAATTATGCTTTAAAATCGAAATTTATGTTAATTTGAATTTTGACAATTTTTGTTATTTTTTGAACACAAATATCTTCTATTTTAAAACGAATTTTTAAAATTCGATCGGTTATTTCGCAGATCCAAGCTTTGTTGACAACATATTAAAATTTGATGTTAATTCCCTTAACAATAATAGCTGTACAGTGGCGCGCGAAAACTCTCTTTTTTACAAATATTGTAGTTTTTTTTATAAATATGGGTCCCTAAATTGTTTTTCCCCTCAAACATAAATTATCTGTTATTTGTATGTTTAACAATAGTATTTTGTGCACCTAGGGAGGGAAGCGTGCTATTACTCCCGCGGGCGAAGCGGCGACCCGAGCCGAAGCGGCGGCCCGAGCGAGGGCGCCGGCTTCGCCCAAGGGAGGAATAGCCTTCCCTCCCGTGGGACACACAATATTTTACGTCACGAGGGCCTCGAAATCACCTTTCTTGCAATGTTTTCCTCCCGCCAGTACCGGGAAGAAAACAGTGTTTTCCTCCCGTGCGGGAGGAAAACAAGTACGGTACTCCCGAGCGGGAGGGAAAACTCGCTTCCCTCCCTCCATTAGCAAGAGGAAAACACTGCTTTCCTCCCCCGAGTGACGTAAAACAATAAACGCTATAGAATAGCGTGCGGAATCAATGTTTTAAACTGTTTACTGCCATAGGTAGAGGATAACCTTAAGGTAAGAAGTTGGATTATAATGCCATTCGGTCTGTGATTCGCGCCCGCTGTGATTCTCGCCGCTGGTGGCTCCACAGGCGCTAAGTGGTCCTGAGGGTGACTGGCACCTCTTCCTTCTCACTTCATGTGTGTCAGGGATACGTGAACGCTGCAGCGTCGCCGCATCGAGGCGGCGGCGGGCGGCGGCTGCGGCAGACAGACGAAAATAGCGCGCCGAACCAAACAGTCTGATGGCACAAGGCACATCGGCTTCAGCGTCACCACCAGTGCGGCTATATATACGTGCCAACGTGCCCGACGTACTCTCAATCACAAGAGATGATACTGTACAAGCCATTGTACACGACTGGCATTATATTGTACAACTACCTGGATTGAGACGTTTACTTGCGATTATAATATAGATGGTGAAATACTGTCACGGGTTACAGAAGACTCTAAATTATTATGTGATACTCTTGTAAATAATATTTCAAAAAAATTTGATGTGGCCACCACACAACCTCTCGCCATCTATAGACTTATAAACAAAATGTATACGTAGGTACAATAATATTTTTAATATCTTACTTATGACTTGCGTTAGTGTCAACGTGTCACCTGTCAATATTTTTTACGCAGAAACAAAAATCAACCGATCATGGATTACAAGATTTCAACGTTTTATTTGATAAATTTTACTACAGTTCTTTAATGCTATCAGATAAAGAAAATTTTTTATAACGTAAGTTCCTCTTATTCTTATTACAAAAAAATACTATATAGGTAAATATTTATCCAAATTTATAGAAATTTTTGACAATTCATTTCACTCTTCAAAAAATATCATTTCCGGTGAAGATATTTTTACCTAAATCTAATGAGCTTTTCCAATTTATATACAAATGTTAAATACCAAATATCAATATTTTTGGGTAACTCGTATTTGAGTTATCCGACCTTGACCACATTCTAAATAATAAAGTGTTTATTTATGTATTTTTGATATAAAATATAAAATGGCGTTTCTTTAAGGCAAATTAACATTAGGAACTCAAAAAACCGCTCATGTGGGATCAAAATCTTCCCGCATTTGGTTCATAAATAAGTAACTATTTAAAGTTTGTGTGACGTAGATGTAGGTATAACTGAAAATCTTCTCAAACCCTGGGGCTGAAATTAAAATGTATTCATGTAAAATAAACTGTTTCTAAATGTTACAAAATATAAAATACAATTTGGTAGTTTTTTTATTACTGTAAGTAAGAATACACGTGAAACGCATTATTGTGACGTAGATGTATCTATACGTAAAATCTCAAATATTTAAAGAACTATTAACTTTTTGCAAACTTTTTTAATGGCAATAACTCATTTTTGAGGTCTCCTTTCAATATAATTGACTGGATTGCTAATTTGCTACTATGGTAAAGTACCCACCCTATTGCTTGCTTATGTATATTTCTCGAAGCTGTGTATACGAGTCATAAGAATTATTTATATTTTTTGGTTGTAAATGAACCTTTATGGTTTAAATTGCAAGCAAGTGTAAGTAGAGGTCCGTTAAGCCACCGTGAGTAACCCTTTATATTTAGTTACTCACTTTGCCAGCGCTAGACATTCCTCTCCGATTCTGTTACACGGATGACTCGGAGATTACTCACATTGAGACATCATCGCCGCATGGAAATAGAGACGAGATCTTCACTCACCTTGCATCACCAGCAAGGATAACCACCGTTGTGTTTTGGCAATAGTAATAACATCGTGAACGTAAAACGTACAATGGGTTTGTCCTCAGGAAGGAAATTTATGAACCACTTAAATTACACGGATGTTTTTAAAAGGAAACCAATTTTCATTTGAAAATTTTTAATCACGGGAACATGTTGTAAAGTTTTAATGGCCAGACACCCACCTAGTGTTTCCTGATTTCAAGGATGTTATTTGACATAAAATTATTAACAAATCTTAAAGGGAATACACGATATCTTCCACTTTAAACACTATGAAGAGAAGCTGGTTTGTTAAACATAATAATAACAAATAATTGTTGAGGAGAAAATATCATTTTGGCACTCATATTTGTAAAAAACTGCAATATTTATATAAATGAGCATGCAGCTTTTATTTATAAGTGAATTAACTTCAAATTCTAATATGTTGTCAACAAAGCTCGAATCTGCGAAATAAAGGAACAAATTTTAAAATTTGTTTTTAAATAGAAGATATTTGTGTTCAAAGAATGACAAAAATTGTAAAATTTACATATTTCGATTTTAAAGTAAGATTTTAATATTCTGCATCTTGTATTTTGTATTGTACTTTTACCTTCAACAATATCTTTAGATATTTTTGAACAAAACAATAAACGCTGTGGAGTGGCGCGAGAAATCAATTTTTGGCTGTTTTCTGGCGCGGTAGAGGAACGTCTTCTATTATTGAAAAGATACAACAATATCTAAAATAATTATAAGAAATTTAAGAACAAAATGCGCCACAAGCGAAAAATTTCAAATGAAAAATGTTCTAGACCTTTGAAGAAAATCCACAGATAGAAATGGTGCAATAAAAATGGAAAATATAGATTATAATAAAATGTTCATTTGTTAAATAGTCATCTTAAATTACTAGTAGTGAATAGTCGACACACAACCTTACTAGTACAAAATGATCAAGTCTACTCATTTTAATTGGTTGTGAAATTCAATATTCTGCAATTTTATTCTTTTTGATTGATGACAGATGATGTGAATAATTAAAAAATATTTCACATATTGTACATTTCTATGATGAATTTGAATAATAATAATAATTGAAAAACAAGTTTTGCTTAATACTTTATAGGGTTTGGAACGAAAATCAGTAAACAATTCAGTAAAAAATCAGTACAAAATATCTTTCAAACTGTTGATCAGTACAAAAGTGTCTGAAAATTGGTAATGTACTAACAAAATCTTTCCGAATGGTCACTCTATGCTGTTTCATTGTGATTTTGTTAAATATTTACAGTACCATAGACGTGTATCAATTACAACAGAAATTGAAAGAATAGCGCAATGAAATAGTTGTTGATGGGTGACATCTAAAAATCTGCTGTGGCCACCACACGACCTCTCGCCTAATACTGCTTATTCTACTAATCTAATAAATAGTTTTACTTACATTTTAATAGTTTCATGTTCATGTAATATGTAAACGATAATGTAAACCAATATGCAAGCAAAAGATGTCAACTGTACTGTCACTGTCATAATAATTCAAATTGTATGTAGAAACAAATTTCATATCATGGACAACAAGATACTGGAATTTCAAAAAAAAAATCTGCTGTGGCCACCACACGACCTCTCGCCTAATTATGCTTGTTGTACTAATCTAATAAATAGTTTTACTTACATTTTAATAGTTTCATGTTCATGTAATATGTAAACGATAATGTAAACCAATATGCAAGCAAAAGATGTCAACTGTACTGTCACTGTCATAATAATTCAAATTTTATGTAGAAACAAATTTCATATCATGGACAACAAGATACTGGAATTTCAAAAAAATAGAATATTAATTGTACTTTATTTTATTGTTAAATACTTCCAGATTCAGCAATTTGTATTTATAATTAACTGTACACATAGATAATCACAATTCCTTTTATTTTTAATTGCAAAAATTGTCATAAATAAATAATGTACCAATATATTTAAGGAAAACTTTTCCAAACTTCTAAAAGTACTACTTCCGGTTTTCGGATTTGTACCAAAATCTTATCCGGTGTTAAGATACTTATTAAAACCTTAAATATGAAATTTGGTTATAAACGGTTTGATACTTTTTAAGTTATCGTGGACGAAAAATCGTCGGTTCATACAAACGCACACACACACACACACACACACACAGACATCATCGTGAAAATAGTAAATTCGTATTCTAGAGACCCTGAAACGTGCTTATCCACCAAAAACTCATACTCGAAAATTTTGACCCATTACAATACCTCTCTTATAGAATATGAGGCGAGAGGTAATAGAATATTAATTGTACTTTATTTTATTGTTAAATACTTCCAGATTCAACAATTTGTATTTATAATTAACTGTACACATAGATAATCACAATTTCTTTTATTTTTAATTGCAAAAATTGTCATAAATAAATAATGTACCAATATATTTAAGGAAAACTTTTCCAAACTTCTAAAAGTACTACTTCCGGTTTGCGGATTTCTACCAAAATCTTATCCGGTGTTAAGATACTTATTAAAACCTTAAATATGAAATTTGGTTAGAAACGGTTTGATACTTTCCAAGTTTTCGTGGACGAAAAATTGTTTGTTCATACAAACACACAAACACACACACACACAGACATCATCGTGAAAATAGTAAATTCGTATTCTAGAGACTCTAAAACGTGCTTATCCACCAAAAACTCATACTCGAAAATTTTGACCCATTACAATACCTCTCTTATAGAATATGAGGCGAGAGGTAATTTAATGTACTAACAAAATCAGTCCAAATGGTCACTCTATGCTGGTTGTATTGTGATTTTGTTAAATATTTACAGTACCATAGACGTGTGTCAATTACAACAGATATTGAAAGAATAACGCAATGCTGGTTTCATTGTGATTACCGTTTATTTCCACCGCTACATACGCCAGAATTGTTAATTTATATAATTAACATTTTTGTAACTCAACTTTTGATACTTGAGGAAGCCTAATCCGGCCACTTAGGACTGGCAGACTGGACATTCCATCTTCAGTAGATATGCAAGGTCCAAACCCTTCAATTTCACGACTAATAAAATGTCCACACTAAGACCGCTAGCTCTCCGACTATATCAATTACAACAGAGATTGAAAGAACAGCGCAATGAAATAGTTGTTCGGTGACATCTGAAAATTAGTAATGTAGGTAACAAAATCATTCCGAATGGTCACTCTGTACTGGTTTCATTGCGAAAAATTTTCAAGAAACATTTCACATAGGTATTGTACATTTTTATGATGAATTTAAATAATAATAAAAATCTGATGTGGCCAGCACACGACCTCTCGCCTTAACACTGTAATTTATGTGAATTTGATTTTAGTTAGGCTTTCTTAAATTATAATTTTGCAATAAATTTACAAACTTTTTGAAAATAATTTTATAGTTCTTAGTTCTTTAATTAGCTCTTTATAGATAAAAATTTAACTTTATTATTACCTTATTACATTATGTTCAGTTGTTAATAATATTTACATTTCTTTTAAAATTGTGCCACAAACATTTCAGAAATTGTGTATACGTCTGTTCATCTGTCACATTGACATATTCATTTTTGTTTTTAATTTTTTTCCTATATTATGATTTACAAATCGTGGTAGGTAAAATTACAAATTTTTGAAAATTAATTTTCCTTTATTGGATAAGAGATATAGAAACGATGTTAAATAAATATTGTAAAAGATAATTTGTTCTTTCAAATGTCGAATGACAAATTGTAACTATCGCAGTATTTCCTATGTTTTTTGCAAAAAATGTTAAAATTCTTCAAGAAAATACCATTTCCGGTTGACAGATTTTTACCAAAATCTTATCAGCTCTTCATTAACATATATAAATGTATATTGCAAAATATTAGAATTTTATTTTCAGTAGAATTTGAGATAATGAATCAGAACGAAAGACTATAGTAGGCGCACATACAGACACACACACACACACAGACATCATCGTGAAAATAGTCAAAATAGGTTCTAAAGGTGCTAAAACGTGCTTATTGACAAAAATCTCGACATCGAATTTTTTTACGATCCCTATACCTCTCTAGGCGAGAGGTAAAAATTGGAAAACAAGTTTTGCTTAATACTTTATGGGGTTTGGAACGAAATTCAGTACCTATTATCAGTACAAAAGTATCTGAAAATTAGTAATGTACTAACAAAATCAGTCCAAATGGTCATTCTATGCTGGTTTGATTGTTATTTAATGTTACAGTTCCATAGACGAGTATAAATTAAACAGAGATTGAAAGAGCAGCACAATGTAATAGCTGTCCGGTGACATAGGGATGCATCTGGAAGTCAGTATGTGCGCGACCTCGCCAAGGCCTCGCGTATCAATACTCCTTTCCTGCACAACATTTGGCTTTAATGCTATATAAGAATAAGGAGCAACTATATCATATATGGGTAGAATCACTGTAAATGGAGAACCGGGTAACTTCGACTGGCCATCTGCAGTCTGCAGTGTCGGTAGCTGCTCGACCTCAACTCCCGGTGCAAGAAGGGCGCGAGGTGCAGCCAATATGGAGACAACGAGGCACCGGATTGTGCATTATGATGGCTGGACAAACGAATTGCTTATTTGCGTTTTAGAAGAGAATATATGGCAGAAAACAGCCAAAAACATTGATATTCTGTAGCGTTTAATGTTTTGTTAAACATAATAACGACAAATCATTTATGTTTGAGGAGCAAAATAATTTTGGCATCCTTGTAAACAAACTGCAATATTTGTAAAAAAAGGGTTTTCGCGTGCCACTGTACAGCTTTTATTTATAAGTGAATTAACTTCAAATTTTAATATGTTGTAAACAAAGCTTGGATCGCGAAATAACTAACAGATTTTTTCAATTTCGTTTTATTAAACGCTATTCTCTAGCGCTTATCGTTTTGTTAAACATCAAAATAACAAATCATTTGTGTTCGAGGGGCAAAATAATTTTGGCACCCTTGTAAACAAACTACAATATTTGTAAAAAAGAGGATTTTCGCGCCACTGTACAGCTTTTATTTATAAGTGAATTAACTTCAAAGTTTAATATGTTGTCAACAAAGCTTGGATCTGCGAAATAACTGATCGATTTTAAACCTCTCGCCTCATATTCTATAAGAGAGGTATTGTAATGGGTCAATTTTTTTTGGTGGATAAGCACGTTTTAGGGTCTCTGGAATACGAATTTACTATTTTCACGATGATGTCTGTGTGTGTGCGCGTATGTATGAACGTATGGACGTAAAAATTATCAAACCGTTTATAACCACATTTCATATTTATGGTTTTAATAAGCATTTTAACACCGGATAAGATTTTTGTAGAAGTATATGCAAACCAGAAGTAGTACTTTTTTAAGCTTAATTTTAGTTTTTCTTAAAAAAATTAATACATTATTTAATTATGACAATTTTTGCAATTAAAAATAAAAGAAAATATCTATTATCTATAGGTCCAATTAATTTTAAATACAAATTGCTGAATCTTGTAGTATTTAACAATAAAATAAATTACAATTAATATTTTTTGAAATTTTTTGTTGTCCATGATGTGAAATTTGTTTCTACACAAAATTTGAATGATTATGACAGTGACAGTACAGTTGATATCTTTTGAATAGAAGATATTTGTGTTTAAAAAATCATTGTCAAATAGCAACATAATATTTCGATTTCAAAATTCTGCATCTTGCATTTTGTAGATTTTTACCTTCAACAATATCTTTAGATGATTATATTTAACAAAACAATAAACGCTGTGAAGTGGCGCGCGAAATCCATGTTTTGGCTGTTTTCTGGCGCGGTAGAGGATCGTCTTGAAGTTAGGGTTGGGCATGATTTTTTGGCTCGTTGCACATAATGCTACAATTCAATTGAAGCAATTATAGATACTACGCTACTACGAATGATTGTTCAGTTGTCAATGCTGATATTTAGACTTTTTGATTTGAGACGTACCCAGGTTAGATGTTACGCGGTTAGTAAATTATAGTGCAACTACATGTATCCAATTTTCCCGAGTTCCTGTACTCCTCGATAAGGAACTAAGTGAAAATTCTAATTATATAACGTGAAAATGTAGACAATCAATTACAAAAACATTCATCTAACATTATTTATCGCGAGACCATTCATATGTTAAACAGCAACCTAGAATAATTATTATTAGAATAGTTTTTTATGTATTGATACTGAAATTTAATTCTTTTTCAGGAATATTAAATTTAGTAAACGTTATAAAATGGATCTTCTGTTCTGACAGACAAATTATTTTTAAATTCAAATATCGTTAAATTGTGGAAGTGAAATTAGAAACTTTGAAATACTCTACTATTTGAGATAAATTATTTATAACACTTTATGCACTCGGAACGTAAATAATTAAAATATACTCAACCAAATATTAATTATTTTTCTTCTTCAGTCCATTTATTTATTTATGTCTTCCTAGTGTACGTTGCATATTACATTATGCCCTAGAGCATTAAAAATGTATCAACTGTAATTATTATACAAGAGCTTTTAATTTTGCCGGATAAATTTCTGTTTGTATTGAAACCTTGTTGCCTAGCAATTTGAAAAGAAAAATTGTTTAATAAAACGTAAAACAATTTTTCGAGTCAAATTGCTGTCAGGTGACAAGGTTGAGATGTCAAACAGAAATTTATTTGGAGGAAATAAAATGCTCGAGATAATTTAACGACTCCTTTGGTTCTTCTGCACAAATTTCCCAAAATCTAATCATTTCACTGACTAATATTACAAATATGAAGCAAATGACATTTTAGTGTTTTGTTTATTGTATGGTTTCTAAGAAAAAGGTAAATAAGGTTCTATCACTTGCAAAAAGTTACCTTCCTTTTTGCTGCAAAAGCGATTTTTTTATGGCTTACTTTATACAGGAGTGGAATTATCATGGTAATATTGACACATAACAAATAATTTTGTTATAAAATTAATATATTTCCAGTCCGTTGCTAGGATACCAAAAATATTAACAAAATCAATTTTTGTCAAAGCGTAAAAGCGTAAATATTTTATGCACCACGGACATCATTGATGTTATAGCCCTTGGGCGATTTACAGACCCTCGGGCCAGAGGCCCTTGGGCTTGTAAACATGTAGTCTCGGAGGAGCATAAACATCATCATAAATAATAATTATTTATTTATTAGAAATAGTTAAATTTTGATTATGATGGCTCTAGCTCTACCCATTCATATCCATTTTGAAATGTTCAACGTTCAAGTACATTAATGTCTTTTTCATATTTGACGGAAGTCTGTAAAAATGTATAATTTGTGAATTATATATAATATAAAGATAAGTTGAAACAATTATAAAAATATTTATTTATTTTGTACATACATTTAGCTACAATGTATCGATGTAGCTTAGGATGAAGTGGCTAGGCGCCATATAGGTATTCCTTATCATAAATATCAAAATATTTATTACCAGAATTAATAAACAATTCCCATATTCGTTTAAGATAAACTTTGCTATCTTGTACAAATTTAACACTTACAAGTGAAAAGAACTCATTAAAAATTAACGTAATTTATATTAAGTGCCACTTGAATTAATCAAGTCTACTTGTAAAATTTTCGCACTCTACAATCGGTTTCATTGAACCACGGTGAACTTTTTCTACCCTATCTTATCTGATAATAAGTATTAGGTGTCCATATATGATCAGTGACGTCACGTGGTTGGCATCTACTCGTAGGTGATTTTTCGAAGAAACATTGCACTATCCTTGATTGGTATTATTAGTCACAATGAAGAGTTTTTTTATTGCTTGTTACACATATCTTCTATTATAAGCATCTTACGTTTACGAACTCAAGTACGAATATTGGTATGTGTCATTTAAATAAATTATCTATAATAATTTTAATACCTAGATTCATTATGAGATTGTTTTCAGTGAGTATTGAATAGTTGAAATTTAGAAAATTTTCTTTTCTTCAGTTAAATTTACGCAGTGACGGTTTATCGCACAGGCGCACCAAACGCGCGCTTGAGGCCTCAGATTCGAAGAGGCCTTATAATTTGCACTTTGAAAAAAATGCTCTGTTCACACTTACTATACAAATCAAGATAGGTACAAATATTTTTGTATATATTTTTAAGTACACCACTGGATTCCTCGTATCAAACTACATAAAATACATATTTTCTTTAAAAAATTCTGTCGGGTACAATTTTAAATGCACTTTAAATGTCGAAAATTTTCGAAATGTTCGATTCGCTCAAAATTTGGTTATACCCTATTTTGAACCCGAAGAATCCAATGGTGCCACTATAAAAAAAATTCGGCTAATACTTTTCGAGATAATTTTTTCAGGCGAAAGACGGGAGTAGCTATGGCCGTAATTTTTTCACCATTGGATTCCTCGCGTCGAGTTACATATAAATCCAAATTTTCGCGAAAAAATTCCAACGGGTACAATTTTTATGACGGGTTTTCTAAAATGGCCAAAAACGAAGGACCCTTGACGAAATTTTGGCCAATATAACTTTTTCTCTCAGAATTGATTGAAAATTTGGTTATATACTAATTCAAACCCGAAGATTTCAAATCTGCAGTCAAAAATTTTTTTCGACCAATATTTTTCGATATAATTTTTTTTAGTCAAAAACTGGTCAAAATGGAAAATTTATTTTTCCACCATTTGATTCCTCGGGTAAAATTATGTAGGAATCCAAATTTTCACGTAAAAATTCTACGGGGTACAATTATTATTGATGTATTTAAAAACTGGTACAAAATCGAAGAGATAAAATCTGCTATTTTCTAGCCTAAAGAATAATAATGGGAATTGGCTTAAAATGTGGTTACATATTAATTCGGCCACGAAGATTTCAAATCTGTAGCCGAAAAAAATTTTTGATCAACAGTTTTCGACATAATTTTGCAAGTCGAAAACAGGTCGAAATAATTTTTTTTGCACTTCCGGGACTAAAACTCTTCTTTAGTCCTTATTTTTAGGGACTTAGGTTCTTAATTTGATCCCGAGAGATTATTTTTCATATTTAATCCCGTTGTCAAGGAATTGAATTAATTATTCCCGTTGTCAAGTAAATACGTGCTATTTGTTACAGAGTATCTATGGTAACAATATAAATATTTGTCATAAAATTTACTGTCAAAATTGCAAAATGTTGCATTCGTTTGAGGATGAAATGCAAAAAAATAGCGTATCTACCACAGGACTAAAGTATCTTTATTCCCTCAGGTGATTATTTCCCTCACCTTCGGCTCGTGAAATAAACTTTCACCTTCAGGATTAAATCATGCACTTTAGTCCCTCAATATATAATATACTATTTTTGACCCATTATAATAAATCCCTTATAGAATATGAGGCGGAAAGTAAAAAGGAAACTAGCATTAATAAATATGGAAAATGGAAGTTAGACATAACATGATAACACCACTGTGTTGCATGTTTGTTTTTTTGTGCCATCATACAAACATTAAACCAATACAGTGTTTCATGAAAAAAATTACATTTAAAAATCCTACATTCTCATTTACAAAATTCCTTTTTGCAACATAATGAAGACATCAAACTTTGAAATAATTCAAGACGATCAAAAGAATTCTCAAAAATCGATGGTCCATGTTACTTAGCCCATCCTTACCATAAATCTATATTCCGGCTCATAAAATTAATATCACCATAACATCTTCAGACACATTCCCAAAAATCTGTCAGTCCGTAAATTTCTTTCAGTCAAAACTCAACCGACTGAACCAGAAAATGATTTTTCTCAGAGAGATTCCTCGCACCCGATGAGGCTTAGTCTCCTTGATCATTCTCTCATGAAATTGTGAATATTCCTCGCGTATGTGGACCCTTCTTAAGTCTGTGCAGGAATGCACCGGCGAACTTTGGCAGGACACGGCTGTTTAGATATTCACGGCGCGTGAAGTAAGGCTACAAACCACGCACTGCGGACAGAAATGCTAGGTGAACGCACACACTTCGATCAGTAGATGCGTGCAAGTACGTAGTACAAGAATTTCTGATCACTATTAGGAAGAAGACACAAGTATTGTCCTAAATTATAGTTAGTAAGGTAGCAAATTCATACCTATATAATTTGATCCGAGGAATTGAATGGTGCAAATATTTTTTTATATTTCGACCAGTTTTCGACTTAAAAAATTTCGAAAACTGTCGGCCGAAAATTTTTTCGACTACAGATTTTGAATCCTCGTAGTCGAATTAGTATATAACCACATTTTAAGCCAATTCCCAATATTATTCTTTAAGATAAAAAATAAGCAAGTTTTATTTCTTCTATTTTCTAAATACCTCAATAAAAATTGTACCTCTTAGAATTTTTTCGTGAAAATATAATTTGACTCGAGGAATCTAATGGTGAAAAAATAAATTTTCTATTTCGACCAGTTTTCGACTAAAAAAAATTATGTCAAAAAATATTGGACTGCAGATTTGAAATCCTCGGGGTCGAATTAGTATATATCCAAATTTTCAGCCAAATCTGAGAGAAAAAGTTGTTTTGGCCAAAATTTCGTCAAGGCGTTGGCCATTTCGAAAACCCTTCATAAAAATTGTACCCGTTGGAATTTTTTCGCGAAAATTTGGATTTATATGTAACTCGACATGAGGAATTCAATGGTGAAAAAATTACAGTCGTAGCTACTCCTATCTTTCACCTGCAAAAATTTTCTCGAAAAGTATTAGCCGAACTTTTTTTTTAGTGGCACCATTGGTTTTCTCGGGCCCAAAATAGGGTATAACCAAATTTTAAGCGAACCAAAAATTTCGAAAATTTTCCACATTTTTTAAAATTTTCAACGTGCATTTAAAATTGTACCAGGCAGAATTTTTTAAAGAAAATATGTATTTATATGTAGTTTGATACGAGGAATCCAGTGCTGTACTTAAAAAAATATTTGTATCTTGATTTGTTGAGCAGTAAAAATAGTAGAGTATGGTCGGAGGTCTTGTGCTGGCCACATCAGATTTTTTAACTCTATAATTGTTGAAAATATTTACGGGAAAACAGGTAAATAATTTACAAAAATGGATGCCTTGATATAAAAATTGACATTTGTCAGAAAATTCTCAAGAATAACAGTCCAAATAAATAATGTATTTGATTAGCTTATTGCTGTCTTCATGATTTTACTACAAACTATCGTAAGTTTCTCTACTGTCGGCAACTTTGAAATCTCGGAACAATTTTATTGACGTTTTACTGTCGATTCTTACTGATGTTTTGAATATAAATTAGAAGAATAAACGTGGTAAGTGTGTCAGGGTGGGTATCAGTATTAATATTGATAAAATACCTGACAGTTAATTGTGTCACTTAGTGTTTTATAAGGCAGGTCTTAATTTCTTCAGTATAATACGACCATAATTTATAATATTTACATCTATTTACTGAGCACAATATGGGCATGAGTACAATAACATTCATCGTGTTTATTACTGTTATTGACGCGAACGTTATCCTAAATAGAGAAGTTATTAATGTGGAAAATAAAATTCAATTCATTCTCAACAAACATTTCTTTTGCCCCATTTACATGAGCATTTAATTTTAAGGTTTACAATTATGTTTAAGTTTAGGAAAGTTTAAATTCATGTAACTAAATACGAGCATTCGCGCATTTGCCGCTTTCAAGCACTGTGAATGCTCATATTTAGTTAGATGAATTTGAACTTTCTTAGACGTAAACATAAATATAAAGGTGTTCGTCTACCCTAAAATTTTCCAGCGTTACAGAGGTGTACGCCTCCCACGTTTACTTTAGTTATAATTGAAATAGATGATGCTTTTACATATGAGTGTATTAACAAAGGATGTCTTAATGCCTCTAGTTTTTTATTTTTTGTCTTTGGCTTAGGAATTTGAAGTAAAAAATATTTAAAAATGACATTTTTGTCATTATTTGATATTATTTTATTCAGTTATTATAAATGGAAATAAAAATTTAAAAACAAGAAGCCTGCAGCTAATTTTCCTTTTTCGATTAATTTTTGTTTTACTTAAGAAGTTATTATGGGAATACTGGAGCCACGTTTCGTTTACAGTATTTTTCAACTTCAAAATGATATTGCATAGCTAGGATGTGGCAAAGTACAAGTTTCGGGCTGGTTTCGGGTAGCCGTAGTAGTGGAGAAGAGAGTAATATCGAGAGTTTTGCAGGAATTCGAAAAATATGTAGACGAGCGCCTTAAAACTAAATTCTTATGTGAATGCAGTTTAAAACAAAAAGATTTGAGCAGGATTTCAACTTGCACCTTAAGTGGTATTTTAATTGAATTTTCGTCTTAAATATAGTATATTTTTTATTATATTACAATCAATAATTAACTGTTTAAAACTTAAGTATCTTATTGTAATAATAATTTCAAGATACGTATGCACAACAATAGATTAATTAATTAATTTAATCGTATCATCAATTGCTATTACCTTTTAATATGCAACATTTATTGATAATTATAAACTACATAATACGTTAGTTACTTAAAATACGTTCGATACTTATAATTCATTAGTTACGGACTTAATACGTTAGATACAACCATAATAACATCCAAACCTTCCATAATATGCGAACTGTCAACTAATTGACAGATACAATAATTGTTGATTTGTTTTAACATCGCTGTCGTTGGTGATACGATTAAGCTTTGAATATAACGCGAATATATGCGATTTAAGCCTCCTAGGATGTTCAAAGTGACTCGGTTTCACCTCGTCGCTTAGCAACATCCCCGGTATTATAAATCGCATAATATTCTAACTATAATATTTGTTTCGACGTAAAATTTAAATAATAATGACAGTGGCAATTTGCCATCGCATATATTTATGCAAACAAGAAGATATCTAACACTCTTGGAAGTCATGTGCTAGTGGGTTTGATTTCCGCTGTGAAATATTCTGTGGGAAACGTTCAAACTCGAGTAGTAAATAAATAAATCAGATGGATTTTTGCAACAGGTGTCTTAGTCCATACCATACGTAGTTATTTAGTACAGGTATCCATGCTATGCAGCGCGCACACGAATATAACTGAACATTTTTTGCCGTCTTTGTTTTAAAATGCAATAATTTCCTAGAGCGTTGCTAGCACTGTTAGTCTGCAGTCGCATATAGACATTACAAGAAGGCGGTATTAAGCCCGTTTTACATTACACTAAATCTAAATTGTGTAGATCATACAGCAAATTATGTCAAATATCGCATTGCTTCGTAAATTGTCTGAAAAAATAGATAAGCGCGACTGTCAAATTATTATTATATACGAACTGCGCAGATTCACAAACTAAATATTGTAGGTTGGTATATAAAATTGTCTCATTATAAAACAGAGTTCATTCAAAACAAAGCAATTTATTGCTAAAAATATTTTAAGCTATGCAAATTTGTAAATTGAAAATTTGGTCAGAGTATCTAAGTAATCTTTAATATTTTTTATCTGTTTTAATTTTAAACTTCCCACTTGACATGAATCGTCCATAGGATGTTTAAAAATATCTTATTCTTCCTAATTACTTACTCAATACAAACGTCCAGAGAATTACATGAGATACCTACACAATTGGGACATTATTACCAAATTACTAACATATTGGGATGTTACATAGATAATGTTACTAAGGGCGGACATTAGCAATCGCTAGTATATTAATAGGATGTTAATAGGCAAATGTAGCAAATATCAAGCCGGGATGTTCGCATTCTTGAAATGTTCTGGAGATTTTATTTTGTCAAGTGTATTGTGTCCGTACTAATTTTTTTTTCTTTTATATATAATATTCTTTATAATATGATCTTTTTTATGATCTAAGAAAAAAGATTCCTATTTCCTGATCTAATCTAAATAATTACTCCAATCATAAATATTTAGATTAGATCTAGATCATATTAAATATTAAGATCTTGATATAGATCCTTTTTAAAATTATTTGTTACAATACTGGTCCTAACAGATTCCTAAAATTTGGTACCACACTAGAAAATTTCAGGTATGGTTTCATACATTTATAAGTGTTAATATTTCTAACTATGAATCGCGATAATAACGCAAAATATTCTTCCAGAAAGTTCTAAAATCATGAAAATAAACCGTGTGATTAGTTCAACATTCTGATATCCTCTCGCCTCGTCTGATACCAGCTTTACGATTTCCTTCTTGCAGCTCGTCTGCGGCGAGGCGATATCAGATCGAGTGTTCTCTTCTCTTCGGCAGACGAAGGGTATCTAATTGTACAATTAGCAGAACAAATTACGTCATTTCTTCATCGTACGTCTGATCGTCGCTCGTAAATAAAGAGAGTAATGTTGCTCCGAACTTTAAGCTTCCGAACAACGACTTTCAAATGTTGTTTTCAATTTGGACGAGATGCTAAAACGAACAGTAATTGTTTTACTTTCATTGATAATTAAATGAATAACGAGAAATTAGTTCGAAGCGAAGGAGTTAAAAAGGTTTTGAGATTGAGAACCACATTCATTCTGCAATTTATTCTTAAAACCGCATAAAGAGTGATTCACTTGCATAATATTTTAATAAACAGGTGATGCTAATGCAATCAAATAATGAGAAATAATTCATTAAAAATCGTAGATTTGGATGTAAATTACAAATCATAAGTAGTATACATTGAAATAAAAAATCCGATGTGGCCAACACATAACCTCTCGCCATACGCTACTATTTTTATTTTTCTAATATAAATATATAGGTATTATGTAGTACTTACTCACAAATATACCATTGTACTAGCAGGGAATTCGGGAATTGTAGTTTTTATAATATTATTAAAGTTTATTATGACCTTATAAATACTAAATGACATTTCATATTTTCCATTTCAATTTTCCAAAAAGTCAAAAATTCATGTGACATTAACACTCAAATATTTTATTTTTTGTTTCCATAGGTAGGCAGATAAATCAAAATTGTAACAAATTTGTAGAATTTTTAACTTCTTGTAATTGGAAAATGGTGCTAGATAGAAACAACGTTTTGAATACATATTGTAGATAGTAACATTTAGTATACAATGTTATTAAAAAAATTCTTATTAATTCATAAATTTTGAAAATATTCCAGAAAAACTCTTCAGATCTTCAAGAAACTACCACTTCCGGTTGCACGATCAACACCAAAATCTAATCAGATCTAATCTAGGGTGTCAGAATATTGTATACCAAATTTCAAATTTTTTTATTCAGTGGTATTTGAGTTATCGTACCTCCAACATCCATCCTGACACACACACACACACACACACACACACACACACACACACACACACACACACACACACACACACACACACACACACACACACACACACACACACACACACACACACACACACACACACACACACACACACACACACACACACACACACACACACACACACACACACACACACACACACACACACACACACACACACACACAGACACACAGACAGACATCATCGCGAAATTATCAAAATCGTGTTCTAGGGACCTCAAAACGTGCTTATCCATTGAAAACTCACTATCGAAATTTTAGCATTATTACAATACCTCTCTTACAGATATGAGTGGCGAGAGGTAAAAATATAATTGAATTTAAAATTTTCACTGAAATGCAGTAGTACCACGTCAAAAACGTCATATTTTGGGTTGTGACCATCCATGGATTTACTATCTTAAGGCTGGTTTATAATGGATGTAACTGCTGACTTCTTCTGTTCTGTTAACATGAGCTATATAGGTATTTCATGTTACGGTTCATAATGACACTGGATTTGACGTTTACCTATACTGTAACAGCAAGGTTCGCCAACTTTTAAGAAAACTTCCTAGAGTATCACTAATATAAAGAGTGTGTTCATATGCGCTATATTTCAAACAAGTAGCCATGGTTTCATACTCTAAAAAATCTGACGTGGCCATCACACAACCTTCCGCCATATCTAGACTTTAAACAGAAATGTATACGTACAATCCGGTGCCCATTTAAAATATACAAATAAAAATCTAAAATATTCAAACACAGAAATTTGCATCACCTGGATAAAAAGATTCATTCACAGGAAAACTCTGCTGTGTTGAAGCCATCCTTCGTTCAATTACTACATTTAATATCTTACTTAGGACTTATATAGCGCTAGTATGCCAACTTGTCACCCGTCTCACCTGTCAATATTTTTTACGCAGAAACAAAAATCAATCGATCATGGATTACAAGATATCAACGTTTTATTTGATAAATTAATTTTTTAAATTTTACTGCAGTTCTTTAATGCTACCAGATAAAGACAATTTTTTTATAACGTAAGTTGCAAATAACTTTTCCTCTTATTCTTATACAAATAAATACTATATTTTTCCAAATTTATATACAATTTTGACAATTAACCTTTTCAATCTTCAAAAAATATCACTTCCGATGAAGATATTTGTACCAAAATCTAAGGAGCTCTTCCAATTTATATACAAATGTTAAATACCAAATATCAAAATTTTCGGGTAATTCGTATTTGAGTTATGCGACTAACACCCCTTGACCACACACACACACACACACACACATACACACAGACATCATCGTGAAACTATCAAAAATGAGTTGTAAGGACCCTAATTCGTGCTCATCCACTAAAAATTCACCACCCGATTTTTTGCATGATTCTAATACCTTCCTTTACAGGTAAGCGGAAGGTAAAAATGTGGTTTAACTGTAACAATATGATATCTAAAAATTAGTTCAGTATCTAACTTTTAAGCTATTCATGTATTACTAAACATATTATTTTATTCAAATACAATTTTACTGAAGTCAGCCATACTCAGTACAAAGCCACTCTATTATATATTACTTTCCCAACATATAGCAAGCAAGTCCTATTTGTTCTTTGTTTTATCCTTGTTTACATTTTCATGAGTATTTCATATTTCGCTACAAATTTATTGTTATAAACATTGCAGATTCAACTATGTAACTTTCAACAAACGGATCCATTTCTGACAGTTATAAGAAAGGTTATGTCGTCAAGTGAAATGATTATGAACCACACTCTTCTCATCAATCTTTTTGCCATTCTACAAGTTCGCAACATTCATGATTATTTAAATAAATATAGTCTCAATTTCGGCTATAGGGCAGTCCATTATATTAGCCTTTAACCCTTACGTCCCGGATGGTGTCTCACCAACGTAAACGCCGGATGGGGGTCATTTGGTTACCCCCAGAGAAATTTAATATTTAGGCGGTTTTTATTACACAAATGTAAACATAAATAATTTGAGATGCAAAACAAAAACATTTTATACAATTTCTTAAATATATTTCACTAAAATTAACAATGTTAACATAAAATAAAGTAATACATTTCTACAACATTATAAAACAGAATTGCACTTTGATCGCACCTTAAATATAGTAATAGAAGTCATATAATTTTTAAATAAGAACTGTTAATTTGTGGTGTGACTATAAGATTGTTTGCAGATATTTGCCTTTTTGATTTGCCTATGTTGCATGCAAATACACCTGTTGCAAGTGTCATTACTTACCACCCGAAGCGGGGTAACTTACTGCCGCCTTATACCTTTTTCATTAATAATTTGTATTTAACGATAGTTATTCACATTTCAAACTGGTTAACATAACCACAAAACCTTTAGTGACACATAGCTTGACGAAGAGCTGCCAAGTATCAACAATAAAAGTTCTAGAACTAGAAATATATTAGTGGGGTCACTGATTTACCCCCATCCGGGACGTAAGGGTTAAATTTCTATATTGTTTGAAAATGATTCTGCCCAATGGGTGCTGCTAGCTTATAATATAAATAAAAATTCTAACCTTTGGTGTACTCTAACGATGGTGGGTGTCCCAGAAAGTCTGTAAATTGTTTATGGCACTACACTTTCAATTTAAAATCGTCCTTATTAATTTTATATCATTTTACACATTAAAAAGTTCAATTACACGCAATTTATAGACAGTTCTACATTTAAATATATCAAAATATATACACAAAATATTTAATTTAACCTTATAAACATTTACACACGCACTACGACAATCCACGGAATACTGAACTTGCAAACATCGGTTCCTAGCTCGGCGCAATTAAGGTTTCAACAGGTCTATTCCTCTATAAAATTATTGTGCTCAAAATATTATTTGATTTTAGTTGAATAAATCAGTGATACCCAAACTGTTTTTATGAATATTGTGTAGTAAAATTTTTTAAAGTTCCTAAGTTAAATATGTAGGTATTATTATACCTACGTCCTACATCATAATTTGATTTTCTTTAAATAATTTATTTTCTGTAACTATACTAGTGCCACGTCAACGACACTTTAAAACTTTGACATGGCTCATTTTGCACATGCTTTCTGCATAAATTTCGAATAAACGATGTAACCTACAATGAAATAGTATTTTGTGCACCTAGGGAGGGAAGCGTGCTATTACTCCCGCGGGCGAAGCGGCGGTCCGAGCGAGGGCGCCGGCTTCGCTCAAGGGTGTAATAGCTATTACTCCCGCGGGCGAAGCGGCGACCCGAGCCGAAGGCGAGCCGCAGGCGAGTCCGAGCGAGGGCGCCGGCTTCGCCCAAGGGAGTAATTGCTATTACTCCCGCGGGCCAAGCGGCGGCCCGAGCGAGGGCGCCGGCTTCGCCCAAGGGAGGAATAGCCTTCCCTCCCGTGGGACACACAATATTTTACGTCACGAGGGCCTCGAAATCACCTTTCTTGCAATGTTTTCCTCCCGCCAGTACCGGGAAGAAAACAGTGTTTTCCGTACTTGTTTTCCTCCCGCGCGGGAGGGAAAACTCGCTTCCCTCCCTCCATTAGCAAGAGGAAAACACTGCTTTCCTCCCCCGAGTGACGTAAATTATGTTACACAATGAAAACATACACATTCCTAATTGCCTTATTCAAAAAATTGTCTGTACCTAATGATAGTTCATTTTGTATAAAATTTATTGCAATTTGTTGCATTTTCTCTTCTTTCATTTCTCTGCAAATTATGTTTATATTCAGGTATTTTTATTTAACATAAGGAAATCTAGAGACTATAA
Source organism: Agonum fuliginosum (assembly GCA_947534325.1). Lineage (NCBI taxonomy): Eukaryota > Metazoa > Arthropoda > Insecta > Coleoptera > Carabidae > Agonum > Agonum fuliginosum. Next base: position 30,343,093 of record OX384042.1, on the reverse strand, counting down.
TAATTTTATTGACATATTATTTGTGCCTATCACTTGTTCCTATTTGCAGAAATTAATGCAGATAAAGTGCATAAAAATGTCTGAAAACGGTTTCGACCTTAAAAAATTCGATCGGTTATTTCGCAGATCCAAGCTTTGTTGACAACATATTAAAATTTGAAGTTAATTCACTTATAAATACACAGTACAAATATAATTTTTTACAAATATGGGTGCCAATATTATTTTGCCCCTCAAACATAAATTATTTGTTATTATTATGTTTAACAAAACAATAAACGCTATAGAATAGCATGCGGATTTTCTGCCACCTTGAAAATGCTATTAAAATTAAAAATTAAAATTTCGAGGCAATGAAAATCAAGATCATAATGCCTCTATTATATTATAGTTCAAACATATCCGCACTTCAAATTATAATTTCCTGTGGAAAGTAATTTTCAGGTTTACAAAATTTTCCACGTGTTTCCCAATTTATTTGGGTTTTATGGACCATTCCGTTGATCGATTATTGCTCCCTAATTTTAAGTTCAATTTATTGGTCTTAAACAATAACACATGTTTCAACATCTACGAGTACATTCAAGCGTAAATTAAATCAATAGCAAATGGTATATGTAAATGAAGCAATATTACAATATTTATGACAATGTTTTACAATATCGATGTGTTGATAATCTATCAGCATTAATCGCTCACTAGGGCTGACTTAGTGGCGCACGGGAGCATTAATTACGTACGTAATTAAAAAACTTAATCACTTCTTAATTGATATGTGGCGCAGATAATTTACGTGTGCATGGAGTTTACGTTTTATTCCATTTTTATTCGTGTGGTCAGTATATGAGTCATTTCACTGGCTTTACAATTTAATTACTCACACGCGACATAAATTATTATTAATTAATTTTTTGCAGTTGGTGGCAGGTTATTTATATACGAGAACAGTACAATCATTAATGAGTTAATGTATCTACAATAAACGCAATCAGCAGTCACAATTAAAATTGCTTTTTTACGCAGTGGCACTGACATTTTCAAATCATTTAATTACAAGAAACATTATCTTTTATTATTTTTAACTTACTGTACTAAAGGAGGCATCATTTAAAAGATAGTATTTATATCAATACGTAATCTATTTTTATTCCAAAAAGTTTTCTAAATTCATAAAAATTGTATAAACAATAGGCTGCATGAATTTTTACTTCCTTGTACGGAGTAATAAGGAAGTATTGTAATCGCGAAAAATTTCGGTTTTCAGATTTTGATGGAAATATCCGTTTTGACCTTTTCTGAATCCATTATGACTAGTTTCGTCGTGACGTCTGTACGTACGTGCGTACGTACAGACGTATGTGTGTCGCATAACTCAAATACGGTTAGATGTAGAAAGTTGAAATTTTGTGCACCTCCTATTTTTGGTTTCAATCTACAAACCGGAAGTAGTAAATTTTAAAAAAAATTGATAAATAATTAATTTTAGGCAATTTTTTTATTTTAAATGAAAGATTATGTGATTATTATCTACAATCGGTATTTTATAAATTTTTCTGTATCTTCTATCATTTAAGAATAATTACTTATAATTTAGTATTTCGGTATCTTGTAGTCCATGATCGATTAACATTTGTTACTACGTAAAATTTAAATAATTATGACATGACAGTGACAGTAGCAGTGACAATAGTAAAATATCGTTTATATCTTCTTCTGCAGTTTAAATAAAATGACTATATTTGTGAGTATACTAGTATAATAAGTTAAAAGAATTTTATATATTATTCTACATTTTAGTTATTAAGGAAAGTATGAACAAACAAGGCGTACAAGGAAGTCATGTGGTGTCCACGTCAGATTTTTTTAATGAAATATAAAAGATCTTATTTTTATTTTCGCAAAATTTTTATCAACAAGCCCAAAAATAATTAATGAAAATTGAATAATATGTAATGTGACGTAGAATGCTGTCATACCTCCTATACAAAATAATGACGTCACAGCAAAATTTCTTTCTTAATTTACAAAAAACACACATTTTTACCTCTCGCCTCATATTCTATAAGAGAGGTATTGTGACGGGTCAAAAATTTTGGAGTGTGAGTTTTTGGCACATTTTTGAGATGATGTCCGTGTGTGTGTATGCGTTCGTTCGTTCGTTACGCCGTGTGTTACAATTTTGTTCGGAAACGATGTCTCCAAAAATATCAAACATTTAAATATCAAATTTTATATCTAAGATTTTCAATAGACCAATTATATTTTGGTACCAATTAATAAACCGGAAGTAAGACTTTTCATATAGAGCCATATGATTTTTCTGAAATTATCTCGATAAATAAACCATTTATGATAATTATGTTTAATTAAATATAACAGAATTTTCTGTACCATGTGTAAACTATATTTAAAATCTTTAAATTCTTGTAAGCTATGATTGTTTGACAGTGACAGTACAGTTTTGCTTGCATCTTGGTTTACATTATCGTTTACATATTACATGAACCATGAAACTATTAAAATGTAAGTAAAACTATTTATTAGATTAGTAGAATAAGAAGAATTAGGCGAGAGGTCGTGTGCTGGCCACAGCAGATTCTTTAAAAATAAAATTTGGTACACTGTATCGACTATTTTGAGTCGAGAAAATAACACTTTAACCGCAAGAGTAGATAAAGGAAAATTAGAATAGTTACAGTAAAAGTAAGATTATTTAGTTTTTATACAGTTTTTCTTCCAATTCGTTTTCATACATTTTTGCATCCACTTTGTGAAAAAATTAGAATGAAAAACATTACAAACAACTCCGAAATTGTGTTATAATAATAGCTTAATTTAAAATCAGCTACAGAAAAAAAATTTAACTCAAGAAAATAATTCACTCCTTCGTCATTTGTGAATGAACACTTTTCTTTCGTCGATAAAATATAATTTTATTATCTTGTATAAAAAATAACTATTTCAGTACCATGCAAGCAGCCTATTATTTTAAATTGGTTACTTCAGATTTTTATTTTTATTGCCATTTTACTCAATTTAAGTGTGACAGCCTCACATTGTAGTAACCAGCCTTCAACTCACGGGTACTCCGGCTGTAAGTGAAATTTAGAATAAAATTAAAACATATAAATATAAAGATCTGCACGAATCCGGCAAGATAATAAAAACTACTCCCGCAGAAAAATAATGTAAATGATTGTCATGATCCACCGCTCCCAATTTAAGTAAGCTAACGAAAATAAATATGAGCAAACGACAAAGTATTTGTCTGTTATTGAAAGTTACACGCGAAGTAGCAGACAATGAAATCTTTAAATTGAAGCGATCCGCGCGTCTCAGTTGTGAATTGTGAGACAGTGCGACGTCAGACGTTGTCTATTAATTGTTGATGTAATGCGCGATGTTGTGATGTTATCATTGTTGAGGTTGTTTCTAAATAGACTGCGTATTTTGTTTCACTTTCTTTTTTATTATTCCATCCCGGTTGTCTTGACACAAATAAGTTGTAAACAAACACACATGTACATTGTACAAGTTTACTATCACAGTTTGTACAGTATAAAATTAGCAAATTTCACTGTGACTTGTGTGACATTTATTCAATTAAATACAGCGTGATCGCAACTTATATATTTTAAATTTATTACGACACTGATCGAATTTTTCCAAGATTTGTAATTTTAGTTTTCAGGTTTTTTAATAAAACAGTTTTCGGCCACTGTTTTACAATGTAATTTTATTAAATTTACTATTCTTGTCATTGGACAGTTTAAGTTTAAGATTTTTTTTTTCATTCAAAGTCAAATGCCTTATCATTACAAGTTCATTTTTTTGGAGGTGTGAAACTTTATGTTTTACCTTTTATTTATTATAAAAATGTACGTTTCTATAAATTTTGCACTCAATTCTTGTTTTAGCAATAAAAATATTTATATCAAAACCAAAAATGCTACGAACAAAGTAAAATACAAAAATGTGACTACTTATTTCGAAAAGAAAAATATCATATTTTTTTAAAGTTTTAATTTTTTCTCGTCTCGTATTTTTTAATTCTCGTCTCATTTCGAAAATCCGAGACGTGAAATTTATTGGTTCTCGTCTCGTAATTTCGAGACGACACGAGAATGTGACAGAAATCTCTCGTCTCGCGACATCACTACTTAAATCTACGAATTTTTCGTTCCATGATAAGTGAGTTGACTATACTCGTATATTTACAATTAAAAAAAATCTGCTGTGGCCACCACACGACCTCTCGCCTAATTCTGCTTATTCAACTAGTCTAATAAATAGTTTTACTTACATTTTAATAGTTTCATGTTCATGTAATATGTAAACGATAATGTAAACCAATATGCAAGCAAAAGATGTCAACTGTACTGTCACTGTCATAATCATTCAAATTTTATGTAGAATCAAATTTCATATCATGGACAACAAGATACTTACTGGAATTTCAAAAAAATAGAATATTAATTGTACTATATTTTATTGTTAAATACTTCCAGATTCAGCAATTTATATTTATAATTAACTGTACACATAGATAATCACAATTTCTTTTATTTTTAATTGCAAAAATTGTCATAAATAAATAATGTACCAATATATTTAAGGAAAACTTTTCCAAACTTCTAAAAGTACTACTTCCGGTTTGCGGATTTCTACCAAAATCTTATCCGGTGTTAAGATACTTATTAAAACCTTAAATATGAAATTTGATTATAAACGGTTTGATACTTTTTAAGTTATCGTGGACGAAAAATCGTCGGTTCATACAAACGCACAAACACACAAACACACACACACACACACACACACACACACACACACACACACACACACACACACACACACACACACACACACACACACACACACACACACACAGACATCATCGTGAAAATAGTAAATTCGTATTCTAGAGACCCTGAAACGTGCTGATCCACCAAAAACTCATACTCGAAAATTTTGACCCATTACAATACCTCTCTTATAGAATATGAGGCGAGAGGTAATTAGAAAATTCATTACTTGAATTATTGTACAGGATAATTTTTATTTACAGCATACTAAAATTTCAAGTGAATATTTTTCACTTTAAATTTAACTTGCTGTAGCTACTAAATACTACTTTTATTTATAAACTCGGTTCTAAATTTGTTATTATTTTGGCAATTCTCTTCTAATTATTTTATATAAAGTTTAATGAAACCTTAAATTTTAATGATGCCATGTTCGTAGTTATTAATACCACCTCTCTTCTATTTATATATCCATTTTACAAAAATAATACTATGTTTGAATCGTTCATCTCAAACGTAAAATTTACTCAACATTTCAAATCCAAGGAAACTTATTTCTATAAATTCCATAATAAAACATCAAACATCTTCTAAAAACTTACGAAGTTCCTGAATGGTCAACTTTTAACACATTTATGCATTATTGCTTTATGAACGAGGTTGGTGACCATAATTTATTAAAATGATGATGAGAGACTGAAATTCATACAGTACCTTCATTACACTATTGAGATTCTAAAAAAATTCGTCTATCCGGTTTTTGAGTAATTGAATATTGAAACTAAGCTCGTTTTACATGGACTCTTATGGCAATTCACTAATTTTTTTGCATGCTTTAAACTATATGATTATAAAATTCATAGAACTTGTATTAATAATAAGACAATTTTTTTTGTAACGTACCTAATTTGCAAATAACTTTTTCTCTTATTCTTATTACAAATAAATACTACTTATATTCATCCAAATTTATATAAATTTTTGACAATTAACCTTTCCAATCTTCCGGTAAAGATATTTGTACCAAAATCTAATGAGCTAATGTTAAATACCAAATATAAAAATTTTTGGGTAATTCGTATTTGAGTTATTCGATCTACACCCCGACCTTGACCACATTCATACACACATACAGACATCATCATGAAACTATCAAAAATGAGTTGTAAGGACTCTAATTCGTGCTCATCCACTAAAAACTCACTACCCGATTTTAGCATGATTCCAATACCTTCCTTTACAGGTAAGCGGAAGATAAATAGCTAGATTCGGAACCGGTCAACAATAAACAAACACGACAATTCGAAACCTACTTCGATGTAGACTGTAGTAGTTGCCAAAACGGACATGCATATAGCGTCGGAACGTTCGTCTTTAGCGTTCGGCGCTAGTCGACTCCGAGATAATTTAACCTGAAATAGTCGCGCCTCAAAATGAATATCATCCGGTGCAGAATCGCAGTCTTTCTGCTCTTGTACGTCTGAGTTGCTATTGCTACTGCTGCAAGTCTAGTGTGCGCTGTGCGCTACGCGCTGCGCATTTGTTTTCTACACCTGATTAACTTTTTGTTCTAATTCCGGCGGCGCTACTTGGACCGTAGCGCTGCTTTTTGTTTTTTGTCGACACGAAATTTTTAATTGTTTCTCACGCTGAAAAAACATGAATGGTTTTTGACAAAGTGTTTGTTTTTTTGATACCATTCACTTCATTTGGTAAATTTTGGAATTGATATGTATCTCCTGTTTGGATGATGCCATTGTTGGTTTTCGTTTGCCACGCCATACCTACACAAGAGGAGGTCTATTTTGAATTTGAACATTTTATCAACCATCACAAATAGTATCACAAATCTAGAAGCCATACCTGACTTAGGTGTTCTAGCAGCAGTATACCTTCCGACAGACAGGCGTATAAAGTTTATTAATAACTTCATTTAGGTATAATTTAGAGAAAAAAATATTTACAAAAAAGCACTACCTGTTGCTATTTTTCCACCAAATTTTCAACTGAAGAATTCGATTGGTTTTGGAGGTAATATAACACCAGAAAATATTTATACACATACAAAATGTATGCACAACAAATTTCAAATAAAAAATTTACCTATACGTAATACCTGCATTAAGAGATTCATTCACAGGAAATGCAAATCTAGAATATTTTAGATTCAGCACAAATGCAAACATAGGAAGATGCAACACAGGAAGATGCAAATCTAGAAAACTAGTTTATCTCTTTAACACAAGGTACTCGTAGATAGACAAATTAGGCTGAACTGAACTAAATGAACAACCCAATACCCATTCTTGAGTTCCACATACTCTCATACATTTTACTGTGTTTGAATATTCTATAATTTTTTTCTGGTGTTCTAGCCACATCCTGAGTACGACAAAAATTACATACTCAATACAAACATATCAAAAACATGGGATACATCATTGGAACATTATTTCCAAATTATTAACATTTGGATGTAATATAGATAATGTTACTAAGAGTGGACATTAGCAATCTCTAGGATATTAATAGGATAGGATGTTAATAGGCAAATATAACAAGTAACAACCGTGATGTTCACGTTCTTGAAATGTTCTGTTTTTATTTTGACAAGAAGGGTTGTTCTTCAAAATTCATGTTAACATTGATTCTATTAATAGTACCTATATTATATATTAAAGGACTAATGTGCATGATTTAATCCTGAGGGTTTATCTCACGAGCCGAAGGTGAGGAAAATAATCATCTGAGGGAGTACTTTAGTTCTGTGGTATATACGCTATTTTTTTGCACTTCATCTTCAAACGAATACAAAATAGTTTAAAAGTACACATTTTGCAATTTTGACAGTAAACTTTATGGCAAATATTTATATTGTTGCCATAGATACTCTGTAACAAATAGCACGTATTTACTTGAATATTTTTTGACAGATGGTTTAACCAATCATATTGCGTAATGATGACGTCAAATGACGTAATGCAACCAATAGAATTGAAAATGTAAAATGATGTATCTGACAACATAATTTTGTAGATTAGGTTTTATTTTGTTACGCCAGTAACAAAAAATTAATTAATTTGTCACATGAAACGTCAAAAATGTTTAGCAAAATGAGTCGTTTTGGTAGTATTTTTAACAAGAAAAATATTCTTCCTAAATAAAATACCATTCGAGATAATAATTTTTGTCTATTCCACGGCAACTTATTGCAATTTCACTCCACAAAACATCATCTGACAATTCCCCTCAACTACGTTTCGGGAAATTGATAGATGATGTTTTGTGTCGTGAAATTGTTAGAAATAAGTTGCCGTGGAAACGACAAAACAATTCTCAAAAAATTATCATCTCTTATGGTATTACCCCTGACAACAGGATTAATTAATTCAATTCCTTCATAACGGGATTAAATATGAAAAATAAGCCCTTGGGATCAAATTAAGAAACTTAGTCCCTAAAAATAAAGAATAATAACGTCGAAAAAAAGTTTTGGTGCCACATGCCTTTTAAACTTAGTCGAGTCAAAATAATGAGCCAGCTGAATTTTTGACAATGTATTTGTCATGGAAAATCTATTGTTACCAAGTACACTAAATGATAAATTCAGGAATTTCCAATCCTTTGACAATTTACCAACCATGTAATCCTACAGACTTACGAATTAACTTATGAAGAGTAAGTGGATTCCGTTTGTATCTCGGAAATTCCGTATTCTGTCCAAATCTACCTGCGGTCTCATTAGCCGCTCTAGATAAATAAATCTCCTATAGACGCCAGCAAAAAGCAAACCACCGGAGATACAGTGTGCGGATTTTAATTTGGTTTTGCGGTCGGTGCAATTTTTGATGCGTTTCCAGATTTTCATTACAACACAGCGCATGGCGGGCGGACGAAGCAGAGTTGCAACGATTCATTGGTTTTTAATTTGGGCTGCGTCCCAGTTAGCATTCGCTGAAGTACGAACCGCGAAGTGTGAGTTACGTCGACGTCGACTGTCGCCGAGTGATTTATTTTTGTACCACCCTCGCGGCTGAATCAAACTCAAGGCGCCAAATTTCTTTTGTCAAGAGAGTAGTATAGTAAAACCTCATTTCCACCGACTGCTGTAATGCCCACCCCTACAAAATTAAGCAAAAATATGTTCTCGTTGGGCACATGTAATTGACTTTAATTTTGGTCCGATTTGTTTCCTCTTTTTCTAAATTTAATTATAAAAGATGTATCTAGGTCTGTCTAGTGCCATTTTTTTACCTTCCGCTTACCTGTAAAGGAAGGTATTGGAATCATGCAAAAAATCGGGTGGTGAATTTTTAGTGGATGAGCACGAATTAGGGTCCTTACAACTCATTTTTGATAGTTTCACGATGATGTCTGTGTGTATGTGTGTGTGTATGTGTGTGTGTGTGTGTGTGTGTGTGTGGTCAAGGGGTGTTAGTCGCATAACTCAAATACGAATTACCCGAAAATTTTGATATTTGGTATTTAACATTTGTATATAAATTGGAAGAGCTCCCTAGATTTTGGTACAAATATCTTCATCGGAAGTGATATTTTTTGAAGATTGAAAAGGTTAATTGTCAAAATTGTATATAAATTTGGAAAAATATAGTATTTATTTGTAATGAGAATAAGAGGAAAAGTTATTTGCAACTTACGTTATAAAAAAATTGTCTTTATCTGGTAGCATTAAAGAACTGCAGTAAAATTTAAAAAATAAATTTATCAAATAAAACGTTGATATCTTGTAATCCATGATCGGTTGATTTTTGTTTCTGCGTAAAAAATATTGACAGGTGAGATGGGTGACAAGTTGACATACTAGTGCATAAGTAAGATATTAAATATAGTAATTGAACGGAGGATGGCTTCAGCACAGAAGAGTTTTCCTGTGAATGAATCTTTTTATTCAGATGATGCAAATTTCTGTGTTCGAATATTTGAGATTTTTATTTGTATATTTTAAATTTCTGTTTAAATTCTAGATATGGCGGAAGGTTGTGTGATGGCCACGTCAGATTTTTTATTTAAATTTTTACATGTATTTTTTAAGCTCCAAAGTTAGTAAAATTTTAAGAACTTTGAAGATAAAATATTAAAAAACTAAAGTAAAAATTAAAAAAGTGACACTAAGCGGACATAGCCTAGACTTTAATTTTTCATTTAAAAAAAAATTGTTTAAAAATATTTAAAATTAGTGGTAATTTCATGTGCCCAACGAAACCCCTTTTGTAGTAGAAAGTGGCTAAATACGGTTCATTCATCGAATCAACCGATGTCGTCACAATGGGTAACAATGGTTTGTGACGGCATCGCTTCATTCGTTAAATGGATCTTCAAAACTAGTGGGGATTCCTCTTTAGAAGAGCAACGCATAAGAACGAAACTTTGCAAACTCCAAACGTAAGGCGTAATGCACAAGCATAATGATTGACATGATGTGTCATATTTATTATTTGTTTTGAGTTGTCAATTTCTGTCTGTTTCTAAATATGGAACTGAATACCTTACTTACGAAATTAACAGTTCTTCCAATCCTTAATAACACAAAAATGTCGGTACTTAATGATTAAATTACAAAATTCGACGACAAATGCCATCTCTGTCGAATTAGTTCTTAAACAAAATAGGTGGAAATGGTCATCTAATAAATAATCATTATGCATTAAGTCTTACGCATAAATCATTATGCATTAAGCACTAAAACAGTGGAAATGGCAGAAACCGCCTCGCTACCTTGAAGTGTATAAAGAAGTCGTCCAGCTCGGTTTTTCTCTTGACTCAATTGCTTTCAGGCGAGTAATAAGTTGGCGAACTTTGACTCAGCTCTGTGTAGAACATTCTTTCTATACGACTGTTATAGAATGTTATTATTATTACACCATTTTCAATTATGGAATGATTACATTCTATTATTTGTTACGGAATGGATTTATTCCGTCACTAGTGATGAAATGAAATGTGGCGAGTTATAATAATTTAACTTTATTCAATGTTTTTGGATGGTGGGTAGGTTTAAAATACGTTTAGATTTATTAATTTATTAATATTATGTAGAATATTATTTTACAAATACATATATTATAATTTTAATAGATTTAGGTTATGTTTTTTAATGCAATTAAATTTATAGTCGTAGAGAAAGTATAGTCTGCAACACGTTTGGAATGGCTATTCTGCTCTCTCACAAAATTTTGACTCGTGCTGAATATGCTTCATTCCACACTTGTTACAGAATATACTATTCATTAATTTTTACATGGATTCAAAAGATTTTTTCAAAATTCTAACTGGGCATAAACCTAGATTCATTCTTTCACAAACATCTTCCTCCAAATTAACAATATGCAATTTATAAAGCAGAAACTGCTACACCTCTACACCGGGACCCTTAAATTCAAATTTTTTAAAACTTAACTTGAAGAAATCTATAAAAAGTATGGACTAATATAAACTACTGTAAACATAAAATTTTCCATACATTAATAATTTATATATAGCACTATTGAACTACCTAGCTATTCATATTTTAATATCAATTCAAAAATTTCCACCTTTGCCCGAAATTTTTATAAGTTGATTTGAACTATTGAAATTTAGAATATTAGACTGAGATTGCGAAATATATTGCTGGGAAAAGGATCCTATCTGACGATAAGATATCGAAATACATTTAAAAAAAAGTTTTCTCATTTTATTATTTATATTAGTAACAAAATTATTAAAGGTGTATATTATTGTTTTGTCTAGCTTCTATGGTATGTGAGCTGAGCCGGAAAAACTATATAATATCTAGGTGTTTAAATAATTTAAATATCATAGAAACATTAATTATAAACTCCGCGGAAAATAATAAATTGCTTTCGCTAATTATCATGATTAATTAATTTCACACATGTGGTAATAATTATAATAAAAGCTGTGCTTCTGCATAAATTAGGCTTGCCAATAAATAATTATTCAAAAAATATTTGCGATGAAGTGTAGTGTGTAATAAAAGTCATAGCATCTATTTTCGCGCAATTTAGATCGCAATCGCATTATCTGCAGACGATCTAGCAACTAACCTTGGAACACAAAAACCCAATTTGCATGTTATTAAAATCATAACTCGTAACATCATTAGGTAATATACGAAATAATTGCAGAAGTCTCAGACAATTCTTTTGTTTCAGTGATATTTTTTTGTTTTATTGTGATCGGAGGATGAAAAACTGAACTGAACAGTATCGGTCATGGGTTCTGCACATAAAACTGTGAATGTTGAATTTTGCGCTCTTTAAATTGTGTTAAAATGATTGAGTTTTTGCGCCACCGAACCGACAATCGGTCCTTTAATTTCCGACATCCCGACAATTTCGTCCACTAAACAGGAAGTCATCGTAAACGAAATATCCAAATTATTGATAATTATTTTCATACAATCCTTGCCACCAAACTGTAGAAATAGTTTACTTTACCGAAATTCGCATTTTTATTTTTAACTTGCTTCGAAATAATTACATACGTCCCACTTGACAAGCTAAAATCCCCAGAACATTTCAAGAATGTGAACAACAAGCTTGTTACTGCTATATTTGCTTAATAACATCCTATACCCTAGCGATTGCTAATGTCCGCCCTTAGTAATATTATCTATGTAACATTGTGTCCCATGTAATTCTCTGAGATGTTTGTATTGAGTATGTAATTTTTGATAGTACTCAGGATGTGGCTAGGATACTTACGTAATATCACTTAAAGTACAAGAATAAGATGTTTTTAAACGTCCCGTGGACGATTCATGTCAAGTGGGGTCTTAAATAATATGCATGTAAAATATTAGGTCCTGTTCACACGAGGATTCTATGAAGATTCTTGGAAAAAAATAAATTACGGTTTTGCAGCAATCAATAAATTATAAATTCCTATTTTCCAAGACTCATTGAAGATTAAATTTAGCGGCAATGTAATTTAATTGGTAATTCTCACTAGAATTATTTTTTCCAAAACTCAGAGAATTTTGAAAGAAGCATCGTCTGAACAGAGCCTTATCCTTCTTGAGTCCCACATACTCGGTTTTGTAAATATTCTGAATGAAATTAACTGAATTAAATAAATAAACCTGCTGTTTAAGGGTATCGACTCCACGTAGCTCAACACCGCGTTTGTCCTATGGTAGGTAACATTTGCCTAAAATACATAAAAGCAGTCTAGCAATTTTTAAAATTCTCAAGAAGTTTTACAGATAAAACAAAATTTCATGAATGTATTTACAGACGAAGAATGGAACTAGGTTTATGCCGAGTTAGATTTCTAATAAATCTCTAAATCATAAGATAAAGCATGCAATGTAGCTTCAAACACACTTTTTCATTAATTTTTTATTTGGATTCCAAAGATTTTTTCAGAATTCTAACTGGGCATAAACCTAGATTAATTCACAAACATCTAGTACCTGTTTTTCCTTCAAATTTTAATATGCAATTAGTAAAGCAGAAACTGGTACACCTCTTAATTGAATCCCAACTTGAGATGGTGACGAGAGTAGATACCGAGAGACAAGCAATGAAAACTTCACACCTGACTAAGATTCGAACTCAGTATTGTTTGATATGATATGAACATGCATTTCTTTGTAATATTTAGTTGTGAAGACGAGACCCTGGTATTGTTAACCCCTCATCTTCGCTACATACTCCATGTGTGGGGAAGAATGCAGCACGACAACGCTGGTGAAATGTCTATATAAGGCGCACGCGTCCTATGGTACTTCTATTCTCGTCCGCACGCTCCGCACTCGCATAATGATCTCAATTATCGGATTTGCACATAATACTGTGCGCTAGGCGACGTCACTACCTAATACTTATAAACATATTGTTGTGCCGTCGCTCCCACCGGGTGCTTGCATAGCATGTGTGAACACACAGGGCCGGACCGTAGCAATTTCACAAGATATGAGATTGCGAAAATTTATTTTTTGTTATAGTTCTTTATTAAGAAGCTTTTATGGCGTGAGCCCGAACGTCAGCCGAAGACTAAAAACACCTCAACAGTTATAAAAGCCCGTGGTACACACCCAACTTTATGCACGGTTCAAATTTTTCTAATAAATAAATTAATTTAATTTACTTTTAAATAAAAAATTGTACAACTAATTACAGAAATTGGTTACTTATAATATTATTAGTAGTTTATATAATAAGGAAAATTGAAAATATAAACGTTTTGCATTAATTTGACGTTTCTTTATTCATGTATAACTGTCAAATTATGATATAACCGTGCATAAAATTCTTTTTGGCTTCCTTAACTGTAAATATAATAATAATAATAATAAATTCTTTATTAATGGTTTATTTTACAAAAAAATACACCATTAAAGGCGAGGTTCAGCTATAGCTGATCTTCCACCTAACCCAATATAACAATCACACATCGTTGACTTCTGTGGTAGTTGCGACTTTACTATGACTTTACCACATATTGTTCGGTAAAGATCACTGAATATTATTGCTTTAATAGCCCATATAAAAAGATAACTTTTAAATAAAAAAGAGAGCCTACAAAAACGCTAGTTTACACAATTTATTACTCAATAGAGTTTGAAATAAATAAATCATAGATTAATTTTAAATGTGACATGTCATAGCAGTTGTTTCAAGGCTACTTGACAAAAGGAAATTTAAGTTTTTTAATGTCAAATGCATCTTACTTATCCTCATAGAAAATATGATATTTAAAATAGGCGTTAGGTATTTGTAAATCCTTCGGTTTTATTAAAGCACTCCGCTTCGCGTTCAATTTTAATGTTGTAGAATAAAACCTATAGCATTTCAATGTAAATAACTATAACAAACTATACCCATTCCTCACGCTATTCTATAGCGTTTATTGTTTTGTTAAACATAAAAATAATTTATTTTCGTAAAAAACATGTAATATTTGTAAAAAAGAGGGTTTTTGCGCGCCACTGTACATCTTTTATTTATAAGTGAATTAACTTCAAATTTTAATATGTTGTCAACAAAGCTTGAATCTGCGAAATAACTGATCGAATTTTTGAAATTCGTTTAAAAAAAAGATATTTGTGTTCAAAAAGAAATTGCCAAAATTCAACATATTTCAATTTTAAAACAAATTTTAAAAATCTGCATCTTGCATTTTGTAGATTGTACTGTAATTTTCAACAATATCTTTAGATTATTATGTTTAAAAAAACAATAAACGCTGTGGAGTGGCGCGCGAAATTTATGTTTTAGCTGTTTTCTGGCGCGGTAGAGGATCGTCTTAAATTCTTAATTAAACAGCCAGAACCGTTAAAATTATGAAGCTTCTGGATTTTAGAATAAATGTCCAGGGAGGAAGGATAAAAGTCCTACGTCGCCTTTAAAAATGAAGTAATAATACCGCTGTTTCCATATTTGTAATGTTTCTAAACAAACCTATTTCTGAACTGCGTAAACCGGTATCAGACGACGAGGAACTGAAGTAGAACACACGAGAGAAACAAGCGAAACCGTATGTGTGAAACAAGTAAATAACGTCCATACGCAACTAACATAAACGCAGACTTTTTATTATAAATACCAACCGAAATATAAATGTGAATGATCTCTTAATAGTTAATATTTCTCTAAATTATCCAGACTGTGTAGCAAATTTGTCTTTGCTAGAACACTTCATAAATTACAAATATTTAGAATTTTGATAAATATTTAAGTTCGCATCCTAGTTTCACTAAACACTTGTTAATTTAAATATTTACTAGATGAAGATATATGGGGTCGAATTTACAATGTACGAATATTAAATTTCTTTGACAGTTAATACAGGGTGATCCATAACTTCTGGTTGCTTTTAACGGTAGTACGTAATTTTTTTTGTGCTTTCAGCTTGTAGTTATAACAGTGATTATAAACAAACCAAAAATTTATATCTGCAGTTTTTAGACAAATTATACACCATTGATTGTTTGTTCACTTTTGTGTACCCCGTCAGGGTACCAATTTTTTTTTTCCTTCTATTCTGAAGGTTTATTATGTATAAATTTATACCAATTTATAACCCAATCTGTGCAACTAAATTTTAAGAGTGTAGTATTGGGCGCATGAATCAAAAAGAATTTTGTTGCAATTCGTAAAATTAACAGGAGTTGCAAAACAATATCATTTTGGGTACCACTGGTTATCACATTTAAATACAAAAAAGTTAAACAATAGTTATGCATTAGCGTAATTACATTAATGTAATAAAATAAATTTACAAACAGAAAAAAATGAAATTTGTAGGTTTTTACAGAATGTTTCATTTGCTTGGACCCATTTTTTAATTCTTCTTAATTCATAATTAGTGCGTCCAATACTATACACCCTTTAATTTTGTTACCCAGGTTGGAATAATAATAATAAATATGCATCATTATATTGTCTCTAAAAGGAATCTTTATGTATATTTTTTGTTGTAAACAGACTGCATACCTACTTTACTTTTTAGTTCCGTATTACATTATAGAAGATTCCTGTCTAAATCTCTTTCTCGTGTATGCCACCAACGATGTATGATTGTTATGTTTACAATTCAAGAGGCCAAAAAATTATTATTATTAAGTACTCATTGTAAAAAATTGGCGCCCAACGTGGGGCAGAATGATTGATAAAATACTGTAATAACAAAATAAATAATTTAAAATTATTTATTTTGTTATTATTTAACCAGTTTCACCAAGTGTATCGCACTCTTTTGTGTTTTTAGATAAGATATTGGTTAATAGTATTGGACACGCCTCCAGAGACAAACAATCCGGCAGATGTTTGCTAGCGGTACAGCAAGGCGTGTGATTCTCTGTTAGTCCGGGCCTGTGTGCAGGACAGCAAGGTCGGCCGTGGCCCCTCATGCGGTACGGGCCGACGTCTGGCGGGCGCGCGACGTCGGCTGATCGTTCCGTGTCACGGCGCACCAAGCAGGACCGGACTACACCCGAAAACCCCAGACACCGGAACACCGCCCCGCTTCACTGCCCACCCAGAGACACCGACCACTGCATTGCATTCTGTACTCGCTGCTGATGCATTATTGTTGATGCAAGTATAAATTATGAAAGAATAACTAGGGCGTAAGATAAAAATACATAAAAATATCTAACTAAAATTTAAAAATCTGATGTGCCAAGCACAAGACCTCCCGCTTTTTACTTATTATACCAATATTAATATATAGGTATTACTACTACTACTACTCACAAATATATTTTAGTCATTTTATTTAAACTGGAGAAGAAGATATAAACGATATTTTACTATTGTCACTGTCACTGTCATGTCATAATCATTTAAATTTCACGTAGTAACAAACCACATTTTAAGCCAATTTCCAATATTATTCTTTAGGCTAGAAAATACTCGTAAGCAAGTTTTATCTCTTCGATTTTGCACTATTTTTGAAATACCTCAATAAAAATTGTACCCGTTAGAGTTTTTTCGTGAAACTTTAGATTCCTACATAATTTGGCCCGAGGAATCCAATGGTGAAAAAATAAATTTTCCATCTAGACCAGTTTTCGACTAAAAAAAAATATGTCAAAAAATATTAGTCGAAAAAAATTTTCGACTGCAGATTTGAAATCCTCGTGGTCGAAATAGTATATAACCAAATTTTTAGCCAATTCTGAGAGAAAAAGTTATTTTAGCCAAAATTTCATCAAGGGGTGCACCTACGTTTTTGGCCATTTTCGAAAATCCATCATAAAAATTGTACTCATTAGAATTTTTTCGCGAAAATTTGGATTTACATGTAACTCGACACGAGGAATTCAATGGTGAAAAAATTACGGTCATAGCTACTCCCGTCTTTTACCTGAAAAAATTATCTCGAAAAGTATTAACCGAAATTTTGTTTTAGTGACACCATTGAATTCCTCGGGTCCAAAATAGGGTATAACCAAATTTTGAGTAAATCAAAAATTTCTAAAATTTTCTACATTTATAAAATTATTCAAAGTGCATTTAAAATTGTACCAGACAGAATTTTCAAAAGAAAATATGTATTTATATGTAGTTTGATACGAGGAATCCAGTGCTGTACTTAAAAAAAATAATAGTAGTAAAAAGAGTAGAGTATGGCGACAGGTCTTGCGCTGGCCACATCAGATTTTTCTTCACTCGTTCAAAACTTATAGCTCCGTCACGTGACTTTTTCGAAACCTCTATAAAAGTATATGAAATTGTGATCATAGAGGATATTTTTACACATTATGGACTAAGACTTCATATACACAGAATATAATAACCAAATTTCATATTTAAGGTTTTAATAAGGATCTTAACACCTACCGGATAAGTTTTTGGTAGAAATCCGCAAACCGGAAGTAGTACTTTTTGGAACTTTATATAGTTTTTCTTAAATAAATTGGTACATTATTTATTTATGACAATTTTTGCAATTAAAAATAAAAGATAATATAATTATCTATGGGTACAGTTAATTTTAAATACAATTTGCTGAACCTGGTAGTATTTAGCAATAAAATAAAGTGCAACTAAGTACCAATATCTTGTTGTCCATGATATGAAATTTGTTTTTACTCAAAATTTGAATTATAATGACAGTGACATTACAGTTGACATATTTTGCTTGCATCTTGGTTTACATTATCGTTTACATATTACATGAACATGAAACTATTAAAATGTAAGTATAACTATTTATTAGATTAGTAGAATAAGCAGAATTAGGCGAGAGGTCGTGTACTGGCCACAGCAGATTTTTTGTAATGCTATGAAATTGTGTATTAACGTTTTAAAAATGATGTATGAAATACAGTAAAAATATTTTCCTCACAAAAGCGCTATACGATATCCGCTTTATTTCCCGTCGAAGAATTGGCAATAGGCATAAAGGCGCTACGACATTAATGTGTTTTGTTAAAAGCATGACGAATTGACTTTGAACTAATACTAATAGTGTTCTAAGTAGTTATGTAATACATAATATTCTGGCTCAAAAATCTTGTAAACACGACTAGTACATCAACAGAAAACTTTTGGAACATCTCAGTTTCACATTTAAATTAATTAATATTATGTTAATTATCATGTCCACTTATCCTCTTAAGTATGCGCTGTGTTGTAGCTAATTTTAGCGGGCGTACGAATACGCTAATGTTAATAATCGGACTCATAGATTAAACTGTAGATTAATAGCGCAAGTGAAGTGACTGACCGCGCCAAAAGTTTCTGCCAGTGAAACTAATTATCCAAAGCAAAAGATTGTAATTTAATTAAATTTAACGAACGTTTTTGACGGAAAACATACAAACAATAAATTAAATCGCAAAGCACCGCTATATTTAATAATTGAATCAACTGGGCTCGAAATAGTTTCACATTAAAAATAAAGATCAAAGGAAGAAATTCTCAAAGATTGTTTTACAACTGATAATCTTATTATAATGTTATCGAATCGTGAATAAGGTTTTTCTATTTGCTAAAGTACACCTGATTATCTGATTGGAGTTGTGGAAATCAAATTTACTTAGTTTTATCAAGTCAAGATCAAATCGATCGTTTTAATCACAGTTCATTGATACTTGGCATTCATTGCCCGAAATTTGGTTAAAGTCTGACTTATGGCAATATGCACTTGCGTTCACAACACCATATTTCAGTGATGTGAACGCAAGTACACATCGCCATATGGCAGACTTCACCAAATGCGTTGCATGACACATTACCATATTGTATAATTTATAACTTGCATTTTTTTGTCGACTCACTAATAAATAATGATTCTTCATATTATTTGAAATTATTATTAATTGTTGAAATTTTGGAGCATTTTAAGGATCCCGTCTCCGTAACAAAATATTGCGTGCTGTTTAGTGGTGTATAGCAGTTTCTGCTTTACTTATTGCATATACAAATTTTAAGAAAAAATGTTTGAGAAAGAATTGATGTCCAGTTAGAATTAATGAGAAAGTGTGATTTAAGCAATTTTTACATGCTTTATTTTATGATTAAGAGGTTTATTATAAAATCTAACTCGGCATAATCCTAGTTCCATTCTTCGTATGTAAATAAATTTATTACTTAAAAATTGCTAGACTGCTTTGACATATTTTACGTGATTTTTTGGGCGAGAGATTTAAGCCTGAGACGAAAGGGGGTGTGCTACTAGAGCATACCAATATGGCGGATATATTCTGAAAATTTTATAATTTTATACATACCACGGAAAGAACAGAATGCACAAAATGTTATTACTGACCTTATATTTCAAATAAAACATACTTTATACTACGATCAAATAAAATTTCACGACGTAATACAAATAATTTCATGTGTCAAATTCTGAGAAATGTTAATGTCAAAATAACCCTACTTAACTGTTATTTTCTCGCTTACTTATTTATAGGTGTCATTCTGTATAACACGGCGATTATAGTAAATTTATTAAATATTAAAAAATCTGATGTGGCCAGCACATAACCTCCCGCCTTGACACTAATATGTGAATTTGGTTTTAGTTAGGCTTCCTTAAATTATAATTTTGCAATAAGTTTCATAATTCACAAACTTTTTGCAAAAATTTTAATAGTTCTTAGTTCTTTGTAGATACAAATTTTAATATTATTACCTTATTACATTATCCAGTTAATAATATTTCTTTAAAAATTATGCCACATTCATTTCAGAAATTGTGTATAGGTACGTCTGTTCATCTGTCACATTGATATTATTCATTTTTGTTTTTAAATTATCCTATATTGTTATTTACAAATCGTGGTAGGTAAAATTACATGAGTTGTAATTCGTACTGATCCACTTAACCACTTAAGGCTCTGGTACACCTACTATAAAAGTGTCGTTCGTACTTTACTAATAACTTAATTCAGGTGCACTTTAGAGAAAACATTTATTTACAAAAAATGTCTATAATTTTATGCTTAACATCGGATTGAGTCAAAAATTTCAAAATTCTCAAAAAAACAAATTTCAAAATTTAATATTTTTTTTAAATTAGAAATTGGGAATAGTTTTTGAAAAAATATTGACAATCCGATGTTAAGATACTAATGTAGATTATGTGTAATTTTTTTGAAAAAGATATTTCAATCGTAGCATGAGTTATTAGTAAAGTACGATTTTTGATGTTTTTCTAGACTTTCCATTATTCAAAACAAGTGCGAAAAGTCAGAAAAGACTATATATATATTTAGTATACTGTAACCAAAATTTGGTTCATAAAGCCCTCGAAATGCACGAGTAATTAATTTAATAAGGAACTACTACATGCTAACTATACTAGCACCTTAAGACTCTCAACTCGATTTTTTCATGATTCCAATACTTCCCTTACAGGTAAGCGAAAACGAATACATAACTGCGTTCAAATCTGCAAATAGAGCATACCAAAATGGCGGATAGCTTCATTGTTTTGTTGTATAAATTTCTATCCTCTAAGCCTCTAGTATTTTGGTGGAAGTGTTCTTTGTGAAACGTGGTAGAAGGTTTGATGTTTTTATGGATTTCGTAGGAATCAGGCTCACCCAAGTGTTGGAGAATAAAAAGTCGTTCTAACATCTGAATGCAGCAAAGTCATCTTTGTTTACCGCATCAATCAGTAAATCATTAAGTGCGAGCTCGCGCATATGTCACTAGTCTAGAAGGCTGGTCCGCCGCAGACGCATGTTTAAAATAAGAGTGCAACAGCAGAGGATCGACTTTCGTTCACGGGAGCGTCTCTCGGTTCTGATGTTATTTTTGGATTATCTCAAGGTTTACGCTAAATACCTGGACGCATTTTGTCTCGTAAATAATTCGTAAGCGCTACACTGATGATACACACCGTACGGCAGAACATCACACCAACTTCAAACTCTAGATAAGTCAAGCGCTTCAAGTGATGCAGACTTTAGACGTTTTCTACCGCGCCAGAAAACAGTCAAAAGGTTGATTTCGCGCGCCGCTCCACAGCGTTTATTGTTTTGTTAAATATATAAAGTACAATCTACAAAATTTTGTTTTAAAATCGAAATATGTTTATTTGAACACAAATATCTTCTATTTTAAAACGAATTTTAAAAATTCGATCGGTTA
This sequence comes from Agonum fuliginosum, assembly GCA_947534325.1. Classification (NCBI taxonomy): domain Eukaryota; kingdom Metazoa; phylum Arthropoda; class Insecta; order Coleoptera; family Carabidae; genus Agonum; species Agonum fuliginosum. Next base: position 30,321,210 of record OX384042.1, on the reverse strand, counting down.
TTTCGCAGAGTCAAGCTTTGTTGACAACATATTAAAATTTGAAGTTAATTCCCTTATAAATAAAAGCTGTACAGTGACGCGCAAAAACTCTTTATTATAAATATTAAATTTCCTCTCAAACATAAATTATTTGTTATTTGTATGTTTAACAAAACAATAAACGCTATAGAACAGCGTTCGGAATCAATGTTTTTGACTGTTTTATGCCATGGGTAGAGGATCACCTTAATGTGGCTTAAGCTAGATTCAGACCTTCCCAATTGTAAGTATAAGTGCTAAATTAACCAACCAGCGCTTCCACAAAATTGCAATTTCAATAAATTATAAGTGCGAACTTTGAGCACTGGTTGGTTAAATAAGTCACTTACACTTATAGGTAATTGGGTAGGTATGAATCTTGCTTTAAGCTAAGAGTTAAGACTATTGTTGTTCTTAAAGTTTATGAGCATAAACCCATCTTTAACTATTTAGTATCATTTATTTAGTAGTATTTTGTGTTTGGCAATAAATCAATAGAAAGTGAATGGACAGAAACCATCGAAACAGATGAACTGAGGCAATATACAAAAGGGGTCTAATTGAAAGACCAGAAAAAAGCTGCTGACCAGGTATATAAAGTATTACTTTATATTCTAGCTAACCAACACCTAGCACAGCACAAGGATTCTTTACTCTAGCGAGATTTTAAAAACCTTTCTGATTGGCTATGTAAAGTTACACGATTTGTTTGAAACTTCATATATTAGTTTGTTTTTAAACTAGGAACAGTAAAACAAAAGTCTAGTGATATTTCTATGCTTGTGATTGGCTGAAGCGCACCAGTTTTACATCCAATACATCTAAATGTCAGATTGTGTATTGTTTATGTTTACTGTGAAAATGACATTTTTGAAAATTCATTCCACTACTTGAAAATGCACAAAAAATTCCGGATTTTTAGACCGTCATAACTCGGTTGAATTTGGTCGAAAATTGAAGAATCTTGGAGTTCTGACAAGATTGAAGTTTCCTCTTTAAGGTCATGCAAGTTAATTTGACGCCAAGTTCATTTAGTCCCCTGTCACCCTCCTTAGAAAAAAAAGTTCTTGATGTAAAAAATGTCAAACTTTGACAACTTGTACCGGGTGCAAAAAAAATCGTGAACTCAATCCATTACCAAGCCGATAAAGTTTATTCAAATCCTTTTGGGGAAAAATTGACTATTTCGGCTGATTTGGCGCGAAGTTATTTTGTGCCTTTTCGGTCATAACTCGAATAATTTTGTACAGATACAGATCATTTTTTAGTCAAAATTGGTTATTTATTTTTCGCTACCTATTGTAGGTGCTCTGAGGAAGATTGGCTGTTGATAATTAATTAAATATAGTTTTTTTGTTTGGCGTTCACAAAGTTAACTTTGTGAAACGCAACTGAATGTCGACAGAGCTTACTTTGTGATACGCAATATAGTATTATTTAGAAGGTTGGCATTGGTAGATGACATTTACTTCAACATTGTCAAACGTCAAACCTCAGAACGAACAAATTTCAGTATAACCTCTAAATTTGATTTGTTTAATTAATAGTAATGAATCTAGTAATAGAAAACATAATATATATGCTCAATATTTTTTATATTGTCTGCATTTATCACCTAGAATGGTTCAGTAATTATATACTTTTATAGTGACTTATAGTTAAATAAATGGCAATATTAATATCATCAACCAAAACGTTACACACATAAATTTCCCTAAATTGACTTGTGTATATTGTGGCAGTTTAATTTAAATTTTAATATTAAAAAGACACCAAATAAAGACTTTTTTCGCAACTGTCTTTTAGTAAACTCGCTCGAAGGCTTGTTTTACTAAATTTGGACGCGTGCGAAAAAATCATGTCTTATAAAACTTGTTCTTTAATATACTATTTGAGCAAATAGTGATATCTATACTAGGGATGGAAAAAATACCGATATGAACATTAGTTGCTATCACTTTTCTTTTGGTATAGATGTATCGATAACAACTATTTGTCGATATATGTCGATAATTATCGGAAAATATCGATGCCAAACGAAAAGTAATATTGATTGATGTTCATTTATCGGTCAGCAGCTTTTCCGGTGGGAAGTATTCACAGTCAACTCACCCTTTTTGGCGTCGATCGCATTGTGAATTTGCCTCTCCATCTGTCTTCGTTTCTTGTCTTCTCTGGGCAGCGGCACCGGCTGCCCGAGCACGGTGAAGTTGTAGACGGCGACGCTCCTCAAGAAGAACACGTAGTACTCGCCGTTGTTGAGCTTGGCGGGCACGAGGCCGTGGACGCGCTTGTCGTCGCAGCCCTTGTGCTGGCGGTTGGCGAAGTGCAGCCGGATGATGTTGGACACGTTGAGCGGCCTGGGGGTGGCGTCGTTCCGGTGGATCTTCTTCACCTCCACCGACACCGACGTGGCGAACTCAGCCGCGTTGTGCGGGATCTTCTTCGAGCGCACCAGCCCCTCGATCACGATGCCCGCGTGGTAGGCCCGCGTGGCCACGTCCTGGCCAGGGCAGAAGCGCTTGCGGTTGCGCCGCAAGGCGTGGCGGCGCCGCCGCAGCCACGGATGCGGCACCTCCGCCATCGACAAGTCACTGGACACGCGCGCGCTCACCGCATCGCGAACACTCGCACTACTCGAGGTAAAGGGGTACTTTTTGTCGTGGTCCGTCAGTGTCACCAGTCTATCGGTGTGGAAACCGGAACAACTTATGAATACTAAAATCACTAGGAATATAAAACATACACATTTTTCGTAGGATAATTTAAACATGTCTAGAGCACTTGATGAGACATCTTGTGATGTCGGTGACTGAGCGGACTCACATGTTAACACACTGGCACTAGTGACGTGACGGGCGGACTGGTGGGTTTGACTGTGACTGTGACTGTGACTCGGTGACTCGGTGACGATGGTCCGATGTTCGCGCTGCTACAGCTAGAACTGCACTGCTCGGCCAAGCGCCAACACTGCCGACGCCTCTGGTGGTAGCAACGCGAACACCAACGTTGCGCTCTCGCTCGCACAACACGCAACAAGACATTACACTTTTTACTAAAAACCCCACATTTTATATATTGCATTTTCCTGGGGACTCTTCTTTACACATTAAAGTGGGCAGAAACAGTTAAACATTGTTTTGTTAAACATAAGAATAACAAATAATTTTGACACTGATATTTGTAAAAAAACTGCAATATTTATAAAAACGTGCCACTGTACAGCTTTCATTTATAAGTGAATTAACTTCAAATCTGATGTTGTTAAAATAACCGACCGAATTTTTAAAATTCGTTTCAAAATATATGATATTTGTGTGTAAAAATAACAAAAATTGTCAAAATTCAAATGGACATATTTCGATTTTAAAACAAATTTTCAAATACTGCATCTTGCATTTTGTAGATTGTACTTTTATCTTGAACAATATCTTTAGATTATTATATTTTAGAAAACAGTAAACGCTGTGGAGTGGCACGCGAAATCCATGTTTTTGACTATTTTCTGGCGCGGTAAAGGATCGTCTTCCTAAATTCGAAACAATTTGTGACTTTGGTTTTGATATCTATGATCTCATATTTTACAATGATATTCTTAAAAGATGTAAAATTCGCAAAACTCTTTTCAGAATGTTCATACTCTACACATTTTATTTAAAAAACCTTCCATTTTTATATTGCATTATCCTGAGGACTTGACAAAATAAAATTCCCATTAATTTATTATTTTTTTCAGAATCTTGAAACTTCTTCTTTTCCAGGATTCAGAATCTTGGTAAAATCTCCAAAGAATCCTCGTGCGAACAGGGCTTAACAAAAATATCTCTACCCATTTGACAAAATAATATCCCCAGAACATTTCAAGGATGTGAACATCCCGATTTGTTACTTGTTATTTTTGTCTATTTACTTCCTATTAATGTCCAAGCGATTGCTAATGTCCACCCTTAGTAACCTTATCTTGTAACATCCCCATGTTAATAATTTGGTAATAATATCCCAATTATTTATCCCATGTACTTCGTTGAGATGTTTGTATTGAGTATGTAATTTTTGATCGTGCTCAGGATGTTGAAGTTAAAACAATTGTTTTTAATGATTGATAACATAAATTTTTATCGCTGCATAAACAAATATTAAATTTTATACAAAAAAATTATTAATAAAATTTACTAACTAGTTCATTTTTTACTAGGTAGGCATACGTATGCTGATAGGTGTAATACCCAAGAAAAGTAATTGGAAATTTCGTTATTTATTTCCTCAAATGAATAAAAATAGTAAAGTAAAAAAATTGGTTATAAAATTTCCAGTTAGTTCATTGAAAACAATAAATAAGAGAAAATGAATAATTACACAGCAATACGATATTAACATACTAAGTTTCCTTTGGAATTTATTATTTAAGTAATTGGTTTTTCATAAAGGAAAGTGCAAATACTAACAATCTGCAAAAATAAAATTCTATTTCCCAAGAAAAAAAGTAATTAAGGTGGCAATTCACTGTACATTTTCGTCATAAGAAGAAAAAATCTTATGTGGTCAGCACACAACCTCTCTTAACATCGGATAAGATTTTGGTAGAAATCCGCAAATCGGAAGTAGTATTTTTTGAAACTTGATTATAGTTTTCCTTAAATAAATTGGTACATTATTTCTTTATGACAATTTTTGCAATTAAAAATAATAGAAAATATAATTATCTATGGGTACAGTTAATTTTAAATACAATTTGCTGGATCTGGTAGTATTTAACAATAAAATACAATTAATATTCTACTTTTTTGAAATTCCAGTATTTTGTTGTCCATGATATGAAATTTGTTTCTACACAAAATTTGAATTATTATGACTGTGACAGTACAGTTGACATAATTTGCTTGCATCTTGGTTTACATTATCGTTTACATATTACATGAAACTATTAAAATGTAAGTAAAACTATTTATTAGATTAGTAGAATAAGCAGAATTAGGCGATAGGTCGTGTGCTGGCCACATCAGATTTTTTTAACATCTAAGTGGCGTCAATAATCTATTGTCATTGTTTTTCAGATTACAAACGTCTTATCATCTACTTTTATATCCCAGTAATTACTAAAATATTTATTATATTTTTATTTTTCACCGGAACACTTCAAAACTGTCGAAAGGTTGATAATACAAATTTTTGGACGTCACACGTGCATTCCAACAATTAATGAATTTATGAATTACTCTTATCAATTTGATATCTCAATTTCCTTGTTATCAATGGACAGATTTTTAATTTCTCGGGCGCCAGGCAATCATGCAGCAATATTTGTTGTCATATTTTTATTATTTTATCTCAACAAGGATTAATAGATTACACTATTACAGGTATAAATCGGTAAAACCCCGATATGTAAAAATAAGTACGAACAAGTAAACTCAATATAAATATATTATTTTCTCAAGAAATGCAAATAATAGGTATTCCCCAATATTTTCCTTACATGCTACGAGAAAATTAATCCCATCAATATCAATTAATAATAAATAAATGATATATTAACTTCACGCTACAGTAGGCGCTGATAATTACAATAAATGCATAATTAATTTTCTAGTAGTTGTAATGTATAAGGAAGAAAATTAATAATGGAAATTTATTATAATTCTGAGTGTGAAAACAAATACCTACAATTATTTAAATGAATTTTCTTATTTTCTACGAAACCAAATCAAATAGTGGCTTTTGACGAGGGGTAAACCACAATGTATTAGTGAAGGTGCAAGAATTTTATAATTTTATAAAACACTCATGCAAATGCACAGTCATGTGATTCTAATTAGCATCATTAAATAATTTGCCAGATTTCATCTAAAAGCTTTGAAGAGTTAGATAAGGTGGTGTGATTTATTAATTTATTATTATTCGATTTTCATTACCCTGGTGTCAGTTTTACAAATTAATATTTTATTCATCACATAGTATTTGCCAGAAGTTACAGTAGATATATTTTACCGGTACGCTTTTTCTTTTCAATTAATTTTTTTCCCGGTTTTTCCCTAAGTGTTCTTAAAAAATTTCTGTAAGAAATGGTTTAGGTCCACTGCTGTGCAATTTGAAATTTACAATTTTACAAAAATATTAAAATGATCTAATATTAATATAACATAATTTATTAGTAAGGTTTCGTAAAAAATAAACTTATTTGTGTAAATTTCTTGACGGTACTCCGTACCGGCTCTATTTTTCTTACCGGTACGGCGTACCGGACCGTACCGGCCTACTTTCACCACTGGTATTTGCTACTCATAAATACGTAAAATACGATAATTTTAAAAAGGATTTAGATCAAGATCAACATCTATACATTTAATATGATCTAGATCAGACCTTAGATCAATTTTTTTGATTGGATCTTATTTTTCCATTTTGCTTGACGTTTAATTTTACTTGATCTGCAACCATCACTGTGAAAAATGTAGCAATAATAAATTAATATGTCGGACTCCAAATATACCTGTAAATTATTTTGAGTTAAACATCTTAAATATCAATCGAGGAACACAGGTATTAAATTTTTGAGATAATTCTTTTTTTCACGTCAACTTTTCAATCTAACAATCACAAAAAATTTCGATCGTTGCATTTTCTGATGATTTTCTGTTTCGAGATTTGTAGATATGTTTAGATACCATAAAAATAAAAAACATTTTACAAAAAACCCCTAGAAATTCAGAGTTGTCAATATTTTTAAAAGTAGCGTAAATCCCGGCAATGACCTTTGCTCCGCGTGGAACATTTTTAGCGTCACTGGCGATGGCGTCATGTCAGAGGTGTTGAAAGATGCAGAGCATTTTCCTGTTTGTGTCAAACTTCAGCCCCGAACTTCACAAGTTAAGTAGCGCCCGACTCTAGTGTAGATCATAGAACCTGCACTACTAATGGACTACTTATGGACTATCATCACCACTTGAGAGTTATTTATTACTTCCAAATGAGAAATATTAATTTTACGAGATTTCGAACAAGAGCAGGTTCATTCTTAAGTCGTGGTACCATATTTATTCAAAAATGAGGATGTCTTTACCATTCTTTAAATTATTTTACTATTCATTCGATTCTAATCTACAATATACATACAGAAATTTGTTTAGTTATCACAACACTTTTTCATAAAATTTTTGTACTCTTTTAGACAAAATCTGTATAAACAAAATCTGTATAAACTATGTACACCTACCTATTATAATTTAATCCGAAGAATCGAATGGTGCGAAAATATTATTTTTATTTCGACCAGTTTTCGACTTAAAAAAATTATGTCGAAAACTGTGGGTCGAAATTTTTTTTCGACTACAAATTTGAAATCCTCGTGGTCTAATTAGTATATAACCACATTTTAAGCCAATTCTCAATATTATTCTTTAAGCTAGAAAATAAGCAAGTATAATCTCTTCGATGTTGTACCATTTTTGAAATATATGAATAAAAACTGTACCCCTTAGGATTTTTTACTGAAAATTAGGATTCCTACATAATTTAACCCGTGGAATCCAATGGTGTAAAAATAAATTTTCTATTTCGACCAGTTTTCGACTTAAAAAAATTATATAGAAAAATATTGGTCGAAAAAAAATTACAACTACAGATTTGAAATCCTCGGGGTCGAATTAGTATATAACCAAATTTTCAGTCAATTCTGAGAGAAAAAGTTATTTTCGCCAAAATTTCATCAAGGGGTAGTCCTTCGTTTTTGGCCATTTTAGAAAACCCGTCATAAAATTTGTACTCGTTTGAATTTTTTCGTGAAAATTTGGTTTTATATGTAATTCGACGCGAGGAATCCAATGGTGAAAAAATTACGGCCATAGCTACTCACGTCTTACACCTGAAAAAATTATCTTGAAAAGTATTACCCGAATTTTTTTTTAAGTGGCACCATTGGATTCTTTGGATCCAAAATAGGGTATAACCAAATTTTGAACGAACCGAAAATTTTCTTCATTTTTTAAAATTTTCAAAGTGCATTTTAAATTGTACCCGACAGAATTTTTTAATGAAAATATGTATTTATATGTAGTTTGATACGAGGAATCCAGTGGTGTACTTAAAAAAATTATAAGTAAAGTGACAACTGTCCCAGACAAATGAATTATTGAAGCGTCTGGGCACCGCACTATCAAATGTTCGAAGCGCCGCCTCCCCCCTTCTAACGTCACGCCGTCGTCATGGAGCTTGTTTATGGGACAAGTGCGAACGAAACAAACCATTTCTTGTTTGAGTTCTAGCGGCGTTAGGGATTTCGACCCGCAAAACGCGCTGGTGCTACTCGCGAAGTATAAATAGGCACCGCGCTATGACGAGCCGAGCGCCGCGTAAGAACGTAGCGTAACGTAATGGGAATGTTTGTCTGTTTGAGGAGACAATGTTTCGTTTATATTGTGCGGGAAATGTCATAGAATTGAGCCACTTGAGCATTCAGTTACATTTGCAAGCGTGAAAGAGCGACCAAATCAATTAAATTTCCTTGACTGGTTTGATTTCTAGAATATTCTCGATTTTACTTTTTTCTATTCTATTCATTCTAGCTACGGCATGTCATTTTGAAGTTGAAGAATACTGTAAAAGTGATTTTACGTCACTCGGGGGAGGAAAGCAGTGTTTTCCTCTTGCTAATGGAGGGAGGGAAGCGAGTTTTCCCTCCCGCTCGGGAGGACCGTACTTGTTTTCCTCCCGAGCGGGAGGAAAACACTGTCTTCTTCCCGGTACTGGCGGGAGGAAAACATTGCAAGAAAGGTGATTTCGAGGCCCTCGTGACGTAAAATATTGTGTGTCCCACGGGAGGGAAGGCTATTCCTCCCTTGGGCGAAGCCGGCGCCCTCGCTCGGGCCGCCGCTTGGCCCGCGGGAGTAATAGCAATTACTCCCTTGGACGAAGACGGCGCCCTCGCTCGGACTCGCCTGCGGCTCGCCTTCGGCTCGGATCGCCGCTTCGCCCGCGGGAGTAATAGCTATTACACCCTTGAGCGAAGCCGGCGCCCTCGCTCGGACCGCCGCTTCGCCCGCGGGAGTAATAGCACGCTTCCCTCCCTAGGTGCACAAAATACTATTGTTCCCAGTAAACTGCCATTTTATTATTGATAAAGATTTAAGGGCACGTTTAAAAATGAAAAAACCGTAGACCCGATAATAATCAAAATTTTATTATATGTCACAATTTGATTTTTTATCTGTAACTATAAATGCCACAAGCGACACTTTAAACTTTGACATGACTCATTTTGCACCATGCTTTCTGCATAAATTTCGGAAAAACGATGTAACATACAATGAAAATTATCTTACACAATGAAAATATACATATTCCCTAGCATATTCCTAATTGCCTTATTCTAGAAATTATGTGTGTAATAATAGTTTATTTTGCATAAAATGTGTTTCAATTTGATGAATTTTGCTCTCTCTTCTTTCATTTCTACTGCAAATTGTATTTATTTTCACGTATTCTTATTTAGCTAGGGCAATCTAGAAACTTTAATGATTCTATTGATACCTATATTATTTTTGCCTATTGATTGTTCCTATTTGCAAAAATTTATACAGATAAAGTGCATTAAAATGACTCTGGAAACGATGTCGAGCGAGACCTTAATACAGATGCCTTTTTAAAATTTTAAAAATAAATTTTCTCATGAGATGTAACAGTATGAAGTTTGCATAATTGACCATTCTTAAGAATTTTTCTAAATTTTCATAATTAGGTACAATTTTTTTTATTAAAGCTTTAAAAAGGCGCAACTGTTCTTGTACAGGCCACAAAACACTCGCTACGTTAGTACATTTTATACTGGATTTTATGTAGACGGGCTCCTTAATTAAAAAGCAGTACTGAGATTCAGCCAATTATTTTATCCTACTCCTACTAGGATCATCTTCAGGACAGAGGACTGTAGAAGTACTACTAAAATATTGAGGGTTGTTTTGTTACCGATGTTTATGAGCTGGCCCGTATTTACTGTCTTTCTCTAACGGCCAGTTGCACCGCTTCCACTTAATTTTAAGTTTTCCTTAAATGAACAATATCGATTCAAAATTGTCAAACGTAGAAATAATATTGCTGTCATGAGTTCGATTCGACATTTTTTATTTAAGTGATACCGAGTGTTCTCTCCTGTCATATATTACCTATAAATACTGCTCAAAATGTGTGAGGGAAATTGTAGCACTAGTGCCGAAATTTGTTTAATTAGTTGTTAAGAAAACGATAAGTCTTGTCGCCCACAAGCAGCGGTAAAATCCAATTTAATTATTAATGAAAACCCGCGAATAAAATATTATAAATTCAATCCATAATTAATTAAATAATTAGGCATATTCTTCGTATTTTATTTTTGTGATAGTTTACTATCGATTCCCAGGTTTCCTTGGAATTAAGTTAAATTTTACTCGTAAGATTCTAATAACAAACAGTGTTCCACTCCGATGTTTATTGACACTTGGTTAGTAACAACAATTACTTGAAAATGTGCCTCTTTGAAAATCTTAAACACTTTCAGTAGAAACTACCCATCTGGTCAGAGTTTATTAGGCAAAGTATTTTTATAACAATTGTAGCCACTTAATAAATTACGTCTAGTGTCGGAAAAACTTCCTAGAGGAAGGAAAATTTAATTGAAAGAGGATAGTCATTAAAAACTTTATTACTTTTTACCGGAATCATGTTAATAATTATTAGCGGAATTAGAAAATTTTCAGTCGGAAATGTTTATTCCTTAAGTTGTTTACTTTTGGAAAAGCGAAGTACTTAACTTCAAAAAGATTTACAATTTTCTGGCGAATTTTCATTAAGCAATAAAAACACATGTACATAAACATTTCTATGAAAATTATATTCATAAACACATAACATATAGGAAATAACAATGCTTACACTTTATTAACAACTTTGTTTCGTAAAATTTCCATAAATAATAAACTTAAGGGGTTCGTCTACCTTTTTTCGAATTCCTAGAATACTCTCGATATTACTTTTTTTCTAGTTCACTCTCTTCTCCATCACTACGGCTGCCCGAAACCAGCCCGAAACTCGTACTTTCCCGCATCCTAGCTATGCAATGTCATTTTGAAGTTGAAAAATACTGTAAATATGACCCCAGTATTTCCATAATAACTTCTGTATTTTTAAAAGAAATTAAGTAAAACAAAAATTATTCGAAACAGGAAGCTTAGCTGCATGCTTTTTGCTTTTTAAATTATCAAATAATGACAAAAAACCGCAAAAACGTTATTTTAAATTTTTTTACTTTTCTAGGCCACAGACAAAAAATAAAAATATAGAAGCATTAAGGCATCCTTTGTTAATACACTCATATGTAAAAGCATCATATATTTCAATTATAATTAAAGTAAACGTGGAAGGCGTACACCTCTGTAACGCTGTAAAATTTTAAGGTAGACTTACACCTTAAAGCGCATCTCTTGCTATCAAATTCAAAGCAAAAAATCTGATGTGGCCAGCACAAGACCTGTCGCCATACTATACGTACTCTATTTACTATATTGGTACTCACAAAATATTTTTGTCATTTTATGTAAACTGCACAAGAAGATATAAACGATGTGTCCTATTGTCACTGTCACTGTCTGTCATAATCAATTAAATTTTACGTAGTAACAATCATGGACGACAAGATACTGAATACTGAAGTTTTATACTCTAAATTATAAACAATAATTAATTTCTAAATAGTAGATATCAAGTAGAGAACAAATTTTAAAATAATGATTGTAGATGACAAAAATATAATCTTTCATTTAAAATAGAAAATATTGTGATAAGTTGTGGATTGGCACCAAAATTTAATGAGCTCTTAAGATTCATATTAATACTTAAATATTTAATTTGGTTGTTAAATATTTGTTATTTTGATTAAAAACACCGTGCAACAAATTTACCATTGGGTCTTCACACTTGAGCAAGACCGTACGTCCGTTAAACTAGATTTTTTTCCTTTCGGGCCCCCAACCCGTTTTGTTGGATCAATTCGTTTTGATATACAATTTGCGTAGGAAGTTAGTTCTTTGGGTCCTAGACATGGAATCTAACAAATCTCATTGTCCTTGTGGTGGATCGAGTCCACAAATTTTTTCCAACTCGGTACATATCCAAAGTTAGACGTTTTTTTGGCCCAAAAGCGTGTTTTTTTTGAAGGGTTCGAAAATTAATCATCGTATTCTGAGTTTACTCTCTTAAAGAAGAGCCAAAATGGGCTTTATTCCCGAAAGAATCATCACATTTGGTTGTTATGTGCAAAAAGCCTCGAAATGCACTTTTTCTTCAAATACCCATAACTTTATGCCAAATCATCGTGAGAACTTCGTTCTTTGCATCATGCACAGGGAATTGAACAAATTTTAATGCCCTTTTCGTCTACCGAGACGAAAATTTTTTTCTAACTCCGTATACAACGTTAAATGTGGACATTTTTTCATTAAATGCCACATTTTTCAAATGGAATTTGTCCATGTTTATTGTCTAAAACATTATAAATAAGTAATCTATTCCAAAGAATACACTTTAAACATTCAAGTCGCCAACAAACCACAAAAATTTGTTACAAAATGCAAAAGATATGAATTTTTAATCTATTTGCATAAAATAGTATAAAATACAATTTTTTCAATCTTTGAAATTCATTTAAAAATCAAAACGAATTGATCCAGCAAAACGGGTTAGGGCTTGGGGAGGCCAAAAGGGAAAAAAATCTAGTTTGTCGGACGTATGGTCTGGCTCAAGTGTGAAGATCCAATGGTAAATTTGTTGCACGGTGAAATTGGCACGATAATAATTGCAGGAAAATGTAACTAACTAAAAATTAGTTTGTTTATCTAGAGGCGCCAGCTTCGTAATGTGACGGACGCCAATCGCCAATTAAAGTCTCGAGATATCTCGAAGTTTAAAAAAAATATGTCACAGATAAGTTGGCAAATATGTGCAACACTTAACATAAAATAATCGAGAAGTGAGCGGTGGTCTGACTGATAACATCACTTGCAGCCAGCGAGGAACAAAGCATTCATTATTTCGGCTAGTTGAAAGTTTTCAGTAATGCGCTTTATCGCACGTGAGTGGGCGAAAATGGATATCATAATTTTTATAGACATTAACTATTCCTATTTATAAATTTACTCAAAATTATTCAATAATTTAGTTAAAATAATTATGTTTTACACAATATAGGTACATCTTTAAAGAGGTTGTAACTCTGTAACAAAACGTTTTCGGTCCTATCTTTTTATAATTTTTTTTACAACAAAAATTGTATTTATTTCTTTTGTCATCGATTTTACTAACAACCTTAAGGACCTCATATCTCATACGGATGAATTCTTATAGTAGGTACGATTTTCCCATAAAGAAAATTTTCAATACGTGTTGTAATGTAAAGTTAAATAAAATACAGTTCTTTACAACGAAGCAAAATTGACAAATTGTTAAGTAAATTAAATTAAATAAAACGTACATTATTATTTGTTGTGCACTTAGTTAGGTGGAAGCGTATTCCTGCCATATGGCAGTTGATTAACGTTGATTCACAATCGCTAATAAGCAAGGTTCGGAACTCTTTTATTTTACTATTGCAATAGGTAAATACCAGAAAATTACAATGTCCTTAATAGTTATTTATGTATTAAGGGTGTAAGCAAGCTTTTATGGTGTGAGACGTGATTTTGAGCCCGAGCGTCAGGGCTAAAACACGTCAAGAGCCATAAAAGCAAGTTACGCCCGTGGTACATACCCAACTTTATGCACGGTTCAATACTGTCTAATAAATAAATAAATTTAATTTACTTGTTTAAATTACCACAAATTATAAATTTCTTGGACTGTTGCTAAGAAACCAAGAAAGTTCCGAAAATAAACAAAAATCTAAATGTCAAAGTTGTCATTATTGAATTAAATATTTACAAGATAATTTATGTTAAATACTATTTTTTAAATACAAAATTATACAACTAATTAAAGAAAATGGTTTTTTATAGGATTATTAAAAGTTTATATAAAGAAAATGGAAAATATGAACTGCGCTATAATGTGATCCGTGGGCTATAAAGTGACGTTTTTCTACTCCCATGCTTTAATTTACTTATTAAATATGCATTGTCTGTTCTTGAATGACGTTCATTTCGATTCAGATTTTCATTTCGATACAGATTATCATTATGAAATGACCAAATTAACCAATAGCAGCACAGCATTTTGTTTAGTAAGCATTTGGCATCACTGCGCCTGCGTGCGTTCCTGTGTTCATGTGTTTTGATAAGAGTGGTTTGACAGTTCTTGATCAGATCTCAAACCAATATAAATGGTGCGACAGCATCAACTAATATTCGTGTTCAAGTCCCACAACTAAACTTTACAAATTGGACGTATTTATCGTAAATATAAATAAATAAAAATATAATTTAAAAATAATACTGTATAATTCAACCATGTGTATAATAAGTACCTACTGTAAATAAATTTCATGATTATAATTTTTTTTTAAATTATAGTTTGGAAGTAGAAAAAATAGTGTATGCAACTCGTGCATAATGGCTATTAATACACTCGTATGAATTACGATAATCGCCATAAACTCGTATCGTAATTCCATACTCGCGTATTAATAGCTATCATTATAAACTCATTGCATAATATACTATTATGTCAAAGAAATTCGTGTATAACTGTCAAATTATGATATGACCGTGCATAAAATCTTATTATGAAAACGTGTTATGTACAGTACACTGTAAAAGCGCACAGTTCAGTTGGCTACAGTGCCTACTATATAGGTAATAAATAAATAGACTTACTACTTGCTGACTTCTTTGGGCTGTCTACGTTGGCAAAAACCTTTTGCATAACAATCCGCACCTGTAACATAATATTGACGTATTAATAATTACACATATTTAAGCAAAAATCAAAAAGTAATTAATTAATTTGACACAAAACATTTTATAAAACGTCATTTTTATTTATTGAGAGTTGAAATAAACCCTTCAAATTTTGTGACTGACTTCCAGTAAATTTTTCCTTCCTTATCTCTCATCCAGTCAAGAAGTTTTCATTACATTTATTTATTATTTTTGCAGAACTTGTTATTTGATTATTAAATCTATGAATTCATATTTTATATTTGAAATAACCCAAAGTGTCAGAATCGCAGATATCACTAAATACGTAGTTTATAGTGCTCTATTACTGACTAGTGCGACAACACCAGATAATATCAGTATTATACTGACTACACAACATTTTTACAACCCCAGTTAATATAGTAGTTCTAACTACAACATCTTATATAAACATCACTTATTCATAATACATTATTTAAATATCTTACATAATGTCTATATTTTGGTGAAACACAGAATTTTTCGAAAACAATTTTCTCCTGTCTTCTTACTGAAAAGTTTCCTGAAAAATGAGCAGCAAACTTGTACAAGTTTCATCAAATTGAGGTTAATAATGCCTCTGTTTTTAACACAATGTATGACGAAACTTTGCAAAATCTGGCGGAAGAGAAGATTTAAAACCATTTTGGACATAAATTCTAACTAAATCTGAAGTCTCGACAATCCTTGAATCTTGAATCGAAACTGTATTAAAAACTTTGTATACATAAAAATGTTTACCTATTCAAAATGATTTCTGAAGTCAGTAACCTTTCGTAGTCTTTCGTATAATAAAAGAAAACTCCGTACCACGAGAAGAATACAGTGAGCTTAGTTTTTCTTTCGGAGTTTCAGACGCTGAAATATGTTGGTGGTACGAATTCTCCGTACCACAATCAAAAGTCAGTGAAAGAAGGCGGTTGTCTCGACCGTCTCCCAGGCTTGCTACTGTGATGTTATTGTGGTGTGAACATTATAAGTCATAAATAAGTTACATTCATATCAAACGGTGGTGTTAAAATTTTGTATGCCAGACGAAAATGTTTTATAATTTGCGAAACGAATAAAATGTCGAGATAAACTTTTATTGATGGAAGGGAGCCCTGCATGAAAATGTTAATATTTATGGCATTTTTGTCTAGACGGGCGATCAATACTTTAGATCAATCATTTAATAGCCAATTTCTCACAATACCTTCTAATTACTTAAACGTCAAACCTGTGTATGAAACAAATGTCAAAATGCGCGAATGCGTAATAACAATGTTTATCCAACACCTCTTAATAAAAGCATCATAACTATGGTGATTTTAAACAAGTAACGTAAAAAATTACCCACAAGTGGGTATAATTTTGATCAAAGTCTTTGCTTGTTGGAAGTCACCATAGAAACGATGTTTTAGGTTGAAACTTAATATTTTTAAAATATTTAAGCAGTTATTAAGAGGTGTTGGATAAAACGTTATACTTCACTGGCGGGCAAAAAGGAATGACCCACTCGAGAAAATTATCTCACTCAGCCTTCGGCGTGGGTAATTCCTTACTTTGCCCACTTGTAAAGTAAATAACAATTACGAAATTATTATTTCTGTCATAAGCCTCTAGTCTACAATTGAATTATGTGATAAAATAACTAATATACAAATTAAATTTCAAGTATCCTTTCTATTAACTTGGTTCTTTAAAATAATACGACTTTCCAACTTTGATATGACATGATTATAATTGTAGTATGTTTCATAAACTTAACAGAGAAGTCATATTTACAGTAAAATTATGCGTACATCTTCTTATTTTTACTTAAGAGACCCGTCTACTTCCTAAAATCCAGCACAAAACGTACGAACGTAGCGAGTGTTTTGTGGCCAGTACAAGAATTGTCAAATTGTATTTCAACAAGGATTATATACTTAATCGTATCATCAACTGTTATTACCTTATAACATGCAACATTTTTTGATAATTATAAACAACATAATACGTTAGTTACTTATAATACGTTAGATACTTATAATTCATTAGTTACGGACTTAATACGTTAGATACAACCATAATAACATCAAAACCTTCCATAATATGCGAACTGTCAACTAATTGACAAATAAAATTCTTGATTTGTTTTAACATCGCTATCTTTGATGATACGATTAAGCTTTGAATATAACGCGAATATATGCGATTTAAGCCCCCTTGGATGTTCAAAGAGACTCGGTTTCACCTCGTCTCTTAGCAACATCCTCGGTATTATAAATCGCATAATATTCTTGTTATATTAATAGCTATAAAGGATCAATTAGCAGTTGTGCCTTTTCAAAATTTAAATCAAAAAATTGTACATGATTATGAAAATTCCAAAAACTTCATAAAAATTTCCAATTTATGCAAACTTTACACGGTTTATCTCCTCATAGAAATTTATCTTTAAAATTTTAAAAAGGTACATCTGTAGATCCATTTTGTCTCTATTAAATGTTTATAAAAACATTACCTTAAAGTCAATGAAAAACTAACAGTTTACCCGCAACGAAAACACTTTTAAAGTATTTTTCAACTTCAAAATGACATTGCATGATGCGGTAAAGTACGAGTTTCGGGCTGATTTTAGGCAGTCGTACAAGTGGGAAAAACAGAGGAATAGAAAAAATAATAAAATAGATAATATTCTAGGAATTCGGAAAATCGTAGACGAGCCGCTTAGAGTCTCGTCTCCGTAACAAAATATTGCGTGTTTAGAAGTGTAGCAGTTTCTGCTTTACTCATTGCATATTAAAAATTTGAAGGAAAAACAGGTACTAGATTTTTGTCAAAGAATTAATCTAGGATTATGCCCAGTTAGAATTCTGAAAAAATCTTTTAAAGCCATATACAAAATTAATGAAAAAGTGTGTTTTAAGCAATTTTTTACATGATTTTTCTTATTATTAAGAGATTTATTAGAAAATGTAACTCGGCATAATCCTACTTGCATTTTTCGTCTGTAAATAAATTTATGAAATTTAGCTTTATCTATAAATCTTCGTGAGCATTGTAAAAATTGCTAGACTGCGTTTCCGTATTTTTAGCGAGCGTTTCTATGCATTAACATAGGACAAACGCGGTGTTGAGCTACGTGGAGTCGATACCCTTAAGTATACGTACTTCGGAGACTAGCACCGTGCTGCTTTGCACTAAGGGTCCCATTGTCAATATTTCTAACGTTTACATTTATTTTTGGTGGCAGCGTGTTGTAGGCTTATGGCAACTGAAATAAAAGCCAACCAGCGAATTAAAAACCAAACATTTAGCGCATCAGACTGTAATAAAACTATTATAAATATAACAGTGTGTTTATGATGAAAAGTTTTTTCAACGCACTTCGGTATACGAGTTCGAGAGGTCATATTCTGCCCAGTGGCGCACTATAAATACATTTGAAGACAACATAGGAAGAACGATCAAAGTCACATTTTGATAGTTTCGAGATAATTGAATTTTAAGATTTGAAGACTCGTATTGGTAACATGGTTTATTAAAAATAACGGTTTATTTTATTCCAACTTACAGTTATAGGTATTGATAATAAAAAATAATAATATTAATATTCTTGTAAAATAAACTAATTTGTTATAAACAATTAATTAAGATTGGTATTCAGTTGAACAAAGTGGACTTGCATCGTTCTTCCAGTGGACACAATTATTTCAACGCCTGAAAATCGTGATCGTTTTTACTGCAATTTTTTGAATGCTATAAGAAAATTTACTTACTTTGCTACAAGATGGTTCCAAAACTCATTTTTTTTATTTTTTGGACTTTGAACGTTCTTCCTATGTGGTCTTCATTTGGAAATAGTATTTACTTTTTAACATTTACGACAACTCAAAATACTATCGATCGAGTATCAAAAGCATTGTTCAAAAAAGTTTAATGATAACCTAAGCTCATATCCCTTCAAAGTAAGTTCCCTGATCATAGCCAAATACATTTTATTTTTTATACAGGTTGGTGGAGGTGAAATGCGAACATAGGGAACATACATGACAATCGAACTTTCATGCCAGGTATCTTGATATATTTTGTAGTAGTGTCACAAAACGAAGTAATGTGAATTTGTGTGGCAAAAAGAGTAATCAATAACAGAAATAATAATAAAATCTAAATGTGCATGTAAACTTTCTCGTTCTGCTCGTACACATACATTATTATACAAAGAAAATATTTTAATGAAAATAAAAATTTCAATAATATGACAGGTACTTTGACATTGATAGTACTTAATCCACGTATATCAAGATGCCTAGCATGATAACTCCATTGTCATATATTTCCCTATGTTCGCATTTCACCTCCACCAACCTGTATGTGGAATATCATGTTTATGTTTAGCTTTGGTTTTGATTTATGAGGGTACAGATCTTAGACAACATTTGATATCCTCTGCATATGCAGTACATGTCTATAATGTGAAAAATAATAATATACCTCCATGTACATTTCATTTACTTTTACGTATATATTATGTGTATATCCAATAGTTATTTGTGTATGAAGTAAGGATAGAGCATTGTTTATTGTTTGTTGCACGCGGCGATAAATTTGTTCAGTCGAGGCGAAGCCGATTGAGAAATTGAGATGAGACGAGAATAAATAAAGTTCTTTGCGACGAGAATTGAACAGCCGAGAGATGGCACAAACGAGAGTTATTTGCGTAAAATTCGAAATGCACTTTTTTTCAAACAGTCATAACTTTGTGTAAAACCAACATAAGAACTTCGTTCTTTGAGTCTTGCACAGAGAATTAAACAAATTGTAGTGCCCTTTTGGTGAATCGAGTCGAAACATTTTTGTTAACTCCGTATACATCGTTAAAGTTGGGCATTTTTTTTTAAATTTAAAAGCATTTTTTCACAGGGGTGCTGTAGGGAGGCGGATGAGAGCGCTTTATTTGCCCAAACTGTTTTTCAGTCAAACGGTCATTTGACCAAACTTTTATTCTTATAACCTGTTATTTCACCAAACGAAATTTATCTTACACGGGTATTTGGCCGAACTGTTATTTGACCAAACTGGTATTTTACCAATCTGTTATTTAACCAAACGCTGTTAAACCAAAACGTTATTTGACCAAATCGTCATTAGACCAAATCGCCATTTCACCAAATCGTCATTTGACCAAATTGCCAAAGCCACGGACGCTAGTGACATCTTTAGTACACTAGGAGATCCACTTATTTGCCCAAACTGTTTTACAGTCAAACGGTCATTTGACCGAATTTTTATTCTTATAACC
Organism: Agonum fuliginosum; assembly: GCA_947534325.1. Lineage (NCBI taxonomy): Eukaryota > Metazoa > Arthropoda > Insecta > Coleoptera > Carabidae > Agonum > Agonum fuliginosum. The sequence continues at coordinate 30,301,008 of OX384042.1, read as the reverse complement.
CCGTGTAAGATAAACTTCGTTTGGTGAAATAACAAATTATAAGAATAAACATTTGGTCAAATGACCGTTTAACTGGAAAACAATTTGGGTAAATAAGTGAATCTTCTAGTGTACTAAAGATGTCACTAGCGCCTGTCGCTTTGGCAATTTGGTCAAATGACAATTTGGTGAAATGGCGATTTGGTCTAATAACGTTTTGGTTTAACAGCGTTTGGCTAAATAACAGTTTGGTAAAATACCAGTTTGGTCAAATAACAGTTCGGCGAAATACCCGTGTAAGATAAACTTCGTTTGGTGAAATAACAGGTTATAAGAATAAAAGTTTGGTCAAATGACCGTTTGACTGTAAAACAGTTTGGGCAAATAAGTGGATCCCAGGCGGAAGGGGTGACGCTAAAGTTCGCATGCATGATCTTAAAGTTGACATTTCAAAGTTTTTCGTCCACGAAGATTCATTGAAATCGACTGAAAATACGCCAAGTTATGACGAATTGAAAATTTCACCTCGTTTCAAGTGTTCCTCTAATGATGTTGCCGAGTTTACTTTCATGGATATGAAAAACGCTTACGACTCAAATGTACTAAGAATATACATAATATATTATGTTGCGATGTTTTTTGGATTGGATTATAATGGCGGGATTTTGACCCAAAATTATAAACAAATTTGTAGGAAACAATAAAAGTAGACAGTAGCTGCGCGGGTTTAGGCGCTCAGCTCTTTCCATGAGAGGACGTATGAACCCGGAGTTTCGTGGTTCGAGTGGTTGTCATTAAACGTAAAAGAATATCTCCGTTGTCGCTTTGAATTTCAAACGTCTGCATCTAGATGAATCTGTCGAAGTGACTAGCTTCCACTATAATATCATCTACCATTCTGTAATTGGTAGTTGAAAGGATAGCATCAAAATTAAATAATTTTTATCTCCTCCGCCCTGGCGTGTTACATGTGGCGTGTTGTTTTCCGGGCGTCGACCAGCGCTGTGTAGCTCGCGTCGCTCGGTCTCGCGTTTGCACTGCAACCTCTCGGTGGTTCGCGCGCGGCGCCGCGACGGCGCGCTACAGTGGCGCCGCCGCCAGACCGCAGCGGCGCCCGAAACTACGATCAATCTCACTACCCACACCACCACGCCGATCGCATGCCCCAAGGGCCAGGAGAACTACATCCGATAGATACTAACTAAAACTAATTTTAATAATACTCTTTTTATTCTTCGGAAGTGTGAATACAACAATCATGCATCGTTGACGTCTATGGAAGTTGCGATTTTACATATTATGTCATATATGACGTTACCTCATGTTGTTCGGTAAAGAGCCATTCAAAAAAATGTAACTTTAAAATTTTAAACAGAGCATAACACGAAAATTATTAAATCGATGTAGGTAGGTACTTTACAATTAATTTTTTATAAATCAATAATAGTTATTTACTTTACAAGTGGGTAAAGTAAGGAATCACCCACGAAGGAAATCTTAAGTCACGAGGCCGAAGGCTGAATGACATAATTTTCTCGAATAGGTCATTCATTTTTGCCCACGTGTGAAGTAAACCGTTTTATCCAACACCTCTTAATAACCGCTTAAATATTTTAAAAATATTAAGTTTCAACCTAAAACATCGTTTCTATGGTGACTTTCAACAATCAAAGTAATAATTTACCCACAAGTGGGTATAATTTTGATCAAAGCCACTTGTGAGTAATTTTTTACTTTGCTTGTTTAAAATCACCATAGTTATGATACTTTTATTAAATTCGATAAAATATTTTTTACTCCTGCTTCTAAAAGTTCATGTTTCTACATTAATTTAAATGTTGAAAGCAGCTGTTTGCCGCACATTTTCCGACAATTTGCAACATAGTTTTGCTTTTTCTTGAATGTCCATTGTTTTCGCAACAACATTGATAGTTCACACAAATTTGACAGTAAATGTCAACAAATTAATGTTAATTTTTGTATTTTTTAAATGCCTTGGTTTGCAGGAGTAGAAAAATAGTGTGTATAACACGACGTATTGAAAATATTGTGTCGAACTTAAACGATTGCAACCCTCCCCTTCGCTCGAGCAGCAATTTTCATTCGCATTCGACAAAACTATACAACTATTTTTTACAATACACTAGTTAGAAGAACGATTAGATTGTTGCTTAAAGTTCTGTTCCCACTTGGATTATTTGAGGATTCTTTCATGCTTCTATGAATCTTGTAAAAATATAAATTCTCTGTTTTGAAGCTATCAATGAATTATAAATTATTTTTTCCTAGACTCATTATTTCGTTATTTATAGAATTTGGAAATGGCGAAAAGAATATTACGAAGGATTTTCTCTCTTTCTCTTGTTGTAATTTATGCTTTGCTCATCTTTTCTCGCCCGCTACTTACTAACTTTCCATATTATCGTTCTGTTCTTCGTTACTGACTCTGTTATTCAGTTGAGTCTGTTTTATTTTCTCGATGAGCTGACGTTATTCTTTATTTGCTTGTAAGTTTTTCTATTATCTCTATTCCATTCCTCTTATTTCTTTTGTAAGTGAAATTTTTTGACGATTTTTTTGTTTACTTTTCGTGTATAGAATTTGTTTTGTGGTATAAATTTACAGTTATTTAAAAAAAACTATTTTCGAATTCAACCTCAAAACTCTCATGTAATAGTATATTATATATTGAGGGACTAAAGTGCATGATTTAATCCTGAGGGTGAAGTTTATTTCACGAGCCGAAGGTGAGGGAAATAATCACCTGAGGGATTAAAGATACTTTAGTCCTGTGGTATATACGCTATTTTTTGCACTTCATCCTCAAATGAATGCAAAATAGTTTAAAAGAATACACATTTTGCAATTTTGACAGTAAATTTTATGACAAATATTTATATTGTTACCATAGATACTCTGTAACAAATTGCACGTATTTACTTGACAACGGGAATAATTAATTCAATTTCTTGACAACGGGATTAAATATGAAAAATAATCCCTTGGGATCAAATTAAGAACCTTAGTCCCTAAAAATAAAGACTAAAGAAGAGTTTTAGTCCCGGAAGTGCAAAAAATTATTTTAAATATCTATCGGGCTGACTTCTTGATTTTCTTACAATTTCTATCCATAAAACATTACATTTTTCCTAACTTTTAAAATGTCGTAAAATTTTCAGATAATATAGATACCTACAATTTTCTGGGACAAAGGCAATGCTACAATATAAATACATATATTAAAGGACTAAAGTGCATGATTTAATCCTGAGGATGAAGTTTATTTCACGAGTCGAAGGTATACATCAAGGATTAAAGGTACTTTAGTCCTGTGGTATATACGCTATTTTTTGCACTTCACTCTCATACGAATGCTTACTTACTTACTTACTTAATCCAATGCCTTTATACCTTTCGGTGTCATACGAATGAATAATGTTTAAATTAAAAGAATACACATTCTGTAATTTTGACAGTAAATTTTATTATAAATATTTTTGTTTTACCATGTAACAAATACCACGTATTTACTTGACAAAGGGATTAATAAATTCAATTCCTTGACAACGGGATTAAATAATATGAAAAATAATGCCTTAGGTTCAAATTAAGAACCTTAGTCTCAAAAAATTAAGACTAAAGAGTAGGTATGTACATCTATTTTATTAGGATCTTATTTTTTTAGGCTTTTATATTATATTGCGAACAGCAGAACAGGTTGGTTCTCAGGATTAGATTAAATTAAGAAACAATATTTTCTTCCTTTCCAGATACAAATGCGAGTTTGATAAGATTGTTTTGCAGCGTCAACATTTTTCTGTGAGTTCTGATTGAAACATTATTTCTTATCAGCTCAGTTCGTAACTTTCAAAGTTTGCAGATATCGGAAAAGTTTTTCAGTAAATATATTATAGCTCTGTGATAGACAGCAAATGATGTAAGTTTTGCGAAGAATTCTAATAAATTTCTCAGTTAGTTCAACCAAGAAGACATTGACTTTACGGTTGGAGATGATAATTTATATTTTGGATTTTTTTTGCCTAAAGCCCAATTTCCACCGACTGTTTTAGTGCTTAATGCATAATGATTTGTATGTAAGGCGTAATGCATAATTATTATTTATTAGATGGCCATTTCCACTTATTTTGTTTAAGGAGTAATTCGACATTTGTTGTCGAATTCTGTAATTTAATCATTACCGATATATTTGTGCTATTAAGGAGGTTAGGGAACGCCTGCAGTGGCGTACCCAGGCATTAGCCTTAGAGGGAGGATATGAAAATAAAAATATTTTTGATAATGTAAAACAAAATTAGCTCAACGCCTCAACGCACGTTGGCTGATGTCATTGCATTGCTGTGATATTTATTTTTACAATAATTACTAATTCCCTAATCAAGAATACTTGACATGCTTACATTTTTTTTAAATAACTTGCAAATGGTTTAGACAAAGTACACAAAATCTTCAAGAACTTATTTTTAAAGGTTTATTGGAAATATTAATACAAGTTCTGTGAATTTTTCATCATTTTATCATATAGTTTAAACAAAAATTTAGTGAATTGCCATAAGAGTCCATGTAAAACGAGCGAATTTCAACATTTAATTACTCAAAAACCGGATAGACGAAAATTTAAAAAAAATAAATTTAGAATCTAAATAGTGAACTGAAGGCACTGTATAAATTTCAGCATCTCGTCATCATTTTAATAAACGGCCACCAACCTCCTTAAGGAATGGAAGAACTGTTAATTTTGTAAGTAAGGTATTTAGTTCTATATTTAGAAACAGACAGAAATTGACAACTCGGAACAAATAATAAATATGACACATGTCAATCATTAAGCTTGTGCATTACGCCTTGTTTGGAGTTTCCAAAGTTTTGTTCTTATGCGTTGCTCTTAGTACTTATTCATTAAACATAGTTCTTGAGCATTAAAACAGTCGATGGAAATGAGGCTTAATAGCTCTACAGATATTACAATTTTTCTTTCACCATTATCAATGTAAATTCATTCTTTCTTTATTAAATGTTTACAAAAGTCAGTAATAAATTAACAGTTTACTCGCAACGAAAACACTTTTACAATTTTACTTCAAAATGACATTGCATTGCTAGGATGCGGCAAAGTACTAGTTTCGGGCTGGTTTCAGGCAGTAGTGGCAGTAGTGAGGAAGGGAATGGAATAGACAAAATGTATTAATAATAAAAATTTCTACCACAATTTCACAGAAATTAAAAATAACTTCCCAGTTATAAGAACCATGTCTAGTCCACTGTCCAAACGACGAAACGCCTAGAACCTAAGTTAGTTTCTCGTCTCTCGTTCGGCGTCTTTGTCGAGTCTCGATGACTCAGTGCATCAGAATCACTTATCATTTATCGACAGATCGGCAAACAATACGAGGACGCGGCTGGATCTAGTGTGTTGTTTCGCTTCATAAACATGCAAGAATGAGCGTCGGGAACGTGAGGCATTTCTGTAATTGGCCGAAAATTCACAGTCTTCCGCGCGAGAGAGAGATAGAGATATTGTCACGTCACTCATATGCACGGGTATGGTTATATAGAATGCCCTTCATCGGATTGTACAGGATTAGCATTCAAAAGAGTGTAATATTTGCAACAAATATGTTGGAAAATTATTTTTTTCACGATTTACAAGGGAATAGTGAGGAAAGTAAGTTTTCTCTAGAGAGGAAAGTGAGCAGTGTTACCACTAGTGTTATTTTACGATGAAATATTTTAAAAATTGTAAGTTAATTCATTATCTTATTGAAAATTTGATTTTATAGTAACTATTATTTTACAACTATGATGTTTTATACTTTCTTTGTCTACAATTTCACAATTTTACAATTTAAATTTAATTTGGCATATTGACTGCAGCGAAACATTTAATTGTTAGTCTGACAGATGGCAGTTATTACCAAACTTCTAGTTATGTGTTTTTCTACATTTATAAAGTGTTTAAATATGATGATAAAAAAATGTTGTGTCTAACACGAGAGAAAAGCTTTTTTCCACACTCGAGCTCGAAGTTATTGTGCCACGAGCGAAGCGAGTAAGGCAATCGAGGTGCTTTCTTCTCTAGTTGGACACGACCATATATGAAACTAAAAGTACCTAAATACGATAATAAACAATATCACACATCCGTTCAGTCCGTTCGATATGTTATCGAACAGTTTCAATTTCTGATTCACCTTTTAGTAGGCGTGTGTTGTCTTTTTGACATTTGATAATTTTTCCTGCCATTCAGTATAAAATAATAAATGTCGTTTTCAATTTTCATAAATGACAAAAATTTGCTTGTCATCAGTGTTTATCTGCTTATTTAAAAAATAATAAAAATATTTAATCAATAAGTACTGATAACCCAAAAACCAGCAAATTTTTGACAGTTATGAAAATATAAAATGTCATTTATTATTATTTTATTTGAGGAAGCCTAATCCGGTCACTTTGGACTGTCAGACTGGACATTCCATCTTCAGCAGATTACAAGACTCAAACCCTTCAATTTCACGATTAATTAAATGTCCACACTAATAGAGTAGGTACTTTTACCATAGTAGCAAATTAGTAATCCAGTCAATTATATTGAAAGGAGACCTAAAAAAAAGAGTTATTGCCATGAAAAAAGTTTTCAAAAAGTTAATTGTTCATTAAATATTTGAGATTTTACGTATCGATACATCTACGTCACAGTAATGCGTATTCTTACTTACAGTAATAAAGAAAGTACCAAATTGTATTTTATATTTTGTAACATTTTACATGAGTACATTTTAATTCCAGCCCCATGGTTTGAGAAGATTTTCAGCTATACATCTACGTCACACAAACTTTAAAAATTAATTACAGTTTTATTAAGAACAATTAAGGCTATCAGTACTCTCAATCGCTTTCAAATAACATGAAGTTTCAATAAAAACTTTTTAAAAAATGGTAAATTACCCTATTTGACCGCTAGCTCTTGGACTATTATAAAAAATATTGGTTTGCAATACAGTGCAATCATATGTTATAGCATTCGATTATTGTTCTTGTACGAAAATTTAAATTACCCGCCTGGCATGCGCCTCAAAGAATTGAATCAGTTAACAGCACTATTGGGCGTCTGTATTTAAAAATTCTCATAGACACGAATAATTTATTGTTAAAAGTAAACGTCGCTAGCATATGTTGTAAAATACAGGTTGACATATTTGGCTGAAAAAGCTGTGAGCTTGTCGATATTACATATTACGCTATTCAAGTACTTGCGCGATATTGGCAAAAACTAGTAGGTAACTACAGTTGTGAATTAGATCTGTATGATAAACAATTAGCAGCACATCGCGGTGTAATGAGTTCAAGATCCTGCGACGCGCTACAAAAATGGAATTCCCTACGGCTGCATTCCGTAGTACACCCTGTGCACGTACGAGATAGGCGCGCGTCTTCTATCCCCGTCTCTCTCACACGCATGTGTGTGTGTCACAGCGCTCGCCCCAAGCCAGCGCCGTATTAAGGGGCTTTTATCACAGTAAAAAATTACTCCTAACCTATTAATCCTATAAATCTAAAAAAATACCGTATAAAGACAAAGGCAGTTAAAAACTAGCTACAAAATGTCGAATTATTTAAATTGTTATTTTTATTATTTATAAACAATAATAATAATGCTGAGAAAAACTCTTCGTAACTCTTATTGCATTGTAAATTTGAATGTTTGTGTCACATTATTATATAAAATTTTCAAATAGTAGTAGAGTAATTTGTTAAATAAATTTAAAAATTGCATGCGCGCTAGACAATCAAATTGAGTATTTCGAAACATAGCAACTAGATAAATAGAGACAAGAGAAAAGTATAAACAGTTTAATAGGCGTACAAGGAAGTCATGTGGTGTTCACGTCAGATTTTTTATAATTATATAAGGCATCGGTAACCTGAATTTGAATCTTATAAGATTACCAGTAACAAATATATTACATGTTCACTTATTTTATTATTATAAACAAAATATAAATATTTAAAAAAATTTACAGTAGCAAATAACTGAACTAAGCTTATAACTATACTATACCAAAATTGGAATTTTTTGCATAATGTATATTGACAGTAGACGTCATTAAAGTTAACAGTTTCTAAAAATGTGTCAAAATCATAGCTCATTTTTGCTATAAATGTTTGTTATTTCTACACATATACATTTAAAAATTTGAAATTCTATACAATAACATAGAAATGTGCATACTTTAGTATAAAGTTTTATTTAAACTTTTTGGATTATTTTTAAACAAGTTATTCAACTTTACATCGGAGTGACTATACTTATTACTCCGTTAGTAAATGTGTTTCTTTTTTCATTAACTTTAAAATAAGGTGAAACTCGACAGGGGTTGCTATTTAAAAATCTTGTGATAAAAAAATCCATGTTGCATAGAAATGATAAACTATCTAAGAATGTAGTTTTTCTGAATTTAGTGATTCCCAAATTTTAAATTTTTCTTCTTCACTCGTTCCGGGACTTTTGGGAAGCCTGCATAAACACAGGAGTTTACACTCCATATCTTAGCAATACTGTAGGTTTGTGGCATTTTTGTTTACCCTGTGTGAGAGAGAAAGATCACTACTGGGTCCGTGCGTTACCATCGTTACCGTTATGTTTATCGTCAGCGAATGCATGTTCCGAGTGGGCCCTTATTTTCTCACTCTCTTTAAAAGGTAAGCAGGAAGACCACACTTCATTCGCCCTAGTGTCCACTCCTGTCGTTATATTATACTTCGTGTTTAAACATACTAAAGCTGTTGTTTTCTAGTACAATAATAGAAATACACAGATGCACGTAAAAATTATCAAACATTTTACAACCAAATTTTTTATTTAAGGTTTTAATACAAATCTTAGGAACCCAGTTATTATTTTGAAGCAATCCCCAAACCGGACGTAGTACTTTGTTGAAATATTTCGATAAATAATTAATTTACCACAATTCTATTTCAAATGAAAGATTATACTTTTATCATCTACATTTCGTAGGTACTTTAAAAATTGTCTCCACATGATTGTAGTCGGAGAAGTACTGTGGTGGTCAGCAGAATTTTAATTTTGAAGTGCGCCCTTAAAAATTAAAATTGTTTTCGTGGCCCACCCTTCCGCCCGGGCATCTGGGGTAATACGCCCCTGGCGTGGCTGTGCATGTGTGCGCACGTATATGTATATAAAACATACAAAACATCAAGAGCCCGCCGCGAGACCGTTATGTTATTGTTTTGTGACATTAGCAATTCAGATGTCGCCACGGTCGTTTGTTATCGACTGCGCAACAGAGAAAGCACGACCGATTCGCAACTGTCTGTCACGTGACTGTGCCAACATGAGATCGGTATTTGGTATGTATGTAGGTAAACGAACTTCGGGACACCCTGTATCATTAGCGCTTTCTAACTGATTATGCCACGCACCCCCAGTAATAGTAATAATAGATGAGAGACTCGCTGATTTGAAGCAATGCATTATAATTTATTTTCCAAGACTCATTGAAGATTCAATATTAGGATATTAATAAATAAATTTTGTACTTAAACAACGGTGCACATGTGAATTATTTGTACGTTGTTGTATGGACACTAATGGCCAGTTGCACCGCTTCCACCTAAATTTTAAGTTTTCCTTAAATGAACAATATCGAATCAATATCAAATTGTCAAACGTAGAAATATCATTGCTGTCATGAGTTCGATTAGATATTTTTCATTTAAGTGACACTTAATAAAATTTAAGTGGTAGCGGTGCAAATGGCCGTAAGTGATTAAAAGTGATTTTGTTTAATATTTGAAAATATTTAGAAAGGTGTTGTGTTTAAAATTTGTTCAATGTAGTTTTTTAAATTAATTTTATATGAAAGAGACATTGTAGGTATTTTGTACACAACTAAACTAGAAAGATAATAGAATTAATACATTAAATATAAACTAAAATGAATATAAATGTTAGTGGAACAAATATTGACGCTAATATACAACTATTATTTAATACTACACTAAGCAAAATCTAAACTATGTAGATAACCTAACAACCACTTGCTGAATAATGTATTTAAAATGCAAATTTATTACCAAAATTACAACAATAGGCACCATCATACAATATTCCATCAAAATTAGTAGCATACACATAGTGAAAACTCCATACAGAAGAAAAATACAACAAAATAATACACACTGCAATGTTATGCTTATGGACGCCAAAGTAAAGTGCACCGTTGTTCAGAATTTCACATAGGTGAACAGCGCCATCTCTTAGTAGTGCAATAACCTAATAACGAACTTCGATATTTGACATGCAATTCTCAAAATTTAGAACCACGAAAGAATCTTCAAAGAATCCTTATGTGCGCAGGGCATAGTAGTGACATTAAACTCGTAGGAAAGAATTCATAATTTAATTCAAGTTTTGGATAACAACGTTTCGGTCATGATTATGACCATCTTCAGGTCAACTAAATGAGCCTAGAATAGATCTTGATATTTAAAAAACACATTAGTAGAAGTGATCACTTCTACGAGTCAATCATGTTTGATTCTTTTGATCCTTTTCGGCTCAACAATAACCAATTCTAAAATTAAACTCGTAGATTCCGTTCAATTTGATTAAAGCCCTGTTCACACCTGGATTCTTTGTGGATTCTTTCATGCATCTGAGGCCCGGAAATACTGTTTTGAAGCTATCACTAAAGTATAATTTATTTTCTATACGACTGTTATAGAATGTTATCATTCTTACATCATTTTCAATTATAGAATGGTTATATTCTAGCACTTGTTACGGAATGTATTCATTCCGTCACTAGTGATGTAATGTAATGTGGCGAGGTATAATAATTTAACTTTATTCAATGTATTTGGTTGGTGGGAAGCTTTAAAATACGTTTAGATTTATTAATTTATTAATTTATGTAGTATTTTATTTTTTAATGCAAATAAATTTATAGTCGTAGATAACACGTTTGGAATGACTATTCCGCTCTCGTGGAACTGATAAACTTGCCTACGGTTCGTCTCACAAACTTTCCACTCGAGCTGAATATGCTTCATTCCACACTTGTTGCAGAATATACTATTCTATAGAACTGTTATAGAATGTTATCATTCTTACATCATTTTCAATTATGGAATGGTTACATTCTATCAATTGTTACGGAATGAATTTATTTAGTCACTATTTAATTTTTTCCAATGTTTTTGGTTAGTAGGTAAGTAGTTTTAAAATACGTTTAGATTTATTAATTTATTAATTTTGTGTAGAATATTATTTTATAAATATAAATATATATATATATTTTTATTTTAATAGTTTTAGGTTAGGTATATTTGAAAGTATAGTTTGAACTTTTGTTATTAAAATTTTAAAAAGGCACTTCTGTTAATTGATCTTTTAATTATATAATCCTAATTGAAATACGATTTGAGCATTCTTGTACTGGCCACAAAACACTCGCTACGTTAGTACGTTTTTTGCTACATTTTAGGAGATAGACGAGCCTCTCTTCAGGTTTTAAATTTAAACTAATCAAAGCAAATGTACAAAGTTTACGACTCAAGAAATCCTCCGTTAATTTTTGGTGAATATCTAGTGCAGTCTGATAAATAATTCATCAAAATCGAGTGCAAATGTAAATGTGAAACAATCCAAAATAAAACCGCAAACGGTTCGTATTAGTAAAACGTGAATGTCAGACCATCGCATTCGTTGCGTGAAAATAATTAACTAATTATACGAATTCTCGTAATCACAATCTGCCTTCGTGCATCTCCGTCGCACAAGCTGTCCTCATGTTTAGACCTTTTCGTTTCGTCCGTAGAAAACTTTACTACGATTTCGACCGCTAAATTTTAATTTAGTTCTAAATGTATCATAATTATACTTATATTATTCGTTGAACTCAAATATAATACTATACTTTATCTATGACTGACTATATTCAATAGTGATGCAGTGAGATAAGACGAGACGAGAAATAGTCAATTCTCGTCTCGACTCAAATTTTCGAGATAAGAAATATAAGTATTCTTGTATCGGTCATTTCTCGTCTCATAGAAACCTATTTTCGTCAGATAAATCAAAACTGTAACTTTGTAGAATATTTAACTTCTCGTAATTGGTAAATTTTAAATACAAATTGCATTATTATTAAAAAATCTGATGTGGCGCCCATACTCTACTCTTTTTACTACTATTAATATTATGTTTTTAAATACACCACTGGATTCCTCGTATCAAGCTACATATAAATACATATTTTCTATAAAAAATTCTGTCGAGTACAATTTTAAATCACTTTGAAAATTTTTAAAAATTTTCGATTTGCTCAAAATTTGGTTATACTCTATATTGGACCCGGGGAATTCAATGGTGCCACAAAAAAAAATATCGGCTAATACTTCTCGAGATAATTTGTGCAGGTAAAAGGCGGTAGTAGCGATGGCTGTAATTTATTCACCAATGGATTCCTCGCGTCGAATTACATATAAATCCAAATTTTCGCGAAAAAATTCCAACGAGTTCAATTTTTATGAAGGTATTCCGAAAATGGCCAAAAACGTAGGTACACCCCTTGATGAAATTTTGGCCAAAATAACTTTTTCTCTCAGAATTGGCTGAGAATTTGGTTATATACTAATTCGACCCCGAAGATTTCAAATCTGCAGTCGAAATTTTTTTTCGACCAATATTTTTCGACATAATTTTTTTTAGTCGAAAACTGGTTGAAATTGAAAATTTATTTTTTCATAATTGGATTCCTCGGGTGAAACTATGTAGGAATCCAAATTTTCACGAAAAAATTCTAAGGAGTACAATTTTAATTGAGGTATTTTCTAGCCTAAATAATAATATTGGGAATTTGCTTAAACTGTGGTTTATACTAATTCAACCACGAGGATTTGAAATCTGTAGTCGAAAGAAATTTTTTTTCGACCCTCAGTTTTCTATATAATTTTTTTAAGAGGAAAACATGTCGAAATAAAAAAATCTGATGTGGCCAGCACAAGATCTCCCGATATTTTTTGAGTTATCTTAAGATCTCCAAGAAACTACCACTACTTTAGGGTATCAGAATATTCTACAAATATGTTTTATTAAGTGGTATTTGAGTTATCGTACCTCCAACATCCATCCACCCATCCACACACACACAGACATCACATCTAGGGACCTCAAAACGTGCTTATCCATTGAAGACTCACTATCGAAATTACAATACCTCTCTTACTGTACTGACTGGCGAGTGGTAAAAATTACTTGACCTTTTGTACGGTAAAATATCCCTATTCCCTGGACTAATTCCCCACGAACAAAACGCGTCGGACGTTTTGCGGTGCACATCGGCTGACCCATCTACAAGGGTTTGGGCACAAACACACTACCAAAGGTAACCGACCGTGATCAAACTTGTGTGAAATTAAAAATTAAAATTAAAAACAATTATATTCAATGTTAAACAACCGTGAATAAATGTATAAAATTAATTTTATTAACCAGGGGGGAAATAATTTCTTCATAAAGAAATGTAAACATATTTGAACAGATAAAATAAAACCTCATAAATTCCCACGACAATTATAACCTTTAAAATATAATGACCAAGTGTTAGACTGTGAGAAGCCGCTAGTTTCCACCCCGAAGAATATCACCGTCTAGCCAACCACAATATTGGTTCACCAAATTAGTACAACGCGGTAGACAAGAAAAATTTTCATAGTTTCTCTCATAGGAGATTAGGTAAAATTATTTGGTCCGTTGGATACTCCGTGAGAAAAATTAAAATATATATTTCCCAGTTTTAAAAACAATATTGTTAATTTACACTGCTTCATGGACTTCAAGACAAACGGAACTTTTATATCTTCAAAGAAACTCTTAACAAAATGATAAGTTTACATCATACTTTATTTAAATTAACCAATAAGGATTTTTGATTATGTTTACGTGAAAGTTTAATATTACTAAATACGAGCATTCACAGTAAATGGAAGAGGGAAGTGTGAATGCTCGTATTTAGTTATATGAATTTTAACTTTCTTAAACGTAAACATAAATGTAAATCTTAAAACTTGCTTATTATACTTTATTTAAATTAACTAATATGGGTGCTGATTTTTATTGTTTACGTTTAAATTCATCTTACTAAATACGAACATTCACAGTGCTTGGAAGTGGGAAGTGTGAATGCTCGTATTTAGTTATATGTATTTAACTTTCTTAAACGTAAACTAAATGCTTATGTGAATGAGGCTTTACACGCTTTAAATAAATGTCAGATGAAAATCGGAACAGCCAATGAAAGAATTGATTACAATTATTATAGTAACCATAACCATGGCAACATTTTTTTTCAGAATTTGTTTACTACTAGCTTGAGTAACTGAAATTATTTTCCGTGACACATGTCAATTTTACACTTAAATTAAAATAGGTGAAGTAACATGTAGTAATGTTAAAAACAAAATATTTCTTCACAATATTTCTTATCGAATCTGAATTTGTGCATTAATTCATATCCAGAATTTTTTTATCGTGTATCTACAATTTTTTAATAAAATTTTAAAAAGGCACAACTGTTAATTGATCCTTAAAGTATATAAGTAATCTTAGTTGAAATGAAATTTTACCATTCATGTACTGGCCACAAAACACTCGCTACGTTAGTACATTTTATGCTGGATTCAGACGGGTCTCTTAATTTGTGTAGTCTGTCATATGGCAATGTATACTTGCTTTCACATCACTGGAATTCGGTGTTGTGAACGCAAGTACACATTACCATATGACAGACCACAAATTTCGTTAAATTTCACTAAATTTCGGGCTATGTATGCGGCTTTATTGTATCAAGGAAAATAGTTAAGATATATTTTAACTCATTTTGTAAATTGAATACTATTGTTTTAAATAACTGGGTATAATCATCATTACTATAAAATATTTCTTTTTCTTTCATAGCAATAATATGTAAACAGTTTGTTGATATGATTGTATATTTTGAACAGCAAGGTAAACACGTATAGGGGTAGTAGGCGGTGAACAGTGAACAAATGGAGAGTGACAGTTGATGCGCTATTTAAAGCTTTGGTTACAGGTAGCGGTAGCGTAATCCGCTGCTGCTGCCGACTGACACGATCCGGTAAACCGGGAGGTCGCACCTTCCGACATCGCAGGGGTGACCAACATCAGTAGAAAGAAATATCACGCTTGGAAATCTGTCTCTAAACCCGCCAAACTACAGACATAAAAGCTCGCACGAGGATTCTTTTCTTTGAAGATTCTACCAAGATTCTGAAGTTTTCTTTTTTCTAGTCGAGATTTATCTGTTAAATTGCGGTGCCGCTAAATTGAATCTTCAATCAGTCTTGGAAAAGAAGAATTTATAATTTTTTGATGCTTCAAAGCCATGATTCAGAAACTTGAAACTTTTTCTTTTCCAGGATTCAGAATCTTCACAGAATCCTCGTGCGAACAGAAGATTAAATCTACAATGAGAGTAAATCAATCAAGTGTCATTTAAAATTTTATTGTAATTAATATTAAAATAGCGCAGTAATTAATTAATAACATAAAGAAACTTAGGAAAATCTATGTCACTTAAGAAATAAATTTAAATTTCTATACCTGAGCCCCTGAATTTTTTAAACAAATTATTGCTTAAAATATACTGTACAAGTGTACATTTTATTGTAATTAATATTAAAGTAGTACCGCAATTAATTAAAACATAAAGAATCTTAGGCAAATCTATGTCACTTAAGAAATAAATTTAAATATTATTAAATATGAGTTCAATTTACAATCTTGAATAATGTAACATTCTATTTTGCTTTAAATTTAATAGCAAAAAGTGTAAGTAGACTTAAGGGTATCGACTCCACGTAGCTCAACACCGCGTTTGTCTTATGTAATGCATAGAAACGCTCGCTAATAATATATAAAAGCGATCTAGCAATTTCTAAAATGCTCACGAAGTTTTATAGATAAAGCCAAATTTCATAAATTTATTTACAGACGAAGAATGCAACTAGGTTTATGCCGAGTAATAAATCTCTTAATAATAAGATAAAGCATGTAAAAAATTGCTTAAACACACTATTTCATTAATTTTTTATATGGATTCCAAATATTTTTTCAGAATTCTAAATCACAAACATCTAGTACCTGTTTTTCCTTAAATAATATGCAATGAGTAAAGCAGAAACTGCTGCACCATCTCTACACGTAATATTTTGTTACGAGACTCTTGAAGAAAAATGTACCATTTTGTCCACCCCTGTTTGAAAGCGATTTTCACACGGTATTTCATCCCTGACAGGGATAGAAGAAGAAGACATAAATCCCTAGACCAATGCAAACACATGTACAACAAAATAATTTGTCAAATTTGCCTTTATTACCACCTGTCTATTAAAAAATACCGCCAACAAACAATATTACCTACTTAGTGAACTTAAACTCTACTTTCCGCCCAATATGACAATCAGAACTTTGTCGCATCTTGGCATTTTGCACAGAAACTGACAGTAGACGACGAGACTCATCTAATGTCAAACAGGTGGTGGGTTTTTATACGCACAGGTAAATCGGTAAGCAATGTTTACTTGTGTTATTACTGTAGTATGAATTTTAATGATGGGAAATTCCGAAATTTGAATGGAGTAATACCTGCTGAGAATATTTGTCTACCTGTTGGAGCTTGTGAATTATTGGATAATAATAATAAATTTAGTCAAGAGTCAGTTTTTAAGTCAGTAGTTGTCTGCACAATCCGATTTGACTTTGTACAAGGAAATGGATTAAAGGTAGCATAATGGCAATGGGGAAATTTTTCAATATTCTAGTTATTGTAGATTTTCCAAATTATGCAGATTTTTTAATGCCTTTTGAACAGCTTGATACTATAACATTTACTTGACCAATATGAACAAATTTTAATTATATTATTGCATTAAGGGTAATTTTTAAAATGCTCACGAAGTTTTATAGAGCAAAATTTCATAAATTAATTTACAGACGAAGAATGGAACTAGGTTTATGTCCAGTTACATTTTCTAACATATATCTTAATCATACGATAAAGCATGTAAAACTTGCGTAAAATACACTTTTTCGTTAATTTTTTATATGGATTCCAAAGATTTTTTCAGAATTCTAACTGGACAGAAACTCAGATTAATTCTTTCACAAACATCTAGTATCTGTTTTTCCGCATTCACAGCCCGAAATTTGGTGAAATTTGTGAAGTCTGTCATATGGAATTGTGTACTTGCGTTCACAACACCAAATTTCAGTGATGTGAACGCAAGTACACATTGCCATATGACAGATTTCACAAATTTCACCAAATTTCGGGCTGTGAACGCGGCTTAAAACATAATAAGATGCTAAGTTTAAAAGGCTATTTTACTCGTAGATTTCTGATCTAATGAAAACTATGATTTATATCTACATAGTTACTGTTTTCAACAAATACAATTATAAGATACTACTTAGTTCCCATGTTTTACTTTAGAATAACAATACATAAGTAATTTTTTATTCCTTGTTTACTAAGTATTTAGGAATTTTCAGGGATAAAATTTCAGTTGTCTCAGTTGTGCTGACATAATAAATTCGCTGTAAGTTGAAAATTATTTGACGAAATATAGGAAACAGAAGAAAATGACAAAGCAATTTCTAGTGAATTGATAAGGAAAATGGCAGTTTCAAATTACAAACTATACTTACCATTCGTGATAAAATTATAATGATTGTACTTTCTGGTATTTTTTCGAGGTATTTCCTTGCAACAAAACATGGCATTATCCATAAAAAAAACACGTCCACGTAATGTTTATGTTTTAGAAATGAAATTTGACTAATCGATTAGGTACAAAACAAAAAAAATTGTTTAGGAACGTATAAACCTGCATTTATCGATTCACTACACTAGTTAAATTTCAGTTTTAATTTATCAATTCCCATTTCCTTTTTCAAATTTCAATGCTCAAGTTTTCGATTCGGAGACCGATGTTGCTTTTGGCTGCCATCTCGTTTCAAGAGCTCGAGTGAGACCGTGAACGAGAATAGAATATTGATTTGGTACAGGATTCTGGATGCTGGTCTCTGGACCACTCAAACAGAGTTGTGCACACGGCACAAAGATGGCAATGCAGTCGTATTTTCTGCTGAGAAGAGCAGAAAATATCCTTGCACAAAACCTTTGTGGTAGGTACCTGTTAGTCTGTACAGAATGTGCTGACATCTTCGGTAGACTCTTAATTACGATACAAAATAAAATAAAACGTTCTGGTTTCATTACTATTTTAATACCGGATAGTGTAGTTCTTTAAATTATTGCTGATTTCTGAATAAGACGTCAATAATTGTCAGATTTAAAAAATAATCTTAGTATAATACTCTAGATTTTGCTTCTTTTTCTATTCCACCTATTCCCCGCTACTACCGCTGCCTGAAACCAGCCCGAAACTCGTAATTTGTTGCATTCTAGCTATGCTATGTCATTTTGAAGTTACTGTAAAAGTGTTTTAGTTGCGAGTAAGCCGTCAGATTATTATAGACTTCAGGATAATGTGTTTATACAAATTCAGATGTGCTTTTTAAAATTTGCATAAATTTGATTTTTTTTGAATTTTTCGGAATTTTTATAATCATATACAATTTTTTAATCAAAATTTTGAAAAGGCACATCTGTAGATCCATTCTTTCTCTATAAAATCCTTGCTTAAATAAAATGTGACCACTCGCTACGTTAGTACATTTTATGTTGGATTTTAGGAGGAAGACAAGATGAAAACGGGCCTCTTAAATATCACTCAGTGACCATTGTTTACAAGAATTATCGTTTTCACAACAAACTTATTTCAATTTATTTATTTAATTTTACAGAACATTTTCCTTAAAACTAATTAATACCATATTAAATACAAATAACTTATAGAAAACAATTTACCAATTTTTAATAAATTGTTCTATCATGTGGTATTGGTATAATGCCTAATAATAATCCTTTATTTTCTTCTGTTGTAAAAATATAATTATGGTTTGTGAATATACTAATACTAATGTATGGATATTTACTACTAGATTTCTACCAAAACCTTATCCGATGTTAAGAATCTTATTACAATCTTAAATATGAAATTTGGTTATTAAAAGTTTGATACTTTATGAGTTAAGTATCGTGAACGAAAAATCGTCATATACGGTCATACATCCATACGAAAATAGTAAATTCGTATTGTATAGATCCTGAAACGTGCTTATCTACTAAAAACCCATATTCTAAAATTTTTACCCATCACTATACCTCTCTTATAAAATATGAGGCGAGAGGTAAAAATGATCTTTTTAAGATTTTTTCAGATCTATACCTTTTCAACTTCAAATTGGACCTAAACAATTCCATATTGGGAATAAACAATTTCAAATTGGGAATAAACAAATTTTATATTGTTAAGTCCCAATTTGAAGTTGTTTATTCCTAAGTTGAAGTTGTTTCGTCCCAATTTGAAGTTGAAGAGGTGTAGATCAAAGTCAAGATCAATGAAGATAACATGATCTAAATCAGCTCAAAGATCACACAAATCGATTTTTTATGGTAATAGCTAATTGTGTTTTTCTGTCAAAACAATCATAACTAATACGAAAAACAAGACAGCTTTTATTCCCCCAAACAAATATTAGTTATTTCCCGATATTTCAATAAAAAATTACCTACAAGAAATTTCCATTCCAATCAAATGAAAACATAAGACAAACAAAAAACAAAAAGACGAGAACCTTCAGAAGTAACAAACAGCCCTCTCAGATTTTTTATTCAACTCATAACCGTTCATATGCCGAAATCAATATTCAATGGTACGGCCGGCAATCAGAATCTCGACAGATTTATGAAAATATTTGTCTGATTCGGCAGTTATTTTAAATATTCTCCGGATTCATTTGATTATGCAGATACCCCACATAAAAACAAGATCCTCCGGTCTCGGGAACTTCGCGGGGAAATTTATTTTTATGATGGAGCGGCCGCCACAGAACTGCGATTAAGAAAATGCCATTTCGAATTTCCGATAGAAATTTTCCGTCTTTCCGAGAGCCTAAGTTTACACGACTAAACTTCAAGTTTATAACAAGTAGCATTTTTAAGAGAAATACGACCCCACGCAAGAGGAAGAATATTTTATTGACAAATAAGTCTCAACCACTTGACAAAACATCCCCAGAACGTTTCAAGAATGTGAACATCATGCTTGTTACTTGCTATTTGCCTATTAACATCCTATTAATATCCTAGCGATTGTTAATGTCCGCCCTTAGTATCATTAACAACTGTAAGAACCATTGTAAGGCCATTGATTATTACGAAATAATTTTGCCACAATCTGAAAATACGTACATTGCTTAAGCCTCATTTCCACCGACTGTTTTAATACTTAATGCATAATGACTTGTGCGTAAGGCGTAATGCATAATGATTATTTATTGATGGCCATTTCCACCTATTTTGTGAATTAATTCGAAAGATTTGACATTTGTTGTCGAATTTTGTAATTTTTATCATTACCGACATTTTTGCTATATTAAGGAATCGAAGAACAGTTAATTTCGTAAGTAAAGTATTCAGTTCAATATTTAGAAACAGACAGAAATTCATAACTCGAAACAAATAATAAATATGACACATGTCAATCATTATGCTTGTGCATTACGCCTTATATTTGGAGTTTGCAAAGTTTTGTTCTTATGCATTAAACATAGTTCTTAAGCATTAAAACAGTCGGTGGAAATGAGGCTTTAACGTGCTTGAGGTAGTTGTGACAAAATTATAATTTATTAATCAATGGTCGAGGGTTATCCGGGTAGAAAATTTTTCGCAGTTGTAATTCAATTAAGTATTGAAAACACCAAAATTATTTTAAAACAATACTTACTGTTACCTAAATTAAATTACTGTCCATAATTCTGCCATATGTTATTCTGTCATATTGACATACGTGATAATATTCCATGGGTTGCTGTCAGTTAAATGTTGTTCTTACATGGTACAGAAAATTTTTAACACTATGAACCTAATGTTAGGTCTAAAACAATGGTAAAAATTCAAATATTATTTTTAAAAAATATATATTTTTTTAGTAAATCGAGATAGAAACTATTTTGTATTGGACATAATGACAACTTTCTACGTCACACCACATATTAATCAATTTTCATTAATAATTTTTAGGCTTGTTAATAAAAATTTGATAAATAAAAAATAAGAATCCCAAATTTTCCCCCTTTAAAAATATTCAATAAAAAAATCATGCAGCCCATTATGTGTTATGTAATTCTCTGAGATGTTTGTATTGAGTTTGTAATTTTTGATCGTACTCAGGAACAGGATGTACCTAGGATATGTAGACTTGCATAATCTAACTTAAAATAAAAAATAAGGTATTCTTAAAGAGTTAAAGTACAAGAATAAGGTATTTTTAAACATCTCATGTACGATTCATGTCAAATGGGAAGATATACATTTATATTTACGTTTAAGAATGTTTAAATACATCTAACTAAATACCTACGAGCATTCACAGTGCTTGGAAGTGGAACGTGTGAATGCTCGTATTTAATTATATGAATTTAAACATTCTTAAACGTTAATATAAATGTAAACCTTAAAACTAAATGCTTATGTGAATGAGGCTATAGAAGCAAAGTTAATAGTTTCATACGCCTGAAATTTAGAGTGTTGAGCTTTCTCGATATGTAACTGTTTACTTGGATGCCATGGACGCAACCGCCAGTACCAAAGTTTAATAAACTACTACGAACAAGAATAAAACACTGGGTACCTATTTTATACAGGGTGATTCAGAACTTCGTGTATATATTTTAATGGCAACTATAGCTATTCAGACCTACCCAATTATAAGTATACCTAAGTGCTAAATTAACTAACCAGTGCTTACACAAAATTAATTTCAATTATTATAAGTGCGAACGTTGACCGCTGGTTGGTTAAATTAGCCACTTATACTTATAAATGGGTTGGTCTGAATCTAGCTTTAAAATTTTAAATTTATATCGAAAACTGTGGATCGATATTTTGTTTTTCGCCTAGATTTAAAATCCTCGTGGTCAAATAAATATATAACCAC
Source organism: Agonum fuliginosum (assembly GCA_947534325.1). Taxonomy (NCBI): domain Eukaryota; kingdom Metazoa; phylum Arthropoda; class Insecta; order Coleoptera; family Carabidae; genus Agonum; species Agonum fuliginosum. The sequence goes on along the minus strand of OX384042.1, from coordinate 30,278,841 downwards.
ATTTTAAGTCAATTCCTAATATTATTCTTTATCTAGAAAATAAGCAAGTTTTATCTCTTCGATTTTGTACCATTTTTGAAATACCTCAATAAAAATTGTACCCTTTAGAATTTTTTCCTCAAAATTTGTATTCCTGCATAATTGAACCCGAGGAATCGAATGGTAAAAAAATAAATTTTCTATTTCGACCAGTTTTCGACTAAAAAAAATTATGTCAAAAAATATTGGTCGAAAAAAAATTAGACTGCAGATTTGAAATCCCCGGAGTCGAATTAGTATATAACCAAATTTTCAGCTAATTCAGAGAGAAAAAGTTATTTTGGCCAAAATTTCATCAAGGGGTGTACCTACGTTTTTGGCCATTTTCGAAAACCTTTCATAAAAATTATACTCGTTGAAATTTTTTGGCGAAAATTTGGATTTATATGTAATTCGACGCGAGGAATCCATTGATGACAAAATTACGGCCGTAGCTACTCCCGTCTTTTACCTGAAAAAATTATCTCGAAAAGTATTAGCCGAATTTTATTTTTAGTGACACTATTGAATTCCTCGGGTCCAAAATAGGGTATAACCAAATTTTGAGCGAATCAAAAATTTCGAAAATTTAAAGTGCATTTAAAATTGTATCCGACAGAATTTTTTAAAGAAAATATGTATTTATAGCAGTAGTTTGATACGAGGAATCCAGTGCTGTACTTAAAAAATAATAATAGTAGTAAAAAGAGTAGAGTATGGCGGGAGGTCTTGTGCTGGCCACATCAGATTTTTATTTTACTTTAAAGTTTAAATAAATAAAGGCGATCGCTCCAGGAAGTGATACCCTGTCAACAAATCCGCAATAAAACAAAATATAAACTCCAGATCTCAACAAAAAATTAAAACTGTTATTATTTTATGCCAGCAAATAAAACTGAGAAATAAAAAGGCGGCAAGAAACGACATCAGCGGTTTAAGAGCTGCGACATTCGCGCTTCGTAATAACTTCGATGGTGCGGGGTTCGAGCCCGGCGCAGCATCTTGTTAGCAGTGGTGGCGCGCTCTGTGAGCGTTTTATGGCTAATTGCTATTGGTTTATGGCTCAATATGGCGCCCGCTCCAGTTTAAAGCTGATTGGCCTCTGGAGATTCGGTAGCAACGGTGCTGTAAAACGATTGAATCGTCGTAAAACGCGGCCGACTTAGCGCTGTAAAAATAATTGTTTTTGCCGCTGTACTTTAAATTTTATTTCCACCGAAAACCTAAAATCAAATATATGTTCAAGATTTAAAAAATTCGATATTAAGAAAGCTCGTGCAAATTGTTGATATTTTGTGCTTACTTTTGACTTGTTTTGTTTCAAATGTGTGACGTTACGCCAGTAAATTTTAAAAAATGACCGGATTAATAATCTAATTGTTAGCTATTGTTATAATATTTTACTTGTTACTCATTTGTAAACACCGTTTAATCAATCCCTTTATTACTTTGAAAATGAATAATTTTAACAATTTTACCGTAAGGTATAATTTTTCTCTCAAAAAAATTTGCTCCTTTAAGCCCTGTTCGCACGGCGATCTTTGGAGATTCTACGGAGAGTCAAACTCCCGGCAAAGTCAGGGCAAAAAAGAAGTTTTTTTCTTTCTAGTGATAATTACGTGGTTTTGAAGCAATCAATAAATTATAAATTCTTCTTTTCCAAGACTCATTGATAATTTAACAAATAATTATTTCACGTGTTATTTTAAAATTGATGTAGTATGCTTTCGAAACATTGGGTGCTAACAAAACTCCATACTACTCATTTTGTGCACTGGGTGAAAAAAATTTAAGAGTACATTTTTCTTAACTTAATAGTTATTTGTGTATTAAGAGCGTAAAGTGATTACTCGCGCACGGTAATTGTAATAGTGCAAGAGGAACAAATCCTAATCCTACACTTTACGCTCGTAATACACACATAATTTTATCTACGACTGAAATTATTTGTTATTAATAATAACAGTATTCAGTTAGTTAAATCTATGTTTAATCAATTTATGTAATTAGTAACCACGATGATACCAACAACATCGAAGTAAATAAACAAAAAAAAATTGTTTGATTCTGCCATTTTATTTTATGTAAGCAAAAAATACTTTATTGCGCGCGTTGTCATAGGAGACGCGCAATAAAGTGTTTTTTTGCTTTGGTCCTCAGTAACAATCAACTTTACGTTGACAATTGAAAGCATAAATAAACTTTATCTACGACTACTATGAAAAGTTTATATTTATGCTTTCAATTGTCAACGTAAAGTTGATTGTTACAGAGGACCAAGCAAAAAAACATTTTATTGCGCGTCTCCTATGACAACGCGCAATAAAGTACTTTTTGATTACATAAAATAAAAGAAAATGACAGATTCAAACAAATTTTTTGATATATTTCGATATTATTGGTATCGTCATGGTTATTAATAAAACATAAATTGATTGAACGCAGATTGAACTAACTGAATACTACGAGTATTATTATTATAACAAATAATTTTAGTCGTAGATAAAATTATGTGTGTATTAAGAGTGTAAAGTGTCTTTGTTCCTCTTGCACTATTGCAGCTCTCGCCTTCGGCTCGCGCTGCAATTACCGTGTGCGAGTAACAAAGAGTCACTTTACGCTCTTAATACACAAATAACTATTTCATAGTAGTCGTAGTAATCTCTGTAATAAGTTTTTAAATGAACGATTTTCACTGAATTGGAGATATAAATAAATTTACTAAACTACGAGTAGATATTGAGCAGTTGCTGGAAGGTCAAACCTGTCAAAATATTTTTGACTTCTCAGGCAAAAGATCAGATTTACAATTACCGTAAAATGTCACTTTCGCTAAATACTACTTTCTGTATGAAAATCCATTATTGGTTTTGTTTCACCTATAACTGTCTGAATAATTTTTCTTAAATTTCTTATTATAATCATTGATTTTGAATAGTTCACAACATTTCGTAGAAAAAATAGTATGTAACACACTTGCGGAAAGGGTAATTGAAAACTTAATAGGAGAACTTGCTATCGTTCGTGCAAAGTAGTTTTTAAATGAAGCCCTTTCCACATTAGTATTACAATACTATTATAGTATTGCTTTCGTAATAAAGTAAATCATATTCTATTCCGGCGGCAAAATGGTTTTAAGAAAATGAATTTCGTTATCGATCGCCTCAGCTCGATATGCAATATTGTTGAGGGCATGTCCATTCCGTGCCATATTTTTCTAAAAGCTATTTCCTGGCCACACATATTGGCTTCTTACAGCAACCAACGCTGCACGGGCGAGGCGTCGGCCGACGGACAGCGGACTCTATTACCATGCATTCTATTCGGAAGCTCCCTGGGGTATGCTTCGATTTTGATTTATCACTTTTGAACACCGCCGCCAGATTCTATTTTGTAGAGGTTGCAGAGAGTTTGTTTTCCGCCTAGGCGATAAATATGGTCCATGTTTCAAGCTCGGTTTAGGGTTTTGAAGGAATAGTATTAGCACAGCTGATTTTATAAATTTTTGCAACTGTTTGGTATAAATCACGAGTTTGTAAAACGTTTTCTTTTTTTTCGACTCCTAGAATACTCTCGATATTACTTATTTTTATATTTCACTCTCTGCTCCACTACTACGGCTGCCCGAAACCGGCCTGAAACACGTACTTACTAGCTATGCAATGTCATTTTGAATTTGAAAAATACTGTAAACATGGCTCCAGTATTTCCATAATAACTTCTGTATTTTTTAAAGAAATTAAATAAAACAAAAATTATTCGAAAAAGAAAGTTCGCTGCATGCTTCTTGATTTTTAAATTTTTCCTGCCATTTACAGTGACTGAAAAAAATCATATCAAATAATGAAAAAACCGCAAAAACGTCATATTAAATTTTTTTACTTTAAATTCCTAGGCCAAAGACAAACATAAAAATATAGAGGCATTAAGACATCCTTTGTTAATACACTCATATATTTCAATTATAATTAAAGTAAACGTGCAAGGCGTTTAATTCTGTAACGCTGTAAAATTTTAGGGTAGACGTACACCTTAAGCCGGTTGCGCAGTCAAATTATAGGTTTTGCTGAACGCTCTGTATTACTTTAATAAACAAAGATTTAAATTATATATCTGAATAAATAAATTGAACACTTTTTGAATTTTGTATTCCAGAAAATTTAATTTAAAATGGATCAACACCAGCCGTCAAAATAGCGAAAAACAACATGCAGTTTTCCCCATAAAATTGGTTTAAAAAATAATATTTTTTAAACAAATAAGACGTTTTAGAAAAGCTTGAAGTTGCCCTCTTTTTGCTCTAATGCCAGTTTTTTGAATTTTTATGTAGGATTATATTAAAATACACATGCAATATTCACAAAATTGGACATGTTTAGCCATGCACATAATAAAATTGAAGAAAAAACTAAAAAAAACTGGCATTAGAGCAAAAAGGGAGCATCCTTAAACTTTTCAAAAATATCAAAGTTAATTCGAAAATTTCAATTCGTACTTCAATTTTAATGAGAAAACTAGACATACTTTTCACCATTTTAAAGGCTAGAAGCCAACCACCTTAAAGCCTCATTCACAATGAAATTAGTAGTTGTAGTCAGTTGATAAAGTGAACGTTAGTGATTTGACATATGCATTTCACTTTCACTGTGTCCATTTATACCATCCAAGATGGTATATGGTATCATAATGAATGTGTTTGATCACTGAGAAGCTGACGTTATGTATACCAATGGTATAGCATTAGCTTCATAGGCTTCATCTACATTCATTGCTTTAATATTAATTTCTTATTTGAATTGCATTCGGTTCTCATCTTTAAGATTATGAAGTTTCTCTATTTAGCATGAAAATATCTTTTTTATTTACAGATGGAAGCATGTGTTCCTCTTTGTTTTTTATTTTTAAAGAAGCTTCTTTAATTTAAGACCTGTTCGCACGATGATTCTACCAAGATTCTGAATCCTGGAGAAGAAGAAGTTTCAAGACTCTGAATCTTGAAAAAAAATTCATGGTTTTGAAGCTATCAATAAATTATAAATTCTTCTTTTCCAAGATTCATTGAAGATTCAATTTAGCGGCACCGCAATTTTGATAGGTAATTCTAACTAGAAAGAAGAAAACTTCTTCTTTTCCAGGATTCAGAATCTTGGTAGAATACTTGTGCGAACAGAGCTTAATTCGGGAAGAAATGAAAATAAAAGTATATTTCATTTTTAAAACATTCGATTCTCTTTGACATCAAGGAATGTTTGCGAGTTATTACAAACCCATAAACAAACATAATCGATGACGTACTTAACACTCCAAATAAACAAACACCACCGATAAAAGTCGAAACAAAGAAATATCAAAACACCAGCAACAGAAATGATTTTCGTCATTATAAATCGTTTAGCGCATCATTTTCCTATAGCGCCATTCGCTTCTACGTGCGAATGTCCTGCCCCTGGCGACCAGATAATGAACTGAGGCGAGATTGAACCGAAACACTTGACAATCAATTCACTGCAAGGTACACTCACCCGCAGGAAAGCAGGAAAGCAGGAAAGGACACTTTGAGTTTTCCGGTCGGGGTCGGTTTCTTAGATACCGTAAGAAGATTAGTTCTGTTGCCGGTTGGAATTAGAGGGTTGAAGGGTTGACAATATTGACAAAAAATATTGTTCAGTTATTTATTTCTCTGGTCTTGGTTTGGTTTTATGCTGACTATACTGCACAATAACGAGTGGTACAAATTACAAATGAAATTATGAATTTATGTTTGCGTGAAATTGTATTATGTTCTGATTGAAAAAAATCTGCTGGTTTTCACTTTAACCAGATAAAACGTAGACATCTTGATAACCTGTAGGCTTAGAGTATAGAAAATTATAGAGTTAGCATACTCTGATTTTTTGGGTGTTGGATTGAAGCCATGATACGGAAGGAGGTGTGCTACTAGAGCATACCAATATGGCGGATATATTTATATTTATTCTAAAGTTTTATAAATAGTAACAACAGAATGCAGAAAATGTTATTACTAACCTTATATTTCAAATAAACCATACTTTATACTACGTTCAAATAAAATTTGACGACGTAATACAAATAATTTTCATCTGTCAAATTCTAAGAAATGACAATGTCAAAATAACCTTATTAATAACAGTTATGTTATTTTCCCTTTTATTTATTTATTTAATTGTGTCATTCTGTATAGCACAGCGAAATATTATAGTAACATTTTGTATCATGCTCATACGGCACATTAAAAAATGCTTCGAGAACTAATACATAACTGCGTTCAAATGTGCAAATAGAGCATACCAAAATGGCGGATAGCTTCATTGTTTTGTTCCTATGCTCCCTCTATAAACTTCTATTCTCTAAGGAAAAAACTTAAGTATTTAAAAAGTACTTCAGTACCTATTATACGATTATGAAATTAAAATAAGTCTTAAGTACAAGTTTTTATCTTTGTACTTAAAAATTGAAAGTAATAAGTACCAAAATAATATATAATTTCACCTAGATAAATCATCTAGATAATATATTTTTATCGATTATCTTATATAGCTATTTTTTTCTTATTTATCTATTATCTTATCTAGATAAAATTACAAATTATCTTTATCTAAAATGTAAATTTTTACTTTAATTTTAAGGAAAAAACTAAACATATTTTTTTCACCATTTTTACGGCGATAGTGATCCCTCTTAATTAGGGAATGAAATACCGGGATACAAAATTTAGTCTGTAGTCAATACCGGTTTTCTGAAATATTTTTTTCATTCAAAAATTCGTTTAGCTTGGATCTAAATCTTGTTTACTGAAGAGTTGAATAATTTTCTAAAAGTATAGTTTAGTAATAAATAAATAGAATATATAATATAAATTTTTCAGTTTTATTTTTAAGAAAACAAATGTTTGTTAAATTTTGTATTTATTTTATATTCCCAAAAATAAGATAATTATTTTGACTTCCACTTAATCATATTCATTATTATTTGTTTACCAAACATCCTACTGCTAATTAATTTCAAGTTTGTTCTATTTTCTATACTTTTACCAATACCGGTATCAATACCGGTATTACCGGTTTTTAAAACGTAATACCGAAAAACCGGTATTAAATTATTTGGTCGGTATTGCATTTCCTACTCTTAATCTATCCACACACTTAATAAAGTTAAGCCTTACGACTAGCCACCTTATACTATTATTTATTTTAAATTTATACAACCGGACAAATAAATCAACCTTTCTGTAACACAAAAAAATAAATTGATAAAAATATGTAGATAAAAGTGCTGCTCTCTCGTCTTGTGCAGCTCTGAGCATCTTGCCGAGAATCCAGCGGCGCATACCGTAACCATAACCATAACATAACCTCGCAGTGCTTACGGTAACTCCGCTGCGGTACCCGCGCACGTAGCGAAATAAAGCAACGGCGCCGCCACAATTAGTATGTAAATGTTAGATATGAACAATTAGTCGCTGGAAGCCATTATGTTAAGATTGTTGCTAAACTTGCGACAAGCTTGGAATATTCAAACAGTCTTAAAACAGACGACAGTCACGTCTACACTGTTAAGATAAGGTGACGCGATGCAAGAGGAGCGAACCCCCAAGACGGAACTACACTGCCAGGGAAAACGACGAACTTGGCAAAAAATCGAAAATAAATGCTGGTAGCGATGCTCGTTCCGTTCTCGTCGAGACGAGAAATTACGAGACGAGGACCTATAAATTTCTCGTCTGAGACGAGAACTCAAAATTACGAAGCGAGAAATAGGTCTCGAGCAATCGAGAATTTTCAAAACTAAAGCAATGAAAAAATTTGATATTATTCTTTTCGAAACTGTGAAATATGTAATTATAAATTTTGTTTTGATATAAATAAATGTGTATTTAATATTTCCGGAATTTTCTTGCTTGGTTAAATTGTTATTTTGAGTGTAAATAAGCAATTAATAAGGTAAATAATACATATTTATTAATAAATACAAATTTAAAGTTTCAATTTTAAAAAGAGTGAAAAAATAGAGCGGCGGTGTCAATGCGATTTTCTTGCCGAAAATACACTCGTGTATTAATTCATGCACAGGAAATTTTTATCGTGCAATTCCAACAAACGTCTTAATTATCTCTCGTGTAGGTACCACTCGAAATTTAAAGGCCGATATCTCAAAAACTAAGCGAGAAATCAAACTCTAGTCTGCAACATTGTATTTATAGGTTAATTTAAGTGCTAGAAATACAATGCTGCAGACTAGAGTTTGATTTCTCGCTTAGTTTTTTAGATATCGGCCTTTAAAGTTGGAAAAAGGGGAAAACGGAACATCAATTTTTTTCCAACTTGTACGAAGAGTTTCATCTACACTTTTTTAAATATATTTAAGTAATAGATATAATACTATTATAAAACTGCAATTAAAAGAGTAGAGTATCTTGAGTAGGGAGGTATTGTGCTGGCCACATCAGATTTTTTTTAGTTGTCATTGATGTTTTTTACTTCCTTGTACACGGAGTAAAGGAAGTATTGTAATCGCGAAAAATTTCGGTTCTCAGATTTTTACGGAAATATCCGTTTTGACCTTTTCTGAATCCATTATGACTAGTTTCGTCGTGACGTCTGTACGTACGGACGGACGTACGGACGTATGTACGTATGTGTGTCGCATAACTCAAATACGGTTAGACGTAGAAAGTTGAAATTTTGTATTTAGGACTGTTATAGCATCTAGTTGTGCACCTCCTATTTTTGGTTTTAATCTACAAACCGGAAATAGTACTTTTTTCAAATATTTCTATAAATATTTAATTTATGACAATTTTTTTTATTTTAAATGAAAGATGATGTGATTATTACCTACAATCGGTATTTTATAAATATTTTTGTATCTGGTATCATGTAAGAATAATTAAAGTATATTTATAATTTAGTATTTCGGTATCTGGTAGTCCATGATCGAGTAACATTTTTTGTTACTACGTAAAATTAAAATGATTATGACATGACAGTGACAGTGGCAGTGACAATAGTAAAATATCGTTTATATCTTCTTCTGCAGTTTAAATAAAATGACTAAAATATATTTGTGAGTATATAGTAGCAGTAGTAGTAGTACTAGTATAATAAGTTAAAATAAGTTTATATTATTCTACATTTTAGTTATTAAGAAAAGTATGAACACACAAGGCGTACAAGGAAGTCATGTGGTGTCCACGTCAGATTTTTTATTTTTCAAAATCAATTATTTTTTTACCTTTTGGGCTGCGGGCCTGGTAGGTTGTAAAAGTAGATGAGTAATAAAATAATGAGTTACGCACTTCCAATACTGCTAATTATTAGATTAGATTTTGATAGAATTTATTGTTCCTTCTTGAGTTTATCTAGGTATATTTGTACTTTTTTCAAGTAGGTAGATTCTTGGAAAAGGTGTAGCGTAAGTTGGCAGTGTAGCAACCGAAATCTTAAACAATTAAGAGCATTTTAATAGCGACAGTTAGAGAAGTGAGGCCGTATCTTTACAGTCAGAGCATTCAAGCACGCAGATACCATCACATGAAATTTGATTTTTACCCGCACACAAATCTCAGCGTCGCATACCGTCGCTTCTTATTTATTATCTTACAACCCTTGCCACAGATAACGGAGATCAAGGCTCTTAATTTTGCTATTAAATATTTAATACGAGAATACAGCAGAGAAAACTAATAAGATAAATTTGAATGCTCACCTTTTAGCTTTATCTTCACAAACGAATTAATCAAAATAAACTATGAAAAATCTGTTTTCAACCATTTTTACCTTCCGCTTACCTGTAAAGGAAGGTATTAGAATCATGCAAAAAATCGGGTAGTGAGTTTTTAGTGGATGAGCACGAATTAGGGTCCTTACAACTCATTTTTGATAGTTTCACGATGATGTCTGTGTGTATGTGTGTGTGTGTGTGTGTGTGTGTGTGTGTGTGTGTGTGTGTGTGTGTGTGTGTGTGTGTGTGTGTGTGTGTGTGTGTGTGTGTGTGTGTGTGTGTGTGTGTGTGTGTGTGTGTGTGTGTGTGTGTGTGTGTGTGTGTGTGTGTGTGTGTGTGTGTGTGTGTGTGTGTGTGTGTGTGTGTGTGTGTGTGTGTGTGTGTGTGTGTGTGTGTGTGTGTGTGTGTGTGTGTGTGTGTGTGTGTGTGTGTGTGTGTGTGTGTGTGTGTGTGTGTGTGTGTGTGTGTGTGTGTGTGTGTGTGTGTGTGTGTGTGTGTGTGTGTGTGTGTGTGTGTGTGTGTGTGTGTGTGTGTGTGTGTGTGTGTGTGTGTGTGTGTGTGTGTGTGTGTGTGTGTGTGTGTGTGTGTGTGTGTGTGTGTGTGTGTGTGTGTGTGTGTGTGTGTGTGTGTGTGTGTGTGTGTGTGGTCAAGGCTGGGTGTTAGTCGCATAACTCAAATACGAATTACCCGAAAATTTTGATATTTGGTATTTAACATTTGTATATAAATTGGAAGAGCTCCTTAGATTTTGGTACAAATATCTTCATCGGAAGTGATATTTTTTGAAGATTGAAAAGGTTAATTGTGAAAATTCTATATAAATTTGGAAAAATATAGTATTTATTTGTAATAATAATAAGAGGAAAAGTTATTTGCAAATTACGTTATAAAAAAATTGTAGCATTAAAGAACTGCAGTAAAATTTAAAAAATAAATTTATCAAATAAAACGTTGATATCTTGTAATCCATGATCGGTTGATTTTTGTTTCTGCGTAAAAAATATTGACAGGTGAAACGGGTGACAAGTTGACATACTAGCGCTATATAAGTCGTAAGTAAGATATTAAATGTAGTAATTGAACGGAGGATGGCTTCAGCACAGCAGAGTTTTCCTGTGAATGAATCTTTTTATTCAGGTGATGCAAATTTGTGTTTGAATATTTTAGATTTTTATTTGTATATTTTAAATGGGCACCGGATTGTACGTATACATTTGTGTTTCTAAGTATAGATATATGGCGGAAGGTTGTGTGATGGCCACGTCAGATTTTTATTTAAAGTTATTACATTCATATTTTGATTCTTAACAATACACAAAAATGTAAACTTAAACTTAATGTTTTAATTAAGAGTACCTACAATAATTTAGGTACAAAAACTAGATTTCACTACTGTATATATCACGAAGTATAATATAACCACAGTAGTGGACACTCCGTATTTTAGCAAAACTGTAGATTTGTGGCATTTCTGTTTACCCTGTGCGTGACAGAAAGATCACTACTGGGCCTATGCGTTACCAATGTTACCGTTGTTTATCGTCATAGAATGCATGCTCCGAACCGATCTGGCCCGCATTAACTGTCTCTGTCTAAAAGGTAAACAGAAAGGCCACACTTCATCCGCCATAGTGTCCACACCTGTCATATATTATACTTCGTAATAAGGTGGTGTTCGTCTACCCCAAAATTTTACAGCGTTACAGAAGTATACGCCTTCAACGTTTACTTACTGAGCCATGTTTACAGTTTTTTTCAACTTCAAAATGACATTGCATAGCTAGGATGCGACAAAGTGCAAGTTTCGGGCCGGTTTCGGGCAGCCGTAGTAGTGGGGAAGAAAGTCAAATAGAAAAAAAGTAATATCGAGAGTATTTTAGGAATTCTAAAAAAGGTACTACTAGTACGACTATGCCTGACCAAGATAATAATTCAAACAGCCAAAATTATTTAAATGAAAACTAATAATACTATTTAAAAAAAAAAATTATAAAATGTGACGTTTTGTGTCTTTGTATCATCGTATAGTTTGATAAAAATTCGTTTAAAAACTATGTAAAACTATTGATACAAATATGTTGCTGTGAAAATGTCAAAACAATGTTTTTTAAATCACACCTATTGTGGCAAATTACTTCAAAGTTAAAAACATAGTAAACCAAACAAAATTTCAATGAAAGTGCGAAGCGCATTTTTAATGAGAATACTATTAAGCCACAGCAGCATTTAAAATTTAGATTCCATCTGAAACAAAACCCAAACAACGTTTGCGTTTCCCGCTGGATAAAATCACGTTAGCCTGTAACAATTTTTGCGGTGATTTTTTCATCGCGCTGCACCGTCGTTTGTTCGCTGGCAGCCTACTGTATAAGGTTTATAATAATGGAGTGTTTTACATGTTTATTGGATTGAAATGGGAGCCATTTAGGCTGGCCGGGGGCGGTTAACGACAGTGGGGAGGCGGCGGAGTCACTCAATGTGCTAACGTGCTAATGAAGTTTCTCACTGCGTGGAATTACAAGCGGACTGCCCACGAAATACTATTCTAGAACATGCATACCAGGAAAATTCAAATCTAGAAAATAAAATGACTGCATTAAATGGTAGTAAATCCATGGATAGTAACAACCCAAAATATGACTTAAATTAATATACAGCATTCATTACAAGTCGTAAAATTTGGATAAAAATTAAGATTTATAGGTAACCGTTGAAACAACGCAGATAATTTAATTTAAAGTTAACATAAAAACGCGCTAAAATACATTGCGTATATGGAGGTTACCAGCAGATTTAATAAACGATTAAAAAATAATATATCATAACAACCCAACACAGTTTGGAAAACGAATATATTATTCTTTGATATTCCAGATATTTATTAAATAAATAAAAATTACGAGTCACTGCAATAATTGTTGAAAAATCGCATGTAAAAGGTTCCAGTCTCAAGAAAAATTATGTTTTTGACGTCATACCACTGCATTTCAGTGTAAACTTTAATTTCAATTATCTTTTTTATTTAATTGCATACCTATGATTTGTAATTTGCATCCAAATCTACGATTTTTAATAATTTATTTCTGATTATTTTGGCCTCACCTCACACCGAAATCACGCACGCTTATGACCGACGGATTTTCTAACTTAAACAGTGTACTCTATACGGTTTCCTAAAAGTTTTGAACGCGTGAAAAAAAAATAAAAAATTTAGGGATCAATTAAGCCCGTTCGCACGAGGATTCTTTGAAGATTCTACCAAGATTCTGAATTGGAAAATAAGATTTTTCTTTCTAGTGATATTTACAGGGCTTTGAAGCAATAAATAAATTATATATTCTTCTTTTCCAATACTCATTGAAGATTCAATTTAGCGGCACCGCAATTTAACAGATAATTCTTACTAAAAAGAAGAAATTTTTTTCTTTTCCAGAATTCAGAATCTTGGTAGAATCCTCGGTGCGAACAAAGCGTTTGGATCATTGCGAGACCGAAGAAGGTCGACAATTTGAACATTTGTTATACAAATCGTAATAAACGTGCAAAAAACATTCAAATTAATTAAAACTAAATTCTTGAAAGAATTAAGATATCGGGTTTGGTTTATGGGGATATGTTCCTTTTTTCATTATCTTTAAAATAAGGTGAAACTCGACAGGGGTTGCTATTTAAAAATGTTGGGTGGCCATCCCCTAAAAAAACTCCACGTTGCATGGAAGTTCAACTATCTAAGAATGTAGTTTTTATGACACTTAGTGATCCCCAAATTTTCAATTCAAATCTACACTATTGCTAATATACGGAGTGCCCACTCCTGTGTTTATATTATACTTCGTACCTAAAGGCTAACCTTTAGGTTATATATATATTATCTAGATGATTTATTTAGATAAAATTATATGTTATTTTGGTACTTATTACTTTCAATTTTTAAGTACAAAGATAAAAACTTGTACTTAAGACTTATTTTCATTTCCTAATCGTAAATAATAAGTACTAAAGTACTTTTTAAATACCTACTTAAGTTTTTTCAATAGATCAAGTAATTATACTGTTAAACCTGCGACCACAGTGACAGACATTTTTACTGTGAATTTCAAATTTTCAAAAAATATTCCAATCGACAAAATATTTTGATGGTTTTTAGACTTTCCATTATTAACAACAAGTCCAGAAAATCGAAAAAGACAATACATACAGCTAGTATCCTGTTACCAAAATGGGCTTTATGAGGTTCGATGTGGTTTCGATTAATATGAGACAAACATTTATTCCAAAGAACTCTTAGGTCCAACATTTTATGAATGAGGATTTATTTAAAAAAAATTAATTCAATCTAAATTTATATCGAATTATGCTGAAAATGTGTAATAAATTAGACAAAAAATGCCTTCTTTCCCATCGATTTTGGGGTGCAGAGTCAGACTGTCACTACCGCAAAAACAGCAAAATGAATCGACCGATATTCTGCGAATTTGCATAAAAATATGATTATTTTCGGTACACAGTTCCGTACGCTTCTTTCATTTTATTACAATTCTCGGAGTGATTTACGGTTTGCGCCATATATTCCGGGACACCCCCCAAATAAATCCTTCAGTTTTAGAGGTTCATCTCGCGCTGATAACGAAATACTTAGTCACTTTAAATATAAAAATATCTAATGCGATACTATCAGAAATTTATTAGCAGAATGTTTGACACAGATAAGGGATGCCACTAATATAGCCGTCACTAACGCGGGGAGAAAATGAGAGAGTGGTTCCAAAACTTTTTAATTCGTTTTCCATTACAAAATGTTAAACATGGCATAAATAAGTATTGGATTGTTCTATTCGTAGTGATACAGGTAAAATAAATAAAATTGACGCTAATTTTGGTCTACCATTTTTCCGATTTCTTTTGATATCACTTTTTTCTCTTCCATTCCCTTCCAATATAGCTGTCTGAAACCAGCCCGAAACTCGTACTTTGCCGCATCCTAGCTATACAATACAATGTCATTTTAAAGTTGAAAAATATTGTAAAAGTGTTTTCGTTCCGAATAAACTGTTGCTTGAATTCAAGATAATGTTTTATAATCATTTAATAGATAAATAATGGATCTATAGATGTGCCATTTAATTTTTTTTTAAAATTTTCTATCATGAAATATAATCGTGTAAAGTTTGCGTTTATTGAACATTTTTAATAATTTTTCGGAATTTTTAAATTATGTACGTACCTACTTACAATTTTTTTAATTAAAACTTTTATAGGGCACATCGGTTTATTGAACCTTTAAGTATACACCTCTTGTTAGCTTAAATAAAAAATCTGATGTGACCAGCACAAGACCTCCCGCCATACTCTACTCTTTTTACTACTATTTTTATTATTTTTTAAGTACACCACTGGATTTCTCGTATCAAACTACATAGAAATACACATTTTCTTTAAAAAATTATGTTGGGTACAATTTAAAATGCACTTTTATTCGCTCAAAATTTGGTTATAACCTATTTAGGACCCGAGGAATCCGATGGTGCCACTAAAAAAAAATTTCGGCTAATACTTTTCGAGATAATTTTTTCAGGTAAACGACGGGAGTAGCTAGGGCCATAATTTTTTCACCACTGGATTCCTCGCGTCGAATTGCATATAAATCCAGATTTTCGCGAAAAAATTCCAACGAGTACAATTTTTATGAAGGGTTATCGAAAATGCCCAAAAAACGTAGGTCTTGATGAAATTTTAGCCAAAATAACTTTTTCTCTCAGAATTGGCTGAAAATTTGGTTATATACTAATTCGATCCCAAGGATTTCAAATCTGCAGTCGAAATATTTTTTCGACCATTATTTTTCGATATAATTTTTATAAGTCGAAATCTGGTCGAAATGAAAAATTTATTCTTTCACCATTGGATTCCTCGGGTCAAATTATGTACGAATCCAAATTTTCGCGAAAAACTTCTAAGGGATACAATTTTTATTTAGGTATTTCAGAAATTGTACAAAATCGAAGAGATATTAAAACTTGCTTATTTTCTAGCCAGCTCGTGCATAAACTTTCATCCTCTTGAACGAAGTATAGCCTACATTATGAGCTCGTTAAATAATATATTATTAAAAGTGTTGAGGTATAGCAAACAGATATTTGGTATGGTATGCCTTCATAAAAAAAATCTTAAAAGTGATTTATGTGATAAAATAATACAAAAAAATATTTTCTCCAAAACTTGCTATCAACTAACTGCTTAACAAACAATACTACCAATTTAAAAAAATATAAGTAAAAAGGCATGAGATGTAAAAATTTAAAATTAAAATATTGATAAAATTGAATGACTTCGTGTGAACTTATTGAGAGCCACCGCTTTAATTGATAGTTATCTTCCTAAAAACATTACGACCGTGACTTTGTTCGACTGTGACAAATCAATTTGAGAAAATACATATGTATGTATGTGTAAATGTATTCACCCCTACTTAAACCAAGGGTTTCCGGAGCTGACGTAGAACAAACAAAACTAAACTCAATTCTACTGCGACGTAAAGTCGAATTATCCTAAGTGTCATGTTTAGTGGCTACCCGGGGTTGTTTTCGTCCCGAGGGCCCGTTTCTTTAGACAATGATTCTTGTTAGACCAAGTTGCGGTTAGAAACAGAACCGTAGTCATCGCCTAAGCAACATGTCATCTTAACCTTATTGATAATTCCACTCCTGTATAAAGTAAGCCATAAACAAAACACAATTTTATCACTTTGACAGCGGATAAAAAGGAAGGTAACTTTTTGCAAGTGATATTTACCTTTTTCTTAGCAACCAAACAATAAACAAAACATAGAAATGTCATTTGCTTCATATTTCTAATATTTTTTAGTGAAATGATTAGATCTTGGAAATATTTGTGATGAAGAACCAAAGGAGTCGTTAAATTATCTCGTTGAATTACACTCGAGCATTTTATTTCATCTGAATAAATTTCTGTTTGACATCTCAACCTTGTCACCTGACAGCAATTTGACTCGATTTGTCGTGATTTTATTAAACAATTTTTCTTTTCAAATTGCTAGGCAACAAGGTTTCAATACAAACAGAAATTTATGTAATTACAGTTGATAATGAAATGGAAATAAATCTGATGTGGCCAGAACATGGCTTCTCGCCTAATTCTACTAATCTAATAAATAGCTTTACTTACATTTTAATAGTTTCATGTTCATGTAATATGTAAAAGATATCAACTGTACTGTCACTGTCATAATAATTCAAATTTTGTGTAGAAACAAATTTCATATGATCATGGACAACAAGATACTGGAATTTCAAAAAAGTAAAATATTAATTGATTCAACAAATTGTATTTGAAATTAACGGCACCCATAGATAATTATATTTTTTTTTATTCTTATTTGCAAAAATTGTCATAAATAAATAATGTAGGTACCAATTAATTTAAGGAAAACTATATCAAGTTTCAAAAGTTATTTCCGGTTTGCGGATTTCTACCAAAATCTTTTCAGGTGTTAAAATCCTTATTAAAACCTTAAATATGAAATTTGGTTATTAAAAATTTAATACTTTTTAAGTTATCGTGGACGAAAAATCGTCAGTCCATGCAAACATACACACATACACAGACATCATCGTGACAGTAGTAAACTCTTATTGTAGAGACCCTGAAACGTGCTTATCCACCAAAAACTCATACTCGAAAATTTTGATCCATTACAATACCTCTCTTATAGAATATGAGGCGAGAGGTAATTATTAGTGTTCTCAGTTTGCAATAGTCAATTTAAATGATGTTAATCATCACCTACATTTCGGAACAAACGATGATGATGAGTAACTGGGTTCGAGTGGTTTATTCCACTATAATAACATCTACTATTCTGGAGCTAAGTGTTCATGATTTTGATTGGTTATCATCAAAATAAAATAAATGTTTCATTCAAATAAGCATTTTGTTTTTAGGTTTACATTAATTTATGTTTATGTTTAAGAAAGTTTAAATACATATAACTAAATACGAGCATTAACACGTCCCACTTTTAAGCACTGTGAATGTTACTTGAACGAGTTACTGGCACCGTGTAACGCCGCCTTTATTTTTAATTATTTTCTTATTAATAATTAAAATATTTAACAATAAATGGTTCATCAAAAAACTAACCTATATATTAAAATATCCTAACAAATAATTTATTCGTATTTAGCATGTATTTTTCCTACCTACTGTTTATCTTTTAATAATTAAAAGAACAATTTTGAACAAGATTTGCATTACTGTTGGGCACGAATACAGTTTTAAAGACTCTAACAAAATTCACTCTGTTTGTTGTATATTACTATCAAATATCACATACCTACAAAATCATAGAGAAATCTATAGCATTTCAACAACGTTTTGTAACGTTTATGCCATGTTAACATGACTTCCTTGTAATAGATAAAAATTTACAACTTACTTCTTGCTGGTTTGTGGCTATCTCGGCTGCTACCTCCAAGTCCTGGGTTCAAATCACGTCCACGGCAGTCCACACACACTGTAACACAATATTGTCGTGTTTTATTAACAAATAACACGTATTTTTAGTACAACATTATAGAGAAATCACACGCGAAACACTGTCTAAATCGGCATTTTGTTTACTGTTTTTGCAGGACTTGAACAGATTTGTTCTTTCAGTACGACACTAGCCGTTAGGGTTAGATGAAATGGGAAATGTTTATATTAAAGGCGCGATTTTTAAAATTGAATTTGCAGGATTCTATAGAATATAAAAATATACTCGCACTTTGAAATAGATTTTGCGTATGTACAGTAATAATAAAGGCACATTTAGACTTTTGCTGTGATGTTTATTCACTACAATTTAATACTGTAATTTAAGATTTCTAGTTTTTTCCTTCTCGCCTCATATTCAGTATTGTAATAACAACGTTTTTTATCTAGATAAATATAATTTACTTTTAATTGATCTAGACAAGATAGTAGACAAATAGTAGATATTTATTAGATAATTTATAGATAACGTAAAAATATACATTACTGTTACGGTTATTATTTTCCTAAAACTATTATCTAGATTCTAGATAATGCTTGAAAATTAGATAAAGTTGGTGTTTTTACCTCTCGCCTCATATTCTATAAGAGAGATATTGTAATGGGTCAAAATTTTCGAGTGTGAGTTTTTGGTGGATAAGCACGTTTCAGGGTCTGTAGAATACGAATTTAATATTTTCACGATGATGTCTGTGTGTGTGTGTGTGTGTGCGCGTATGGACGTATGTGGCGATTTTTCGTCCACGATAACTTGAAAAGTATCAAACCTCTAATAACCAAATTTCATATTTAAGATTTTATTAAGGATCTTAACACCTGATAGGATTTTGGTAGAAATCCGCAAACCGGAAGTAGTACCTTTTGAAGCTTGATATAGTTTTCCTTAAATATATTGGTACATATCTTGTTGTCCATGAAAAGTGAAATTTGTTTCTACATTTTGAATGATTATGACAGTGACAGTACAGTTGACATCTTTTGCTTGCATCTTGGTTTACATTATCGTTTACATATTACATGAACATGAAACTATTAAAATGTAAGTAAAACTATTTATTAGATTAGTAGAATAAGCAGAATTAGGCGAGAGGTCGTGTACTGGCCACAGCAGATTTTTTTATCTAAATAAGATAATAAATAAATTAGAAACAAATAACCACATAAGAAAATAGATAAAATCATATTGTTTATATGGTTTATATAGATAAAATTATGTAGATAAATTACAAACTGTTCATATTCTGTATAATTTTAAAAATAAATTTCTATCATGAGACATATCCGTGTAAAGTTTGTATAAATTGGACATTTTTTACCTCTCGCCTCATATTCTATAAGAGAGGTATTGTAATGGATCAAAATTTTCGAGTATGAGTTTTTGGTGGATAAGCACGTTTGAAAGTCTCTAGAATACGAATTAACTATTTTCACGATGATGTCTGTGTGTGTGTGTGTGCGTAGGTATAACTGTATGAAACAATTTTTCGTCCTCGGCAACTCATATAGTGTCAAATTGTTAATAATCAAATTTCATATTTAATAGTTAATAAGGATCTTAACATCGGATAAGATTTTGGTGGAAATTCGCAAACTGAAAGTAATACTTTTGAAGCTTGATATAGTTTTCCTTAAATAAATTATTTATGACAATTAAAAATAAAAGAAAATATAATTGCTTGGTACAGATAATTTTAAATTCAATTTGCTGAATCTGGTAACATTTAACAAAAAATAAAGTACAAAATTCTGTAACATAATTAAATTTTAATTTTCGTAGTTGTTAATGATCCTTTAAACTACGTTTGCACTAGGTTGAAAGTTAGTGCGATTAAAAAATAGATCGTTATCGGTTTAAATATTTGTCATTTAAAACAAATTTCAGCAAATCGCGTAACTCTCGCGTTGTACACCCGCAGAATTCTGCGTAGTAACTCATCGCGCGAACTCGATGACATGTTTATGATAGCGCGTGTGACAAACGCTGACAATTTGACGTATTTCATTCAGCGATGCGAGCTGCGAATCACCAACACTTAGCGAGGATTGCAACATTGGCTCTCGCTTCCAAACATATAAATTTCTAAGCGTAATATTGCTAAGTGACGCCACTTTAACTACACTTCAAGATGGCAATAAAAGGAATTTACTATTAAAGAAAAATTCATACTGTTCAGGTTCAATATTTTATAATAATGGCACAATTTGCACGCTTTAAAGCGTATCTCTTGCTATCAAATTCAAAGCAAAAAATCTGACGTGAACACCACATGACTTCCTTGTACGCCTTGTGTGTTCATACTTTTCTTAATAACTAAAATGTAGAATAATATATAAAATTCTTTTAACTTATTATACTAGTATTACTACTACTGCTACTATACTCACAAATATATTTTAGTCATTTTATTTAAACTGCAGAAGAAGATATAAAGCATATTTTACTATTGTCACTGTCATGTCATAATCATTTAAATTTTACGTAGTAACAAATGTTAATCGATCATGGACTACAAGATACCGAAATACTAAATTATAAATATATACTTTAATTATTCCTAAATGATACCAGATACAAAAATATTTATAAAATACCGATTGTAGGTAATAAATCACATAATCTTTCATTTAAAATTAAAAAATTTGTCTTAAATTAAATATTTATCGAAATATTTGAAAAAAGTACTACTTCCGGTTTGTAGATTGAAACCAAAAATAGGAGGTGCACAACTAGATGCTATAACAGTCCTAAATACAAAATTTCAACTTTCTACGTCTAACCGTATTTGAGTTATGCGACACACATACGTACGTACACACGCACGTACGTACAGACGTCACGACGAAACTAGTCATAATGGATTCAGAAAAGGTCAAAACGGATATTTTCGTCAAAATCTGAAAACCGAAATTTTTCGCGATTACAATACTTCCTTACTCCGTACAAGGAAGTAAAAATCACAAGACCTCCCACCATACGTTAGTCTTTTTACTTATTATACAAATATAGGTATTAAGTTAGGTACTACCTACTACTACTACTACTACTACTCACAATTATTATATTTTAGTCATTTTATTTAAACTGCAGAAGGAGATATAATAGTATATTAAGTATCAAGAACGGTAAGGAAAGTTTACCAATGGAAGACTGAGCGAAGCGAAGGCTCCAATTTTATCTGACATCGGTAATTCCTTAATGTTCGTGATGCTTATATTATTTTTTGCACTATTGGTCTTTTTTATCCATACGCAAATATTAATTTCTTCGTAATTAATATTAAATTTACTTATCGTGGAACAATAAGTAAATTACTTACCGTTCTGTTAATTTACTAACCGTTCAACATACTGTCTTGGAAACAGGCATGGTAAGTTCCTGAAAAAGACCAATTGTGAAAAAACAATATTTTACTATTGTCACTGACACTGTCATGTCACAATCATTTAAATTTTACGTAGCAACAAATGTTAAACGATCATAGACTACAAGATACCGAAATACTAAATTATAAGTATATACTTTAATTATTCTTAAATGAAACCAGATACAGAAAAAATTTATAAAATACCGACTGTAGGTAATAATCACATAATCTTTCATTTAAAATGAAAAAAATTGTCTTAAATTAATTATTTATCGAAATATGTTAAAAAAGTACTACTTCCGGTTTGTAGATTGAAATCAAAATTATATTGGCATTGGGTTATTAAAAATCGTATTAAAACCTTAAATATTTGATATTTTTTGAGTTATCTTCAACGAAAAAATTGTAACATGTTAAATTCTTATTCTAGGGACCCTAAAACGTGCTTATCCACCAAAAACTCACACTGGAAATTTTTGACCCACCACAATACCTTCCTTATAGAATATGAGGAGGGAGGTAAAAAGTGTGTTACAATAAATCATTTTGCGACTTTGGTTTTGAAATCTATTATCTCATATTCTACAATAATGTACTTATAGGTTGTGCTTACACGGATACCTATAGTATGAAATGTACAAAAACCTTGTTGTATTTTGTTACACAATTTTTAAAACGAAAAATCTGACGTGGCCATCACACAACCTTCCGCCATATCTAGACTTTAAACAGAAATGTATACGTGCAATCCGGTGCCCATTTAAAATATACAAATAAAAATCTCAAATATTCAAACACAGAAATTTGCATCACCTGAATAAAAAGATTCATTCACAGGAAAACTCTGCTGTGTTGAAGCCATCCTCCGTTCAATTACTACATTTAATATCTTACTTAGGACTTATATAGCGCTAGTATGCCAACTTGTCACCCGTCTCACCTGTCAATATTTTTTACGCAGAAACAAAAATCAACCGATCATGGAATACAAAATATCAACGTTTTATTTGATAAATTTATTTTTTAAATTTTACTGCAGTTCTTTAATGCTACCAGATAAAGACAATTTTTTTATAACGTAAGTTGCAAATAACTTTTCCTCTTATTCTCATTACAAATAAATACTATATTTTTCCAAATTTATATACAATTTTGACAATTAACCTTTTCAATCTTCAAAAAATATCACTTCCGATGAAGATATTTGTACCAAAATCTAGGGAGCTCTTCCAATTTATATACAAATGTTAAATACCAAATATCAAAATTTTCCGGTAATTCGTATTTGAGTTATGCGACTAACAACCCTTGACCACACACACACACACACACATACATACACACACACACACACATACACACAGACATCATCGTGAAACTATCAAAAATGAGTTGTAAGGACCCTAATTCGTGCTCATCCACTAAAAATTCACCACCCGATTTTTTGCATGATTCCAATACCTTCCTTTACAGGTAAGCGGATGGTAAAAAGGCGAGATTTGCATAATTTTCTTTTACAGTCAATGGATTAACTGTTCTATATCTCTCTATAACCGTCCTAAGACTAATGTATAAAAGCAATAATAAATTGAGATTCTTATTTCTGTCAAATACAGAAAAAACGCGCTATTTGTTGACTATAACTCAAGTATCTAATCTTTTAGCTCATTTCGATCTCAA
Source organism: Agonum fuliginosum (assembly GCA_947534325.1). Taxonomy (NCBI): domain Eukaryota; kingdom Metazoa; phylum Arthropoda; class Insecta; order Coleoptera; family Carabidae; genus Agonum; species Agonum fuliginosum. The sequence continues at coordinate 30,255,484 of OX384042.1, read as the reverse complement.
TTTCTATAGAATTCTCCTAAAGATGTTGAATTTATAGCTGCAGGTGATCCATAACTATAAAATTCTGTGATCTTTACTTTAGTACCAACTAGCTAGAAATATATTTATACGAGAAAAATAACATAGATATTTGAGCACAATTTCTTGAAGAGGACATCAAATTTTCTTTGGAAACATCATCCTTTTTCAAAATTACTTTTACGGAGACACTGTTGGTAAATTATAGTTTTAGGATCTTATGGTTCGTAGAAGTTTTTCATTTTATGAGATCCAATGGGATTATTTCTTGTATTTACAGAGTGTATCATAACTTCGAGTACATATATGTTAAAGGTATAAGTTGTTTGATATGCTGATTACGGATCAAAAATATTTTTTTAAAAATTCGAAAAATTAAGGGTAGTTTACCTGCAGCATTTTTTGTAGTACTGCACTGGATTCGTTTTCCTATTAATCACAAACAAGAGAAATAGGTAATCAAACATCTTAAATTACATAATACTATAGTAAAATAAACATACAAAATTTAATTATTATGAATAAAATAATAATTACTTCGCCCAGTGGCAGGGGCAATGAAAATTTTTTGACTGGGAAACATGAAAATTAATTTTTTCAAAATCGGCATGAAAATCGTCATTTCCAGACTAATTTGCGGCATGAAAGTAAGATTTTCATGACTAGGCATGAAAATTTTTACTTTCAACTTTGTTTACTTGTCATGACAACTTTTTCCAAAATTTGTGACAGCTCTGATGATTTGTCACAGCTCTGATGATTTATGCAAACCTAATTTTTTTATAATTTTAAGCTTAATTGCCGATTTAAAAAAAATAGAATACATCACGCGTCATAAAAATGTCTTTGCTTGACTCGGAGGCTTTGAAGAAATGCTCGGACGCTGCGCATCCTCGCATTCTTCAAACGCCTCCTCGTCTGCAATTAAACATTTTCATGACTTGTAATGTAATATACTATTTGCGATCGTAATCAGCATATCAAACTACATAACCCATAACGTATGTACCTGAAGTTATGAAACACCTGTATACGGGATATTTTTTTTTATTTTGGTTCATTATTACATTAATATGCTCTCGAAAACTTTTACTACTAAGGGCGGACATTATCAATTGCCAGGGTATTAAGGGGGTTTTGTCGCTCAGCCCTGCTAGATCACAAATCCCCGTTATTTCAGGTACCCGCGCTGACAGCCTATGTTTTATGAGCACATGTTGTCTCTATTTATCTAATTGCTATGTTTCGCCCCATTCTTGTTTATAAAATACTCAATTTGATTGTCTAGCGCGTATGCAATTTTTAAATTTATTTAACAAATTACTCGACTACTATTTGAAAATTTTATATAATAATGTGATACAAACATTTAAATTTACAATGCAATCATAGTTACGAAGAGTTTTTCTCAGAATTATTATTTAATTGTTTATAAATAATAATAATAACAATTTAAAAAATTCGACAAAGTAGCTAGATTTTTACTGCTTTTGTCTCTATATGGTATTCTTTTTAGATTTATAGAATTAATAGGTTGGGAGTAATTTGTTAAATACTTTTTTTACTGTGATAAAAGCCTCTTAAGGGCGCGCTTAAAAGTGAAAAAAACCGTAACACAAAGTCTGTGTAGTAGTAATAGTCAAAATCACATTATAGGTCATAATTAATTTTATTTTAAATATATTTTTCTGTAACTACTAGTGCCTCGTCAGTTAACTTTAACATGGCTTGTATGCTTCTGCATAAATTTTGGATAAACGATGTAACGTACAATGAAAATAATGTTACACAATGAAAATATATACATTCCTAATTGCCTTATTCTAAAAATTATATCTGTAATATCATTTTGTATAAAATTCATTTCAATTTGACGAATTTTGCTCCCTCTTTCACTTCTACTGCAAAATATATTTACTTTTAGGTATTGTTATTTAGCAAAAGCAATTTTATTGATATATTATTTACTTGTCCCTATTTGCAGTTTATGCAGATAAAGTGCATAATAATGACTCTGAAAACAGTTTCGAGCGCGACCTAAATAGTGTTCTGGGGATTTTATTTTGTCACTTCCTCTCCCCATAATTACACAAACAGATTTCCATATTTGCAGTGTTTGTTTTGGCTGGAAGTTGGGTCCACTTCTCACGCATTCACAGGTTCAACCTGGCGTTAGCGTGCTGCGCCCCCACATACATTATGTTGATGTATGTGCGGCGCAATATGGCGACCAGAGCGCACTGAGACGGGGCAAGTTGCTCTGGTTTGCGAGATGCGGTTTTGGATCCATTTGCGAGATTAAATTTGTGATTCATTGTAGCGGAAAGGAGAGTTGTCACATATGTCCACAGCTCCCGACGTCAACACCAACGCTGGTTTTAACTCTACCGGAAAGTGGAATGTCTCATTTGCAGGGTAAATTCTGATGTGGCCTGCACACAATCTCCCGCCGTGTCTAGAAAACTGACTTAAGAGGCGCGGAAAATACCGAACTCTTCTAAGTAAGTTGTCATTTGCAAAGTGTGGCGGGTTCAAGTGATGTTAAGCGGCTCGTCTACGTTTTTACTTAATTCCTAGAATACTCTCGATTTTACTTATTTTTCTATTCCACTTTTTTCTCCACTACTAGGGCTGCCTGAAACCAGCCCGAAACTCGTACTTTGCTGCATCCTAGCTATGCAATGTCATTTTGAAGTTGAAAAATATTGTAAAAGTGTTTTCGTTGCGAGTAAACTGTCAGATTATTATTGACTTCAGGATAATGTTTTTATAAACATTTAATAGAGTAAGAATGGATCTACAGATGTGCCTTTTAAATTTTAAAAAGTTTGCATAAAATAGGATTTTTTTTTAATTTTTCGAAATTTTGTTATCAAAATTTTAAAAAGGCACACCTGTAGCCATTCTTTCTCTATTAAATCCTTTTTGAAATAAATTTTTACCATTCTTATACTTGTCACAAAACACTCGATACGTTAGTACATTTTATGCTGGATTTTAGGTAGTAGACAGGCCTCTTAAGAGCAAAATGATTGACATGTGTCATATTTATTATTTGTTTCGAGTTGTCAATTTCAGTCTGTTTCTAAATATGAAAATGAATTAAAAGTTCTTCATCCATTCCTTATCGCAAAAATTCCGGTAATGATTAAATTACAAAATTCGACAACAAATGTCAATGTCACCTCTGTCGAATTAATCATTAAACAAAATAGGTGGAAATGGCCATAAATAATCATTATGCGTTACGCCATACGCACAAATCATTATGCATTAAGCACTAAAACAGTTGGTGGAAATGAGGCTTTACAGGTAAGTGGGAGGCAAAATGATTTTAGTGAGCCAAAATGTTATAAATTGCTCAATGCAAGCGCGTGAAACTGCAGAAGACAGTTTTTCAGGTCTTTATCACTTGGCTATTTATTTCAACCAGGCGATGCAAACTGATTACACTTTTACCAATGTTCATTTGAATTAAACCTTAACGAGGCGGTTTGGCGTTTGTTTCCGAATAGCAAGATTAGATAAATCTCGGATTTATTAGGTAGCCGAACGAGCTTAACGAATTTCGATGAGTTTTTATTTCGATAAGCGCCGTATCTGATGCTCCAACGCGGCAGTAAATATTGCCTCGCTTTGTTTTAGAAGCTCAAGTTTTCAATTTCAGATAAATCTCATCGGGAGGTTATTTCGTTGTTTTACAGTTTTTCATCAGCAGATTATTTTTATGTTGACGGTTTTTTCGTTGCCAATCATATTGCCAGATTAGACAAGTACGCGAAATAATATTAATCGAGCGGACATAGATTATTAGCAATTTTTTTTGGCAGAAACCGCTTCGCTACCTTGAAGTAGTGTATGTATAGGGTGGGCCAACTAGTGGTTTCTTTTTAAATCATAGGTTATTTTGACACTGACAGCTTTTTCCCACTCGAAATCTTGATAGAAAGTAAGTATCATACCTCCGCGGTACGAAATGAGTCGCTTTACGCTTGAGCAACGTTGGGAAATATTGCAAACTTATTTCCAAAGTGAGTGCTTATTAGCCCAAACAGTGCGTTTGTCGAAAAGAAGATTTTTACAGAGCCATGGTATCCGACTTTTTTTACTGAAATTGAAGACATGGACAACCTCTGGTTCATGCAGGATGGCGCGCCATGCCACACAGCCCGTGCCACAATCGATCTTATCGGCACCAAATTCCCAAATCATGTTATCATCCGTCTTGGCGATGTCAATTGGCTGCCTCGGAGCTGCGATTTGACCTCTTTTTTGTGGGGAACCATGAAGGACCGATGTTATGCTAACAATCCAGAAACGATTCAGGCCAATATCATCCAAGCAATCCGTGAGCTACAGCCCGAAACAATCAACCAGGTTTTGGAAAATTGGGTGACAGAATGCGCTACTGCGAAGCCAGCCGAGGCGGCCACTTGAACGAAGTTGTGTTCCATAATAAATGGGAATGTTTGCTCTTACTAATGAAGCTATAATACATGGAAAAAAATTAATTTTGTTCAAAAAAAACTTGTATTTGGCCCACCCTATATAAAGAAGTCGTTCAGCTCGGTTTTTTCTTCTGTCAGTTGCCTTCAGGCGAGTAATTAGTTGGCGAACTTTGACTCAGCCCTGTCCTTTACCAACTCTGTCAATTAGCCAATAGGGTGCTGATTACAACGAAAATACGCAGAATTATATCTTTAATTATAATGTGTTGAGCAGCTCCTATGGTAGAAGCGCATCGAAACCAGAATTCCACCGGTTTCATTGACCGACTGAATTTATTTACATGACTACAGCGGCTATTCATGATTTATATATTTATCATTATCAATACACACTTGACAAAATAAAATCCCCATAACATTTCAAGAATTCAATTTGACCATTAACATCCTATTAATATCCTAGCGATTGCTAATGCCCGCCCTTAGTAACATTATATTTATGTAACATCCCAATTATGTGTGCCATGTAATTCTCTGAGATGTTTGTATTGAGTAAGCAATTTTTGATCGCACTCAGGATGTGGCTAGGATATACTTACGTAGTATCACTTAAAGTACAAGAATGAAATATTTTTAAACGTCCCATGGACGATTCATCTCAAGTTGGAACATCCTAATATTAACAATTTGGGAATCATATCCTAATTATATGTCCCATGTAATTCTCTGAGATGTTTGTATTGAGTATGCAATTTTTGATCGTACTCGGGATGAGGCTAGGATAGACATACGTAGTATCACTTAAAGAATTAAATATTTTTAAACGTCCCATGGACGATTAATGTTAAGTTGGAACATCCCAAAGTAAACAATCTGGGAATCATATCCCAATATATGTCCCATGTAATTCTCTGAGATGTTTGTTTTGAGTATGTAACTTTTGGTCATACTCAGGATGAGGCTAGGATAGACTTACGTAAACATCCCATGGACAATGAATTTATTTAATGTTATGTATAGTTATGTAATTAATCTCTATTTGTTAGTAAAACACCTTTATGTTAAATAAACTCATTATTATTATTAATGTCAAGTGGGTAAATAAATAATGTTTTGGTAAAGTTTTTAAAATAGTAACCAAAAGGAAAAGCAAATATCCTGATTGCCTCTCTCTCTCAGCACCTCTGTTCTTGTTCGTATCATAGATCGTCCCCTCTTGTTTGCAGCGACCTCTTCTGCTTGAAATGCTTACGCACTTCCGGTGTAATCTTCATCACATTGTTTCCTTCCTTTGAACAGGTGAGGCGCGTTGTCAAGCCAAACAAACAAAACAGCGCATTGTTGAGGGAGAATTTAATTATTATTTTGATTACAATAAAGCGATTATAAATCACGAAAATATTTCAATACGTAAAATATTAATACCCATCTGTGATAAAATCAATTTAATAATATCATTACCAGTACAAAATTTATTTAAATTCATTTATTCTGAATGGTAAATATACGCTGAAATGCAATTACATGATTATGTCGCACTGCTTCGCAAAATACGGTTTAATAAATCAATAAGAATGACACTTTATGAAAATGTATTATGGTGTCATAAACGTATGGATGCAGGGCCCCCTTGTCCACACAAGAGGGTAATCGCAGTCTCGCTCCGTCTATTAGCAAGATTGAAGTGTTGACGTATTTCGATATTGTCATGAGAGAGATTTGAGCAAATTATTTATAAGTTTATGAATAGGCAGATTGTATTGTAACCAACCATTTAAGAGAACAGGGTTATTGTCATTACACTATAAATGATAATCAACTTTATCAAACTTTACATTCTTGTTTTTATTATTCTAACTCAAATAGAAGTAGTGATGCAGACGAGACTTTCTCGAATCTCGTCTCGAACTTATTTTTTTTTAAGTACGAGACGAGATTACAATGTCAATATTCTCGAATCTCGACATTTTCATCGAGCTTTCTCGAATTTTTAAAATTATTTACTTTTTTACTTTACTGTGTTGTTGTCATAGTCAAAATAAATTAAATTGTCAAGTCAACCTGTCAATATATAGATCTATCTTTTTACTGGCATTGCCCATGTAAAACTATTAGATTAAATTTTTTATTATTAGGGATGAAAGTGAGATATTTTTGACCGGTTAGTAGGTACTTTTCCTCCCTAGGGAGGAAACGTCAATTGGAATCCCACATAAATCGAGAGGAAAAGTACTTTTTCTCTCTAGATAGAAAAGGTACTGACTAGTCAGAAATACCTCACTTTCGTTTCTAGTAATAGGAATGAAAGGTAAATTTTTCGGTACCTATTGAAAAAAAGGATTTAATTACCTAGGCACTAAAAGTGACATTTCACAGACTGTCAACTGTCAAAAATAACACTTTTAATGTCAATCGGCGAAATTTTTTTTTTGTAATAATGGTCGAGAATTCGATACGAAATAATAATAATCGGGACGAGATAATAATAATCGAGACGAGATCAAATTTGCCAAATTCGAGACGAGACCAGACGAGAAGTTAAAAATCTCGTCTCGTCTCGTCTCAAAGCAAATAGAAGGATACAGGAAAAAACCAGGAACATCCCACTTGACATGAATCGTCCATGGAATGTATAAAAATATCTTATTCTTGTACTTTAAGTGATATTACGTAAGTCTATCCTAGCCACATCCTGAGTACGATCAAAAATTACATACTCAATACAAACATCTCAGAGAATTACATAAAATTGGGATATTATTACCAAGTTATTTATATTGAGATGTTACTATAAAGGCGGACATTATCAATCGCTAGGATATTAATAGGATGTACATAAATGGGCAAAAATTGCAAGTAACAAATCCCGGCTTGTTACTTTTTAAAAATTAATGTTCTATTTTTATTTTGTCATTCAGTACAGTATATAAAAGATCAGTAAGTATACAAAATATCATTTCTACGCCTGCTTCTGAAATTTCATGTTTTTAATGTTGAAAGCAGCTGTTTGTCTCACACTTTTGGTCACTTTGCAACATAGTTTTACTTTTTCTTGAATGTCCATTATTTTCGCAACAACATTGATATTACACAAAAATTTAAAAATTTGACAGTAAATGTCAACAGATTAATGTTAAGTTTGTATTTTTTGCTTCCTTGTTTTGCAGGAGTAGAAAAATAGTGTATATAACACGTATTGAAAATATTTTGTTGAACTGAAACGATTGCAATCCTCCCTCGTTCGAGCTGCAATTTTCGTTCACGTTCTACAAAACTATATTTCAAAACTTGTTATACAAATAACTATTCAAATTGTTTATAAGTACAAAAGAGTCTGAAAATGAGTACGAATCGAACATAAGTTCCCACTTAACAAAATAAAATCTCTAGAACATTTCAAGAATGTGAACATCCCGGTTTGTTACTTGCTATATTTGCCTATTGACATCCTATAAATATCCTAGCGATTGCTAATATCCGCCCTTAGTAACATTATCTATGTAACATCCCAATGTTAGTAATTTTGTAATAATATCCCAATTATGCATCCCATGTAATTCTCTTAGATGTTTGTATTGAGTAGGTATGTAATTTTTGAACATACTCAGGATGTGGCTAGAATAGACTTACGTAATATCACTAAAAGGACAAGAATAAGATATTTTTAAACATTCCTTGGACGATTCTTGTCAAGTGGGTTTACGCTCGTTTTTAAAAAGTTTATGAATCACCCCCAGGATAATGCATCTCGGGCCAGTCCGTCCCTGTCGGGCTCCTTTATCTCCAGCTCCCGATGAAAGTATCTCTGCGGCGCGGTGAGAGTTTCAAACCGCGCTACATTTCCGGACACGGAAGCTCCGCCATTGTCTGTGACGTCATAATTAACAAACTAAACTTAACATGTGCTTTCCTGCCACCATTGTGCTCTTTCAGATTAATGGGCGCGCGTCCGGTGCGAATGCGAACTAATGACCACACATTTAATTCAATACGCGACTCTACATCATGCAATGTTACCGGGGCTGGCTTTATGAATATTCTGTTGGAAAACCGAAAAATATTGTCCACGGTCTTTTCAATTTTTTACAAAGCTGGGGTGATATTTTAACCAAATGGTATGAGATAACATCGTTTTGCACAAAGGAGGGGCTATTTTTCATTCAACACTGCAACTACGTTTGGAATTATCCCGAACTAAATTAATATTTACCTACTTCATATTTATGATTATTATATCAAAAAAATCTGCTGTGGTCACCACAGTCTCCGACTTTAAGTTGTATTAACTTATTTTTGTAAAGGGTTTTAATTTATACTTCATAGCAAAATTTTTCCTCGAACGATTTAAGTTGATGCCAACTTCGGTGTAATTTGAATAACATGTGAAAAAACACTATAGTTTAAAAGTTATTTTTGATTCTTCGACTAGAATTCATTTCCAGAGAGTTTAATTTGATAATAGATACACTTGACAAAATTTGAATAATGTTTAGAGAAACAATTTATTGAAAATCCAATAAATATAATTTTTGACATTTCTACTAAACTTATCTATTTGCATAATTTAATAAACAAATTGACGATCGTTTAAATGTTATTTTTCTACTAGAATTTATTTCCCGAGACCTTTAATTTGATACCATACTTGATAATATTTTAAGAAAAATAAAAAAGTTTAATTTATAATGTTGGTCGAATAAAGCTTATTAACGAATTTTAAGTCAGTTTTTGGCTCAAGATCTTAAATATAAAACCCTCGATTTACAGCATTCTATACTTTAGTCTCGGTCACCATTGTAAACACTCAACCGGTAAACCGGTAAGGAATCTCTTGACAATTTAAAACTAAAAGTATTATTGTTATTTTAATGAGATTTGTATAAATTATTATCAAATTAAATGTTAAAATACTCTTTCTTCTATTTGGCGTTAACAAAGTTAACTTTGTGAAACGCAACTGAATGTCATTAAGGTTTACGTTGTGACACGCAACATATATTTTACAAAGTTGGTATTAGCAGTATCAGATGATATTTACTTCAATTGACAAACAACAGACACATTTCAGTACAACCTCTAAATCTGTTTTGCTTAATTAATTACTTTTTATTCAATAAAATTAATGAATCTATAATAGAAAACATCAGTTAAATATTATCTATAATGGCTGCACTTATCACCTAGAATAGTTCATTAATTATATACTTTTACAGTGACATTGACAGTTAAATAAATGGCAATATTAATGACACCTACAAAAATGTAACACACATAAATTTCCTTAAATCGACTTGTGTATATTGTGGCAGTATAAATTTTAATATTAAAAAGACACCTAATAGAAAAATAGTATAAAGAACTTTTTTCGCACTTGTCGTTTAGTAAACTCGCCTGAGGGCTCGTTTTACAAAATTTAGACGGGTGCGAAAAAATCATGTCTTATAAAACTTGTTCTTTAATATGCTATTATTAATGCGTTGGGCAAAAAGTATTAGTATTTCTGTATATAATTTAAAATGAATCTTGAAAGTTAATATAATATAATGAATTCTTCTTCTTCCTAGTTTACAGGTAGTTCCTTGTGTCGTACCTAGTCCATATATCACAGCTACGGCGGTGTAAGATATATGAATCGTTGAGACACATTTTATGTAAATTACACTAAAATCTCATACATACAGATTGCGGGGGCTGTGCTCTCTGCTTCGCTCTTCCTCATCTGCCCTTGCCGAGCGCTACTGCGACCTGCAGCCATTTACAGAGTCTAAGTGGAAAAGCGAACGCAGAGACGGAGGTGAACGCGAGAAACAAACACTCACTTACGTTCAGAACAAGGGAAATTATTTCAGTACGGAGAACATCGCTTGATACAAGTGACAGCAATGGAAGGATTGATTGCAAATTTGTAGCTAGGATTCTCCCGACTAGGAGCTATAAGTTTTGAACTAGTGAAGAAAAAAATGTGATGTGGCCAGCATACGACCTCTCGCCTAATTCTGCTTATTGTACTAATCTAATAAATAGTTTTACTTAGGCCCGTTTTACACGTATGAGAATTACTCCGAAAATTATTGCGAAAATTACTGCCAAAATTAATACAGCAAATTTACTCTGAAAATTATTCCGAAAATTTTCGCAGTAATAATATAGATATTTTGAATCTGTCAATTTTCTTGCCGGTCTTAGCTCGTACTTCGTACTGAATTATGTCGTGGTTACGGGAAGAAGTTATTGTGGACGGAATGTCGAATAGGTGACATCCTTAAAATTTTTGTATGTTAACCTCAAAGTGTCAAAATTACTTTCAAAAATTTTGGCAGTAATTTTCGCAATAATTTTCGGAGTAATTCTCATATGTGTAAAACGGGCCTAACATTTTAAAAGTTCATGTAGTATGTAAACAATAATGTAAACCAAGATGTAAGCAAAAAATGTCAATTGTACTGTCACTGTCATAATCATTCAAATTTAGTGTAGAAATAAATTTCATATGATCATGGACAACAAGATACTGAAATATCAAAAAGTAGAATATTAATATTGTATTTTATTTTATTGTTAAATACTACCAAATTTAACAAATTGTATTTAAAATTAACTGTACCCATAAATAATTATATTTATCTACGACTAATGTATAACATGAACATTAAATGTGTGATGTTTGCTACATAATACCATGTAATAATCCCGTAGAGAATAATACCAGGGAATAATAGTCAGTATTCCCTCCTCTGCACCAATCAGAAAATTACTTTGCCTGAATCAATTTCTCCGTGCACATTATTTTTTTAAAACATTGCAATGTTTAATGATGTAACTATGGTGATAGAGAATTGACATTTGGAAATGTCAAAATTTTAGCGTTTTGGTATTTATTTTAGTAAAATCTTGTCCATAATAAGTTAGTCGTAGATAAAGTACAGTATACAACTCGCTATAATGGCTATTATTCCCTCAGATGATTAAAACCCTCGCTAGCATCCATTTTAGAGTCGTTGTATAATATACTATTTCTATTACTTTTAATTAATTAAAGCATCATAACTATGGTGATTTTAAATAAGCAAAGTAAAAAATTACCCAAAAGTGGCTTTGATCAAAATTATACCCACTTGTGGGTAAATTGTTACTTTGCTTGTTGGAAGTCAACATAGAAACGATGTTTTAGGTTGAAACTTAATATTTTTAAAATATTTAAGCAGTTATTAAGAGGTGTTGGATAAAACGTTATACTTCACACGTGGGAAAAAAGGAATGACCCACTCGAGAAAATTATCTCACTCAGCCCTCGGTCTCGTGAGTTAAGAGTTCCCTCGTGGGTAATTCCTTACTTTGTCCACTTGTATAGTAAATAACTATTACTTCAAGTACTCATAAAGTACCTGAAGTACGAATATATTTAAACAAGTATCAACTAAATTTTTAAAGTACAAGCAAAATTTAAAAAGTACTTGAAGTACTTTACTTGAAGTACAATACTTGCAAAATCAGTACTTAAATTAATTGTAATTGAAGTAATGCCCAGCTCAAATTATAAAGCACATACCAGCAAGTTACTAAATTTCCAATCTAGCTAACAAAACCACGCATCCCGTCCTTTAACCCTTTACCTCCCTTGTCAGTGGAGGGGGTAGCCGAGGCACATATCCATATTAATGTTACCATATTTCATTATCTTATTCATATGGAAATCCCGGAACAATTAGTCAAAACGTGCGTCTATTGTTCGGAGCCGATTCACTGGGTATCTCTGCTGTGTTTTCGATAACGCGGCACTGTGACGTCACAGCGCCGCGGAAAGTCGCGTTGCGCGCGAACAGAACGGAGATTTATGGCCGCGGTTCGGTGCGCGAATGCGGAGGGTTTTTTGTGAGGAAATCTATTTTCAAATACATTTTTGTGAAGTAGGTTTGGCAGATTTTGAACGAACGGACGCTAACGTTCATTAGTGATTTATGTAATATTTTGTAGAATATTTTATTCGATTGATTTTAATTTTTAAACGAGTCATTTTTAAGGTAGTTTTACTTATTATGACAGTGACAGTACAGTTGACACCTTTTGCTTGCATCTTGGTTTACATTATTACATGAACATGAAACTATTAAAATGTAAGTAAAATTATTTATTAAATTAATAGAATAAGCAGAATTAGGCGAGAGGTCGTGTGCTTGTCACATCAGATTTTTAAAGATAGTTTTAAATTGATGATTTCTCTTGTAAATATACCCATGGTAAAAAAGGTGACCCAAAAATTGGTGTAGCGAACTTTTGGCTTTTGCAAAAAAATTGTATGTTCGACTGTATCATATTACCTGGTTTTATGGCACCATAAACAGGTACTTCGTTAAAAATACAAAATTGTACTGCTGTCAATATATCAAAATTAATGTTATAATTTGATGCATTTTATTGAATTATAGCTATTAATACGAGGCATATCCAGAAAGTAAGGTGACAAGTGCTCTGAAGGGTGCAGGGAATTTTTTTTTAAAGGTTGGCATACGTGCGTCTAGGGAGCTTCGTAACGGTCAAATCGAGCCCTGGTTCAATTCAATCCGTTGAGAAATGTCGTCACAGGAGGAGCTTTCGTCAACCTCCGCAGAGGCCGTTCGCTCCACCTCCTCGGTCATCAATTTTCTCACTTTGCGTCAAGAATCCGAGGCCGAAATCCATCGTCAACTTGTGGAAACCTATGAGCCTGAGGTAATGTCATGTCTGCACGTTTACAAGTGGGTTAGGTTGTTTAAAGAAGGTCCCACTAACACTCATGGCGAAGAAATGAGTGAGGCCGTCGGTCGCGGACTCTTGACGCAAAGTGAGAAACCGCGACCGTCGGCCTCACTCGTTTCTTCGTCATGAGTGTTAGTGGGACCTTCTTTAAACAACCTAGCCCACTTGTAAACGTGCTGACGTGACGTTACCTGAGGCTCATAGGTTTCCACAAGTTGACGATGGATTTCGGCCGCAGATTCTTGACGCAAAGTGAGGAAATTGATGACGGAGGTGGTGGAGCGAACGGCCTCTGCGGAGGTTGACGAAAGCTTCTCCTGTGACGACATTTCTCAACGGATTGAATTGAACCAGGGCTCAGTTTGACCGTTACGAAGCCCCCTACACGCAGGTATGCCAACCTTTGAAAAAAAAATTCCCTGCACCCTTCAGAGCACTTGTCACCTTACTTTCTGGATATGCCTCGTATAACAAGGATATTATGCCATTTATAATACCGAGGATGTTCCTAAGCGACGAGGTGAAACCGAGTCTCTTTGAACATCCAACGGGGCTTAAATCGCATATATTCGCGTTATATTCAAAGCTTAATCGTATCATCAACGACAGCGATTTTAAAATACATTTTTAAAACAAATCAACAATTTTATCTCTTAATTATTTGACAGTTTGCATATTATGGAAGGTTTTGATGTTATTATGTATCTAAGGTACCTATTATAAGTAACTAATGTATTGCATATCTTGAAATTGAGCCAATTACGAAGAACTAGAACTTTTTTTTACAAATTTGACAATTTTGTTAAACAATATTATTATTATTTTACTTTTAAAGTAGAATCAAAATTTTAAAAAATATTCGGGGTGTTCTATTTAAAATAAGGAGGTTGATGTTACTTCCGGTTAAACAGGAATTAATAAAAATCCATGATTTATGTAGTTTAATGCGCCTTTGAATGTAGTTTATAAACCTATAATATAAATATAATATATAATTGACTTATGGACATTTGCATCGCTTCCACTTAAATTTTAAGTGTCACTTACATCAACAATATCGAATCAAAATCAAATTATCGAACGTAGAAATAACATTGCTGTCATGAGTTCGAATGGATATTTTTCATTTAAGTGACACTTAAAATTAAAGTGGAAGCGGTGCAAATGGCCATTAAAAATACATTTTTTTTGGTGGTGCGCCTGTTTCAGGAGTTTTAGCAAAATATTTTAAATTTTCAGGACACATTCACACACTGAATAAAATCTATATCGCATTGACTTATAATTTGAATTCTCACGACTGCCACCCTCAAATATGTTCGAATTAGTTCTCCTGTACAACCCACCACCCATTCCCATCCTGCTAACAGTCCTAACTCTCTTATTAACACATAAACATCGCGACAACAATGCCAACATTCTATTTTCCTTTCCCATGTAATCCCGTTTCACGGTAGCGCCGACGCTAGTGCATTCACAGAGCGCGCGGCGAATCAATTCGCCAGTCTCATTGGACGAGACTGGGGACAAAGTCGTGCTATTGGTTCCGCTCTGACACGTGACGCGATTTGTTCCGAGTGATAGGAGACGAGATCGGAAGTCGTCGGGGTGATAGTGCTTTAATTTGTGATTGATTGGGATCGAAAAGATTTATTTGAAGGTGCGAGTGAAAGAGAATGGTTTGGTCTGAACAGAACTGTATATGAAGAATCAATTGATTATTATTGTTTGTACCAGTAATAAAAATTTTATTAAATAAACAAACGAATAACAAAAATGCTATCAAATTTGGTATTAACGAAAAGAGAATAAAGGATGCAATTCGAATATGCATACATTTATTTTAAACAACATGTAATGTACGAGGGTTGTCCGTAAAGTAAGGTTCCCAGTGATTTTTCACAGTGTAAAATATGTTTAATTCCATGAATGCGTGCATTTTTGGAAAGTTCAGACTTTTACCTATTTTTCTACATAGTCGCCACTGCGGTCAATGCATTTTTGCACGCGGTGAACGAGCTTTTGAATGCCCGAGTCAAAAAATTTGCCGCCAAGCCACGCAGATACGTCCGGATCGCTCCTCATCATAGACGACAGTACGCCCGTTCTTGAACTCTCTGCACCATTTGCGCACGTGTTGTAGGCTCATACACTTGTCTCCATAGATTTCGCATAGCTGGGAATGGGTTTCTACCGGCGCGGCGCAATGTTTTTTGCAGATGTGAGCTGCACTCGGTGATCCGTTTACTGTCTGCAAAAAACATTGCGCCGGTAGAAACCCATTCCCAGCTATAGAATTATAGAATTGGATGTAAAATTTTGTATAAATACGAAAGTTATTCTTGGTAAAATACATTTAAACCAGCGGTTCAGTCAGAATTAAAAATAAAAACCGAATAAACAATTTTCAAATCTTGAGGAAATAAAAATATTAAATAATAAATTATTTTCTCTTTTATAATTTATAATATAAATTGTACCCCTTCGAATTTTTTAGTAAAAATTTGTATTCCTACATAATTTGACCCGAGGAATCGAATGGTATAAAAATAAATTTTCCATTTCTACCGGTTTTCGACTTACCAAAATTTTGTCGAAAATTATTAGTCGAAAAAAATTTTAGACATCAGATTTGAAATCCTCGGGGTCGAATTAGTATATAACCAAATTTTCAGCCCAATCTAAGAAAAAAAGTCATTTCGACCAAAAGTTCCTCAAGGGGTAGACTCTCTCTTTTTGGCCATTTTATAAAAAACCTTTATAAAAATTGTACCCGTCAAAATTTTCTCGTGAAAATTTGTACCTGTATGTAACTCGACGCAAGGAATCAGATGGTGATAAAATCAAAGTCGTGGCTACTCCCGTCTTTTACCTGAAAAAATTATCTCGAAAAGTATGGACAGAAATTTTTTTTGGGTGGCACCACTGGATTCCTTGGGGTCAAAATAGGACGGAACCAAATTTTGAGCAAATCGAAAATTTTTAGCTCGCGCCTCATATTTTATAGGAGAAGTATTGTGACGGTTCAAAATTTTCGAGAGAGTTTTTTGTGGATACGTTTTAGGATCTTAAAAACTCACACTCGAAAATTTGGTATGTTAATAACTTAAAATATAACTTATGAGTACGACATCGGCATACTAAAATGTGAGTCCGCCATCTTGAAACAAAATGGCAGCTAGCTAACTCAAAATTTACTGTTCCGATTGGGTTCAAATTTATTATGGTAATAGCTCATGATCTAATTTATGACACGAGCATATTAAAATGTCAGTCCGCCATCTTGAATCAAAATGGCAGCTAGCTAACTCAAAATGTACTGCACCGATTTGGCTTAAATTTGTTAATGGTATGGTAATATCTTAGGATTTTTATAAGTAACGAGTTTCCTTTAAATTCTATTTTTGTTAGACAGTATAAAATTTAATATTAATAAAAACAATAAATAGCGAAAACGTTATAGCTGTTCCAGATCCATATGTAAATCTTTTTGAGTTACGAGTAACAGATAAGCAATAATTTTATTATTATCAGGCCATATCAATCCGAGAATGTTTCCAAAACACATCAAAAAATCATAAAAACCAAACAGCTTATTGACGCAGACATAAACCCGCCACATGCATCATCTTGTCCCTTGTTTCAACTGTTTATCGCGTCACACATCCCCATTAAAAAAACCAAGAAACAAGTGCACACCGCGCGCGAGTTGTGACGATTGCGAGAGCAGTGCAAGCGCGAATGCACTCGAACATGAACGAACTCGACTTCGGGTTTCCAGGTTTGCCTTATCATTGTACTCGCGGGCCATTAATTTCAAATCACGTTAGCATAGATTCAAACATTATAAAATGATCGCTTCATTTCACAGCCACCTATTGTTTAAGAGAGGGTTAAATAATTGAATTAACATCGAGTGGCGGTAGAAGCGACGTGCGTCATTACCCCATCACATAGCATTTGGTTTTACTTGTGCCGAAAATATAGTGAAAAAGGGAGCTTGCTATATTACAAACTGAACTTTTGTTAGTACACCTACACTATTCATATTTTATATATAGATAGTTCAAAGATGACTCTAGAGTGCTATGAAATTATATTTTTGAAATACTAATGGCCATTTGCACCGCTTCTACTTAAATTTTAAGTGTAACTTAAATGAACAATATGGAATCAAAATTAAATTGTCAAACGTAGAAATAACATTGCTGCCATAATGTTCGATTCGATATTTTTTATTTAAGTGACACTAAAAATTTAAGTTGAAGCGGTGCAAATGGCCATTAATGGTATTTTAGTAATAAATTAATAAAAATAGTCAATTTGGCCGATTGTTTACTATTTTTTCCGTCAGATATGTAATTTTCTTGACACTCTCACGAACAATGCAGGGAATCGACTATATAAAACAAAATTAATAAATATGCAATAATAAGGCCATAATTTGTAATAATAAAATGCATAAATTAATTCTTATTTTCTATAATTGTTGTCGCAACTACGTATTGTATGAATTTTTCGATCAAATACTAATTCGTAATTACTTTTGGTAAATTTCAGATTTTTATTTTGAGTAATATAGCAGGATGTGACATTTTCCTGAAGGCAAGACTTGAATTAACACAAAAAGTCATTTCTGGCAAGTGGTAAAATCAGGCACGATTATTTTGTATAGCTATTTAAAGTTTCTTAAACGTAAACATAAATGTAAACCTTAATGTTTATGTGAATGAGGCTGAACAGTAGAAAAATAAGGGTTAATTTAACGGATTTATTTTCTATATTGCACTAAACAATTAGTTGTTACATTGATATTGATACATTTGGTTGCAGGTACAAAATAAATATACATAAATTAGTGCGGGTACAGACTAGTAGTTGCATTTTTAAATTAATTAATTAATTTAATATTGGTTTCCTCAGTCGAAAATATCTTTGACTAGTTTTAGTTTCTAGCCTCGATTTGAAGTTTAAAGCTAGATTCAGACCTACCCAATTATAAGTATAAGTGCTAAATTAACCAACCAGCGCTTCCACAAAATTCCAATTTCAATTATAAGTGCGAACGTTGGTTGGTTAAATTAGACACTACTTATAATTGGGTAGGTCTGAATCTAGCTGTAAGCCCCATTCACATAAGCATTTAGTTTTAAGGTTTACATTTATAAATCTAAGTAAATACGAGCATTCACACTGGACGCTCATATTAAGTTAGATGCGACTTTAAACTTTCGTAAACGTAAATATTAATGTAAACTTTAAAACTAAATGTCGATGCAACTTCAACTAGTATAGAGGCACGGAATCAAAAGAATTGGCCTATAAATGGCTATAACACTATGACTACGTCATAAACAAAAATTTTACATGTATAAATATTCGTTGATGACGACTAGATCATTTCTTTTGAATCCATCTCGTCTGATTCAGTGCCTCTACTAAATTTTGTGAATGATTGGGCCGAATTCAACGCTCTTCTCTAGGTTAAGAAGCTTCTCTAAAAATAACAAACAAAGAGCAACAAACGCTTCCATCTATAAGTAAAACGAGATAAAAGAAGCTTCTTTAGTATAAAGAAGAGTGCTGATTCGGTCAATTGTGTTTATAAAAATTCGACTATACATAGCAACCTATTTATTAATATAATACAGGGAATATTGTGCTTAATACATAATTAACTGTGCAAAATTTACAGTGCTTTATACAATATTAATAAATGTACAAAATTTTACTCTAATAACAATAACAACAATTTATTTACAATATCACTTGTTAAAGTTTGCATAATTATTTTTCTTTTTAGGTTCGTGTTCAATGGCATCTCCTTCTTTATCCTGATGAGCCGTCATGTGTCTAGTAAGGTGATGTCTTTCCCTGAAGGATTCAGCGCAAACCGGACATTTCAGCTTTTCTTCGCGCCTTCTTTTCGTTAAATCATTAGCCACATCATTTTTATGGTGCGACCGCATATGGTAAACCAAATCCGAAGTCATTCTAAAGCTAATATTGCATTTGGCGCAGACGTTCTGCGCAGGAAGCGACAGCGCAGCGAAAGATGGCGGTATAAGCGCAGACAAAATGGCTGTGTTCGGAGTCCGGATATCCGGCGGGGCTATTTTCAGCATATCTTGGGGTTGGAAGTTCACCGGATATCCGTTACCTCCTAAATATGGTAGCTCCGGCCTATACAGAATCGGGCGCATTTTGGCAAAATTCGGCTGAAGCAGTTCTGGATTTTGTTTTACCAAAAAAGGATTTTCTAAACTCGTTGACGGGGGGGAAAAGTTTTCTTGCATGAAACTGTTCTGATATGTAGGGATGTTTTGGGATTTGAATATCTGGTTCGGGGATAGAATATTCGGGGGAAAGTTTTGGTACTGCCGGTTTAGAATAGGAGGGGATGGGCTCAAAGAATTTTGGTAGCTCAAGTCAGGACTCATGGACAAATTCGGTGACAGTCTTGAGTCTTTTGCCACCATGTTCACCTTAGTAAACGCGCTTTTCTGTTCGGGAGAACTGTTCAAACTAACTTTTCGGAAGTCTATTTCTGAATCATAATTTTTTGGTTTACCTAAACTTGGGTCGTCGAAGATTTGCGTCTTCTGCGGTGTGTTGTGGATAATTCTTGTGTGCGTCACTTTTTCTTCGATGCGAATTGGTTCTTGAAGCGGCGGAGATGTTTTTCTAACTTCAAACTCTTCAGGTCTCTCGTTGTTGTTGTACGACAGTTGTGTGTAGTTGATGAACTTCGAAGCTTTAAGTTGCTTTTGCTTGAGTTTGTCGTCCGGCAGCATCAAAAACGCAACGTCGAACGACCGTTTGTTCGAAGTTTTGACAACCGGCGTAATTTTCGTTTCGTCACTTGTAACATCAATATGAACATCATTAACTGTTTCTTTTCTACGGTGATTCATGTCCATAGTCATTATCACTTCACTTCACAACACGTAAATTCACTGTCTTCAAAACGTGTGTTCTGTTTGGCGTGCGAAAACGCAATGTGGAAAAACATACTTGCCAGCGCATCTAAATATTGTTAAACTCATCCCTTCCAGAGCCCGCCACGATCCGGAAATCCGGGACTAAAAAAGAACGAGACGGAAGATCGCGCCGGGAGTGGAGTAGAAAGAGACGGGACAAGGATGTCGCATCGAGGATTTATTTCACGGGTTCTCTTTAAATGCAGTCGATCCTATGGGGGTGAATCGCGGCCCAGGGGTAGTTTTCCGCCAATCAGAAGCCTCCGTGGGGCGGGGCTTAAGAATACGGTCCGCCAATACGCTTTTCAGTGTCCGCGGAGTTAGACTGTGACGCCACCGAGGTTATGTATTCATTTTGAACGCTCGAGAAGCATATTCTAATACGCATATGTTTTTCAGCTAGAATGGGACAAGTTGCAGCAGTGTTGCGCGTTTTTTCCGCGAGGTTTTCAAAAGAACATTCTAAGGTTGTTCTTCGGGGTTTCACGAGGTAAATTCAAATACAGTTTTATGTACGTCGCCGAGTATTTATTCGCACTCTTGATACTGAGACTTACTTCTATAAAAATTGACGGTGGATGCATATTTATTATTCCTGTTTTATATGCATATATTTTTCATTACCATTTTTATTGGGACACTTACATATGATTCCGAAGTCGTAAATTTATACGCGGAACGAAGAATCGATGCATATTCAATTTGTCATTTCACTGCATTACATTGCATTAAGTTTATGACGGTTTGATTACAAATTATTCTCTTAAAGCATCATTATTTTAATACTGTAATTCAGTATTTTGTACATTAGGTCTAGAACTTAATGTGGCAGTTTCAATTTAAATTTATTTTACAAATTTATAATATTTTTAACAAGAAAAATCAAAAGAAAAATTAATTTGTGATTCGAATCCATTCAGGTCACATTATAGATTAACTATTAACTGCACAAAACTTATTTCCCTTGTGGTGTATACTTTCCACTAGCAACCATGACTACCCAAGGGTTGAGGCTGGTAACCGCACACAAAGTATAATCTATAACCGATGATACATAATAGTGTCATATTCAAGTTGGGTAAAAAATAATGTTACAGATCGATATGCACTTTTTCAATTATTTAATGTAGATTGTAAACATTGTTTGAGAAATGCATTTTTTAATCTTTTTCATAGATTATAATTTTTTTTTTAAATTTTACTTTTACAAAAATTAAGTATCCCGATAGTATGCGAATTTCAAATCACTTTAAAGTTTCTAGCAGACATACAACCGGTAAATGTTTCTGGCGCGGTGCTTAATAAATGCCCCTTATATGTACATCTAGTACCACAAGAAGTAAAGTAAGTCACTTAGTACAAGTTAAAACTCTTGTTTAAAATATCGCCCTGTTTGAAATACCCCGGATGTAACATTTTCTTAAAGGAAAGACTTGAATTAATACAAAGTCATTTCTGGCAAGGAGTAAAATCAGGCACGATTTTATATTACAGCGAAATAAGAGAAAACCGGACTTCAAATTTCAAATTGGTATACAGTATCAATCGAGCGGACATAGATTTGCAGCAAATTTTGTGGCAAAACCCGATTCGCTGCCTTGAAATAGTGTAAAGAAGTAGCCCAGCTCGGTTTTTCTCTTGGCTCGTTGCGACCAGGAGAGTAATAACTGAGTCAGCTCTGTGTAGAACAACAAGCTTCCTCTCCCTGAATTCGGCCAACTTTCGATTCACGAACAATGTGAATTTACTCAAAGTTATGATTTTAATTAATAAAAACCCTCTTCTGGTTCCTGCTGCCAATATTTCCTTCCAGCTCAATCTAATAAGCAATATTCGAGTTCCTCTAAGTATTCATGGTGGGCGGCATGGACCTCTTATTCATATTCCCCATAGAGTCGGCATCCTCGTGCATGGTGCAGTGTTCACCAGCCCATATGTTCATCTCCTACACCGCGAACGCGAAACTAACAGATGGCTCTTGTACATTGACCGAAAAGTCATTAGTTGTATTGTGCGAGACGAGAGTGGAGATCGATGGAAATCTGTGAGTATGGAGGGATGGAAAACTTTAATTTTTATTAGGAGCTATGGGATTTTTATGGCGAAAATACGATACTGGTTCTGATTTGCAACAAGACCTGTTCGCTTAAGGATTTTTTGATAATTATAAATATTGAGAAAAAGAATTTCCTATCAAATAGTGGCGCCGCTAAATTGTATCTTCAATGAGTCTTGAAAAAGATGAATTTCCAATTCATGGATATCTTGAAAACAGGTAATTTTTTCAGGAATTCATAAGTATGAAGAATCCTAAAAAATCCATGTATGAACAGAGCTTTATGGAATAACTTGCTTGAAATATAATTTCTAATTGTGAATATTTTTTGTTTATGAACAGATTTTCAGTTTATTATGCCTATCATAAATAAAGACATTGGGTCGAATTCAGTTAACTTCTTTATTAGAATAGAAACATATTTTATCTTTTTTATTACAAATGGAAAAAATCTGACGTGGCCATCACACAACCTTCCGCCATATCTACACTTTAAACAGAAATGTATACGTATAATCCGGTGCCCATTTAAAATATTCAAACACAGAAATTAGTATCAACTGAATCAAAAGATTCATTCACACGAAAACTCTTCTGTGTTGAAGCCATCCTCCGTTCAATTACTATATTTAATATCTGACTTATGACTTATATGGCGCTAGTTATGTCAACTTGTCACCCGTCTCACCTGTCAATATTTTTTACGCAGAAACAAAAATCAACCGAACATGGATTACAAGATTTCAACGTTTTAGCTGATAAATTTATTTTTTAAATTTTACTGCAGTTCTTTATTAATGCTACCAGATAAAGACAATTTTTTTATAACGTGAGTTGCAAATAACTTTGCTTCTTATTCTTATTACAAATAAATACTATATTTATTCAAATTTATAGAAATTTTTGACAATTATCTTTTTCAATCTTCAAAAAATATCACTTCCGGTGAAGATATTTGTACCAAAATCTTCCTATTCGTATACAATTGTAAAATACCAAATCGCAAAATTTTTGGGTAATTCGTATTTGAGTTATGCGACATCCGGCATCGGCCCGGACCACACACATACACACACACACACACACACACACACACACACGCACACACACACACACATACATACAGATATCATCGAGAAACTATCAAAAATGAGTTGTAAGGACCCTAATTCGTGCTCATCCACTTAAAACTCACAACCCGATTTTTTGCATGATTCCAATACCTTCCTTTACAGGTAAGCGGAAGGTAAAAATTCTGTCTTTGTTTGTTATTTGTAAAGAAGCTTCTTTAATTTAGAAAAGAGTACTGAATTCAGCTCAATGTCTTGGCGGAAGTTGGTAAAAAATTATTGTATTTCACAAAAATGCCAATCAGAAACGGACATAAATATCATCTTCCGGTTTTCAATATTAGATTCTTTCAACAGGGGAGCAATATTTAAATATTTGATATGCCAGTGTCAGATTTAACCACAATTTAAAGATTATCTTCTCAAAAACAAAATCTATTTGCGATTTTTATGTATTTTACTTTTTAATCTATTCTGGTTTCCAGCGTCAAATTTTTTAGACATTATTTTAAAAATTGCATGCATTCAATATTTTAGTGGATTTTCATTAACATAAATTTCAATACAGACAGGGACGAATTAAAAAGGTCCATAAAAAATAGACATATTTACACTATGCAATTTTTTTCTTATTCCAGTTTCGACCCCACAACGTAGGTTATTCTGTCACCACTACCCATCCCAATATGCTAGCTAAAAACTAATCTAAAATCTAACCTACCACATTCAAACACTTGCTTTTTATCTCATCCACCTTATGGACAGTCGGACCATTCTGCCCATTGTACTCAAAACTGCTTTCAGCAGCAACAATGAACATATGTGCAGTCCATACGATTCGCATTGAGAAGTATTCATAATGTATTCGGATTAACTGTTTAGGGACCGCATTGTGTACAAGCGGACAAAAAACAACTCGGCATACAGGCTAACTGTGATCCCGTGAACAGCGCATGAAAGGAAGTTTTCATGCCGTAGTAGTGGCAGACCTGGCACCCTTGTTGAAATTAAAGTTACTGGGGCAAGGCAAGCACCTGCAGGTTTATTTTGATTTCGGGACATTAATCGAGCTATTAATAGTGCATTACGTACCTAGAGACTTAATCCTCTTTTTGTGGTCGAATGTAAAGTTTGCAAAACCAAAATGAGGTTGAAATATTACATGCCTACCAATACTAGGACAATTTTGTCTCATTAATATTTTTATTAATAAAATATTTATATTTCTCGTTAATTCGTCTTATAGAAGGACCACACACTTATGCCTAGTTTATACGAGGAAAGTTTTTACTAAAAAATTTGCTAGGAACTGTCATAGAAAAAATCTGATGTGGCCAGCACACGACCTCTCGCCTTAACACTGTAATTTATGTGAATTTGGTTTTAAATAAATTTACAAACTTTTTGAAAATAATGTTATAGTTCTTAGTTCTTTAATTAGCTCTTTATAGATACAAATTTAACTTTATTATTACCTTATTACATTATGTTCAGTTAATAATATTTACATTTCTTTTAAAATGGTGCCACAAACATTTCAGAAATGTGTATACGTCTGTTCACCTGTCACATTGACATATTCATTTTTGTTTTTAATTTTTTTTCTATATTGTGATTTACAAATCGTGGTAGGTAAAATTATATATCTTTGAAAAATAATTTTCCTTTATTGGTAAGAGATATAGACAAGATGTTAAATAAATATTGTAAAATATAATTTGTTCTTTGAAATGTCGTATGATAAATTGTAACTATCGCAGAATTTTCTATATTTTTTGCAAAAAATGTTAAAATGCTTCAAGAAAATACCATTTCCGGTTGGCAGATTTTTACCAAAATCTAATCAGCTCTTCATTAACATGTACAAATATATAATGCAAAATATTAGAATTTTATGTTCAATAGAATTTGAGATAATGAATAAGAACGAAAGAGCATAGTAGGCACACATACAGACTTTCATACACACACACACAGACATCATCGTGAAAATAGTCAAAATAGGTTCTACAGGTGCTAAAACGTGCTTATTGACAAAAATCTCGATATCGAATTTTTTCACGATCCCTATACCTCTCTAGGCGAGAGGTAAAAACTGTCAATACCGTTCATACGCGGAATGTAGTTATTTTTATTAAATATATTTAAGATCACTAGTTTTAATATATTTTAAAGTAATAATTAGTTTCCCCCACGGTTTCCCCATATTGACAGTTTTTTTACAGCTCCTACCACTTGGTTTACTTTCAAGAAACTTTTTAGTAAAAACTTTCCTCAGGGCATTAAATTTACTTTTGTTACCTTTTTACTTTGCTTTAACATTTTATTGGGTGCTGTACAAATAGGAAAAAATCCATTTTTTTCTGCTACGAGTGTTCAATAATACATTCATTATACAGGGTGTTAAAAAAGAAAAATATGCAAATTAAAAAAAATATTTTGGCTGGGAATTAACACATCAAAATATAGGTTATATTATGTAATAGAGACCTGTACCTTCAAAGATAATTTTAACTGCGTTTACAAAAATTTTATTTAAGAAAACGTTACTTACCAGTAAGCAATAAATTTATTACTTATCTTGCTTCTTGACATCTTGATCCATTTAACTTAAAATTTAATTTTTTAATAAATTATTATTCAGTTTTCATAAATGCTTAAAATTTAAACAGCTTGCTTAAATATTAATTCGATGATCATTTATATATAGCAAGTTTCAGATATTTATGCAAACGTTTATTAAACTGGACAAGCGTTTTTCCAACTTGACAATTTTTTATAATATAATTGAAGTTTGTTAAGTTTGATATCCTAACAACAACGAATTTAAGAATATTTTCGCTTTACTTTTTGCTGCAAGTTAGTCCGTCTGAGGCAATCTTTCCAGCTTTCAACTTTTTATCCATTTGTTTTCCTTGGTAACAAAAAACAAAAGATCTGTGATTGTCTGAAGTTAATCTTTTCTCCTTGGCCGGAACATTTCTCAGCCGTCGTTTGGCACTTTCAGTGAATTAAATCGAGGCAATTGCTTTTCTGTCACAATTGCAGAAGTCGCGCCAGTAGCTGATTGATGTCTCCGAGAGCACATAGGTCACATGTGGTTATAATTGACCGGTGCCCATTGGGAGTCAACTCGTTATCAGGGGTAAAGCTTGCTGCAGACGGGACGAGCGGAGCTGTGCAGAAGGGTTGGAAACGCCGGAGTTGCATGCAAGCTTTAGAAGCTCGATCTTCAAGTTGACGTCCAGTGGGAATCAGATATTTGTAGTTAGACTAGGTTTTAGATTAAGGATCAGATGCTCCTTGGGGATGCTGCTAGAATTGAACTGAAACGATGAAAAATAAAAATATGTAATGAATATTCAATTGCTTTACGGAAGCTTCCAGTAGGAATTTAAACTTTTTACATTTGTTAATGTTTGATATAGAAATTTTTTTATGTGGCTAGCACAAAACCTCGCACCATACTCTACCTATTTTTTAAATATACTATTATATAGGTACTCACAAATATATTTTAGTCATTTTATGTAAACTGCAGTGTTACTATTTTGTCACTTGTTACAATCAATTTAAAATGTAGTAACAAAAAATGTTAAACGATAATGGACTACAAGATACTGAATAGGTACTCAAGTTTCATACTCTAAATATAAACAATAATTTATTTCCTATATAGTATCATGTACCTACAGAAAAAAAAATCTGACGTGGCCATCACACAACCTTCCGCCATATCTAGACTTTAAACAGAAATGTATACGTACAATCCGGTGTCCATTTAAAATATACAAATAAAAATCTAAAATATTCAAACACAGAAATTTGCATCACCTGAATAAAAAGATTCATTCACAAGAAAACTCTGCTGTGTTGAAGCCATCCTCCGTTCAATTACTACATTTAATATCTTACTTACGACTTATATAGCGCTAGTATGCCAACTTGTCACCCGTCTCACCTGTCAATATTTTTTACGAGAAACAAAAATCAACCGGTCATGGATTACAAGATATAAAGGTTTTATTTGATAAATTTATTTTTTAAATTTTACTGCAGTTCTTTAATGCTACCAGATAAAGACAATTTTTTTATAACGTAAGTTGCAAATAACTTTTCCTCTTATTCTTATTACAAATAAATACTATATTTTTCCAAATTTATATACAATTTTGACAATTAACCTTTTCAATCTTCAAAAAATATCACTTCCGGTGAAGATATTTGTACCAAAATCTAATGAGCTCTTCCTATTCGTATACAATTGTAAAATACCAAATATCAAAATTTTTGGATAATTCGTATTTGAGTTATGCAACATCCGGCATCGGCCCGGACCACACACATACACACACACGCACACACACACACACACACACACACACACACACACACACACACACACACACACACACACATACATACAGACATCATCGGGAAACTATCAAAAATGAGTTGTAAGGTACCTAATTCGTGCTCATCCACTAAAAACTCACTACCCGATTTTTTACATGATTCCAATACCTTCCTTTACAGGTAAGCGGAAGGTAAAAAACGAATTGTAGATGACAAAAATATTGTGATAAATTAATTATGTATCGAAATATTTAAGTAAAGTACTACTTCCGGTTTAAGGATTGCTTCAAACAAATAACTGAGTTCTTAAGAAACTTTCAAGAAACTTTTTAGTGAAAACTTTCTTCGTGTGAACAGAGCATTAGGTAAAAAGTTAATTTACGCGATGACGAAATTCTTGACATCAGATCATCAGCTACTGTTCTTGTTCGTGCTAATACGTTTTTCACAAGTTCTAAATTGTCAAGTTCGCCACCGCTCTTGACATTTCATCCGAATGACATAGCCAACTAGTGGAACAAGAGGGTAGGTAGATTTCTACAACATATGGACAAGTGGTATTATGCTGAACCCAGGAGACCTGTCAAAACCTATTTATACGCTATACAATACGCATACGAACCCCTACCCCCAGGCTAGACTGGCCCCAGGACCAAGCTATAGACAGATACACACAAAATCAACCCCAACTCAGAATATCAGAGAGCAAAAACTAGACGAGAAGAAGCTATATTAGTGTTATTGGAATACTAGATGAACATTCACAACAATTAAAAATTAGAAATGCTCAAGAAGACCTTGAATAAATAATTTGGCAATCTCAAATCCAAAATTATCAAAAAGTATAGAGTATTATTATTTTTACCAATATCAGGTACATAACATATTATGCACTCCAAAATATGCTCATCAACACCTTTACGATCTTAATAAATATGTATGAATTATGTACTCGAATAGATTTTAAAAAACATAGTCTCAAGTAATATGTATAATAAAAATATTGATCGAATCGCTTAGTCGTTTTTACCTCGCGCCTCATATTCTATAAGAGAGGTATTGTGACGGGTCAAAATTTTCGAGTATGAGTTTTTGGCAGATAAGCACGTTTTAGGGTCTCTAGAATACGAATTACACATTTTTGAGATGATGTCTGTGTGTGTGTGCGTGTGTGCGTGCGTTCGTTCGTATGTTACACTTTTTCCGACACGATAACTCCAAAAATATCAAACATTTAAATACAAACCGGAAGTAGTACTTTTTAAAAATATTTCAATAAATAATTAATTAAAGACAATTATTTAAATTTTAAATGAAAGATTATGTAATTATTACCTACAATCGGTATTTTATAAATTTTTCTGAATCTGATATCATTTATGAATAATTAAAGTATAATACTTATAATTTAGTATTTCGGTATCTTGTAGTCCATGATCGTATCATTTGTTACTACGTAAAATTTAAATGATTATGACATGACAGTCAGAGTGACAATAGTAAAATATCGTTTATATCTTCTTCTGCAGTGTAAATAAAATGTAAAATATATTTGTGGTAGTAGCAGTAGTAATAGTAAGTACTTAGGTATATATATTAATATATTTGCATAGGTAATAAGTAATTGAATAAAGTAGGTATGGCGGGAGGTCTTGTGGTGGCCACGTCAGATATTTTATTAAATTTTTCCATGAAGATTCATGATTAACTTTGAAGGTGTTGATATTTTCCTTTGATAGCTGAAGAAAATCTTACAAATGTGACAATATTCTAGTCCAATATAAATTGTTCATTAATGTTATTATTTAATTTAGAATCAAATAAATTTATTTATTTTTTAAAACTAAGGGTATGTTCCAAAATTAAACCATGTTTACCGTGGTATTATGCTACGGTAATTCTTTGGTAACTGAATGTGACGTTTCTCTCAGAAACTTGTGAAACGCTTCGGTAAAATTTTGACATTTAGGTTAGAGTATTTATTGAAATGGAAGCACAAAAGTCACAAAAATAACTTTTTCATCTTTAAATAAAAGCATAATATGATATTACACAAATAATACATGCTTACATACAATTTCGCAAATTTTTCGAATAGATAAATCCGTTTGTATATAATCATTTCCAACAGAGAAAAATCAGCCATTCAACAGCAAAACAAACCAACGTTTTTAAGTTAAAACTGTGAGATCGCGATACACAAATATAAATTTACCACAAATATCGTGCTCTCTAGCACGGTGATCGTGGTAACGAATATTTGCGAAAATTTACCTCCGTTTTCAGTTACCGCGTTTCAAATTAGTACTGACATCCTGAAAAAAATTACCATGGTACATGTGGTTTAATTTTGGAACATACCCTTAATATGGAATATATTCTAATTTGTTAATTGATATTAATCCATGAATTTCTGCATAAAATCGACTGGTTGAATTAAACTTATGAAGAAATTAATAGAAAAATTGACAAATTTGAGACGTGTTTTACATCATATTGAAATTTCTTTTAAAATCTTTAGAGGCTATAAATAATTTCATTTAATCAGATTAATAATCGTATAAGAAAATAATCTTAAATGGCATAAATGCCCAAAATAAGATGGGTAATGTTAAAACATAGATAATAATAAGGCGTGTTTTATTCAATTCAAATAAATTCCAGCTTTCGCTTGAATCATGTTTGCAAAGTGACCTGCCAATCCACAAGTGCATGGTATTTTATAACCGGACTGTACCCACTAAGTACTTTACAATATGTCCAAATCATGGCCCCTATAGTCAACCCTAGTTTACAATTAAACAGCTCTATACCATATGTGCAAAAACCACAGCAGGTGCCCTCGTCCGTCCCATATACAGCCGTCCCGAAATTCACCATTCAACACAGCATCAACCACAGTAGACTAGAGGCGTAGACTTACGGGACACCTGTATGTACCCGGAATAGTAAACACCGTAGATAATAGAAAGTCTGATTCACCCTAGAGAAGTTAGTCGAGTTCTGAATGATTGGAATTAGCAGGGATTTTAGTGGATTTAGGAAAAGTTTGCGGATTACAGATGTTTGGTGCTCAACGATATTAGAATTTATATTTTGGCACACACTGGATTAGATAATGATAAATTGCACATTATGAAAAATAAAACCTTTAGATGAAAGTTATTTTTTCTGGATCTCTCCTAGAAGCGTATTAAACTTCTTCGTACACAAAGTTGGACATTACTTCAAGTAAAATTACTTTAAGTAGGTACTGTATTTGCAAGTATTGTATTTCAAGTACTTTTTAAATTTGGTACTTGTACTTGGTACTTGCACTTCAACAATTTACTTGATACTTGTTTAAATATGTTTGTACTTCAAGTACTTTATGAGTACTTGAAGTAAATAACATTTACTTCAAGTAATTTTAATACTGTCTATAAATTTTAAAGTATTAGAATTTTGTAAACCTTTTTTTGTCTTGTTACACATATCCTCCTATATTATTAGCTGAAATTATGTGTTTGATGAAGGAAAAATATATAATTATTTTAGAATATAATACCTTGTCTTTCAGTTAAAATATGCTAAGTACGTATATAGTTATTTGTATCACAAGGCCAGAAACTGACCTTTTGCAAGAGCGAGTATTTTTGACACGCCGAGCCACAGGCGAGGCTTGCAAATTACGAGCACTAACATAACAGTTTCTGGACGTGTAATACACAATATTTTATGTGCCGATTTCATTATAAAAATATAAAATAATTATACATAACCTAAAAAATTGTGCACTGAATACTTGCATTTGAGCTTAAAATATATTTATTTCAGTTTCTATTAACGATTTATATAACCTAACCTAACCTATAACTTCCGGTTGTTTGCCGGCCTAGGCTGGCAACAAAGAGTTTCTGGCGGATTTTGAGATATGGAAAACTAGCGATGCCGACCGCAGGCATATAAAAGTCATTTTTGAGTTATTGACTGAAGAAAGAATAGATAGAAACAGTAAATATTTCATTTATATTTCTTATATTTTATTTTGCATAGTGTGCATAAGTATTTTTAGGACCACTAAGAATTCCGCCTGATTCTGTGTTAAATTTCTCCGATAAGAAAAATACAAAACATCGATTAAGTCTCTTGCGTGTTAATTTGCTTTTAAAATAAACTAATGACATTCTCGACACATTGTGAAAGACTTTTAAAAACGTAACCACGCTTCATTTGCGCTTAAGTTTGCAATTAATCTTGAGAACTGGCTGGGCTGGAGCCCAGTTCTAGTGTGTTTTACAAATTGCTTTTTCATTAGAATCGTGATTAATGGCTCCTTATTTCTCACAGTAGCGACAACCGCGCCATAAGTCTACGAATCTCCAGGCGCCTTGTAATATTGTTTTCGTAAAAATCACTTAGAAAGAGGAGATATATTTGGAACCGGAATATAGAGAACAGATTTGTTATGGAATAGAGATTGAATGTGCTGCGTCAGACAGAAATTAAGCAGGAAGAATGAACTTTGAGGGTCGCGCAACAAAATATTACAAAATACACTGGTGGAAAAAAATGAAACACTTGAAATTCGTGACATTTCGACCATTTTCAAACCGCCATAACTCGGCGTATTTTCAATCGATTTCGATGAATCTTTGCGGGCGAAAACTTTGAAGTGTCTACTTTAAAGTCATGCATGCGAACTTAAGCGCAACCCCTTCCGCCCCTCTCTAGCACCACTGTGAAAAAAGTCCAACATTGACTATGTGTACGGAGTTGTAATTTTTTTTGACTAGATCCACCAAAAGAGCAAAATTTGTTCAATTCCCTGTGCAGGACTCAATGAACGATGTTCCTACAATGATTTGGCACATAGTTATAAGTGCATCGAGAAAATTTAAAAATAAAATTGAATATTTCGTGTGAATAACTCAAATTGCTTAAAAAATTTGAAATTTAGAAAGAAAATTTGATTCGTTCAAAAAACAAATTCCGTCGAAAAACTTTCGACTTATGAGTCAAAAAACCACAAAATGCACTTTTTTTAAACACCCATAACTTTGTGCCAAATCGTCGTTTTTTGAGTCCTGCACAGGTAATTGAATAAATTTCAAGTGGAAAAATGCAATTTTCCATATGACCGGAAAGCGTGCAAGGGTTTAATACCCGCTTTTTTATTTGTTGTCATAGGGTCAATATTCTATCCTCCAAAAAGCATGCTGTATGAAATCGGAGACCATCACCTGTCATGAGCTCCCGGTCTATAAGAGTGTACTTTCTACCTAATATCTAATTTAATAAAAACAGTGTTGGTATCCTCAAAATTATTATCCTTAAGTTCGGCATAATTGATATATCGGACGATATAATATGGAAGAAGGCGACGAATGGTAACCAGGGGAACAGAATTTGTTATTACATCAATAATGAATGTAACACAAACCCATTTTGTCCTACTTCTCATATAAAACTAAAAACAACAACTGTATAAATATGAAAATCCCGCTAATGTCTGTCCGTAGCATATCTAATTAGATTCGCGCTGCAGTTGCGACAATGTTTCTAATAATATGCCGGAAGTTGCAAAGTGCATATTCGCATTTAGACGCTCATTTGCACTGTGCGAGCGAGAGGGAAGAGCCTCGCTCCGGGTTCCGGTGCAGTTGTCTCTGTTGTTAGCGAAGCAGCCGCCGCCGCAGTTTGTAACGACAGGAAACGGAACCAAGGAGATTCTTTCAGAGAATATTTTTACAGCGCTCTTTTACATTTTCCACTGTCGGGAGTCTTGGATGGTGTCAGCCAGATAGGAAGCGGTTTTTAATCTTATTATGCGTTTTCAATCTTTTCTGCACAACGTACCCACTTGACTAAATAAAATCTCCAGAACATTTCAAGAATGTGAACGTCACGCTTGTTACTTGCTATATTTGCCTATTAACATCCTATTAATATTCTAGCGATTGCTAGTAACATTTTCTATGTAACATCCCAATGTTAGTAATTTGGTAATAATATCCCAATTATGTGTCCCATGTAATTTTCCGAGATGTTTGTATTGAGTATGTAATATTCAGGATGGGGCTAGACTTACGTAATTATCAAATATACTATCAAAACAGGGATACTTAAAATGTACACACGTCAAGTAAACTACCCTTAACTTTGAGAATTAAAAAAAAATTCTTTTTGTTTCACGATCAGCACGTCGTACAATATACCCTTGAATTTTTTGTGCTAAGTTTCATTGTTTATTTGAAAATAACTACCGACCAGTAGCAAAAACCTACACAGTTGGAAAAAAGAGCACTATTTTTGCTCTAAAAACGGTTTATATAAGTCCAAGGTTATATGGTGCTAGTTCAAAAGAGCAGAGGTAAAAGGGTACTTTTGTCAATGCTTAAAAAAGAGTAGATTAAAATTTTACTATATTTTGGGCATAAAGGATTAGTAGTAGAAATTTACTATTTTTAGTTCAAAATACTGCCTTTAGAAGAGTACAATATTGCTCATATACATGCATTTATTTTACCATTTAAAGTTCAAAAATTGCTTAAAAGAAGTACTAAAAATGCTACTATTTAAGTAAATTCTTGCTACTTTAAGAGTAAGGTAATGTTGCTCTTTCTTTGAGTAAATACTGTATTTTTTTACAGTAGTAATTTATTAAATAAAATTATTATTTATTAAAACACACAAATTCACATTTAAATGGTCATTAAAATGTCAAGGCGGGAGGTTACGTGCTGGCTACATCAGATTTTCTTGATGGTAACCATTCAACATGATTAATTCCCATAATGTCATAATGGTACCTAAATGATATTATAGTTAAATCCAACAACACAAATACAGAGTTATAAATGTATACCCTCACAGAGAAAAGTTATAATACAATTGTCTATTTCTGCAATACAAATTGTAGTTCAAATAGGGACAGACATAAATAGTTTTAAAAATTTGTATAATGGTGTAGTTTTTAAAACAACGATATAAAAATTGATAAATATTGTATTTAACTATACAACAATAATAATAATAATTTATTCTACAAAATTTTAAAAACAATATTGTATTAAAATTTCAAATGTGATTTTTCTCTTTGCTCTGAAATTGAAAGGGGCCTGAAGAATTTCCAGCTAAACTAATAAGTTCATGGGCCATAAGAAATAATACGCCAATAACCGTAGAAAATAGGATGATAAGTTCATGATGTAGCCTGTCTTGGCTGCGTCTGCGTGGCTATTACGGCGAGAAGATGGCGACCGAGTCGTATTTTTCTATTACGATGCAATTTGCATACGGCGAGTCGTCTGCGTCTCCGCGCCGAGTCTATGCTAATGCGCAGTCAGCTCGCATGATTTATACTTATTTTTATTTGATTCTCGGAATTATTGTACGGACTGTATCCGTATGGGTACGAATCATATTTTATACAACGCGAGGCCAGTGGCGTCGAACCTAGACCGTCCTTTCAAAGCTCTGTAATAATTAAAAAATATACAATTCGTGAAATTCTAGATTCTAACAAATCGAAATTCTCACTTATCAAAAATCCATGAATTATTTCTGCTTGTTAGATGTGTTTCTAAAGTGACCATTTATTTTGACCATTTTTGGGACGGGACGGAGCTATGTTTTGAACGAGTGAAGAAAAAAATTGATCACTAAAGAGTCATAAAACTACATTCTTAGACAGTTTAAAACTTCCATGCAAAGTGAAGTTTTTTAGGGGACGACCACCCCAACATTTTTAAATAGCAACCTCTGTCGAGTTTCACCTTATTTTAAAGTTTTAAAGGTAATGAAAAATGAAACATATCCCCATAAACTTAGCTTACTTTAGCTAAGTAACATCATAAATTTTTAATGATTTTGTCAATTTTATTAAAAAGTGATATTTAATTAGTCGGAAAAATATTTCCAGCTAGCTGGGAAGTGAAAATAACAATGACTCGCTTCCCAATAATAATAATAATCTTCATTTTTCATACATGTATTGAAAACGTCACAATAAAAGTTAGAAGTTAATTTAAAACATCCTTGTAAAAATAGATTTTTTTATAGTAGACAAAGTGTCTATCTAGAAAGTTGGAAACGCATTATATTACTGATCGATTGTGAGTAAAAATATTTTTTCAACTCCCTACTGGATATTGGCAACATAATTATGTTCATACTATCATGTGTGGATAGGTATGTCATATCCATACCAGGTGTGGATATGAAATTCAAGGTCAAATACGTCAAAAAAAAAATATCAACTGTTATTTAATTATGTTTAAAAGCATGATTTTATTGCAAAAAAAGTAAACAAAATTAAGCGTTTTTACGTTGGCAACAATTATTCAAATGTCATTATGTCAAAAAATAATTAATGTAACCCTACATTTAAATAATTTTTGGTCTCATATTGAGTGAATTTTATTGCAAAAACTATATTTCGTTATTTGATCGTAGAAAAAATAGGCCGTACAACTCGAGTGGATTGCCTATATCGCACGCGAACGTTTGCAGACACTCCCCCTATGGGGTCGTGACTGCAAACTCGTGCGATATAGGCATCACATCCACTTTTGTTGTACACTATATCTACTAGTCTCCATTCAAAAATGTAAAGATGAAAATGAAAAAACGCCACTGACTCCGCCTTGTGATTTTAGCGCGACTTCGTGTTGGGCCTTCGGGTGAACTCTTGCGTGGATCGTAAAATCACGCGTTTGGGGCTATCTGCACAGATTTGCGGTAGATTTTGTGATTCTAGATCTGGAGAAGTGGTTCGGAACAGGGATGTGTCACTGATTTTATGAGAATATGTTTTCTTGTTTTGTCGCCTATGCTTCCATATTTGTTTATTGCTCGCTATCTTGGCTTTCAGGAGCAGCCACTGAAAATTCACGATTATGAAAATCATATTTGTATCTCGAGATGCCGTTGTTCTTAGTATTACACCAAGCCAAAGAGTTTTTGAGTCTGTAGGACAATCTAACTGAATTACCATAATATCTTACTATATGAATTATAATGTAGTTTAATTATTATGTTGATGTATTAAAATAGTTGACCTCCAAATATAATAAGATGATATTTCTAGTTAGATCAATTTTATAATTCCTTTACGACTTGTTGTTATGAATCTGTTATTTATATATTTTTATTTCGACATAATATACTGATTAATAAATTTGTATGTACATACGACATTTGATAGATTTTTTTTCTTAAACTATGTACACCTATATAATTTAACCCGATGAATCTAATGGTGCAAAAATATTTTTTTCATTTCGATCAGTTTTCGACTTTAAAAAATTATGTTGAAAACTGTGGAGCAAAAATTTTTTTCGACTACAGATTTGAAATCCTCGTGGTCAAATTAATATATAAAAACATTTTAAGCCAATTCCCAATATTATTCTTTAGGATAGAAAATAAGCACGGTTTATCACTTCGATTTTGTACCATTTAAATATTCATACCTCAATAAAAATTGTACCCCTTAGAATTTTGACGCGAAAATTTGGATTCCTACATAATTTGACCCGAGGAATCCAATGGCAAAAAAATAAATTTTCCATATTGTCCAGTTTTTGACTAAAAAAAATTATGTCGAAAAATATTGGTCGAAAAAAATTTCGACTACAAATTTGATATCCTCGAGGTCAAATTAGTATACAACCAAATTTTCAGCCAATTCTGAGAGAAAAAGTTATTTTGGCCAAAATTTCATCAAGGGGTGAACCTACGTTTTTGGCCATTTTCGAAAACCCTTCATAAAAATTGTATTCGTTGGAATTATTTCGCGAAAATTTGGATTTATATGTAATTCGACACGAAGAATCCAATATTGAAAAATTTACGGCCATAGCTACTCCCGTCTTTCACCTGAAAAAATTATCTCGAAAAGTATTAGCCGAAATTTTTTTTTAGTGGCATCATTGGATTCCTCGGGTCCAAAATAGGGTATAACCAAATTTTGAGCGAATTGAAAATTTCGAAAATTTTCGACATTTTAAAAAATTTCAAAGTACATTTAAAATTGTACCCGACAGAATTTTTTAAAGAAAATATGTATTTATATGTAGTTTGATACGAGGAATCCAATAGTGTACTTAAAAAATGTACAAAAATATTTGTACCTTGAATTGTATAGTAGTAAAAAGAGTAGAGTATGGCTCGAGGTCTTGAACTGGCCACATCAGATTTTTTATGAAATATTTTTTTTAAAAAAGGTAAAAACTTGAGATCCGTATTTTTTTAACAATCCAAAAAAATTATTATTGCCATATCTCCTATACAAAATAACGACGTCGCAGCAAAATTTCATTCTCAATTTACTATAAAACATTTAATTTCTTTGTATTTTTACCAACATTTTAGAGGTTTATTGTGATAAAAATCCTGTTCAACAATTTCAAATAGAAACAATTTAAAATTTAAGAACCGTTATTCAATAAAGACGTAGATATCTCAGAATATGGCTAAGGACTAAGGAGTATTATCTTCCGCATATTGTGCATCTGCACCTCCACTATCTCCTGTTTTGTGGGGCACTAACTACCGTTTTTACCGCCGCTCGTTTGAATTAAAGCAGCAGATGTGTGCACCGCGCTGTGGGTGGAACCAGGACGAAGTAAAGGACATCAGGACACGCGAGGCAAAAAGAGGCCCGCGTGTCCTGACACATATGTAGATCAGCGAGTTGGACAATTTACCCGCGGGAGTAATGAGATGTGGGTGGAGTGGAGTAGAGGATAATATCCAGGAGTGAGGTTTGCAGGATCTGGGATTTTATTTCGGGGAAATTCAAGCATATTTTCGCAGGATAATGAGGTTTTAATGCGCTAGAGTTATTTTGTAGTCATATTGAACCACTTTTTAAAGACTTTGAATTTTGAACACGCTTAACTGAGTTTAAGGTAGTAAATCCATGGGTAGTCACAACCCAAAATATGACTCAAATTAATATACAACATCCATTACAAGTCGTTGAATTTGGATAAAAATTAAAATTTATAGATAAGATAATTAAGTTTAAAGTTTACATTAAACCACGCTAAAATGAATTGCGTATATATGGAGGTTAGCAGTAGTTTTACTAAACGTTTAGAAAATTTTATATCAAACAATCCAACACATGTTTGGAAAACGAATATGTTATTCTTTAATATTTGAGGTATTTATAAAAAAAAATAAAAACTATGCGTCACCTCAATAATTGTAGATAAATTACACGGAAAAGGTTCCAGTTTTAAAAAATATATATATTTGACGTCACACTACTGCATTTCAGTGGAAATTTTAAATTAAATTATTATTTTTATCCAACACCTTTTAATAAAAGCATCATAACTATGGTGATTTTAAACAAGCAAAGTAAAAAATTACCCACAAGTGGCTTTGATCAAAATTATACCCACGTGTGGATAAATTGTTACTGTGCTTGTTGAAAGTCACCATAGAAACGATGTTTTAGGTTGAAACTTAATATTTTTACCTTCCGCTTACCTGTAAAGGAAGGTATTGGAATCATGCAAAAAATCGGGTAGTGAGATTTTAGTGGATGAGCACGAATTAGGATCCTTACAAGTTACAACTCATTTTTGATAGTTTCCCGATGATGTCTGTATGTATGTGTGTATGTGTGCGTGTGTGTGTGTGTGTGTGTGTGTGTGTGTGTGTGTGTGTGTGTGTGTGTGTGTGTGTGTGTGTGTGTGTGTGTGTGTGTGTGTGTGTGTGTATGTGTGTGGTCCGGGCCGATGCCGGATGTCGCATAACTCAAATACGAATTACCCAAAAATTTTGATATTTGGTATTTTACAATTGTATACAAAACGAATAGGAAGAGCTTATTAGATTTTGGTACAATTATCTTCACCAGAAGTGATATTTCTTGAAGATTGAAAAGATTAAGTGTCAAAAACTTCTATAAATTTGGATAAATATAGTATTTATTTGTAATAAGAATAAGAGGAAAAGTTATTTGCAATTTACGTTATAAAAAAATTGTCTTCATCTGGTAGCATTAAAGAACTGCAGTAAAATTTAAAAAATAAATTTATCAAATAAAACGTTAAAATCTTGTAATCCATGTTCGGTTGATTTTTGTTTCTGAATAAAAAATATTGACAGGTGAGACGGTTGACAAGTTGGCATACTAGCGCTATATAAGTCCTAAGTAAGCTATTAAATGTAGTAACTGAACGGAGGATTGCTTCAACACAGAAGAGTTTTCGTGTGAATGAATCTTTTGATTCAGGTGATGCAAATTTCTGTGTTTGACTATTTTAGATTTTTATTTGTATATTTTAAATGGGCACCGGATTGTACGTATACATTTCTGTTTAAAGTCTAGATATGGCGGAAGGTTGTGTGATGGCCACGTCAGATTTTTAATATATTTAAGCAGCTATTAAGAGGTGTTGGATAAAACGTTATACTTCACACGTGGGCAAAAAGGAATGATCCACTCGAGAAAATTATCTCACTCAGCCTTCGGCCTCGTGAGTTAAGATTTCCCTCGTGGGTAATTCTTTACTTTGCCCACTTGTAAAGTAAATAATTATTATTTCCGCGTGGATGATTTGTAATTTACATCCAAATCTAAGATTTATAATGAATTAGTTCTCATTATTTGACAACATTGGCCTCATCTCACACCGAAATCACGCGAACCTATGATCGATGGATTTCCTATCTTTTTAACTCATTTTAGCAAATTTAGATAATGGGTAATAATAATTGCTAATGTACATAACCTAATGGAA
Organism: Agonum fuliginosum; assembly: GCA_947534325.1. Classification (NCBI taxonomy): domain Eukaryota; kingdom Metazoa; phylum Arthropoda; class Insecta; order Coleoptera; family Carabidae; genus Agonum; species Agonum fuliginosum. The sequence goes on along the minus strand of OX384042.1, from coordinate 30,215,077 downwards.
TTATAACTGAATTTACTGTTCCATTTTATAAGGTAGATAGCGGAGCTCTTAAACTTTTCTCGTATGAACTGGGCATTAAAATACCAATAAGTCTAAGAAAGTTCACACCATTTTTTGTTGTTCTACTTTTATCTTTTATTGTAGTAGGTAAAGGTAAACTTGTGTTATTGTTATTTAAGTTAGAGTTAAATAGAAACACACAACACAAATTTTTAAGAATAAATAATTAAAATCATTTTCCCAATCGACTGGATCTCTTCTTAATCCATTCAACTATAGTCCGTGAAGTGAGAAGGGAAGGTGTGTATAAAAAGAGGGTGAAATATTGGGTGAAATAATTTTTCGATTAAAATCAGAACAAAACCTCTGGCCATAACTCAAAATTAGGGTGGCAATCGCGAGCCGGCTAAACCCAGTTCCGATAATACCTCAACAAAAACGATCTCTCACTCGCCACATTCAGCAAATTTTCAAATCCGATTCGTCGTTGTTACGTTGGTTGTTTGACAATCGCGAATGCCAACGCCTCCTATCTACGTCGATAAATAATCCGGGAATTTTTTCCTCATAAGTGTGAACGTTCGCACGCGTTGAAGATAAATTTCAATTAACGTGACGTCATATTGGGTAGCCATTAATCAGGCCACTTGATCCGGATTTGCGTCGCTGGGTTCCATAAAGCGATTATGTAATGTAGAGAGGATTTCTCGTCAAATCAGAGGCCCTCTGTTGCAGTGGAATTTTGAATACGGTCTTATGGTTGCCACAGCAGCTAGAGTTAGGACAATGTGAATATGCTGGAATAATAATTGCCTAGAGGGTTGTTTACACCATACATAATTATAAATACAATTATTTTATGCACGGTCATATCATAATTTGACACTTATACACGAATTTCTTTGACGTAAACGTAACAATTTAGTTTTTCAATTTTCCTCATAAACTACTAATAATCCTGCAAATAACCATTTTCTATAATTAGTTGTACCATTTTTACTTCCTTGTACGGAGTAATAAGGAAGTATTGTAATCCCGAAAAATTTCGGTTTTCAGATTTTGATGGAAATATCCGTTTTGACCTTTTCTGAATCCATTATGACTAGTTTCGTCGTGACGTCTGTACGTATGTACGTATGTACGGACGTATGTGTGTCGCATAACTCAAATACGGTTAGACGTAGAAAGTTGAAATTTTGTATTTAGGACTGTTATAGCATCTAGTTGTGCACCTCCTATTTTTGGTTTCAATCTATAAACCGGAAGTAGTACTTTTTAAAAATATTTCGATAAATATTTAATTTAACACAATTTTTTTTATTTTAAATGAAAGATTATGTGATTATTACCTAAAATCGGTATTTTATAAATATTTTTGTATCTGGTATCATTTAGGAATAATTAAAGTATATATTTTTAATTTAGTATTTCTTTATCTTGTAGTCCATGATCGATTAACATTTGTTACTACGTAAAATTTAAATGATTATGACATGACAGTGACAATAGTAAAATATGCTTTATATCTTCTTCTGCAGTTTAATAAAATGACTAAAATATATTTGTGAGTATACTAGTATAATAAGTCAAAATAATTTTTTATATTATTCTACATTTTAGTTATTAAGAAAAGTATGAACACACAAGGCGTACAAGGAAGTCATGTGGTGTCCACGTCAGATTTTTTATTTAAATAACATAATTTTTACTTACTTTTAACATAAATTATCTTGTAAATGTTTAATTCAATAATGACATCTTTGACATTTAGATTTATTGTCGGATTTTTTGGTAACTTAGCAACAGTCAAAGAATTTCGAAATTTTTGGTAATTTGAACAAGTAAATTAAATTAATTTATTTATTAGAAAATATTGAACAGTGTATAAAGTTGGGTATGTACCACGGGCGTAACTTGCTTTTATGGCTCTTAACGTGTTTTTAGTCCTCGACTGACGCTCGGGCTCAAAATCACGTCTCAAGCCATAAAAGCTTCCTTACACCCTTAATACATAAATAACTATTATTAGATGAAGTAATTTACTTGACTGGTGGTAGATAATGAGGTTGGATAAAAATTACTGGGATGCAGTCAACAATAAATATATTTCTCAATCGACTAGTTTCGACGTCTCATACGTCATCCTCAGGAGATGAGAAATTGAAATTTATGTAATTTACACAAAATATCATTAATAGGAAATGTAAAATATTATTGTCAAAATAATGTTATATTTTGAAATCCATAACATTTCAAAAATATAACTTAAAAACGTTGCCACCCTTCAACGAAAACTGCTTAAGTTCTTATCGTGCAAGGTTTAAAACGAAATGATCACAATTTTTCCATTCAATAAAAAACGAACACCAAAAAAACTACGAAATTAATGATGCATTTGTGTTCTTACAAATGAGTTAAAATGGCATATTACCAAAAAATTCAAATGATAAAAGTGTGAGTTAAAGACTTTATCCAACACCTTTTAATAAAAACATCATTACTTTGGTGATTATAAACTAGCAAAATAAAAGATTGCCCACTACTAGTGGCTTTGCTAAAAAAAAACTAGTGGGCAAATTGTTACTTTGCTTGTTGGAAGTCACCTTTAGTTAGAACATAATATTTTTAAAATATTTAAGTAGTTATTAAGAGGTGTAGGATAAAACGTTATAACTCACACGTGGGCAAAAAGGAATGACCCTCTAGAGAAAATTATCTCACTTAGCCTTCGGCCTCGTGAGCTAAAATTTCTTTTGTGGATAATTCCTTTCTTTACGCACTAGTAAAGTAAATAACTATTAACTTATCATATACCTTGGCATCTCACATAGTTTCTCTGTTTTCAGCATATACAATTATGCAGAACAATCAATTTTAAAGAAATGGAATAAATAAATAAATCGAATACTGAAAACCAGAAGTAGAAATTTTGATACGTTTAGAAATTCTGGTACATTACTAGTACCTACAATAGTTAATTTGTGCTTTCTTGAGAAATACCATTAAATTGTAGATAAACTAAAGAAGTACTTACCTATCCAAAAATATAAAATATTGTATCATAGAAAAATATCCTGAAAATTGATTGGCACAATCCAAAAGTTAATATTTTTCTCCGTTAAATACGACAGCCATTTCGTACAACTAAACAAAATTGACACTATAATATAAATTATCGAAAACTGTGCCACTTACATGTAAATTTTTGGTATAGAGATATTTTTTTCTTCTAAACATCAACGTTATTGGTAAAATCGACCTTGATATCATATAAATATGGTGTATTCTTCTGCTTGTAGGTCAAATAAATATCAAAAACATAATTAGTTTAATTTACTTTATTTGTAACTAAATGTATGACTATTATCAATGTTGTTTTATAGCTGATGATGAACAAATTTGCCAGGTTCGAAACGTCTAACAATAAAATATCTATTAATTATGTTTTTGAGATTTATTTGACCTACAAGCAGAAGAATACGCCATATTTATCATTAACAACAATACGAAGGAGCCGATAAAAAATTCCGAAGCCGCCATCTGCAGTTATTTCTTCTTCTCCTAAATTTCGCACACCCTGTACCCTATTCATGATCCGCAACATTGTCACGTTAGACTTACAAGCGCGCGAGCTAAATACATTGAATTCGCGCGTTGCATATTCCTATACTCCGCAACAAGCAGTTTCGATACGGGGATGACGCCGGAGCTGCCTGTACAGCGCACACTGTTTGCAAATAGGGGTGGCTGTGGCTGAGTAACTAATATGGTAACATTAGCCGTAGTAGGCGCTGCCTCCGTGCATACCAAATCAACTGGTACAGAGATTGTGACGGCAGTGAATGGAATTGGAGAGTTTGGTTGGCAGATAATTGATAATTCTTAGATCACGGTGAAAAGGACGATTTTAAACTGCAATTATCAAAAAACTAATTAAGTTGGACACCAAATTTTTGTTGTATATTGTAGAGTAAAATCTAAAGTTTAAAAACGAGTTCAATGCTTAAGCCTAAATTAACAATTAATAATTAAAATTTTGTTGCTAATTTGTAAAATATTCACTTCTGTTCTAGCAGTCTTTTTCTTCTTCGCAAGTTTAGTATTCTTAAGGTGTACGTCTACCCTACAATTTTACAGCGTTACAGAGGTGTACGCCTTCCACGTTTACTTTAATTAGTTGAAATATATGATGCTTTTACATATGAGTGTATTAATAAAGAATATGTCTTAATGCTTCTATATTTCTATTTTTGAAGTAAAAAAAATTAAAAATGACGTTTTTTGCGGTTTCTTGTCATTATTAGATATGATTTTTTCCAGTCACTATAAATGGCAAGAAAAATTTAAAAAGCAAGAAGCATGCAGCTAAGCTTCCATTTTCGAATCATTTTTGTTTTACTTAATTACCTACTTTAAAAAATACAGAGGTTATTATAGAAATATTGGGGCCATGTTTACAGTATTTTTCAACTTCAAAATGACTTTGCATAGCTAGGATACGGAAAAGTACGAGTTTAGGGCTGGTTTCGGGCAGCCGTAGTAGTGGGAAGAGAGTGAAATAGAAAAAAAGTAATACCTATCGAGAGTATTCTAAGAACTCGAAAAAAGGTAGACGAGCCCCTTAAGAGAACATGTTCGGCGATGTTTTTCGACCCATCTTGCAATTGTCCTGCAATTTGAGGGCGCAGGAAAATCCAACTCTGTTTGAATGGATTTCGTTCTAATAAAATGCTCTACACAACCAATCCTTTGTTCAATCAAAAAACTTGAGGTTTGACTGAAGATATGACAGTAAATAAAAATAAGTCATTATTTCATTTTTAATTAAGTATTAATCTGTCATCCATTATAATATAAACACAGGCATGGACACTTCGTATCTTAGCAATAGGTACTTTAGATTTGTGTCATTTTTGTTTACCCTGTGTACCCTATCGTCATAAAATGCGTGTTCCGAGCTGGCTTGTATTTTCTGTCTCTTTTTAATAGGTAAACAGACTATTATCGTCATTAACGAATATTTTTACATGTAATTTTTTTGTTTATAGTAAATAAAATCTGTAAAATGCGTATTTATTACCTAATTCAAAATAACATGATCTGCGAACTAAGAATAATTGAGTTCTGATGAATAATTCCCCGTTCCCGTTTTTATTCTCTGGTCCAGCCAGCAATATCTGCCGACTGTTCCATACTCCAGCGTCACTACGGTGTTTATTCAAGTGTGAGCATCGCTGATACGGTACAAAACTAGAATTAAATTATGGCCTCACTTAAACACGAGCTGCTGATCGATATGAACCCCCCCCCCCTCAGCCACCCCTGGCCCCGTGAATGAAACTCTCGCTCGACACGCGGCTCTGACCCCAAATCTGCCTAAGCCACCCCTGCGTGTGATGATGATCTGTCAACGAGGAATCAAATCATTCCGGAGCTGTGGAATTTGTAGTAGGCCACGAAAAGATTAATTTATTAATTTTGTTTACTCCCAATTAAAGAATTACAACGATCTTTGAAATTCAAAGCGACAGCGGAGAGATTATTAAGCAAGCAGGACTACATTTAGGACGATCAAGTGGTCAGTTTGAAGCACCCGAGTGCGATTTTATTTTAAGATGCTTTAGCAATTTAATCACACACTGCCGGCCGAGAGACTTGAACTACGGAACCCCGGGTTAATACGTCATCACAAGCAGAGAACTGTGCTTAAACCCGCGCAGCTACTGCCTCGATACATTCAAGCCGACAGTATAACAATACCTATAATAATAAAGTAATAGAGCATGGGGTACCTCAAGGGTCTATATTTGGCCCTTTTTTATTCAGTATATAATTAATGATTTCTGTGACTAATGCAGTCCGGATAGTGTTATTTATTTAAGAGAGCTGAGATTTGGTTTTTCGGCCAATGAACTTTTATTAAATTAAGAGAAAACTAAAAAAATAATCGTATCTACTAAACAGGAATTAATTAATGCTTAATTAATTTTGTTTTTAGGTACCTACGTATACTTGTTGATGTCCAATGAGTAAAGTTAGTTATTTGTACTTGATTAAATGATGTGTGTGTGTGTGTGTGTGTGTGTGTGTGTGTGTGTGTGTGTGTGTGTGTGTGTGTGTGTGTGTGTGTGTGTGTGTGTGTGTGTGTGTGTGTGTGTGTGTGTGTGTGTGTGTGTGTGTGTGTGTGTGTGTGTGTGTGTGTGTGTGTGTGTGTGTGTGTGTGTGTGTGTGTGTGTGTGTGTGTGTGTGTGTGTGTGTGTGTGTGTGTGTGTGTGTGTGTGTGTGTGTGTGTGTGTGTGTGTGTGTGTGTGTGTGTGTGTGTGTGTGTGTGTGTGTGTGTGTGTGTGTGTGTGTGTGTGTGTGTGTGTGTGTGTGTGTGTGTGTGTGTGTGTGTGTGTGTGTGTGTGTGTGTGTGTGTGTGTGTGTGTGTGTGTGTGTGTGTGTGTGTGTGTGTGTGTGTGTGTGTGTGTGTGTGTGTGTGTGTGTGTGTGTGTGTGTGTGTGTGTGTGTGTGTGTGTGTGTGTGTTTGTTTCAATTTATTTTATCATTTTTGGACGAACAATTTCTATATTTTAGTTTTTGACAATTATGTAAGTGTACCTGAATATTGTAAATTTATTTGTTTTTAATGTGTTTTCTTGTATGTTTGATTTAGCACCCTGAAGAGGACTTAATTGAAATCGAAACGTTGGTGTGTTATTGTATTTTAATAAATTGACTGAATTCTCCAAGAACTTCTCTACTTTTATTATAATTTATGACTTTTTAAATACACAAACCATATTCAAATGATATTTCTACTGTCATTTCAAACAATCAGTAAACAAATCAAATGCTGTCTGATTATGTAGATTTGGTCTCATAACCATACCGTGCTAGCACGATATGTATATCACACTAGTTCATGATATTTTCAGCTCTCTTCAGTACATAGGCTGCCGCGACAAAATTAATTTATAATCTTCTACGTAAAAAACCCTCTGTACAAAATTTAATCCAACATATTCCTGCATAAATACGCAATCTCCTCCTCCGCAATTTATTTGCTATCGCATTATCCGTAATAAAATCAGCACATAATATAATGAAACCCCGGGATAATAATAAAAAATGAATTATACTCGATGGCTATCTCTCCGGAGATGATGTCTGGCGCGTTCGTCCAGCGACGTAATCTGCAGCAAGTGTCGCTTCCCAGCGGACAGATTTGTGTTAATATTTTTTAACCACATAATCCGATGAGATCGCAGTGTGTCATGCGAGCCAACTCCTGTCGAGATGGCTTAGCGCGCCCGCCGGAAAATTGAATTTGTTTCGCCGGAAGAAAGAAATGAGGAAGACACTGTTGGTGATTTACACTTCAGGGGTTCATTGGTAGTTCAAAAATAATTAGGTTTAACAACATGATCTTTTAGCGGTCAGAATGTTATTTTGGTTTCGATTCTATATTTAAGAAGGTTCACTAAGATCTGCAGTTAAATTGATAAACCACAGTTATGGCTATTTGCACCACTTCGGTTTAGCGCTAACCTGTAGTTAAAGTGTTGGTTATATTGTAAACTTTCTTGCACAGGTTCTTAACCAGAGGTTAAACAGACTAATTTTTAGTTAATATTAACTAATGGATTCGGTAGGGTTTACGAAAAAATTCAACCTACAAATTTCGACGATAGTGGCGAGATAATTGAATTTTTTTACTTATTGTGCAGATTACCAGGACCAGGACGAATAGATATGAGCTAATTATATTTATGAATTTATCTCGATATAAGTTCAAATTAAATGCCCATCGCTATTATTTTTTGTCCTTTTTACTCGACGATGGAATAAAATCACTTTATACGTATTTTGCCTATAAGTATACCACATTTTACACTATTATTTATGTATAACTTTTTTCTCTAAAATAGTAGGTACCATTATAAATTATAAATCTTTCCATAACATCAAATAACACTCCAGAGAAATTATTGTAATCATATAAACCCATAAAATCACTTTTTATAGAAATGCCATTTTCACCTGTCAATTATATTATGTCAAACCAATCTGAATTTTATTGAAATCTGATAATTACCTCTCGCCTCATATTCTATAAGAGAGGTATTGTAATGGGTCAAAATTTTCGAGTATGAGTTTTTGGTGGATAAGCACGTTTTAGGGTCTCTAGAATACGAATTTAATATTTTCACGATGATGTCTGTGTGTGTGTGTGTGCGTATGTATATATGGACGTATGTGACGATTTTTCGTTCACGATAACTTAAAAAGTATCAAGCCTTTAATAACCAAATTTCATATTTAAAGTTTTAATAAGTATCTTAACACCGGATAAGATTTTGGTAGAAATCCGCAAACCGGAAGTAGTACTTTTTGAAGATTTATATAGTTTTCCTTAAATATGTTGGTACATTATTTATTTATGACAATTTTTGCAATTAAAAATAAAAGATAATATAGTTATCTATGGGTGCAGTTAATTTTAAATACAATTTGCTAAATCTGGTAGTATTTAACAATAAAATAAAGTACAATTAATATACTACTTTTTTTAAATATCAATATCTTGTTGTCCATGATCATATGAAATTTGTTTCTACTCAAAAATTGAATGACTATGACAGTGACAGTACAGTTGACAGCTTTTGCTTGCATCTTGGTTTACGTTATCGTTTACATATAACATGGCCATTAAAGTATTAAAATGAAAGTAAAACTATTTATTAAATTAGTATAATATGCAGAATTAGGTGAGAGGTCGTGTACTGGCCACAGCAGATTTTTTTTATACAGAATTATGACATAATAACCAGCAGCAAACAAAAATTACCTACTATTAAATTTACTAGATCAACATAGGCCCTCTTAAATGTTTGAAATAATGCATCTCAAAGAGAAAAGTTCGACAAATCGAATGCTGAAAACCAAAAGTCGGTATTATTATCCGTTTAGAAATGACAATAATGCGACTAATATTTATTTTGTTTTTTTGTAGAATATAATTAAATTGTTACTACACCAGAGTCCCCAAAATTTTGAAATATTACTTTTTTTATAGAAAAATGTTTCAGAAATCTAATGATTAAAATTGGAAGCCAAAACTGATACCTAAAGGTTGGAGTAAATAATATATTGTCTGATTGTATATCAGTTGTCTAAATTATTTCCGGCCATTAAATTAAAACACCCACTCGAGCATATTTATCTTATCAGTGATTGTTCAATCTTATTCCAACCACAAACGAATAGCCTTGCATATTTTTTAACCCCCGCGCCGCGTGTTTGAAACAATGAAGCATCAGCCGCATTCGTACGTCAGCAGTTATCAACAATTGTGAGCCGTTTCGGTTCATTACAGCGCTAACGAATCACTATCTGGCTCTGCTAATAAATCACAGAGCAATACAACGCTCCGTCCTTGTCCAGCCCGCGGTCGGCCCCATAGCGCGGTCTCTCTCCGCGGAAGGGTTCGCTCTAATTAAGTTAATGGTCTTGAAACAAGATTGCGTTCGGTTTTGCCCGTGTAACTGTTTGCAGCGCCGCGGGACGGCGTCTTGATAAAGTTCGCGTTCCGGTTAAGAAAGAGATAAATAATACCGGAAGTTCCGGTGAATAATGACTCCGGGTAATTGTAAAATGGTGGATGATTTTAGTATGCTTGTTTTTATCACGGATTTATTGCTCTTTTCAAAGGAGATAATATTTTACTACCAAGAGTGAACACTATATATTATATTTAATAACTAATCGGACAAATCTGAAGTTGGAATGCTAAAACTGGCCGTTTTTGATTGGCTGATGTAACACCAGTTCTACACCACAAAAACTTTGTAATGTAAACAAACGAATGTTCTCCATCTTGTCGTATCAGTTGTCAGTGACTGTATCGAGTTTTCATGCTGATAAAAAAAATCTAGTGATATTTTTCTCGTATTTACACAGTGTAAATATGGTTCAGCAAGACAACTTCAAGTTTGTCCGATTCGTTATTAAATCAAGTATAGGGTGGATGAAGTGTGGCCTGTCTGTTTACCTAGTTAGAGAAAGACAGCAAATACGGGCCAGCTCGAAGCATGCATTCTATGGCGATAAACAACGGTAACGATGGTATCGCACGGGCCCAGTAGTGATCTCTCTTTCTCGCACAGGGGCATAGGGTAAACAAAAATGCCACAAATCTACAGTATTATTAAGATACAGAGTGCATAAATTAAAGCTAGTAGTGATGCCACCGAGACGAGAAATTTCTCGTCTCATTCTCGTCTCATCTCGAAATTGCGAGACGAAAACCAATAAATTCAAAAGTACGAGGCGAGAAATAATTCTCGAGAAATCGAGAAAAATAAAACTTAGAACAAAATTGATAGGTAAAATATGAAATGTCCTATATGGTTATTATGATAAACATTAAAATTTTATAAAAACTACAATTCCCTTCTACAATGGTATATTTGTGAGTAGGTAAGTACTACATAATACTTATATTAGGAAAATAAAAATAGTAGAGTATGGCGAGAGCTCATGTGTTGGCCACATCAGATTTTTTTAAATAAAATCAGTACAAAATACGGTATTATTGACATGTCATAATGTGTAGGGAAATAATGAAAAAAATATCATTCAAATGGTTTATCAATATGGTCTGAAAATCAACTGACAAAATCAGTACCGAAATCAGTACGTATGGTCACTCTACTCTCAACTTAATGTACCGATTTTTGATACGAAAATGAGAATTAGAAAATTGTATATCAATCTAAATTTTTGAAGAAGGGTACAAAGAAAATCTTAGCATAAATTGATGGATCGCGATGATCATATTGAACTAGTAACGAACTAAAAATACAGAAGGCGTCAAAGAACAAAAATGTCTTTGGTCAATCGAACCCGGCTCATCTCCATCGGTTTCCGATTTTCTATGCGCAGCGCAAGAATACATTATTGGTCAAAGACTACTAGAGCGTATTCCAATTGTGAATTATGATTTTCAGCGCGAAACGAATCATATTTTCCCAGGATTTTCAAAGGAGTATACGTGTCTCCTTTCACCCCGAAGGCTTCCCAATAACGCCGTCTTTTTTCCTCGAGTTCAACTGGCCGCATCCGTTCGGAAATTATTTGCCGTCCTTTTCTGGCGCACGGAATTTTTGTATGCGAGAAAATTATTATTGATACGTAACACTTTGAGGGTGCCAAATAGACATGTTATATTCATAAGGTAGGGCGCTTGGGTGCGCTGTTTGAGCAGAGAAAATAGTTGAACGGAACGCCGTATCGGAGAGAACTATTCGAGATGACTACATTAGTATAAATTTACTCTTCTGCATATTTTTGCAGCAATGCTATTCATCGGGGTCTGTTTTGCTACATATTTTATTTTTGTTTCACTTGCCGCATTTATACATTGAACTAAGATGAAGATGTCAGTTTGAATCAATTAATATTTTAGAGGTAATTCCTCTTTATATGGCATTTGTCAAATAAACAAATTGCGTAATTATTTCGCTAAGTTACCAATAATACTAAGAACAGAAATTTTTAGTTGACATAAATAAATCAAATTTGGATTACATGTAAATTAATATTACACTAGTATCACTATCTATTGGAAATAAGTGTTTCAGAGAAGGGTTACATTTTATACTGAATCTTGCTCAATAAAGCACTACAGAAAATTTCGTTTAATTATTTTTAAAAGTTATTATAAGTAGACATAAAACCGCATTGATAAAGTTCTTGCGATTTGCCCTAAGAAAAAGATATTCAGTCTAATATTTTTGAACCCATGAATCCATAAATTATTATTTCAGAAAAACACCAAAATCTAATCAGATATATTCTAGAGTGTCATAATTTTATACACAAAATTTCAATTGTAGTATTTGAGTAATCGTACCTCCTACATCCATAAGAACAGACAGACAATGGTGAAACTATCAAAACTGATCCATTAAAAAATTAACTGTCGAAATTTTAGCATGATTACAATTAATACCTCTCTTACAAGGTAAAATAGCATATTATTTAATGAGCACATAATCATCTGAGTGAATTATAGCCATTAGATGCTAGTCAAATACCTACGACGTTTTATCTACGACTTTAATTAAAACATTTATTCTTTACAAATATTTATTCATTAAAATGTTAACCTAACCCTACATTTTGGTGTTATGACAATTTAGTTGTATTGAATTATGAATTCATAAAGCCCATTTTACATTGAGCAAGCGCAACGGGCAACTGCAATCTTCAAGTCAGAGTTGAACAAGAAAATTGCAGAAGACATTTTTTAAATTTTACACTGATTTAATGTATAAATTTATTTAATGTAGTAAATCCATGGGTAGTGACAACCCAAAATATGACTTAAATTAATATACAGCATTCATTACAAGTCGTAGAATTTGAATAAAAATTAAAATTTATAGATAACCGTTGAAATAACGAAGATAATTGAATTTAAAGTTGACACAAAAACGCGCTAAAATACATTGCGCATATGGAGGTTACCAGTAGATTTACTAAACGATTAGAAAATTTTATATCATAACAACCCAACACATATTTGGAAAACGAATATTATGTTATTCTTTGATATTTTAGATATTTATTAGAAAAATAAAAAATATGAGTCACCGCAATAATGGTTGAGAAATCGCATGCAAAAGGTTCCAGTCTCAAGGAAAATTATGTTTTTGACGTACTACTACTGCATTTCAGTGTAAACTTAAATTTCAATTATATTTTTTATTTAATTGGATACCTATGATTTGTAATTTACATCCAAATCTACGATTTTAAATTATTTATTTCTGATTATTTGACTGCTTCGGCCTCACCTCACACCGAAATCACGCACGCTTATGACCGACGGATTTTCTACCTTAACCTCTTGGATTTGTTGTATTGTATATTGTTGGAAAATTAGGATAGAATGGCGTTATAACCACTAACGCACTAACTTTCAAACACAAATTAATCTTTTTGACGTGTATGTTCAGTTGGTAGCATCATACCGAACTAAAAATAACTAGAAATAACTGTGAATTTCCTGCAAGCCTTACAAAAATTAGAACATGTTCTATCCCATGCAATCGTTGCCTCAAGATTGCTTCTGCCTGTTGAACGTGCAATTTCTGTAGTACACTCATGCAATATTGAAGCAACTTGTCAAAAGTTGCACTTGCATCTGTAATATTGCTCAATGTAAAATGGTCTTAATTTATATCTTACTAAAGTTACCTACATAAAGATTGTATTATTTAATATTCGTAGATAAATATGTTTAACCCTAATAATTATCGATAGTTAATTACATTAACATTCCCCAATTACCACGCCATCTCCCACAGAAGCTCCGGAGTTTATCGTAAACTTATCAGGATGGAAATGCCCGGAGTTCCGGAGTTCCGGGGTCCGGTCAGCGTTCCGGGCACGTTCGACAGATTAACAGGTACTTAGAGCGCCATTGCGCGCCTTGCGGCTAAACCGTTTACTAACTGATTGCATTACTTATTCAACCGGCGTCGTCGCGTCTTCGTCTGTCTGTGGCCGCGCTCTTTTGTTTTGCTGGACAGTTGCACATCGCCGGATCGAGTTACTGAGAATGTGTTCGTTTTCGTTGACAACATAGGGAGGAGTGGATTTACTCGGTTTGTTTAGTTTTCTTTTAGGAAGGTAGAATTTCAACCCGGCGACGGTTTTTGAAATTCTTTTGCAACCAAGACCAGTGTTGTAATAGATAACAATATTTTGTATCTAGATAAAGATAAAGATAACTTACTTTTTATTTAGAAAGTAGAAATACAAATAAATAACAAATTTAAAAAATAAATGAAATGAATATTGGGAAATTTTGTAATTTGTCAGCCAACGATTTAGCTGGATTTATAACACGCACAGCGCATAGAAAATAATTTAGCATAGCATAGCATATGAATTGGTCATATGGAAATTAGTACATCCATTTATAAGATGCACAGCGCATAGAAAATAATTTAGCATAGCACACGAATTGACCAATGCTCAATTTCCTATGCGCTGTGCTGTGCATTCGTGACAGTTCGTTTTAGTTAACTTCTTACACGCACGCGCATTCGTTGTTCATTATACTAATAATTTTTGTAACATAGTCAAAACATAATAACAAAATCACAAAGTCAAATAATACCAAATCAAATCTAGCATAACCAACAAAACAGCTATCATAACGTCATAAGACAACATTGTAAGACAAGGACTTCTTATTTTACTTCGTATAGCAATCTGTGTTTGTGTGCGGCTTATAAAACCTCCGTAACGAAAATGCTATGCGCTGTGCTGTGCTATGTTGTGCTAAATTATGTACTGTGCGCTGTGCGCAGTTATAAATCCACCTTTTATTATACTTTTAAAGAACAAATTCTCTCAATGAGTGCGATCGACCCATTTTTACCTTCCGCTTACCTGTAAAGGAAGGTATTGGAATCATGCAAAAAATCGGGTAGTGAGTTTTTAGTGGATGAGCACGAATTAGGGTCCTTACAACTCATTTTTGATAGTTTATCGATGATGTCTGTATATATGTGTGTATGTGTGTGCGTGTGTGTGTGTGTGTGTGTGTGTGTGTGTGTGTGTGTGTGTGTGTTTGTGTGTGTGTGTGTGTATGTGTGTGGTCCGGGCCGATGCCGGATGTCGGATAACTCAAATACGAATTACCCAAAAATTTTGATATTTGGTATTTTACAATTGTATACGAATAGGAAGAGCTTATTAGATTTTGGTACAAATATCTTCACCGGAAGTGATATTTTTTGAAGATTGAAAAGATTAAGTGTCAAAAATTTCTATAAATTTAGATAAATATAGTATTTATTTGTAATAAGAATAAGAGGAAAAGTTATTTGCAATCTACGTTATAAAAAAATTGTCTTTATCTGGTAGCATTAAAGAACTGCAGCAAAATTTAAAAAATAAATTTATGAAATAAAACATTGAAATCTTGTAATCCATGTTCGGTTGATTTTTGTTTCTGCATAAAAAATATTGACAGATGAGACGGGTGACAAGTTGGCATACTAGCGTTATATAAGTCATAAGAAAGCTATTAAATGTAGTAACTGAACGAAGGACTGCTTCAACACATTCGTGTGAATGAATCTTTTGATTCAAGTGATACCTACTAATTTCTGTGTTTGAATATTTTAGATTTTTATTTGTACATATATTTAAAATGGGCACCAGATTGTACGTATACATTTCTGTTTAAAGTCTAGATATGGCGGAAGGTTGTGTGATGGCCACGTCAGATTTTTTTATTTGATTGTAACCAACCTAAAGGATTAACTCCCAATTACAGGATTGCTCGGACCCAGTGGTATTATTGTCGATTGTGCTGGGAATCGAACTGAGGACCGCTAGCATGCTAGGCGGACGCCTTACCACTGAGCTAACCACTGGTATGTGAATATTGTTATCATTATGCAATACATTAATTAATTACTTAATTAATTAATTAATTAATCCCCCATTAGGTGCACATTTAAGACGATCATGTAGTCAGCTTGAAGCATCCGAATGCGATTTAATTGCAAGATGTTTTTACAATCATACACTGCCGGCCGAGAGACTTAAAACGTGCAACTCCGGGTAGAGTTTGGCAGTGAGAATCTCGATCCGTGCGACGACCTTGAAATTCAAAGCGGCAACGAAGATATTTTTTTGCAACCAGGACTACATTCAAGACGAACAAGTGGTCAGTTAGAAGCATCCGAATGCGATTTAATTGCAAGATGTTTTACAATCATACACTGCCGGCCGAGAGACTTGAAACGTGCAATTTCGGGTAGAGTTTGACAGTGAGAATCTCGATCCGTGCGACGGCCTTTGAAATTCAAAGCGGCAACGGAGATATTTTTGGCAACCAGGACTACATTTCAGACGAACAAGTGGTCAGTTTGAAGCGCCGTAGTGCAAGATGTTTTTACAATCACACACTGTCGGCCGGAAGACTTGAACCACAGAACTCCGGGTTCGTACGTCATCACATGCAGAGAGCTGTGCTTAAACCCGCGCAGCTACTACCTCGACAGGGAAAACAATTAATGTAAAAGAATCAAGAAAATATTTATTCCTAAATATGCCATAGGATTTCAACAACAAAAATCTGATGTGGCCAGCAAAAGATCTCCCGCCATATGTTATTATTTTTACTTATTATACAAATATATTAATATATAGGTACTACCTACTACTATTACTTAATTATATTAAACTGCAGAAGGAGATATAAACGATATTTTACTGTTGTCAATGTCACTGTCATGTCATAATCATTAAAATTTTACGTAGTAACAAATGTTAAACGATCATGGACTACAAGATACCCAAATTCTAAATTATAAGTGCTTATCCACCAAACCATCGCCTACGTTATTATTCAAGGCGTGGAAATGCAGGCCGGTTGCTAACAAAACATTGGGGAACAATTTTTGTTGCCGTATTTGCGCTTTTAAGGGACCCGGTTCCTGTTATTAATAAATCAATTTTAATATTAAATTATATATGTATCAAAAATATACTCTATATTATTATTGATTGTATTATTTTCATCATTTTAAAAACTATTTAATTTTAATTTTAATGCATGATGTGACAGATTATTTTCTGTTTTAACGTATTTCACAGATAACTTAATTCTTAATTCACACTTCCGGTCTTCAACCGGGTCCCTTAAAAGCGCCCTCAATAGACCAAATTTTGCATTCACTTGTCCCTAGCAACGAAAATTGTATTTCCAGGCCTTGAATAATAACGTAGGCGATGACCAAACACACACTCGAAAATTTTGACCCATCACAATACCTCCCTTATAGAATATGAATCTGGCGGTAAATATTTAAAATTTAAACCGTTCCTGACGGGTCTACAGCCATCGGTTCGATTCATATTTGTTCCGAGATCAATAAAAGCTGCGGTTCGTTCCGGTTTCTATTCCGGTCCGGTTCGAGTCTCTATAACATTTTATGGCTAATTCATGCTTCCATCTTATTGGATCCATTACAATAAAAAAAAAACATCCACACTTATCCCCCGTCGCTTTCCAAATAATTAGCTGTAGAAGAAGACGTTCTAAGGGCAGCTAATAACGACCACGTCATCATTCAGTTCACGCTGCCTCGCCTGCTGCGATGTTCGGTAATTTATAGCTTTATAGTGGCGGGGCGCCATAATCACGAATGGCAAAAAAGATAACAGCATCGGCTTTTCTCTACCGCTCTGGGCTTCGCTCTGCAGCCCGTCTGCTCCCACAGATGTGCAAGACCAGATGAATGTCTTCAAGAAGAAGAATTTACTGGGAATATTTATAAATCTTAAATGTTTCATACTATTATTCAGCGTGATCCTCTACCCATGGCAGAAACTGTCAAAAACATTGATTCCGCACGCTGTTCTATAGCGTTTATTGTTTTGGTACACGTAACAATAACAAATAATTTATGTTTGAGTGGAAAAATAATTTTGGTACCCTTGTAAAAAAAACTGCAATATTTATAAAAAGAGGGTTTTCGCGCGCCACTGTTTATAAGTGAATTAACTTCAAATTTTAATGTTGTCAACAAAGCTTGGGTCTGTAAAATAGCAGATCAAATTATTTAAATTCGTTTTTAAATAGATGTGTTCAAACAATAACAAAAATTGTCAAAATTCAAATTAACATATTTCGATTTTAAAGCTACCTCCATAGTCACTGTTTTAGTCTTTGTTTTTGGTTTCTTGTCTTACTTTTACTTAAAACATTTCCAGCTCTTAACATAAGTATAGTTTTAGTTTTTGTAAATAAAATGTTTGTTCACTTAAATTGATAGTACAATTTTATATAAAAGATTAGAGGTGTTTTTAATAATTTTATTAAAATGAATACAACAGTATATTATATATTGAGGGACTAAAGTGCATGATTTAATCCTGAGGGTGAAGTTTATTTCACGAGCCGATGGTGAGGGAAATAATCACCTGAGGGATTAAAGGTACTTTAGTCCTGTGGTATATACGCTATTTTTTGCACTTCATCCTCAAACGAATGCAAAATAGTTTAAAAGAATACACATTTTGTAATTTTGACAGTAAATTTTATGACAAATATTTATATTGTTACCATAGATACTCTGTAACAAATAGCACGTATTTACTTGACAACGGGATTAATTAATTCAATTCCTTGACAACGGGATTAAATATGAGGAATAATCCCTTGGGATCAAATTAAGAACCTTAGTCCCTAAAAATAAAGACTAAAGAATAGTTTTAGTTCCGGAAGTTATTGTGGTAATAAACAAACAAGAATTTATTAAATACACAAATTTAAATTGCTGTAGTATTTACTAGACAATTGAGGATTCTACTAGAATTTTTTTCACGAGAGCTTTAATTTGATACCATACTCGATAGCATTTTAATTAAAAAAAATGTTTAATTTATAATGTTGGTACCACTGGTCGAATAAAGCTCATTAACGAAATTTAAGTCAGTTTTTGGCTCAAGATCTTAAATATATAATTTCAGTCTCAAATTCTAACGCATTTTTAAGTTATCCAACATCCAGACAGAGTAACAGACCCACACACCGACATTTTTATTCTACTAGAATTATTTTCCCGAGAGCTTTAATTTGATACCACACTCAACAGTATTTTAATAAAAATAAAAATAAATCAGTTTATAAAGTTGGTAAAATGTTTCAAATCCATCTAGGAGTGACGTCATAAAAACAAGCAAATTATTCGTATGAATCAAGATTTTATGACATACGATATGCGTATAGATTTATACGAGTAAAACGTGTAAGAAAGCTTATTTTGTGAACGTGATGGATATAATATGTCTGATATGGCTTTAAAAAGTCTTTACCAGCGGATGAATAAAGCTCATTAACGAATTTAAAACTAACGTTTTTGTAAGATGCTTAAACATAATATTTCAGTCCAAAATTCCAATGCGTTCTTTTGACACATCCAGACGGTTCAGAGAGAAAAGCAGCAAAAGTCGAAATAATCATAGAGCAAAACATTTAAAATATCTGCTGTTATATATTATGAAATTACTCAGAAGTTGCTTACGTTACTCAAACACACAATACACTACTTACAATAAATTATGTCCACAGTAACAAAAATATAATTAGACACAGATTTACAGTGTAAGTTTCATCAACAACGTTTTGTAAGGTTAATGTCATACGAACATGACTTCCTTGTAATAGATAAAAATTTACAACTTACTTCTTGCTGATTTGTGGCCATCTCGGCTGCTACCTCCAAGTCCTGGGTTCAAATCACGTCCACGGCAGTCCACACACACTGTAACACAATATTGTCGTATTTCACTATCAAATAACACATATTTTGAGTACAAAATCATAGAGAAATCACACACGAAACACTGTACAAATCGACATTTTATTTACAGTCTTTGCAGGACTTGAACTGGTACGTTCAATTAGGACGCCACCTGCCACCAGGAGATTGAAATGGGAAATGTTTATATATAAAAGGCGCAATTTTTAAATTGAGTTTAATGTATTTTAAAATACTTTGATTTCAAATATAAATAGGTACAAATTGAAAGATGAAGGTTCTATTTTTTTGAAAAGAAATGTTTTACTATTTATTGTTTATTATGTATGTGTATTAATATGAAAATAATGCAGCAATTACTTATCAACAAATTGATTAACAAACATGAGATGCTGAGAAAAATCTGTGTCACTTAATAAAAAATCTGATGTGGCCAGCACAAGACTTTCCGCCATACTTACTTATTCTTTTTATTTATTATACAAATATATTAATATGATATATAGGTACTATTACTCACAAATATATTTTAGTCATTTTATTTAAACTTGTTGGAAAGCGCTCGCCGCAGATTTGGATTTCGTGCGCTTTGTAATTACGCGGTGCCTATGATTTATGTTTTTGATTTGTTTTTTCTTTGACATATTGACATGGTGATTTTGTATAAATATAAATATAAATAATAGTTATTTATGTATCTAGAACGAAAAGTGAAACTTTAAGGTACTAGTAAGTTGTTTACGGCAGAGGCGCGAGCCGAGGTCGTAATTACTTGCGAGGACCTTAAAGTCACTTTTCGTTCAAGGTACACTGGTACATACAAAATTTTATTTCATACTGGTTACTAAAGTTGTTGAATTATAGTATTTATTAATAGAAAATTAAAGTAATATTTAGGACTTTAAAATTTTACTTAAATTAAAAGTAAAATTTTACTTTAAAGTCCTAGGACTTTAAAGTTTCACTTTTAGTACGATAAATCGTCCGAAAAATGTTACTTTATATCACAGTATGAGATAAAACATATTAAAACGTCGTAGTTGTTTTTTCTCAGTGTCCTAATCTTTAATTTTTTCCATTAAAACTAAACGATATTTATCATCTCATAATCATATATATTTAACGTGGTGACAAAAATGTTAAATGATCATGAACTACAAGATACCGAAATACTAAATTATATGTACTTATCTATATACTTTAATAATTTTTAAATGATACCAGATACAGACAAATAAAAATATTGTCTTAAATTAATTATTTATAAAATGTACTCATACTTAATATCATATATAAACAATAAATAGTAAAAACATTTTTTTTTCAAAAAGTAGAACCATCATCTTTAAATTTGTACCTATTTTATTATACATTTAAAATTGCGCCTTTTATAACCTACTTATAAACATTTCCCATTTCAACCGTCTGGTGGCAGGTGGCGTACTAATTAAACGTACTTGTTCAAGTCCTGCAAAGACAGTAAATAAAATGTCGATTTATACAGTGTTTCGCGTGTGATTTCTCTATGATTTTGTACTCAAAATATGTGTTGTTTGATAGTGAAATACGACAATATTGTGTTACAGTGTGTGTGGACTGCCGTGAAGAAGATTTGAACCCAGGACTTGGAGGTAGCAGCCGAGATGGCCTCAAATCAACAAATAGTAAGTAGTAAATTTTTATATATTACAAGGATGTTAAGTTCGTATGACATTAACCTTACAAACCGTTGTTGCTGTATCCGTGTCTAATTATATTTTTGTTACTGTGAATACAAATTATTGTAAGTAGTGTATTATGTGTTTGAGTAACGTAAGCAGCTTCTGAGCAACTTCATAATAACAGCAGATATTTTAAATGTTTTGCTCCATGATCATTTCAACTTGCTTTTCTCTCTCAACCGTCTGGATGTGTCAAATAAATAGCGCACAATATTTTTAAAACATAATGTTCTTTGGTGCAGCTTTGCCAGAATATTAAATAAATTATGCACGCTTCTTGCCAAATGAGAAACATTTAGCTTACGAAATTTGATATCATTAGAGACCGGACTAAAAGGCACAAAAAAAACAGGAAAAGGCAATTGAAAAGCACAAAATTTAGATATAAAAGCATTTACATTAATCAAAAGGAATAAAAATTAGATTTATTTTGATCAAAAAAACCTAAGAGCATTAAAACTTCTGACGAATCCATAGTCAAGCTAACATCAGTTGTGATGTTGTGATGTACTCTCCACTAATAACTAGGAATGAATTGAGGGCTACATAACCTGTACAAAAATCTGATGTGGCCAGCACAAAACCTCTCGTCTAATTCTGCTCTTTCTACTAGTTACTAATATAATAATTACTTACAAATCAAATTTAATATTTTTTCTCATTATACTAACCTAAGAACACATCTTTATTGATATTATTTGTTGTCATCTTGTTGTTTTCAGTAACTCTTGCTTAGTAATATAAAATTTAAATTATTATTGACAAAGATAAATAAAGCATACTGTTATAAAAATATAATCTTTCAAGTTATTTACGCAAGAATTAATGTATACACATTACACATGTTGTGATTTTTCTTTTAATACTGAAGGAGTACACGAAGTATACAATGTACTTATATCACTTTTACTCCTTAATATTATAAAATTACAAATTGTTACAAATAAGAAATGAAACATCAAATCTGTCATATAATAGCTATTTATGCAACAAGTTAGAAAACGAAGGTTGTTACCTTACGTAAGTGAAATTTGTAGCACGAGGCGTAGCCGAGTTCTGTAAACACATAAGAAAGGTAACTATCGAGATTCCTTACGTGTTGCATACAATATTTTTTTTATTTTCGTTAGAATAATTATGAAACTTTCACATTTAATGACACTTATAAATTTTGACAAAACAAAAATATCCAAATTAGTTTATCTACAAACCACATTTTAATCGAGTTTTTCTACATATTTTATGCGATTGCAAGTCAAAACCATTTTATATTGAAATAATATAATAAGTTTCTTTACAACGGTGTCTGTAATTTTTTTAAAATAAATGTAGTTTTGTGTGTGCACATTTTATTAAACAAAAAGCTAGAAATAATTAAGTTGAAAACCTAACGCAAATTAGTGAAATAAAGTGTCTGTTACCTAACGTAAATAGAAAAAACATTTAAACAAAACACAATTTCAAAGTAAGTTAAAAATATTTCTTATAATGAAAATAAAAATCTTTAATTAAAATATAAATGCTAGTAGTGAGAAAAATAGTATATAAACCACGGTTGACCAGTGCCATGTATCCATCGATTGACGCAAGTTCAATAATGACAATCTTCTCAACCTTGGTGTATAATATACTGTTATGTGAACCAAAATTTAGAAGCATTATTTTGTATACCTGAATCCGATCTCTAGTTATCATTTTAACTTAAGTTTTCGCTGTCATTTTATTTTATCTATTTAATATTCTGAACATTTTACTTCCCAATAAATTTTACTACCTACTTTTAAATCGCCCGAGTCGCGATTAAATTACAACCGCGAAAGGTGACTATTCATCTTAAAAAGAGAACTCCGGCAGCCATATTTCCTCGGCGGCTATATGTTCTTTGACGTCATTTTATTGAGTGCTATTTAAAAAGAGGAGCAAAAGGAAACACCGAAATTGGCTTCATTTGCCGCGGCAATCCGGCCCTTACATCCCGGGGAAGTAAAGTCCACGGTCGCGTGCGCTGACGTAAGCCTCGGGTGAATGAGGGTGCGGTAATAATGTATATTTCACCGCTAGTGACGGTTTCCACATAGTTTTGAAAATTGTATTTCGTTTATCAGCTTCTGGGAGGCGATAATCCAGTTTTGGGACCGAGCGGACGATAACGTGGTTAGAGACAGATCTGTCGTCCGGTTTTGACAAGGCACTTATTGCGATACATTTCTCATCGTTTGCTTTACTTTTTCGTCAGAAAAATATATAAAAATGTGGCCTGAACTTGACCTCTCGAATAAATAATTACTTAGGTACATATCAAATTTAATAGTTGCATGTTATGTAATATGTAAACGATAATGTAAACCGAGATGTCAAATTTTGTGTGGAAACATATTTCGTATTATCATGAACAACAAAAACTGTAATATTGTTTGTACTTTATTTTATTCTTAAATACTTACTACCAGACTCAGCAAATTGTATTCAAAGCCCTGTTTGCACGAGGATTCTTTGAAGATTTTACCAAGATTTTGAATCCTGGAAAAGAAGAAGTTTCAAGATTCTGAATCTTAAAAAAATGTTTTTGAAGCAATCAATAAATTAAAAATTCTTCTTTTCCAAGACTCATTGAAGATTCAATTTAGCGGCACCGCAATTTAACAAGTAATTCTCACTATAAAGAAGAAAACTTCTTTTCCAGGATTCAGAATCTTGGTAGAATCTTTGAAGAATATTCGTGCGAACAGAGCTTAAAATTATCTGTACCCATAGATATTTTAATTGTAAAAATTATTGTCATAAATAAATAATAATGTACGAATTTGTGTAAGAAAAACTATATCAAACTTCAAAAGTACAATTTCCATAGTTTGCGGATTTCTACCACAATCTTATTCGGTGTTAAGATCCTTATTTTTTCGTAATAACTTACCACAAGATGTTCTATTTTGGTATTTAATTGTAATTTAAATAACTTCTGAGGTAAATTTGCATATATTTTGTGTTGTTTGTATATTTACATGTGTAATTGTCTATCTGTAGCACTGAAGATAGTTAAATATTAACCGAAACGTCTGCATCTAGGAGTAATTTATTGATCCTTTGTTATCATCCATCATCCGATGATATTTTGAATAAATTCTTATTAAAATAGTTGAATATGAAATTTGGTTATTAAAGGTTTGATACTTTTGGAGGTTTGGAAAATCGTCACATATACGTCCATACATCATACATCTATACGCACAAACACATACAGACATCATCGTTAAAATATAGTAAATTCGTATTCTAGAGACCCTGAAATGTGCTTATCTACTAAAAACTCATACTCGAAAATTTTGTCCCATTACAATACCTCTCTTATAGAATATGAGGCGAGGGGTAAACTGTTCTATAGAATCTCAAAGTACATTAATAAAGAAGTATAAAAAGAAAAGGTTTATACAAAGTTTTCGTTTTGTTTCACGCTCTAAAATAAGTAATTTATTGTCTACCGGTTATTATTTATTTAATTATTTCATTTGAGATTTAATTTCATCTGTTAGTTAGGGGATGAAATATCAGCTCGCACCCCGAGTCAGAAAACGGTAACTGCGTTAACTGCTAGCACTCTGTTGGCGGATATCTGAACTAAACCTCCATTTTAACTTCAGGAGTGTACCGCTAGGGGAACCCCAGCAAAACTGTCGGTATTATAATGGTTTGCGTATTTGCTACCCTTGCTTTTTTGTAAATAGTTATTTGAAACTTTATATTTAAAACGCCATAACTATAATCATGGAAATTTAGAATTGTAAATATAGTGGCTTATAACTTACCGCTGAATTATATAACTATACAGGATGATCACAACATCGTGCATATATTTTATAACGGAATTGAAAGAATATTTTCAAAATATGCAATTTTAGTTTCCAGTTTTTATAATCGAGCAGTTTTGAACAGTGTTGTAACTTATCTAGATAATTTTATCTAGATAAATCATCTAGATAATATATTTTTATCTATTATCTTATCTAGATAATTTTTTTCTTATGTATCTATTATCTTATCTAGATAAAATTACAAATCATCTTTATCTATTTTTTAAATATCATCTAGATAATACTTTTTGTAAAATTAGAACCTTTTTTTTCCATTTGTACTTTTAATCGATTTAAAATGTAATCAAACTATGAAAGCATACAACGCAGAAGCTTGGTTCGTTAGCTGGTACCGCTTATACTTTATAATATGTCATTTATATTTTTTGTATTATCTATGAATTATCTAATAATTATCTAGATAATTATTATTTATCTATTATCTATTATCTAGATAATTTATTCAATGATTATCTATTATCTTATCTAGATAAATAAAAAATACGTTATCTTTATCTTTATCTAGATAATAAATATTGTTATCTATTACAACACTGGTTTTGAATCACTGGTTTTAAAAGACATTTTATAAATTTACTTTTCTTGTCATTGCACAATTAATTAAAATTTAATTTTATTCCATTAATAGTTCATCAGATACTTACCCGTTATACAATTAACAATCCAGTGGTTTAAAAATGGACTATTTGCGAAAACTGCCCTTAAATTTGCAAGTTTTTTAAAAATTATGTTTGTTCCACGATCAGTAAATATGCCAATTAAATATACCTAAATACGAAGTTGTAAATCATCCCTGTATAACTACTAATTTAAAATGTCGTAGTTAGTAGCGTAGGTACCATGAGATTTTATACGTTATATGCAAGAAAAGTAGATATTCTACTACTATATTTAATTAAGAATAGGTACTGTTCTTATTGCACATCAATATTAGAAATATTTAAATTTAATTTTTTTGAACAAAACTAGTAAGTAATAGATAATTAATTACCCACGTTATATAAATATAATTAATTATCATAATATGTATGTATGTAAATATATTGTTCAATACTTACCTAGTTATTGTAGAAATTTTTAATAGACTAAAAATGTGCTATACCTATGAAATTTGTATTATTATTACGTCTAATATACAGGGTGTTTCTATACTTATGGATCAAACTTTAACGGTATATGTAACACGTTCTACTGATAACGGAACAAAAATAATTTTTCTAAAATTTGCAAAATTAAGGGTGGTTAACTTAAAGGAAATATTTTTGAGTGCCACTGGTTTCATAGCTGTTTGTTTCGTTGTATTCAAATATTAACAATGCACGTAATTATATAATCCAACGCTGATATTGTGTAATAAACAAATTTAATTAATTTTGTAATGAAACCAGTGACACTCAACTTGTTTTCTATAAGTATACCACTCTTAATTTTACGAATTTTTGAAAAATTCTTTTTGTTCCGTTTTCAGTAGAACGTGTTACACCCTTAAAGTTTGATCCATAAGTACAGAAACACCCTGTATAAGATTAATAATTTGCAATATTTATATTGAATTTCTCTAGCATATTTTGTATAAATGTCGCGGCTATGTTTTTAGAAAATCTTGCACGTTTCACAAGGGAAAAAAGTTCCCCTTGGGAATTTTACTGCTCCGAAGGTGGCCGTAATTCGCAATATCAAAATTCAGTTATCAGGAAATGGACAGGAACTTTACGGCACGATGTCCTGTCATATTTGTTACAGTGAGTCACACATAAACTTATAAGGGAGAAGGAGATAGGTCCATTTAGAAGGATAATTCACTCAAGGCCACATAAAAAAGATCAATATATATTTTTTACTATATACATCGTTTTCAAGGTGTCTAAAATACAGCGTACATGTCTTGTTTATTTTTTTGTGATTTTAGTTATCTTGTTCAACGTAAAAATCTACATAATAACTTAAACATATTTAAACGACATTTGTACAAAAATTTTCTAAAAACGTTCTAGAAAACTACTTATATTTTGATTCTTTGTATAAAACTCTACTTTGTCACATTGTTTTTTTCCGTAACGGTAATTTTATCCTGCATTTTATAGAGTGACCATTTAATTTTTTGATAAAATCAGTACAAAACTTATCTTTAATTGATGTCATATTGAAAAAAATAAATTTTTGTGTATAGTATTATTGAAAATAGAAAATAAGAATTGAAATAATCTTTAAGAGGCCCGTCTACCTCCTAAAATCCAGCACAAAACATACTAACGTAGCGAGTGTTTTGTGGCCAGTACAAGAATGGTTTCAACAAGGATTATATACTTAAAGGTTCAATGAACAGTTGTGCCTTTTTAAAATTTTAATAAAAATTTCCACACGATTATATCAGAAATTAATTTTTAAAATTGTAGATCCATTCTTTCTCTATTAAATGTTTATAAAACATTCAATAATAAACTGACAGTTTACTCGCAACGAAAACACTTTTACAGTAATTCTTCAACTTCCGAATGACATTGCATTGCTAGGATGCGGTAAAGTACGAGTTTCGGGCTGGTTTTAGGCAGTTGTGGTAGTGCGGAAAAAAGTGGAATAGAAAAAAGTAAAAAGAATTCGGAACAAAAGTATAGACGGAACGGAAAGTTAGTGCTGTACTGACAAAATCAGCACGAATGGTCACTCTAATTTTATAATAATAATACATTGTTAATTATTATAGTACACACTTTTTCTTTTACTCTAAACTAATAATAAACTAGATATATCAATGTGCTTTCTTAACAAGTGACGAAAAGCGCAGGGTCATTATATTCGCCAGATTTCCTTCCATAAATTGCACAATTTACTGGGTATGGTCCCACTCCAAAAAAATACAACAAAGTCGACAATTTTCTTCATAAGAAACAGTGTTATATAACTCATTTATAATTTCAAAAACATTTGAAAAATATCTTTTATTAATCAAGTACAAATTACAATAAATAAATTACAACCAATTGGGGCCCAAACAATTGTCTATGATTGACACAGCATCGTATCGGTCCATGTCGCGGAAAATTTGAATAAGATCCGTCATTGCGTTGCTTTGTCGATGTCTCGCTTCCCATAGATCGA
This sequence comes from Agonum fuliginosum, assembly GCA_947534325.1. Taxonomy (NCBI): domain Eukaryota; kingdom Metazoa; phylum Arthropoda; class Insecta; order Coleoptera; family Carabidae; genus Agonum; species Agonum fuliginosum. The sequence continues at coordinate 30,187,051 of OX384042.1, read as the reverse complement.
GAATACAGTCAGTGGGGGATGGTTTCGTTGCAAAGTAGTTAATATACCTGTCGACAGATAGCGCGTGCGCCAGCATACGCCAGTCATTCCCTCTGCTGATGGGAGGGTCCAAACACTGACAAAGTTGCTTCCTAGCTTGCTTGTTCAGTCTAAATACAAAATCGTCACATGTGGACACCCCTTTATCTGTGACAATTAAACTCTTTCCACTTCTGAAGTCGTCCTGCGTGAGATTTTTGAAGTTTTTGGCACTTTTCGAAGAATTGAAATCGTCCTGGGGCAACGTTTTATGTGTCTTTGGGTTTTCGTTCTGTACGCTGTATTTCTGGGTGCTGGGTGCAGAGTTAGTCTTTTTTGAGCTACTGTGGACTAAGTCTTGATCCTTAACCGTAATATCGAACGTCTGGGAACTGTCTGAACCGTATTGGTTGGCACGAATCGTAAAGTTTAAATTGTGGCTAACTTCGTAAGCTTCTAGAGTAAAAGAACAGTGGAGAGTGTTACTGGATGCTTGCCATAAGTGCCTGAACGGTATTTCTTGGTAGTTGGAGCTAGGTTTAGCCTTCCACCCTTCGCTAATATTGTCGAGGGTGAGACAAAGATTATTTCCGCCGTCTTGGAACAAAAGACTTTTCGGATCGTCCATCAAAAACCCGCCCAGTCTCTTTTCCTGGCTGAAAACCGTTTCCATTGAGCTTTCAGTGTCTTCTAAGACGTATACTCTAACGCTATAGTCCACTGAAGACTGAAAACATAATTTAGGGGCAAAAACAGCAAGTTTCAATCGTTTACAAGCACTGCCTTTAACCGATTGTCCCACTAACACAAATCTAGACAGCGAATCGGTAATCAAATAAGCAGCGTCCGTATCCAGTTGGCAGAAGACCGGAGTATTGATCGTCTCTTGTCCGAGAGTTACGACTGACTGCCACTGCGCGTCGCTGCAGTCGCTCATTAGTACCGAAATCGACCAATCGTTGCGCTTCATGTCGGCACAGTGCGGCATATTGAGAATCACAGGTTTATTGAGAGAGATATTGGGGCCACAGGACACCACAGGACTCAATTGAGTTAGATTATCGTTGAGTTTAGGCCTGAAGCAGTCTTCGTTGAGTATCGATAGGAAGATGTCGTGTTTTCTGGACCGACTGATGCTGCCCTCTGGTATCAGGAGGCTCACACCGTTCTCCGGCAGGTTCAGGTACCCGCCGCTGTGCGTGATGAGGGCGCTAGTGTAGTTGCCGCTTGTGGTGGGGGTCACGGCGTACGCGGTCGGTAATGCAGGCAGCGGGAGAGTCACGGATTCTGTCGCCACTTCGTATGTTGAATCAGCTGAAACGTTTGAGCATTTCATAACTTAATTTTTATTCTAAAACACATAATTTACTCTAGTTCCTATCCATGCGGATTAGTTCTATTTGTAAATATTAAATCTGTCTACAAACATTGTTAATTCCATGCTTGATATACTAAAAAATGTATAAAATATTATATTGTAGTACAAGTGTGGAAAGTGCTTCGTTCTAAACTAGTATGAAAGTTGGAGCACGAGCGATAGCGAGTTATCCTATTGTACAAGTTTTTAATGATCCTTTCCGCAATTATACTACATACTATTTTTTCTACGAAAGTTTGAAATATTCAAAATAAATGATTTTAAAAAAATATTAAAAAAAACAAATCAGGTAGGCTTGCTGGCATAACTGAAAGCAATACCAATAAGTATCTACATAAAAACTGAAAGTTTTGTAATTTTGAATTTATGTTGCAATTTGTTATAAAAATAATATATTTTTGTGCAGAAAATAGTAGTGATAGTAAAAGTGAGTTTAATTGTACGGCAATTGGGAATTTGAATTTTTGACTCCGAAGTAAAAAATATTCTGAGCTTTGATCTTCTAGTAACTACGCAATTTCTAGTTCAGCAATAGCTATTTATTTAACAAGTAAGGAAACGAAGGTTGTTGTCTTACGTATGTGAAATTTGCAGCACGAGGCGCAGCCGAGTTCTGTAAACATATAAGTAAGGTAGCTACTGAGATTCCTTACGTGTTGCATACAATATTTTTTCTGAATAAATTATTATGAACTTTTGACATTTAATGACACGTCAATTTCATTTGAGTTTTTCTAAATTTAAACTAAAATATACGATTTCAAGTTAAAACCATTTTATATTGAAGTTTCTTTACAATATGATCTGTACTTTTTAAAATAAATATAGTTTTATGTGTGTACATTTTATTAAAAATAATAAGAGTAAAATAAAGACCACTGCGTGAAATAACGAAGTGTACCTAACACAAATTAGTGAAATAAAGTATCTATTACCTAACGAAAGTAGAAAGAATACTTTTCAGACCGTATTGTAAAGAAACTTCAATATAAAATAGTTTTAACTTCAACCGCATATTTTATGCAGTTTAAATTAACAAAAATAAAAATGTCGTTTATAGATAACCTAATTTGGAAGTTTTTGTTTATGTCATAATTTAAGTGACATTAAATGTCAAAATTTCATAATTAAAAAAAAATTCAACAGTTAAGGAATCTCGGTAGTTACCTTACTTATTATGTGTTTACAGAAAAAGCTATCACCGTACTTATTAAAGTGTCTAAGTTTTAAAATGTACCTTCAGTGTACTTAAAGAGTGTGTAACTCAATAGTTTAAAGTCTACCGTCTCCATCAATATTTTAATACAAAAAACATGCGCATCCCACTTTTCCATGCTCTACTCATGCAGAAACTTACATCCATTGGTGAACCCGCTGAGTTGGCTGCGCTTGCCGCTAGAGGACTCTAGTGTGGAGCTCGTGGCGGGCGACATCTGTATATCGCTAGCGGAAGCTAGGTGGGGCACGTCGTAGTGGTGCTCTGACACAGACCGCGTTACGGTGGATGACACGGGCTTCGTGTAGGGGTACTCGTAACAAGGGGGAACTGTTTGTGTCAAGTCCGGCTGCAGAGAGAGGGACTTCTTGTCGTGCTCCGGGAAGTATTCCGGGTGGTATTCTGGAAAACATGTTAAGAGTTAATTAACTTTGCTTAATCTGTAACGGGTGGTATGGAAGTATAAGGTCAACTGCTAAAAAGCAAAAGAATCAGTAGTTTACTGTTGTGTCATTTCTGCAGTCTTTCGTTTAGGTGCAAAAGGTTTTTAATTCCTTCAGTTCAATCGCTACATTTATTTTAAATAATCAAGAATGAAGTCTCTTGTTTAATTAACGAAAACAGATTTTTAAAAAAATTTACACGAAAATATGAATATAAATTCTATTTAAATTACTACTAAAATACTACGTGAATTTATGTGGATAAATCACTTTTAATGTCGTGTTTGTCCATTTTAATGGAATAATCCAATTTGCTACGAAATACTTAATAATAGGACAAAGTTATCAATAATTGTCAGACAGACAACACACTCCTACTAAAAGGCGAAATAAAAATTAAAACTGTGGCGAAATGACCTGTTCGATAACATATCGAACGGGTTGAACGGACATTTGATATTGTTTATTTTCGTCGCTAGGTAACTGTTTGTTTCGTATATGGTCGTGGGAAAATAGTGGCGAGCGTAGTAAATTAATCTTAAGCGGCATAACAATGTACAGTTTTTAAAAATTTTCGGAATTTTTATATTCATGTTCAATTTTTTAATCAAAATTTTAAAAAGGCATCTCTGTAGATCCATTCTTTCTCTATTAAATCCTTGTTGAAATAAAATTTTACCATTCTTGATATGGCCACAAAACACTCGCTATGTTAGCACATTTTATGCCGGATGTTAGGTAGTAGACGGGCCTCTTAAGCTGGAAAGTTTGCGACGTAGAAAAGACTCCTTAATCCAGTGAGCCCAGTAAAGGTTATTTGCAAGCGAGCCGCATATAAAATTTTATTTTTACCTTCACAGCGATTTTTGATAAATTAATTTTATAGTTTAAAAAAAAGATACATTATATTTTGTAATCAAAGGTTGCTGGTAGGACAATTGAGCAGAATGCCACTTCCATGAGCCTTGTAAAGTATTACAGGTCTAAACCTTTAATTAGCCTCATTTAGCTGCTTTCAATGAACTTAGCAAATCTATCGAATTTTTTTACGTTGATTGGTGTGTAAGTGAAAATTTGTCAGTTTTATGAACAAATTATGTCAACAGTGCTAGTAAAAAAACTGCTGCTTTTGCTACGCTAGCGCTATTAAAAAAGATAGACCATAGTAACATTATTAAATTTACACTGTTGCACCAATCAGCATAAAAAAACTTGCTAGCTTCATTGAACGCAGCTAATTATTTAGTTACCGTAATACCTGTAAAGTGTCAGAAGGTGGAAATAAAAAAAAATATATGTAAGGGTAAATAAATAACTTGGAAATCATACATTGAACTAAAAAGTTAAAAACTGCGAGAGCTTTTTGTGGTTAATGAAATGCATACAAATACATTGGATAAAAAATGTATGTTTCATGTACAATCAGCATTGCAGCATTCGAACAAATATTGGAACGCATTTCTTGCTGACGACTGACGAGTTATATTTGGCTGTAAGCAAATAATCAGTTTATAAACGTATCACTGTTCAATACAACAAGAACTATAAATACAGAGTAATCAAATCTGCATAATAGCATAATCCAACATCGCCTTGCACAGCACACAATATTCATTCTGATTATTTGGCACAACCAAAGCCTCTTGTGCGGACTGACCGCTCGTCAAACAAATTAATTTCAACCAATCGCATATTTGCACTGGATTAAGACCGAGCTGACTAAACATACTATAATGCCTCCATAAACGTTCATTTGGCTATCGATGACCACTGGTAAGCTCCGAAAGTCCGCCATCAAAATCTGTTTTGATTTCAATAGCCATAATCCCGCAGATGGCGAGATCAAAGGATGAGTATTTTAAAAGGTTTTCAATAAACACTGACATTTTCATAACATAGCCTAAATCGTCTCTATTTTAAGGGAATCGACTCCACGTAGCTCAACACCGCGTTTGAAACATTCGCTTAAAATACGTAAAAACAGTAAAATGCTTAGGAAGTTTTACAGATAAAGCCAAATTTCATAAATTTATTTACAGACGAAGAATGGAACTATATCCTAATTTAATTTTAAGAGACCCGTCTACCTTTTTTCGAATTCCTAGAATACTCTCGATATTACTTTTATTTCTATTTCATTCTCTTCCCCACTACTACGTCTGCCCGAAACCAGCCCGAAACTCGTACTTGTCGCATCCAAGCTATGCAATGTTATTTTGAAGTTACTGTAAACATGGCTCCAGTATTTCCATAATAACTTCTGTATTTAAAAAAAAATCTGCTGTGGCCAGCACACGACCTCTCGCCTAATTCTGTTTATTCTACTAATCTAATAAATAGTTTTACTTACCTATATTTTAATAGTTTCATGTTCATGTAATATGTAAACGACAATGTAAACCAAGATGCAAGTAAAAGATGTCAACTGTACTGTCACTGTCTTAATAATTTAAATTTTGTGTAGAAACAAATTTCACATCATGGACAACAAGATACTGGTACTTCAAAAAAGTAGAATAAGTATTAGTTGCACTTTATTTTATTGTTAAATACTACCAGATTAAGCAAATTGTATTTAAAATTAACGGTACCCATAGATAATTATATTATCTTTTATTTTTAATAGCTAAAATTGTCATAAATAAATAATGTATCAATATATTTAAGAAAAACTCAATCAAGCTTCAAAAAGTATTATTTCCGGTTTGCGAATTTCTACCAAAATCTTATCCGGTGTTAAGATCCTTATTAAAACCTTAAATATGAAATTTGGTTATTAACTCTTTGGGGTAAACAGGTTCAAAATTTGAACCACTAATTTTTCGACTTACTCGGTACATTGGTGTAAAAAATGTACCATCAATTTATAGAATTTTTACAGGATAAGACCGTCGGTTTAAGCCGTATACCACCAGCGCACGCATAAGTTTGTAGTATATTATATGAAACATATTGGTTATTTTCAGTTATATTATATTGCTTTTGCCTATGTAATAGCGTTTATTTTCCCTGTGCAATAGAAAATACTTCTGTACCTCTAAGGGTGTACTTTTATTCATTTTAGCGTACCTCAAAGAGTTAAAGGTTTGATACTTTTTATGTTATCGTGGACGAAAAATCATCACATAATTCATACATACATACGTCCATACATACATACACACACAGACATCATCGTGAAAATAGTACATTCGTATTGTAGAGACCCTGAAACGTGCTTATCCATACCTAAAACTCATACTCGAAAATTTTGACCCATTACAATACCTCTCTTATAGAATATGAGGCGAGAGGTAAAAATTAGATGTTTTTAAACAGTGAAGTAAATTAAACCAGAACCGTTATTTTGTTCCTGGTTTAAACGGAGAATCAACAATATAGATGTATATGCATCTGACTAAATCATTTATCCTCCTAAATAGTTAGTCCTGACAGAGTCCGTGGACAACGTGACAATTATTTTGGGATAATTTCAGCACAAACATAAATCTCTCGTCATGCTAATTTTTCAGTGAGCGCATAGCAGACGCAGTTCAATTAGTCTTCTTGCCTGCCTTAACTTCTTCTAGTTTAAATGTATCGGATCCGAGTATCCGACAGAGTAAAAATAGCGCCGCATTCGAAACGCAACGCGTGAAAAAAAAAACGTGGTTAGGAATTTAAATGGAGGGTCGCAATGTTAAAATAGAGACGATTTAGGCGTGCCCCCGTTGACGGACGACTATGTTACGAAAATGTCAGTGTTTATTGAATATCTTTTAACCCTTATGAAGCTATTTTCGACTGTTTATTAACTTCATGGCAGAAAACATTGATTCCGCACACTATTCTATAGTGTTTATTGTTTTGTTAAACATAATAATAACAAATAATTTATTTATGTTCTATTAAATGAACAATTTTTAAAAATTTCGACATACCCTAATTAGAAAACTATGTACCATATTCGATAGAATTTTTCCCTCAAACTATGTACACCTATGTAATTGGACTCGAGGAATCTAATGGTGTAAAAATATTCTTTTTATTTCGATTAGTTTTCGACTGAAAAAAATAATGTCGAAAACTGTGGGTCGAAATTTTTTTTCGACTACAGATTTGAAATCCTCGTAGTCGAATTAGTATATAATCACATTTTAAGCCAATTCCCAATATTATTCTTTAGGCTAGAAAATAAGCAAGTTTCATCTCTTCGATTTTGTACTATTTTTGAAATACCTCAATAAAAATTGTATCCCTTTAAATTTTTTCGTTAAAATTTTGTTTTCTACATAATTTCACCCGAGGAATCCAATGGTGAAAAAATAAATTTTCTATTTCGACCAGTTTTCGACTTAAAAAAATTATGTCAAAAAATATTGGTCGAAAAAAAATTTCGACTGCATATTTGAAATCCTCGGGGTCGAGTTAGTATATAACCAAATTTTCAGCCAATTCTGAGAGAAAAAGTTATTTTAGCCAAAATTTCATCAAGGGGTAGTCCTTCGTTTTTGGCCTTTTTCGAAAACCCTTCATAAAAATTGTATTCGTTGGAATTTTTTCGCGAAAATTTGGATTTATATGTAATTCGATGCGAGGAATCCAATGGTGAAAAAATGACGATCATAGCTACTCTCGTCTTTCACCTGCAAAATTTATCTCGAAAAGTATTAGCTGAAATTTTTTTTTAGTGGCACCATTGGATTCCTCGGGTCCAAAATATAGTATAACCAAGTTTTGAGCAAATCAAAAATTTCGAAGATTTTCGACCTTTTTAAAAATTTAATTTAATTTAATTTAAAATTGTACCCGACAGAATTTTTTAAAGAAAATATGTATTTATATTTAGTTTGATACGAGGAATCCAGTGGTGTACTTAAAAAAATATACAAAAATATTTGTATCTTGATTTGTATAGTAGTAAAAACAGTCGAGTATGGCGGGTGGTCTTGTGCTGGCCACATTAGATTTTTTAAATTCGTTTTAAAATAGAAGATATTTGTGTTCAAAAAATAACAAAAATTGTCAAAATTCAAATTAACTATTTCGATTTTAAAGCAAAATTATAAAATTCTGCATCTTGCATTTTGTAGATTGTACTTTTATTTTGAACAATATCTTCAGATTATTAAACTGTGTGAAGTTAGCACGCCATTAAAAGCACTAATGTTGATATATGTATTAAATTTTAGTGCTTCGTTAGTGCTTTTTAGTGCTTCAAGAATTATTGTGATATCACCTTTGGTTCTCGAGATAAACGCAATTAATGAATGGCGTGCTAAGTTCACACCTAGCACGCCATTGAAATATTTTTAAACAAATGAGCGTCAGTTTTTTAGTGCTTCGTTAGTGCTTCTTACTGCTTCAAGAATTACTATGATATCAGCTTTGGTTCTCGAGATAAACGCAATTAATTAATGGCGTGCTAAGTTCACATCCAGCACGCCATCGAAATATTTTTAAACAAATGAGCGTCAGTTTTTTAGTGCTTCGTTAGTGCTTCTTAGTGCTTCAAGAAATATTATGATATTGCTTTTTGTTCTCGAGATAAGTGCAATTGATTAATGGCGTGCCACGTTCACATGTACCTATCACGCCATTGAAATACTTCGAAACAAATCAGTGTCAGGTTTTTAGTGCTTCGTTAGTGTATCTTAGTGCTTCAAGAATAATTATGATTTTGATTTTAGTTCCCGAGATAAAAGCTATTCATTAATCATTAATGGCGCGGTAAATTCAAATCTATAGAATGTCATTGAAAAATTTCAATACCAACTAGTCAGTTTTTAGTATTTCGTGCATTCGAATTTTGAAGACATTGCTTTTGATTGCGGAAAACCCAAAAATTTATATTCAAAACGGCTGAAAACATTTGCCTTGATATATAATACAGATTATTTAGTCTATTTAATATTTTCGAAAATAACCCATCTCCGGTTTTTTTCAAAATGAACTTTTTTAATGTAGGTACACAAAGAAGGCCGATACTTTATTAAAAAGCTCATATCATAGACGCCGAATACGGCGGGTGGGGGGGCGAGGTGGTTAAAAGGGGCGTTCGCCCCCCTAACAATCAGAGCGGGGGGGGCGCGAATGTCATTTCGCCCCTTTTTTCAAATTTTGCAAAACATCCATATTTAAAAAATACAAAATAATATTATTCTGCAAAAATTATTGCCAGACGGCACTTCAGCAATATTCTGCCTTTATCTCTTTTGGCTTCAGCTTCAGAAAAAATTGAAAATTTTAAGAATATCCTTAAATTCTGACTAAACCTGTGCATCAGAAAATTTGAAAATAATTTTACTCATAGAAAAGTATTCAGGGAATTGGATTCTGCAAACCAAAAATCAATATTTTTATTCAATTACAGCCGTTTTAGAATGATGAGACATATTTTTCTGATTTTTTCTTAGAAAAAGTCTTAAAATTTCGACCTAACCAAAATTTACAAACGTTTAAAACTCATATCATCTTTTGACAAATTTCATAGAGAATGCCGAAATTCCGATGTCAATAACTTTATCCAATCAGAAGTCACGGTAAATTAAACACCAAAATGTAAAATAAAAAACAAATTTTTTGTTAAACTTTTGTAAGAATATCCTTAAATTGTGACTAAACCCGTACGTCAGAAAGTTTGAAAACAATTTCACTCATAGAAAAGTATTCAGGAAATTGGATTCTCAAAAACCTGAAATCAATATTTTTATTCATAAAAAAATTACAGCCGGTTTTGTATGATGAGACATAAACTACAACTTGATCAAAATTTATCGTAATAAGGAAGTATTGTAATCGCGAAAAATTTCGGTTTTCAGATTTTGATGGAAATATCCGTTTTGACCTTTTCTGAATCCATTATGACTAGTTTCGTCGTGACGTCTGTACGTACGTATGTATGTACGTACGGACGTATGTATGTCGCATAACTCAAATACGGTTAGACGTAGAAAGTTGAAATTTTGTATTTAGGACTGTTATAGCACAATATAGCACATATATAGGACAATATAGGACAATATAGCATCTAGTTGTGCACCTCCTATTTTTTGTTTCATTCTATAAACCGGAAGTAGTACTTTTGTCAAATATTTCGATAAATATTTAATTTGAGACAATTTTTTAAATTTTAAATGAAAGATTATGTGATTATTACCTACAATCGGTATTTTATAAATATTTTTGTATCTGCTATCATTTAAGAATAATTAAAGTATATATTTATAATTTAGTATTTCGATATCTTGTAGTCCATGATCGATTAACATTTGTTACTACGTAAAATTTAAATGATTATGACATGACAGTGACAATAGTAAAATATCGTTTATATCTTCTTCTGCAGTTTAAATAAAATGACTAAAATATATTTGTGAGTATAGTAGCAGTAGTAGTAGCAGTAGTAGTAGTACTAGTATAATAAGTTAAACGAATTTTTTATATTATTCTACATTTTAGTTATTAAGAAAATAGAGCGAAGGCTGGTATAAAATACCCCCCCCCGTGGGAATTTTCGACACATACATTTTTGTGTTTGTATTGACATGTACTTTAAGGTTTTAGGTGTTTGCCACTTGCGAATTACAGCATATCCCGGAAAAAACACAAAAATATAATGAAAACTACTATAATGATACGAGTATATACAGTGGCCGCCGCTTTCTGGGATCACTGGTTAAATGAATCAACTGCTTAATTGAAATAAATTACGTAGAGCAGAACTGAATAACTTTTTACATTGAAAATCCGCTGCTTATCGAGATCAAACCACCGTTTTACCGCCGTTTTAACGGTCCTACTTGAGCCACAGTTAAAGAAAAAACCAAGAAATTTTTGTATTTTTAAATTTTTGTGTTTAATCAACTCTAATTTCCATACGGATAAAGATATCGACTTGCGGTTTGCGGCGTTGGATTCCTTATTAAATTTTAAAGTAAGATACATTATATTAAATTTTTTTTAAGGCCCTTGATAACACAAAATTTAATTATTATCTTCTAGTGAAAATAGCAAAATTTCAAAATTTTAAATATTTTTTGTGTTTAATCCACTCTACTTTCTGAACGGATAAAGATATTGACTTCTGGTTTGCGGCATTGGATTCCTCAGATATTTTTATGTAAGATACATTGTACTATTTTTTTGAAGACCTCTAATAATCCGAAATTTAATTATTTTCTCCGAGAGAAAATTGTAAAATTTTACAATTTTAAAAGTTTCTTGTGTTTAATCAACGTTAATTTCTGAACGGATCAAGATATCGACTTGCGGTTTGCGGCGTTGGATTCCTTATTAAATTTTACGTAAAATACATTATATTAAATTTTTTGTACGGCTCTTGATAACCCAAAATTTAATTATTTATCTTCTAGTGAAAATAGCAAAATTTCAAAATTTTAAATATTTTTTGTGTTTAATCAATTCTAGTTTCTGAACGGATAAAGATATTGACTTCCGGTTTGCGGCATTGGATTTCTCAGGTATTTTTATGTAAGATACATTGTACTATTTTTTTTGAAAGGCCTTTGATAAGCCAAAATTTAATGATTTTCTCCAAGAGAAAAATATAAAATTTTAGAATTCTTATAGTTCCTTGTGTTTAATCAATTCTAGTTTCTGAACGGATTAAGATATCGACTTCCGGTTTGCGGCACTGGATTCCTCAGGTATTTTTATGTAAGATACATTGTACTATTTTTTAAGGGCCTTTTATAAGCCGAAATTTAATGATTTTCTCCAAAAGAAAATTATAAAATTTTAGAATTCTTATTTTTATTTATTTTAGAATTTTTCTTGAGTTTAATCAATTATAGTTTCTGAACGGATAAAGATATCGACTTCCGGTTTGCGGCATTGGATTCCTCAGACATTTTTATGTAAGATACATTGTACTGTTTTTACTTCCTTGTACGGAGTAATAAGGAAGTATTGTAATCGCGAAAAATTTCGGTTTTCAGATTTTGATGGAAATATCCGTTTTGACCTTTTCTGAATCCATTATGACTAGTTTCGTCGTGACGTCTGTACGTACGTACGTACGGACGTATGTGTGTCGCATAACTCAAATACGGTTAGACGTAGAAAGTTGAAATGTTGTATTTAGGACTGTTATAGCATCTAGTTGTGCACCTCCTATTTTTGGTTTCAATCTATAAACCGGAAGTAGTACTTTTAAAAAATATTTCGATAAATATTTAATTTAACACAAATTTTTTTATTTTAAATGAAAGATTATGTGATTATTATCTACAATCGGTATTTTATAAATTTTTCTGTATCTTCTATCATTTAAGAATAATTAAAGTATATACTTATAATTTATTATTTCGGTATCTTGTACTCCATGATCGTTTAACATTTGTTACTACGTAAAATTTAAATGATTATGACATGACAGTGACAATAGTAAAATATGCTTTATATCTTCTTCTGCAGTTTAAATAAAATGACTAAAATATATTTGTGAGTATACTAGTATAATAAGTTAAAAGAATTTTTTATATTATTCTACATTTTAGTTATTAAGAAAAGTAACACACAAGGCGTACAAGGAAGTCATGTGGTGCCCACGTCAGATTTTTTTTTGAAGAGTTTTTTATAAGCCGAAATACACAAACAAATATTTAAAATTCTGAAATTTTGCAATTTTCATTTGTTTTTCTTTATTTTCCGGAATATGCTGTAATTTAAAAAGGCAAACAACTGAATTCTTAATCTGGTAGGTAATACCAACAAAAAAAAGTATAAGTCATAAATTCCCACGGGAGGGTGAAGGGTTTTCATATTGGTGGCCCATGGTCTAAAAGTATGAACACACAAGGCGTACAAGGAAGTCATGTGGTGTCCACGTCAGATTTTTTTTCAAATTACATTTTCACGATTTTATCGAAAACTGTACCACTTTCATAAAAAATATGTTAACCATTTTATAGCAAATTTTGTGCTCTACAATTTGTTATTAACTGTTTTTTCGTAATATTAATCATTTACGAGATAAAAATTAAAAACAATAGACGACGGCCATTTTTTCAAAATGGCGGACGAAGCTCCAGTCCAATAGATTGAGACTTTTAGTATGTTGTTGATAAAGGTATTGGGACGATGTAGGTATACCAAAATCCAGATTTCTACTAATTTTTTCCACAAAACGACAAAATATGATCTAATTTGACTGGACTATTTGTAGATTCTACTTTTATGTTTATTTTAAACATATTTAAGAATTCATGTTTTTGACTGTTTTCAAGCATGGCAGAGGTTTATCAAGTGACACATTTTATTATTTAAAAAAAATGTGTGTTTAATTTACAGTGACTTCTGATTGGATAAAGTTGTTGACATCGGGATTTCGGCATTCTCTATGAAATTTGTCAAAAAATGATATGAGTTTTAAACGTTTGTAGGTTTTAGTTAGGTCGAAATTTTAAAACTTTTTTCTAAGAAAAAATCAGAAAAATATGTCTCATCATTCTAAAACGGCTGTAATTCTTTTAAGAATGAAAATATTGATTTTCGGTTTGCAGAATCCAATTTCCTGAATACTTTTCTATGAGTAAAATTATTTTCAAATTTTCTGATGCACGGGTTTAGTCAAAATTTAAAGATATTCTTAAAAGTTTCAATTTTTTCTGAAGCTGAAGCCAAAAGAGATAAAGGCAGAATAGTGCTGAAGTGCCGTCTGGCAATAATTTTTGCAGAATAATATTATTTTGTATTTTTTAAATATAGATGTTTTGCAAAATTTGAAAAAAGAGGCGAAATGACATTCGCGCCCCCCCGCTCTGATTGTTAGGGGGGCGAACGCCCCTTTTAACCACCTCCCCCCGCCGTATTCGGCGTCTATGATATGAGCTTTTTCATAAAGTATCGGCCTTCTTTGTGTACATTAAAACAGTTAATTTTGAAAAAAACCGGAGATGGGTTCTTTTCGAAAATATTAAATAGACTAAATAATCTGTATTATATATCAAGGCAAATGTTTTCAGCCGTTTTGAATATAAATTTTTGGGTTTTCCGCAATCAAAAGCAATGTCTTCAAAATTCTTATGCACGAAATACTAAAAACTGACTAGTTGGTATTGAAATTTTTCAATGACATTCTATAGATTTGAATTTACCGCGCCATTAATGATTAATGAATAGCTTTTATCTCGGGAACTAAAATCAAAATCATAATTATTCTTGAAGCACTAAGATACACTAACGAAGCACTTAAAACCTGACACTGATTTGTTTCTAAATATTTCAATGGCGTGATAGGTACATGTGAACGTGGCACGCCATTAATCAATTGCACTTATCTCGAGAACAAAAAGCTGATATCATAGTAATTCTTGAAGCACAAAGAAGCACTAACGAAGCACTAAAAAACTGACGCTCATTTGTTTAAAAATATTTCAATGGCGTGCTAGGTGTGAACTTAGCACGCCATTCATTAATTGCGTTTATCTCGAGAACCACAGCTGATATCATAGTAATTCTTGAAGCACTAAGAAGCACTAACGAAGCACTAAAAAATTGATCCTCATTTGTTTCAAAATATTTCAATGGCGTGCTAGGTGTGAACTTAGCACACCATTCATTAATTGCGTTTATCTCGAGAACCACAGCTGATATCATAGTAATTCTTGAAGCACTAAGAAGCACTAACGAAGCACTAAAAAATTGATCCTCATTTGTTTAAAAATATTTCAATGGCGTGCTAGGTGTGAACTTAGCACGCCATTCATTAATTGCGTTTATCTCGAGAACCAAAGGTGATATCACAATAGTTCTTGAAGCACTAAAAAGCACTAACGAAGCACTAAAATTTAATACATATATCAACATTAGTGCTTTTAGTGGCGTGCTAACTTCACGCACCCAGATTATTATATTTAACAAAACAATATACGCTGTGGAGTGGCGCGCGAAATTAATGTTTTTGGCTGTTTTCTGGCGCGGTAGAAAATCGTTTCAATTCAGATCAATTGTCAATAATTGTAATTTTTTAAGCAATGACGTCTCAAGAATTTTTCAGTTAAAATAATTTTGATAGGGTGGATGCAGAAAGATTTTCTTTTGCAGATTTGCTGATATGGATTTAATTAAACGATGATCGATTTGAACATGTTACATTGTTATTGAAAATCTTGCATCTGTATTCCACGATCGTGGTACATTTGTATCTTCGTAGAATTAAAATTATAACAGCGCCGAAAAATCTACTTTTATTCTGGCCACCGGTGGCCACAAAGTACCCCCAAAATTTCAATTATATTTCACCGTTCCCTGAATATTAGAACAATGTAACACATTTCATCTTTTAAATCACCTGTCGTACGTGGGCCAAGTGCGCACGTATCTCTAACAATCCCGTCCACTTTGGTGCGTCCGTTTGCAAATGACCGCCGAGAACCCGGAACCCGGAGCCCGGACCCGGAGCCGGAGCCCGGAGTCTGTTCATCCCGGAGCGCCGGAGCCTTTAATATAAATGATAAGCGCTGTGGGAGCCAAGAAGGTCTCAGTTAATGTGGCGGTGAGAGTTATTATAAGAGTTTAAGTTTTAGTTGAAAAGGAGAACAGAACATTTTGAAAGGGGCTCGTCTACCTATTTTTCTAATTCCTAAAATACTTCCGATATTACTTTTACTTTTTTTTAAATTCACTCTCTTCCTCACTACTACGACTGCCCGCACCCAGCCCGAAACTCGTACTTTGCCCATTCTGGCTATGCAATGTCATTTTGAAGTTTAAAATACTGTAAACATGGCTCCAGTATTCCCATAATAACTTCTCTATTTTTAAAGAAATTAAGTAAAACAAAAATTGTTCGAAAAATGAAGGTAAGCTGCAGAATTCTTGCTTTTTAAATTTTTCTTGCCATTTATAGTAACCGAAAAAAATTATCAAATAATGACAAAAACATCATTTTAAATTTTTTTACTTCAAATTCCTAGGCCAAAGACAAAAAATAAAAATATAGAAGCATTAAGATATCTTTTGTTAATACATTCATATGTAACAGCATCATTATATTTCAATAAAATTATAATTAAAGTAAACGTGGGAGGCGTACACCTCTGTAACGCTGAAAATTTTTAGGGTAGACGAACACCTTAAGGCGCATCTCTTGCTAGAAAATTCAAAGCAAAAAACATTTTACAATATAAGTTTCAAGGGCGGTATGTGTAGTTTACCGGTTGAAGGTAATGTTTGGAAACCGAGACGTAAAAATGCACATAACGTCCGTGATGTTTATAATATTTTTCGTCCGATCAATACAATAAAAATAAATTTGATTATTCACAACATCGGTCATCTGTCAAAAAAGCCAAATAAAAATGCAGAATATTGAATTTCACAGCCAATCGAAATGAGTAGACTTGATTATTTTGTACTATTAAGGTTGTGTCGACTATTCACTACTAGTACTTTTAAATTTCCCATTTTTATTGCACCATTTGGATCTCTGGGATTTCTTCAAAGGTCTAGAATATTATTCACTTGAAATTCACTATTTTATTTGTAAAGAAACACCAACAAACACATAAAACACATTTGATGCCTAAATTTTATCGAAATATTTGTTTTCTGAAATCATGGATAACTACATTTTTTGCCATTTTAATTTAAAACTGGATCTGATTCAATGAATAATCTCTTGAATACCATTCGTATTCATAGTTAAGTAGATTATTTTTTTGGTAGTATATTATACACTCATGTACCTTGTACTTGCGAATATTACTTCATTACTCGTAATATTCATATCCAAGCTCAAGGAACATTCGTAATACTACCAGAAAAATAATCGACATAACTACGACTACTTATGGTATTATAAGTGAAAATAATTTCTTTCAAATAATAAATAATTTTAAATAATATTTTAAGTTCATTAAAAAGGTGTCAATTAATTTGAATATTTATACACGTTGTTTTGAAGCATACTGCCATTAAAATTTTATGATTAATAAATCATCTAGTAATTTAAATCTAAAGTATTCGAAATATTCGCATAAAAATTTAAACACCACGTTTTAAAAATGATAGCGTTAATTCTTTAACAGCAACCATAAATTTAAAATATTCAGAAATTCGAACATAAATTACACAAAGTATCCAGATATCCAAAAATAATATTCTACACTGTAAAAACCCAATTGAAATCTTCGCATCAGTGACATTCATTGAATAATGTAACACGCTTGTCCTATTACGAAGGACAATACCTGCAGGTAGGACATTCACAAGTCCAGCGCGTGACGTAAATCACGACGCGTGACAGCGTGATCACGCTACGCGACGTCATATCATAAATTTTAATTACAACGTTGCAGCGTGTTTAGGTGTTTAGGAAATGTCCCCGGAGGTGATGGCTTTTGTAGAGGTTTCGTCCGTGCGTAATTTGAGAGGAAATTCTAATGCTGTCTCAAAAAAATGTACTCACACTTCGAATGACGAGAAAATATTATTTATTAGCATAAATTGAAATGAAATACATTCGAATATAGAAGACAAATGTAATTGAAGAATCATGCTCGTAAATGTTCAAATTGATGACCATTATTGTTCAGACAACGCTGATAACGCGCACAAGAGATTCGCAAACATCACGAAAGTTAAAGTGTGAGTACATTTTTGAGACACCCTGTATAATGCCCTGTTCACACATGGATTCTTTGAGGATTCTTTGATGCTTCTATATTTTGAGAAACAATTCCGATAAGAATTATTGCTTGTCAAATACTGCCGCCAAAAAAATCTTCAATGATTCTAATTCATTGATAGCTTCAAAACAGAATCTAAGGTACAGAAGAATTAAAAATTCTTCAAAGAATCTCTGTGTGATACGAAATACAATGATTCATATTATACCGATCTATATTTTGAACCAATTAAAACGTTTCATTTGATCGAGGAGATTATTTTGAACCAATCAAAACACTTTATTTTTTCGAGAAAGATATTTTTTCATGAATAAAATGTGCTACCCTTTTTTGATACTGAACAATTTATTTTGTCATTCGTGAAATAATTAAGCAAATAGTACAATTCGAGTTATAAATTTAATTGATAACATAAAATAAATAAATAATTTCTGCACAAAAAGGAAAACTTAGGTACTCTTCGTTGCGGTTATTTAAATTTGTCAGTGTTGCAGATTTTCTCTATTTTTTTAATTTTCAAAAATTATAAATTAAATATGCAATTGAGGATACAAAATAATCATTTTATTATTTTGTCACCAATTTTGAACATAAGTCAATCATCGTTTTATCATAAATATGTAATGATCTCTCAAATATAACAGATTTTGTTACAAACTTAAATTTTACTTTATTATAATAAATCTTGTTTTACCAAATTTTCATGAATTTTCAAAATATGGTGTAATATTACTTATAGAGATTGAAGCGTTATAAGTTTAAGAAAGTAATTTCAAAAATACTGGAAGCCATCATCTATCTAGATAAATTTATGGAAAATAATTTAATTATTCGATTATTACGTTGTCTATTACATCCGGCTCGAAGGACCAAAGCAAATGTAATATTAAAGAGAGTATCCTGACAGTTGTTAGTATCAAATTAAGAACAATTTACCTAAATGACCAAAACATGCTACACACAAACAATCAAATGTAATAATAAAAAATTCGCAATGTACATTCCATTCTTTCATGTCTGATTTATCGAAGACTATGCTTTGTGAAACAAAATGTGTTTATTAAAACAAGATAATTCAAAACTAGCGAATGACCATTGGTCATAGGTAAACGACACTTTTGAGTTCTACACAATTATTAATATTGTTTATTTATTTCGGCATAGACTGAATGAAATAATGTTAAAGTTTGTCACCGGAGAACCTTTGGACAAATCGGAAAATTCTCCGTCGCCTTCGTCTACGCACCGGAAAGCCGTATAAATAACTCTGTGTTAACTCTGACTTAAACCTTCAAACCGCCTATTTTAAACGCGGGACCAATTAGCCTCAGATATGATATATGGATCTCGCTACCCTCCTAACTGCCGAATAAAATCCGAAATATTTTGAAATATAATTCCCAAGATCGGCCGCCTGAGTTACGATGATGTTCGGGTATTTTCGGATGTCCCCGAGCACATGTTTACCATTTAGAGCCCAAAAAATCTGACGTGGACACCACATGACTTCCTTGTACGCCTTGTTTGTTCATACTTTTCTTAATAACTAAAATGTAGAATAATATAAAAAATTCTTTTAACTTATTATACTAGTATACTCACAAATATATTTTGGTCATTTTATTTAAACTGCAGAAGAAGATATAAACGATATTTTACTATTGTCACTGCTACTGTCACTGTCATGTCATAATCATTTAAATTTTACGTAGTAACAAATGTTAATCGATCATGGACTACAAGATACCGAAATATTAAATTATAAGTATATACTTTAATTATTATTAAATGATAGAAGATACAGAAAAATTTATAAAATACCGATTGTAGATAATAATCACATAATCTTTCATTTAAAATAAAAAAAATTGCCTAAAATTAATTATTTATCAAATTTTTTTTTAAATTTACTACTTCCGGTTTGAAGATTGAAACCAAAAATAGGAGGTGCACAACTAGATGCTATAACAGTCCTAAATACAAAATTTCAGCTTTCTACGTCTAACCGTATTTGAGTTATGCGACACACATACGTCCGTACGCACGTACGTACGTACGTACGCACGTACGCACGTACGCACGTACGTACAGACGTCACGACGAAACTAGTCATAATGGATTCAGAAAAGGTCAAAACGGATATTTCCGTCAAAATCTGAGAACCGAAATTTTTCGCGATTACAATACTTCCTTACTCCGTACAAGGAAGTAAAAAGCGCTCGTAAAATTTTTAATTAGAGGATGTATTTATTAATTAGTAAGTATTTAAGATTTATTTGCTTTAAGCGACACACATTCCTAGGGAATATATTTCTTGTCTTATGATAGAAATGTCAAATTATTATAATTTAATAGCTGTTTGGAAACTTTAGTTGTAGGTGGTCTCATGGATGGGCCAAGGAGTTTAAATCATTGATGAGCAGCAGCAATAAATAAACATAAAATTTGAATAACTGCGGAAATATGAGAATTCAAAATTTTAAATAAAATGTCTATTTTGCATACTTTCTACAAAGAACCCTAACTATTCTTTAGTTGACTGCTGGTAACCGCATACACGGTATAATAAAATATACTATATCTTCTAAACCCATGACTTACAGGTTTCCTATATACTCTTTATAAAAAGTGTAGCACATAATAATAGTTGTACGACACACTTTTGAAACCATTACTTCTAGTGATTTTTTCCAATATCCATTTTTTTCCAATTTAACCTAACCTAACCTAATCAAATCTAAATTAAGTACTTATTGGAAAAAATGTACCATTGGAAAAATGCGCTATTTCAAACAATTATCATTGAAAAAATCAGACTA
The DNA here is from genome assembly GCA_947534325.1 of Agonum fuliginosum. Classification (NCBI taxonomy): domain Eukaryota; kingdom Metazoa; phylum Arthropoda; class Insecta; order Coleoptera; family Carabidae; genus Agonum; species Agonum fuliginosum. Next base: position 30,166,544 of record OX384042.1, on the reverse strand, counting down.
GAAAAAACAAATTGGAAAAAATGTATTGAAAAAAATGAGTTCTCACCAATAATAGTAATAATTTCATAAAAGCTGATTTTTTGAATTTAGAGCAGTTTAATGATGAAAACTAGTAAAGTCAAGTAATTAATATATGATTCTCATTAATACAAGAAACTAAAATAGAAATATCGTCAATATAAGCTACAAAACTATAAGGTTTTATAATAGATTTTATATAATTGAAGGTATGAACAAAGAAAATAATAAAGGGCCTAAAACTGACCCTTGCGGCACACCATGAATTAATTTTTTTACGTTTCTAAAGGAATAATAATATTTATTTATGTTATAAGGATTGTAACGTCAATCATAATGGTACTACTAGTCGTGAAGATTATCAGACGAGGCGAATCCGAGTTTTATAACACGGCATGCAACATAATGATTGGTTACGATCCGTTTGCATACAAAATTTTATCTGCTGACGTAAATTGGTCAAAACAAATAAATTATTTACTATTGTACAAAAAAATTTGCTATTTTTCTTTAGTAACGAATGGTTTTTTTTAAAATTATGGTACTGAGTACTGTACTAGTCCTTGGCCTATAATGAACGCAATTATGGTCCTCAAATTGAGGCTTATATTGTTGTCATTATGACACAGCATTATTTCAATTTTAAGTCTAAAGAAATTTTGCTCTGAACAACATTTATTTCTCTCTATTTTGTAAATTTAATCTCTTTGGATATGTATTTGGGTACGTCTATGGGTGGTCCAAATTTTTTTCGTAAACCTTTCTCGGTTTATAAATAAACAGAAGGGTAATCCTTCCAATCTACCCTAAAGATAATTTTAGCACCCCACTTCAAACGTTTAGTAGATCATAAAATAAATCTCGCAAAATATCAAGAAGCCAAACGATGATTTACGTCTACCCAAAGCGGAGTAAAAACTTCGTAAGTAGATTAGTACCAATCAACAGATATAACCTCAAAAACTGAACTTACCGTTGGCGGCCATGTTGTAGAGGGACTGGTGCTGCCCCTTGCGGTAATACACGCGAACTAGGAAGAAAGATAGCACTGTCACCAACGTCAGCGCCACGGATAGTCCGATGTAGAGAGCCAAATCGGTCTGGGTGTCGGCCAGGGTTGCTGCAAAGAAGAGAAAAGAAAAATCAGTCGGATTACGACATAAAAAACAAAACTCGCACTACTCGCGATAAAACAAAATGACAGTTACGGATATTTGTAGACGACAAACGAAATCAGTCGGAAATAATCTGAAATTATTTGCGGCGCGGATGAAATATCGCGCGGAGCCGATGCGATTGCAATAACAATTGTAACAGGAGGTATTTAACTTATTGGATTGGTGGTCGTAAATATTTTCTGCACATTCTGCCAAGTTTAATATTTAAGGCTCTTAAGCTCTGTAGCGTAATTTTATCGATCCGATAATTTGACATTTAAATTGAAAACAGATAAATTGTCATTTTCCGGTTAGGTTCTAGGGGATTTAAGCCTCATTAACATAAGCATTTAGTTTCTTTTTACATTTATGTTTACGTTTTAAGAACATATAACTAAATTAATACGAGTATTCACATGTCCCAATTTCAAGCACTGTGATTGCTCATATTTAGTTAGATGTATTCAAACTTTTTTAAACGTAAACAAACAAACAAATAAACAAGATAGAAAGTTATTTTTAAAATTAATAAAAGACACATCTGTAGATAGATTCATCCTCTAATGTTTATAAAAAAATTATCTTGAAATCAATAATAAACTAACAGTTTATTCGCAACGAAAATACTTTTACAGTATTTTTTAATTCATTCACATAAGCATTTAGTTTTAAGGTTTATTCATATAACTAAATACGAGCATTCACATGTCCCATTTTCAAGCACTGTGAATGCTCGTATTTAGTTAAATATATTCAAACTTTCTTAAACGTTAACATAAATGTACATCTTATAACCAGTGTTGTGACTGATCTAGATCAATTGATCTAGATCAGTGATCTAGATCAATTTACGTGATCTTAGATCTGATCTAGATCAATTTAAGTGATCTTTGATCTGATCTAGATCATCTTATTTTTAAGGATCTTGAGTTTGATATAGATCAACTAAAATGATCTACGATCTTAAAATAAGATCATATTTTTAGATTTTTTTCTATGCCATATGCAAGTTAAAGCATGAAATTGAAAATTTAAAAGAGTAAGAGTTTAATATTTTCAATATGTTTAAATTTTAAACAGTAGATTAAATCGCTTGAATACTACGTGTTTTTACCTCTCGCCTCATATTCTATAAGAGAGGTATTGTAATGGGTCAAAATTTTCGAGTATGAGTTTTTGGTGGATAAGCACGTTTCAGGGTCTCTAGAATACGAATTTACTATTTTCACGATGATGTCTGTGTGTGCGTGTGTGTGTGTGTGCGTTTGTATGAACCGACGATTTTTCGTCCACGATAACTTAAAAAGTATCAAACCGTTTATAACCAAATTTCATATTTAAGGTTTTAATAAGTATCTTAACATCGGATAAGATTTTGGTAGAAATCCGCAAACCGGAAGTAGTACTTTTAGAAGTTTGGAAAAGTTTTCCTTAAATATATTGGTACATTATTTATTTATGACAATTTTTGCAATTAAAAATAAAAGAAATTGTGATTATCTATGTGTACAATTAATTATAAATACAAATTGCTAAATCTGGAAGTATATAACAATAAAATAAAGTACAATTAATATTCTATTTTTTTGAAATTCCAGTATCTTGTTGTCCATGATATAAAATTTGTTTCTACATAAAATTTGAATTATTATGACAGTGACAGTACAGTTGACATCTTTTGCTTGCATATTGATTTACATTATCGTTTACATATTACATGAACATGAAACTATTAAAATGTAAGTAAAACTATTTATTAGATTAGTAGAATAAGCAGAATTAGGCGAGAGGTCGTGTGGTGGCCACAGCAGATTTTTTTCTTTGTTATGTAATGTAATACAACAATTAAATATTTTGTCTAATATTGATCTTTTTACAATCTAAAGAAAAAAAGATCACTAATTTCTGATCTGATCTAAAAAAAAGATCCTATCATAAAAATTGATCTATGATCTGATCTAGATCATATTAAACGAGAAGATCTTGATCTTGATCTAGATCCATTTCAAAATGATCTGTCACAACACTGCTTATAACAAAATGCTTATGTGAATGAGGCTTTAATACACATATTTATAATATAAGTAATTATATGACAGGAGTGGACACTCGGGCGGAGGAAGTGTGGCCTTTCTGTTTATATTTTAGAGAGAGAAAAAAAATGCAGGCCAATTCGGAGCATGCATTCTATGACGATAAATAACGGTAACGATGGTAACGCACGGGCCCAGTAGTGATCTGTTCCTCTCGCACAGAATAAACAAAAATGCCACAAATCTACAGTATTTTATTTTATACTTCGTGGTAAAAACAGGTCATAGATTTAATGTTTTTCCACAATTATTCTGATTATTGAAACTTTATATTTGCTATAAAATTATTTAGTTGTTTGTCTTCCAAGAAAACAATAATTATAGGAATTTCTTCGAAGTCGATAAGGTCAAAATGTAACAATTTGCAAGAAATTAGTTGTGCTCTATCAATTTATGAACTTATCTTATTCTTAATTGTCACTTATTAATATTAATAGCTGTTGTTCATTCACAACAACGACATAAAAACAGAATTCTTATCAGAAAAACAACAATTGCAAATTAAAATACAAAAAATATTTCTTGTTTATATTGAGCAGTAAATTTACCCGGATCAAGATAAAAATTAATTACGTTCACTAAAGACTTGTATTATAAACAGTTAAAGAAATGTTCACCGTTTGGGTAAAAATGTAGATTTTCGAAGTTGCACGGATTGCGATACTCACGAAAACATTCATCAAGGGCCCAAGCAAGTGGAAGTGTGTTTATTTGGAATTTTAAAAGTTTTATCACGGATTTTCAACTTCCTTGAATATTTATGTAGATCATATCGTGAATGCTAACGAATGAGTAAGATTTCCGAGAAAAATACTTAAATCGGAAACATTTTTTTACGTGGAGTTTGATCTTATATCCTTAGTCACTTTTAAAAAGGTTGTACAGATCAACGATTAGATTAAATCGCAGGATTTATGTAAATAGAATTAGGAATAAAGAATAAATAATTTTTGGTTGAAAGGCCGTACACGCTTTGCTTTTTATTACTTTATACGTTGACGTCAGGTAAAAAAACGGATTGATATGATTGATAGTTTGTTGCACACTCAAACGATACTCGAGTATTTTTTTTATTTTTTTATTAAGTAGGTAATAAAAATGGACGAGGAAATAGAAGTGTGATTATTAATTTAGTGATATATATCTAGAATATAGTTTCTGTCTCTAGCCGCGTCAGTAAATCTATTATTTTTTGCCTAGGTTGTGCGTACACGGCTATAGAATTAAATTTGCAAAACACCTTCCCAGTCCCAGTATTTTGTAAAATAATTTCTGAAAATTTCAAAAAAGGCGAGTTTTACATAATTTTTTAGGCAATGAGTTAACTGTTTAAAAAATACCTAAATGGCCGTCTTCCAACTAATGTAATTATCAATTTGAAAAAAAAAAATTTGTGTATTAATAAACGTATAATTTGTTAATTGATGCCACAGCAATTTATATGCATTTATCGATGACTAATTAGTCAGGTTAAATTTCAGTTTGAAATTTTTAATTTATACAACTAGAATCATTGAAATTATGAAGCTTCTATCAAATGCAAAGCAAAAAAGTATGTTGCAATAAATCATTTTGTGACTTTGGTTTCGAAATCGATGACCTCATATTTTACAATGATGTACTTATGGGTTTTGCTTACATGCCTACAGAATGTAATTTACAAAAAACCTTGCCGCATTTGTTAAATAATTTCTAAAAATTACTAAAAATAGGAGTTTTAGATAAATTATTACAGTCAATGGGTAACTGTTTAAAAAAATCTCTCTATACCCGTCTTCCGACTAATGTATATTATTGATTTCAAAAGAAATTTTTTATTTTTGTGCATTAATCAACGTATAATATGGATTATTAAATGATAAAAATTAGCTCCAAGTTTTGCTAATTGATGTCACAGCAATTAATAATTTGCATTTATTGATTCGCTAATGAGTCTTGATTCTTCATGTTAAATTTCAATTTGAAATTTTTATAATACATCCAGAATCGTTCAAATTGTTAATCTTCTGGATTTGCAAGTGTAGTGCCTTAAAGCCTCAATTAAGATCTACCGTTAGTCTGTTAATTTATATCAACTGGCTAATTGATGTCAAAGCAATTAATAATTCGCATTTATTGATTCACTAATGAATCATGATAGTTAAATTTTAATTTTAATTGTTTTACAACAGAATCGTTCAAATTGTTAATCTTCTGGATTTACAAGTGTAGCGCCTTAAGAGCATTCTGTACAGGAAGAATATATACGTAAAAAGCACTTTACACGCATACACCTCATCGACACATGGTTGCACATTTTAACAAAAACAAATTTTTATATGGTAGATAAGGGATAAAACTTCGTTCTATTAGTTGCCATTTTTTCTCTTTTGTACTGAAGTAGTTTTAGTTTATAAAATAAAGAAAATTACAAAAATTCACATTTTTTACCTCTAATTTTCTCGAAATCATAAAGTTTTTTCTAAAAAATAACACTACCCCAACGTAGATTAAACTTTAAACTACAAGATTTAAGTTTAAAATATCATGTTCTGCGAAATATAAAGAAAAATCTGTAGGTACTTCTAAACGCCTGCAAGCGGTTGAAAGTAAGAAATTTCGACCGTTGAACGTGCTGAAAAAAAAATTTGCACTAATAGAACGAAGTTTTATCCCTTATCTACCATATAAAAATTTGTTTTTGTTAAAATGTGCAACCATGTGTCGATGAGGTGTATGAATGTAAAATTCTTTAGCGTGTACATTCTTCCTGTACAGAATGCTCTTAAAATAGTAAAAGAGTTAAGAGTTAAAACGTCTCGGAGTGATAAACTTGCCATGTGCGTAAAATCAAGCTCAATGGGGCCCAACAACAATTTCCTCTTGTCTGGTTTTGATTTTTTCGTCATTTGAGTGGAATTGGACACGGCGCGGCAGAAGCAGCGATTCAATTAGGGCACCGAGCCACACGCCGTTCACAAAGTGGGCTATAAATAACAATGTGTCGTTTTTTTCGAGTTAACATCGAAGGTATAATGCCACCGGATATGTATTTATGTTGATCGGCGACTGATAGAGATGCCTGCAGGGTAAGACAAGGGAATAGACAGAAACATGGTAAACACGATGGAGACATGCCGAGTTTCACTGTCACAAGAATAATAAATCTACGGAGAACTGAACACTTTACACAGATTATTAAGGCTGAATACTTTTTAGTTTTTACCTCTCGCCTCATATATTCTATAAGAGAGGTATTGTAATGGGTCAAAATTTTCAAGTATGAGTTTTTGCTGGATAAGCACGTTTCAGGGTCTCTAATTTACTGTCACGATGATGTCTGTGTGTGTGCGTATTTATGGACGTATAGACTGACGATTTTTCGTCCACGATAACTTAAAAAGTATCAAACCTTTAATAACCTTTCATATTTAAGGGTTTAATAAGGATTTTAACACCGGATAAGATTTTGGTAGAAATCCGTAAACCGGCAGTTTGAAAATAGATATAGTTTTCCTTAAATATCTTGGTTTACATTATCGTTTACATATTACATGAACAAGAAACTAATAAAATGTAAGTAAGTAAAACTATTTATTACATTAATAAAATAAACAGAATTAGGCGAGATGTCGTGTGCTGGCCACATCAGATTTTTTCTTTTCGCCTCATGAATAAGAGAATGAGGTATTGTGATGGTTCAAAATTTTCGAGTGTGCGTTTTTGGTGGATGAGCACGTTTAGAGTCCCTAGAGTACGAATTTAACATTTTCGAGTCATTTTGATGTCAAACAGTAACAAATATTAAAATTTCAGATTTATATTTAAGGTTTTAATACGAATCTTAATAACCCAATATTTCAATCAACAAATCGGAGGTAGTATTTTTTAAAAATATTTCGATAGGTAATTAATTTTTTATTTTAAATGAGAGATTATGTGATTATTATCTACAATCGGTATTCTATAAATTTGCAAGTATCTGGTATCATTTAAGAATAATTAAAGTACAGGTACTTAATTAAGTATTTCGGTATCTTGTAGTCTATTTCTTACTACGTAAAATTGAAATGATTATGACATAACAATGACAGTGACAATAGTAAAATATCGTTTAAGTCTTCTTCTGCAGTTTCAATAAAATGAGTAAAATATATTTGTGAGTAGTACATAAATTAATATATTTGTATATAAGTAAAAAAAATAGAGTAAGTATGGTGGGAGGTCTTGTGGTGACCACATCAGATTTTTTCGTCTAGATTCTAGTTCGAGATTCATCCGAGACGTTCCTAGCCATTATAAGTATAATGCAAATAAAAAATTCCCATGTTAGTTCCGTTCGATTTTCATACTTATTTTTTCTAGTATAGAAATATACGCCTGGCTCTATTTTTCTATTCGAGATTTGTACTAGATTTATTCATAAGAACAGCAATACTAAAATATTTGTCTGCCTTAGATTCCATATCAGAACAAATTTATCGCATTTACTACAAACCCTTCCTTCTACACTAGCATTGCCTCCTTTCTGATGTTTAGATTTAAAAGAAATTGCATCAATTACTTTTGTGCGTTTCAGCGTTTAAATAATAAAGCAGAGCAAGGTGTTTTTTTCTTTGTTGTACTGCAATTTGCCAGTGCTAAATAACTGGAAGAAATCTGTATAACAATCAGAACATAAGTATTATCATGAAATGTTTATGTCCCAAACTGTCAAGCACTCCATTTGACTAAATATAAAAAAAGAAGTCTTCCCTCCATAAAATCATTGTCTCGCTCTCGCTTGAAGACAGATAACCATCTGTGTGATAATTTACACTCATTTATAATTTCATAAAGTGAGCCTAATGCATTTTCCCTTCCATTGTGATGTTTACAGTTGACTCTGTGTTGTTTTCTTGTACACGTCGTGGTTCTAGTTGTCCACTTGGCCGCTAGGGGCGTTTGTGGCGGACAATGCCTTTCTTATATGGTTAATCCAATTGTTATTTAAATGATTCGAGTAAACACGGGCTTTGACATCACGGCTGAATACTCTGTTATGGTTTCCTAGACACTTTTCCATATTCATAAGATCGCTTTGTACTTAGTTAACCAGAACCGAACTAGGAGAGAATATATTTAGTCTGGAGTCTTAAAAATTAATTTAACTTATGTTATAGCTGCAATAAATCTACGTCAAAATTAAGGCAGGAAAAGATTCATATAATAAAAAGTACGGCACTAAAACTTGTCTCATGAAAGTGGAACGAAGAAACTTTGACTATTAGCGAAACTTCCAGCAAAACTTTGAAAATATTATCACTAGAAATGACAACAACAACAAATGTCACAGATTCTTCTTTCCAAATCCGGAAATCCGGAGCTGGTGGTAATAATAGGATTGTTAAAAAAAAGTTGTCCCAAAGAAACTATTTTTTCTACCCATGTCTTGTATTTTGTGCCCACTTTGAATACCATTGAATTTGAATATTCTAATTTAATTGTTGAGTGATGTTGTATTATATTGTTAAAGGTATATTGCAGTACAACAATTGTCTTGTGATCATTGTTATATTGTATTGTTATTGTTCAAAACTTTGTAGCAATTCAATAATGAAATGAGTGGCATTTGATTGAATTGTTGGCTCATTTTTTCACTTGCAATTTTTTAAATCGTATAATTGTTGAATAGCATTGTTGTAAATTGTAGTGTTTTAATTTGGCTATGTTGCAGTACAACAATCTAGTGAAAAACATGCACTGTTTTAAGCGTTGTTTCATTGTTTGAATTTATTTAAATCTTAGCTTTGTTGGATTACATTTTTGACAACATTGTTAGATTAGATTGTTATTAATTGCATTTTGACAGACAACATTGTTAAATTGTCATTGTTATAAACATGAAACGTCAAACACTTCACACGATTTGTTAACATTATCTACAAATTTTTAAATAATAAAACAAGAAATTTATGTTTCATGTACACTGGTATATTATTATAAATTAAAATCAATAGTTATACTTAATAATTCAATATTTCAAGGAAATAGCGTAAATAAACATAGTTAAAAGTTTGTCCTCTAACTTGTAAGTCTTCGTAAATATGAAACTATACCCAATACACAAAGACTGGTGTATCAGATACGTCACTCAAAGGAAATTTGAAATTTGAAGTACACTAGATTGGTCACAGCTCATCTCTACATTAAATTTTATACAGCTACTTATCAAGTTCGACGTATTAATTGAAGAAAACAATAAATCAAAAAATGTGAAACATCTCTATTGCAAACAGTAACAAATAATTCAAAGCAACATAATAATGTTGGGGCAAAAATAGTAAGATTTATATTTAAACATAAAGTTTTATAGCGCAACCATCTTTGCAAACGAGCAACGTCACCTACCATTGACAATTTACGGACACGAAGTTGCAGACAGAAAATCTTACACTTCACGTGCATAGAGTCGACTTTGGCTAGTAAAGTTTACATTATCGATTTCACGGAAATGCGTTTTACAATAATAGTAGTTGTTAAAGAACAGTTACGATTTCTTTATCAGCAATCGTATATCACTCCTGCGCCAGACGCAATTATTGTCACAGATAAAAATTTAAATTTATTACAGGAAAAGTTAATTTTACTTGTTCCGTGACTAACTAATCTAATTAAAAAGTGGTTTAAATAAACTTTACTACGTGTTGAACCATTACAAATCGCTAGTGGGACACTTACGCCAACTTTCGCCGGGAATTTGATAGCACTTTTATTCCGAAGATTGTTTTCTCACATTCTAGTTCGGAACTGGGTTGAAAAATTAAATTTTTAGTGCTTTTCACTCAAGACACATTGTATCTAACAAACGCCATACTATTCTCGGTGATCGAACGCGCCACTGATAAATTTCTAGCCCTAGCATCGAAATATAATGAGTATTCCACAAAGCTTAACACTACTTGTCTGTGGGTCGTGTATTATACTTTCATTTTGATAATCACACGAGGAAAGTTTCTTAAAAGTAAAACAAGTGTTAGGAGATGTCATAAAAAAAACCGTCAATACCAGAAATTCTTATTTATAAAACATATTGTCAGAACGTTTCTACTCCTCCAATCTTAAATACCTATACCAAATAAAAAATAGTAAATGATATTTGAAATTTTCATAAATTTCAAAAATTTGCTTGTTATCAGTGTGTATCTAACTATGCAAAAAATATTAAAAACATGTAATCATAAGTGCTGATAACCCGAAAACAACAAAATTTTTAAAGTTATGAAAATATAAAACGTCATTTATGATTATTTGACTTGAGAAAACCTAATCCGGCCACTTAGGACCGGCAGACTGCACATTCCATCTTCAGTAGATATGCAAGGCCCAAACCCTTCAATTTCACGACTAATAAAATGACCACACAAATTTGACCGCTAGCTCTTACTTTATATAACCCCCTGCTCTTGTTTTGAAAATAAGAAATGCGCCCCTGATAGCTGGTGGCTGCAGCCTGTTAATTAACACGGTTTTTACTCTAAGATAGTGTCACTCGTCGAATGACGGATGTTCGTATCTCGCGCTTGGTGATAATTAGTTATCAGTTGTCTCGACTCTACGTTTTCTTAGTTTTTATTTCATGCGATTTTATCAAGATCCCCTCGACAGAGCATCGCTAGACTGCTTGAATTTTAATTAACTGGTCTAGTTGCCAGTTGATAATGATTGTCAGAGGAAATGCCATGGGAAGATCTGTCATTATTATTATCATCCGAATTTTTGTTTTGTGGTTCTGACAAATTGGAAAGAACATAATTTATTATCATTGAGTTGTGAACATTGCACAGGATTTGAAAATTAAGAATAATTATGTAATATACTAACTATTGTTTTTAGTAAGTAATAACTATTTTTTTTTCCGCACTAGTGTGTTTATTCACAATTTATTAACTCTGCTGATTTTTAGGCTAATAAAACTTATAGTCTTATTTTAGCCAATATAACTTTCTTATTTATTGCATTATATATCAACCTACTTAACCATGAATCGTCCATGGGATGTTTATAAATATTACATAAGAATTACATAGGATACCTACATAATTGGGATATACTTAATTACAAAAAAATTATTATTGTTGTTACATAGATAATGTTACGAAGAGCGGACAAACGAATCGCTAGGATATTCATAGGATGTCAATGGGAAAAGATAGCAAGTAACAAAGACTGATGTTCACATTTTTTAAATGTTAACTATTAATCCGTTGCTAAGCAACATACATCAATTTTAAAGATACAATTGTTTCTGATAAGGTACCGGATAGGTGAAATTTCAGATTTATTAAGTATCTATCGTATAGAATATAAATAATTCAATATATCTCATTGATAAAGTAAAGTCATTTAGTAGTCAAAATTAATGGCTAGTTTACTATACTCGCTAGCCCCGGTCTATAAGAGACTATTTCAATCCTCGGTGGCTCGGTGCATAAATAACTATTTCTACACCTCCATACTCATTCATTTTAAAAATATGACTTTATAAATACGAAACACGAGCATCAGTAGTTTATGTACTTTATTTAAGCTTCAATTACATTATACTTTTTTTGTCATTGTCAGTTGTTGAGGTTGTCAACATATTTTATTACCTGGTAAAGTACTGGTTGCATTTCATACAATTGTACAAGAGTTTTTGTTATTTCAGGAGACCATTTATACTTCTTAGGAGCCATAACGGGTAAAGACTTTACTTTTACTTCTATTTCTGATGTCACTCAACTTTATTATTTTTGAGGTTATATACAGAAGGTTGGTACCATAAAATATACATCCACTGCGCAAGTCTAGTATGAAAATTGGATGAAATATAGGTCCCGAGCACTTTTTTTAAGACGAAAAAAGACGGTTCTAGTATGAAACTTGGATCGAAATTTTCTTGAGTTACATTATCCAAGTGAGCAATTCTAGAATTAAGTATGAAAATTGTCAAAGTTTCTAGCCGAAAAAAGTATAATGTAATTCAATCTTTAAATATAATCCGCAATCCATCCATGGAATGTGTGTTATATGTTAAATGTCACCCTATTAGTAAGTGGCAAAATCAATTAAATTTAAATTAGTTTTAGTATCTGCAAATCATCAGAAGAATCCCCATGTAAATAGATATCAGCAAAATTGAATATTCGCACCCTAACAGAAGCCAAAATCAGCAAACAAGCAATTTTGTGCAGCCCTGGAGTAGCGATACAATCGAACGTTATAAACCAACTGTCGTTGTCAACCGCGGAGATAACTCACCCGCACTTTTTTATCCAACAATGACTTTACAGGGGAGGGGGTAACAATCGCCCCGCCTAATTGAAGGGGACAATTAAATCGCCGCTTTGGTGATAAAACCGTTTGCCAAAATTACCTTCCGCGACGTCATCACCGCCCTCGCTTGTCTGTTACTAGGGTGATGCGATGCGCTGTATGTTGGATGATGGGATGTGACACTCACATGTTTTGGAATCTTCGCTTGTTTGCCGAGCGGAGTAGATTCTGGTTTGTAAACATGTTAGGTTTCGACCGAAACATTTTATGTCTTCCAGTGTATTATATTTTATAGAAGTACCACGGCATAAAACTAGATCGAAACAAGAATAGACGCAAAAAGATAGTGGGTACTGTACGTTAGAATATTTTTTAAGCATGTAAAAAAAAATCTTCGGGGTAGTGGACAATAATTAGGTACATACTTTTTGCTGAGTTGTCTTCCTTACAATAAAAACACCGAAATGAAATAAATCCGAGGTAGATCTTTATTTTCCATCAAATAGCAAATGGTGTCTATGTTGTACTCTGTAAAATAAGTCTTTTTGTAAAAAGGCATTTCATAAATTGCAATGTCTCATCATTTTATTACATACGTAAAGAGGCAAGAAGGGTATTAGGTTCTTTACTTAGTTTCTAGCAAAACCGAGTATGTGGAACTCAAGGAGTTATTTTATTACACTCAAGAAGGGTATTGGAATCTATATTTAATTTAAGTCAATCAAAGTTTCTAGCAAATAAAGTAGGTGGCACTCAAGAAGAGTACTAGATTGTTTTTACTTTAGTTCAGAGTTTCTTCCAAAAGCCTCGGCATATTGCATAATAAAATGATGACATTATATGCCGAGTCCTTTCGAAAACGACTATACGTTGAATTTATATTAACCTGCGACATTTATATACAATACATCCATTTTTATTTGACTTTTTGCATAACTTGGGTCTGAATTTTTCACCTAATCGATAAATATATGTGGTTACCAGCTGTTAAATCACGGGTTACCTACCATTGACCATTGAGATTTTTATGCAGTTAAGGGTATCGACTCCACGTAGCTCAACACCGCGTTTGTCTTACAATAACGCATGGAAACATTCGCCATAAATACGTAAAAGCAGTCAAATGCTCACGAAGTTTTACAGATAAAGCAAAATTTTATACATACATTTTGTAATAAATCTCTAAATCGTTAGAAAATGCAAGTAAAAAATTTCTTAAAACACACTTTTTCATTAATTTTTTATTTGAATTTCAATGATTTTTTCACCCTAGATTAATTCTTTCACAAACAGCTTCAAATTTTTAATCTGCAATGAGTAAATCAGAAACTGCTACACCTCTAAACACGCAATATTTTGTTACGGAGACACTAAAACTGATTGGATTTAAAGCTGCATTTGGCTTGCGAGTTATAACTTTAAACAGAAGAGTTTGAAAATGCTACATGTGTCCGTCAAAAAGAATGCGTAAAAACCTGGTCTGGTTTTATTTGAGTTTAGCAATTCATTTGCAAACTATTCAGAGTGACATATTCTCGCTGCAAAGTAAAAAGATAAACACCGAAATGCATCCAGGTTTCACACACCCCACTTGCATATTTTTGACATAAACGTTCAATATAGGATCCATTGTCTTTTTCTGGATTACGGGAATTCGTTTTGAAATTCATATATTCCACTATGTTTTATTAAATTTCACAAATCTGACAGTGAGATTTTCATAAAACCACGATAGAATTTAATCCAAAAACGAGGGGAATAAAATTACGCCGGGATGGCGGGTTAATTCGCACCGCCTTCCGAATTTCACGCACTAAATTTTATTCTGACGTTAAACGACAGCAGACAATGCGGAAACTCCCGCGAGATTGGTCACTTTGGAAGATACAATGCACTTTGTAAAATTGCATGCACTGCTGATTATTATTTACAATATTATGAAATTCTATCCAAAAAGTTCGTAGCCATTTCTAGTATAATGTAAATCAGAAATTCCCATCCGAGTTCCGTTCGATGTCCATACTTTTTTCTAGAACAGAAATATACTTCTGGCTCTATTTTCTATTCGAGATTCGTACTATATTTGTCTACGCATCTCAATGCAGTCAGTTTGACCAACCTTTGAAAGTTTTGGCTCTGAAAATATCGAAATTCGATTGATTATGAACAGGTCGGAAATAAAGTAAACTTGAACGAATCTCGGATGGAAATTGAACTACGAATCTAGCATGCATATAGACGAAAAATGTATAATGTAATAATTAATGAAAACGAATAAGGTTTTACTCAGTTAGGTAAATAAGTCATTTAGCTTGAGATTCTGTAATATTTATTATATTTTATATATTTCACACCACGTTGTAATAAAAACTATTATTGCAGTTATTTTTTAAGCCAAATCTAGGACGATATTACTTTCTACACAGGAATCAATATAAAACTCATAATAATTATACCTGGTGATGTCAATTTAAATTGTCGAAACTGGTAGTGTTAACAAGTTTTAAATAAAATAAGTGAAGATTAAGACTGACTTTTTTCTTTACTTGAACAATAATAATTTTCTCAATTTCGCAGGATGTCCATCTGTATTATGCAAAATGGTTGGAAATCGCCACCAATGTATGTACATTCCAATTCCGTAAATTCGGTCCTGTACAAGACAACGCATCTCCCCATAATTAAAACAAAGAATCCAAACTCACACACGCACACAGTGGGCGTATATTATGCGCCTGAGCTCCAACCAAGGATGCACAAAGTCTTCATTGAAAGCGTTTAATTGTCTTTCGTTGCCAACAACGTTTTTGTCGTTGTTATGACAATGAAATGTGCAAGGAATTTATCTCACGCCGCTTTAGACTTACGATGGCGCAGTTTTTTGGAGTGTTGTATTAAGTGGATAGTTTGATGCCAGAAGATAGCAGAAAGGTGATTTTCTTGCAGAGTGATTCGTTAGTGTCTCAAAAAATTTATAAAATTTGCTATGTACCACTTACTTATTTATATCATCGATATAGATATATAGGTTAACAGTCGTCAATTCACTGGTGCCAGTAACTCGTTCAAGTTGCTAAAATCCAGTACTCAAAGCAAGTGATTTTAAAGAAAGTTGGTGTCTATATTAAATAGTTGCAAAGTTATCAACTTGTTCAAGTAACTCCCTGAAATCGTGTGTTTATTTCAAGAGGGACGTATTCAATTTTTGTTACTAAGAACAAACGATGGAGACACTACTTAAGAGCCTATTGCATGGCAATAATATGCATTGAAAAACGAGTAATTTTTGTGACGATCTCAATCTAATACTGTTATACGTATGATGTTGAATTTTTGTATGTAGATTAAGGAAGCATGCTAAAAGTGCGGAATCTACAAAATCTTTAATTAATGTAATTAGTTTGGCTTTAATAATTATGCGAAAATCGGCGAAAATTGTACGTTTAGATATAATTTATGGCAATTCTGTTGATAAAATTATAGTTTTATTGTTTTTCCGCTCTTTTTACATCTATGTTCTACTAATTTTGTCTTTAAACTCAATGATAACTTTTATAGTTTATTCATGAGATCCTCACGAAATTCTAGTGTTTAATTTCTTTTTATCTCCAATTTATTGTTGTCGGAACAATATATAGTTTGAATTTTTGAATTCAACAATGCTTTGTCGTTACTAATGTAAAATTTCAGATTTTTATATTGAGCAATATAGCCAGAATCGTGAATTCTGATTCTTATTGCACTCATCAAGAAGTATAGCCCCTTAAACATCTGTCTACACAGGTTTAGTTGACAGGATGGTAGGAGTGGAAGGCTACTTGATTGGAAACTAAAACCAATGTTGGAATTTAGTGCTGAAATATCTGTCTACACCAAGCAAGTACTAAAATTCAGCACTGGATGACTTGAACAAGTTACTGGCATTGTGCAATGTTGCCTGTATTCATGGTTTTTGGTGGAAAGAAATCGTATTACTACAAAATACGTTCGACATTTGATTTAATTCATATCACAGGTAAGGCTTTCGTTGTGTTCGCACGAGGAAAGTTTTTACTAAAAATTTTCTTGAAAGTTAAACAAGTGCTAGGAGCTGTCATATAAAAATCTGCCAATACCGGTCATACGGGGAAAACGTGGGGGAAACTAATTATTTCTTTAAAATATAAGTATTACAGGTAATGATCTTAAATATATTTAGTAAAAATAATTATGTTCTTCCATTTAACGGTATAGACAGTTTTTATTTATGACAACTTCTAGAACTTACTTTTATTTTTTACTTTCAAGAAACTTTTTAGTGAAAACTTTCCTCGTGTGAACAGACATTACAAAATCTTCGCCAATTTTTTAGTTTACACACCAGTTTGGAAGTTAATTTACTGATGTTATCAATGGCAACTTGTGTCTTATCCATGGAAGATTTAGCGCTGTACCGTGTGAAAATAGAACGTCAATGAAACAGAATCCAAAAGCAAATGAAAGAACACGTAGTCTCCGACGCATAAACAAAATAATATAAGTAGTTAGATACTATTTCAGTCTGAAATAAAAGTAGCTCTATTTATACAGTAGCACCTGAATTCCTAGTGATAAAGTCCGTTTCATTCCTCGTCTAAAAATAATCGGCGCCTGTAAAACTAGAACATTAGCAAATGACCCATTACTATAACCACACCCAGTATAAAATTAGTGTAAAACTCCGCCGTCCCGTATGCTAAGATACAAGCTTTTTACACTGTAACATTAAGTATTCCTGACGAAGTACACTGTCATTTAGAAAAGCAAAAACTGGCTAACTTCCCTTCAACAGAAACGAGCCGGAACCACAGAGAGTCGCAGACAAAAAGGATCAGAAACAATGCGCTTCAAGAGCACACGGAAATAAAGAAACGACAGAGAGCACAGATTCAGCTGAAAAATCGACGATTTTAAAAATACTCATTTGGTAACATACATGAGAGCTATTACTACACAAAAGATAAAACAAGTCCTGCGATTTGTGAGATGGGTTTTCTCATTGTGGGAATATACTACGTCATGTTGCAGTTTCATACTTGCTCTTTATCAGTCGCATTTATTTTGACGTGAAAAACTTGAATCATTCTTTCTGATTCTCCCTAAAGGGTAGAGGAAGCTTTACCAAAAGCGACACGTTCAAGCATCAACATAAATACACAGCTATTCAGTATTGTGCCATTTTCAAAGGATACCTAACAATATTAAATTAAAACAATGCACCCACTTGGCATGAATCGTAAATACTTTATAGCTATAAAATAAAAGTGAAGATAATTTTAACGCTGAAATTTCAAATTTAACTTTGCCGCAAAAAAATCTAGTGATATTTTTCTCGTTGGCTCAGCAAGACAACTTCAAATCGCTCCTCCTAGTTTTTAAATCAAATATAGGTTTTGTTTGAAAAGTACATTTGGCTATAGGTAATCCAGTAGAAGTGAATTTAACATATTGGACACATGGTGTATTCAATAGTGAAAAGTTCTTTAAAATCTATAGAACTCCCTAGTTACGACTACGAACCAGTTAAGCCCATTTTACATTGAGCAATATTGCAGCTGTAATCGCAACTTTCAACCAGTTGCGTCAATATTGCGTGAGTGTAATACAGGAATTGCACGTTTAACAGATTGAATCAATCTTGCCAGCAATGGGTTGCATGAAATACAACTTGTTCTAAATTATGTTATGATATTAACAACCTGACATAATCGTCAAAAAAGAGTGTTAAAAAAGAACAGCTACAAGACACATAAACTATGAAGTTAGTAACACAATATGAAGTTGGTAACACAATATTGGCAAACTAGTAAAATAAATTCATAACAATTGCATGTTGCTCAGTGTAAAAAGAAAAAAATGCCTTCTGCAATTTTCTTGTTCAACTCTGATTTAAAGATTGAAGTTGCCCGTTGCACTTGCTCAATGTAAAATGGGCTTTACGTTTAGAAAACATGGATATTGAAATTCAATTCTATACTTGAATAACATTAATTTTTAAAACATTTGAACATGCTGTAT
Source organism: Agonum fuliginosum (assembly GCA_947534325.1). NCBI lineage: Eukaryota > Metazoa > Arthropoda > Insecta > Coleoptera > Carabidae > Agonum > Agonum fuliginosum. Next base: position 30,147,964 of record OX384042.1, on the reverse strand, counting down.
CTATTTTATCAATATCAAATCTAGTTGGTCGTCTCGTTATTTTAAAACAAAACCATTTAAAGAAGTGTTTTAAACCATGTACAAAAAATCTGTTACATTCATCTCCACATTAGGTCATTAATCACCACATCATAACCAAAAACATTCCCAAATATTTATTCTCGTTGTACCTTCACCTTCCGAGAGAAAAAACACAAAAAATCTCCATAAACACAGCAAGCAATAAACATAAAACACCAACAATAATTTAAGCCCATGTTGAAAAATCGAGTATTTTAAAAATACCATTTGGTAACATACGTGGAGGAGACAGAACACGTATCGCGATTTGTACCTTTCACGCTACGTCCTGTAGGAAAAATAACCACAAAAGAGAAATGGATTATGGAAATACACGCGCTGACACGGAATTCAAGAGAATACTTGTCGTTGTCGTGCTGTCGGTCATCATTTCTACCCGCAATTGCTTCTACAAATTGGCCACAAGTAACAATCGCAGATTTATATACTTTTGAATGCAAGCCTTTTTAACACGAGCTGATTTGTATGTGCGCTTTTTTGCTCTCGCTCTTATAATTTTTGTGAAGAGAATTTTGAGAGACTAAAATTATACCCACGTTTATAAATAATACAATTGTTTAAAAATTTATTTTCCATAAATCAAATATAAATTGAATAATATTTTGAGCTTCCCATAAGATAAGATAAGATAAGATAATTTATTTAATCATGCTATGATACAAGTCATTTATGATAAGTCAGATATAGGTAAGTAGAAATTAACAATTTGACAAATTGTACATTGTATTTTTACATTAGGCACTAGTATAAGAGATATAAACTTTGTGAGTGACATGAAAGAAAAATAAAGTGTATGTAGTTATATCATACTTTAATTAAAAATTGGAGGAGTGTCCAGATACTCTGTAGTGCTGTAGAAACAGTATTTTAGCAAGTATGATTTAATTCTGCTCTTAAATGATTTGATGTCTAGTTGTTTTATATTCATAGGCAGGTGATTGTACAGATCTATCTGTGTTGAATTTCGTTTGGAGCTTAAGCAGCGATATCGCTGATTTCTCAACAAATTAGCCGAACGGGTGTTATGATCATGTATATCGCTATTTTTTATGTATTTATTTTTAGACATATGAATTTCAGTCAGTGTAACGTAAATGTACAGGCAAGGTAAAGGCAAAATTTCAAACTCAATGAATAATTTCTGACATGGATCTCTGTAATTTGCATTTGCCAATAATCTTACAATTTTCTTTTGCAGTTTAAAGATCTTTATTGCGTGAATTGAGTTTCCCCACAAGATAATCCCGTAGTTAATATGACTATGAAATAACGCATAATAAGCTGTTCGTAGTACCGACACATCGCAAAAATTCTTGAGTTTACGAAAGAGATAGATTACACTAGCGAGTACAGCACTCAGTTTGTCAACATGCACCGCCCAGTCTACTTTGTCATCGATGTACATTCCAAGAATTTTAACATAGAGACCCTTTGCAAAGCCTTTGTTGTATGAGATTATCATTGACTGTGTTTTATCATTATTTAATTTGAGGTTATTCGCTGTGAACCAGTCTTCTGCTTCTTGAGCTACGTCAAGCATTTGTTTATGTAGTATTTCCAAGTTGCTATGACTTGACATTAGTGTTGTGTCATCAGCAAATAAAATACACTTGCTTGGATACAGAAAGTTATATAAATCGTTTATATACAAAATAAACAATATAGGGCCTAAAACAGAGCCCTGAGGCACCCCATATTCCAGTTGTAGGTACTGATTATTTGTGATAAAATATTCGAAAATAGATTACATTTTTCTAGGTTGTGTAAAATTATTAATTCATCCTCGGGTCAAATAAGTATATGTCGAAATTTTTAAAAATTGTTCATTTGATAGATATGTTTGAACTTTATTAAATGAGGGACTTTAAAAAAACACATTTTTATGTAAAAATCTAATGTGGCCTGTACATGACCTCCCACCATACTCTACTCCTTTTACTACTATACAAATCAAGATACAAATACCTATAGTATTTACAAAAAATATATTTTAGTCATTTAGTCAACTGCAGAAATCTAGAAGAAGAAGTAAATAAGAATTTATTTTTACTCGTGGCGTAGATATTAATAACTGCACCCACAAATTTTTGCATAAGTCTAAAATAATTGTCACAATTGGAAAGCGATAATTTTGAATTCGTTCTTAAAAAGTACTCTTTATAAAAAAATAATATTGTTACGTATGTAATAAAATAAATAATAACTAATAAACCCTGTACCAAATGAATTCAACCAATCTGGTCAACTCTTCCTCAACCCTCTTAAGAACAAAGCAGAGTCCAGGCGAGGCGACAAAGGTCACATGTAGCACGCAGCCAATTAAGAGGTCGGGTGATGGATTTATACCGCGCGGTCGGACTGCCACGCACATCTGTAACTTTGTCTCTGGCTATTGATTCTCCGGTGGAATTGGCCCCCCGTGACGTGCGTACATGGCCTGCTCTATCGTGAGGACGTAATTAAAAATATGACTGCGGGAGGCAACAACCGCTGATCTATTGAAGGAAGACGACAAAAGTATCAACACTGGACAGCGTTTGTTGTACAAGCATGACAAGCTTTTGACATTTCAAAACATGCTTCTCAATCTTAGAAAAAGAAATTCACTGTTTTAAAGCTGTCAATGAATTACAAATTCTTCTTTTCCAAGACTAAAGCCTCATTCACATTTTAGTTTGAAGATTTACATTTATGTTTACGTTTAAGAAATAATTTCAAGTAACTATACGAGCATCCGCACTTTTCACTTTCTTTGAAACCTCCAAACTTTAAGTTTATGTTTATCACTTAGTAAGCTATTTTAAGTTCGTTGAAAAGTTGAAAGGAACCAAAAATTATATTATAAGAAATATGTGGGAGAATGGTCTTCAGGATCGAATTGAATTTGTTTTATTAAAACATATTTATTTTAGTCAGAACGTTTCGAGAACAAACTGTTCTCATCATCAGCTTACATAACATTGGTAAATAACCAGGAATATATTATAAAATCAAAAATATGAGCATCGCCTAAACTTTTAGACAGATTACAATGTAAAAATCACGAAGCGATTGTTTTCGTGGTTGAAGAGGTATTTGGCACTAAGTTATGGGTATTTAAAAAAGTGCACTTTTAGGTTTTTTGCACATAACTTTTCAACCAAATTAGACGATTCTTTCGTGAAAAAACCCCATTGTGGCTCTACTTTAAGAGGGTAAACTTAGATTAGGATGATTTCTACTCGTACCCTTCAAAACCTGAACAAAAAAACACGTTTTTGGGCAAAAAACGTCCAACTGTGGCGATGTGTACCGAGTTGGAAAAAAATTGTCGACTCGATCCACAAAAAGGGCATTGAAATTTGTCCAATTACCTGTGCAGGACGCAAAAAACGAAGTTTTTACGACGATTTGGCACGAAGTTATGGGCGTTTGAAAAAAAGTGCATTTTGTGGTTTTTTGACTTATAAGTCGGCAATTTTTCGACGAAATTGTTTTTTTTAAGTGATAGACGAACAAAAGTAAAAAAAATTACATTTTCAATGTGTGAATTAATTATTTATTATTTGATTTTTTCGTTGATTTCTGTTTTACTAGTTGAGTTTGTGATTTTAGTTAACGGTGGTGGTTAGCTGTTAATGTAGGTATTATGTCGGAGACAATATAGTTGGAATAAATAAGCTCCGAAGCGTAATGATAGTTATTCTCGTTTTTGGTTGAAACTTGTTATAAACAGCGACATATTCACATGACGATAAACCCAAAGCTAATATCCTAGCAGGAATAATCCAAGCGTTGTGCCCTTTATGCTCTACGAGCAGACATGTCTCGTATTAAATATATTAAATTACTTTATCGTCATCATTATTTTGCTCCTAGTTTTACCAACCACCAACATACAGAGTTAATCCTAACAAACTGCACTTCAAACATATTTCACACAACTTTTAAATCACGAGGACCTCTTCACCCGAGGTCTAGAGATCATATCGTATTTTAAAACTCGGATTGGGTGGATTTCAAATTTTCTAGTGAAAAACTTTCTCAAATTTTATTACCGGCGAAATAAACATGAAAATGAAAAATCTATGCTGCTAATCTTCAAACTTATTTTATTTTTTTGTATTTGGTGGTATTGGTGGTAATCACTCAGACATTTAAATTCAGTTGTCTAATAATTGGAGTCGAGTGTAATATTTTTTGGATAATTCATAGTTGACCTCCAGAAATCCACATCTATTTTGATGGCAGTAGCTGCGCGGGTTAAAGCACAATTTTATGCACATGATGACGTACCTACGAACCCGGAGTTTCGTGGTTCAAGTCTCTCGGCCGGCAATGTGTGATTATAGATAAATTGTAAAACATCTTTCAATTAAATCGCACTCGGATGCTTCAAGCTGACCACTTGATCGTCTTACATATACCTAGTCCTGTTGGAAAAGAATCTCTCCGTTGCCGCTATTAATTTTAAAGGTCGTCACACGGATTGAGATTCTGATTGCATCAGACGTATCAATTGAAGTGGTTTAATTCTATTATAACATCTACCGTTCTATAATAGGGAACATTGTTTATACACGAAATTATTTTTTCTATGAACTAGTAATTTATTTGGCGTCCTGATGATGGTTCACTATGAATAAATAAACCGAAACCGGTCTACAATCGAATAGAAAACGTTGGTTTCATGACTATTATTACAACTATTATCAACTCAACCAATTTGTGGGCCTTATTCAAAATGGAAATAAATCATGTTCAATGGATACCAGAAAATAGAAATAAAACTAATTATAGTGGAATCCAACCACTCGAATTTAGTTGAGCTTACCACTGCCTAAATTATTTCACCCTTTATTAAAATTGATTTAGCAACATTTCGCCAAAACGTGTAGACTCCACTAGCAAAACAACCTCAAAACAGAGTAAATTAATAATTCCACCGCCCTCTCAGATTCCATCCACGGAGTCAAACCACAATTAACAATTTTCCGACTGTACTGATACACAACACAACACAACACAGAGCAGTCTCCGTTCTCTGCACTGATAGATCGACAACCGCACACGACGCGTTCTGTGGGGTGGTGCGACTCCTCGTGTCCTGTTCCGCGCAGGGGAGCGTGAACCATCCGCCGGACGTTGCAGGGGTTGTGACGGCAATTAGCAGCAGAGGCGGTGGGGGGAGAGGGGAAGCAGGAAGAGGGGAAGGAGTGGACACTAGGGTTCAGAGGAGTATGAATGTATATATCATTCGAAGAAAAGTCTGAAGGTGGCAGTTATGTTACGTGGTTTTATTGTTATGATATGCAGTTATTGTAATATATCAGGGGTAGCTTTTACCAGAAAAGTAGTAAGGAAACTGAAGGAAATCTCGCAATGTACAATTTAAGGTTGACGGATCACCGTTTTTTCCGAATTCTTAGAATACTCTCGATTTTACTTTTTTCTATTCCACTCTGGTCACTACTACAGCTACCTAAAACCAGCTTGAAACTCGTACTTTGTCGCATCCTAGCTATGCAATGTCATTTTGAAGTACTGTAAAAGTGTTTTCGTTGCGAGTAAACTGTCAGATTATTATTGATATCAGGACAATGTTATATAAACATTTAATAGAGAAAGAATGGATAAACAGATGTGAGATATATCCGTGTAAAGTTTGCATAAATTGGAATTTTTTTTTCAATTTGTCGGAATTTGTATAATCATGTACCTACAGTTTTTAATTAAAATTTTAAAAAGGCACATCTGTGGATCCATTATTTCTCTATTAAAACCTTGTTGAAATAAAATTTTCTATTCTTGCACTGGTCAGAAAACACTCGCTAAGTTAGTACATTTATTGCTGGTTTTAGGAGGTAAACGGGTCTATTAATAATTTTATTGTAACACCCCAACTAAGGTGAACAATAATATTAGTTTGGTCTCAAATTAATAAATATACACGGGTATATTAGAAAAAATCTATATAGTATAAATTTTAGACCAGTAGGAATTTAGTCCTTTTAGAATATTTTAGTTCTAATTTAGTATTAAGGCTGCAAAAAGTTAAGAGCCTATTGCATGGCAATAATACGCATTGAAAAACGAATAATTTTTGTGATGATCTCAATCTAATACTGTTATACGCATGATGTTGAATTTTTGTATGTAGATTAAGGAAGCACACTTAAAGTGCGGAATTTTCAAAATCTTTAATAATTATGCGAAAATCGGCGAAAATTGTACAAGTTTAGAAATAATTATGGCAATTCTGTTGATAAAATTATAGTTTTATTGTTTTTCCGCACTTTTTACATCTATGTTCTACTCATTTTGACTCAATGATAACTTTTATAGTTTATGCATGAGATCCTCATGAAATTCTAGTGTTTAATTCCTTTTTATCTCTAATTGTTGTCGGAACAATATACAGTTTGAATTTTTCAATTTAACAATGCTTTGTCATTACTAATGTAGGTAAAATTTTAGATTTTTATTTTGAGCAATATAGCTAGAATCGTGAATTCTGATTCTATTGCAGCAATATTGCACTCAAGAAGTATAGCGCCTTAATGGGTAAAAGGGAAGAATATGAATTAAAAGTTTAAAAATAAATTAATAGGATGTATGTGCACTTGCAGTTCGATCAGAAAATAGTCGCTGCACATTGAATTAAACTCCCTTTATATAAACCACAAAAGAATATGATAACGTCCATCATTAAACCTGAAATTACATTTCTTAACTTCCGCTTTCCGTGTCTTTCCCCAGTATCCGTTAGTCTATTAACTGGCAGTCTCGTACAATACTTTTGATCTCCATTGTACCGAGTGCATTGGAATGAGAGTATGAGTATCTTCTTTACAAACGATGTCAATTCATCCCACAAGTTTCCACCCCTGGTTGGGGGTGGAAATCATCCCCCCCACGGGGTAAATGTAGCTTGATGATGCGGGAAGCGAAGACTCATTGGCAAATACCCACTTTTGGGGGGAGGGAGGTTAATGCAGTGATTCAACTGTTTTTGAGACGATAAATTTTAATTTTTTTCCGGCGAAAATAGATATAAGGCGGTGCACGATGACTAAACTAAAAGTACGATGGTGAACTACTTCCTTGAAGTATTAGTTATGCTTCATTTACCGACTAATTAATTGATATTTTACAGAGTAATTTCACTGGCGTGGTTGACATTTAATTTGGGCGGGCAGAAATAGAAAATTTATGGCCACTTTAACAGAGACACATGTTCTTTAAGTTAAGTTTAACTTTGATTCTTAGGAAACATTAGATAGAATTAGATCTCATCTATAACTACATATTTGTAAGTCTGTAAGTTTTCTTTTAGTCATTTTATAATCGTTTATCTTTCATAAGATGGACTACTATAATAGTATATTAAAGAACTTTTTTGCACGCGTCCAAGTTTAGTAAAACGAGCCTTGGGCGAGTGTACTAAAGGACAAGTGCGAAAAAAGTTTTATGAAATGAGTTCTTTATAATATTTTTTCTACTTGGTGTCTTGAAATATTAAGGCCGGAATGTAGCTGTCCACGATTTCGTCAAGAAAAAGGAGAGATATATACAGATTTAGTGTGTCGAACAAAGGCAGCAATAGCGAACGCGCTCTAAAAGTGGCATCGTATTTGTATGATATTGTATTTATAAGACAAAAGAAATAATCAAACGCGTTATTTATATACTGTATAACATGTTACCTACAGTGCGACGCATGCATTTTAATAGATTTTGTATTTAAAATGCCCTAAATTAAACATGTAAAAGTAGTATTTTTCTCTTTATTCGGCATTTTTTTAAAACAATACTATGAAAAAATTTAGAAAAATCGATGCGCCGCACTGTAGAATGAATATTAAATATTGTCGTAAAAAAATTTCAATGATCTTACGTTAGTATTAGATTCAATATTATATAAACCGTAGAGCACTGTTTTACCTCTTTCTCGTACAGCTACATTCCCGCCTTAAAAATGAGATTAAACTGCCACAATATACACTAGTCGATTTAGGGAAATTTATGAGTGTAACGTTTTGGTTGGTAACATTAATATTGTCACTATCACTGTAAAAGTATATTAATGAACTATTCTAGGTTATATAAGTGCAGACATTATAGAAAAATTTGAACTTACCTACATGTTTCTATTACTAGATTCTTAATTTTATTGAATAAAAAGTAATTAATTAAGCAAAACATTAATTTGTCAGAGTTTGACGTTTAACAATTGAAGTAAATGTCATCTGATACTATCGGTACCAACCTTCTAAAAAAATATATTGCGTGTCACGAGGATTCTTTGAAGATTTTGAATCCTGGAAAAGAAGAAGTTTTCTTCTTTCTAGTGAGAATTAATTAATTAAATAAATTGCGGTGACGCTAAATTGAAGCTTCAATTAGTCTTGGAAACGAAGAATTAATAATTGATTGATTGCTGTAAAACCATGATTTTTTTCAAGATTCAGAATCTTGAAACTTCTTCAGGATTCAGAATCTTCAAAGAATCCTCGGAACAGGGCTTTAAAGAAGCAATCAAAATTTTGTTTTAATTTAGTTTTAAAGGCAAAGGTACTAGAAAGCAACGTCTTTACTTTCTTCGTTTGTGAAATTTGTTTATTAAACGTTTTAACATGAAGCTAGTTGAAACTTCGTCGAATGGAGCCTGAACGTGAGCTAGCTAAATAAGGCGAGCAAAAAATATCCAGCAATATTTGTCACGAAAAACAAGCAGAGTTTTTACTAAAATAGAAAGCACGAACAATGTCCTCCAACCTACATGAACATATAAAACAGAGCACAGCGCTGTGGCTGTCATATCTCATTGTTACATTACAAGCAATACAAACCCAACAGACCGCATAAATTATTATCAAATCGAATATATCTCACTCGCCGATATAATATTTATATTATGAAGTTATTTACAATTTGTGTCACTAGATGTCAGGCGTGAAGCTTGACGTGTTAATTTAGCTGCAAAGCACGGACACCATAATTAAGTTAGGCACGGGACGTCGAGAGCAATTGTTTAGGTGTCAGTTGTCACATGATCACAATCAAAATTAATAACTATTTTATCACCACCCGTGATGATTTTTCATCATTGTTTTGTTTTGTCGACGAGTGGTTTTTCTTGTGACAGATTAAATTATTATTTGTTTAGCGATTACATAGATTATTGGTACATTATTATTATTATTTGAATTGATAGCAATTTTGTTGATGAGCTTTGGGCATGAATGTATTGTTGCGCTGAAATATAGATTATGAATATTAATTATATTAATATTGAAATCATATTATTTTAGCGACAATAACACAAAAATTATGTGACATAAATATTGTAAATTTAATTGAAAACAATTGTTTATTTTTGTCTGCTTTTACTGAAAATTTATGCGCACATAATTGGTATTGTAAAAAATTCTTTTGATTTGTAATTATTTATAACCTTCAGACCTACCCAATTATAAGTATAAGTGGCTAATTTAACCAACTAGCGCTCAACGTTCGCACATATAATAATTGAAATTGGAATTTTCTGTAAGCACTGGTTGGTTAATTTAGCACTTATACTTATAATTGGGTAGGTCTGAATGTAGCTTAAGCTAGACCTACCCAATTATAAGTGTATGTGGCTAATTTAACCAACCAGTGCTCAATGTTTCCACTTATAAATGAATTTGGAATTTTGTGAAAACGCTGTTTGGTTAATTTAGCACTTATACTTAAGTGTCATCCACTCCTTCATGGTTTGAATTTATTAAAAAAATTACAATCAACCAAAATTTTGAAATCTACCAGTCAACGAGTCAGCTGACGGCTGGTAATCAAACCGCACACAAACTAAAGTGTATATCTACGAATACAGAACGCGAAATAAGAGATGACAGTTAGGAATTTTATATTGTTACACAATATTTATTATTATTTGAAATAGTGTATAAAGAAGTCGTCCAGCTCGGTTTTCTCTTGACTCAGTTACGTTGAGGCAAGTAATAAGTTGACATAATTTGACTCAGCTCTGAGTACAACTCATTCTTTCCCTTCCCGCTCCGGTCAACTCTGACTGCACGGACAGTACATCAAAAACTAATAATAATAATATGTTTGTGAGTAGAGAATGTTACTTTTCTTTCTTTAAAGATTTGTCTCATACAAAAAGAGTTTTTTTCAAGTGCAAACCCAAATTGATGTAATTAAATTTTACGGAAAAAATCTTTTAGCTTTTTGTTTAAACAATTTAAAAAACATGAGATGAAAATTGGATTTAATTAGATTCTCAAATCCTCCTGCTTTTTAATTAAGTCAATTTGCACAAAAAGTAGAAGAATTAAAATTATTGTTATTAACTCCTGTCCTTACCTTTCGCTAATTTGGTTAGGAACAACTCTTTTCGCAGTTTTAAATTTGTAACTTCTTCTGCGCTAAAAATATTTCCAGTCTTTGTTCTTTTGCTCCAGAATTCTCAAGATTCTGGGAGATAAGACAAATATTTAACAGCTAATTTATGTAGATAATTTTACGGCAATTACATCTCCTCTAGCTATTAGTAAAGATGTTTGTAGATTGGATAGATTCATCGTAGTTATTCTCCGGAGAAATTCTACTTTTCAAAATCCTACAGTTTCTAATCTCATTAGAACAGAGGAAATTCAATCAGGTGAGCTTCATCGTTAGATGCATAATTAAAATAGCTCGAAATCGGAGAAAGAAATTCCATGGGAAAATAGTCAATTAAATAAAAGACACAAATATTTTACTATTGTTATTTATGTTAATATTTTGTCTTTAAAGTCAAATATTTAATTATCTGTTTACGATATTGTTTGGTTTTATGAGAAAAAATCTATTCCAAGAAAGAATTTATTACAAAGAAAGTATTTAAGATATGATATATTAAAACGCGCGTTTTATGGTCGCTTTATACATTCTATGGCGCTTGTTCTTGATTAAAACTTTTACAGTAATATTTCTCACTTGTTCAACGGCTTTTAGTTCTGCTGTTATTGTAGATAACGGTGTACTTTTCATAATTTATTCCACACATAAAATTAATTTTTAAATACGGTCTACTAGAGGAAATTTATAACGCCTGCATTTTATTAGTTATGTTTATAGTGGAACAAATGAAATAGAATATTTTTTATATCAATGAATTTTTTGTGGATTGTGTTGATGACAGCTATTATTTGTAATTGTATATTGAATTTTTAGTTGGCTGCATGTGTATTTAAATTATTTAACATAAAATAGACATATTTCAAATTATCAACAACAATAGTGTTCGCAGCACCATTTATTTATTATATTTTTCTTTTACTTTTATTTTAACAGTAACCATTTAACTGGATTCAAATTACAGAATGGTAGATTTTTATTATAGTGGAATCCAACCACTTCGACCGATGCATCTCAACGTTTTAAAGCGGCAACGGAGAGATTCTTTATGCAACCATAACTACATTCAAGTGATCAGTTTGAAATGCCCGAGTGAGATTTAATTGCAAGATGTTTTTACAATTTAACGAAAATTAAACACTGCTGGACGGAAAATTCAGCACAAAACGTACTAACGTAGCGAGTGTTTTGTGGCCAGAACAAGACTGGTACAATTGTTTTATATACTTAAAGGACCAATTAACTGTTATACATGATTATTAGACCCCGGAGAATATGCAATTTTTTTGCTATTCATTAAAAACCATTCATAAAACATGTTTTTTTTGAATTGATATATAACGACATATCAAAATATGCAAAAATATGCAATTGCATATAATCCGGGGTCTAATGATTATAAAAATTCTGAAAAATTCATAAAAATTTCCAATTTATGCAAACTTTACACGGTTTATATTATCTTCTGATAGAAATTTATTTCAAAAATTTTAAAAAGATAGACCTGTAGATCCATTCTTTCTCTAATACATTTTTATAAAAGCATTTATCTTGAAGTCAATAATATACTAACAGTTTACTCGCAACGAAAACACTTTTACAGTATTTTTCAACTTCAAAATGACATTGCATAGCGAGGATGTGGAAAAGTACGAGTTTCGGGCTGGTTTAGGCAGTCAAAGTAGTGGGGAAAAGAATAGAATAGAAAAAAAAACTAAAATCGAGAGTATTCTAGGAGTTCGGAAAAAAAGTAGAGCCGCTCAAAGGATCAATTAACAGTTGTGCCTTTTTAAAATTTTTATAAAAAAATTGCACATGATTATAAAAATTCCGAAAAATTTATAAATATTTCCAATTTATGCAAACTTTACACGGTTATCTCGTGATAGAAATTTATTTTTAAAATATTAAAAAGACAGATCTGTAGATCCATTCTTTCACTATTAAATTTTTATAAAAGTATTACCTTGAAGTCAATAATAAACTCGCAACGAAAACACTTTGACAGTATTTTTCAACTTCAAAATGACATTTCGTTGCTAGGATGCGGTAATATTATTTATTCAATTATTAGTAAGCCCCCCTCAATTGTGAAAGCAATTTATCCATGATTGCAGAATGTGTTTTTTTCTTGTGGCGGTTGTTTTTTTCGTCGGGTGTTGGATGGCAGCCAAATCGCCGCGCTGTAACCGTAATTAATGTTTATATTAGTGCGATATGGTGCCGAGTCCTCTCTTTATGAATGCAGCAGGAACGGGATGCGCTTTTGTTTAAAACAATCGCCTATAAACCGGCGCATTCACAAATTTATGATATTTGCGTTCGTGTGATTAATTGTTGTGTTTAGTTTATTGCTGGTAATTAGGGATCCTCCGGCGGTTTCGTTTTCATTTTGTTTTGGCGTAACTTTTGTTTTCGCTGACACACTTCGCTGGAGCTGTCAGGAGAATTTTACTATCATTTTTCGCACGGCTTTATGACTTGCGTTATAGTACCAAACCAACAGAGATGGAAAAGGCATTAATTATTAAATTCTCTTACTCTAATACACTTTTTACCGCTTAACTCTATAAAATATGCAATTGGAAAGCTGGAAACCCACTTAAATTTTTATTGGAAGCCTTTTACAGAAATAGGGTTGCGCCTAATATTCTTTCTACATTTGGGAATAGATAGTATAGTCGCTTTTGCTGTTGACGTTTTTGATCTACTCCAATATTAATAGTATTGCAATTTCAATACAGTACTTATAATAAAAGCAAGAAATAGACAAAAATATTAAATTTATTTCAGCGAAGCATTTCTTTACATATTGGATGCTCTAAGTACATACATATGTCATTTCCCTGGTCAAAGTTGACACTTTTTCACTTTTATCTAAACATTAACATTCAATAGATATTAGCCAACAATCAATTGTCATTAAACATTTATGACCATACACTTCTGTTGCCTCGTCCATATTGAAACAAGTTCTTTTATTCTTTTGACTATTGCACTCGTAATAAACCATTAATCATATATCAATCCATTAAGTTATCAAAACGCTCACAATTTTTTATCTAGTCCATTCTCTTCATAAAATTCTGAAGCATTTTCTTAAAATTCAAACAGCTTTTTAAAATTATTGATAAATGGAATCTATCTAACAAGTAATATTTCGAGTTTGTTTCACTGTTACTTAAGCCTCATTCACATAAGTAGGTATTTAGTTTTAAGGTTTATATTTATGTTTACGTTTAAAATTGTTTATGTAACTAAACGAGCATTTGCACTTTTCAATTTTTAGCACTAAAGTTTGAAAGCTCCAAATATTAGGTTTATGTTAACCACTTACTAAGCTATCTTAAGTTTCTTATGTGAATGCTGTCTTTCTTAAACGTCAAACTAAATGATTGTGTGAATAAGGCTTTATTTTCATTGGATAACATTTTAGCGAGTTGTTAAAATTTAAATACGTTTATTTAAATACGTTTATGCAACATTTTTGCTGAAATTCCGATTCTGATTCCAGGTTTTAAAAGTACAATTTTGATAATACAAAAATGTATCTTGTATTTTGTGGACTGTTAGAAACCATTCCACTAAAACAAAACCTCTTAAAGTCAGAATGTCTTCCTCTCTAAATCTTGACTGGCGGCATGTTCCAATCAAGTGTAGTACACCACCCCTACAAACACACTCACATCCACACAGACATTCTAACACAGACACCGCCGCCTTCAACCGTGTCTCTAGATTTCTAGATCTTCTAATTGAGCGCTCTATAAATAGCTACACCGGCATACGATACAGGAGCACTCCGAACTTGCACTAGGTTGTACTGAACTACACTGGGATGCACCGATGTCAATGTAGGGGCGGGGCTACATCGGTTGATCGCCCACTGATTAAATGAATAGTTTAGTAATTTGTGTTGACCTGGTTAATGGGTCACTACTGCAATAGTGGACACAGAGCATGTTCGACAGGACTTGGTAATGAGCGTGATTTTTCTTTTGGAGTTACCGAATGGGTTTAAATTTGGATGTGTTGTTATTTACCTAAAGGTAGTGTTCTGTTGCGAGATTAATTTTGCAACAGCAAGAGAACTCCATCGAACTTTAAGGGTCCCGTCTCGGTAATATTGCGGGTTTAGAGGTGTTGCAGTCTCTGATTTACTCATTTAATATTAAAAATCTGACGTGGCCATCACACAACCTTCCGCCATATCTAGACTTTAAACAGAAATGTATACGTACAATCCGGTGCCCATTTAAAATATACAAATAAAAATCTAAAATATTGAAACACAGAAATTTGCATCACCTGAATAAAAAGATTCATTCACAGGAAAACTCTGCTGTGTTGAAGCCATCCTCCGTTCAATTACTACAATTAATGTCTTACTTAGGACTTATATAGCGCTAGTATGCCAACTTGTCACCCGTCTCACCTGTCAATATTTTTTACGCAGAAACAAAAATCAACCGATCATGGATTACAAGATATCAACGTTTTATTTGATAAATTTATTTTTTAAATTTTACTGCAGTTCTTTAATGCTACCAGATAAATACAATTTTTTTATAACGTAAGTTGCAAATAACTTTTCCTCTTATTCTTATTACAAATAAATACTATATTTTTCCAAATTTATATACAATTTTGACAATTAACCTTTTCAATCTTCAAAAAATATCACTTCCGATGAAGATATTTGTACCAAAATCTACGGAGCTCTTCCAATTTATATACAAATGTTAAATACCAAATATCAAAATTTTCGGGTAATTCGTATTTGAGTTATGCGACTAACACCCCTTGACCACACACACACACACACACACACACACACACACACACACACACACACACACACACACACACACACACACACACACACACACACACACACACATACACACACACATACACACAGACATCATCGTGAAACTATCAAAAATGAGTTGTAAGGACCCTAATTCGTGCTCATCCACTAAAAATTCACCACACGATTTTTTGCATGATTCCAATACCTTCCTTTACAGGTAAGCGGAAGGTAAAAATTTGAAGAAAAAACAGGTACCTACTAGATGTTTGTGAAAGAATTCATCTAGGTTTATGCCCTGTTAGAAATTTGAAAAAATCTTTGGAATTCATATAAAACATTAGGTAATGAAAAAGTGTATTTTTTACCTAGTTGCATTCTACATGTAAATAATTTTTGAAAATTTTGTTCTTGAACTTAGAAACTAGGTGCCTTTAATGGCGGTAATGAAGATGTGTCAGATCAAATTTAAATAAAAGATAATTTTAAAGTATTTATTTTAAAAATATTAAAATATATTAATCGGCAATTTAAATATTATGTTAATGTCATTAATTTTACATGTACAACCCAAATTTTCATTTCCTAATTTAAGGAAGAAGCATACAAAGTCTTTGTTTTCGAAGTATCACAACACATTTTTCGAACAAAGATAAGTATTACATGTCACTTAACGTTTGATATCAAGAAATGCGCCTTAAGAAGTACATATACGATACTTTTTAAATTTAAATAAACTAATAATTTTTGCAGCACTTAAAATAACAATACAAGGAACGCATCACCGTTAAACGAGACTAATGACTACAATTGCAAACCGCTGTGATACACACATAGTTCCTCTTTCTCTTCACTAACAAAGCTTTTAGTTGAAGAACCTTGTTCTTCTTCAGTGATGAATTGTCACTTGAACAGGAAGTACACACCAGCGCCACTACAATTAACGGCGTGTCTCAATGTACGTCGCGTACGTGAGGTCTCCGCGGTATTTGAATCGTGGATTTCGATGAGATTTGGGATAAGAGCAGACGTTTCCTAAACTGTGTGGGGTCGACATTCTCCAGAAGTAGACTTGAGTTAGGATGTTTTAGCTTGAGGTTGCTTCTGGTTTGTGCCACGGCATTTGAGATGGAATTATCAAATATGGAAGATAAAAAGGATTTATTTTTCTTGTTAGGTAAATGAAATGAAAAAATATCAGGGATCTCAGTCTTCAATAGTCAACTTATTTATTAAAATAGAGTTGGCACGAATCCCTTAAAACAAAAACTCATACAATCTTTAGTAGTTATGCCCCCGAGGCGAGAAATTTCTCGTCTCATTCTCGTCTCGTCTCGAAATTACGAGACGAGAACCAATAAATTTATCGTCTCAAGTTTTCAAGATGCGACGAGAATTCATTAACTACGAGACGAGAAGTAGTTCTCGAGAAATCGAGCATTCTCGAAACTAAAACTGAAATAATCATTGTCTTCGAAAATGTTAAAAAATTAATTTGACTTTGTGCCTAGCATTTTGTTTGTTTTGATACAAATATTTTTATTTCTAAAACAAGAATTGTGTGCAAATTTAACAGAAATGTACAAAAAATTCTTGAATTCAATTCTAGGTATTAAACTAGATGGCAACAATTTTTTTAGAGAAATTGAGATCGGATTCCTTGAGACTAAAATTGAATAACCGAGACGAGAATACCAAAATTTCTCGTCTCAAAAATTTGAGACTGGACGAGAATTGACAATTTTGTTTTACATTATCAAAAATATTTTAATTTTCATATCCGCCTCCAAGGCTAATGTCTGGGTACGCCACTGCAGGAGTCCCCAACCTCCTTAAACGTGTAGCAGGCTTACATACTATAAGTCCTTGTTGTTCACTGTGTGTGCGGTTACCAGCGTGAACAACCATTGACGTAATTTTTGTAAAATTAAACTAGAATGAACTAGTAGAAGAGCTAGCGGTCAAATTAGTGTGGACATTTTATTAGTCGTGAAATTGAAGGGTTTGCGTCTTGCATATCTGCTGAAGATGGAATGCCCGGTCTGCTAGTTCTAAGTGGCCGGATTAGGCTTCCTCAAGTCAAATAATCATAAATGATAAATGACATTTTATATTTTCATAACTGTCAAAAATTAGCGTGTTTTCGGTTTATCAGCACTTATGATTCAATATTTTATTTGCATAGGTAAGTAGATAAACACTGATGACATTAAATTTTGGACATTTATGAAAATTCCAAATGTCATTTATTTTTTATTTGGTATATTTAAGATTAGAGGAGTAGAAACGTTCTGGCATATGTTTTATAAATAAGAACCATCGTTTATTTCCACGTCTACATACGCCAGAACTCTTAATTTATATAATTAACATTTTTGTAACTCAACTTTTGATACTTGAGGAAGCCTAATCCGGCCACTTAGGACTGGCAGACTCGATATTCTTCAGTAGATATGCAAAGCCCAAGTCCTTCAATTTCACGACTAATAAAATGTCCACACTAATTTGACCGCTAGCTCTTAGTCTATTCCTATTTGCTTAGGCCAGAATATTTTCCTGATATAAAAAGTCCTCTGATATTCTGGCTACGGCCCTGGTAGAAACACAAAAGTGGAGAATAATCGCAGCGAAATGAATATTTACGTATAATTACCAGGATTACTCTACAAGTCAACATTCATTAATTTGCGAGAAGAATAAATGCGAAGCTCACCGTATGAGAAAAGTTAGAAATGATGTTCTTTGTTTAATGAAAGACTGCTAAATCTAAATCATGGTTATTGAGATTTTTCTTTGTGTTTGGTGTGTTTATTACTTCTTGTTTTGTTTTACTTTTCTTCCTAATGGGACACGAAAGTCAGGAAATGATAGAGTTTATTGTTATTTGATCTTATTTGGCTGCATTATTACGGACTTGTTTTTTTATATCCTTTATTGCTTTATTATTAATTATGAGATCTCAATTAGATAAAATATTTATTTAATATTAGCTCATCTTAATTAAGGTGCAAATATACCTGGGTTTAATTAAAATCTGCAGACGGTATATTCTGTTTGTTATGTATTATCTTGCATCTTGCTGGGTAATCTGCTTAAGGTATTAATAACTGAGTACGAAAAACTGGAAATAATAACGTGTTAAAGTACGCATTTACTTTATAACTTTCATGGTTATTTAAGCGGCCCGTCTAGGTTTTCTCCGAATACTTTCGATTTTATTTTTCTATTCTATACTTTCGCACAACTACGATTGTGTGAAACTAGCCCGTAACTCGTACTTTGCCGCATCCTAGCTATGCAATGTTATTTTGAAGTTGAAAAATACTGTAAAAGTGTTTTCGTTGCGAGTAAACTGTCAGTTTATTATTGACTTCAGGATAATGTTATTATAAACATTTAATAAAGAATGGATCTACAGATGAGCCTTTTTAAATTTTAAAAATTAATTTCTATCATGAGATATACATAAATCTTCAATATCTTAATAATACGGTAATATATTCTTATTTTCTATTTTGGGTATTTACATCTGGTATTTACCCAAAAAAATAAATATCCGGGTATTTTACATCACTATGTTGAGACAAGTAGTAATAAGTTGGCGAACTTTGACTCAGCTCGTCAGCTCTGCATAGAACATAGGCAGAGCTGGGCAAAGTACCACAAAAAGTACTTAAAGTACAAGTACCAAGTACCTTATGACGAAGGAAAGTATTTGAAGTAAAAGTACTTTTCTTCATAGTTTCTATGACCAAGTATCAAGTACCTACTTTTAAAATGTACTTGGAAATGAAGTATAAGTACTTTACAAAGTACCTACTTGGAAAGCTGCAAGTAAAAATTAATATATTGAAGTATTAAGTACCAAGTAAAAGTACTTGAAAAGCTGCATATACAAAATTAATACCATGAAATATCAAGTACCAAGTACCTATATACAAGTACATTACTTCCAAATATTATATTCTGCCACATACATATACAATACATCTATCACGCCTTTTACCCAATTTGGATGAGGCAACTTCACATGTTGTAACACCGTAATAGTTAAGATTGTTTATATCAAAAATAAGTAAGCATACGAATTACGAAAGCAACCAACGAATGACAGAAAAGGTTAATTCAAATACTTTAAATTGGTACTTCAAGTAGGTACTACAAAAGTACTTGAAGTACTAAATATATTCAAGCAAGTAGGTACTAAGTAAATTGTTCAAGTATTTTAAATACTTCAAGTTGGTATTAAAATTACTTGAAGTAAATACTTTTTACTTCAAGTACTCATAAAGTACTTGAAGTACGAATATATTTAAACAAGTATCAAGTAAATTGTTGAGGAAGTGCAAGTACCAAGTACAAGTACTAAATTTAAAAAGTACTTGAAGTAAAAATTGAATAAAAGTAAGAAGACAAAAAATTATTTTTAAAATCCTTTTTTATGAATTGGAGAAAATATCAGAACGCTCAGTCTTCAATAGTGAATTTATTTAAAGGACGACAATCACCTTAGCGAATATCTCCCTGATTACGGTCCTGATTTGAGCTTGGGCCAGCACTTCGCGTCTTTATTTTGCCAGTCTTGACATTTCTGCGGCGTAATGGGCCGTTCACAAAGAGATCGCATGCAGTGTGTACATTGTGTGACACATGACACATGTAAATGACACTTATGACTTTAGTTGATGAGGCCGCAGTCATGTAAACATATGGGTTTGTCCGAGCCGTTGCGCATGCGTCAACTCGCATCTTTTACTGTCTTTCTGCTCTGTGAATGTCTCGATGTCTCTCAGTTCGCTAAGATATGTTTTATTGCCGCGATAACATTTGGAAACGCAGGGTCAGATGTGAGTGATCGTTCACGGATGGTTGCCACTCATAGTTTTTATGTGTTTTTAGTTGAAAACAAGATTACTGACAAGTCTTTAATGACAAACAAATAAATACGCACTAAAATGTATTCGGGTTTAAATTAATTCTCGAAAAAGAACCAGATAAGTGCGCAGTAAATTATATCTTCTGTGGAGATTCTTTCATTCTTCTGAATTTTGAGAAAAATAATCCTGGTTAGAATTGCCTGTCAAATTGCGACGCTGCTAAATTGAATCTTCCATATGAGTCTTGGAAAAGAAGAATTTATAATTCATTGATTGCTTCAACTCCGTGAATTATTCGGAAGAAACAAATGTATGAAATAATCTTTGTGTGAATATTTTCGAATCTAGAAGCTTCACAATTTCAACTGTTCTGACTGTATTATTAATAATTTTGCATAAAAAATAATGAATAAATGTAAATATTATCAATTGATGTGATATAAATTTGTCAAACTTGAAGCTAATTTTTTCATTTAATAGTCTATTTTATACGTTTATTAATAAATTAAATTAATTTTTACTTATAAAGATGATCATGCACCTATATTAGTTGAAATACGGCTATACAGATTTTTTAAAAGAATTAACTAATTGACAGTAAAAAATTATGTAAAACTGGCCTTTTTAGAAATTTCAGAAATGTCAGAAGGTGTTTTGCAAATTTTATTCTGTAGCCAGTAGCCAAATACATAATTTTGAAACCAAAGTCACAAAATTTCGGAACCCATTATTAATAAATAGTTTTCCGGTTTTTACGTTCCGGTTGATTTTTGTTTTTGCGTAAAAAATATTGACAGGTGAGACGGGTGACACGTTGGCACTAACGCTATATAAGTCATAAGTAAGATATTCAATGTAGTAATTGAACGGAGGATGGTTTCAACACAGACGAGTTTTCCTGTGAATGAATCTTTTGATTCAGGTGGTGCAAAATCCTGTGTTTGAAGATTTTTATTTGTATATTTTGCACCGGATTGTACGTATACATTTATGTTTATAAGTCTAGATATGGCGGGAGGTTGCGTGCTGGCCACATCAGATTTTTAGTTCTGTGAGATTGCCAGCTGTTAACTAATAGATACTTTTGATTCTAGTGAAGAGTACACCACTGATTTAAACCACAATCGTCGTTATTGATTTTATTAATAACTTTTTGTAAATTCAGTCTAATGACTGCAGCAAACATTATTTCTGTTATAAAATATTTTAAATAGTGTATTGTTGGTAAATGATTGCGGTACAATAAGAATTCTAGTTTGAAAGAGCTCTAAGGATTCCTTTTAATGTATTTTTGTTGTCTGCATCAAGTTAATGTCGTCTCGTTTCTTGTTGACTTTCTGTGTTTCGTTTCGGTGACGTTGGAGTTTTCTTCTATTTTGAGAGTCGCGAATTCTATTAATCAACACAAAGTTTGTTGTAAGAAACAATTACACGAGTGTTTGGATATTCAGAGCTGACAGAGAATAGAATCGCTATCTCTCTTATCCTGAATGCCTGTGCGCTTGATTTTGCAACACCGGAATAATTTTCCATCGGAGTAAACTAAAACAATGGGTCAACAAACTGTAACATAATATATCTTATCAGTGCCTTACCGTTATGCGGGTGTTTTGTTATTGTTGCACAGATAAATTGAATTCGCTGCGTTGGCAATACTGAAAAAGGAAGAGGGGAGAGGGGAAAGTGATATGATGCGCTAGTGTCCGGCAATGGCAACCGGAAGTGGAATAAACATTTTGTGTGGTACAGTGCTGAAAAATTACCGCGATAAATAATCGAGGGAACTGTTTCCGGTGTTTGGGACATCGTTTCCGGGCTCGGTGCCGTTTCTTTGTCCGGTTTTACCCTCTTTTTTATTTGGCGGCAGACGCTAAAACTTGCAACGTCGCCAGTTTTTTACTTGCGGCCCAACAAAGCGAAAGTGAATTTTTGTAGCTAATTTATTTTGAATGTACTTTCCTCGCTTGGGCTTTTGCTTACGTTTCCCTCTCCTGTAATCTGGCAGCTCTCTCTAATGAGAAGACGTAATGACGCTGTGATTATGCACTGTAGTGATATTAACTTCCTGATTTTTTCTTTCTTTTAATTATGCGCTGAAATATCACAAGTTATCAGGAAGATTTTCAGAGCTTAAGGTGCAACACTTTCTTGTCAATATGAAAACTTCACAATTTTCAACGTGGCTGTGTTATTTTAAATTTCGAACTTAAATTTTATAGGAAGAATCATGATTCATTTTTAAATCGATCAATTAGCAAAACTTGGAGCTAATTTTTATCATTCAATAATCCATTTTATACATTTATTAATACACAAACATTAAATTTTTTCGTAATCGATAGTGGGCCGCCCAGTCGAGAAATTTCTCGTCCAATTTTTGTCTCGTCTCGAAATTACGAGACGAGAACTAATAAATTATTCGTCTCGGATTTTCGAGATTCTCGAAACTAAAACTTTGAAAACATTTTGATATTATTCTTTTCGAAAATGTGAAAATATATTTTTTCTACGACCACTACGGAAAATTGAACTTTTCTCATGCTTTACATAGCCCGAAAGTTATTCATTACTCACAGTCGTGGGATAAAGTGTGAGAAATTATTTCTCACACAAGTTACCAACTGTAATATAATGTTAATTTTTATATATGTATTTTTAGGTTTATAAATTACAAAATATTATTTGCTAATTACTTAAATGTTTATAATATAATATAATCTCAATATTTCATACGAATATTATAAATAAACAATAAAATTTCAAAATATTGAAATCTAATTTTCGCTTTTACATCTTAGAATTTAACTGTTGGCAAGATTGTTCTTTTTAAAAAAATGAATAAATTATTTATCTTACCAAAGAGTGTGGTCGTAGATAAAGTGTAATGTGCCACTCGTGCAGAAACACCTATTGCCCACTTGTGTGATTCCAGCCCTCGACTTCGTCTCGTGCTGGAACTCTCACACCTCGTGGGCAATAGGTGCTTTTCTGCACTAGTTGCACACAGAGGCGGACTGGGCCGGTGGGATGGTGGGATATTTCCCACTGGGCCGCGATGAATTTGGGCCGACTGCCGACACGCAAACAACCCAAATCTGAGTTTTTCTTTATTAAAATTCACAATTATTTGCAATATTGTATACAAATAAACAAACGAAACTAAGTTTTGTATTCATGATTTATATTGGTCAGTCATTAATTTAGAATCAGCTGTTCGGCTCGGTTTTGTTCTTTACAAGTTTACGAAAACGCTAGACTAATTATATATTAATAAATGTCCCAATTTTCATTACATTTATTTTTAAATTTGTTATTTATTTTAATTTCTACTCATAAAAGAATTCTCGAAGTAAAAACTGAAAAATATTTGATATTGTTCTCTTCGAAAATGTCAAAATACATTTTATTATACTTTGTTAGTAGGTAGCGTTTTATTGTATTGATATAAAAATTTATTATTTTAAAAATAAGAATTGTGTGCAAATTTAACAGAAATGTACAAAAAAGTTCTTAATGTCACATCTAGCTTTACAAATAGATGGCAACAAATTTTATTCGAGAAATTGGGACGAGACGAGAATGGAACAGCCGAGAAATGACCAAGACGTACTTAAATTTCTCGTCTCACGGCATCACTACGTAAATGAGGGTAAATTGTGTATAATTTTCCCTCTATGGAAAAACTAAACTTTTCATGAAACAGCCATTGACCTTGAACCCAAAAAAATTCCGCCTGCGGCGCTTTTTCCCTTTTTCGTAAAACAACACTTCGGCACTTTTCTTCAAAAAACTTCGGCTGGGCCGGTGAAATTTATTTCCCACTGGGCCGACACGTTACCAGTCCGCCTCTGGTTGCACAATATACTATTTTAATTCGTCCGCAGCATTTTTTTTCGTTTTGAAATAAATATTTTCATTTCTTGTGCACAATATAATGTACAAAAAATTCCTAAATTCACTTCTAGCTTTTCAAATAAATGACAACAATATTTTTTCGAGAAATTGAGACGAGACGAGAATCGAATTCTTCGAGACGAGAACTGAACAATAGAGAAATGACCGAGACGAGATTACTTAAAATTCTTGTCTCGAAAATTTGAGGTGAGACGAGAATTGACTATTTCTCGTCTCGTCTCGCTACATCACTTAGTAATCGATCAAACATGAATCGTCCATGGGATGTTTGACAATATCTTATGCTTGTACTGTACGTAAGTCTATCCTAAGCGCATCTTGAGTACAATAAAAATTACATACTCAATACAAACATCTCAGAGAATTACATGGGATACAAAATCGGGATATTATTACCAAATTATTAACATTGGGATGTTACATAGATAATGTTACTACATTAGCATTCACTAGAATTTTAATGGGCAAATACAGCAAGTAACAAAGCGGGATGTTCACAATCTTGAAATGTTCTGGGGATTTAATTTTGTCAAGTGCGTTCTTTGCCTTCCAAGCGTCACACTGTCGGAATTAAAATAATTATCACGCTATTTATGCCCCTGAAATTTGGAAGTGTGCGCTTCTGACAAGTCGCCCTAAGTAAAAAATCTATTGTGGGGATATCAGATCGTTTCAAAAGTTGACATTCTATGACAGGCTGTCACTGCGATATGCGATGCTGATGTGAACATCAGAACATCGGAAGCTGCAGCTGATAGTTTCACAAGAGAGGGAAACATTAGCCAACTCGAGTAACGAGTTTATGTCTCTTGGTCTCTAGGTGAAATATTTTCCGTAATAAAGGAAAAATATGAAGTTCATTTGGACAGTTCATCTGCAGATGCACTTCTCCTGCAATTTCTTCTTTCAGTTCTTGAGTTTTTCTTCATTTCCAGGAAATTTATTGCGCTCTTACCCGGACAAGGAAGATTAGCAACAATATTTAGTTGAAAAATTTTAACGGTTTTAAAAGAAGATATAATTTATTGCGCACTTTTCCTGTTCTTTTTCGTAAATTAACTTTTTACAATAAAAATATCTCAATTAAATTCATTTCTCCTCTCCATAAACTAGATATATTTAAGGTAGTATACAGCATTCATTACAAGTCAAAGAATTTAGATAAAAATTAAAATAGGAAGATAATTGAATTTAAAGTTGACATTAAAACGCGCTAAAATGCATTGCGGTTATGGAGATTAGCAGTAGTTTTACTAAACGATTAGAAAACATGTTTGGAGACCGAATATGTTTTTCTTCAATATTTGAGGTATTTATGAAAAAAATAAAAACTATGCGTCACCGCAATAATTATTGAGAAAACGCACGTAAAAGATTCCAGTCTCAAGAAAAATTATATTTTTTTAAAGTTACTGAGTTATGCGCGAAAAACCTCGAAATGCACTTTTTTCAAACACTCATAACTTTGTGTAAAATCAACGTAGGAACTTCGTTCTTTGAGTCCTGCACAGGAAGTTGAACATATTTTAGTGCCCTTTTGGTGAATCGAGCCAAAAAATTTTTTGTTAACTCCGTACACATCGTCAAAGTTGGACATTTTTTCGATTTAAAAGCATTGTTTTCACAGGGGTGCTGGAGGGGGCGGAAGGGGTGACGCTAAAGTTCGCATGCATGACTTTAAAGTAGACACTTCAAAGTTTTTCGCCCTCGAAGATTCGTCGAAATCGACTGAAAATACGCCGAGTTATGACGATTTGAAAATGGGTGAAATTTCACCTCATTTCAAGTGTTGCCGAGTTTACTAGACCCCTTTCCCAAAAATAATGTAATGATATCTTTAAAATCAAACTGTTTCTACATTAAAACGAGCAAAAATGTAACATTCAATATAAGGTATTAATTAAAAATTTCAATTTCATTTCTGTACTTTTTTCTTATACTCCATTTGAGAATGACTGACAGTAATACATCATTATTTGCAAGAGTAGTATTGGATTTTTGCCAGCAATGCGGCAAATAAAACTACCAGAAAAATCAGTTGTAACTACACTAGGATGGTCAAAATAAGCCGCACGCTTTGTACCTGGGACGAAACTTACTTCTCGAACAATAGATAACGCTCTGATAATCCCCGTCGGACTGTGTCATAGACGTAGATAGGAGTGATCTGTTTATACATTTACTAAAAATAAAAGTTTTTAATATCTAAATATAACTTTCTCACTCATTATTATTAAATAAATCTTTTCCCTGAAAAACAATTTAGACCTAAAACGATAGTTCTCTACCGAATTTAGTCATTTTGACTATCCCTGTGCAAACAATTATTGACGCGCCACTGGAATGTCTTTGACAGAATGATTTATTACTGCCAGTCATTCTCAAATATAGTATAGTACAAACCTGGATGTCCAATAATTTAAAATTCATTTTAATAATCAAGACTAAAAATCCGGTACCCATGCAAAATTCCCTGACCGCAATTTCGCAACCCTCGCACCATAAACAAAATAACTTCTCGTGAAAATAACGAAAATAACCGTTCCCCAAATCCTAAGCCATGCATATTCGCCATTAACCGTTCATCGGGTATTCGGGACTCGGCGGAATGTTTTCATATAACGAGTGTGACATAAGTTTAGTGGGATTCGCGCTGAATAGTGAGCGTTGGACGTGTTTATTTGCGGTGTGGATATCGATATCTGGATCCCGTGATATTGAGGCGTCCTGGTGAATATTTGCAGCTAATACACCGCCCACGGCGCTGATGTTGGATGCTGTCTGGTTGGAACGAACACATTGTTTTTGTATAGCAGGTGTCCGAGAAAATCCAGAATCGACGCAAAACGTTAATAGATTTTAAAATAACTCGTCAACACAATTTTTAAATCGTCATAACTCGGCGTATTTTCAGTCGAGTTCGATGAATCTTCGAGGGCGAAAAACTTTGAAGTGTCTACTTTAAAGTCATGCATGCGAACTTTAGTGTCACCTCTTCCGCCCCCCTCCAGCACCCCTGTGAAAAAATGCTTTTAAATCGAAAAAATGTCCAACTTTGACAATGTGTACGGAGTTTTCGACTCGATTAACCAAAAGGGCACTAAAATTTGTTCAATTTCCTGTGCAAGACTCAAAGAACGAAGTTCCTACGTTTATTTTATACAAAGCTCTATGAGTGTTTGAAAAAAGTGCATTTCAAGGTTTTTCGCGCATAACTTTTCATCCAAATTTGACGATTCTTTAAAAAAAAAAATTCTGACGTGGACACCACATGACTTCCTTGTACGCCTTGTTTGTTCATACTTTTCTTAATAACTAAAATGTAGAATAATATAAAAAAATTCTTTTAACTTATTATACTAGTATACTCACAAATATATTTTAGTCATTTTATTTAAACTGCAGAAGAAGATATAAAGCATATTTTACTATTGTCACTGTCATGTCATAATCATTTAAATTTTACATAGTAACAAATGTTAATCGATCATGGACTACAAGATACCGAAATACTAAATTATAAATATATACTTTAATTATTCTTAAATGATACCAGATACAAAAATATTTATAAAATACCGATTGTAGGTAATAATCACATAATCTTTCATTTAAAATAAAAAAATTTGTCTTTAATTAAATATTTATCGAAATATTTGAAAAAAGTACTACTTCCGGTTTGTAGATTGAAACCAAAAATAGGAGGTGCACAACTAGATGCTATAACAGTCCTAAATACAAAATTTCAACATTCTACGTCTAACCGAATTTGAGTTATGCGACATACATACGTACGCCCGTACGTACATACGTACGTACGTACGTACGTACAGACGTCACGACGAAACTAGTCATAATGGATTCAGAAAAGGTCAAAACGGATATTTCCGTAAAAATCTGAGAACCGAAATTTTTCGCGATTACAATACTTCCTTATTACTCCGTACAAGGAAGTAAAAACATTTTGGCTCTACTTTAACAGGGTAAACTCAGATTGGGATGTAATGTACTTGTTAACAACTTCAAAAATATCCCTAATTGCATACAGAATAAAATACACTTTTGTTGATGACTCACAGAATGTGAAAATAATTTCTGTAATAGGATTGTTTTTAAAATGATGATATTGAAATTCAAATAGCTTTTATAATCTAACCGGAAATACACTTAACGGAATGCGTTTTTTTTCAATCGGTTCAGTAGTTTTTGAGTTCTGCGCGACCAAGCGTCATATGATAACATGATAGAAACACGCGTATCTACATGCAGGTGTAACTTAGAACTTCAACTTTTCAACTTCTTCTTTCCTTTTTGATTTTATAAAGATTCTTTGTGATTTGTTTTTAGTAACTTGGCGGTAATTGCTTTTGAAAGTAGATTTTCATAATTGTGTTTGCTCAAGTTTACGTTAATGGCTCGTAATTTAATATAATTAGTTTTATTTTATGTATTGAAAATGTTGAAAATTAATGTGTAATTTACTACCATTAATTATATTTAAACATAATTTACTATCTGATGTATAATTAGTTGCTCTAATTTACGTACGTTAATATTTATTCTATAGAAAATTGAATATTAATTTACTAATATATACCTAGTAAACACTAATAATGATAAAACTAAACTTTAATTTTAAAAAAAAACTTTAATTACCTACTTCCTAATTTAAATATGCGCCTTTCAATCTATTATAAGTAAGTAAAATACGAAAAAAGCTGTTAACATTGTAAATGCCCAAGTAACATTTTTTGACTTGTTTGTTATAAAATCTTATTTCTAGTTATTAAAACGTTTTCATCACCAGCTTTTAGTTATAAATTGGTTATTCGAAATTAATTATATTATGGTGTGAAACATTTGTCACTAAAACGTTTTGAAAACGTTTAAAACTCATTGGCAATTATCATCAACAAGCAATAGGTTACTATGGCTAAAATATATCCAAATGACTTCTAGTTATTTCTTTTATTCCTACATAGCCACAAAAGCGTTTCTGAATCTCTAAATACATCCCTAAAATAACTAAAACTGTTTAGTTTTTTTCTTGTCAAAAATGCTAAAATAATGACAATTTTCAACCATCGTATGACCATGACCATTGCTCAGTGGATGTTGTCAATTATGTTTCATCTTTGCTAAAAATTGTTAGAAATTCTACTATATCATTTTATAATTCAAACCGTGTTTTTCTTTACTGTTTTTCTGCTTTGTCGCATAGTTGTGGGATTACAAACTTATAGCACATAGGTACTGTCAACTTTAAAACATTATTTTAATTACTAATTTATAAAAATATTTTTAAAATAAATAAATTTTAAAACAGGTCTTTACCAATAACAATACTGAAAAAATAATCGGTATTTGAATTGATGTAAAATAATATTTAAAAATATTTTTGTTATTAAGCAGATATTATATCATTACGAATTCGAAAAAAACTTTGGAAAATGAGAAGAAATGTAACAAATCTATTATTTGGTCACAAGAATTTAAAATTAACTAGACCTTTATCTTGTTGGTTTCTAAAAGCCATTTGGAAAAACAATAGTTATATTTTAGCCACATTTTAGCTTTTAAATAGTCATCGCAATTGTTTAATTTTTCTGCGTTTTCGCCATCTTTTCCTTTATACGTGAAGGCATCCATTGTTTTACAAATACTACAAAATGAAGATTAAAAGGTTTTTAAAGAGATTTTCTTATTTAAATCAGTATTTAAACATTACTCATATCCTTTTTTAGCATCTATATACAACCTGGTATTAAATTTTTAAAAATATATTTTTACAATATATTTAATTGATAAATTAAACCATGTAAGTAAAGCAAATAGGACCGGCGCACATAATTTTTCAAAGTATCTTTATAAGTTCTGCAATAAATATGATTGGGCATGTAAAATTTCTATATCGATTAATTTGATATTTCGGCAAATAATATTCTTATAATTACTATCTGTAAAAAGTATTGCTAGCCATTTTTCACTTAGTTATATTACGGACATTAGAGAACTAAATTGCTAACTACAATCCAAATAATAACCAAACAGTCAAAATATGGCAATTTATTGGTAATAACCAGTTTAAGACTTAATTGTAGCTTTATGCTTTTTGGTAATATTGTAGTAAAATTTCTGTCAAAATAATTTATAAAATGGCTAAAAAATAAGACACAACAACGTTTTCACAACCAAAATATAATTCCCCATTTACGTAAAGAAAACGTTTTCAAACTGTTTTAGAAAGGTCTTGATTTATGGTAATTATTGCCAAAAAGATATTCAAACTGTTCTCATGACGTTGTGATATTCAAAATACAGCAACAAATGCTACTTGGGTGTTAATAATAATGAGAATGGAATTGTCGACTGGTAGAATAATGAAGGATGGAATAATCGGGAATGCAGTCAGTGAGTTTTATTTAACTAAAAAACCGACGTTTCGCCACACCCTTGTGGCTTCATCAGGGTGAATTAGTTGTTAAAATGTTGTAAAAACAAACTCAAACTCCACCGTTAGGTTCGTTTTGACTGTTTTCTTCAATGAGACGTGTGAAATTACAAATTTTGACCCATCTACATGTTCTGTAGAATTTTTAAAAATATTATTGTACAATATTTATGTAAAACATTTTAACAACTAATTCACTCTGATGAAGCCACAAGGATGTGGCGAAACGTCGGTTTTTTAGTTAAATAAAACTCACTGACTGCATTCCCGAATATTCCATCCTTCGTTAATAATAATGATTGTCAGTTGATATATCTCAGAGTGTAAAATTCGGCGCGACACTGCGTATATCTCGGAACGTACGTAATAACCTCATCACGCGTTTGTGCTGCAGTTAATATCACGCGCTTTGCGCCACCACGCGTTATTATACGTTTATAGTTCTGTTCCGTTTAGTTGTACTGCGTTTTAATCAAAACTATCCATTCACTAGCTTACTATTACCCGCTAAAATCACATTCAGCTGATCTATAAAAAACAGCGATGGATCTAACGGGGACTTTTGATCGGATCTACGTCTTTAAAAATGAATTACCTTAAATATTAATTACCGTTTTTAATTTTATACATACATAAAACTCACGCTATATTCCCAAAAAGGGTTTAGTCCAGGAATTATAAAAAAAATAGGAGAAAAAAATGATAGACAGCTGAATTTTGGTATATACGCTCATAATGGCTTCTAGTTTAACATACTAAAAGTCCTAAACGATATCGCGTGTGCTTCCATTGCTACGACCTTGTAAAGACCTTGAAAATGAGATTTTTGCGTATAACTCACGAACGGTGACACCAATTAAAAACTTTTTTTTACGAAAATGTTGGTAATTTAATGTACTACAAAAAGGCCCTTACCAATTTTATCGTCAGTTTATTTATTTCCCTCAAAATCGGGAAAAGGCTAATCACCGTTTTGGAATCGTTGAGAGCCCGTGAATTAGACTTCAGGTTTCAGAAAAATAGCTGCCATTTATGAATGGAATATACTATCGACTTCCGGTTTGCGGCATTCAATTCCTTTTATATTTTTCTATTAGACGTAGATATTTTTTAACTTCATCAGGCTTTGGTTTAGCCGGAATTTTAAGTTATTTTAATTTTGGTATATTACTAATTTTTTCATTTATTATGTTTAATCGAGTGTTATTTCTGAACAAATAAAAATACTGACTTCCGGTTTTCGGCATTAGATTCCTTAAACATTTCTCTATCGAATACATTATACTAAAAATGTTGAAACATCTTCGTTTAGCCGAAATATAATGATTTTCTTTAAGAGAACGCAGGAAAATTATAGAAATATTTTGTATTTGTCATGTTTGAACAAGTGTAATTCGGCTAAACGAAGATGTTTCAACATTTTTAGTATAATGTATTTAATAGAGAAATGTTCAAAGAATCTAATGCTGAAAACCGGAAGTCTGTATTTTTATTCGTTCAGGAATTACACTTGTTCAAACATGACAAATAAAAAATATTTCAATAATTTTCCTGTGCTCTCTTAAAGAAAATCATTAGATTTCGGCTAAACGAAGATGTTTCAACATTTTTGGTATAATGTATTTAATAGAGAAATGTTCAAGGAATCGAATGCTGAAAACCGGAAGTCGGTATTTTTATTCGTTCAGAAATTAGACTTGTTTAAACACAACAAATTTTTAAAAAATCCATAATATCGCTGTGTTCTCTTAAAGAATATCATTATATTTCGACTAAACGAAGATGTTTCAACATTTTTAGTATAATTTATTCGATAGAGCAATGTTCAAGGAATCTAATGCCGAAAACCGGAAGTCAGTATTTTTATTTGTTCAGAAATAACACTCGATTAAACATAATAAATGAAAAAATTAGTAATATACTAAAATTAAAATAACTTAAAATTCCGGCTAAACCAAAGCCTGATGAAGTTAAAAAATATATACGTCTAATAGAAAAATATAAAAGGAATTGAATGCCGCAAACCGGAAGTCGATAGTATATTCCATTCATAAATGGCAGCTATTTTTCTGAAACCGGAAGTCTAATTCACGGGCTCTCAACGATTCCAAAACGGTGATTAGCCTTTTCCCGATTTTGAGGGAAATAAATAAACTGACGATAAAATTGGTAAGGGCCTTTTTGTAGTACATTAAATTACCAACATTTTCGTAAAAAAAAGTTTTTAATTGGTGTCACCGTTCGTGAGTTATACGCAAAAATCTCATTTTCAAGGTCTTTACAAGGTCGTAGCAATGGAAGCACACGCGATATCGTTTAGGACTTTTAGTATGTTAAACTAGAAGCCATTATGAGCGTATATACCAAAATTCAGCTGTCTATCATTTTTTTCCCCTATTTGCCAAAACATTATCTAAAATGCCTGGACTAGTTAGCAAAAACCTATAAACACATCGAATATTCTAAGTTACAGAAGCTTCTCTAAAATTAACAATCAAAAACACTTAGTGATGCCGTCGAGCCAAAAAATTTATCGTCTCATTCTCGAAATTACGAGACGATAATAAATTTCTCGTGTTGGATTTCGAGATGCGACGATAATTCAAAACTACGAGACGAGAAATAGTCGAGAAATCGAGAATTCTCGAAACTAAAACGTTTTAAAAATTGATATTTTTCTCTTATAAAATGTTAAAACAAGAATTGAGAGCAAAAATATAGAAACGTACAAAAAAGTTCCTAAATTTACTTCTAGCTTTTCAACAAAAATTTGTCGAGGAATTGAGACGAAACGAGAATCGAGTTTTTCATGTACAAATTTAAAAAGTACATGTTCCATGATTATAAGATAAGCTTTAAATATCAATTCATTTCATTCCTCAATCCCATCGATCCTGGTTTGTTGGTAAAGAGTACACCACAGAAGAGATTTTTGTGCATTTGAACTGAAATGTGTATCTGACACAGATCCGTGTACCTTATAAAATCCAGTATAAAATGTACTAACGTAGCGAGTATTTTGTGGCCAGTACAAGAGGTAAAATTTTATTTCAAAAAGTACTATAGACTGAAAGATTCAATAAACAGTTGTGCCTTTTTAAAACTTTAATAAAAAAAATTGTATCCAATTATATTTATGCAAACTGTATACGGTTATATCTGATAATTGAAACTTCTTTTTAAAATTTTAAAAAGGCACACCTGTAGATCCATTCTTTATCTATTAAATGTTTATAAAAGCTTTGTCTTGAAGTCAATAATAAACTGACAGTTTACCCGGAACGAAAACACTTTTACAGTATTTTTCAACTTAAAATGACATTGAATAGTTAGGATGCGACAAAGTACAAGTTTCAGGTTCCAGGCAGCCGTAGTAGTGGAGAAGGGAATGGAATAGAAAAAAGTACAATCAAGAGTATTGTAGGAATGCAAAAAGATAGGATAAATTTGAAGTAACGCTTAAATAAATACTATCGAACATGTTATCATGAAATTATGACAATTTGATTTCGATTGCGACGTAAGTAATAAAATTGTAGTAATATTGTAACCAACCGATGAATCTGATATTTTTTCCTTAAAATGGGCTCTCTCACTGGATTTGCCCCCATATTTACCAATCCCTATTTACTACCGTCCCTTTTTTACCACCGTAATTCTTTTACCAATCCATTTTTTACCAACATTATATTTTTACCAATCCATTTTTACCACCGTCCCTTTTTACCACTAATTCTTTTTTACCACCAACGTATTCTTTTACCAATCCATTTTTACCACCGTCCCTATTTTGATCACTAATTCTCTTTACCACCAACATATTTAACAACGTGTTTTTTTACGAATCCATTTTTACCACCGACTCTTTTTTAACAAAGCTAACAAAACCGTACTAAAGCCCCACAAACTCGGTTTTGGTATTTACTACACTAACAAAGCTAACAAAACGGAATAGCGGTAAAAAACTATGGTGGCAAAAGTTGTAATGGTAAAAACGGAGTGGTAAAAATGTATTAGTGGTAAAACGAAATAGCGGTAAAAAGTATAGTGGTACAAATGCAGAGGTAAAAGTTGGAGTGGTAAAAATTGAGTGGTAAAAATGGGTTAACAGTAAAACAGGATAGCGGTAAAAAAGAATGGTGGTAAAAATGCTGTGGTAAAAGTGGTAAAAATAGAATGGTAAATATGTAGCACAACGCTCTCACTGTATACAGGTAC
The DNA here is from genome assembly GCA_947534325.1 of Agonum fuliginosum. Lineage (NCBI taxonomy): Eukaryota > Metazoa > Arthropoda > Insecta > Coleoptera > Carabidae > Agonum > Agonum fuliginosum. The sequence continues at coordinate 30,113,226 of OX384042.1, read as the reverse complement.
TGGATTTTTTACACTATTCTCTAATGTAATGAATAGTCGCTAATAAAATTCATGTTCACCTTTGTGACCTCGCGTGCTAACTACTCCGGTGTCCGGTTCCGGATCAGCCCGGAATTGTCCCGGAGTGGTCTGGATTCAGCCCGGAGCGAGCGGGAACTGATTACGCTGTGATTGCTGATTGTGATACATCTGATGATGGGATAGGAACGCACTCCGTGAATTAGAACAGCATTGTTAATGGAGATATGACTAAGATTTATTGATCATGATTAGTATAGAGTCTTTATCATACTGTCGATGCTGCGTGCCAAGATTTTAATTAGGGTTTAGAGGTTACACTACTGATTATTATGTATTGTGCTGTTACTATTGAAACCAAGGAATTGTTGAGTTTTATAATAATTGCTCGTACCACTCAATGTAAGTAAAATCGGTCAATAAAACCGGTGTACACACACATTGAAGTGCTACTAGTTATTTATATATGTAGGCTGTAAAGTAGCATGTTTTTATTACGAATGTGGATTACTATTTTTCGAGTTCTGGCCAATTCTCGTCAGCGATCGAGTTCACATTAATTATGCCGTGAGACGAGACGAGACGAAAAATAATCAATTCTCAGCCCGTCTCAAATTATCGAGACGAGAAATTTAAGAATTCACGTCTCCGTCAATTCTGGGCTTTTAAATTCTTTTCTCAAAGAACTCGATTCTCGTTTCGTCTCAATTTTTCGATAAAAATTTGTTGCCATCTATTTGAAAAGCTAGAAATAAATTTAGGAACTTTTTTGTACAGACGAGAAATTTATTGGATACGAGAAGAGAAATTTATTGGTTACGAGAAGAGAAATTTCTCGTCTCAACGCCATCATTAGTGCACAGTGCGGAGCTAAAGTTGCACTTTTCACTGCGATTTAGCGGAGCTAAAGTAACTCATTAATGCATGATTTCAAAATTATCTTTTATTAGTAGAGTATAGCCTCAACGGTAGAGTGTCCGCCTAGCCTACTAGAGGTACCCAGTTCGATTCCAGCAACCGACAATTATACCACTGGGCCCGAGTGATTAAATTCCACATTCTGTAATTGCAAGTTAATCATGTTGCATGGCTTCCCTCAAAGTAAATAAGTCTGTTAGCCAGGAACTAAAAATATGGTCAGTGTGCAAATATATTTATATTTTTATCTATCTGTTCGTGTCATTTTTATTCAGATAAATGTAATTAAAAATATAATTCATAACAAAAATGTGACACATAAAAATGCTCATGTCGCACATATACAAGTGTCACGAGTAAATTAAACTGATTAGAATATTAATTAGAAGAATTAGCAGCCCTCATCAATCACGAGTGTGCAAAGTCGATTAATTTATAACTCAATGAATTCAATTCGGTGGCTAAACAGCAAAAACTACTAGGTAAACGCCAACAAAAAGACAAAAAGATCACTGATCTTTCCACGAGACTGGGTTCCGAACGGGCAGCGTACGTTCACGGTGACGTCATTAAAGAATCGTCGCATCCCGGCAAGGTTTATTAACTCGGATTACTTCCACGTCGAAAATTAACACCGCGCGGAGAATCGATATGTCACAGGGACGTAGGGGCGGTCATCTAGACATCTAGAGTCATCCATCCAAAGCTCTGATTTTTTATGCATAAGAATCCTAAGCTATCACCATACCTATTAGTATGAAAGATATTTTTCATCTTTAAAGGTATTTAACTTTGAACCCAAAACATTTTTCGTCTGCGGCGCATTTATTTCATATTTATAAAAATATCCCCAGTGGCCCACGGCATATTTCCACTTATCTTTAATTTTATAAACGGCTTGCCCCTTGAGAAAATATAGCCGCCATTTTATATCAAGATGGCGGAATTTTTTTAGTTCAAGTTCAAACACCTTTAAATTGAAAGTTTTATTTTTTAAAGACAAACAGTTGTTCGTTTTACTCTCTTTTTTGTACACACGCATTGTTTTTTCGACAGCTCTCTTGATATAACTTCATAAGAAAGAGTCATATCTTAGGCTAAGATATTACCATACATACCAAATTTGAACCCAATCGATACAGTACATTTTGAGTTAGGTAACTGCCACCATTTTGTTTCAAAATGATGGACTGCTATCTGATTGTGCTCATGACATAAGTTAAATCTTAAGCTAGTACCATAACAAATTTGAACCCAATCGGGGCTGTACATTTTGAGTTAGCTACCTGCCATTTTGTTCCAAGATGGCGGATCAACATTATAATATGCTCATGTTATAAGTTACATCTTAAACTGTTACCATAACAAATTTGAACCCAATCGGTCAGTAAATTTTGAGTTAGCTAGCCGCCATTTTGTTTCAATATGGTGGACATTATCTGCTGCACTATCTTAACATCGAACTGTCAATATTTTTGAGGCTGCCACATCTAATTCTGAAAATGGTAAAATTACTTTAACGGTATAAGTATTTATTTTTCTTATCTCTGTATTTTTCTTTTAGTGTCTTTCCCCCCAAATAAGAATGTTGTAGCTACGCCACTGAGTTATCGATGGCTGCGAGTGAATGATTCATTTGCCGCTCTCTTCACTCGGCGGTTCCCACTACATGTAATAACTCCCGTAAGCCGTGTGGAATTATATGCATATTGCATATTAGAGCCGGGCTGTGAAATTTATCAAAGGGAAATTTGCATACTGCCGAGGAAAAAAATGTAAATTTCATCACTTAAGCCACTGTTTTCGCGTGCGAGGCCTTCTTCTTACCACTTGCTCCCCTCGCGAAATTGCGCAAGGCTCTCATTCTAAATTGTTCCGGATTTTTACTACTCATTTCAGTTTATTTTCTAAAATATTAAACATTTTTTTCAGTAAATATTTCATTTTCAATTTCAATATCATGCACAGGTTTCTTTTATTCTCGGTTAGAAGATTTTCTCCCCATTTTGAATTAAACACCCATTCCTGTTTTTTAGAATATTTAATTTTTTTTCCTTCTAAAATCCAGCATAAAATATACTAACGTAGCGAGTGTTTTGTGGCCAGTACAAGAATGTTTTCAACAAGGATTATATACTTTAAGGATCAATTAACAGTTGTGCCTTTTTAAAATTTTAATAATAACATTGTACATATTATAAAAATTCTTTTTATACGGTTATAATTTATTTTTCATATTTAAAAAAGTTACGTTATCTAGAAGTCAATAATAATCTGGCAGATTATTCGAAAGGAAAACCCTTTGACAATATTTTTCAACTACAAAATGACAACTCTTCTGTGTTGAAGCCATCCTCCGTTCAATTACTACATTTAATATCTTACTTATGACTTATATGGCGTTAGTATGTCAACGTGCACCCGTCTCACCTGTAAATATTTTTTACATAGAAACAAAAATCAACCGATCATGTATTACAAGATTTAACATTTTATTTGATAAATTTATTTTTTAAATTTTACTACAGTTTTTTAATGCTACCAGATAAAGACAATTTTGTTATAACGTAAGTTGCAAGTAACTTTTCCTCTTATTCTTATTACAAATAAATACTTTATTTATCCAAATTTATAAAAAAAATTGACAATTAATCTTTTCAATCTTCAAAAAATATCACTTCCGGTGAAAATATTTGTACCAAAATCTAACGAGCTCTTCCAATTTTTATACAAATGTAAAATACCAAATATCAACATTTTTGGGTAATTCGTATTCGAGTTATCCGACCTCCAGAAATCCGGCCCTGGCCACACACATACAGACAAACATCATCGTGAAAATATCAAAAATGATTTGTAAGGACCCTAATTCGTGCTCATCCACTAAAAACTCACTACCCGATTTTTAGCATGATTCTAATACCTTCCTTTACAGGTATGGCTGGAAAAGTAGTCGCTTTAAACTCCTGTTTGTTTTTTCAGTTAATATTTTACTTTCAATATAACTTACCCAATAATATTATAGTAGTAGTTCTTCTCAATTCTCTTTTATTTCGAAGTTATTCTCTGTTATCTTTTTCGTCGCTTCTAAAGTGTGTTGGATTTGAACTTTAGTATTTATGTTATTCGCGGTATATTTTGTTTTCCTGTTTTTCGGAAGGGTTAGAAAATGCGTCGTAATTTTATATAGGATGTGGGATGTCATCTAAACACATTGTGACAATTTAGGGTTGAAAATGAAGGGTGAATCATGAATTAATTATTTTTAGGAATTTTTAATCCAATTAAGATGTCTGAATGACCAAATGCACTTAGGCCACATTTTCACGCGAGGGTCCAGAAAATTTGCACAACAAAGCTGTAGATTTTCATTTGAAACACCACAAATTTAACTTTTATTGCGCGGGAAATACAATTTAAATTCGTGGTGAAAAACAAAACTATAAAAACACTAAAACAATAAAACTCCAGTTCATGTTGCCGTAAAAAAGACATAACCGAAATTGCCAATAAAATAAGTAAATTATTTAAGAGGATATTTTTATATTTTCACTAGATAAAAACTATAAACAACTAGCTGTTGTTCTACGACAAAATAGTGTGATCTATTTACATTTATGGCCATTTTTACCTCCCGCTTACCTATAAGGGAGGTATTGGAATCATGCAAAAAATCAGGTTGTGAGTTTTAAGTGGATGAGCACTCATTTTTGATAGTTTCTCGATGATGTCTGTATGTATGTGTGTATGTATTGTGGTTCGGGCCATTTCTCAAATACGAATTATCCAAAAAATTTGATATTTGGTATTTTTCATTTTTATACGATGGGGAAGAGCTCATTAGATTTTGGTACAAATATGTTCACCGGAAGTGATAGTTTTTGAAGGTTGAAGAGATTAATTGTCAAAAATTTCTATAAATTTGGATAAATATAGTATTTATTTGTAATAAGAATAAGGGAAAAAGTTATTTGCAACTTACGTTATAAGAAAATTGTCTTTATCTAGTAGTATTAAAGAACTGTAGGAAAATTAAAAAAAAATTATCGAAATCTTGTAATCCATGATCGGTTGATTTTCGTTTTTGCTTAAAAAATATTGACAGGTGAGATGGGTGACAAGTTGACATACTAGCGGCATATAAGTCATAAAAGTAAGATATTAAATGTAGTAATTGAACGGAGAATGGCTTCAACACAGAAGAGTTTTTCTGTGAATGAATCTTTTGATTCAGATGATGCAAATTTCTGTGTTTGAATATTTTAGGTGTTTATTTGTATATTTTAAATGGGTACCGGATTGTAGGTACGTATACATTTATGCTTATAAGTCTAGATATGGCAGAAGGTTGTGTGCTGGCCACATCAGATTTTTTATTTTTATAATTGGGTAGGTCTGAATCTAGCTTAAAGAAAATTAGCTACTTTATGTATTCAGCTGTAGGTATGTAAGTCTCCTGTTGTATACAGCGCCATAAAGTTCTTTCATAAAGAAGCATATTTTGGGGGAATCACCCGAAAAAGAAAATTCATTTTTAAGCTCGCCATTAAATGTCCGTACATAATTTAAAATTCCCCTAGAGCGGTATCCAAATTCCCCTATTAATCAGATATCAGCAATGACAACTCTCGCGATTTCCTCGCACCTGTTCTTTCAACGCCTCCCCTGGTCTGTCTGTGTTTGGTGTTTCTATCACGCTCGACGCTCTTGCTGCGGCGTCGGAGGCGTCGTCAAACCATAAATATCACAGTTTCAGCGGAAATTAAATCCAAGGGTGGCCATGACACTACCCCGCCCCGCACTCACGCACGAAGTACAGAGCAAGAGGCTGAGTTGAACGGTGATGTGGGATGTGGAGTTGTTATTGAATTCGGTAGTTTTGGAACTAGCAGTATTTACGAATTACAAGATTCATTTACTAACGAATAATGAAACACAAAATTTAAAGTAATGGCAATACTGAGACAATTTTATATACCTACCTATAATATTTAGTTTGTGATTCTGCGCAGTTCGCATATAATAATAATTTGACAGCCGCGCTTATCTAATTTTTCAGACAATTTACGAAGAAATGCGATATTTCACACAATTTGCTGTATGATACTACACAATTTAGATTGTTTCAAAAATTGAACAAGATCTTGTTCAAGATTTAGTGTATAATGTAAAACGGGCTTAAGATAAATGCGACTGGCCACGTTTTTCATTGACAACCACGGTCAGAAGTTGTAAACATATGAAATGTGTTCCTAGGTGTCACTGTCACTGAACAGTATTTTTGAAATTCAATGCCTAGTGCACACGGAGAAACTTTTCACAAAGTTTCCTGAAAAAAGTTTCCAGAAAATGGAGATTTTCTTTGAAAAACTATAAATATGTTTATGATCACATGTCACATTTGACGATTTAACAAATAAGAAGTTAGTTGCACTTCACAATGTTTCTTGAAAACGCCTCATTTTTATAGGCGCCGTTAAAACTTTTTTTCCAGGAAACATGTCAAAAAGTTTCTCCGTGTGCACTAGGCATAATAATTTTGCGTTTTATTGTGTTATAAATATATGTAAAACATAAAGAACACGTAAGTAATTCCGAATAAATTATAGAGTATTTTAAGGGGTGGAGGTTTGAAAAAATATTCGCCAATTTTGTTGTGTTTATCTAGCGAATGGTTTACATTACGAAGAAAACTATTAAACTGAAATGTAGAGCATAAAATTCTCTACAAGATAGAGTTATATAGATTTGTTTTGTGTGAATATCACTGTTTGCTAGAAAATCGAGAAATTGTATTTTGCACATTTTCAAATTACTTATAAAGCCGTTTTTTGTCACAACAACGAAACTGGCTGTAATATTTTATCAGATAAAGATAGAGACTTCCAGTTTTAAGCATTCGATTTCTGAAACATTTGAATACTTTTCCAAAATTTTGGGAGCTCTGGTGTAGCCCCAATTTAATTATATTTTACGAGAAAACAAAATAAATATTAATCATTTTTGTGTTTATTCATCTGTCACTTCGAAACGAATAATAATACCGACCTCAGGTTTTCTGCATTTGATTTTTAAAGAATTTTTCTATAAAAAACATAAATTCAAAATTTCTGGGCTCTGGTGTACCCACAATTATTTATATTGTACGAGAAAACTAAATAAATAATATTAGTCATTTTTGTATTTATTCATCTGTCATTTCTAAACGGATAATAATACCGACTTCTGGTTTTCTGCATTTAATTTGTAAAACATTTTTATATAAAAAACATAATTTCAAAATTTTGGGGGCTCTGGTGTAGCCACAATTTAATTATATTCTACGAGAAAACAAAATAAATATTAGTCGTTTTGTGTTTATTCATCTGTCATTTCTAAACGGATAATAATACCGACCTCCGGTTTTCTGCATTCAATTTGTAAAAGATTTTTCTATAAAAACATAATATCAAAATTTTGGAGACCTAATTTAATTATATTTTACGAGAAAACAAAATATATATTAGTCATTTTTGTGTTTATTCATCTGTCATTTCTACACAGATAATAATATCGACTTACGGTTTTCTGCATTCTATTTTTCTTTGAGATGCATTATTTTAAAAATCTAGGAGGGTCTTTATTGAGCCGAAATTATTATTTTTTAATTAGCTGTACTTTTCGAATGGATTAAAATATTGACTTATAGCTTTCAGTTCTGAATAGAAACATGTAGTAGTGAGTATTGTGTGAAACACAAATAACTCACTTGCCCCATAAATAACTGCAGCAAAGGAAGTAGTCAGGAATTCATCTATAAATTCCCACCATCGAAATGCTCTCGTGAATTCGTTCCTTTCAGCGCATAAAGATCTTAATTCCGCGTAGATTTCCATTTGAATCACGCGCACGCACAGCTCACGCTCCTCACGCTCACGCGCTGCCTTTATGGCTCGACAGCCGCGCTTGTTAGCGCTGGAACACGAACTAGTAACATGCAGAGTATTTATTTGAATTGTTTGAAGAGATCTGAAGTGTTTGCCCGCCACCCTGCTGGCTTGTTTGTGGCCAAATGAAATGTTTTGGTAATATTCTACTGCGAATACATTTGTTCAGAGTTACTGAATTAGAGATGTTGATTTTATGTTCTTTGTGTTGTTTGATGTTGTATGTGATGATAGTTAGTTAGGAAAGTTAGTTTTGAATGTTTAACTATTTAATTTATACTGTATGTTGTGTGTTTGGCGTTCCAGGGATTCATATTTGTGTTGGTGTCTTTGCTTTACTTAATAGTAATTATCGTTTGAGGATATTGCGTTCGCCATCTGATAATTAAAATGGTTTCCAGACCCAAAGAAAATGCTATACCGTTTATATTTTAGTTGCTTTTAACCAAATTTCGTTCGTTTTCTATCGCAACGAAAACGGAATAACGTTTTCAACTAAAAATTTCGTTTTCGTTTCGTTTTTAGTCCCCGCTTTTAACTTAAAATATGAAAAGTACAGAAACGAACAATTATAATCAGTTGCTATGATTGGAAATGCAAAATGGTCATAATTTTAAGAAATACTTATTGGATATACATTTTCAGCATATATAAGTTATAGGAAAGTGATAACAATTGTTAATTTGATAAATTTATTACCTTTTTATCGAAATGAAAATATAATTCTTTTGAAACGTGCATTAAAAGGCGCCATGTGTGACGTAGACAACATTGAAACCAAATCGTGAGTAGAATTGTTCGTGTAAGATCGTTTTTTTGTCGTTTTGACTACAGAATGGACGACGGACCTATGTTGAAATAAGGTAATCTACGTACCGTATTTGGTCCTTGTCAGCGCGGTGAATATATGTTTTCAGGGCCGGTGACGTCACACCGTCACATGCGGCATCGTTTTTCGCGGCACCTATTTTTCTTAATTTTATGAATTTTTTCTGGCTTATTAGCAACTTTTTGGCAAAAAGAAAAAATATGGGTCTAATATTTTAAAGTATAAATTAACATAAAAAATTGTGGAAACCCCCATTAAGAGTATAAGCGATAAATTAATGATCCCGTCTCTATAACAAAATATTGCGTGTTTAGGTCCATTTAAAAACTTAATTAAAGAGCTTCTTACTATTTACGTATAGGTAATTTAAATTTTTCAAATTAAATAAACTGTGTGATAGATACTTATACCAAATCAAGGCGTGATGTACGTAAAATAATTAATTTATATTATATGTATAAGAATATATTACAAATTTTAATTGAAGTCATGCAATTCTTCATAAATATCAACATACACCATACTCATAAACATGTAAAATGCTTAAAAACCAAAAAACATCCCATGTTACGATTTGACATTTTTCGGACAAAACCCCGCTACACGCGATATCAAAAAAGCCCGACTTTTAGTCGTTCTGGATGCCGGCGACTCCCTCCTCGGTCGCCGGTTAGCTGACAGCTTAGCAGCAGGGTTGTACAAACTCGGGCAAAACCAACAGGGACGAAACATAATCCATTAGTGCGGTTTCATTTGTTGTAATATTTCGGGGACGTGGCGCATCTTGCGAGAAATTTTGGTACTAGTACGCGACAGAGAGGGGTACGTTTGTTTACTATGACAGAGTCACTTATTGTTTATATTCATATTAATACAAAACTTATAAGTATTCATGCATTGTTTTAAAAATGTTTTGGCTACTATAATTTTAAATCTAGTTTGTTTGTAATAAAACAAACTAAAATAGTTATTGTTAATATTTGAACATTGTTTTGTTTACTGAAAAAAATCTGACAAGTGATTCTAGTAGTACCTAGCCATCTTGGCTTTTTGACATAACAAACGTTGAAAAGTGGTTGTGTTTGCAATGTATTAATGTAGTGTTAAAGTGTAAATAAACAATAGAAAACAGTGTATTTCTTGAATGGTATACTGTAAACATTACAAAGAATAGTTTTCAATATGAAGTCATCTAAAGGTATTTGGTTTTTCTTGTATTATACATCTTTCAATCTGAATAGGCTAAAGCCGAGCTAAAGCTTTCTGTCATATGTCAGTATGTTTTAAGTAACTCAAATACGAATTACCCAAAAATTTTGATATTTGGTATTTAACATTTGTATATAAATTGGAAGAGCTCCTTAGATTTTGATACAAATATCTTCACCAGAAGTGATATTTTTTGAAGATTGAGAAGGTTAATTGCCAAAAATTTATATAAATTTGGATAAATATAGTATTTATTTGTAATAAAAAAAACAGGAAAAGTTATTTGCAACTTCCGTTATAAAAAATTGTCTTTATCTGGTTGCATTAAAGAATAAAAAATAAATTTATCCGATAAAACGTTTAAATCTTGTAATTCATGATCGGTTGATTTTTGTGTCTGTGTAAAAAATATTGACAGGTGAGACGGGTGACACGTTGGCATAATAACGCTATTTAAGTTATAAGTAAGATAATAAATGTAGTAATTAAACAAAAGATGGCTTCAACACAGAAGAGTTTTCCTGTGAATTAATTTTTTGATTCGGGTGATGCAAATTTCTGTTTGAATATTTTATATTTTTATTTGTATATTTTATATGGGCACCGGATTATAAGTATACATTTATGTTTATAATTTTAGATATGAGGGAGATTGAGTGCTGACCACATCAGATTTTTTAATGCCACAACCTTCTAAAATTTGATGGTCTATATTGCAATCCCATGCCACAAAGAGTTTTAAGTCCTCCCTATCCGATGTATTGATAACTGAATTTTCCTGTTATAAATTTAAAATTTAAATTTGTAAATAAATAAATAATTCAACGAAGGATAATCAAAAAATAAAATTTCAAGAAGGATCGAATTCCGGTGGAACCCTTTTATGTAGTACAGCAGAGTAAATCGCATTTTCACAATACATATTTAAATGTGCTAAAACAGAATAGAAACGTCCGAATATCTGCGTACCCATAGAGTATAAAAAGGCGGATAACAGTCCTATTGAACTCTCAGAATTCCTAAAGATGTCTCTAGAATCGAATGCCTGAGCTGTCATATTCACACGTATGGAAATCCCTTCAGCGGCAATATATGCCAGGGCGGGGCGAACAACCCCTCAAGGTTTTATTTAAATCTCGAGGAAATTCCTCCACGGCGCATACTTCAACGAGGAACCAAATCTTGAGGGAAGAAATCACCCTACGTGTCAGCATGCAGCTCGGTTGATAATTATATCGTTATATGACGATTAATATTTTAATTTTCTTGCTAGTCGAACTTTTAGCGACGGGAATTAAGGGGTGCATATGCTTTGCGCATAATTTATCCCGAAGATCAAACAATAAAGCCTGCTATGTTATGTTATTAATTGTTGTTTTTGTTCATGATCGATATTGTTATTTACTCTAATTGGGGGAAATTTATATTTTAGGTTAAAATTAATTATAGTTTGTTTAATTATAATTAGTTCGCTTGGCATTTCATCAGTCTACGCAAATATATACTCACATTTATCATTATTGCTAGAGCAAGTTCTACTTTTAATTTAAATTGCCAATTTCTGCAATTGTTGCTTGGTTTAAAATTACGTAAAAATGTACATATTTCTGTTTATTTATTGACAACCATAATGCCCAATGCACACGGAGAAACATTTTGACAAGTTTCCTGAAAAAAGTTTTCAGAAAATGGAGATTTTTTTCGAGAAACAATAAATATGTTTATGATCACAAATAAGAAGTTGCACTTCACAACGTTTCCTGAAAACGCCTCATTTTTATAGGCGCCGTTAAAACTTTGAAGTTTCAGGAAACTTTTTCAGGAAACATGTCAAAATATTAAAAACATATTTTTAAGAATAAGGTACTCGATTCATAAGCAATACCACAAGAGATGGTATATCTGAAATATCTGAAAATTTAGCAAAAATAAATTTTCAGTGAAGATACTGAAAAAGAACTATTCTCTCAAATATTAATCATGGCCAATGGTTAGTTCAACAGTAGTGTCTAGCATGCTAACGATCCCAGTTCGATTCCAGTAAATAATATCACTGAGTGGTTGAATTCCACTATAACTATACCATTCTGCAATTAAGGAGGTTGGGGACGTAATGCAGTGGCGTACCCACACATCAGCCTTGGGGGCGGATATGATATTAAAAATATTTTTGATAATGTAAAACAAAATTCGCTCATCGCGCGTTGGAATTGTCTCTTTTAAATACCTCAATAAAAATTGTACCCCTTAGAATTTTTTTGTGAAAATTTGGATTCCTAAATAATTTGACCCGAGGAATCCAATGGTGAAAAAATAAATTGTCCATTTCAATCAGTTTTCGACTTAAAAAAATTATGTCGAAAAATATCGGTCGAAAAAAAATTTCGACTGCATATTTGAAATCCTTGAGGTCGAATTAGTATATAACCAAATTTTCAGTCAATTCTGAGAGAAAAAGTTATTTTGGCCAAAATTTCATCAAGGGGTACCTACGTTTTTAACCAGTTTCGAAAACCTGTCATAAAAATTGTACTCGTTGGAATTTTGTCGCGAAAATTTGGATTTATATGTAATTCGACGCGAGAAATCCAATGGTGGCAATATTACGGTCATAGCTACTCCCGTTTTTCACCTACAAAAATTATCTCCAAAAGTATTAGCCGAAAATTTTTTTTAGTGGAACCATTGGATTCTTCGAGTTAAAAATAGGGTATAACCAAATTTTGAGCAAATCGAAAATTTAGAAAATTTTCGATATTTAAAAAAAAATTCGAAGTGCATTTAAAATTGTACCTGACAGAATTTTTTAAAGAAAATATGTATTATGTAGTTTGATACGAGGCATCCAGTGGTGTACTTAAAAAAATATAAAAAATATTTGTATCTTGATTTGTATAGTAGTAAAAAGAGTAGAGTATGGCGCGAAGTCTTGTGCTGGCCACATCAGATTTTTTAACCCAAACAAAATCAGTACGAATGGTCACTCTACTCCAACATTTCGTCCTGATCAGCACCTATATGATCGGGAAATATTATAATGAAGGGAAATAATCAAAAAAATATCGTCCACCCAATAACGTTTTTATTTGCCGAAAATATTTCGCAAAATTGGCTGAAAATCAAAGCAAATATTTGCGTAAAATATTGAACTGTATTGCGTCAATATTGTGCTGGGAGGGAGTAGGACAATGTGACTGCAAGCAATATTTTTTAATAAAAGTAATATATAAGCAAAGAGGAGCCTGATGCGACATCGCATTGACCCGGAGGAAGATGAAACTATGCGCGACAAAGACGAATCCTTTATGAGTTTTCCGCACCATTTCCACATTTTCCACAATATGAAAATATATTAAATTTGCTGAACAATCATCACAATCGTTTTATGTAGGTTTAGAAATGTCATCACTGTTATATTATTAAACAGACAAATATTTAATATAACGCCAGCATTATTAATTAAATTCTTCAACACTTCCATTCAGAGATTGTTGTGTTTTCGAGGTAAAATTTAAAATTGATCACGATAATGCTTAATGTATTGGAAGTAATACGTGCGGTTAATTTCCCGGAAAATGTTTTTGTAAAATCCTCTATGCATTTTTTCATGCATACTTTCACCGAGATGAAATCGCTGTAATTTAGAATAGATTTCCTTGGAAGACGCACATTTTCCTAAATTTTCACAAAGTGATGCGTTATTTTCTTCAGAAAAAATCGCTAGAATATTAAAATAAAATAAAAAATCTGATGTGGCCAGAACAAGACCTTCCGCTGTACCTTACTCTTTTTTACTACTATACAAAATATACTATACCGGGCGTTTCCTGAAACAGGCGCACCCCCCAAAAAAGTTGTATTTTTAAGTCAAGTACATTAATATTATAGATTTATAAACTACATTCAAAGGCGCATTAAACTACATAATTAATGAATTTTTATTACTTCCTGTTTAGCCGGAAGTGAGATCAACTTCCTTATTTTAAATGGAACACCCCGTATATTTTTTAAGATTTTGATTTTACATAAAATTCTGAATACAACCATGTATAATAAACTACTTTTTCGTTGTAGATTTCTAAGTAAAATAATAATTAAAATATTACAGAAACATATCGATTCATTCCAAGTTAGCTATGAAATAAATGATAAGATACAGATTTTATGACAGTAAAAATGTCAGTTTATTAACAAAAATAACTAATTTAATAAGGAATTGCAATTCAATTATATTATTTATAGTAAATTTTTAAAAATGGCCTGCATTTTCTTGAATACATAGTAAAACTCTTCGTATAATTTCTGATTTTATCATTTATTTCATAGCTAACTTGGAATGATTCGATTTGTTTCTGTAATATTTTAATTATTATTTTACTTAGAAATCTACAACGAAAAAGTAGCTATAAAAAAAGTATATATAAGTATAAAAAGTATATATAAAATTTGGTTGTTAAATGTTTGTAGAACCTGGAAAAAATGTTACATATGTCCCAAATTTTGACCCATCACAATACCTCTCTTATAGAATATAAGGCGGGAGGTAATAATTATTTGTACCAACATAGTTTGCTAGGGGTCTTTAATAATTTTATTAAATTTTGGAGAAACAAAGAATAAATTAACTTTAGAGACCTTATAACTACAATTTATAAATATAGATAAGGTATAACACATCCTGACTATAATTTAAGTAAGTAATAGATTCTGCAATAGTTCCAAATTATTCAAACTTCCTTATTAAATCCCTGCGGAACACTCATGTTCCTTCGCGTTCATTAATAATGAAAATGACATTAGCCCGAGAACTATTTACACAATTCGCCAAAATAGTCGTAGCGTAAGTTTACGCTAATTCTGAGCTAGATGATTTATTTATACAAGATCGTGGCAATATCTCAAATGCAAATATCCTGCGAGGAGACGTTAGAGACGGTTTTACGTCGCTCTGTCAGGGGGGGGGGGGTAAGACGACAGGTGCTTGTTTCCCAGCGAGACACTACAGTGATGCCGTCACTTAGGATAACTTACCCTCAGAGCTTAGACGCCCGCCCCGAAGGGAAACCGAAGAAGGCTACCCGGATCCGAAATGATAATACAACTATTTCAGATGATAATTCAATGGGGTATTGTTTTCTTTTTACATTTTTTTGTCGTGAGTATTCATTTTATGGCACGACATAAAATTATTTTAATAACGCCCTTTTCTATTTTCTTATTCACTGTATTTCATTGATTCTATAATAAGGGTGCGCTCTTGTCGAGGAAACAAAGCAAGTAAAGAGAATATTTTCAGATTGAAAAGCCACTTTCAGGAATATGAATAACTATGATATTAAAAAATATCCGTAAATGTCATCTCATGTAAATGGTAAATATGTCAAAGAGAAACTACTCCATCGAAAAGTATAAACTCATGCAAACTGCATCTGCAAAGCTAGAAAGCGCACGTCAATCCCTAATTACGCAAAGCTTCGCTTGAGCTTTCAATCGGGAATGGGTTCAACACCAGAAAATAAAATTCTAGAACTTTCATACACAGGAAAGTGCAAACCGAAGATGCAAATCTAGAAATCAAAATAAAAAGATTCATTCACAGGATAATTCAAAATAGAATTTTAGATTTTGCATCAATGCAAACACAAGATGTAAATCTAGAAAAGTTATAGCGAAAACCGAAGTGGGAGTCGAGAATGGTAGTGTTTCAGTTTAACCTAATTTGTGTATTCTTCTTTGTACAAAAAAAACTCGTTTTCTCGATTTGCATCTTCCTATCTTTGCATTTATGCCGAAAATAAAATTCTAGATTTGCATTTTCCTGTGGATTAATCTTTTAAATGAGGTATTTGATTACGTATTTTTCTAGATTTGAATCTGCTCCCAGGCAGCACAGTATATTTTTTCACATTCACATACGTTATAGATATGAATGATACAAGATTGATATAGGTAATGAACCGTGTGTGATGTTGAATCACGAGGCGATCAGCCGAGTGTTTTTATCACCCAAGTTTCATTACACTAGCTATATCAAACATGTATCATTCAATATTTAATCCACGACGGCCTTAATTGCTTAAAAAAGTATATTACTGTAGTAATATTTTATGTATGTCCAGAAACAAATATACATACAATGTGCAAATGTATATTTTTGTACATATTGTTACTATAGGGTGATTCAATAAGCGTTTCATCATGAGAAGTGCTAATAAAATCTGAGGAAACGACAGAATATTCGGAATGATTATTTATTTTGTTAGTTTAGTTCATGGCAATTGCACGTGAAAGAGTGTTCCAAGGATATGGCCACCACGGCCACTGTGGCCTATCCCTGTAGACTAATAATAATCCCAAAGGAAGAAATCCAAGGGGGTCAAATCGCAAGTCTTGGTGGCCACTTGATGTCCGCGCCATACGCGACAATGCGGTTGTCGAACGGATTCGTGAGTTCCGTGCGAGCCGTGGTGGCCATATCCTTGGAACACTTTTTCACGTGTAATTGCCATGAACCAAACTAACAAAATAAATGATCATTCTGAATATTCTGTCGTTTTCTCATGATGGAACGCTTATTAAATCACCCTATAGAATGATCTGTATATGTAACGGCAAATTCCATGGATGTAAGTTAGGCATGAATTTTTATAAACATATAACATTCATAAAACATCCATAATGTTAATTCGGTATATCAACATATACATAAAACATCCATCAAATGTGCTGTCTGTCCTACGTACTACGTCCTGGTGTAGTCGACTTACCTTCCCTGACGTCTGCCTCGGGCCGGCACTGGTCCTCCGGGCAGGGGGCGACCTGCGAGTCCTTGCCGGTGCAGTGGCGTGCCAGCGGGGGCTGCCCGGCCTGCGCGGGGGGCGGCGGGATGCAGTGGCGGCGCCGCGTGCGCGTGCACTCTGAGCTGCATGAGGACCAGTCTGACCACGCTGACCACCGGGGTTCCACTGTGGAGGGAAATAGGGGTGAGCAAGGAGGTTTCCTTCAGCGAAAGTTATGTTTAGTTCTGGTGATCTGATTGAAACTATGGTACTACTGTTTGTTGGAGGAATCCCAAGGGCTCATATTTGTTTGCTTGGGAACTGAAAGATGGTAAATTTGATCCGACTTTAAAAGGATTGTTATTGTTGAAGGGATTTGATTTTATGACAAGTAAACTACAAAAATTCAGCTGCATTATTATGGAAATAATACGGTTTTTAATTAATGGGTATCAGTTTTTGCAATTCGGAGCACATTTTAAGAATAATTAAAGGAGAAAAGGAAATAGCCGGAACTGCAGTCTTTGTAAATAGGTACTTTCCTTTTCTAATGTTCTAACTTCTAACTATCTACTTATTTTCTGTATCCGTCAATTATTATAAATTCAGTTGACTAAACAACTATCGGATCAAATAGTTATCCTATCTTAAAGAAGATTTATAATTATTTTGCTTTGTTCAATAATTTAAGTAAAATATCCTGGTACATTCAGTTGAAATATTTTAAATACAAATTCAACTTATTTGTTTTCATAATATATTTTTAGGTGGCTATTGCATGAATAGTTGTTTTACGTGTCCTTTGACAGCCGTAAAGTGACACGTTTTTAACATCTGTCAAAATGACTACTTTACAGCCACTATTGTTTTGCTCGTTTCTATTACAAATTTATTACATTTTGATTGGTTAATATATATTTAGAAGTAATTGCCTACAAACTAGCTTGAAACATGTAAAAAAATTATTTATGATATGAAATTTAAAAAATAAATATACTTATTTATATAATTTTTTGTGATAGCCACCTAAAAAATGTTGTGTGCATCTCGACTTAAAAGTGAATTTAGCCTCACCTGAATTTCTGGCTTCGGCTGCAAACGTCAGATTCGGCAAAAAAAGGTCACTTTTACAGCCTTGGTACACAAATCATTATTGAATAGTGTCCTCGTACATATTAAACAAATAATTGGTATTACGAAATCCTGAATGATCGAATCTTACTTTAATAACCATTGGGGATTCCTCTTAATAAATGTGAAAGTAGAAATAGATAGTGAAATATGAGCCAGTATGAAAAAACACAATTGACAAAGAAATTGACATCGACGTACAGATTATATTTCAAGAAAACAGTGTCAAATTTCCTCGTCGTCAACTGTCTTCAGGTATGATTTCTACGCTAATGAAAGCCCATTACCAACGTAAAAAATCAACAAAACAAAAACACTCAACCACCAACAATACAACAAAACAACGAAACAAAAACAACAAAGAACAAACGAAACATGAACAGATCACTAGATCACTACACGAGGCAGCACATTTGACGATTGACATTTGACAACCACCTTACCCAGATAGAGCTCAACGCCGTCGTATTCAAAAGCTGTGTCCGGTGAAAATCCTTCTAGCGGATATCGTAAGCACAAAACAAACATATACGAGTGTAAATTACATGTTACAAGGAGGGCGCTTCGAACAGCAAGAATCGTCCACAGAGAATTGTTTCAAAAATGCTTTGGAGGAGAGCGAGTCACATATTACAAATTTTTGTAAGGTTACTTAATTAGCTTATACGTCACAGTTCTTTATCTTGCAGATTTTAATTTGTATTAATTGTTGTTGAAATTGTTAACATTTTAGTAATATTGTTATTATCGATTATTATGGCTAAAAAGGCGCCTGTTTTTAAATTCCAGTTTAGCTCAGTCGTCAACGTGTGGTCATGGCAATGCAAAGGTCCCGGGTTCAATTCCAGCAGTCATCCAAATTCAAAAATCAACAAATAGTGTAATTGAATCGAATTGAATGAAAGCATGGCAGTAAATTGTAATAAAAATCTACCTTCCGAAATGCATTTTTATACGTTATGCTTTATAATCAAATTTATTTTTATTTTTAAAATATATTACAATGCAATATTTCACTAATATTAATTTATATACATAACACCCATATTTCAAATTTGTGGCTGATATGTTAAAGTTACATGTCATCAATATGTTATAAACTTATGTATGTTATGTATATGATACAATGTTCCAGGGCGGACATTCCGCCTTACATGTAACTTACAAGTATATTACATAACATATTACTTTTGAAACTTAAAGAACGCGTGTTTCATGTTTTAAATGTATATGTTATATTACTGTGTTTGCTGGGAATAAATTTTTTAATATTTTCCCAATTTAAAAAGAGACTTTTCGTACTTGTCCTTTAGTAAACTCGCCCGAGGGCTCGTTTAACTAAATTTGGACGCGTGCGAAAAAATAATGTCTTACAAAACTAGTTCTTTAATAAACTTGTTCTTGACCACCTCACATCAGGTAAGAATTTATATGGGAATCAAAAATTTTATTTAATAGGTATGGCCATAGGTACCATTCTAGACCACCTCACATCAGGTAAGAATTTGTGGAAATCTAAAATTTTATTTAATACGTGTGGCCACAGGTACCGTTCTTGACCATCTCACATCAGGTTAGAATTTATGCGGGAATCAAAAATTTTATTTAATAGGTATGGCCATAGATAGAGTTTTTGACCACCTCACATCAGGTAAGAATTTATGTGGGAATCAAAAATTTTATTTAATAGGTATGGCCATAGGTAGAGTCACAGCGCGGCAATTAGATACGCTCAGAAGTGTATACAGTAAAATATTCGAGTAGACGTGGTATAGGCGTAACCTAGTGTATTTTTGAACAGTGAAAAACTCGCTGAAAACGAGAAAATTTGAGTTACTCCGTTAGATTCCTGAGATTGAAAACCTCTTATATACCAACTTTCGAGAAAATCGTTAGAGCCGTTTTCGAGATAGCATGACCGTAAAAACATACAATTCCTTGCTCATTTAATAGAATAGATTAAGTATGGTGGTGTGGTTTTATTTTGAAAATAATATTATGCCTGACTAAATGACAAAAACTGATCTGTTTTGCTAATTATTAGGTACTACGATTATTTTACGAGCTCCATCGGTCTTTCCAATGACCTGTCCAAAACAACCAACAACGATTCTCTGGACTCAACCTAGCTGCCGAATGGGAAGGAAACAAGAAGCCGACTTGGCAGAAAGCACACACCGACAAGGCGACAGAGCAGTAGTCGTACATACCTGGCGGACACGGCAGACAGTCGGGGGTGCGGTGCACGGCGGGGCCCTGGCACGGGAGGCCCCCGTTGCTGGGCGCGGGGCTCGTGCAGGTGCGCGTGCGCTTCTGTCCGCTCGCGGGGCTCGAACCCGGGCACTTGCAGTCCTGCCAGGTGGACCACTGCGACCACCCGCCGTTCACTGGAACAAAAATGAAAGTTAGATTTGTATGTTAGATTGATGAACATTTCAAGAATATGAACAACGCTACTACTAACTATGTTTGCCCATTAAACCGTACACCGAAATGTTTTTAACTCAATAATTGTCAAAATCTTATTACAGGTCATAATATGATTTTTTTTAAATGTTTTTTTTATTTCTGTAACTACTAGTGCCACATCAGCGACACTTTAAAAATTTTACATGGCTTATTTTGCACATGCTTCCTGCATACATTTCGGATAAAGGATGTATCCTACAATGAAAATTATGTTACACAATGAAAATATATACATTGCCTTATTCTAAAAATTATGTCTGTAATAAAAATAATAGTTCATTTTGCATAAAATTTATTGCAATTTGATGAAATATCTTTCATTTCTACTGCAAGTTATATTTTATTTTCAGGTATTCTTATTTACCATAAGGCAATCTAGAAACTCTAATGACTCTATTGATATATTATTTATGCCTATTGCTTGTTCCTATTTACATGAATTTATGCAGATAAAGTGCATAAAATCGACTGGAAACAGTTTCAAGCGCGACCTTAAGACGATCTTCTACCGCGCCAGAAAACAGCCAGAACATGGATTTCGGGCGCCACTCCACAGCGTTTACTGTTTTGTTAAATATAATCATCTAAAGACACCAATAAACTTCAAGATAAAAGTACAATCTACAAAATGCAAGATGCAGAGTTTTCGAATTTTACTTTAAAATCGAATTATGTTGATTTTTGACAATTATTTTGTGAACAAAAATATCATATATTTTAAAACGAATTAAAAAAATTAAATCGAATATTTCGCAGATTTAAGCTTTGTTGACAACATGACAACATATTAAAATTTGAAGTTAATTCACTTATTAATAAAAGTTATACAGTGGCGGGCGAAAACCCTCTTTTGAAAAAATATTGTAGTTTTTTTACAAATATGGGTGCCAAAATTATTATAAATTATTTATTTAACAAAACAATAAACGCTATAGAATAGCGTGCGGCTTCAATAGGCCAGTAAAATCGTAGGTACATAAAAAAGGCTATAATCGCAAAGTGTGATGTTGTTCTGATTTTTTAATGTTGTTAAGATCAGTTAGGGTAGTGTAAATTCAAGTTTGCAGCATCGAAAAACCTGTGCTTCCTGCGTAATACGTAAAAACCTGCAAAATTTTCGGAATTTTTTAGTTGTTGCCTAATAACTTGTAAACTATGCGTTTTCAATATACAGGATGTTCATTTTAAGTGGCGCACCATTGCTAACTCGAGAAGTATAAGAGCTACGAAGTTGGTTAAATTAGCAAACAATTTTTATTTTATATGACTACTTTAATGTACGGAACAAAAAAAAATTTAGACCAGTGATTCTCAAACTACGGGGTGCAACTTTCTTATTTCAAATGAGGACCTATTTTTTTTATTCGCTTATTCGAATCAGTATTTTTTTCTGAATTCAACGAGATATTAGTTTCATACCCTTGCATAACAAAAACATGAGAAAAAATTATGATAATTCAATTAAAATCTATTGTTACAAGAATGCTGTGGAAGAAAACAATTGAACATTTTGTTTCATATTAATTATTAGTGAAAAAGATTCTAGTATAACCGTTATACTACACTGCTGACACCAAATAAGACCGAAACACGTGGCCGTTACCGCCACCCGCCATTTTTTGCCTTAGCGTTTTTCTTATGTTTTTGTTATGCAAAGGTATGAAACTAATATCTCGTTGAATTCAGAAAAAAATATTGAATCGAATAAGCGAATAAAAAAATAGGTCCCTATTTGAAATAAGAAAGTTGCACCTCGTAGTTTGAGAACCACTGCTCTAAATTTTTTTTTTTTCGTTCATTAAAGTAGTCATATAAAATAGAAATTGTTTGCTAATTTAACCAACTTCGTATCTCTTATACTTCTCGAGATAGCAATGGTGCGCCACTTAAAATGAACACCCTGTATAGTCGATCTTATCATTTTTAAAGTACATTAAATTTGCAATAATTTAAGCCCAACCGCAGCTCTGTATGTCCAATAGTTTCCGAGATATCGCACTTCTAAAATTAGCAATTTAGGTATTTGTACAACGCTCGGTTTTATTAAAGCACTCCGCTTCGCGTCGTACTTTAATCTAGAACCTCGCGTCGTAAAATTGAGACAATAATTAAAAACTGGTAAGCACTTTGATGTGAAACTGAAAATAATGATAAATATTTCTATACAATATTTAAAGACTAAACAAATAAAAACATAAGTAGTTGTAACACCCTTACTGCGAATGTATTTCAATATAAAGCTCTAAGCTTGAAACTATTGCCGCTCGAAGCTCGCAAAGCTCCGGCCAGAAAGCGTTCAGTGTTTGATGTTCTGTTCTTGTAATGCGCTATGCGGCTATTGGAATCGGAAAACTTGATATTGTGGAATTCTGCAAAGTTTTTCCGGAAACTAAGGCCAGACGAGAATTGAATCGAGAGTTGCGTCGTACTACACAAGATACGACCGAGTTCGAGTACGGAATTAACTTGCAATGAATTCTACGGAATTTCGGAATGCAATGCTGGTTATTTGGAGCTTGTTTCGTTAGAAGTTGCTAAATTGGTAAACATGTAAAGTAACATTAAACGATGAACATCCTACTATTTTATATAAAAGAATACAAAACAAAGTTAACAGGTTTGAAGAAAGGAATAATCCTTGAATAATCCGATGTTCAAGAGGTCACAAAGAGTATCATATGAACAGATCATAATATTTTTTCGCGACCGGTAGTAGGTAGAGAAATTTTGTATAATTTTTCTGATAACCATGCAACAAGATTAAATCCAAATTATAGAATGGTAGATATTATATAATTGGAAAGCAACTTCGACCATATAGATATAAACAGATAACACTCAATGCTGTAGTATACAATGTTGTGCAGGCAAGAAATACGGTAGCGGGGAGCAGCAGCTATAGGGGGGAAAGGAGGTGAGGACACGTTAGAGTGTTGCACATTGCTAACTTCTGGTTTGTTATCATGGAACAGAGAATGAAAATAGGCAACTGCAACACTTCAAGCTGTCTGCAGGTCATACTCCTCTTCACACCGCTACGCTAGTTCTTTGCTTCACTACAAAGGCTTGCGTTGTTTGTCTATTCCTATATATGGTCGAAGGAAAGCAACCACTTCGACCGATTCGTCTTGGTGCAGTGAGAATCTCAATCAATGCGACGAGCTTTGAAATTCAAAGCAGCAACGGAGTGACTCTGCCGGCCAAGAGAGTTGAACCGCGGAACTCCGGGTTCATGCGTTAAACATGCAGAGAGCTGTGCTTATGCGGCCTAGGTTTTTTTTCCGAATTCCTAGAATATTCTCGATTTTTCTATTCCACTCTTTTTCCCACTACTACGACTGCCTAAATCCAGCCCGAAACTCGTACTTTACCGCATCCTAGATATAACCGTGTAAAGTTTGCATAAATTGGAAATTTTTATGAATTTTTCAGAATTTTTATAAACATGTACAATTTTTTAAATAAAATTTTAAAAAGGCACAAATGTTAATTGATCCTTTCTGTATATAATCCCTGTTGAAATACAATTTTACCATTCTTGTACTGGCCAAAAAACACTTGCTACGTTAGTATGTTTTGTGCTAGATTTTAGGAGGTAGACGGGCCTCTTAAACCCAAGTAGCTACTACCTAATGTGCACATTTTGCTAGCGAATTTACTTGTAAGGCTATTTTTTATTTCTCTTCTTTGATACTATTGTTTTAATTCATACATAATTCGTAACCTGCCACTCATGCATATTTCCAATTAAATATTCTACCGAGTGTGGGGTTTCCAGCTATGACCTCAAAAGTACTTATGGTTGTTAGTGGGGAGTACATTACAGGGAGATCTGTTGTGCAATTATCCTGTAATATTTAATATATTTGACTGGACTTGAACCTGACTTGTTAGAACAGTCACCCACACTCAGCTAGGTATCTTGTATTAATTTAGTTCATCAAAAGTTATTTCCGATAAATTGAATACTGAATAATAAATAAGTTTATCTACGACTACTATTATTATGATTTCGGGATTTGAACCTCATTTGGGTTATATCCCTAGGGTGACTTGATGGCACACACACAGTATTATACTTTTTGCGCCATTTTCTTGTTTACTTTACTACCGTGTGTTGCCAGTCAACCCGGCGCAAGCCCTTGTTACAGCCTTTAGCCGGTGCCCGATAGCTAGAGGTTGCCAAGTTAATTAGATCCCAACTTGGAATGGTAACGGGAGTAGGTACCGATCCAAATCAGGCCGTGAAAATTTCCTGACCTGACCGGGATTCGAACCCACGACCTCTGTAACCAGACTACTATGAAAAGTTTATATTTATGCTTTCAATTGTCAACGTAAAGTTGATTGTTACTGAGGACCAAGCAAAAAAATATTTTATTGCGCGTCTTCTATGACAACGCCCAATAAAGTACTTTTTGATTACATAAAATAAAAGAAAATGACAGAATGAAACAAATTTTTTTGTTTATTTATTTCGATATTATTGGTATCGTCATGGTTACGAATGAAACATAAATTGATTGAACGCAGATTGAACTAACTGAATACTATTATTATTATAACAAATAATTTTAATCGTAGATAAAATTATGTGTGTATTAAGAGCATAAAGTGTCTTTGTTCCTCTTGCACAATTGCAGCTCTCGCCTTCGGCTTGAGCTTCAATTACCGTGCGCGAGTAACAAAGAGTCACTTTATGCTCTTAATACACAAATAACTATTTTTACTTATTGGAAGGGGATGACTCACTTTAATAAAATTAATATTGCACCCTCTCGGGTCTCCTGGCCGCAAAAACCTATTGACACAACGCTTATTCATATACTCAACTACAGAATAATATTATCTATAAGATATTAGCACATAGCTTACGGTTATAAACACGCCAAGTAAACCAAGCAAAACTTCCCATTGTGAGCAAACAATAAACTTAGCGCGCGCAACGCCTCTAGTGGAGAAGACTCGAACCCATTATCCTGCAGGATTAAGACGGAGACTAAACTGGAGAATGTAAACAAACTAAACAAGGTTTTTGTTACTGCAAATAATTACCAACGTGTAAACTTGCTTGATTTCAGTTTTTCACTGCTGAAGACTTTCATGATCATGGCCTACTTTTACGCTTGGTTTGGGAAATTTGACGCTAAATTTTGTTTGATTTTAAAAGAATATCCAATACTCCCTTTATTTTTGAAGGGAAAGGGATCATTATGTAGGCAGTAACTACAAAAATTTAATTGAAATTCTTTAAAAATTCTGTTCACATTTTTAAAACTTTCTTGAAGATGTAGATTTACTTCTTATTGTTTTGTAATGTTAATTTTCTTATCTGTAACTATTGAATAATGCATTCATTATAAAATTGTTTGACGTGAGTATGTGCCTCATTACTCACTAGCGAGTTTTTTATAATTATTTATTTGGCTCTATGACCAATAAAACTTCTTCTATTAGAACTTTTGACCAATAGAACATCCTGTATTAAAGTATATTCAAGTATTATAATGACTTGTTGCTAGGAAACATACAAAAATTTCAAAAATAAAAGAATTTTGACAGCTGTCAGTGTCAACTCAAGAATAAAGTATAGTATTCTACTCAAGTTGAACATGACAATTACTCATATGATTATGAAGTATAATATGACAGGAGTGGACACTCGGGCGGATGAAGTGTGGCCTTTCTGTTTACTTTTTAGAGAGAGAGACAGAAAATACAGTCCAGCTCGGAGCATGCATTTTATGACGATAAACAAGAGTAACTTAGGTAACGCACGGGCCCTGTAGTGATCTTTCTCTCTCGCACAGGATAAATAGAAATGCTACGAATCTACAGTACCTATTGCTAAAATACGGAGTGTCCATTCCTATGTCTATATTGTACTTCGTGGACTTTGTTAAATTAAGCTAAATAAACGTCATTATAGAAGTAGAAATTCAAAATGAAATAAAGAATAATCAAAAGTTTTCTAAAAAAATAAATAAAATACGTTAAAATTTCTGTGTAAACGAAACTTTTTTTAAAGACTACTGCTGGGAATTCTTCCTAAGTGATAAACGTAAAAAATTATCTGAGCATGTTACGCGTCAAGATTTTTGGCTGTTGATTTATTACAAAAAATCTCATAATTAATTATTTATATCTGATGTGGTATCGCTCTAAGATTTATGGATAGACGCACAAAACAAAGTAATTAAAGCTACATCGAAACTGCGAAACTTATACGATAAAAAGATTAGCTATAAATTATTTTCTTGCAGTACAATTCTTGAAGAATGTTAGACTAACTATAAAATAACTGATTAGTTCTAGCAATTTACATTTAAACAAATTCTAATTAAAGCTTTACCAGGAAAAACTATATTACTTCTTAAAATCGATATAACATTCTAACATAAATTTATTTAAATGCTGCTCTGTGAAATATCGATTTAGTGTAACAACTGCTTTTGTGTAGTCACGTATAGTTTGCTCATATGATATCCAGTACTATTTACTCATTTTACAGATAACTATCTCAACAGGAACAACATTTATAAAGTTTCTATTTTTAAATCTGCACAACAATGGAACGCCTAGATAAAATTGACTACTTTCTCTTTGATATTGATGGATCTTCGATTTTGAATGCGTTAAAAATATCAAATATACAATTATCAGGGTCTGGAATCAGAATCATTAATTCTTTTGATAAATTACTTCAACGGTCTGAGAGCCTTGTTCTTTTTTAAATTTAATTGAATCTTAAATGATTCAAGAATACCTGTGTTTTATTTATTATTTTTTATCATTGCATTATTATTTTGGAAACTCGCCAATGAGTGTGCTAAATATTTAATTACCTAGGATAGGTAAATGTAAAATATTCTGTTTATTAAGTCACTCTCGTCTCGCCTAGTCTCGAAAATTCTCGACTAATCCAAAATGTCTATTAATCTATAATTTTTGTTGTTAAAATATCAGGTTTTTAAAAGGGTTACAGCTTTTAAAAAATTCCAGTTAATATTTTCAGAAACAAACTCCAGCCCGACGAAAACATAAACGCATTAGCAATTTACGAGCTTTGATGTTAAAATCTACTTAGATAATAAAACGAAGGGAAAAAATCTAAGAGTTCATTTCGAGACAAAACGGATTTAAAATGAGATTACTGCCAAGTTGTCCAATTAAACTGCAAACAGTTTTGACTCCTGCAAACATTGGCTGAAGAACTGTGCGACTGGCATCTTATATTTCCACATAATTATGGTTTAAGGTTAACTTCTAAGGGGAGATGGAATTAGAATAGTTAATTACGGAAACATTTTTGGTTTTATGGATTATCTGAGGAATTTACGAGGAGCAGATTATTCTCAAACAGTTTAACGAAGTGCACATTCTTCTTTTATTAATTATAATTGCAAATTGCATTTTCAAAACGCTCTGAAAACTACAAAATTACTTATTTATTAACGAGTTTTTAAATTTGTTTCAAATGATATTAGGTACGCACTTCTAAATTATAATTTAACTTTTAAAAACACCTAACAAGACCGACTATGGTTCTGACAGTTCATGTTTGAATCTAGTACAGTTTAACTGCACAAAAATCTCTCCTGTGGCTCTGTGGGGTACTCTCCACACTAACAACCAAGTTTACATTCACGAGTGTCCGTAATATATATCGTAGGCAGATTATAAAATTATTTTTTTTATTAAAAAGGCATGCAGGAATATTATAAAACACAATGTCACATCATTTTACTTCACTCAAGAAGGGTATTAGGTTCTTTATTTAGTTCAGTTCAATCAACCAAAACTGAGTATGTGAGACTCACGAAAGGTATTGGATTGTTTATTTAGCTTAGTTTAACCGAGTATTTAAGACTCAAGAAGGGTATTGGGTTGTTAATTTAGTTCAGAGTTTCTACCAAAAATTTCGACATATTGTGTAATAGAATTTTATGCCCTGTTCACACGAGGAAAGTTTTCACTACAAAGTTTCTTGAAAGTAAAACAAGTGTCAGGAGATGTCATAAATAAAAACTGTCAATACCGTTCATACAATGAATGTAATTAATTTTATTAAGAAATAATTTTTTCCCCACGGTTTGGGTATAACCGCTATTGATAGATTTTTATATGACAACTACTAGCACTTATTCTGCCCTTCTTAGGAAGAAGGTCCTATCTGCAAATTTTGAGATTTTGTAATCTGCATAAATTATTACAAATATATACCAAAATAAAATGTCCAGCTGCCCTAAGAAAATGTAGAATTTATTATTATTAGTATTATATTTATATAAAGCAATTTTAATAGTAAAAATCCGCATAGTTGTTTCCACATAAAAATTTATATAAAATAATATCTAAAACAAAGTTTTTGCAGATAGGACCTTTTTCCTAAGGACGGCAGTATTGTACTTTTAAAAAACTTTTTAGTAAAACTTTCCTCGTGTGAACGCCATATTACGAGATATTTATAAAAAGACTGATTTTATAATTAATCTGCGACATATATGCTGCTATAATGAATGTTAAAGAAACCAAATATTTGTGATATAACAAAACAGTAATACAATCTATCTACAGAGATCTGTAGGTTTTCTATGTTCAATTATGTTCTCTGTCGTCTCTTAATTAAATTTCTCTTTCCGTATTCATAACTTCAAACTAATTTCAAAACTATCACAGAAAAAATGTCAGTCCAAGTGACGGCAAAGATCTGACAGATTTTCTACAAGTAACTTGTTTATGTTTGGCGTTAATTTGACACGAAAAATTTAATTAAAAGTCGCTAGACTCGATGTCGCCGACGTAGAATCACGTTCCAGAAACACAGCACTCTTGACGTCTTACCATATCGCGCTGCGATGATTTGATATTCGTCGATGATTACAAAACACAAATAGAAGAACCACATCGTTGTATTCGTATTACCATACAGATAGTTTATTTTTGTTTTAATCATTGGCGTGCAGGATCGCACTCAGAATAAAAACCACACCGAAAGATTAAATTATAAAATGAGGAGAGGAAATATTAAATATGCTGTATCCTTGTACAATAATTAATATTGTACTGACTCTTGCAGTAGAATATAGCGCCGCGGCGAAATTTTTCTTATTCAAGGCCCTACGTCAACTATTTTTGCGGAATCTTATTACCCACACAGCATTTGATATCCGCTGCATATGCAGTATATGTCCATAACGTGAAATAATTGAATAAATGTATAAAGCCAATTCCATATTATATTACATTATACAGGATGTCACCCAACCTGTGTAACAAAATTTAAGGGTGTATAGTACTGGACACACTGATCATGAATCAAAAAGAATTATGTTGAAAATCGTAAAATTAACAGTAGTTTGAAAAACAATATCATTTTGGGTACCACTGGTTGTCACATTTAAATACAATAAATTAACAATAGTTATGCGATATTTATTAGCGTAATTACATTAATGTAATAATAATTTACAAACAGGAAAAATTGAAATTTGTAGGTACCTACCTACTTAAAGAATGTCTCATTTGCTTGGATCCATTTTTTAATTTCAACAAAATACTTTTTGATTCATGATCAGTGCGTCCAATACTATACACCCTTAAATTATGTTACACAGAGAGTGTAACCCAACCTGTGTAACACAGTTAGCGAAAAATGTATATTTTTCAGCAATATTTTATGAATATACTTGCATGGATATGAAAAACTCTTTTGATTCAAATATACTAAGAATAAGAATATCCATTCTTTTAATTATTAAAATAATATTATTATATTTGTATTTTATTATTTACACAAGGACATAAGGAAAACATCTAGGTTGTTGCATTTTACACATACATGGAAGGTGCAAAGAACATCCATAATGTGGATATAATATAATATATATGGATATAATAGATAGGTATATTATTTTATTATATCTATGCTTACGAATATCTTATGGATATTATTGTGTTGTTTGAGAAATAAAAAGCCGAAATACACGATAATCTGTTCTTTAATAATGCTAAACAAGAAGCCCCACTAAGAAATGTTGTGGTACGGCCCTGTTGGCGTGCCTGTTTTTGTTATTAATTAAATATCGTGGAATATGAATTAGTATGTCAATGAAATTTGGCGCAAATTATGTGCGGTAATTAGATGAACTATTAATTTTTTACTAGAAGCAGCATAAATAGAGTTCTTAAAATGTTTCGCATAATTTAAACCAGATGTGCTTTTCTAAAAAATATTCCAAGAAATATTAAAATTCCAACTCCTTTTTAACGTCCGCCCCTGGAATCAATTCCTGGCCCACGTGTTTTAAAACCGGTCTGACAAAAATAAAATCTGTGATTTAAAGAACCTCAAACAATTTTTGGAAAATTAAAATTTTAATTACATTTTCTTCATTAATGATAAGCGGCCTTTGATTATTAATTAGCATATTTTATTAATGCAGTAAATCAAGTTTTTAAACCCGCTCGAGCATTGACTGCATAAACATCAATTGAGTAAATTAAAATTTAATATCCGTTTAATAATGATTCTTAGAATTTCAGATTATAAACAAAGTTTTCTTTTTGAGCAGAAAACGCTCTTAAAATATTGATAATAATATTTCTATGCGCAAATAAGATGTCAGTTTATTTTTTTCAATTAAAATTTGAGACTTTTATTTTCGAATTTATAATATGGTAATTTTTTATCCGATTTCTACGGCACTTGCTTCTGGTATTGGACGTGAAACGGGAAGTTTTTTTTTCAGATTGTTAACCTTTTGACCTTGTGAATTTAAATTTCTTGTTCTTGTACGTCTTTTTATGGGTAAATTTCATAAGCTGCGTCAACAAAAAGTTAAATAAATATTCTCCAGAAGAAAATTAATTTTGCTGGGAATGTTATGAACTTTTTGTTTGGAGAAAAAGTTAATTTAGAATCGGACACAAGCAATTTATTTTAACATTAATTTATAAATTGATTATTTACTATTTACTATACGCGTATAGTTTATTCCTACACTAGGAGGAGCAAAAATAAAATTCTGTGGTGGTTATTTCGATTATGGTTAACAAATGTCAGATTGAAGTGACCTGTTTATTTTAGCTGTCAAAATGTCATTTGGAAATTGATTTTACAAAGTTTTATTTAAGATTTGTTGATTTAAGTGTAATTATATGCCCAGTGCACACGGAGAAACATTTTGACAAGTTTCCTGAAAAAAGTTTCCAGAAAATGGAAAATGTTTATGATCCATGTCACATTTGACGATTTGACAAATAAGAAGTTAGTTGTAGTTCACAACGTTTCCTGAAAACCCCTCATTTTTATAGGCGCCGTTAAAACTTTGAAGTTTCCGGAAATTTTTTCAGGAAATATATCAAAATGTTTCTCCGTGTGCATTAGGCATTAAATAACTTGTAAATGTTCACAGTTTAAGCTAGATTTAGACCTACCCCAAATAAGTATAAGTTCCAAAATTAACCAATCAGCGCTTCTACAAAATGCCAATTTCAATAATTATAAGTGCGAACGATGATTTGCCACTTATACTTATAATTCGGTAGGTCTGAAATCTTGCTTTACTTTGGTGTTTGGAGACAGAAACATTAAAATTTAATGAACAAAATAATCCTTGTGAATTTCTAGATTTAATATGAGTGTATGTGTATTTGAATTTTATTTTAAAACCTCTAGTTTGAAAATAAGCTAGGTACATCTAAAAGAGAAACTTAAAAATGTGGAAAATCTATTTCAAAACGTGTCAAAAGACTGAAAATTAGTTCGTTACCCTTTGAGTGTACTCTGACGCGTTACCTGTGTGAAAGAGCTTTATAAAAATCGTGTGATGTGCACGACAGTTTCAAAGCAGTTGTTGCAGAAAATAGCTTGTCTTTTATCTAAAAAAATACAAGTAAATATCTGTTTGTACGGAGCATGTGGGTTGTGAGGCGCTTCTTGCATTTGTAAAAAGCGCATAATGAACAACAATTAGAGCAGCGCCCTTTACCGTTACAGGAAGTCGCCCGTGTGCCCAGAGGCGCCGTGTAAACATTCCGTTCGGCACGATTCGACTGCGTTCGGCGGCAGTTATTACAGAAACCGAACCCAGTGGCGTACGTTGTGCTCTCCTTCAAGCAGGATTGTTCATCTACGCGTAATGTATTATTTTCTACGTCTACACGTAAAGTTTGCGTAAACTATGTAAAATGTAGACAATGTAGACTTTGTGTATGTAAGTATGTAAATAATTCAATTGTCAGAAAATCTAACCTATAATTTTATTCGTTTTCGGTGAGATTTGTTCTTTTTACCTCTCGCCTCATATTCTATAAGAGAGGTATTGTAATGGGTCAAAATTTTCGAGTATGAGTTTTTGGTGGATAAGCACGTTTTAGGGTCTCTAGAATACGAATTTAATATTTTCACGATGAAGTCTGTGTGTGTGTGTGTGTGTGTGTGTGTGTGCGTATGTATGTATGGATGTATGGACGTATGGACGTATGGACGTATGGACGTATGGACGTATGTGACGATTTTTCGTCCACGATAACTTAAAAAGTATCAAACCTTTAATAACAAAATTTCATATTTAAGGTTTTAATAAGGATCTTAACACCGGATAAGATTTTGGTAGCAATCCGCAAACCGGAAGTAGTACTTTTTGGAACTTGATATAGTTTTTCTTAAATAAATTGATACATTATTTATTTATGACAATTTTTGCAATTAAAAATAAAAGATAATATAATTATCTATGGGTACAGTTAATTTTAAATATATTTTGCTGAATCTGGTAGTATTTAGCAATAAAATAAAGTGCAACTAAGTACCAATATCTTGTTGTCCATGATATGAAATTTGTTTTTACTCAAAATTTGAATTATAATGACAGTGACATTACAGTTGACATATTTTGCTTGCATCTTGGTTTACATTATCGTTTACATATTACATGAACATGAAACTATTCAAATATAAGTAAAACTATTTATTAGATTAGTAGAATAAGCAGAATTAGGCGAGAGGTCGTGTACTGGCCACAGCAGATTTTTTTACATAGTCTACACTGTTTTATTGTTTACACAGATGCGTAGATTACGTGGTTTTCTACGCGTAAAATTACACGTAATCTACGTTGCGTAGACTACGTGAAAAACCCTGTCTTCAAGCCCTGTTCGCACAAGGATTCTGTGAAGATACTGAATCTTGGAAAAGAAGAAGTTTTCTTCTTTCTAGTGATAATTACATGGTTTTGAAGCAATCAATAAATTATAAATTCTTCTTTTTCAAGACTCATTGAAGATTAAATTTTAACAGATAATTCTCACTAGTCACTAGAAAGAAAAAATCTTTTTCTTATCCAGGATTCAGAATCTTGGAAGAACTCTCGTGCGAATAGGGCTTAACTTGCACGCTTTTTAATTTCAAGATTTCAAGTATTTATCAATTTGCACACGGCGGGGTAGATCAGGTGTAGATCAGAGCTGGGCTCTGTGGAATGTGGACTAGGCACAGAGGTCTCGGGTTCGAATCCCGGTCTGGTTAGGAGATTTTCACGGCCTGTTTGGATCGTTACCCGTTACCATTCTAATTGGGATCTAATTAATTTGACTTTTTCTGGATATCGGACACCGGCTAGAGGCTGTAAGAAGGACATTCGCTGGGTTGACTGGCAACACACATATTAGCTAAAGTAAAAACTCCGTGACAAAGTAAAAAAAATTTGTGTGTGTTCCATTAAATAACCCTAGGAACAAATCCTAAAGAGGTTCAAAGAATTTACGACTTTCAATGCTTGCGTCAAAAATGGAAAAGGTATTGAGGCAGTAGCTGCACGGCTTTAAGCACAGCTCTCTGCATGTGATGACGTAGGAACCCGGAGTTCCGTGGTTTAAGTCTCTCGGCCGGCAGTGTGTGATTGTCGTTAAATTGCATTTGGATGCGTCAAGTTAGACACTTGATCGTCCTGCTTGCATAAGAATCTCTTCATGCTGCTATGAAATTCAAAGGCCGTCGCACGGATTGAGATTCTGACTGCGCCAAGACGAATCGATCGATAGAATTGGTTACCATTCTATAATTAGGAGTAAATCTATCAAAATGCAATAAAAATAAAATATATTAGTATCTATTCTTGAAAGAGAGAAAAGATTATTATAACAATACAAAAATGTATCTTTTCAATTGGAGCCTTGTATAGTATTTTATGTATAAAATTAAACTAAAGTGGTCTCCATAATTTTCGTGAAAATGTCGCCTGAATCCTTGTAGAAAGGAAAGGTCTTCTTCTTACATAGCTCCGCTACTGACAGAAACAGAACGTAGCTTGTACGTAGTAGGCCATGCCGACGTTACATATGTGAAGCAGTAAATTTGAAATTCGAGCCGCTGAAGCTATTTAAATGCAAATGCGCTTCATTCAGAGTACATTATTATAAAAGCGGCATCTAGTATTTTGTGACAACAGTTTAGTTCAAATGTATAAAATATCATCAAAACGATGACCTATGTTTCCGAGTTCCTGAAATTTAGGGCTTTATGCAAATTAAATCACTGAGTTTACTACTATTTATATTTACATTGTTTTGATAAAATGCATAAA
The DNA here is from genome assembly GCA_947534325.1 of Agonum fuliginosum. NCBI lineage: Eukaryota > Metazoa > Arthropoda > Insecta > Coleoptera > Carabidae > Agonum > Agonum fuliginosum. Next base: position 30,078,359 of record OX384042.1, on the reverse strand, counting down.
TATCACATGTAAATAAAAATGGAAACTCGAATTTATTGTTTATTAACTTCATAGTTTTCCGGCAGAAATATAAAATAACCGAACAAAATATATCACAATATCCTTTTGTGTTCAATTCGGAAAATTTATTTTAACCAACCGATATAAATTATTATTTGCCTGCTAAATAAGAGATCAATTGGAACAGCATCTCTGGATTCATTATCGTCCTTTATGGTCCTTAAATTGCTGTTTATAATGTTGTCATTATGATATGACAACAGATAATAATATATTATACGAATTTCTAAAGATGAAGTTTACAATATGAGCGAGCAAAGCGAGCGAGGGTTTTAATAATCTGAGGAAGTATTACGTACAAGATTATAATGAAATAAATACCAATACGCAAAAATGTTTACTTTTCCAAATGTCAATTCTCTCTGCAAATTTTTAACTTGTTGTCCCTTGAAAACAGAAGAATCCTCATAGATATGATATTTCTCTACTAAACTTTCAATAACTTTTTATGTACATACTTAATTATCGAACTCTTCAATATTTATATCAATTATTTTAGCTTTAGATCACGTAATTTGTTTATTCTACCCCAAACCGGTACTAATAATTATAGAAACTCTCCAATCAACAGAATAATGTCAATCTACAATTCACGATTTCCGCATGTTGATTTTTTCATACTACCATTAAATAAATTTAAAGCCTTAATAAGTGATTCTTTATGATACTGTTAACTTTAACAATCAAACAAACAAATAACTGCATATTATTATTATTACTATTGTCTCATCACATAATAACTTTTGTATTTCTACTTAAAATCTAAATTTACACTGTACCTGACACAACCTTTGTACAATTTTTGTAATGTTTATTTGTGTGAACCTATTATTGGTCCTTTGACTGTTGGTTCACCTGTATCCAAATAAATAAATAAATAAATATATTCCATAGTTTAATCATTCATTGCAATGTTTTTTAAAAATAATTTGCACGAATAAATTGATTCAGGTAGGTAAAGTAATTTTCTGATTGGTGCAGAGGAGGGAATACTGAGTATTACTCCCTGCAGGATTAATATATGGCATTATGTAGCAAACATCACACATTTAATGTTCATGTTGTACATTAGTCGTAGATAAAAATAAATTTATTCCAGTTTAATTTACATTTAGTCAATATTTTTCTGTATTGTACTCATTAGTATGTTAACATTCAGTGCATTGGCAGTTTGACGAAAATCTAACCACAGCAATTAGTGCAAATTGGAAAAAACAAACATTTTTTCTGGGGTTTTGGTTGCGGCTAACACTTGTTATAATTTCTGACAGCACTCAGCATTTTAGACTTTGAAGGAAGAGTGGAAAGCGATCCATCTGCACTTCGAATCAATTATTCCTGATGAAGTAAAACCTGGGCAAATATTGGGTCAGTTCTTCGACAGTGGCCTTTCATTTAGACTCAATTAACGAATTCGTTTCCGGTTGTCCCTCGGTAACCGATCCTCGGCGCACAGCCTCTGTAATGGGATCCTAATGTAGGACTATTAGGTTTTTCGGTGATAAATTTAATGGAGCAGCTTCATCGTGGTTATTCGCCGCATTGAGCCTCAAATTGACTCTAATTAATAAAAGAGCTTCCAAACACAAAGAGAAAAATCGCTGTACTTAAATATTTTCAGTTTCTAAAGCCTCATTCACGTAAGCATTTAGTTTTAAGGTTTACTTTTTTATGTATACGTTTAATGCCCCGTTCACACGAGGAAAGTTTTCACATTAGCTAGAAGCTGTCATAAAAAAACTGTCAAGACCGTTCATACGTGGAATTATTTTTATTAAATATATTAAGATAACTAGTTTTAATATATTTTAAAGAAATAATTAGTTCCTCCCATGGTTTGTCCGTATGACCGGTATTGACAATTTTTTATGACAGCTACTAGCACTTGTTTCACTTTCAAGAAACTTTTTAGTAAAAACTTTACTCGTGTGAACAGGGCATGAGAAAGTTTGAATACATCTAACCAAATTTGAGCATTCGCAGTGCATGAAAGTGGAAAGTGTGAATGCTCGTATTTAGTTATATGAATTTAAACTTTCTTAAACGTATACATAAATGTAAACCTTAATAGTATATTATGTATTAAGAAGTGTAAGGATCGCTGAATCTAAATGAAAGGTGTTTTATATTTAATATTATATTTCTCTGAAAAACACGTGCGACTTACACAACATTCAATTCCCAACTAAACGTTACAGTAATATCTTGGTTTACATTCATAACTATTCCAAACAACATATTCCATATACGTAATACCCTATCATTTTAATACGAGTATCTCGAGAGTTTATAAACGAGTCATAATGTAATGTTTTTTGGTAACCTTGAGGGTTGCAATAATAAGAATTCGGAAAGACTTTTAACCCGGATTTATTTAAACCTTAAGACATACACAGTACACACTGAGCATAAAACTACACAGAACTAAACAATTTATATCTTAATCGGCGTAACGTCACAGGCCGCGTTTGCGCGCTTATAACTTTTAATTATCAAGTACATCACACATACTATACTTTTTCTACGACCACAAATTAAAGAACATATATTCATAAATATGTAAAAGTTCATTTATAATAATTTAAATTTAAATCATAATGATATTATTCATAGCTACAAAAATTCTGCTTAGGCAAGAAGTGTATTTAATTTTTATATGGGAAAAAATTGACAATGTTTGAAAGAAATCATTAGATAATTTACTTTAGTTTTTCTTAAAAATTAATTGTCAAATGTCACCCCGTGCTTAATATGTTCTATACCAGGAGTAGAAAAAATAAATTATGAAGAAGAATTCATATCCAAAAGCTGACAAGGGAAGATTATACGGATTTGTAAATTGTTGAACATTCTAAATTCTTCGTTAATTTTCATGTTCTTGTGTTTGCATCTTCCTATGTTTGCCATTATGCCAAATCTAAAACTCTTGATTTTCATTTTCTTTTGAATGCATTTTTTAATGCAGGTATTTTATTGCGGAAACATTTTCTAGATATGAATCATGTGTATGACTATTCTAGAATTTTCATTTCTGTTGTTGAATGGCCACCCGGGATGCACATTTGAACGTTTCGACGTTTTGATTCGAGAGCAAAGCAGAGCTAGAGCTGATCTCCGCGCACATTGCGGTCAACTGTTTATTTTTGCGGGAAAATCAACTCGTGCACATGATTAATATGTGGTTTGTCATCAGTTATGATCAATTTTACACTGTTTATTTACTTGCAGCAAATTGCGACTCAGCGACTGCATTAAAAAAACACCAACAACAAGATGATCAGAGTTGAATCAACAGAGAAATAAACATTGGAGGAATTTAACACTTGTTTTTTTGAGCGAATGAAGCTTCTCTGATGATTTAGTTTTGTTTTGCTAAGAATACATGTCATATTGTTGCAGTTAGTCATAGATTATTTATACAAATATTGAATATAGATAATTAAAAAACGGATAGACATAAAACTACTACACTCAATTACTGACAGATTATGGACTAACTTTCCAAGTTCATTTTTAGTGAATCGCCAATCCTAAATCTTTGTTATTTGTTTTTACCCATTGTCACATATTCTATAAGAAAGATATTGTGACGGGTCAAAATTTTGTGTGAGTATTTGGTGGATAAACACGATTTAAGGTCCCTAGAGTAAGAATTTTCTAAATGATGTCTGTGTGTGTGCGTTCGTTCGTTTGTTCGTGACGCCATGTGTTTTTTTTTTGAAAACGATAAGTCAAACAATGCCAAACATTTATATTCCAAATTTTATATTTCAGGTTTTAATATACGAATCTAAATAACCCAATATAATTTTAATTTAAATCTACAAACCGGAAGTAGTTTTTTTAAATATTTAAAAATTAAAGTGATTATGACATAACAGTGACATCTGCAGTTTAAATAAAATATATATATATTTGTATACCTAAGTAAAAAGGATAGAGCAAGTATGGCGGAAGGTCTTGTACTGACCACATCAGATTCTTTTCTATTTTTGTTCCAATAATCATAGATACATCATTTTTATTGAGGCAAACATGAAACAAATTTTGTTATTTTTATGATTGAATTCAGTAATTCTGTAAATAATGACAAAATTATAACGATTTCTGTCGAAGAGAAAAGTTTCATTACAAAATGTCATTGCAATTGGTGATATTTTATGATTAGTAGGTAAGCTAACAGTTCTTAGTTCTATTCCAGCAACCAACACTGAATTCTAGTGGTTGGAATTTACTATAATATATACAATACTGTAATTTAGATATAATCTTCGTTCAATAGTTTTAAAAATTACAATTAGATTAAATTGAATGAATTGGTCCGAAAGAAATAATTAAAAGATAACCGTTTCTCATTTCATGCGGTATAATATAATAAAAATGTTAATCAGAGTGTACTAAACAGGGGTAAAACGAAGTGATCTATACAAATCTATCATCCACGCAACCGTTGCTCATAAAGCACCCGCGAATAATTGTCATTCTACTTCTCGGAGCATAAAGATAAGTAAAATTCAATTAATTCCCCCGCGATATGAAATTTCAGGCAGCGTGATTCCAACTGCAAACAATTTTCTTTAATAACGTGTTACGTCGCTTTTGTTTTAATATCAGCATCAGGCGAACAAGTGAGCGAGTTGTTGGTTGTTCACAACTGCCTCGACGTCGTGTTCACGTGAGGCGACGCTAAATGAAACAATGCAATGGCGGAGATGTGAATGAGCCATTATTGTGTCGCGGCAACAGTTTGCGGCTTCGCGATGTTTGAGTTGGAGATGAACAATGGAAACTTTGTGTGAAATTGTTCAGGTATTTAGAAGAATTTCCCCAAGATTTAGACTTATTTACTGGGCTTCTACATCACTTAATAACACGCTAACTTCGCTAAATGCTCAAAAGGTACATTGTCTTCATATCCACATCTACGAGTATGTCGAGGCAGATTCTAAAATTATGCTTTTTATAAAAAGTCCAGGCAATATTACAATTTCATATCATTTTATTTTACTCAATAAGGGTTAGGTTCTTTATTTAGTTCAGTTTCGGTTCAGTTCAATCAATCAAAACTGAGTATATGAAACCCACGAAGGGTATTGGATTGTTATTTCATTCAGTTCAATCAGAGTTGTATCAAATCTAGTGTTTAAGACTCAAGAAGGGTAGGTATTGGATTTTTTATTTGATTTAGTGCACTCAGAATGTCTACCAAAATTCGAAATGAACTGAACTAAATAAAGAAACCTTATACCCTTCTTGAGTCCCACATATTGCGGTTTTGGTAACAAATCTAATTGAACTGAACTAAAAAAAGAAACTTTATACTCTTCTTGAGTCCCACATACTCGGTTTTGGTAAAAACTCTAATTGAACTGAACTAAAAGAAGAAACTATATAGGTATCCTTCTTGATTCCCACCCACTTGACAAAATAAAATGCCCAGAACATTTCAAGAATGTGAACATCCCGGCTTGTTACTTGCTATATTTGCCCATTAACATCCTAATAATATCTTTGCGATTGTTAATGTCCGCCCTTGGTAACATTATCTATGTTACATCCCAATGTTGTAATTTGGTAATAATTATGCATCCCATGTAATTCTCTAAGATGTTTGTATTGAGTATGTAATTTTTGATCGTACTTAGGATGTGGCTAGGATAGACTTAAAGTACAAGAATAGATTATTTTTAAACATCCCATGGACGATTCATTTCAAGTGGGCATATACTTGGTTTTGGTAAAAACTCTAATTAAACATGATCTAAATAAATTGAATTATTAGACGATTATTAGCCCGAACGAAGGAATTGTGATATATTAGATTAAAGGGCTTAGTGAAAAAAAAACATTAATTTTTATTGACGAATTTTTTGTGACATTTCAACCAGTTTTATTGGTCATTATCAAAACAAGATTTGGTAAAGAACAATACTAAATGGTTGTCAAAAATTAGTAATAAAAACACGAAAGTGGTGTCGATGAAAAAATAATAAAACCATCGAAAGTAAAAACGCTTGGTAATCTAACTAAATAAAGAAACCTTATAGCTTATACCCTACTTGAGTTCCACATACTCGGTTTGGATCGATTTTATTCTTTTTACGTGCATCTGTGCATTTCTGCACAGATCAGCGATTCAGCGGTCAGAGAGCTGATCAGTGGTGGTCGCAAATGTTTTCTTATTTATTATACTATAAATTTTTTATCATTACTGTTCAAATAATTAAGAGTTCTACTACATACAAAACAACGATTGAACCACAGTTTGTCAAGTGAGGAAGAACCCTTAATTTTTTAGATCTTGATCTTGATCTACTATAAAAGGATAAATCTCATTCTCGAGTGAAAATATGAAGCAAAAAATTGTCGTCTCAATCAAGAAGTGAAACCCCAGCAAAAGTTATTCAAACTTCTCCAATTCATCACATTTTAATTCTGAACAGAACCAATATATCTTCATTCTCCCAACGCATGAGACGAAAAAAACTGCAGCCGCGCCCTCGGCTCATCGTTAAAAAACAAAGTGATGCATGGGCCGAGCATAACCAATTCACGATATTCTTTTTAGTAACGTGCAATGATAATATAATACGGACCATTATATTCAAAGTGGCGTCTGAATTAATCAAGCCAATGTCTCAAGGTAGAGCTGAAGACAATCAAGCTGGGTGGAAGTGGAAAACTACGAGCCGCACTGTTAAGGACCGTTGTCAGGGCCGGACTAACAGGTTTTTTTTACAATTTCAGGACCTTTTCTTTCATTAATAAGGTATATGGTTGGACCAGTCCCGGATTAGGGAGATATTTTCAGGAGGGAAAGCTGAAATAATTTTACAAAATACAAATAAACACAAAATTACTATCTTTGATTTTTATTGCTCGTTTTCAAATAAACAAAGAAATATTTAAACATAGTAGGATTCTGTGAAAATCTGTAGTTTCTACAGATCTATAAAACTGTAAAATAACAAAATCACAATGACATTTATAAGCATAATGCACATTTTTATATTTGTCAACAAATATTGATGTTATTTTGTTCAATTTACAAATTTATAAAACTTACAGATTTGCACAGAATCCCACCATTAGTTTAAAACCATGTTTTTTTTCTTCAAATTCTCACTTTCTTCAATTCCACTCTATTCTTAATTACTACGACTGCCCGAAACCAGCCCGAATATCGTACTTTGCCGCATCGTGGCTATGAAATGTCATTTTAAAGTTGAAAAATACTGTTTTATACCGAGTAAACTGTCAGTTTATTATGAAGTTCATGAAAATGTTTTCTAAACTTTTAGTAAGATAAAGAATAGATCTACAGATGTACATTTTTAAAATAAAAAAATCTGACGTGGACACCACATGACTTCCTTGTACGCCTTGTGTGTTCATACTTTTCTTAATAACTAAAATGTAAAATAATATTAAAAATTCTTTTAACTTATTATACTAGTATACTCACAAATATATTTTAGTCGTTTTATTTAAACTGCAGAAGAAGATATAAAGCATATTTTACTATTGTCACTGTCATGTCATAATCATTTAAATTTTACGTAGTAACAAATGTTAAACGATCATGGAGTACAAGATACCGAAATACTAAATTATAATTATATACTTTAATTATTCTTAAATGATAGAAGATACAGAAAATTTTTATAAAATACCGATTGTAGATAATAATCACATAATCTTTCATTTAAAATAAAAAAAATTGTCTAAAATTAATTATTTATCAAAATATTTTTAAAAAGTACTACTTCCGGTTTGTAGACTGAAACCAAAAATAGGAGGTGCACAACTAGATGCTATAACAGTCCTAAATACAAAATTTCAGCTTTCTACGTCTAACCGTATTTGAGTTATGCGACACACATACGTCCGTACGCACGTACGTACGTACGTACGCACGTACGCACGTACGCACGTACGCACGTACGTACAGACGTCACGACGAAACTAGTCATAATGGATTCAGAAAAGGTCAAAACGGATATTTCCGTCAAAATCTGAGAACCGAAATTTTTCGCGATTACAATACTTCCTTACTTCGTACAAGGAAGTAAAAATTAAAACAAATTTTCCGAATATTATTATAATAAGATACAAATTTTTTATCAGAATTTTAAAAAGATACTGTTTTTTGCACCTTTCAGTCTATAACATCTTTTAAAATACAATTTGGCCATTCTTGTACTAACACAAAACACTTGCTACGTCAGTACATTTTGTACTGAATTTTAAGGTAGACGAGCCGTTTAAGCTTTGTTCAAATGGACTCTTTAAGGATTCTTTCATGATTCTCAATCCTGAAAAAAAAATCACTAGTTTGAAGCTACCAAAGAATAAATATTAGAAATGTTTCTTTTCCAATACTCTTTAAAAATTCTGATCATGATTCTTTTATGAACGATTCAAAATCATAAAGAATTATCAAAGAATTCATGTGTAAACAGGGCTTTAGGTATGTAATCAAAGGTACGACGACCCAAAATCAATGATTTGATAATGTCAAATAACAAAATTACAGCAGGCAGCCAATTTCAACGTCCAAGGCTCTGAGCTCCTCCTTATTACGGCACTGGTTGTAATTCTGCCCACGCGCGGACGTGAAATTCAAATTGAAGAAATAATAGATACATCACAGTCTGTCAGAATTTATGTTCGCGGTTTTTGCAATTAAACCTAACTTGACTAATATGGACGAAGCAATAAGATCAAGAAATAGGTTATGAATGTCAAGATCTTGCTCGATTTTATCGCGCTTTTGTTTCCTGGCGTCAAAACGTATTTCCTGTTAATTGAAAACCAAGATTTGTATGGTACAATATTTCATTAGTTGTACAGATAAAGAAATTAATATTAATATGAGTGCTTCTGATGCATACCACGTACTTTTAGTTTTAAAAGCCGGCATTTAGTTTACTTCCTTAACTTTACTGACGCCGGCTTCTTAAAATAAATCTACGTGACTTCAATATTAAAATGTTGTAATTATAATGTTTATCTTCATCTACACACAACATTACACATTTAAAGCACACATTGGAGTGGCTATTGCATCGTCGTCAAAACGTTTATTTATTATTGGCTTAAAAATTTAATAAGATTTATTTTATTTTTTTATAACACCTCTTAATAAAAGCATCATAACTATGGTGATTTTAAACAAGCAAAGTAAAAAATTACTCACAAGTGGCTTTGATCGAAATTAAACCCGCTTCTGGGTAAATTGTTACCTACTTTGCTTGTTGAAAGTCACCATAGAAACGATGTTTTAGGTTGAAACTTAATATTTTTAAAATATTTAACCAGTTATTAAGAGGTGTTGGATAAAACGTTATACTTCACACGTGGGCAAAAAGGAATGATCCACTCGAGAAAATTATCTCACTCAGCCTTCGGCCTCGTGAGTTAAGATTTCCCTCGTGGGTAAATCCTTACTTTGCCCACTTGTAAAGTAAATAACTGTTAATGATGACTATTTATCAGGATTCACTCTTAATTAATAATTACACAACCGTAGATGTAATTACATTGGAGTCCAACCTTTTGGACCAAATGGTATTATTGACGGTTACTGGAATTTTATTAATATTTTTGACAGATTTGCATATTATAATTTGTTTCGTTTACTTCAAAATAGAGATCTATGACAGAGTTGCTAAGTAATTTGAAATGTTTTATTGATTTGATCAATTTTATTGAAATGTGATATTTAATTAACCGGAAAAATATTTCCAGCTAGCTGGGAAGTGAAGTAAACATTGACTCGCTTTCCAATTGTCTTGGAGGTTGGAAACGCACATGTTACCAACCGATTGTGAGTAAAATATTAATAACTTAAACTGAGAAACATACAGCTTATAGTGTGCGTAAGTCTATCCTTCTGTGATTCTGATAACTGAGGTTCTCCACTAACAACTTTTACGAGTAATAACCGCACATACAGTGCAAAATACAATATCTAAGAATTATTTATAGAAGGTATGTAAATTTGTTTTTGTACATAGCAAAATATGAATTCAAAAATGTCAATCATGTTAGGAATTTGTTTATGACTAAATAAATAAGCACGTTTGTTTTTTGTGTCATAAATCACGTTGCAAGTAATTTTAGCACTGTTTGCAAAACAATTCGAAATATTTGCTAAGAAATAAAGAGCAAAATCAATAAACTTCGGGTCTGCCGAAAAGTCAGGACATAAAATTTCAACAGGTATAATTTATGTGCGCCATCAAGTAGGCTGCGAATTCCTCCCTTTTATTCGTCAGACTTGGAGTAATTTACAATCAGGTAGGCGTCGACAACCCTACACAAAACAAAACCACCCAGGACGAGAATAAACAGATGAATAAACCACCCGCGTTTCTTTTTTTAATGAAAAAAGTATTCTTTAGTTGTGCTTGTCAACGTTTTCTTGATTTTTTTTACATATTCGGCGCTATGGGGGTTCACAATGGCCTATTGTTTCGAATATGAGGCTGGAATTTTAAGTAATCATTACAGCACGAACGAGTAATGATTCGCCAGTAAATGATATGCAAATTGAATTAATGTGATGACAACGAAGCATAAACTAGCTCATTATTTTTAATTTACTGACAATAATTATCCAATAAAACTAAACAACTGTTGCGGTACTTTTGAAGTTTGAAGTTGAAGGTTTCATAATAACATTCTTATAGAAGCAAATTTAGTTTATTTTGTACCTGAGCATATGACCAAATTTGATTATGATTAAAACATGTACATATACAGAACCTGTGTAACAAAATTTAAGGGTGTATAGTATTGGACGCTCTGATCATGAGTCAAAAAGAATTTTGTTGAAATTCGTAAAATTAACTGTATCATTTTGGGTACCACATTTAAATACAAAAAAATTAAACAATAGTTATGCAGTATTTATTAGCGTAATTACATTCATGTAATAATAATTTTACACACAGGAAAAAATTAAATTTTTAGGTACATAATGTTTCATTTGCTTGGACCCATTTTTAACGCGAATTTCAACAAAATTCTTTTTAATTCATGATCAGTGCGTCCTTAGTATATAAGAGTTAGGTTACACCCTGTATGTAATGGCATAGTGCTCAACATACTTATCACTGCACTGAAAGAATTTTTTTTTAATTTGCAATTTTAGTTTCCAGGTCTTTAATCAAACAGTTTTGCTTTCAAATTTAATAAATTTACCTTTTTTACCATTGCGCAATTAATTAAAATTATATTTTATTCCATTCATAGGTTATTAGATATCTATTGTTTAATGTGTCCTAATTATATTACGATACTAATCATAATACAAATTTATATTTAAACATTATCTTTAAATCTTGCCTTGCCAATAATGTACCCATCTAGTGGCGTCCGATTGAACGAACTTGTCCTGCAATGACAGTAGTAAACAATATGTCGGTTTAAAGTGTTTTATGTGTGTTTTTTTATGTGACTTTGTGCTAAAAATGTGTTTACTAGATGGCAAAATACGACAATATTGTGTTACAGTGTGTGTGGACTGCCGTGAACTTGATTTGAACCCAGGACTTGGAGGTAGCAGCCGAGATGGTAGATATCAGCAAGTAGTAGGTAAGTTGTACATTTTTATTTATTGCAAAACATTGTTGCTGAAATCGAGTAAACTGTTTCATAATAATTTATAATAATAATTTATACGTGTGTTTTGTATTAGTAAGGTTCTTTCAAAGTTTTTTATTTGGAGCTTGAGATGCTGGTATAATTTTAGCATTCATACGACTATGACTAATAATATAGAACAAAACACTTAGGTACGTTTTTAAATTATTTAATACTGAATGCTGACCAATGTTTCTTTGGAGACCGTTGCTAATAGAAACGGTCTAATAGTTATTTATGTTATAAGGATCGTAATGTCATAGTACACGATTATCAAAAGAAGCAAAGCCGAGTTTGATAACACGTTCTGTACCATAATGATTGCATGTTACATACAAAATTTTATCTGCTGGCGTAAATTAGCTAAAAAGTAAAATTAATTATTTGATAATCAACAAAATAATTTAAATGTAAAAAAATTAGGTATGCTTTTTGGAAACTTCCTTACTCGCTTTCTTAGTAAAGAGTTGTTTATAATTTATGGTAATGGTACAGAGTACTGTACTGGATCCATTATGGTTCTTGGCCTATAATAGGCGCTATTATGGTCCTCAAATTGAACCTTAATGTTGTCATTATGACACGCTATCAGATAATAGTATATTAAAGTACAAATTTTATAAGACATGATATTTCGCAGGCGTTCAAGTGCGAAAAAAGCCTTCTAAAATGAGTTCTTTATATTTTGTATCTTTTTAATATTAAAATTTATATGCCACAATATACACAAGTCGATTTAGGGAAATTGAGCATTTCTTGAAAGGATTTTCTATACCTGCTGTAATTATTGTTTCTAGTATTCTGTGGTGAATTTTTTATGCGCTATGAATATTTTAGTGGGATGGTTTTCTCAGAACCAGACGAAATTTGATTTAAATTTTCACGATGATTGATGTAATTATGTTCCCGAGAACAGTGGGTACTAATTTGTGCTACAATTACTTATCTAGTCTGCTGTAAACACTGCTCATTTTATCCACAAAATTAGAAATGACGCCATGATGTAATTACTAAATAGATACGTTGGTAATTGTTCTGTCATGTTCTGTGCTTTGTTATTATATGTGAATTAAATGTAAAATTTATTTCTTTATCAAATTTGACTCATGATGACATCAATATTCAAATATTCAACCAGATGCAAAGATGTAAACCTTTTTTGATATTTTATTGTTTATAATAATTCGGCTGAGGATTTTTAGGCTTTTGCCTATTTTTTGTATCATAGATAAATCAAAATTGATAACACTTGTTTCTATCGTTTATATTTATTTTGAGATAAATTTTATTTGGCCTATTTTGTTAAATTTGACACATTTTACCTTTTTATATATTTTTGGCCTATATTCCGGCCTATTTTTGCCCTAAAATAACATTTTTATCTTATTTTTAACGTAAATTGGCAGATTCAGTTGTCATAGTGTAGTGTAATTATTTTAAACTGACTATTGGATATTTCTTTTAATCAAAATTCCAAGTAATAAATTAATTATCAAATAGATACACAGAAAAAATATGTTAATGCTTTTTTATTGTCCATTTAAAAAAATGGTGGCCTATTTTAAATATTTTTTAGCCTATTTACCATACTTTTGAAAATGTTTTTGTGTCTAAAAATCCTGAGCACCATTTTTATGGCAGTTAGCTTTGCAGACCCTTGAAGACTTATTCAATCAATAAAAAGTTTTACAAATTGGATTTCTACTATAAGTACTATTTGCTATTTGTTTTAATTTTTAAAAATATAGCCTAGAATCGTTGAAATTGTGTTGGGAAACGGTACTTGTTGAAAGTGTTTGATAAATATTTGTTCATTATATTTAAAAAGTTGTGTACTACACGTGTTAAAGTGTGTACATTAGAGAAAGTGTAAATTTGATTGTAATTTGAAGAAACACTTTGCGATTTCACACTTGTAAGACGGTGGCAATTTCTCATCATTTCTATTTTTACACATTTCATCTAGGCTAGTCTGGAGAGCCATACATCTTCAGCTCACAAAGTATACATAAACAAACAAAAAGCCAACGCCAACAAATGACTTTGCGCATGCAGAAATAAAACAGCAACTCATTTGTCCAAAGACACGTTCAAATAAAACAACATCGGATAAAAAACCCCGGATGACTCGCAACAAAAGGGAATTAATTTTAAGGCATGAGAATCGATTTCCCGTCGTTTATTTTGTAATCTTTTAGGCATGACCCGGTTTTTTTTCTCGGTTTTGTGTGACAGAATATTAATTTTCTTGGAGGTAGCAAAAAGTTACAACTGCAATTAAAAGCACTCGCAAGGGAGTCGAAAATAGCAAGACGGCTGGGAATGAACGTTGGTTAGTCTCTTGTAAATTAAAGAAAGAAATGTATGCAAAGAATTAACAACACCAGTCCCGAGAGACGCGGAGAAAATCTCGTCTTTTCTCAGCACGTGCTAGAGTTTTACACTGTAAACATGACTTCTTTTCCTGCTGTACTAATCTTCATAAACACTGTCTTTTACCTCTCGCCTCATAGAATAAGAGAGGTATTGTGATGGGTCAAAATTTTCGAGTATGAGTTTTTGGTGGATAAGCACGTTTCAGGGTCTCTACAATACGAATTTAATATTTTTACGATGATGTGTGTGTGTGTGTGTGCGTATGGATTTATGAGAGAATGTAACGATTTTTCGTCCACGATAACTTAAAAATATCAAACCTTTAATAACCAAATTTCATATTTAAGGTTTTAATAAGGATCTTAACAACGGATAAGATTTTTTTCCTGCGGTACTAATCTTCATTTTACCTCTCGCCTGATCTTCTATAAGAGAGGTATTGTAATGGGTCAAAATGTTCGAGTATGAGTTTTTGGTGGATAAGCACGTTTCAGAGTCTCTAGAATACGAATTTACTATTTTCACGACGATGTCTGTGTGTGTGTGAGCCTATGGACTTATGTGACGATTTTTCACCCACGATAACTTAAAAAGTATCAAACCTTTAATAACAAAATTTCATATTTAAGGTTTTATTAAGGATCTTAACACCGGATAAGATTTTGGTAGAAATACGCAATCGGAAGTTGTAGGTACTTTTTGAAACTTGATATAAGTAGGTTTCTTTAAATAAATTGGTACCTATATTATTTATTTATGACAATTTTTGCAATTAAAACTAAAAGAAAAATATAATAATCTATTGGTACAGTTAATTTTAAATACAACTTGTCAAATCTGGTAGTACCTATTTAACAATAAAATTAAGTACCTACAGTTATTATTTTACTTTTTTGAACTTCCAGTACCTATCTTCTTGTCCATGATATGAAATTTGTTTCTATACAAAATTTGAATGATTATGACCACTGATAAACAGTACAGTTGACATCTTTTGCTTGTATCTTGGTTTACATTATCGTTTACATATTACATGAACATGAAACTATTAAAATGTAAGTAAAACTATTTATTAGATTAGTAGAATAAGCAGAATTAGACGAGATGTCACGTGCTGGCCACATCAGATTTTTTATATTTTAATAAACCCTAAATGCAGAGTGTTCAAAAATGATACTATTAATACCGATCGTAGAAAAGAACAAGTTTCATAGAATAATTCCATTCCCGGGCGATGAAAGGAAAAAATAAAAATTATAGCACTGTAAATTAAATACTGGAAGTCCCGAAATTTATTACGGGGATAAAACATCTCAAGGACAAAGAAAGAAAATAATAATTCCTCTTGTGGCTGCGAGCGTCGCCTGCTACGATTTGTAGACCTTAAATTTCACGTGTTATTTTCTTCATTTCTGCCATCAACAAAATATAACGGAAATAACAGCGGACGCTTGATTTAACTGGCCGTAAAAAACAACTTACTTCAACGGTTCCGGAAATCGGTGCAGCTGGGGCCCTACAAAACCCAGTGGCGTGCGACTGGGGCTGGCTTAGATTTATAAACCGATAGTCGATAGAGATGAGAGCAATCATCTGTGAGCAAATTGCTAACTGTTTGGCCGCTAAATGGGAGATTGTATTTATTGTCTTAAAAACTACTCCACTATATCCAGTTGGTACTTTAGTTTTTTGTAACACAACGGAAAATTGGTTTTAGGGTCAGTTGCACTGCTGCAACAGATTTATGATGGAATTTTGTGCTAATCTGAAAGATTTACTAATTCGTTAATCTTTAAATTATATACAAATTATTGTTTGTTGGTAAATAATAATAATTCAATTATTAAGTTGAATGAATTTAAATTGATTCGCAATTTTATGTCAACACACAAAAATAGCTGCCATTCTTTAACAGATTACAATATCAACTTCCGGTTTATGATCGTTTGTTTTAAAAAAATTGGAGTTTCTATTAAGGCACAGGTAGAAGATTTTCTCCGGAATATTTTTTTCTTCTAAATTTTGTGTTTTACTCAATTGTATCTTGTAAAGAATAAAAATATTGACTTCCGGTTTCCAAAATTCATTTTTAGACTTGATAACAATTTTATATAACAAATATTTAATTTACAAGTGGGCAAAGTAAGGAATTACCAACAAGTGAATCTTAATTCAAGAGGCCGAAGGCTGGAGTGAGATAATTTTCTCCAGTGGGTCATTCCTTTTTGCCCATGTATGAAGTATAATGTCATTTTGAAGTTGAAAAATACTGTTAAAGTGTTTTCGTTGCGAGTAAACTATTAGTTTATTATTGACTTCATGGTAATGCTTTTATAAACACTTAATAGAGAAAGAATGAATCGACCGTGTAAAGTGTTTCTGTTTTTTATCGAAATTTTTATAATCATGTACAATTTTTTTATTAAAATTTTAAATAGGCCCTACTGTGAATTGATCCTTTAAGTATATAATCCTGTTTGAAATACGATTTTAGCATTCTTGTACTGGCCACAAAACACTCGCTACCTACGTTAGTATGTTTTGTGCTCAATTTTAGGAGATAGACGGACCTATAAATAAATCATCCAAATCGGATTTGTTTTGGTGGGTTTAGAATTAATTTTCCTTGTCGACTAATAATTGCAGATTAGTTTCAATCTTATGTTTCCAATCAATCGTTAAAATAAGTTACATAGATTCCTTCAAATTCGGTTAATGTAAAAGATTCTTCGGATTCTTTATAAAAGTAGGTAGTTGCTTGACAAATTGCCGTATAGGTATAAAATTCATTGTTGACAACTTCGCAAATAAAAACTCCCCAGATTTGTAATTACTCCAATCTAATTTCAAGATCTGTGCGTGTCTTTTATTACCGCGTTTAAAAACCGTATTAGGGCGGTGTAAAAAGGGTGATTTTATTTATCCATAGGAAGCCATAAAACCGCAATTAGAACCCGCTTTATTCAAATTGCTGGGGTAAAATTAGTAAGAACTAACCCTTCTCAACTTGAATTAAACAGATTAGTACCACCGGGAAGACGTGACTAAGGCCGATGACTCATACTTGATATGGTTAACACCTGTTCTGGATATGTTTTCTTCGTGATGTATAGGGTTACTCATTCTTGTTGAGGTGTTGAACACATGACATATGTAAAACTTTACAGAGCAATTGGGGCTATATTTAGCAGCGAATTTAACGCGGTATGACCAAAGACAACTGTTTGTAAGAGGATAGTTTATAAAGGTAATTCAGCGCTAGTATAATGAAAATCTTTAATTAACTCTTTAGATACATCAAAGGATTGGGCACTATAAACATTGTTTAAATGAAGAAAGAAAAATAACTGACTGATTTCCAGTAATTTTCTTTTACTCATCATTATCCAGTCAAGATGTTTTTCACAATTGACGAATTCCTAGAATTCTCTCTATTTTACTTTTTTCTTTTCTACTTTTTTCCCTGCTACTACTACGGCTCTCTAAAACCAGCCCGAAACTCGTTCTTTACCACATCCTAGCTACGCAATGCTATTTTGAAGTTGAAAAATACTGCAAAAGTGTTTTCGTTACGAGTAAATTATCAGATTATTATTGACGTCAGGATAATGTTTTTATAAACATTTAATAGAGAAAGAATGGATATATAGATGTGCCTTTTTAAAATTTAAAAAATTAATTTTTATAATGAGATATAACCGTCTAAAGTTTGCATAAATTGGAATTTTTTACATTTTTTTTTTTGCAATACCATATAGAGTTGAGTTACTTTGAGACTGTACCCTTCACACTTTTTTGTGTATGCAGTTATGTTTTAAAATAACCTTCCTTAAACACTACTACCTAATAAGTTTTAAGAATCATTGTAATTGCAATTGTATATAAAAAAGATGTAGGTACATGTAAAGAATATTAAAAATTATCACCTCCCGTGGTTTTGAATTTCCTGATAAATTTAACACATCAGTGAAGTAGATAGGTATCTGTAGGAAAATACTTTGATAAAAACCAAAAGTATTTAAATTAAATTAGACACGCCTAAGGTATTCCTGTCAAGTCATCTATACACAAAATTATCACGCGTATTAAGTGTAACTAATGGATTTAATCAGGTTGAAAAAATACATTCCTCTTTAGTTTCAAGTTAAGAACTGTCACATTTAATTAATTTATGAATAAATATTGACCAAGACACTTTAAACATTCAGAAGTATCTCCATTGATCTTTGAAACATTGTTTCATATTTAAGGTTTATTTTCGTAACATGGTATTTAAAATATTTCTGTTAATCTAGAAACTAAAATTGCTAACGGTTTCCCAAAAGTTCCGGAATGGAGCTATAAGTGAAGAAAAAATTGAAAATTTGGAAAGCGTTTGGATGATTACAAGACCGAAGAAGGTCGACAATTTGAAAATTTGTTATAAAAATCGTAATAAACGTGTAAAAAACATTAAAATTAATTAAAATTAAATTCTTGGAAGAATATTAAGATATCGGGTTTTGGTTTATATGTGTTTCTTTTTTCATTACCTTTGAAAAAAGGTGAAACTCGGCAGGGGTTGCTATTTAAAAATGTTTAAAATCTCCACGTTGCATGGAAGTTCTAAACTATCTAAGGATGTAGTTTTTATGACTCTTTAGTGATTCCCAATTTTCTTTATTCGTTCAAAACATAGCTCCGTCCCGGGACTTTCGGGAAATTCTGTATATGCACGAAGTTGTGAATCAGCCTTTTTGGAAAAAATAAGTGTGGTCAGCCACCAAACCAAAATTATCGTAAATTTGATATTTCCGCAAGCCAGCGTAAAAGTGGACCGCAGAGATTTCTGTAACGAAGCGATTCAATAACAAAATTCCTAAATTTGGGGCTAATTTCGCCGATATGAAATCGAATTGTTGTGGTTTTGGTTGAAATTCCCAATAACTAAGGCGAGTCGAGGCTTTTCTTTCCTACTTTCCTTGGCATTCTGCGCGGGAAGCCAGGATCACAAAGGGAAACAAGAGCAAGCTGCTCTTCAAGCCGGCTAATGGCGCTCGCTCGTCAGTAATCTGATGATTGGATTAGGCGAAGCTCTCTGCTCTAACTGTTAGGATCTAACGGCAATTAGCTAAAATACAATGTGTACTTATCCGTGATAATTGGTTTTTGTTGTTTCCGAAGTTTTACCAGCGCAAAATCGTGTTCCAGACGATTCTTTAGCATTTAACTAGTTAGTGCTGTTAGTTTTAAATTGCGGATTAATTTCATTGCACTCTCAAACACTATATCGGATTGGATGCGATCATTTTGCCATTACCCATCAAATCAGGCACTTCGGGTGCTCGAATAGTGAACAATTTGTTCTATTTTGTTTTAACAAAAACTTTAAATGCCTAGGCAGTATTGATCAAGAATTTTAGTCGACCGATTGGATACGTAAAAATTAACGAAAATAAAAAATAAATTAATGTTTTATCTTAAGATGAAATTGCAATCAAATTACTTCATTCAAATTTAAAAAGCATAAAGCATTGAAATTTTTTAGTAAACCTCAAATAACTATATTTATTACTTTTTAGCTGTCAAAAATAAAATTAAATATAGTAGAGGCATAGAGTCAGACGAGGTGGGGATTCAAAACACATGGCGCATTTTAATTCTAATAGAGCTACATTTTCATTTCGATAAAAAGATAATAAATCTATCAAAATTAACAATTATTATTTCTTTCCTATAATTTATAGTATATGTTGAAAATTGATATCCAATAAATATTATTTTAAAAGCCGGAGGCTTGGAACACCTCATTGGGTGTAAATCCTGTTACCAGCAAAATAAATAAATAAAATACTTTTTGGCGTCGTGACGTTTAAACATAACAATCACACATCGTTGACGTCTATGGTAGTTGCGAATTTACAGACATGTCATGAGTTTATTACACGGGGGTTAGATAATACGCACAGTTTTTTTTAGTATTTAGAGGTTATTAAAAAAATTGCTTTGAATAAAAAAGAAAACCTTTAAAAACGCTCGTTTACCCAGTAAATTATTTAGTAGAGTCTGAAATAAGTGAAAAAGTTTCATTTTAAATGTGACATTTGCTGACTCAAATGCACGTTTTTAATTATATTGACATTTTATTGGTTTCAAGATTGTTTTTCAACTCGGCTTGATTTTAAAATTCAATGAAATTTTATATAAATTACATATTTTTAATAAATAGTTAGTATGGTAGTCAAAAAATAGAATACATTATGTGTGCGGTTGGTAATTTTACAACGCTCGATTTTATTAAAGCACTCCGCTTCGCGTCGTACTTATATAGAACCTCGCGTTGTAAAATTGAACCTACCGCACATATAATGTAAATTACTATTACGCTTGCGAAACCACAGCTGTTTTCTCCTAATATCCTTTCCAATATTTGATCTTTGGACGTTTATAAACAATTAAACACTTCGACCATAGGAATAGACAAACAACGCAAGCCTTTGTTGTGAAGCAAAGAACTAGCGTAGCGCTGTGAAGAGGAGTATAAGTGTTGCAGTGGCCTATTTTCATTTTCTGTTCCATGAAGAAGTCAGCAATGTGCAACACTCTATCGTGTCCTCGCCTCCTTTCCCCGCCTATATCTGCTGCTCTCCGCTACCGTACTTCTTGCCTTCACAACATTGCATACTACAGCATTGAGTGCTTCGACCATATATAGGAATAAACAAACAACGCAAGCCTTTGTTGTGAAGCAAAGATCTAGCGTAGCGGTGTGAAGAGGAGTATAACCTGCAGACACCTTGAAGTGTTGCAGTTTGCCCTTTTTCATTCTCTGTTCCTAGAGTACCTAAATATACTAAGAGTACGGACAAGACACTGGTCATTCTGTTCCATGACAACAAACCAGAAGTCAGCAATGTGCAACACTCTATCGTGTCCTCACCTCCTTTCGCCGCCTATAACTGCTGCTCCCCGCTTACCGTACTTCTTGCCTTCACAATATTGCATACTACAGCATTGAGTGCTTCGACCATATATAGGAATAGACAAACAACGCAAGCCTTTGTTAGAAGCAAAGAACTAGCGTAGCGGTGTGAAGAGGAGTATGACCTGCAGACACCTTGAAATGTTGCAGTTGCCTATTTTCATTCTCTGTTCCTATCTGTTCCATAGTTCCATGACAACAAACCAGAAGTCAGCAATGTGCGACACTCCCCGCCTATAGCTTCCGTACTTCTTGCCTTCACAACATTGTATACTACAGCAAAAACAACTAAGCACAATTGAATTCCACTCACCGTAGACCACAATCTGCGCGGGGTTAGCCTTCCTCTTGGCAGCTATATTCTCGGCCACGCAGGTGTAGTTCCCCGTGTCGCGCTCCCTGGCCTGGCCCAGCAGCAGGTGCCCCTCGCTGGTGACGAGCACGGTGGTGTCGGTCTGCAGCGGCGCCTCGCCCCGCGTCCAGTAGACCCGCGGCGGAGGTAGACCCTCCGGAGGAACACACCGGAGCTCCGTCTGGTGGCCGAGCTCCACGCGGGTGGAGACTGGCGGCAAGTCGAACTGCTTCTTCAGGTCTGCAAGAGAGGAAGACGTTAGTAACATGTCTATCTAGTGCCTAATGCCCTGTTCACGCCAGGAAGGTTTTCACTAACAAGTTTATTGAAAGTAAAACAAGTGCTATAAATAAAAACTGTCAATGTAATTATTTTCAGCACTGGCATTAATATAATTAAAGAAATAATTAGTTTCCTCCACGGTTTCCCCGTATGACTTGTTTTACTGTCAAGAAACTTTTTAGTAAAAACTTTCCTCATGTGAACAGGGTATAATATTTAAATCCAATTTATTTTGATTCGATCAGTTCAGAAATTACAGTTGAACAAACACAACAAATAGTTTTTATTTTCTCAAGGAAAAGTCTATTAACTCTTTTAAGACAAACATTTTTTTGCCTTATAGAGAATTATAAAGGAATTTAATGCAGGAAACCGGAAGTCAATATTTTAGTCCGTTTACAAATAACAGTTCAATAAAGTACAAAAGTACTGAAATATCGCTATTTTCTCTAGAGAATATTTTAGAACTTTGATTGAACTTGTGGTGAAAATTACGTAATGTAACAAAAATATATCTTAAAAATTGAATGTTGAAGACCGGAGGTCAATATCTTGATTCACTCAAAAATAACAGCTCTCTTTGTTTGAAAAGGCAAAATTACGGTTTTATTTCAAATTGCACATTATACTTTCACGACTTTCTCGAAAACTGTACCACTAGAATACCTACATACAAATTGGATATACTATTTTAAAGCAAATTTTATGCTCTACAATAATTTTTTTTCGTTATATGAACCATTTACATGATAAAAAAATATATGGCCGACGAAGCTTCAGTCCAATCGATGGGGACTTTAAATATGTTGTTGATGAAGGTATTAGGAACTGTGTTGTTACTTATCTATATAATTTTAATTAGGTAAATCATCTATATAATATTATTTTATTTATTATATTTTCTAGACTTTTTTATTTTTCTGTTATTTTATCTACATAAAAATACATATTATTTTAATCAACTTTTCAACTATTATTTATAAATTATCTAATAAATATTTAGATAATAATAATTTATCTATTATCTAGGTAGTTTCTTTAATGGTTATGTATCTATTATGAAAAGTTAGTTTATCTAGATAAAAATATTGTTATCTATTACAGCACTGATTAGAAAGCTACCAAAATCCAGTTGGAATAACCCCATTAGCAGAACCGGCCAAAACCAATAGGAATAATTAGTACTCGATTATTACTAATTAATTACCCTAATCCCTAATTTATTACTGTGGTTTTTTTAAAAATTAACGAGGGTTTTACGAACCCGAGTTTGTGGGCTCTAGTACGGTTTTGTTAGCTTTGTTAGTGTAGTAAAAACAAAAACTGAGTTTGTGGGGCTCTAGTACGGTTTTGTTAGTTTTTTTTTTAAACCACAGTAATAAATTAGGAATTAGGGTCATTAATTAGTAATAATCGAGTACTAATTATTCCTATTGGTTTTGGCCGGTTCTGCTAATGGGGTTATTCCAGCTTAACATACCTAAATCCAACTTATTACTAATTTTTCCCATTATGTGATTCAAAACTTCCATTTGATTGAAGTTCAATGCGCACAGGTACACAAATTACTCTGATTCAAATATTAAAAAATCTGACGTGGCCATCACACAACCTTCCGCCATATCTAGATTTTAAACAGAAATGTATTCGTGCAATCCGGTGCCCATTTAAAATATACAAATAAAAATCTCAAATATTCAAACACAGAAATTTGCATCACCTGAATAAAAAGATTCATTCACAGGAAAACTCTGCTGTATTGAAGTCATCCTCCGTTCAATTACTACATTTAATATCTTACTTAGGACTTATATAGCGCTAGTATGCCAACTTGTCACCCGTCTCACCTGTCAATATTTTTTACGCAGAAACAAAAATCAACCGATCATGGATTACAAGATATCAACGTTTTATTTGATAAATTTATTTTTTAAATTTTACTGCAGTTCTTTAATGCTACCAGATAAAGACAATTTTTTTATAACGTAAGTTGCAAATAACTTTTCCTCTTATTCTCATTACAAATAAATACTATATTTTTCCAAATTTATATACAATTTTGACAATTAACCTTTTCAATCTTCAAAAAATATTACTTCCGATGAAGATATTTGTACCAAAATCTAGGGAGCTCTTCCAATTTATATACAAATGTTAAATACCAAATATCAAAATTTTCGGATAATTCGTATTTGAGTTATGCGACTAACAACCCTTGACCACACACACACACACACACACACATACACACACACATACACACAGACATCATCGTGAAACTATCAAAAATGAGTTGTAAGGACCCTAATTCGTGCTCATCCACTAAAAATTCACCACCCGATTTTTTGCATGATTCCAATACCTTCCTTTACAGGTAAGCGGAAGGTAAAAATGTGAGCTTTCTGGTTTAAAACGTTGAGGGTAAAGTCAAAAGCCCAAAGCTGGGCCTAAAGTGTGAAATGGCAGTGTAACGATCGTCAAGTAAGCGATACGTACGCAGCAAGCGTACATCTAAAACAACCTGTCCCCTATTACATTAAAACGCATCAAAATTAATCTCACGATATTATGGCATTTGGAGAAGCCACGCGGACATGGGCCCCCATCTGTCCCTTACCGTCCCTTTCGCATATAAATACGCCGTGAATAACAATAACCGGTAGCGAGTGGTAGCTATTCCAACCGCGGTTAGCGAAACCCAGAGAGGAATTATTGTAAAGAATGCCATTTGCTAGGATGTACATTCCTGTGGACGACAGTTTGTTTATTAAATAATGAGAGGCGGGAATATTTAACTGGGTTTTAACGACGCGGTTAAATTTTATTTCGATGCTGGTTTAGTTTTGGAGAGAGTTGAAAACTTTCCAAAACTGCAATATTCATATTTTAGGTAATTTTATTCTGAAGTTTCTTAAATATTACTAGTGTCATACAAGTTAAGAGTCCTGTCCGTAACAAAATTTAGTTGTGTAGCAGTTTCTGATTTAAAAATTTGTAGAGAAAACAGGTACTAGATGTTTGTGAAAAAATTCATCTAGGTTTATACCCAGTTAGAATTTTGAAAAAATCTTTGGAATCCATATAAAAATTAATGAAAATGTGTTTTAAGCAATTTTTACATGCTTTATATTATGACTAAGAGATTTATTAGAAAAGGTAACTCAGCATAAATCTAGTTCCATTCCTCGTCTGTAAATACCTTTTTAAAATTTTACTTTATCAGCTATAATAACCCAAGAACATTGATATTTACGAAATAATTTTGTGACATTCCGAAAGCACGTTGCTTGGTAACCGCCCGACGCCGCAGGCGGAGGGCTGTTAACCTAAAAGCAACGTGCTTGAGGTAGCTGTCACAAAATTATAAGTATTTATCAATGGTCGAGGGTTATTCGGACAGAAAATTTTATTAATTGAAGTATCATTTTCATTACCAAAACATGCAAATGACATTTGTATTCAATTATTATTTTAAACATAAAAATGAACATAAATAATTGTAACCTAGCAACATATTTGACATAAGTGATAATGTCCCATGGGTTGTTATCAGTTAAATGTTGTATTCATTGGTCAATTTCGTACACGTGATCAGAAATGAACGAAATTCATTGGATATTTAGTTAACCTAAAAAATTTCTGTAAAACTTCGTGCGCATTTTAACAATTACTAGACTGTTTTTACGAATTTTAAGCTAATGTTTCCATGCGTTACCATAGGACAAACGCGGTGCTGAGCTACGTGGAGTCGATACCAAAACAAGTGACTTATCATCTGTCATTCATAAATTATATGCTAGTGCTATACAGTAATTTAAAATGCTTTATATTTTTATAAGATACGTTATTAAAGGTCCGAATGTAGCTGTCTGCGAGAAAAGAATAGATTCATACAGATGTAGTGTGTCGAACAAAGGCAGCAATAGGGAACGCGCTCTCGTAGAGGGATTAAATTTGGTACTAAATTTGAACGTATCATCACAAACAAGAGTTCATTTGAAAGATAAACGTTCAATCTAGATCCGTCTAGTGCTGAAATTTGCAATTTTTGTTGATATACTGAGTAACAGTTATGTGAAGTTAGGTAAATTATGACAAGTTTATGGCATTGTAAAATTGAAACAAAAAATAAAACTAAAATTTCAACACTAAGCGGGTGTGGATCTCATCTTTATCTTTAAAAGAAAAAAAAATTAAATCCATCCGACCAAAATTAGTCTCAATTTCATTCCCCATTCAAAAGCATGTTTTTGCTGCGCGTAACTTCACTACATTAGGCTCTTAATATAATAGTGTTACTTACAATAAGGATACAACACACGACAAAATTTAAACTGTACGCTGTTTGCTTAATTACGATTTTATTATTTTAATTATTTATTTTAAATTGAAACAATAACAGCGTTCAGATTAATCCTAGATATACACTTTGTTATATACTCTGGCTTGAAAGTTTCTATTTAAAACATGGTTTTAAATCAAAAGGAAGAAACAAAAAACAACAGTCTGTTGCCAAGAAAATAATCTTAAGCATTGTTGTTCGCACGAGGATTCTTTGAAGATTCTACCAAAATTCTGAATCTAGGAAAAGAAGAAGTTATCTTCTTTCTAGTGAGAATTACCTGTTAAATTACGGTGCCGTTAAATTGAATCTTCAATGAGTCTTGGAAAAGAAGAATTTGTAATTTATTAATAGCTTCAAAACGTTGATTTTTTTTCAAGATTCAGAATCTTAAAATTTCTTCTTTTCCAGGATTTAGAATCTTGGTAGAATCTTCAAAGAATCTTCGTGCGAACAGGAAGAGTAAAATAGTACATCGTTTTGATAATTGCAACTTGAATTTTATATTAAGTTAAAGTTGATAAATCCAGCTACTCGACTGTAAGCTAATGAAGTATTTTTAATAACCATGGAAACATCTTTTATCTGTTATTGTCTTTTATTTATAGATGTAAACAAGCGTTTGTTATTTTTGGTTAATATTAGAGAAGCTTCTTTAACTGGAGAATTGGGCCCATTCTACTAAAGTTTAATACGGCAATTAAATTTTACTACACAAACCTCAGGCTTTAAACTATAACAATATAGCTACTGTTTTCTTAAGATCAGTGTCAAACCACTTATCGTTAAAAGTGTGCAATTCTGTGAATGTTTTGTGCGTGCGTGTTAGTAGGTATTCAGTTGCTACTACTGAAAGAAGATGGCGTCATCTAGCAGAGTTCCCACGTTTAGTCATCTGATTAAACACTGTAACCTTATCTTAAATACGTGAGCAAATAGGCTCCCTAAATTAATGGCTCCCTTCATGTATTTCCACAGGGCTGTACTTACAAAATTTAATGGGGTTCTTCTCTTTACTTACTGACTTAGAAATGACAATTAAACGACTTGGGACATAAGTTAATTCTAATTTTATTACGAAACTTTAAATTTGTAGGGTTTGTCTTGGCAAATTGACAAGTTCCTTATGCAAATACAGCTCCGTCAATATTGAACGGCGACAATTAAGACAACGGTATTCATTCGATTCGTCTTCATTTTCAAACGAATTCATTGTCAACAAAAACACATGTCAAAATGCCGTGCGTATTTGCATAAATCTTAAAGAGTTCTCGACAAACAATGAAAAGCTGTGCTGAGAAACTTCAACTTGAATCTGCTTGTCAATATTTAAACATCGGTCGACCGTACAGCCATATTCGAAGCGTAGAACCCACAGTCAACGTAAAAATCATTTTGAGAGGAATGCTGTAATACTTGAGCTAAGCGCGGGTGGCCAAAAAAAGTGAGAGTGCAGTACGCACTTCATTCTGAGCGTTTAGAGGCAGATAGTAAGTGCGTACTTGTTATGTTTCTGACGCTTTTTGTACCGTGCGAACAAAGAATTGTTTGAAACCTAATCGCTCTGCACTTAGAACTAAATTTTAATGCATTAGGAACGCTAAACCAATAGGGGAGACTATATTTACTATTTTACTGAAATGCTCTACTCTATTTTTCCAAAGACAGAACTTTTCTCCTTTTACGATTTTTATTTGAATTTCTTATGATACTACAGTAACGTCTGAAGTGTTTGATTCAATGACTATTTTTACCTCTCTTCGACATAACCGGATTAGAAAATCTCTATGTACATACGATATTCGATACAATTTTTTTTCTTAAACTATGCACACCTATATAATATGACCCGAAGATTCGAACGGTACAATTTTTTTTATTTCGACCAATCTTCTACGTCGCAAATTTCTTTCGACTACAGATTTAAAATCCTCGTGGTCGAATTAGTATATTACTACATTTTAAGCCAATTCTCAATATTATTCTTTAGGCTAGAAAATAAGCAAATTTTATCTTTTCGATTTTGTACCATTTTAAATACCTCAATAAAAATTGTACCCCTTAAAATTTTTTCGTGAAAATTTGGATTCCTACATAATTTGACCCGAAAAATCCATTGGTGCAAAAATAAATTCTCTATTTCGACCAGTTTTCGACTAAAAAAAATTATGTCGAAAAATATTGGTAGAAAAAAAATTTCGACTGCATATTTGAAATCCTCGGGGTCGAATTAGTATATAACCAAATTTTCAGCCAATTCTGAGAGAAAAACTTATTTTGGCCAAAATTTCATCAAGGGGTGTACCTACGTTTTTGGCCATTTTCGAAAACCCTTCATAAAAATTGTACTCGTTGGAATTTTTTCGCGAAAATTTGGAATTATATGTAATTCGACGCGAGGAATCCAATGGTGATAAAATTATGGTCATAGCTACTCCCGTCTTTCACCTGAAAAAATTATATCGAAAAGTATTAGCCGAAATTTTTTTTTAGTAGCATCATTGGATTTCTCGGGTCCAAAATAGGATATTACCAAATTTTGAGCGAAACTAAAATTTCGAAAATTTTCGACATTTTAAAAAAATTTCTAAGTACTTTTTAACTTGTACCCTACATAATTTTTTAAAGAAAATATTTTTATTTTGATGGTAACCAACCTACAGAATTAACTTCCAATTACAGGATGGTAGATGTTATTATAGTGGAATCCAACCACTCGGACCCAGTGGTATTATTGTCGGTTGTGCTGGGAATCGAACTGGGGACCGCTAGCATGCTAGGCGGACCCTCTACCGCTGAGCTAACCACTGGCCACTTTTTTAAAGAAAATATGTATTTATATGTAGCTTGATACGAGGAATACAGTGGTGTACTTAAAAAAGTATACAAAAATATTTATATCTTGATTTGTAAAGTAGTAGTAAAATGAGTAGAGTATGGCAGCAGGTCTTGTGCTGGCCACATCAGATTTTTTCTTACTTGTTATTGTTGCCTTTATAGATATTTTCAGTTTCTAATTTCTGCTTTCGCTATTTGCATAGCATATTGCGTTCTCCATGTCATACATTATTTTTCGTATAAATCTTTCCTTAAAACAGAGGTACGGAGGCGATATGCGACAACGTAAACAAAAAACCAATTACAAAAGGAAAGCGTGTGATGCACGAAATAACAATATGCAAATCAATAAACAAGAGAAAAACTCATATCTCATTAAAAGTCAATTCGTCATTTTACGGTCTTTAAACTCGCATAAATTATAGTTATAAATAAATGCCGGTGTTTATATTTAGTAGCACAGGCCTCATTCAAGGCTGAACGGAAATACGATCCTGCAATTTATTCACACTATAATACATAACTTCCACAATTACATTTATTTTACTGCGCGAAATTCTTTGATACTTTCAGGAGTATTACAGCATGACCGGATGGCTACTTCATGAATTTTCAGCCGCTTTTCAGGAATCTAAAGTGAGCTAGTAAAAAACGAACATTGCAAAACAATTAAATTATTGTAATTCACAAAAGCATTTAGTTTTAGGGTTTACATTTATGTTTACGTTTAAGAATGTTTAAATTAATGTACATAACTATATGAGTATCTACACTTTTCATTTCAATGACTAAAGTTTGAATCCTCCAAACTTTAAGTTTATGATTATCACTTACTAAGACTATTTTAAGTATATTTTGTGAACGCAGTGTTTTTTTAAGAGGCCCGTCTACCTCCTAAAATCTAGCATAAAATGTACTAACGTAGCGAGTGTTTTGCAGCTAGTACAAGAATGGTAAAATTTCATTTCAACAAGGATTATATACTTAAAGAATCAGTTAACAGTTGCGCCTTTTTAAAATTTTAATTAAAAATTGTACATGATTATAAAAATTCCGAAAAATTCATAAAAACTTTTTATCTCCTGATACGAAAACGAAAACACTTTTACAGTATTTTTCAACTTCAAATTGACATTTCATTGCTAGGACGCGGTAAAGTACGAGTTTCGGACTGGTTTCGGGCAGCTGTAGTAGCAGGGAAGAATGGAATAAAAAATAAGTAAAATCGAGAGTTGATTCAATTTTATATTGGATAAGGCTTCGAAAAATAAATTTTAAACAATCTTTTAATTATAAATGTTTAATGGCGACGTTTCGGCCTGGTTTTGACCAACTTCAGTCACGACTTCAGCGTTGGGCTTGACTCACCATCACCATCTTGCAAGATGGTTCACATAATTGTTATAATTTAATAAAATTTAATTATTTCAAATTTCAAAATTTAACAATGTAATTCTGTTTCATATAAATAATTCATTGGCTTGATATTGGTCAAAACCAGACCGAAACGTCGCCATTAAACATTTATAATTAAAAGATTGTTTAAAATTTATTTTTCGAAGCCTTATCCAATATAAAATTGAATCAACGATTACATTATGGCTCACTATTCAAAACATAAAAAATCGAGAGTATTCTAGGAATTCGGAAAAAACGTAGATGAGCCGCTTAAACTTATAGATAAATGTACACCTTCACACTAAATGCTTATGTGAATAAGGCCTAAGATTTGAAATAGTTATTTGTGTATTAAGAGCATAAAGTGACTCTTTGTTACTCGCGCTCGGTAATTGCAGCGCGAGCCGAAGGCGAGAGCTGCAATAGTGCAAGAGGAACAAAGACACTTTATGCTCGCAATACACACATAATTTTATCTACGACTAAAATTATTTGTTATAATAATAATAGTATTCAGTTAGTTCTATCTGCGTTCAATCAATTGATGTTTTATTCGTAACCATGACGATACCAATAATATCGAAATAAATAAATAAAAAAATTTGTTTGATTCTGTCATTTTCTTTTATGTAATCAAAAAGTACTTTATTGCGCGTTGTCATAGGAGACACGCAATAAAATGTATTTTTGCTTGGTCCTCAGTAACAATCAACTTTACGTTGACAATTGAAAGCATAAATATAAACTTTTCATAGTAGTCGTAGATAAAATATATTTTTATAGTGTTTCGTATGTGGTTATCCGTGATTTTGTGCCCATATCAGGAAGAAACAATTCTCTTTCGGCTATTGAGACAGTACCCATTTCGGACAACGAGATCATAACGGCACAGAATTAATAATATTCTCAGTAAAGCAATACAATATACTGAGTTTGCCTGACTAGAATGTTTGTTTATCTGAGTTGACCTTCATTTTATCTCTATTCTAGTGATGATAGACTAGCAGCTCACCGCGATAGCATGGCCAGACTAGTTAGCGCGTAACAGCAACGCTAGTTAATCATGAGATCATGGGTTCGAATCCCACTCAAAGCGTATGCTCATTTCCCTGATTAACCGCAAAATGCTACAGATGCATTCCATGATCTGTAAAGCATTACACAAACACAGGGTAGAGGAATATGTCGAACACAGCTCGGCGGCTGATATAGATGCCGGGTTTCAATGCGACGTAACAAACACTTTTTACAGATTGATACAAATTTTTTCGTAATTATTATTATTTGGGTTTAGTTCTGTTAATTATTTTTATTTATATACGACGTTTCGGGAACTTTGAGTTGCCTTCATCAGGTAATAACAAAAATGTTTCATTGCAGACGAGGAGGCTTGTTTGAAGAATTTCTTCAAAGCCTCCGAGTCAAGCAAAGACAATTTTGTGATGCGTAATGTATTCTATTTTTTTTAAAAATCGGTAACTAAAATTATAGAAAAAATTAGGTTTGTATAGATTAGCAGAGCTGTGACAAATTTTAGAAAACGTTGTCATGACAAGTAAACAAAGTGGCAATTTTTTTTTAAGTACTGAGAAAAATACTGTTGACATTTCTTCATTCAAAAAAGCTACCTTACCTGCGATAAATGTCTCAAATGCTGAAAATACAAACATTTTCATTGTTTTTAAATAAAGTTTTTGAAAAATTGTTAGCTATTCTTGTTATTTGTGTTTAGACCTACAGACAGTGGAAAGTAAAAATTTTATTTTCATGACTAGTCATGGAAATCTTACTTTCAAGATTCAAATTAGTCCCGAAATGGTGATTTTCATGCCGGTTTAAAAAAAAACATTACCTTGAAGTCAATAATAAACTAACAGTTTACTCGCAATTAAAACACTTTTACAGTATTTTTCTACTTCAAAATGACACTGCATTGCTATAGGATGAGGCAAAGTACGAGTTTCGGCTTGGTTTTAGGCAGTCGTAGTAGTGGGGAAAAGATTGGAATTGAAAAAAGAGTAAAATCAAGAGTATTCTAGAAATCCGGACGGGTCGCTTAAAGTTTGTTTTATTCAGTAAATATTAATTTTAAGGGTTAATTATATGATGGATATATTTTAAACATGTATGGAGATCTGTAAAAGATTATGATTTTGAAAATCTAGATATTTTTGCGAACCCAGTTTGTTTGTGGCTGTAGAATAAATGTGAAATTGGGCTACGTAAAAATCTAGCTCATTTTTATTTTATACAGTTGTTCCACGGTTCGTTGTTCGGACAAATTAACCAGGACGTCTCCTGCTCTTCCATTCAATCAAGGACAACAGCAGGAGTCGCGCGCGGTGGAAACTCGATATTTTTTCTTCGAGACATCATCCAATTACCCCTGAAAGCCAGTGGCCTATAATCCCGCGGTGTCAGTGGCGTGGTCAACCTTAATCTCCCCCTTCTTGTCTTGTGCGGCTTCCTCTTCTTCTTCTTCCTCGTGTTAATCCCGCGGCCGACACGTCTGGCTTGTAATGGTGCCACTTCTTACGGAAGATTACGATACTGGCTCCAATGACGCCGTAGACATGTTAACGGGGTTAACAAGTCCCTTTTGAATTAACAACTCTGATTTTTCCAGAGGATTTCATTTGGAATTGACCTTTTCCGAACTTTTCTATTACTCAGTTCGTGGAATTAAAGACTTTGCGATACTACTTACCCGTCAGATATGTTGACAGTGACGAATGAAAATATATTTTAAATAATAAATTGTCTTAAGCGGCCCGTCTACGTTTCTAGAATACTCTCGATTTTACTTTTTTCGCTACTACTACAACTGCCTAAAACCAGCCCGAAACTCGTACTTTATCGCATCCGAGATATGCAATGTCATTTTGAAGTTGAAAATTACTGTAAAAGTGTTTTCGTTGCCAGTAAACTGTTAGTTTAGTATTGACTTCAGGATAATGTTTTTATAAACATTTAATAGAGAAAGAATGGATCTACAGAAGATATATTTAAAAATTAAATTTCTATCCAGAGATGCACTCGTGTAAATTGGAAATTTTTATGAATTGTTCGAAATTTTCATAATCATGTACAATTTTTTACCTTCCGCTTACCTGTAAAGGAAGGTATTGGAATCATGCAAAAAATCGGATGGTGAATTTTAGTGGATGAGCACGAATTAGGGTCCTTACAACTCATTTTTGATAGTTTCACGATGATGTCTGTGTGTATGTGTGTGTGTGTGTGGTCAAGGGTTGTTAGTCGCATAACTCAAATACGAATTACCCGAAAATTTTGATATTTGGTATTTAACATTTGTATATAAATTGGAAGAGCTCCCTAGATTTTGGTACAAATATCTTCATCGGAAGTGATATTTTTTGAAGATTGAAAAGGTTAATTGTCAAAATTGTATATAAATTTGGAAAAATATAGTATTTATTTGTAATGAGAATAAGAGGAAAAGTTATTTGCAACTTACGTTATAAAATTGTCTTTATCTGGTAGCATTAAAGAACTGCAGTAAAATTTAAAAAATAAATTTATCAAATAAAACGTTGATATCTTGTAATCCATGATCGGTTGATTTTTGTTTCTGCGTAAAAAATATTGACAGGTGAGACGGGTGACAAGTTGGCATACTAGCGCTATATAAGTCCTAAGTAAGATATTAAATGTAGTAATTGAACGGAGGATGGCTTCAACACAGCAGAGTTTTCCTGTGAATGAATCTTTTTATTCAGGTGATGCAAATTTCTTTGTTTGAATATTTGAGATTTTTATTTGTATATTTTAAATGGGCACCGGATTGCACGTATACATTTCTGTTTAAAGTCTAGATATGGCGGAAGGTTGTGTGATGGCCACGTCAGATTTTTTTACTAAAATTTTAAAAAGGCACAATGCTTATCTTTAAGTATATAATCCTTGTTGAAATAAAAAATTTCCATTCTTCTACTGGCCACAAAACAGTCGCTATGTTACCACGTTTTGTACTGAGTTCATGCACAAAAAATACTTGTCAATGTGTTTTTTCTGTTTTACACCATAGTTTTTATCTGAGATCAGCATTTAATCTAGCATACCCTGTACAAGAAAATCGAATTTCTCTAATGAGTTATTTTTAGATCTGAAAATTGACGTAAAATTTAAAATGATTAAACCATCGACCTGAAGAAAATTTAATTACTTCTCTTATAAGATTTGTGTCAAGTTTCATAAAGGTTAACAGCCTTGTTAAATGGAAAATATTATATCTGAAGGACATATGTAACCTTATATTTTTTATTAAGGGGTGAAATCTGCTAGGGGTTGGAGTGAGTCCAGTAATTGCTATATTATTATACCATGTATAGGATTACATGTTTTGCCCTCAAAATTAAACATTAGGGGGAGCAAAAGCTGCAGAAATTAAGTGATACCACACATGCTATGATACTGATTTTGTTCGGTAATAACTTGTAATATAGCATTATTGTGACATGTATGGACACGCCATTTCCCTGAAAAGGGGTGTAAAAAACCCCTTCAAAAAAAAATTACACATTCAAGCTCAACCCCGTTCATCAAACATCCTGACACACTTCTTCTGCCTCGTCCACATAAATTGACATTGGCGTTTCCTAAATTTAAATTTGATAAACGTCTTCGAAACTTGATGACAAAAGTGTTATATTATAATTATTTAGAAATAATTACATGTGCCCAATTTACACGAGAAAAGAATTTCCTTAAAAGTTTTCTTTAAAAATATTTGTTAAATGCCTGGGAAACTATATTTCTATAAAATATTTTAAAGCTATATATTCATAAATATGTTTTTTAGAAATATTTAGTTTCCTCGTAAGAACGGTATTGATAGTTTTATTATGACAGTTTTTCGCACATGTATTTATTTTAGGAAACTTGTACTGAAATCTTTCCACGTGTAAACTGGGCATTACTATCTTAGTATATAGGATGTAACCCAACCTGTGTATAGTATTGGACGCACTGATTGTGAATCAAAAAGAATTTTGTTGAAATTCGTAAAATTAGCAGTAGTTTACAAAGCAATATTATTTTTGTATCACTGGTTTTCACATTTAAATACAAAAAATCTGACGTGGGCACCACATGACTTCCTTGTACGCCTTGTGTGTTCATACTTTTCTTAATAACTAAAATGTAGAATAATATAAAAAATTCTTTTAACTTATTATACTAGTATACTCACAAATATATTTTAGTCATTTTATTTAAACTGCAGAAGAAGATATAAAGCATATTTTACTATTGTCACTGCTACTGTCACTGTCATGTCATAATCATTTAAATTTTACGTAGTAACAAATGTTAAACGATCATGGAGTACAAGATACCGAAATACTAAATTATAAGTATATACTTTAATTATTCTTAAATGATAGAAGATACAGAAAAATTTATAAAATACCGATTGTAGATAATAATCACATAATCTTTCATTTAAAATAAAAAAAATTGTCTAAAATTAATTATTTATCAAAATATTTTTAAAAAGTACTACTTCCGGTTTATAGATTGAAACCAAAAATAGGAGGTGCACAACTAGATGCTATAACAGTCCTAAATACAAAATTTCAGCTTTCTACGTCTAACCGTATTTGAGTTATGCGACACACATACGTCCGTACGTACGCACGTACGTACAGACGTCACGACGAAACTAGTCATAATGGATTCAGAAAAGGTCAAAACGGATATTTCCGTCAAAATCTGAGAACCGAAATTTTTCGCGATTACAATACTTCCTTACTCCGTACAAGGAAGTAAAAAGTTAAACAATGGTTACGCAGTATTTATTACCGTAATTACATTAATGTAATAACAATTATACAAACAAGAAAAAATTTGTAGGTACATAGAGAATGTCTCATTTACTTGGACCCATTTTTTCAACAGAATTCTTTTTGATTCATGATCAGTGCGTTCAATACTATACACCCGTAATTTTTTTTACACAGATTGGGTATAATTTTTGCTATAAATTAACTGTATTTTGATGTTACAAAGTATCATTTTCCATTATAAAACATTCTTTTATTGGGATGCAAATTACGTTAAAAGAAACAAATGCTTCCATGTAACGTAAAACCTCTCCACAATAATGATTATAACATGAAGTCACAAAAGGATAAGATAATAATAATGAATATAGAGCAACTACTTGAAAAACTAGCACAGTGTTAAAAACCCCAGAGAACGAAGCACATTATATTCCGTTAGAAAGAATGGCTAACCAATTCTTGTTTCTTCAAATGGAAACTAAACTGGGAGTACTGGTACCTACAAAGCAATTTCTTATATGTATCAGTGCTCGCAGCTGCTGTTACGTTCTCCATTTATAATTTATGCATAAATACAAACAGTGTTCGTGGCAATTCTATTGTGCTGAACAGCGAGACGGACCACGGACCGGTAGTATAACAAATAGTACAGGTTTTGCCACTGCATCGCTAACTATTCCCATTGAGGTGTCTGCCACTTCGTGTTGAAAAAAACACGGAGTAGGTGAACGGGAAAAGGGAATTGTCACTGGTTTTGTAACCTATGATCAAGAACATTTTCAAACATTGTAAAATTGATTACCAGTACGATTGGTGGAATTAAATTTTGAAAAATTCAGTGTTGCAGCAGAAATGTGTTAACTTCTTGCAAAGTTTATTGATAACTAGCTGCGCTTCAAACAAAAATCGAAACTCGTTATATAAAGCCCGTTTTACATTACACTAAATCTTGAACAAGATGTTGTTCAATTTTTGAAACCAAAATTGTGTAGTATCATACAGTAAATTATGTGAAATATCGCATTGCTTCGTAAATTGTCTGAAAAAATAGATAAGCGCAGCTGTCAAATTATTATTATATGCGAACTGCGCAGAATCACAAACAGAATATTATAGGTAGGTAAATAGTCTCAGTATAAAACAGAGTTCATTAAAAACAAAGTAATTTATTTCTCAAGATATAGTTTAATTTGTTGCGCAATTTCTTGTTCAATATTTAGCGTAGTGTAAAACGGCCAGTAGAAAAACTTTCCTCTTGGGAACAGGGCATATTAACCCATTAACGCCCAACAATTTTTTTTAAAGGTAATTGTATGAAATTTTGTTTATAAGTTAAATTTGATGTTAGAATCATGGGAAAAATATTTAAAATTTTTTTTGATGCGCCAGTTCTTACAAAATAGGTGTCATATAAATAGGACACTGGGCAAATATGATATCTAATTTTAGTTTTCGGGCAAATGTTGTATTTTATTTATACGTTATCAAACAATACGAAAACTTAATAAATATAAACAATATCATATAAAATTAAGTAAAATAATGAAAAATAAAAATAATAACGAGTTGATAACAGCTCAGCTCAGCTGGTAACCGCACACGCGGTAAATAATATCTATACCAAAAACTCGCAATATCTGAGTCTACCATACCCAAGTTGGGTAAAAGGTGTGAAAGATAATGTATGTCTATGTATGATAATGTATTATTTTGTAATAGCATGACTGGAAAGTTAAAACATGGAAAGTTATATTAAAAAATATTTCGTTCGAGTTGAACATAAATTTACACATAATATGGCAATATTTTGTGACAATTTTCTGACCTTACGTTTAAAATTAGCAAAAAAGTTAATTTTTTAATTATACTGATCAATAAATTAACAAAATAACTAACACGGTTCAAATATACATGCAGACTGCACATCAAGCGCGCCAAAAATTACGCAGATAAAAGTACACATATCTGCCCAGTGTCCTGTGTATATGACATCTACTTTGTTTACACATTATTTTTGCTGACGTCTAATTTTTTATAATTTTGATAACGAGGGATGAAAAATATATTTATTCTTAATACAAATCTGCATCAAAAAGTATCGTAAAGTTTATTTTACTCTATGAAAAAAATTAATAATCCGAACAAAACAACGAGCTTCAATTTTGTAAATTATAAATATTATCAAATTACAGCCCTTATTTTTATGTACGCTACAAAATAATTTTTTTCAGATAACCTAAGGTCTAAATAAACGTTTAATTATTAAATTTATAAAATCAAAGTATTCAGTGATTTTAAATGTAATATTTTTTATGCTGTCCTATGTATATGACACTGGGCGTTAATGGGTTAATATGTATATTATTATGTTAGAATCTAAACCTGATTATATTTACGTTTTCGTCGTTTTTTTAAATTAAAATATTAGTATATAATTCATTATCAACTACCTACGTGAAGAGTAATACTTTTAAAATAACCCACAAAATAAAATAATCCACCTATAGCCACTTTAAATTCTACTCTATAGAATTGTTTACGCAATCAGGTTTTGCATCCATAAATTAACAAAGTAATAGAGTGTCAACATTTTAAAATTACGCTTAATTATTAAACCAATTATTCGCTAACGAGCATGATGAATTTACAAAAATTAAATTTTATCGGTACCCGAAATTAATTTTTTCGTCGCTTAATTTACATACAAATAAGTGAAAAGCGCGGCGAACTTTAATACAAAAAGTGGCACACGGCACATGGCACGGCTTAATCACGTGATATATTAAGGAGAGAAGAGTGAAGTTAGTTTTGTCCTTTGCAAAATGCACAAACGTCGTTTCAACCAAAACGAAACTTCTCTTGCTAGAAAATTCAAAGCAAAAAGCATGTTACAATAAATCATTTTATCTAGGACTACTATGAAAAGTTTATATATTTATGCTTTCAATTGTCAACGTAAAGTTGATTGTTACTGAGGACAAAGTAAAAAAACATTTTATTGCGCGTCTCCTATGACAACGCGCATTAAATTATTTTATTGTTTACATAAATAAAAGAAAATGACATAATCAAACAAAATGTTTTGTTTATTTGTTTCGATATTATTGCTATCGTAATGGTTACAAATAAAATATAAATTGGTTTAACATAGATTGACCTAACTAAATACCATTATTTTTAACAACAAATAATTTCAGTCGTAGACAAAATTATTTATACCACTTCCCTCAATGTTTTCGAAAAAAAATTTGTTTTTGTTATCCCAAATGATACTTTTACTTAAACATAAGCATATATTTTTATTTTTCCGATGTAATTGACATGCATAATAGATATTTATACACCAAGTGAGATACATGAATGTTTACTCAAGAGCAGAAAGTTTTTTTTTTTTTTTAATATGTACTTTTCTCTTCTGTATTGTTTTGACGTGCCATGTGTCTTTTTTGTACTGTTTTTGGCAATAAATAAATTCAAATTCAAACATTCGTATTTCAAATATATGAATTATAAATTTATTTTGACATAACAAAAAAAACTAATCAAAGTAGTCGTTAGTGGAAGTTGTCATTGTTTTTATGCATTTTTGACATAATAATAATAACAGTTTAAAACGTCAGAGTGATTTAAAAATGTGTTGAGTGATTAATTAATTCACTTGTGAATAAACATTTATTTAAAATTGTTGATATGGAGTTAATAATAGCAGTTTAAAACGTCAAAATTAAATAAAATTAATAAAACATGTAGGTATTATAATCATACATGTTAATTATTATTTTATTATTGTTTTCGTCATTATTGCCAAACCATATTTTTGGCACTTCCACGCTTCAATAGAATAATAATTATTCTTTAACCGTGGTTTATATTATACTTCGTGGATTTACATCTCGGGACGAAACAGCACGTTCGGAAAAGCCAACACCTCAGGGGCGCCCGTCATGCGGGGCCATAACTCACGGCTTTCAATCTCGTAATGCGCCGGTGCATTATCTCCCGCTTCATTATAATACAATGTGCCTTGCCACACGCCTCGATTCATCATCGATATTATCCAATGAATTGGAGAGATAAACAGAATTGATTTTATGTTCGCTTATAAAAATCCTCGCTTACATGTTACGATACCACGGTGAACTGTAAACCCTAAAATTAGGTTAGATATAATATATAGTTTCCAGCAACTTTGCCCAAACTGTTCAAGCTGTGGTGTGATTTATTGAACGGAACTTGTCGATTGAATATGTTCGGGGAGGTAATTGTTATTATTCCCTAATCGATTATCGATGTTATTTTCTTCTATTCGAATGCACTAATTCAATTATTTTATCTAATTTAAGAACTGATTATATTGGTAACCTATTTGTGTAATATGATTGCTTGCGCCCGGGTAATGTGATTATTTTTCTTTCATTGACATTTGTTTCAACAAACTTATGAAATGAAATTTTTTGTAACATGCTTTTTACCTCCCGCCATACCTGTAAAGAAAGGTATTGGAATCATTCTAAAAATCGGGTAGTGAGTTTTAAGTAGATGAGCACGAATTAGGGTCATTATCATTACAACTCATTTTTGATAGCTTCACGATGATGTGTGTGTGTATGTATGTGGTCAAGGACGGGGTGTTAGTCGGATAACTCAAATACGAATTATTCAAAAAATTTGATATTTGGTATTTTACATTTTTGTATACTAATTGGAAGAGACGCTAAGATTTTGGTACAAATATCTTGACTGGAAGTGGTATTTTTGGAACCATTCTAACATTTTTTGCAAAAAAATAAAGGAAATTCTGCGATAGTTACAATTTGTCATACGACATTTGAAAGAACAAATTAAATCTTACAATACTTATTTAACATAATTTTCTATATCTCTTACCAATAAAGGAAAACTATCTTTCAAAAATATGTAATTTTACCTACCACGATTTGTAAATCACAATATAGGAAAAATTTAAAAACAAAAATGAATAATGTCAATGTGACAGATGAACACCATTTATAAATAAATATTATTAACTGGACATAATGTAATAAGATAATAATAAAGTAAAAATTTTATCCACAAAGAGCTAATTAAAGAACTAAGGACTATAAAAAAGTTTGTGAATTATGAAATTCATTTCAAAATTATAATTTAAGAAAGCTTAACCAAAACCAAATTCACATATTACAGTGTCAAGGTGGGAGGTTATGTGCTGTCCACATCAGATTTTTTGCTTTGAATTTGATTGCAAGAGATGCACTTTTAGATTTGTTTACTTATAATTGTATGAATCTTAGAAAGGATAGACCCAATCTATTTTTTGTTTCTTTGGATAAATATATTATAATTTTTTTTACTTTTTATTTATTGCTGTAGACTTACACTAGATTCAGACCTACACAATTATAAGTATAAGTGCTAAATTAACCAACCAGCGCTTCCACAAAATTCCAATTATAATTATAGCTAAGTGCAAACGTTGGCCGCCGATTGGTTAAATTAGTCACTTATACTTATAATTGGGTAGGTCTGAATCTAGATTAGAATTTTTACACAAGAGTGGTCAATTTTAAAAAGCATTGTGTT
Source organism: Agonum fuliginosum (assembly GCA_947534325.1). Taxonomy (NCBI): domain Eukaryota; kingdom Metazoa; phylum Arthropoda; class Insecta; order Coleoptera; family Carabidae; genus Agonum; species Agonum fuliginosum. The sequence goes on along the minus strand of OX384042.1, from coordinate 30,036,717 downwards.
TAAATTAATGAAATCAAAATGGAACTATTCTCATTATTGTCATGAAACAAACTCCAGCTTCTCAGTGATTGAGTGCATTTTACAAGAAGAATTTATAATTTCAAATCAATAAATATCAAACCAAAACTAATTATTTTCATCCCCGTGAAATTCAATATCTCGGCAGGGGAAAATGTATAAAATAAAAATAATCTGAAGTCAAGGGCGTCTCAAAATTATAACTTGGTATAAAAATATTGTGGTGAAAGGTCGAGAGCGGAATAAAGGGTTGTAAGTGGAATAAGTGTCGAGTATAAATGAATTTCCGCAGTGTTTGGCTTTCAATCAATTCTGGTAAATAAAGAGAGGGAACCGCTGTTCATAACACAATGCCTGTCAAAGTTGGGAGGGTCAAAATTAAACGCTGAAATGGTGTAAATCAAAACACTCGCCAGAAGTATTGGAAGCTTCCATTATTGTGCGATATTTTACATGATACGTGTAATTAAATTATATTTGACACGTACAGTAAACAAAAACGAAAATACATTTTATTCACGTCATCACCAACTCTCTGAACTGGCAAAATTAATATTTATAGCAAAACTACAAATAACAAATTGAAAATAGAGGCGATAAACTAACTATATGTAATGCCATTTTGAAGTTGGAAAATACTGTAGAAGTAGGTACATTTTATAGATACAGACTGGACCTGGACCTACAGTTGTGCTTTATTTAAATTTTAAAATTTTCTATCATGAGATAAACCGTGTAAAGTTTGCATCAATTGAATATTTTAAGGAAATTTCCAGAATAGGTACGTGTATTTAATTAACATTTTTAAAGTTTAGATGATTCACAACTTTGTGCATATATTTTAATGGAATATACTTATAACGAAACTGAATTTTTTATTTCAATATTTGCAATATTAGTTTCCAGGTTATTTAATCAAATAGTTTTTGGCCACTGTTTTAAAATGGAATTTCATAAATTTACTATTCTTGCAATTTTATTTTATTCTTACGAAAACAACCCTTAATTTTACGAATTAAAAAAAAAGTTTATTCAACACCTCTTAATAAAAGCATCATAACTATGGTGATATTAAACAAGTAAAGTAAAAGATTGTCCACTAGTGGCTTTGACCAAATTTATACCCACTTGTGGATAAATTGTTACTTTCCTTGTTAGAAGTATAGTCACCATAGTAACGATGTTTTAGGTTGGAACTTAATATTGTTAAAATATTTAAGCAGTTATTAAGAGGTGTTGGATAAAACGTTATACTTCACACGTGGGCAAAAAGAAATGATCCACTCGAGAAAATTATTCACTCAGCATTCGGCCTCGTGAGTTAAGGTTTCCCTCGTGAGTAAATCCTAACTTTGCCCACTTATAAAGTAAATAATTATTGTTGTGAATCAGCCTGTATAGTCCTTGTTGTAATACAATTTTATCGTTTTTGTACTGGCCACAAAACACTCACCACGTTTGTAAGTACAATATGTTATAGCTACTGGATTTTAGAAGATAGATGGTCTCCCTGTTAATTGAGATTTTGAAATTGTGCATATATTTTATCATTCCATATTCCATTTTAATTGAACAATTTCTCTGTCGATGTCCGGTGTGTTTTCGCTGGCAAGAGTCCGAGGATGATCGTGGCAAATGTATTCACGATTAATCGAACGCGCTAGGAATAATTTATCGAAGGCTGCTTACTGCATTTAAATCAAGACGATTAATCTCTTATGAAGATATGTAAATGGGTAAATTGCATACATAGTTAACTGTCATTACGAGAGTAATTGGGCATATTTAGCTCTGCTGCCGACTTTTTGTTCGAGTAATTTTCGAAACTAGATGTTGTAACGAAATTATGGTAATGGATATTTTCATACCTAGCATAAAATTGCGAGAATAATGATTCCGGAGCGGTTCAGACACAAATTACCTACGGTAGTTTGATTAAACGTGCCTCGCAAATAATCAATAGAGCTGCTTTAATTTCTAATAAAACAGGGGCTTAACATATGAGCACTTATTGAAAACGCTTTATTCAAATATTAATTTAATAACTCCATAATCTAAAGTAAATTACGGGCGCGAGCAATTTTGTTGGCGCTACTGAAATTATATTCCACAAGGCCTTAGCGAGAATTTATTTAATAATTATCGTAAGAGTCTGGTTTTATGCCCATGTATATTTGATATTATTGACCATATTGCTAATTTTTTACAGCTGTTTCAATAAAAAGTGAAGTGATACAAAGCAAAAAAAAATTCTATGTGATTTATATTTTTTTCTATTTGGCGTTCACAACGTTAACTTTGTGAAACGCAACTGAATGTCGCCAGGGCTCACTTTGTGACACGCGACATATATTTTAGCAGGTTGGTATTGGTAGTATCAGATGACATTTACTTCAATTGTCAAACGTCAAACCTCAGAACAGACAAATTTCAGTATAGCCTCTAAATCTGTTTTGCTTAATTAATTACCTTTTTTCAGTAAAATTAATGAATCTATTTCAATATTTTTGATAATGTCTGCACTTATTACCTAAATAGTTCAGTAATTATATATTTTTAAACAAATAAAATAAATGGCAATATTAATGTCACCAACTAAAACGTTACACACATAAATTTCCTTAAACCGACTTGTGTATATTATGGCAGTATAATTTAAATTTTAATATTAAAAAGACACCAAATTGAAAAAATAGTATAAAGAACTCATTTTATAAGACTTTTTTCGCACTTGTCCTTTAGGAAACTCGCCCGATGGCTCGTTTAAAATTTGGACGCGTGCTAAAAATTATGGCTTATAAAACTTGTTCTTTAATAATGTTCTCAACTTGTGCATATTTTTGCTTCGTGCGTATACCTACTTGCATATTTTGGAACTTTTAAATGACATTTATATGACCTTAAAAAAATGACACCATTATTTCCAGTGTTCCAATCATTTGGAAAATATAATTCTCTTATGAATTATATTTTGCCCTACACTTTCTATGGCATAAATATTTTCTTGCATATGATTCGGTCTTTAATTATCATAGTTTGTTTCGAGCATTAAACTTAATTGCGGATATGTTTTGGGTACAAAGGGAAATAATACACAACCAAAGTCATAATACCCATAATTTCTCGTCCAAATCTCCTCTGCCCCTACCGATTTTCCAGATAAGTCCACCCTGACGTACGTACAAATCAAACTACCCTAAACTATTATATCCCTTACCAACATACGAACAACAAATTCCCTGTCTGGTTTTGCCTGTAACTCGAAAACAATACCGTGTACTTCAGCACAATAATGACATGTTGATTCATCGTTTGTTTTCGTTGTTCTTCTTTTCCTCCACGGCTAGCCTGATTGCCAGTTGCGTCTAGCGGTAAGCGAAGCATAACTGCTGCGAAACACGTAAAAGCAAATAGAGGATTATGTACTACGTGACTAAAAATCTGTTTCAAACTTTGTTATCTAATTGTGAGAAGGTTAATCTCTTGAATATTTTTCAACGGAAGATTAAGGATTTAATCTATTCTTTGCCGATCATGGATCAGTTGATTATTGATGAATACAACCGTACGGTCGACGATGGAGATAAAGATTGAATAAATTTGTTGTTGAAAGAAGATGTGCTGCATTCTACAACCGGATTAAAACAAAAGGAAAACAATTGATTACATCGGAACATTCTCTTGCTCTTATTGGAGTACATTTAATAAAGAAACATTTTATTTTTGAAAAGAAAACAAAAACCTTTTAAAATTCAATCACACCTTCTTTTGATGCTTGCTTTTGTTTTTTATACTATCGGTCATTTTTAGCGTTTACTGGCTCTGTTTCTAAAGTAGTTTTGTTTACAAATTAGAAGGCGGTAAGAACTCATGAAGAAGGCGGTAAGCACCTAACAACAACAACAACAACAACAGAAACCAAGGCAACAGCATTATTAAACATTATATAAAAATTATTATAAAATTTATTTTTGTTGAATCGATCAGGCAAAAAATACTATAAGCATCACGGACGTTATGTGCATTTTGTACCGGTTTCGGATAATATTGGAAACCTCGACTACGTGTCGGTTTTAAACATTATCCTTAACCGGTAAACTGCACATACCGTCCTTAATACTTAAAATACTATAAATACTAAGTCTTAGTATAAGTGAGCCTATATGGTTTCAAAGTGCCTCGTATGGAAAAACTGTTGTGTGATTTGAGAAGACACTCTTGTTTTAAGGACAGGCAGAAAATATTTGAAGGAAAAACTTAATTGCACTGCTTAAACATATAGTTAGATCTCACTCGTAGCAATTGGAGTACGGCTCCCAATGAAGGACGATAAGTAGGCCAATGATTGAATAAATCAAAAGGTATTATCGGATTGTAGAAGCTTACAGAGGTTTACATTTCGATCCTGATTAGGTCTTTACAAACCCTACTAACCAATATCCTTGTTTCCTGATTAAAAACAAAGCTTACAATCAGTGCTACAATATGCAGGGATGACGTCATACACGGGAGGCTTAGTATTTTAACCTCACTTTCAGATAAGTTCTTAATACATTTTTAACAGTTCCTGTGAAAATGGCCGCTATTCAAAAATTCTTTCAGTTTTGGAAATTTCTCGTCTCATTTTCGTCTTGTCTCGAAATTATGAGACGAGAACCAATAAATTTCTCGTCCCGGATTTTCGAGAATTCTCGAAACTTTAACATTGAAAAAATTGAATAAAAGTTTTCGAAAATGTAAAAAAAAAATTATTTTACTTGGTTCGTAACATAATGTTTTATTTTGGTATAAATATTTATTTTATTTCTAAAACAAGAATTGTGTGTTTTAACAATAATGTACCAAAAAATTCTAAATTAACTTATAAGTAGGTAATAGATGGCAACAATTTTTTTCGAGAAATTGAGACGAGACGAGAATCGACTTTCTTGACACGATAATTGAATAGCCGAGAAATAACGGAGAAAATAATACTAAAATTTCTCGTCTCGAAAATTTGCGACAAGACGAGAATTGACCATTTCTCGTCTCGTCTCGCCTACGAATTATTTCATAGATGAAAAATTTCTTTTGATTGCTAACAAAAACTATTAATTCGTAGAAAAACTTTGTGTACTTCTGGCTGAAAGTATTTTTGCTAACTTCGACTAGTTGCAGCCCTCGTGTAGCCTCAATCTGCAAAGGCTACTTTCAGCCCTTTGTCATATAAACAACTATTTTCTTCCTTTTAAAAAATATACTAAAATATATGCAAATAATCAATATCCTCCTGAACCTAGTCCAAAGCAATTTAGAACCCGCTGACCAGCAAGTTCTCCGTATTGAAACTAACCTAAATAAGATGATTTCCTTCCCTGAAGCTCCGGTGCATCTGTTCAGGGTTCTGATTAGACCTTGTGTCCGGTTGCCAGGCAACCAAGCAGATTACACCGGCAGCGGTGAGCGCTAAGCCCGCGGACCGTGTTCTCGCGTGGTCACTCTGATATGTCACTGGATCTGCTGACGGCTGGAATGGAAAGGAATTGGCGATTGGGGGTAAATGAGAGAGGCAATAACGTTGTTGAATTTTTAGTTTTGTAGCAATGCAGAATTAAGTAAAAGATTATGTATTTTATTTGATCAAACCCTTTTCGGTGTTTGTTAGTTTAATAAAATAGTATATTGCAATACAAGTGTGGGAAGGGTTTCATTGAGCAACTAGTGTGACCGTGGGAATATTGAGCGATAGCGAGTTCTCCTATCATACGAATTTTACCCCTTGACCCTTCCACAAGTGAAATATTTAAAATAATTAATGATTTCTTTTAAATACAAAATTAATTATTAAATTATTTATGTACTTATAGTGTTTTGCGCATGTACTTTAATTTTTCTATGATTTTATGTAGTTTCTAATATGACATAGGGATCCATCGATTTTACCATATAAGATCTATGGTGCCCTTGTTTCTCATTGGATTGTATCCGGTTACGTTACGATTTTGGCAACGTTATGGATGCATTGTACTTTAAATTGATTTTTATATTAAAAGTAAATAAAATTTCAAGCAAACTGATATATTAACTCTTTGGGGTAAACAGGTTCAAAATTTGAACCACTAATTTTTCGACTTATTCGGTACATTGGTGTATAAAATGTATTTATAGAATTTTTACAGGATAAGTCCGTCGGTTTAAGCCGTATACCACCAGCGCACACATAAGTTTGTAGTATATTCTATGAAAACATAGGGGTTAATTTCAGTTATATTAGATTGCTTTTGACTATGTAATAGCGTTTATTTTCCCTGTGCAACAGAAAATACTTCTGTACCTCTAAGGGTGTACTTTTATTCATTTTAGCGTACCTCAAAGAGTTATACAAAACTATAAAGATTAAATATACGTATTAAAAAATAAAATAGGCATTGTCCTCATTGTGAATCTACAATTTTGCCTCAGAACTGCACAATTTCTAATTCAGCCAAATTATTTATGTGAAAATCGCATTTGCTCCTGGAAATATTGCCTAGTAATAATATTTTCGGAAATATTTCTTTCACTTTTAAAAGTAATAAGAATGCGATTTTCTTTCCGAATACCTCTCAGCATGGATTAATATCCAGAAAATTTATTGTCGTGCATTGCTGCAATACAATTTTGACATATTGGGCAATGCTCTCGAAAAAAAGTGAAAATTAATCATTTTAATAAGTACGTATTACAGAAATTACTAAAGTGTTAAATTTATGAAAAATGTACATTTTGAAAAATTGCATTCGGCTCACAAAAGCGTGGAAACTCAAAAATATTTACACTTTCTACAGAGTTTTCTCAAATATGGTAGCTCTTAAAATTGAATCAAAATTAACTCCAATTTTAATTATCCCAAAAGAATAGCTGGAAAAGATCTACACTTCTCCATAATCCAAATGGCTGTGTACATAGTCTTCCAAGAGATCATAGCACAACATGAAACAGTACAGAATAATATCTCAAATATGGTAGCTCTTAAAATTGAATCAAAATTAGCTCCAATTTTAATTCTCCAGAAAGAATATCAGGAAACGATCAACACCTCTCCATAATCCAAATGGCTGTGTACATAGCCCTCCAAATTACAGTCCAAGATCATAGCACATGAAACAGTACAGCACTCCTCGATCCATACATGAACCCATCTTCTGCTAAGTGATTGCACTCTCGTCTCTGCGGTGTATAATTAATAACACAAAGCTCAAAGGTAAAAGACGCCGATGAAGCGGGTTTCGGATTAAAGCGAACAAACCTTTGGCACGGCGCACCGACATAAAACACCCGCCATTGGACAGTGGCGTACCAGAGGAATGAAACAGAGGACAGCTGTAAACTTGATTACTTTCACTCGTTATGTACGAGAACTATGAGAACACTAATAGGGGAGTAGGAGTACGATCATATTTGTTTTTACCTCGCGCTTACCTGTAAGGAGGTATTGGAATTATACTAAAAATCGGGTTGTGAGTTTTAAGTAGATGAGCACGAATTAAGGTCTTTACAACTCATTTTTGATAGTTTCACGTATAAGTTTGTATGTATGAGTGTGTGTATGGATGTGGTTTCTGTCTGTCGGATTACTCAAATACGAATAACCAAAAAATTTTGATGTTAAGTATTTTACATTTGTATACAAATTGGAAGAGCTCATTAGATTTTGGTAGCTTTACCGCAAGTGATATTTTATGAAGAGTGAAAAAATTAATAGTCAAAAATTTTTCCCACTCGAGCTCGAAGTTTGTGTCACGAGCGAAGCGAGTGAGGCAATCGAGCAAGAGTGGAAAAAGAGCTTTCCTCTCGTGTTAGACACAACATTTTTTTCACGACATATTTAAAAACATTGTAAATGTAGAAGAAACACATAGCTAGAAGTTAGGTTATAACTGCCATCTGTCAGAATGACGTTTGAAAACAACGAAATGCAGCCTATGCCAAATTAAATTTAAGTTGTAAAATCGTGAAATAGTAGAAAAAAAAAGTATAAAACATAATAATTGTAAAATAATAGTTTATAGTATATCACTATAAAATCAGAATTACAAATAAAATAATAAATTTACTTACAATTTTTAAAATATTTCATCGTAAAATAACACTGGTGGTAACACTGCTTACTTTCCTCTCTAGAGAGGGAAAACCTACTTTCCTCACTATTTCACGAGAAGAAAATTGTGTTTTCTCCGCATGTCGTGAAAAAAAGTTATTTGCAACTTACGTTATAAAAAATTGTCTATATCTGGTGGTATTAAAGAACTGTAGAAAAATAAAAATTAAATTTATTAATTAAATCTTGCAATCCATGATCGGTTGATTTTTGTTTCTGTGTAAAAAATATTTACATGTGACACGGGTGACACGTTGACACTAACTCCTTAACTCATAAGTAAGATATTAAATGTTGTAGTAATTGAACGAAGAATTGTTTCAACACAGAAGAGTTAAAATTTGGACTATTCAAACAGGAAAATAAAAAAAGCCTAGAAAAGCATATCAAAAGATTTATTCACCGAGTATGTCAGAATCAAGAATGGGTCTGGGTTGTTCATTTAGTTCATTTGACCTTATTAATAACCTTCCTATATATGTTTAAATCTTCTTGCGTTTGCTATTTCCCATGTTTGCATCTTGCATTTATACCTAATCTAAAATTCGTGTTTTGAATTTTTTGATTCAGGTGATACAAATTTTTGTGTTTGAATATTTTAGATTTTTGGGCACAGGATTGTACGTATTTATGTTTTTAAGACTAAATACGACGCAGTGGAGATTTTCTCATTATCGATAATGCGAAATATTCTCCGTTTTAAATTCAGCTCGATTGCACATCCCATGCAGATATAATTTAATTCCGGAGCATTCCGGGCGCTAATGGCCCCTCATACGGCGATCACACCTATCAGCAGATTCCGGGGAATCCTCCGGGTTTTTCCGGTGTCCGCATGAAAGCAGCGATCTCGGATGTCTGTTCCAAGCGCGGACATATTTCAGAGCCTCGATTAATGGGGGCGGCGCCCCCATCCCCACTCCGGGGGTGCACTTTGCCACAGACAATCCCGGCTACATAAATATATCAAACATCGCCTGCAATGACAAATAGAATAGCGAGCTGTGGGGGGGGGGGGGGAGAGGGGAATCACTGGGGTGCTACTGTAAGATTTCTTTCTTCTTGGTCTGGTTGCTAGGGTGATGATACAAGTTGTAAGATGTATGCTGAACGATTTTGTTCATTTCCAGTTGTATTGCTCCCTACAAGGAATGTTTTATTGCATTTCTAAATTTATAGGTGTCAACGCGTACTAAACTAAAATCAATACGTATTTTCATAAGTAGGGAGAATCATATTTCTCTTACATTATGTTTTCTTTTTGCAAATTTGAAACGAAAACTTACTCTACAAGTACAGCCTTTTGTGAGATGGCTGGAATAAAGAATTTCAAATTGGTATACAATTTTAATCGAGCGGACATATATCATCCCGAAATTTTTTGGCAGAAACTGCTTCGTTACTTTGAAATAGTGTATAATAGCAACCGTCCAGCTCGGTTTTTCTCTTGGCTCAGTCGTTGAGTTGCGTTCAGGCGAGTAACAAGTATTTAGCATTAAGATGAATCCCTACGGTCTAATTCTATTTGGTTTGGAACATAAATTGATGCATTTTAGTCTCATTTTAAGAGGAATTTTTACTGCCTACTGTAATTTAAGTAGAGCAGCAAAGTAGCCATTTATTTTTTTGATGAAATTAGTGCGAAACTTATGTTTTGTTGTATTATTGACATTGTCATAAGTGAAGGAAAATAATGAAAAAAATATAGCACTAGTACTATTATTATTTAAAAAATCTGATGTGGCCAGCAAAAGACTTGCCGCCATACTCTACTCTACTCTACTACTAAACAAATCAAAATACAAATATTTTTGGATATTTTTTTAAGTGCACCACTGGATTCCTCGTATCAAACTACATATAAATACATATTTTCTTTAAAAAATTATGTCGAGAACAATTTTAAATGCACTTTAAAAAAATATAAAAATGTCGAAAATATTCGAAATTTTCGATTCGCTCAAAATTTGGTTATACCCTATTTTGGACCCGAGGAATCCAATGGTGCCACTAAAAAAAAATTTCGGTAAATACTTTCAGAAATATTTTTTTCAGGTGAAAGACAGGAGTAACTATGACCGTAATTTTTTCACCTTTGGATTCCTCGCGTGGAATTACATATGAATCCAAATTTTTGCGAAAAAATTCTAACGAGTACAATTTTTATGAAGGGTTTTCGAAAATGGCCAAAAACGTAGGTACACCCCTTGATGAAATTTTAGCCAAAATAACTTTTTCTCTCAGAATTGACTGAAAATTTGGTAATATACTAATTCGACCCCGAGGATTTCAAATCTGCAGTCGAAATTTTTTTTCGACTAATATCTTTCGACATAATTTTTTTAAGTCGGAAACTTGACGAAATGGAAAATTTATTTTTTCACCATTGGATTCCTCGGGTCAAATTATGTAGGAATCCAAATTTTCACGGAAAAATCAAAGGGATACAATTTATATTGAGGTATTTAGGTATTTAAAATATGGTACAAAGTCAGCGATAAAACTTGCTTATTTTTTAGCCAAAAAAATAATATTGAGAATTGGCTTAAAATGTGGTTATATACTAATTCCACCACGAAGATTTAAAAAAAAATGCGACCCACAGTTTTCGACCATTAGATTCCTCGGGGCAAATTGTTTAAGAAAGTAATTCTATCGAATATCGTATGTAGGTATATACATACAAATACAATAAGAATGGTCACTAAATATGGAATAACTCAATACGAAGTAGTTATTTATATAAAATTCGATTCTGAATCAAATTAGTAAACTTGAATTTATTTAAAATTAATTACAAAATAAAGTATTTTGAAGAACGATTTTCGAAACAATGCATTTGTTTGTAAGTTCTTTCCAATACCGTTGTAAAATGTTCAACTCTATCATCTTTAAAACCCAGTAAAAGCAACGGGGAATATTTTATAGTGATGGGTGAAACAGAGCAATAAAACAGCATTGCATTATTGACAAATGCCTTATAAATAAAAGAGGAACAATAAAGTATCGCCGTTGTCAAAGTTATCTGACAGTTGACGATCAGTGGCGGGCGACGGTCTGACCACAAGGGAAATGAAATTGTGGTTTTTAAGATTGCGTCCGATGTTCGTTTTCTCTTTGTCAACGTTGCGGTAGCGAGCAGACACACTTGACATGGACATGTAGGAGAGACATTTATTTTGTACCTCTTTCTCTTTCAATCAACGCACGAGCTATTCGTACATTTAATAAATAAAACTGATTCCTGGTAAACCCATCATTGGTCTTCTTTTCAAATATTAATTTATCGTTGTAACCAAATGGTTACAGTGATTTTACAAGCATTTTCCACTCGTATTCTTCAATTTGTAGCTTCCCGTGCAATGCAACCTTTTGGTATCAGCTCTGTTAAGGTCAGAATGTAGCTCTCTATACGATTTCGTGGAGAGAAAGGAGAGATATATAGATTTAATGTGTCGAACAAAGGCAGCAATAGCGAACGCGCTCTAAAAGTGGCATCGTATTTGTATTATATTGTATTTATAAGACAAAAGAAATAATCAAACGCATTATTTATTTACTGTATAACATGTTACCTACAGTGCGACGCATGTATTACATTTTGTATTTAAAATGCCCTAAATTAAACGTGTAAGAGTAGTATCTTTCTCTTTATTCGGCATTTTTTTAAACAATACTATGGCAAAATTTGGCAAAATCGATGCGTCGCACTGTAGAATGAATATTAAATATTGTCGTAAAAAAATTCCAATGTTCTTACGTTAGTATTAGATTCAATATTTTACAAACCGTAGAGCACTGTTTTTCTTTTTTATATACAGCTACATTACCGCCTTAAATATACAAATTTTGTCATGTAGATATAAGTTTTCTACTACAGAATGTAAACGAATAGTATCTGTAATATTACCTGGCCTTTGAGTACGAATCAAATTCAAAGTTTTCTCCAGAGATTTACGCCGCGGAATCAAACAGTAAATTTCTTCTCGTGGGACAAAAGGTGGAAAATTCCTCAAATTTATTTACGAGGTATCAAGTTACTGGGTGTGTAAACACCAACGAAACAGGAAGCCGGTTAATAATCACAAACAGCGTTGCACAATTTATAATACACCTTGTATACAAAACCAAGTTGACGCCCAATCATTTGTCACGTTCTGCTATTGTTTCTGTTGTCAAAGCTTTCTTTATGGGACGCGAGCGACTCATCTAGCGCTGCATTCATATTGATTCACCAATTCTCGAATGAATCGCGGACGAAAGGGAAATGCGAAGATGCGAAAATGCGTAATGTGTTTTGGATGCACAACCCTAGGGATGGCATTCTCTTGACGCTTAGTGCAGTGGCGGACGAAATATTTCCCAAAAGAAATAATAGCACAAAACGTTCGTTTTTTAAATTTCTGCTTACAAAAGTATCGGTAATTACCGAGACTTTTAGACTGGAGTTGAAAATATCAAAATGACGCTAAATTTAGTCCGATTTTAAGAGCAATCACTATTGCCCGAATATTTTAGAGGAAGAAGTAACGAGCATTTATTAAGAATAACTAAAATTATAATACGTTATTTAATTATAACACAGATATTTCCTTGGAGATAAGGTTCCATCGAGGGGTCCTTTAAAGTTTTTATTGCTTAAGAAGTTTTAGCTTGCAAAGGACTAAAAATGCTTGTTTAATTTAAAAGTTTTTTAAATATTCTAATTCCAACAAGGATTATACACTTAAAGAATCAATTAACAGTTGTTGTGCCTTTTCAAAAATTTGTATTAAAAAAATCTGATGTGTCCAGCAGAAGACCTCCCGCCATATTCTACTCTTTTTACTACAAATCAAGATACAAATATTTTTGTATATTTTTTTTAAGTACACCATTGGATTCCTAGTATCATAATACATATTTTCTTTAAAAAATTATGTCGAATACAATTTTAAATGCACATAATGTTTTTAAGTCAAAAACTGGTCGAAATTGAAAATATAGTTTTTCACCATTCGATTCCTCGGGTCAAAGTATGTAGGAATCCAAATTTTCGTGAAAAAAATCTAAGGGGTACAATTTTAATTGAGGTATTTCAAGAATGGTACAGTATTTTTCAACTTCAAATTGACATTATATAGCTAGGATGCGGCAAAGTACGATTTTCGGGCAGTTGCAGTAGTGGGGAAGGGTATGGAATATAAAAAAATATATTCGATAGTATTCTAGGAATTCTAAAAAAACGGAGACGGGCCGCTTAATTCAATTCGTTAATGCTTTCTAGATACGAATCAAAGATTGTATTTACACGCTATTATTTAAATGCTTCTTTAATTTCTTCTTTAATAGTTACTATTATACTAAATACAAAATCATTCGTTTAATAAAGACCACTGGGCATTCCTGCAAAAAAATACATCAAAAACAATTCTATAATATAACTATCAAAAATTTACGCCGGACACAGCGAAGATATATCTCTATTAGTCCATCTTCCGCATTCAAATCCACCCTAGCTGATTGCTGATGACTGTACCGAACGTCTTCTCCTCTCGTGAAAATATCGGCTATTGTTGTGAAGGCATCAGTGACAGCCGTCGGGACGTCACATCGCCACAGCGTCGCGGCGTCACAAGCGGAGAGAATTCAAGTATAAGAATAGAGGGAAGAGTAAGAAGGGCGCGCGTGGGGCTGTTTGATGAGAGCTGATGGCTCGGGATCAGCTGTTAGAAAAGTTTGTTGTTGATGTTTGCACTTTGGTTTCGGGATTATAAGCAGTAATATTGTGGACAAAAAGGCGCGCAGTTTTTGCTAGGAGCAGAATAAAGCTCTATGTGATACAGCGTTTTCGGTGTAAGCTTTGTTCTTTGTTGGTTTGTGCTTTAGTTTGATGTCTATACGATTCTTGTTACTTATTCTGAAAATTGCAATTTGGTCATCGATCCTTTAACCGTAGTACTTACGGGGGAAACCGGTGACCAAAAGCGTTCGAATTGCATTGTTGAAAAATCCTAACAAGAATTAATATTTGATATTTTCACTGCGGCATTAAATTCCATTTGATTTTATAATTTAAATGGATCTTACTTTATTAGTTAATTATTTGAATTAGGGCAGAAAAATACAATCTTATTAGATTTTACAATATTCCTTTTTATCGTCGAACACGTCAAACAACAAAAATCATGATTTTCTTAAATAGTAGATATATGTTTTATCTTTCATTCAAAATAAAAACTGGGTTAATAACTTTAAGTATACGTAAAAAAAGTAATTTTGTAAAATATTATTAAGATTGTGATGTTCCAATTTATATTAAATAGCTAATTGATAATCTAATGTGCATTAAAAAGGTAAAATTTAATAGAAATAACGACGTTGTGCAAATACATGAAATTTCAGTTCTTGTCAAGATTATTCAACAACGTAATTCGAGTGCATTTAACCACCGATTTTCCTCTTAACAGCTATGGACCGAATTTAGCACTATTCTTTAATCTAATGAAGCTTCTCTAATTACCATGGAAACGTCTTTTATCTCTTCGTTTTAAAGAAGCTTCTTTAACTTAGAAAAGAACACTGAATTCAGCCCAATGTAACCAAAGTGCGTGTATAGAGGTGTAGCAGTTTCTACTTTACTCATTCTATATTAAAAATTTGAAGAAAAAACGGATACTACATGTTTGAGAAAGAACATAATAAATTATTATCAGAAGTGACTATAACTACTTGTTGGAATCAGAGATCCATTGCATAATAAAATCGTGAGCTTTAGAGAAATTGTTATCAATATCAAAGAAGTTTTAACAAAAGAATTGCGGTAATATTTTACTATAGGAAACAATTGTATAGCGCATACTTCCTTCTGAAACTAACAAAAGCAACCGTACAATTTTTCCGTAAGATTCACAAAGAAACAAGACAACAAAACAAACAAAAAATTTAGAAAACACGAGCATAACTTCGGTCCGAGTGTCCGCAAAGAAAGGAAACTTACACTAGCGCCTCGGTGGTGTAAAAACGAACTAAACAAGACTTCAAACGCAGTAGTTTTCTTCAATTAACAGCGTTGTTTCGCCCGCGGCGCACATAGCGGCTATGAACTGCTTAATTAAACTGCATACCCTCATCGTCGAGGGATTTTTTGCCGCTATTTATTCTGTTTTCAGGTTAAAATAGCCGCTCAAGCGCCGCCGGTATTATCCAAATGATAGATAATCACCTCTTACAGACTACGAAGACCCGTTTCATATTTATATTACACATTCCAGTGATAAAAATTGCAGTTTAAACTTCGTTTAATTTGATTTAATCAACGCTTAATAAAAACCGTCTAAAGTGTTTGAAAGGCGAGTTGTAAACACGACATTAGAGGCGCTGTGAGCGGTGTGCTTCAACTGTTTTATGAGCACAACACCTGATGAGAGGAATGAAGACACAAGCTGTACAGACTTCCCGCTGAAATCATTATATGATTTAGTAATTTAGTTAAAAGGTGAAGGGCAAATACTAACCATTAATATAGTAGTTGCACAACGAGATTGCTCCATAGCATGAAACCATCTTTACGGTTCACCATTCGTACTGATTTTGATTTTCAGACACTTCCCACTTGACGAAATAAAATCCACAGAACATTAAAAGAATGTGAACATCCCGGTTAACATCCTATTAATATCCTAGCGATTGCTAATGTCCGCCCTTAGCAACATTATCTTGTAATATGCCAATGTTAGTAGTTTGGTATTAATATCCCAATTATGTATCCCATGTAATGATTTGGGATGTTTGTATTGAGTATGTAATTTTGGATCGTACTCAAGATGTGGCTAAGATATCCTTAAGTAATATCACTGAAACTACAAGAATAAGATATTTTTAAATATCCCATGGACGATTCATGTCAAGTGAGTTGTAGGTACTGATTTTCTTTTCTGGATAAAGCTTTCTTTATCAATTTTCATTATTCAAATTTAACATAAAGTACAAGTACAATATATACTTAAATGTTCCTACAAAAAATTTCATCTGCGGCGTATTTTTGTATTTCTGATCAATATTTTTTTCTTGTTTTATACCTCTCGCCTCATATTCTATAAGAGAGGTATTGTAATGGGTCAAAATTTTCTAGTATGAGTTTTTTGTGGATAAGCACGTTTCAGGGTCTCTAGAATACGAATTTAATATTTTCCCGATGATGTCTGTGTGTGTATGTGTGTGTGTGAGTTTGTATGAATGTATGGACTGACGATTTTTCGTCCACGATAACTGAAAAAGTATCAAATGTTTAATAACCAAATTTCATATTTAAGGTTTTAATAAGGATCTTAACACCGGATAAGATTTTGGTAGAAATCCGTAAGCCAAAAGTAGTACTTTTTGGAACTTGATATAGTTTTTCTTAAATAAATTGGTATTTATTTATTTATGACAATTTTTGCAATTAAAAATAAAAGATAATATAATTATCTATGGGTACAGTTAATTTTAAATTCAATTTACTGAATCTGGTAGTGTTTAGCAATAAAATAAAGTGCAACTAAGTACCAGTATCTTGTTGTCCATGATATGAAATTTGTTTTTACTCAAAATTTGAATTATAATGACAGTGACAGTACAGTTGACATCTTTTGCTTGCATCTTGGTTTACATTATCGTTTACATATTACATGAACATGAAACTATTAAAATGTAAGTAAAACTATTTATTAGATTAGTAGAATAAGCAGAATTAGGCGAGAGGTCGTGTACTGGCCACAGCAGATTTTTTTCTTTAATAATGGTAGATACTTAAAAAATATATAGGAATTGTAATAATTATCTCCTTATTTTCTTTCATAATGTGACATGCCAATAATAGGTACTATATACAGGCTGATTCATAATTTCGTGCATGTATGTTAATTGAACAAAAAATTATTATATTTAGTTTGTAAATTTAAAGGCAGTTTTCGTAAAAAGTACTGGATTATTAATTATATAATTATAAATGAATACCTGATTAACTATGATTGGAATAAAATTGAATTATTCTTATATTAATTGTGAATGGTAAATATATGAAATTACATTTGAAAACAGTGGCCTACAACTGTTTGATTAAGACACCTGCAAATTAAAATTGCAAATTTTGTAAAAATTCTTCTAGTTCCGTGATAAGTTAGTTGAGCACTATATACCAATAAAATATAAGCACGATGTTGTGTATCATCCTGTATAAAACATAATTTTTGAACTGATTCCATAAAAAAAGTTCACTCTACACTAAAACAAACAGAGTGATTTAAATTGATCACCTAGAGGAGGAGCAGCTTAATTTATGTAATTACGATTCTTTTAAAAGCTTTAAAACTTGGATTTATCCTGCAGCAGATGAAAGCAAGTGTGTTGATAGCTGAGGCAATAAAAGAGATTTACGAAGAATTTTTCTTTTTCTGGCCACAATTCGTCAGAAAACAAATTCCTCCGAGACGTAAGGCCATTGAAATCAGCTTGGCCATGCATCTAGCACAATAAAATCAAGCGTCATTGAAGGAAATATTCCGAAGATGCAGCGACTTCCAAATAGAATGACTCACAAATAGATGAAATAAAATATCGCTCAGTATTCCGAGCGTCTTCTCGTTATTAAAGGCTTGTTCAACATTAATTGAGTCGTAACTAAGGAAATCCGGCGACATTTTTTAATGGCACACACGCTCGTAAAATAATAACATCGTCGTTATGAAAACAAACATCAACAACCAAAAATGGAAATGAAATATTAAGCGCCTCGTAATTCGGCGTGTACCGCCTCATAAATTTCTTATAATGTGGTGATTAATATGCTTCATTATCTTCTTCTTCTTTAATATACTCAAACTCATGCATACTGATACAAAAACTCCAGATCCTACATACAACTTCATTTTAATACTGACGAATGCGTAGGACTGCGCATAATTGCTTTTAAATTAAACAAACAAAGTCTAAACTTTTCTCGGAAGATTTCTCGAGAGGATTAAGCGGCCTGTCTACCTTTTTCCGAATCCCGAGAATACTATCGATTCTACTATTCTATTCCACTCCTTTTCCCACTATTACGGACGCCAGAAACCAGCCCGAAACTCGTACTTTGCCGCATCCTTATGTCATTTTGAAGTTGGAGAATACTGTAAAGGTGTTTTCGTTGCGAGTAAACTCTCAGATTATTATTGACTTCAAGATAATGTTTTTATAAACATTTATAGATAAAGAATGGATCTACAGATGTACTTTTTTAAAATCTTAAAAATAAATTTCTATCATCGTGTAAAGTTTGCACAAATTGGATTTAAGAATTTTTCGAAATATTTATAATCATGTGCAATTTTTTTAAATAAATTGTTTAAATAGCACAACTGTTAAATGATCCTTTAGGCCCTGATTACACGAGGATTCTATGAAGATTTTTTCTAGATTCTGAAAAAAAAATCACGGTTTTGAAGCAATAAATAAATTATAAATTCTTCCTTTACAAGACTCATTGAAGATTCAATTTAGCGGCACCGCAATTTAACAGGTAATTATCACTAGAATTATTTTTTCCAAGATTCAGAATCTTCATGAATCCTCGTGTGAACAGGGCCTAAAGTATATAATCCTTGTTGAAATAAAACTTTACCATTCTTGTACTGGCCATAAAACACTCGCTACGTTAGTACATTTTATTCTGGATTTAAGAGCATTCTGTACAGGACGAATATACATGTAAAAAGCACTTTACACGCATACACCTCATCGACACATGGTTGCACATTTTAACAAAAACAAATTTTTATATGGTAGATAAGGAATAAAACTTCGTTCTATTAGTGCCATTTTTTCTGTTTTGTACCGAAGTTTTAGCTTAAAAAATAAAGAAAACTACAAAATTTCACATTTTTTTACCTCTAATTTTCTCGAAATTAGAAAGTTTTTCTAAAAAATAACACTACCCCAACGTAGATTAAACTTTAAACTACATGATTCAAGTTTAAAATATCATGTTCTGCGACATATAAAGAAAAATCTGTAGGTGCTTCTAAACACGCCTGCAAGCGGTTGAAAGTAAGTAATTTCGACCGTTGAACGTGCTGAAAAAAAAATTTGCAATAATAGAACGAAGTTTTATCCCTTATCTACCATATAAAAATTTGTTTTTGTTAAAATGTGCAACCATGTGTCGATGAGGTGTATGAATGTAAAATGCTTTAACGTGTACATTCTTCCTGTACAGAATGCTCTTAGGTAGACGGGGCCCTCAAAGTAAAATTTTGTTACTAAATTGATGGGTCCGATTTTGAAGACAATAATTAAAGGTAAGAAATGTAGGTAGTGTAAATTTATATACCTCTGCGTGTGGTATCACATGTTACATAAACCGCACAAGAAAAAAACTGAAAACAAATAGACTCATTAAATTTACATAGAAAGTTTTGAAAGGACTATTAATAACATCCTCACTCTGTGGGAAACTTGATAAAAACCCTTTTATTAAAATAAAGTGTAAGGTCGCCCGATACCATCTTTATTCATAAGATATAAATTAAACTTTTTGTAATTTATTCAGAATTGGCCAGAATTTAAAAAGTCGCATAAAAGTGTAATCGCCCACCATTGCGCGATAAGCAAAAGGAGTTTGCAAAGTTTAGAATTCACCGTGCAAACGATGAAGTATTTCGTCTCGTCAGATTTTTTCCAAATGGACGCACTAAGCACATCAAGATGAGGAATATGTTGTGAATTGAGACGTTCTGAACATCAGGCTGATACAGAGAAGTATTCAGACAATTGTGAAAGTTTGTTTGAATAATTTATTTAACACGAAACACTTCGCGCAAGATTCCTCCACGGGAAGTAATGGAACGCTTATTCGTTTTATTTCATTTCTTTATTGTTCAATTCCATTACACTTTTTGAACTTTATTTTGAAGAAATATTTCATGCCATTGTTTGGAGATGCTATACTTGCAGAAGTATTAGATGAATTATCAAAGTACATCTTGAAAATAAATTATAAGAGGAATGAGATATATTTGGATGTCACAAGAAAAATTTATTGAAACTGAAACAATAGACAAATAAGTGGAATTAAAGTGCATTAAATCAGAATCTTATAGTTCAGTATTCAAGAATTAAAACAAATAATTTTACTCTTTTATGCAATATTAAGCCCTGTTCACACATGGACACATAGAAAACACACGCGCAACAGTAAGAAATAATTCGTGTGTTGCTTGTGAAATAGAGGCGCCGCTATTTTGTGGCTTCGTAAAGTACACGTTTTTTATTTCGCTTTTGTTGCCTGCATGTCGCATGTGTGTCTTCTGTGTGCTCTTGTGTGAACAGGGCTTTAGTTAAGAGATTGTTGGTATTTTTTGTCAACTGTAATTACACATTTCGCCGGATAATAATTTCTTTATCTACGACTACTATGAAAAGTTTATATTTATGCTTTCAATTCTCAACGTAAAGTTGATTGTTACTGAGGACCAAGCAAAAAAACATTTTATTGCGTGTCTCCTATGACAACACGCAATAAAGTACTTTTTGATTACATAAAATAAAAGAAAATGACAGAATCAAACAAATTTTTTTATTTATTTATTTCGATATTATTGGTATCGTCATGGTTACGAATAAAACATCAATTGATTGGACGCAGATAGAACTAACTGAATACTATTATTATTATAACAAATAATTTTAGTCGTAGATAAAATTATGTGTGTATTACGAGCATAAAGTGTCTTTGTTCCTCTTGCACTATTGCAGCTCTCGCCTTCGGCTCGCGCTGCAATTACCGTGCGCGAGTAACAAAGAATCACTTTATGCTCTTAATACACAAATAACTATTTTGTATTGAAACTTTGTTGCCTAGCAATTTGAAAAGAAAAATTGTTTAATAAAATCACGACACAGTAGATGCAGTGATTTTATTTTAAAACAATTTCTCGAGTCAAATTGCTGTCAGGTGACAAGGTTGAGATGTCAAACAGAAATTTATACAGAGGAAATAAAATGCTCGAGTGTAATTCAACGAGATAATTTAACTTCTTTGGTTCTTCTTCAAAAATATTCCCAAAATCTAATAATTTCACTGACAAATATTAGAAATATGAAGCAAATGACATTTTAGTGTTTTGTTTATTGTTTGGTTGCTAAGAAAAAGGTAAATAAGGTTTTATCACTTGCAAAAAGTTACTGTCCTTTTTATCCGCTGTCAAAGCGATAAAATTGTGTTTTGTTCATGGCTTACTTTATACAGGAGTGGAATTATCAATTTAAATACTACTAATTATAACAGATAGGCATTTTAAGAATGAGTATGTAAAATACAAGTAATTTGGCAAATGCAACAAAATTCTTTTAGCTTCGTGATCAATATAATGCCATTTAATCTATTCCTGAATATTGAATCACTCAGTATATTGTCAAGAATTGATGACTCTGGTCAATGTCGAGTTCCACTCTACATTTTGATGAATTATTGATCCGGTCGTTTCCTTTTGAAGTGTCCACATGGCCAAATATTCATTCACGAATTTAATCTTATTATGTTCCTACATCACTATCCGATTACGTCGCTCACAAAGTGAAACATTTCTGTAAAATCTCTGTCAGGAAATGAGTCGGTCTCCGCGGTTACAAATTCCATAAAAATGTAAATATCTGAAAACAAACGCTCGGGTGGAGCAATACCAACAGATATATTTTTGGAAGTTTGCAGGAATTAATTTCCCTGCGAACTGGCAGACCAGGGGCTCAGGAACGGAGCATTCATTACTGGAAAAGCGCATAGCGGGCATCTAGCTGGGACCACAATCGGAGAGCAGCGGCGAATAACTGAAATATGAAGATAGCTAAAGGTCTCTTCTATCGTAATATGATGTATTAGTCCTGCAGTCAATTTAATTTCTTGGTAAAAGCTTTTGGAGTTGTCTTAAAGATTATTACCTCTCGCCTCATATTCTATAAGAGAGGTATTGTAATGAGTCAAAATTTTCGAGTATGAGTTTTTAGTAGATAAGCACGTTTCAGAGTCTCTAGAATACGAATTTAATATTTTCACGATGATGTCTGTGTGTATGTGTGCGTATGGACGTATGAATTATGTGACGATTTTTCGTCCACGATAACTTAAAAAGTATCAAGCCTTTAATAACCAAACTTCATATTTAAGGTTTTAATAAAGATCTTAACACCGGATAAGATTTTGGTAGAAATCCGCAAACCGGAAGTAGTACTTTTTGGAACTTGATATAGTTTTTCTTAAATAAATTGGTACATTATTTATTTATGACAATTTTTGCAATTAAACATAAAAGATAATATAATTATCTATGGGTACAGTTAATTTTAAATACAATTTTCTGAATCTGGTAGTATTTAGCAATAAAATAAAGTGCAACTAAGTACCAATATCTTGTTGTCCATGATATGAAATTTGTTTTTACTCAAAATTTGAATTATAATGACAGTGACAGTACAGTTGACATCTTTTGCTTGCATCTTGGTTTACATTATCTTTTACATATTACATGAACATGAAACTATTAAAATGTAAGTAAAATTATTTATTAGATTAGTAGAATAAGCAGAATTAGGCGAGAGGTCGTGTACTGGCCACAGCAGATTTTTTTTCATTTAATTTACGAATATTATTTATGTATTAATTTTGACTACACTATTAGGCGAATAACTTAGGAATGTGTGTTTACGCGTCAACTTTAAAAGTCTGCATCGACGTGTCTACAATACGTAGACTATAAATAATAAATACAATTAATAGTAAATGTGCCGAATACCGAATAACGAATATTATGCAGGACTGTCTGCTGGGTAACTGAATATTCTGTACCCTTTTCGTGCCAAATTATAAACTTAAGGACTGACGAGGCTACTTTGAATGCAGAGAAAGAAATTTTTGCTCCAAATAACAGTTTATCATTTTTATTTTTATCAAAATTGCAAAATAAAGTTTTTGACATACCTCTCGCCTCATATTCTATACGAGAGGTATTGTAATGGGTCAAAATTTTCGAGTATGAGTTTTTGGTGGATAAGCACGTTTCAGGGTCTCTAGAATACGAATTTACTATTTTCACGATGATGTCTGTGTGTGTGTGTGTTTGTATGGACTGACGATTTTTCGTCCACGATAACTTAAAAAGTATTAAACCTTTTATAACCAAATTTCATATTTAAGGTTTTAATAAGTATCTTAACACCGGATAAGATTTTGGTAGAAATCCGCAAACCGGAAGTAGTACTTTTTGAAGTTTGAAAAAGTTCTCCTTAAATATATTGGTACACTATTTATTTATGACAATTTTTGCAATTAAAAATAAAAGAAATTGTAATTATCTATGTGTACAGTTAATTATAAATACAAATTGCTGAATCTGGAAGTATTTAACAATAAAATAAAGTTTTTTTGTAATTCCAGTATCTTGTTGTCCATGATTTGAAATTTGTTTCTACATAAATTTTGAATTATTATGACAGTGACAGTACAGTTGACATCTTTTGCTGGCATATTGGTTTACATTATGGTTTACATATTACATGAACATGAAACTATTAAAATGTAAGTAAAACTATTTATTAGATTAGTAGAATCAACAGAATTAGGCGAGAGGTCGTGTGGTGGCCACAGCAGATTTTTTTTCTTTTTTTAGTAATAAGAATTAATAAAAGCTCAATAATAAAGCATAGGTATATTTTTAGTCTGTCAGTTAAATATCTAAACAAAGCACTTGCAGGAGACCGCTAAAGACAATCGCAGTTCAAGTATTCGGTATTCGGCCGAATAGTAAATTATCATTCGGTGTTCGGCCGAATATTGGAAAACCTGCCGAACAGGCAGAATACCGAATAGTTGCCTAATATTCGTTGCACTATAAATATATAAGTAGACAATGTAGACTATTTCGACAACGTAGACAATCTACATAAATGTAAAGTTATGTTTATAGCTGGAAAGGTAAGACACAGAATGTGCCTTTGTTCTACACAGAGCTGAATCCAAATTCGCCAACTTATAATTCATCTTAACGCAACTGAGTCAAGAGAAAAACCGAGCTGGACGTCTTCTTTAACCTATTTCAAGGTAGCGAAGCGGTTTCTGCCTATATTAATTAACATTGTTTACCAATTTAAAATTCCTGTTATTTGGCATACTATACCATATAATTAAAACCTTCCACTGCGTGCATTATCAAGTTGCATTATCCCATTTCCAAGCTCTGTCCAGCTGCATTACCATCCAGCCGAGTAGCTGCCACACCAGTGATGACTTTTGACAAGCGCTGGTGTAAGCACCGCCGTTTGGATTTGGCAATGCTCCAGCAACGCATCATTGAGGGAGGGGGAATTACAGAAACATGCACGCGTTTTGAAAAGCGAAAGGACGAAGCAAGCAACGATTTGAATGGGAATCGCTCGACCGCGGTCCGTGATTGAAGATAGCTGGTGGCTTTACCTCTCGGTACGCCGTACAGTTGATATATTGAAACCGGGATTGGACTCCTGCGGATGCAGCATTTTTGCGAAATTAAAAACATGAAGAAACGAATATAATGAAAATTTTCGGAGGTATTAGATGGATCTCTCTTTTATTTTTTCTGGGAATTGAATGCCAGCGCATGATTTAGTCTACCGGCTAGTTAATTATTTTATAAAATGTAATTAATATTGATCGCTCTGTAAAATATTTACGAGTTATTCCCGCCGTCAATATTATGATAATTCCGTGACAGAGAATTAAATTAACAATTCCGATATATTGACAAACCTATACTCTGATAAATTTTATGTTTAATCTAATTTACTGTATTTAATTTATAAATTCGGCACGAGAATTGTGCCACATTTAATTGGATTATGCAATCAAAAATTCCGCAGACAATTAAATTTTTTATTGCTAACTGAATTTGCAACTAATGCAGTTGTTTAATTATTGGTATATTCGTGTAGACCGTGGATCTTTTAGTAATTTTGAACAAGAATTTGAAACTTTTTAAAGAAATAGGTCCTAATAGTATTATCATTATCTTTAGTAACATTTATGATGTTTTATGAAAATAATCTACTTAGGTACAGAAAACAGGTTTATTTGATGGACAAAAATAAAATTTAACGATACTAATTTATACAATTCAGGTAATCCAAATTTGAAAAAATAACTGAACATAAATAAGAAACAAGAATCGCAAAAATATAATGAAAAGTAGGCAGTCATAAAAATAAATAATGAAATAAACTTTTTCCGTTGATAGTTTATTAATAAGCATCATTAATGTAAAAAAATCATAAATTAATGACACCCTATTAATGCATGATTTTTATTAATCAACAATTTTTTTGAATGCGTTCAATACACGTAATATAGATATATTAGCTACTCGTAAGATGTAAAAAATGGTAAATAGAATAAAACGAAATGATTTTGACAGTCCTAGTTAATAATATTCACGTAATATTGATGCTCCGCAGTATCAATTAAGACTATCCTTACATATTTTTTTGTCATGAAATTAGTTTTTCTATGATCAACGGAAAAATATTGTATCTAACTCATCTCGACAATTAACGCGTTCGCTTCTCTCACGCGTCAAATGTCTCAATTTAATCGCCCTCATAGCACACTAGATAGTTAAATAACCATTAAGCACCTTTCATTTCTATTCCCTATTAATAAATTTTACCGTTCAAGTTACAATAATGATTAGGTAATTGTAATACTACTCCGAACTGCAATATAAAAAGTATAACCGTTTTTTGCATAGTAGCTAATTTCACAAAAAATTCAAATAATTCAAGTTTCATAATATATAATAATTATCCAGTTTAATCTCTTTTCTATAATTATCTCAGCATTCTCATCCTCGTAAAAATCAGTCACTAATTTTAGCAGTTGAAGATTGCAGTCTGATGTAGGTAGCAGGCAGGATTACAGAGAATTATCCTATCCTTGCCGAGCTAGTAATGCACACACATCATGCGCTGGTAAGTGGCACATTACACGTAGCTTGTGCGGAAATGAATAAAGTAGCCAGGCTGACACGCTGCGTAGGTGCGTCAGCGTCAGAGAATTACACTTCAAATAAATAAGTCACTGAACTAAAACTGCAACGCATGAACACTGGCGCCAAGGATTGTGTTAGGTTTATTAATTAGGGAAAAGGTTGGAAATATGTTTATAAATTAATATCAGGGTTGTTCATCTACGCATAAAGTAGTATTTTCTACGTCTACATGTAAAGTTTGTGTAAACTATGTAAAATGTAGACAATGTAGACTTTGCGTAAAGTATGAAAATACTTCAATTGTCAGAAAATCTAACCTATAATTTTATTAGTTTTCGGCGAAATTTGTTCTTTGTCTACATTGTCTACACTATTTTTTGTTTACACAGATACTGCATGCGTAGATTACGTGTTTATCTACGCGTAAAATTACACGTAATCTACGTCGCGTAGACTACGTGAACAACCCTGATTAATATTCCAGTTTAGATGTTTGCTATCATGAACGCAATAATTGAATACCAGCCCAGGCTCATATTAGTTCGGCAGTTCGTAAAAAAATCGTTTTCTTGTACAAAGGTTGAAATAAAATTTAAGATAGAAGTAAAATGTAATATATCTTATTTATTAAAAACTGCAGTACATTTTTTTATACAATCTCAAATGAAATCAGCAATGGAAACATTATGGAACCGAATTAAAAAAATTAGAATAATCGTCCTACAAGGACAATCAACAAAATGTGAAAATGACTGCAGAATATTTGGAACTTTTTTTCTCCAGGAAAGTATGTTTAGGACTTGTAGATACTATGTCACAACGAACTGAAGCAGCTGTAAAAATGAAGGTGTGGTTACACTGTGGCAAAGTCGTAATAATAATGCTTTAGAAATTTGTGGATAGTGGTTTGAGGATCTATTAATCCAAATTAATCCTAATTTCATTGATAAATGCGAAAATTTGTAGTTTTTATTTGGAAGGGTTTCAGTTTCGAGGGTTTATCTGTTAAAAGAAAGTTTTCTAGCTAGACCACTTATAGCTATTAATATAACAAGAATATTATGCGATTTATAATACCGAGGATGTTGCTAAGCGACGAGGTGAAACCGAGTCTCTTTGAACATCCAAGGGGGCTTAAATCACATATATTCTCGTTATATTCAAAGCTTAATCGTATCATCAACGACAGCGATGTTAAAACAGATCAACAATTTTGTCTGTCAATTAGTTGACAGTTCGCATATTATGGCAGGCTTTCATATTATAGTTTCATTTAAAGTATTAAGTCCGTAACTAATGAATTATAAGTATCTAACGTATTATAAGTAATTAATGTATTATGTTGTTTATAATTATCAATAAATGTTACATATTAAAAGGTAATAACAGTTGATAATTAAACTTACTCTTTTATCTTTATTAGAAACTTACAATTGCACAAAGAAATATTCCATCCAGAACGAATGTGTTAGAAGGTAGATAACTCTTAATATGCACTTAAAGAATACATAAAATTTAACTCATACTAAAAATAAATCTCTACCGATTGTAATACAAATTAGTTAATTAACAAACGGAACTCTAATTTTCAATCATTGGTTGTTAATAGCTACACTGTAATTTTTTTAAAGGGTGTGTTGCCTTTTACAAAACTCAATACAAGAAAAAGTACCACTATAAGTTCCACTTAGTTTTGACTGTATCTGTACGGTATTAATTTCATTATTCACCCTACATTTGAGCCATGATTCATGTGTATCTATGAGTCAAACGGAAGTTGTCATAGAGCGCCATCTACCTACAAACTTCCCACAATGGGTCGCGCCCTCCGTACATGCAATCATACATTCATAATCAATATTAAAAGAATCTCCTACGTAATTATGCACTTTTACATAGACAATCAAATGTCAGAGAGTCAGAAACACTCTGGAAAAGGGAACAATGTTACAATGGCTGATTAGTATTGATATAAACATTACTTACAGTGTCACGAGAAGCAGGCTATGATAAAGGAAACACGGGTAATAGTGGCGGTTAACTCAGTTGGCAGTTAGCACCGCAAAACGTACATAGGTGGAAAGTGACAGTGATATATGAATAGAGTTGACAACGTACTAACAATACCCACACGTACTGAGGTGGACAAAAATGCTTACAATGTCGTAGTAATTGTCACGTCGAAATAGTGCACTGTCTATGGGCTATCAACTAGCTTCATTAAATCTTATAAAAAAATCTGACGTGGCCGTTACAATACCTCTCGCCTTGACATTGAAGTATTATTATTTAACCTCGTATTTAACCAAATATTAAGCTTTAATTTAAATAAAATACAACAACACCGTATAACATTTGATATAATAATATAAAATAATCATACATTATATTATTTCTGTTTATCTGTCACATTGACAATTTTATTTTTGTTTTAAATTTTATTTCTATTTCGGGATTCACAAATCGTGGTAGGTAAAATTATATATTTAAAAAAATTATATTTCTTTATTGGTTAAAGATATAGAAACAAGTAAGATTAAATATTGTACAATGTAATTTATTCATTCACGTGTGGTATGTCAAATTGTAACAATCGCATTATTTTATACAATTTTTGCAAAAAATGTTATAGTGCTACAAGAAAAGTACCATTTCCGGTTGGTGGATTTTTACCAAAATCTTTTCAGCTCTTCATTAACATATATAAATGTATAATGCAAAATATTAGAATTTTATGTTCAGTAGAATTTGAG
Source organism: Agonum fuliginosum (assembly GCA_947534325.1). NCBI lineage: Eukaryota > Metazoa > Arthropoda > Insecta > Coleoptera > Carabidae > Agonum > Agonum fuliginosum. The sequence goes on along the minus strand of OX384042.1, from coordinate 30,007,816 downwards.
ATAATGAACCGGGACGAAAGGCTATAGTAGGCGTACATACAGACTTTCATACACACACACACACACACACACACACACACACACACACACACACACACACACACACACACACACACACACACACACACACACACAGACATCATCGTGAAAATAGTCAAAATAGGTTCTAAAGGTGCTAAAACGTGCTAATTGACAAAAATCTCGACATCGAATTTTTTCACGATCCCTATACCTCTCTAGGCGAGAGGTAAAAATCTGATGCTTATTCTACTAATCTAATAAATAGTTTTACTTACATTTTAATAGTTTCATGTTCATGTAATATATAAACAATAATGTAAACCAAGATGCAAGCAAAAGATGTCAACTGTACTGTCACTCTCATAATAATTCAAATTTTGTGTAGAAACAAATTTCATATGATCATGGACAAGAAGATACTAGAATTTCAAAAAATCTGCTGTGGCCAGCACACGACCTCTCGCCTAATTCTGCTTATTCTACTAATCTAATAAATAATTGTACTTACATTTTAATAGTTTCATATTCATAACAATAATGTAAACCAAGTTGCAAGCATAAGATGTCAACTGTACTGTCACTGTCATTATAATTCAAATTTTGTGTAGAATAGTATATTATTGAATAAGGAGCTAAAGTGGAACTTTTTGTGACGAATCTGTAGGCTGCGCTCATCCGGCAACTACAGATAAGCCATAAAGAGTCACTTAGCTCCGCATAAAATATGCTATTTTTTCTTCAGACGTCGAAACCTTACAATAAAATTGATATTCGTGTAAGAAAATTTATTAAAATAATTCGGATTGAAATAATATAGTCGTCTTTGATTTATTTTGTTTAATAAAAATTTGAATTAAATTTTATTGACAGCTGCAATTTGATTGGTTCACCAGTGGCAAATAATATTATCTGACGCTCACGGCGGCAGGTAATATTATTGTCTGCCGCTCTCAGAAAAGTAAAACTTTAGCTGTTTCTATGGAGATATGAAATATTATGTTTTTCTGACGTTTGAAGAAAAACAAATTTTATATGAACATGGACAAGTAGATACTAGAATTTCAAAAAATTTGCTGTGGCCAGCACACGACCTCTCGCCTAATTCTGCTTATTCTATCAATCTAATAAATAATTTTACTTACATTTTAATAATTTCATATTCATAACAATAATGTAAACCAAGTTGCAAGCAAAAGATGTTAACTGTACTGTCTCTGTCATAATAATTCAAATTTTGTGTAGAAACAAATTTCATATCATCATGGACAACAAGATACCGGAATTTCAAAAAAGTAGAATATTAATTGTACTTTATTTCATTGTTAAATACTACCAGATTCAGTAAATTGAATTCAAAATTAACTGTACACGTAGATAATTATATTTTCTTTTATTTTTTATTGCAAAAATTGTTACAAATAAATAATGTACCAATTTATTTAAAGAAAACTATAATCAAGCTTCGAAAGTACTACTTTCAGTTTGCGGATTTCTACCAAAATCTTATCCGGTGTTAAGATCCTTATTAAAACCTTAAATATGAAATTTGGTTATAAACGGTTTCACACTTTTTAAGTTATTGTGGACGAAAAATCGTTTGTCCATACGCACACACAGACATCATCGTGAAAATATTAAATTCGTATTGTTGAGATCCTGAAACGTGCTTATCCACCAAAAACCCATACTCGAAAATTTTGGCCCATTGCAATAGGTACCTCTCTTATAGAATATGAGGCGAGAGGTAAAAAATCTGCTGTGGCCACCACACGACCTCTCGCCTAATTCTGCTTATTCTACTAATCTAATAAATAGTTTTACTTACATTTTAATAGTTTCATGTTCATGTAATATGTAAACGATAATGTAAACCAATATGCAAGCAAAAGATGTCAACTGTACTGTCACTGTCATAATAATTCAAATTTTATGTAGAAACAAATTTCATATCATGGACAACAAGATACTGAAATTTCAAAAAAATGGAATATTAATTGTACTTTATTTTATTGTTAAATACTTCCAGATTCAGCAATTTGTATTTATAATTAACTGTACACATAGATAATCACAATTTCTTTTATTTTTAATTGCAAAAATTGTCATAAATAAATAATGTACCAATATATTTAAGGAAAACTTTTCTAAACTTCTAAAAGTACTACTTCCGGTTTGCGGATTTCTACCAAAATCTTATCCGGTGTTAAGATACTTATTAAAACCTTAAATATGAAATTTGGTTATAAACGGTTTGATACTTTTTAAGTTATCGTGGACGAAAAATCGTCGGTTCATACAAACACACAAACACACAAACGCACAAACACACACACACACACACAGACATCATCGTGAAAATAGTAAATTCGTATTCTAGAGACCCTGAAACGTGCTTATCCACCAAAAACTCATACTCGAAAATTTTGACCCATTACAATACCTCTCTTATAGAATATGAGGCGAGAGGTAAAAACAATAAAATAATATTTAATTTATTAACATTGGGGATAAATCAGCAGCGTTCTTTTTGGAATATTTTTGTGTTATCGAATCTGCTTTCCCTTGGCGGGCTCTAAACTAATTTCTAAATTGTACTTTCATAAATTTAAATTTATTTCCCGCGCTGGTGTCCCGCTGGCAGAAATTTCTGCTTTTGTTTTTACTATGGATTAATGGTTCCCATATATTCCGGGTTTTTTGTTCGCGGTGGATCCCACTACAATCATAAACGGCGGATTCTGGAGCAGAACATGGGAATTTTGGACCGCGCTGGAAAACAGAACGAATCCAGGGATGTATTTGGTTTTCAATTAGTCCCGATACACTCACAGTCTCAACCCCACTGGGCTGATTTATTGAATTAGCCAAATTTTTGCGCTTTGGAATATTCGAGGCTCTGCACCTATTCACAAAGACTACATAAAATATTCTGATTGTCGTTTGTCACCAGAGGTATTCCTGTTTACAAATGGTTAACGGTAACCGTGAATTGTATCGCTTAAAAAAAAATAACTTAAATATGCATACTGACAGTGACTGTATTAGAATTTTTCTACTTCCTACTTATTTCCATATAATGGTTCAATAGCTATTCAAGCACGGTGATTCATCAATATACCATGAATGAAAATAAACATTTACTTTCTTAACAGCCGTATTATGCATTGGTAAACAACTGATTATTAACAATAAACCTTTAGATGTATTTTATTTAAAGTAACTTGGTAGTTATTTTAAATGTCAGTCGATTGTAAGGAATAAATTACTGTCTATTATATTTACTTTAAAAACCATTTGCATTCACTTTCAAATATTCAGAAATTATATTGTAAAAATCTGATGTGTCCAGCACATAACCTCCCGCCTTGACACTGTAATATGTGCGTTTGGTTTTAGTAAAGCTTTCTTAAATTATAATTTTGCAATAAATTTCATAATTCACAAACTTTTTACAAAGTTTATAGTTCTTAAATCTTTAATTAGCTCTTTGTAGATAATTTGTTTACTTTATTATTACCTTATTACATTTGGTCCAGTTAATAATATTTATATATTCCTTTTAAAATGGTGCCATAAACATTTCAGAAATTGTGTATCTACGTTTGTTCATTGTCACATTGACATTATTCATTTTTGTTTGTAATTTACAAATCGTGGTAGGTAAAATTACATAGTTTTGATAAATATGATATAGTTTTCCTGAAATAAATTGATAGGTAAATTATTTATTTATGACAATTCTTGCAATTAAAAATAAAAGAAAATAATATTATCTATGGGTACAGATAATTATAAATACAATTTGGTGAGTCTGGTAGTATTTAACAATAAAATAAAGTACAATTAATATTCTATTTATATTACAATTTAGGTGGCAGTAGGATCAGAAATAAAAATATGTTTATTTCATACTGTGTTGCATTTGCTTCTTTATGAGATTAATTTCAGTCCGGATTGTAAAGTAGAACAATACCGTAATGTTTCATTTTCCGGACTGAAATTAAATTTTTGTATTGAGACCAAGACTACCTGATTGTATTTAGAAAAGATATATAAAGAATGGGTGCAAACTTTGGTCCAAAAATGCAACACAGGTATGAAATAAAACGTTGTACGTCATTCGTCCGGTAGAGGATTTTCACGGTACTCGTTTCGAAATTCCTAACGGCTCCTTCGTAGTCTCGTTCGGAAACATCTTACTCGTACCGTAAAAACTCATCTACCGGACTTATAACGTAAATAACTATTATTTTTATTTCTGATCCTGCTGCCAATATAAATAGTACATCTTGGATCAAATTATATCATATCAATTAATACGAGTAGGTATTCTAGTTTTTTCAAATTCGAATATCTTGTTGTCCATGTCATATGAAAATTGTTTCTTCAAAAAATTTGAATTTTTATGACAGTGACATTTTTTGACATGTTCTGCATTTTGGTTTACATTTTCGTTTACGTATTTCATAAACATGAAACTATTAAATTTGATATGTAAGTAATTATTTGTTAGGCGAGAGGTCGTGTGCTGGCCACATCAGATTTTTTTAAACTCTCATATTTGCGGATGAGGCAATAAATGGAAAGCTGCCTGGAACAGTACCCATCTCAGTATTGATTGGTGCTTGACCGAGCCCATCAGTAAGTCAAAGTCCTCCACGAAATCAATGTAGCGATAAGTCAAACGAAACCACTTCAAAGAATTGTCCGCCGCCGAAAATCCAAGTACGTTACCGAGTTCGCTACTAGCTAACCATCCAAATTAAATTTATACCAAAGTTACGATGCTTGAGACTGCATTGGCCAGGAGAGGAACTCGCCAAAGTGCGAAATTTCACACGATTGACAAAGTAGTGTCACCACCATCGATGATAATTTATCACGGACAATGAGAGGATCACTTGAAAAATGAATTATTTCTCCTCACGGCAAAATTGAGTCGGTGGCGAGTAATAAATGGGAGATTTTTCCGGAATTCATTCATCAAGAAGAAGAGGAAAGTGGAAAGTGGGCTCTTGCTCCTGTGTTCTCTGCATAATTCTGTAATTTGCAAATCGGAGACGCAGTTCCATGATTGTAAGACGACGAGGGATGTTTTACGTCTGGCTGCGCAGATGCACTTGTCGTGAAATTTAAACGACCGCGAATTTGCATTTTTCGACATCGGCTTCGAGGAATTAAACGCCGTAATTAGATTTTTGGGATATTTTAATTTTACATCTGCAAGCAGGTGCTTCTTACACTCGTTTTACTTTACAAATATTGGTAAGCAAATTAGCGATGTAAATTAAAAACTTACAATGTGTAACGTTTAACTCTTTATAAGAATATTTAAATATAATTTGAAACATGCATCCAATGTTAAATCTGAAGGGGCTCGTCTACCTTTTTTCTAATTTCGAAAATACTCTCGATATTACTTTTTTTCTATTTAACTCTCTTCCCCACTACAACGGTTGCCCGGAACCAGCCCGAAACTCGTACTTTGCCGCATCCTAGCTATGCAATGTCATTTTGAAGTTGAAAAATACTGTAAACATGGCTCCAGTATTTCCTTAATAACTTCTGTATTTTTTAAATAAATTAAGTATATCAAAAATTATTCGAAAAAGGAAGGTTAGCTGCAGGATTCTTGCTTTTATAATTTTTCTTTCCATTTATAATGACCGAAAAAATCAAATAATGACAAAAATATTTTTTCACTTTAAAAAAATAAATAAATAGAGGAATTAAGACATCCTTTGTTAATACACTCATATGTAAAAGCATTATATATTTCAATTATAGGTAGGTAACTAAAGTAAACGTGGAAGGCGTTAAGGGGCTATACGACTTGAGTGCAATAAGAATCAGAATTCACGATTCTGGCTATATTGCTCAATATAAAAATCTGAAATTTTACATTAGTAACGACAAAGCATTGTTGAATTGAAAAATTCAAACTATATATTGTTCCGACAATAATTAGAGATAAAAAGAAATTAAACACTAGAATTTCGTGAGGATCTCATGAATAAACTATAAAAGTTATCATTGAGTTTAAAGACAAAATGAGTAGAACATAGATGTAAAAAGGGCGGAAAAACAATAAAACTATAATTTTATCAACAGAATTGCCATAAATTATATCTAAACTTGTACAATTTTCGCCGATTTTCGCATAATTATTAAAGCCAAACTAATTACATTAATTAAAGATTTTGAAGATTCCGCACTTTTAGCATGCTTCCTTAATCTACATACAAAAATTCAACATCATACGTATAACAGTATTAGATTGAGATCCTCACAAAAATTACTCGTTTTTCAATGCATATTATTGCCATGCAATAGGCTCTTAACCTCTGTAATGCTGAAAATTTTAGTGTAGACGAACACCTTAAACTAAATTCTTCTGTGAAAGAGGCTTAAGTGTTGAACTAAACTGTACTAGAAACAAGAGTATTTTTCAAGCCATTGGCTCATTTAAGTTCCATTTTCTTGATAATATTTCTGTATTAACTAACATCGAAGCGCGTTTCAATTGCGTTCATAAAGTGTCAAGAGATTTCGCAAATTATCACTTGCGCGCAAATACAAATTACAGATACTGATTATAATTTTATACGCGTTGCCCTTTCCTGATAATTACTTTGATATTCACGACCAATGCGACTAATAACATACAACGCGAGAAGAATGAAGAAAACATCTTCGTTAAAAATTCCGACACAATACATATTTAATGCGCGTCTACCGTTTGAGTAGCGTTCGGTTCTCCGCGGATCCAATTAAAAACTTAAAACCAAAAACGAACACAGAAAGAGAAAACATTTAAAGATTAATTTTCAATGAATTTTAATAACCGCATTTCCCTGTCAGACTGGCGGTCGGTTGGTTGAACGGAGCTCCGACTTTAGTTGGATTTCATAAATCGTATAGAAACCGATGCAGTCACAGATATTTTGGGATCGCGAAGGAAATTGATAATCATTTATGTAAAGTTGAACTTGTTTATAAATGGCACATGAATAGTTTATTAAAGAACAAGGTTTATAAGACATGATTTTTCGCACGCCTCCAAATTTAGTAAAACGAGCCCTCGTTCGAGTTTACTAAAAGACAAAAGTCTTATAAAATGATTTATTTTTACTATTTTTGTATTTGGTGTCTTTTTAATATTAAAATTAAACTGCCACAATATGCACAAGTCGATTTAGGGAAATTTATGTGAGTAACGTTTTAGTTGGTGACATTAATATTGTCATTTATTTAACTGTCACTGTAATAATATGTAATTAATGAAGTTATTATAGAAAATTTTGAACTTATATGTTTTTGATTACTAGATTCATTAATTTTATTGAATAAAAAGTAACAGATTTATAGGTTATTCTGAAATTTGTCAGTTCAGAGGTTTGACAATTGAAATAAATGTCATCTGATACCTGCCACTACCAACCTTCTAAAAAATATGTTGCGTGTCACAAAGTGAACTTTGGCGACATTCAGTTGCGTTTCGCAAAGTTAACTTTGTGAACGCCAAATAGAAAAAATTGTTAATTTAATTTATTTCTCTTTATTATTATTATTATTTATCTCTACACTTTTCAGATAAATTTTATCCGCCACTGATGCCTAGTATATTAGGAGATCTTCCAATAACATTTAATTTAACAGTTGGTACTGAAAATCACTGTTTTTTAGTAAGTAATTATATTCTTTAGTATACAATAACTGTTTTATACTTGTGCTATTTTTATTAATTTAAGAATCCTACTAAATCTTTATTTCTATTATTATAATTCATCCTTATATTTGAAAACAAGCAGCAAGCACATATAAAACCAAATATAAATAGAAACATTTGTTTGGGGAAGCATTATGATTCATTTTAAAGATCTTCAGGTGTAAATGAATGTTTATATTTATTTTATATCCTCCTAAAACCAAAATATATAATTTGAAAACGTCAATAAGTTATTTTGTTTGTAGTTTTTGCATTATTTATCAAAATAAGTATCACATTACGACTGAAAGTAATTTTTCTAACGAGTAATTCATTGGAACAAGTCATGTTTTTATTTATTCTCCTGAAATGGATGTAGATATTTTGCAGGAACGTATTACGTGCGCTGTACATATTGCCCAGCACGTGCAGAAATTACGTTCCGCAACAGATGCACGTAATTTAGATAGAAAATATTGACATTTTGTCTGCGACCTACTAACCTAACCTGACATTTTGAAGGAAGAGTGCGCAGCTACGAGTAAGTTTGCATTTCCATTTAGTATGCGAAAGCCACCCTTTAAATACTCTACCAATAACATTAAAGTTCCCATGACTCACATGCTGTGTCCACTCATAAACAAGTCGTTAAATATTTACGAGTTTTTTTTCCTGTAAAATATCCGAACAATGACTTTAAAATTAAAAACGATGATCAGGAACCTGACATTTACGTAGTAAGAACTCTAGTGATATTTATTACGTGCGTTTTTATGACGTTATAGACGTGATAAAAGAGCGATTGTCTTCTGTTAAGCCTCATTCACATAAGCATTTAATGGGAAGGTTTACATTTATATCTAAGTTTAAGAAACACTGCGTTCACATAATGAACATAAAGCTAGATAAGATAAGTATAAGTGCTAAATTAACCAACCAGCGTTTCCAAAAAATTCCAATTTCAATTATAAGTACGAATGTTGAGCGCTGGTTGGTTAAATTAGCCACTTACACTTATAATTGAGTAGGTCTGAATCTAGCTTAAGACTATCGATTCCACGTAGTTCAACACCGCGTTTGTCGTATGGTAACATTTGCCTAAAATACGTAAAAGCAGTAAAATGCCCACGAAGTTTTCCTGATAAAGCAAAATTTCATAAATTTATTTACAGACGATGAATGGAACTAGGTTTATGCCGAGTTACATTTTCTAATAAATCTCTTAATCACAAGATAAAGCATGTAAAAAATTGCTTAAAACACACTTATTCATTAATTTTTTATATGGATACCAAAGATTTTTTCAGAATTATAACTAGGCATAAACTTAGATTAATTCTTTCACAAACATCTAGTAGGTACCAGTTTTTCCTTCAAATTTTTAATATGCAATGAGTAAAGCAGAAACTGCTACACCTCTAAACACGCAATATTTTGTTACGGAGACAGAACCCTTAAAATAGCTTTTGTAAGTGGTGTACATGAACTTAAAGTTTGGAGGTTTCAAACTTTAGTGCTAGAAAATGAAAAGTGCGGATTCTTATTGCCTCATTCAAATAATAATTAGGTTTTAAGCAGAGGCGGACTGGTAATGTGTCGGCCCAGTGGGAAATAAATTTCACCGGTCCAGCCGAAGTTCTATAAAGAAAAGTGCCGTTGTTGTTTAAAAAAAATAATAATAAAGGAAAAGCGCCGCAGGCGATATTTTTTTTGGGTTCAAGGCCAATAGCTGTTTCATTAAAAGTTTAGTTTTTCCATAGAGGGAAAATTATACAAAATTTACCCTTATTTATGTTAGTGATGCCGTGAGACGAGAAATTTAAGTATTCTCGTCTTGGTCATTTCTCGGCTGTTTAAATCGCATCTAGCAATTTCTCGAATAAAATTTGTTGCCATCTATTTGAAAAGCTAGATGTGACATTAAGAACTTTTTTGTACATTTCTGTTAAATTTGCACACAATTCTAATTTTTTAAATAAAAAATATTTATATCAAAACAATAAAATGCTACGAACAAAGTATAACAAAATGTATTTTGACATTTTCGAAGAGAATAATATCAAATATTTTTCAGTTTTTATTTCGAGAATTCTCGATTTCTCGAGAAATTAATTGGTTTTCGTCACCTAATTTTAAGACGAGACTAGAATGAGACGAGATTTCTCGTCTCGCCGGCATCAATACTTTTATGAGTAGAAATTAAAATAAATAACAAATTTAAAAATAAATGTAATAAAAATTGGGAAATTTATTAATATGTAATGTCTAGTGTTTTCTTAAACTTGTAAAGAACAAAACCGAGCCGAACAGCCGATTCTAAATTAATGACTGACCAATACAAACCATGAATACAAAACTTAGTTTCGTTTGTTTACTTGTATACAATATTGCAAATAATTGTGAATTTTAATAAAGAAAAACTCAGATTTGGGTTGTTTGCGTTATTTATAAAAAAAATTATTATCCTTATCGATAATCGGCCCTATCGTGTCGGCAGTCGGCCCAAATTCATCGCGGCCCAGTGGGAAATATCCCACCATCCCACCGGCCCAGTCCGCCTCTGGTTTTAAGGTTTAGATTTATGTTTACGTTTAAAAAAGTATGAATACATCTAACTAAATATGAAAATTCACCGTACTTGAAAGTTGGAAGTATGAATGTTCGTATTTAGTTATATGAATTTAAACTTTCTTAAACTTAAACATAAATCTAAACCTTGAAACTAAATGCTTATGTGAATGAGGCTTAAACATTCTTAAATATAAACCATAAAGTTAAAATTTATGTTACACAATGAAAATATATACAATCCTAATTGCCTTATTATAAAAATTATGTTTGTAATAATAGTTCATTTAACATAAAATTAATTGCAATTTGATGAATTTTACTTCCTCTTCTTTCATTTATTACTGCAAATTACATTTATTTTCAGGTATTCTTATTTAGCATAAGGCAATCTAGAAACGCAAATGATTCTATTGATATATTATTTATGCCTATTGCTTGTTCCTATTTGCAGAAATTTATGCAGATAAAGTGCATAAAAATTACTGTCTGAAAACGGTTTCAAGCGCGACCTTAAACGTAAACATAAATGTAAACCTTCAAACTATGAATGCTTGTGTGAATGAGGCTTTAATTGTTTTAAAGTTATTACATAAACCGTGAAAATTAGTTTGGAAGAACCGCTAAAGAAAACTGTTTTCTTAACAGATAAAATAAGAAACGAACAAAACCTCCCATTGTGGACTCGGAGATTGGATGAGTTAACGTTTGTAGTTTGAATAGAATTTCAAAGAAAACTTATTGTTTATTTACAGTGGCAAAAAGCATACTTCCCAACAAAAGATCCTCGAGAACATCGCTTCTTTGCGTCTTTCTATATGAGTCCTAATGCAGCATCGTTTTCATATCCGAGTGTTTTCTCGTCCGTGAAAATTTCTCCTGTGATTTGGCGGTGAAAGAGAAAGGCTTAATAACGTTTTTCTGTCGCGCTGTGATGTATTTTCCTAATCTTTTCCAGCGTCATCTGTCACTGTATTTGACACAACAATCCGATGGAAAAAGGACCTATGATCGACTAGAGCTGATTGGAAAAGCGCGATTGCTTTTTGACATTTTTCGGCGGTGACAAAAAAGCTCATGGTCAATTTCTTTTTTCCAAAGCGTAAATGGACACTGTCCTAATCAATTTTGCCAGTAATTTCTTTTTCTATACATTCCGTTTAAAGGTTTCTATCGTCAGCGTTTATATAACAATCCTCTACATTTGTTCGGATTTTTTGTGTTTTTACCTCTCGCTTCATATTCTATAAGAGAGGTATTAATTGTAATGGGTCAAAATTTTCGTGTATGAGTTTTTGGTGGATAAGCACGTTTCAGGGTTTCTACAATACGAATTTACTATTTTCGCGATGATATCTGGTTATGTGTATGGACGTATGGATGTATAAATGTATGGACGTATGGATGTATGAATGTATGGACGTATGTGATTATATTTCGTCTACGATAACTTAAAAAGTATCGAACCTTTAATATACAAATTTCATATTTAAGATTCTTAACATCGGATAAGATTTTGGTAGTAATCCGCAAACCGGAAGTAGTACGTTTGAAGCTTGATATAGTTCTCCTGAAATAAATTTGTAAGTATATTATTTATTTATAACACGAAACAATTAAATTTTATATGTAAGTAATTACCTATTTATAAAATTTATAGAATGAGCAGAATTAGGCGAGATAAATATCAAACATTAAACACCAAATTTTATATTTAAGGTTTTATTACGAATCTTAAGGGTATCGACTCCACGTAGCTCAACACCGCGTTAATGCATAGAAACGCTCGCTAATAATACGGAAAAGCAGTCTAGCAATTTCTACAATGCTCACGAAGTTTTATAGATAAAGCTAAATTTCATAAATTTATTTACAGGCGAAGAATGCAAGTAGGATTATGCCGAGTTACATTTTCTAATAAATCTCTTAATAATAAGAAAAAGCATGTAAAAAATTGCTTAAAACACACTTTTTCATTAATTTTATATATGGATTTCAAAGATTTTTTCAGAATTCTAACTGGGCATAATCCTAGATTAATTCTTTCACAAAAATCTAGTACCTGTTTTTCCTTCAAATTTTTAATATGCCCTTAAGAACCCAGTAAATTTTTCATGCAATCCACAACTTGGAAGTAGTACTTTTATTAATTATTTCGTGTCATAATATTTTTATGAAAATATTTTTTATTTCTAATGAAAGATTATATCTATTATATTATCTACAATTATTAGTCTTATATATGTTTCTGTATATGGTATTATTTAGGAATTAAAGAAATATTTATAATTTACAGTTTGAAATTTCAGTATTTTGTTGTCCATGATTGATTAACATTTGTTACTTCGTAAAATTTAATTGACAGTGACAGTAACAAAAGTGACATATTGCATATATCTTCTTTTCTTCTTGTTCAATTTACATAAAATTACTCAAATATTATTCCACTATAATAACATCTACCATTCTGTAATTGGGAGTTAATGCTATAGGATGGTTACCAACCAGCAAAGATAAAAATGTGAGTACAAGTATATTTATACCTATTAGTAGTTAAAAGTGTAGGGTATGGCGGGAGGTCTTGTACTGGCCACACGAGATTTTTTGTTAATTAAACAACTACAAGTCTGTTTTAGTTACCACCCTGACTTGCAATTTTAAAGCTTCCAAATTCTCCTCACAGATTGTTAAAGATCGGTAATTCCTTCATATATATTTTTCCCGTCGAACATATTTCTTATTCTTAGTGCGTTCCGCGGTGTTTGAATTTCTCTGAAGCTTTCCACACGGGGTTAGAGAGATTTCACGAAGGGGTAATTTTTTCTCGGTCACCAGGGTGGTAGGGGTAAGGGGTTAGCATTTGTTTTGTTGTGTTGTTCGTTTCAGTTTACCTGCGTTGTTTTTTTACTGAGATGGATCGAGGATCGCTTACGGATTCGGTCGCGTTGCGTGATGTAAACTGATCGCGTGCGATGCCTGATCTTGTTTTATTTGATCGCAGGGTTTTTTCGTTTGGACACTACAAATTTATGTGTTTTCAAAAACGTTTGATATAATTGGAAAGCAAAGAATTAACTAACCACTTCCTTTATTTGTTATTCAATCGGAAACCTTATTTCTAGATGCTTAAACGTAACGTTCTTTGTAAATAAGAGCTCCAAAATACTAATACACACTTTAATTTTAATTTGTACGTATTATTTATTATCACGATTTTCACGCAATCGTTAAGGCGGTGTAATTATCGGGTAAAATTAGCTACCTCATATAATAGGGTAGTTTACCATTTAAAAAAAAGATTTTTATTGAAACTTCATGTTATTTGAAAGCGATTGAGAGTACTGATAAGCCTTAATTGTTCTTAATAAAGCTGTAATTAATTTTTAAAGTTTGTGTGACGTAGATGTATAGCTGAAATTTTCTCAAACCATGGGGCTGGAATTAAAATGTTTTCCATGTAAAATCAAATGTTCTAAATGTTACAAAATATAAAATTCAATTTGGTAGTTTCTTTATTACTGTAAGTAAGAATACACGTGAAAACGCATTATTGTGACGTAGATGTATTGATAAGTAAAATCTCAAATATTTAAAGAACTATTAACTCTTTGAAAACTTTTCATGGCAATAACTCATTTTTGAGGTCTCGTTTCAATATATTTGACTGGATTACTAATTTGTTACTATGGTAAAGTACCCTATTCAATGTGTTTTATTTTGGCAATTTTTAAGTTGCCGCAACAAAATCGCTAGTGCGCTGTAGGCTTTACTACTAATTTCGTATTGTGAGGCTCTAGTCATGTGGAATTGAATTTCATAGCCTAAAGAAAAAGAATACACCTTGATCCAAGCGAGGAACAGGTGTTTCTCTGTCCCTAAATTTGCGGTATCCATTCTCATCCTCATTCCTTCTTGGAGGAAGGGTGGAAGTAAGGAATAACCGTCATAATTTCTCGACGTCAGCTCGTGATTAATTACCCCGTCGACTAGACGTGACCGAATTCCCCAAACATTTGCTTAACTACACAAATAGTGGCGTTTATTAATCCCAATGTCTGCCGCAGCGGTGGCGGCGCTGGCGTCGGTGACGTCGAGGTATGTCGCTACTCCTGACAGGATAACGAGGTATTTGCGAATGATTCGGGATAAATATCTAGTGGGCTGAATACGCCGCGAAACAAAAACGGAACAACGGTGATTTCCCCGAAGGTTTACATATCTCTTTTCAATTTCTTCCGAACAGATTTTTAGTAAAATCTTTTTCTCTTCGCAACCGGTACAACTGTTACTGGTTGTGTAATATGTAAGGCTTGGCATATCTAGGATAGATTGTTCAAGAGGAATCTGAATTTAAAGTAGAAATCCGTTCGTTATAGGACGTGCGTTAGTTCGGTGTGAGGTGAGGCCAATGCAGTTAAATAATTCTTTAAAACTCATAGATTTGAATGTAAATTACAAATAATAGGTGTACATTGAAATAAAACAGATAATTAAATTTAAATTTTTTATTGAAATGCAGGATTATGACGAGAAAAATTGAATTTTTCTTGAGATTGAAACCTTGATTGATTATGATTCAAAAATAATTTTGTTGAAATTCGTAAAATTAACAGTAGTTTGCAAAACAATATCATTCTGGGTACCACTGATCACATTTAATTACAAAAAAGTTAAACCATAGTTTTATTACATTAATGTAATAATAATTTATTTTATACTGTGTTGCATTTGCTTCTTTATGAGATTGATTTCAGTCCGGAAAATGAAACATCACGGTATTGTTCTACTTTACAGGATTGTAAAGTAGAACAATACCGTAATGTTTCATTTTCAGGACTGAAATTCAATTTTTGTATTGAGACCAAGACGACCTGATTGTATTTACAAAAATATTCTCAGGCAAGAGTGGGTGCAAACTTTGGTCCAAAAATGCAACACTGGTATGAAATAAAACGTTGTACGTCATTCGTCCGGTAGAGGATTTTCACGGTACTCGTTTCGAAATTCCTAACGGCTCCTTCGTCGTCTCGTTCGGAAACATCTTACTCGTACCGTAAAAACTCATCTACCGGACTTATAACGTAAATAACTATAGGAAAAATGAAATTTGTAGGTACTAGAATGTCTTATTTGCTTGGACCCATTTCTTAATTTGAGAATTTGAACAAAATTCTTTTTGATTCATGGTCAGGATTGGGTTACACCCTGTATTCGTTTATTTTCAGCTATTACATAAATTTTTGTAAAATGTTAATATTGAATAAGAGACACAAATTTAATAAAACGAATATATAAATCCTAGTCTTGCTATGAAGAAACCAAGTAATTTTTCTTAGTATCGATTAATAATCTTCGCATAGAGATGCTATCTTCCACCCGCCAGAAAGGCATATCATATCCGCCCCCCAAGATTAATTTAAATACATAATCAAATTAAATATTTATCTACGCGCATCGTCGCATCATAAATCACAGTGACACAGGTAGAAAGAACGTAACATGACGTAACATAACACAACGCAGGGATCCATTGTCTCCTCATCACTTCTACCTGTCACCCGTCCGAAAACTGGGAACAGAGAGAAATAACAGGGACTCCACTTACACGAGGAGGATTCGTGCTTCATATTTAAATAGAATAAATATCGTGTATTTTGTATTTCTCACGCCCGCCTACTCATTATCATAGCTGTTACGTGTCTATCAGCAGTTTATTTTCGTGTGTCCTTGTGACCGAATATCGAATTACTAATGAGGATAGCTAGACTGAAATTCTACACCGAAATTCCCTACGAAACTTGCTCAACTTATTGGCAGAATTAAACTCGAGGTTAGGATAATTTTTTGTCTTCGCATTTGCAGCACTTGTACAATTACAAATATTAGAAAACGCGCGCAGCATGGCCACACATTTTATAAGATACTAAATTCCATAATTGGTTTTAGTTATGATTCCAGTCAAGAGAATAGAAAGCAGTTCTATTTACTGGTACAAGTGGCACTTTCTTCAAAATCACTTACTTCCAAAGCTGCGTGCCATTAACTCCTTCAAGTCACTAAAATCCAGTACTCAAAGTGATCGATTTTGGTGTCTACACGATCCAATTTATTCACCAATCATTTGATAAATTAACCTTCAATTTCTTCATCAATAAATTGCCAAATAGAAAAATATTTTTGTTCGTTTTACACTCATCAAGTTTTTCTCAATATATTTTGAAACCTACCGATATCAACTCTGTCACTTTACTGTTACTGCCAACAGTGTCAATGCTTCTAAACGAAATGAAACTAGATGAAATGCGGGAAACGTAATATTTGGAAAAATGAAAATTAAAGTGGTATATATATATATATATATATATATATATATATATATATATATATATATATATATATATATATATATATATATATATATACACAAAGTTTGGCAACGACAATACTAATAAAATGCTTATAATTCCCTAAAATATTACGTTCTATTACGTCAATAAATTTATCAATTTATTGCTAAAGAAAAAATCCGATGTGGCCAACACATGACCTCTCGCCATATATCTGCTCTACTTTTTTAAGTGTGTATGAAGGTACTTACTCACAAATATACCATTGTACTAGAAGGGAATTCGGGAATTGTAGTTTTTATAATATTATTTAAGTTTATTATGACCTTATAAATATTAAATGACATTTCATATTTTCCATTTCAATTTGCCAAAACACTCAAATATTTTATTTTTTGTTTCCATAGGTAGGCAGATAAATCAAAATTGTAACAAATTTGTAGAATTTTTAACTTCTTGTAATTGGAAAATGATGCTAGATAGAAACAACGTTTTGAATACATATTGTAGATAGTAACATTTAGTATACAATGTTATTTAAAAAATTCCTAATAATTCATAAATTTTGAGAATATTCCAGAAAAACTCTTCAGATCTTCAAGAAACTACCACTTCCGGTTGGACGATCAACACCAAAATCTAATCAGATCTAATCTAGAGTGTCAGAATATTGTATACAAAATTTCAATTTTTTTATTCAGTGATATTTGAGTTATCGTACATCCATCCTGACACACACACAGACACACACACAGACATCATCGCGAAATTATCAAAATCGTGTTCTAGGGACCTCAAAACGTGCTTATCCATTGAAAACTCACTATCGAAATTTTAGCATGATTACAATACCTCTCTTACAGATATGAGTGGCGAGAGGTAAAAAATTGACGAAATTTTTTGTATTACACACAACAATAGGTAAATTGAAAACAAAACTTGGCCAATTCCTGAAATCGTAGTGTTTATTTAAATAAAGCTGTTACTTAAAACAAACACAGGTTTAGTTGCCAGGATTACTTTCCCAATTTTTCGTTTCTTTGAAGGACCGCTTTAAAAAATTTAAATTTAACATTCGTTCCACATTACTAAAGCATCAAAAACGATTTTTATCAAATATTTCAAAAGTGTTCTTCTCACTTTTAAAAGGGCTGTAATGCTGATGGAACATAGGATTACGCCCGTATTACACTGAAGAAGATTTCCCGGTGATAATTTTTCTCGTGTGAAACTGGGGCAGAAGGAAATTTAAAAATGGTTCAGTGCGTAAAATTTTCAGCGAACCAACGTCGCTCTGGAAATAAATAACTGTTGGTGATTATTACGATGGGAGATCATTTGTGTCGTAAAATAAATCGGTCGATTTAAAAATTACACGTCCTGAAACAAACGTTCATGATAATCTCTCCATTTCTGCGTCATTAAATCACGGCGACTTGATATTCGCATAACGAGAACGAAATATCGCCGTAGAATCGACAAATGAAGCGCGAAATATAAACGCGCAAATCGACGGTATTTATTTTTCAGCGCAAACAAGTTTACAAATCTCCTTCTCGTTTTCCAAAGCACACGCAACGTTGGGATTCGTTTACGGCGAATTAAATTCTTCTATTCCATTATCTGAACATTTATCGCGCTGTTTACTTAACTGAATTTCGCCGTACGGACAGAGCGAGAAGATAAAGCCAGGATTTCCACCTTCGACTGGAGCATTATCTACGAATCTATTTGGACTTAGATGTTCACTCGTTAACAGTTGACACTAAACAGGTTTTACGTGAGCCATTGTTTCTTTATTCCTCATAAAACTGAATATACTGAAAAGTAGCACATTATATTAATTTGATTTTTGATTGGGACGAAGTAAGGGTCACGACTTTTAGATCCCTGCCTTAATTAGTGGCAATATTCTATCGCAGTTTTTGGCGAAATTTGTAGTCTGTCATATGGCAATGTGTACTTGCGTTCACAACATCAAATTTCAGTGATGTGAACGCAAATACATTATGACAGACTTCCTAAATTTTGTTCACAGTCGATGATGGTAGAAACATAAACTGTTCACTATATGAAAGAGACGGAAAATGGTTAATAATTTTGCCGCACAAATACATGAGGGTAATACGTTGAAAGTAGTTTTGGGAACATTGAATTTTATGGAGTTATTATTTATTAAACAAGGATTAAACCTTATTCACTTGTAATATTGTACTGGTTGTTTAATTTACCACTTATACTTATAATTAGATAGGTATGAATCTGGCTTAATCGTTGTTTCTGCTTATAACGTAAATGTACAATAATTATTTGCCATCTTAATTTCATGTTTATTAAAAAAAATTACTATCAATTGTAATTATACAAGAGCTTTTTATTTCGCCGGATAAATTTCTGTTTGCATTGAAACCTTGTTGCCTAGCAATTTGAAAAGAAAAACTGTTTAATAAAATCACGACACCGTAGGTGGAGTAATTTTATTTAATTTTTCGAGTCAAATTGCTGTCAGGTGACAAGGTTGAGATGTCAAACAGAAATTTATTCGGAGAAAATAAAATGTTCGAGAGTAATTCAACGAGATAATTTAACGACTCCGTTAGTTCTTCTTCACAAATATTTCCAAAATCTAATCAGTTCACTTAAAAATATTAGAAATATGAAGCAAATGACATTTTAGTGTTTTGTTTATTGTTTGGTTGCTTAGAAAAAGGTAAATAAAGTTTTATCCGTTGCCAAAGCGATTAAATTGTGTTTTTGTTTATGGCTTACTTTATACAGGAATGGAATTATCAATATAAAAATAATGAAACTTGAAGACAGAACAGAACTCAGAGATGATGGACATGCTGCAAGCTTTTCTAATACTTCTAATTAATATCAGTAAACCAAGCAAGTACTGAGCGATATTTTAGTGACTTGATCAAGTAACCGGCACCGTATAAGTGAGATATCTTCTTCTCGGCGTCTCTGCTAAATTTAGCGTGCATTGTAGTGGCTGCACACACAATGTAGGTCTCTTGACCTCGGGATCTGCGACTACTTCACGTTTTGAAGATTTGCGGAGCGAGTGGCTCGAGCCACTGCCACTGCAGATAAATCAACAGTAACATTGTTATTTATGTGCTCTTAGATACTCGCACACATTTAGCTAAACGCTCGGGACGCCTGAGTGATATATTTACACTATAAAACCACGTATGCACTATTAAGGAGTAACGATGGAGTGTTAATGACGTTTAATGAGGTGAAATGAATTTTATGTTTAATTATGGGTATTAAAATATTTTTATACGAGCTGCTCTGCCTTTCTCGTTTCTCAACATTCTATTCCAGAATTTCTGGACGCATACTAGTTTCAGAATAATGACCGCTGATCTGCGAAAAAATGCACAGATGCACGTAAAAACCCGCTGATCTACATTTAAATACACTAAAGAAACATCCTTCTTGAGACCCAAATTAATAATTTTTGTAGAAACTCTGATTGAACTGGACTAAATAAAGAAATAGACCGGGAGCTCATGACAGGTGATGGTCTCCGATTTTATACAGCATTAGCATACCTTTTGGAGGATATTGACCCTATATAAACGGGAACACGCCACTGCGCCAAATTGCCGTAATGTCAAATACCCGCTTTGTCCAATTGCCGCAATGTCAAATTGTCACTGTGCCAAAACCCATCCCCACCACTTACATACTTGTAATAACGTATTTATTTCGACACAGAGGCAATTTGACCCAGTGGCAATTTGACTCAGCGGCAATCCAACACAACAGCAATATTTAGACATACTGGCAATCGGACATAGCGACCAAAACCGAGTTTGTGGGGCTCTAGTACGGTTTTGTTAGCTTTGTTAGTGTAGTAAATACCAAAACCGAATTTGTGGGGCTCTAGTACGGTTTTGTTAGCTTTGTTAGTGTATGTCAAAATGCTCCTGTTATGTCCAATTGTCGCTATGCCCGATTGCCAGTATGTCTAAATATTGCTGTTGTGTTGGATTGCCGCTGAGTCAAATTGCCACTGGGTCAAATTGCCTCTGTGTCGAAATAAATTTGCAGTAGTCTCTCGACACACGTTATTACAAGTATGTAAGTGGTGGGGATGCGTTTTAGTACAGTGGCAATAAGACATTGCGGCAATTGGACACAGCGGGTATTTGACATTACGGCAATTTGGCGCAGTGACATGCACCCATAAAAACATAGGAAAACGGGTAATAAACCCTTGCACGCTTTCCGGTCATATGGAAAATTGCATTTCCACTTACGAAAAACTTTTCCGAAATTTTCCACCCATTTCATCGCAATGCTTTATGAAAACGCGGAAAGACCACGTGACCGTTTGAGCCCTTTGAGATCCTGCGAATCGCATGCCCATAATTTTTAAGACTTTAAATGTGTCTCTTTTGATAAACGGGCATGCACTATTAAATCAGAGAAAAACTCAAAAAAATGTGTGCAAATGGAAAAATGCAATTTTCCCTATGTCCGGAAAGCGTGCAAGGTTTTAATACCCGCTTTTCTTGGTTGTCAAGGGTTAATATTCTATCCTCCATAATTATTTAATTTTTTTTAACTGGATATCATTGGATATCCGGTGTTCGGTCGGATAGCAAAAATGCGACCGGATAGCATCATTAATATAAATATTCCTTAGGGACGAAATTTTTGCTGAATGTTTGATATTATTGGTCGAAGCAGCACTTCACTGAAAATTTCTCTCTATCGATGGACGTCGGTTGGAGTTGTCATGGCATGGCTCGATGCCAAATACAATTAACTTGCACAGGGCGAAGCAGCCGCCACAATGTCAACTTGATCGTATAATGTTTAATGCGATTTCTGTCACTTCGGGAAAATATTGTATTGTGCGGGGAGATAGTAATATTTTTAAGTGCGTCTCTCTACCTGTCACGCTGTGATATTCATTTCACATTCATCACGGCATTAAAAACTGGAATAAAATTGACTGCAAAGGAAGCATAAAGTAGGTTTTATTGAAATATACTGGATAGTTCCTTGTAAAAACAAGGTAATGTATGTGAGAAGTACAATAGTACATAAATTTTAGTTTGACGGTTGCTAAAGGTTATATTTATTTCTAACAGGAAAACTTTTAAATATATTACGCCTGAGTTGCAGGAATATCATTTAAAAATACAATTCTGTTGTAAAGTTTCTATTGGAGTTGAAAATACTGCTGCATAAAAACATTGGCTGCCTTTCACAGCTCCACGCTAAAAGATACGAACTATCTTTAATAGATTTTAAAATTTTGTACAGTTTTGTTGATTTTTAAAAAAGTTTAAAGGATTTGTTCATCTTTATTTCTGTTATTTCCATTTCCATTTTTAATTCAAATTTGTCATACTTCTCTTTGATAATTTGTTTTCAAATGCTGCATTACAGCTAGCGCTGTATTAAGCCTCATTCACATAAGCATTTTGTACTCAGGTTTACGTTTAAGAAAGTTTGTATACTCCTAAATAAATACGAGCATTCACAGTGCTTGAAAGTAGGAAGTGTGAATGCTCATATTTATTTATATGAATTTAAACTTTCTTTAGTCTACACCTTAAAACTAAATGCTTAAGTGAATGAGGTTTTAGATGACTGAGGTAGAAGCACGAGGTTGGAATAAGCTTGTCCGCGAGAGTTTTATACTATTTTTAAACAATAATTTCATTAATATTTTTGACAGTTTTATTCAAATTTGTTTAATTTGTTTGGACTGCTAGAAAATACAGATTTCAGACACAGTTGCTAAATAACTTTTTTTATTTCTAGCTAGCTGGGAAGTGAAGTTAACAATGACTCGCTTCCCAACTGTCTAGAAGGTTTGCAAAAACCGATTGTTAGTGATATTTTTTTCATTATTTTCCTTCACAGACAACATGTCATATGTTTTGTACTAATTTCATGAAAAAAATATATGGTCACTCTAATATTTACTTAACCGCCTAGGTACTGGTGAAAAATAGTGATGCCGTCGAGACGAGATTGACGAGAAATTTCTCACCTCTTTCTCGTGTTGTGTCGAAATAACGAGACGACAACCATTAAATTTCTCGTCTCGGATTTTGGAGATGAGACGATACTACGACACGAGAAATAGTTATATCGAGAATTCTCGGAACTAAAACTTCGAAGAAAATTTAATATTATTCTCTTAGAAAATGTCTAAATATTCTTTATTTTACTTTTTTTGTTTTGATATCAATATTTTTATTTCTAAAACAAGAATTGTATGAAAATTTAACAGAAATGTACAAAAATTTACCTAAATTCACTTTTTGCTTTTCAACTATAGCAATAATTTCGAGAAATTGAGACGAAACGAGACGAGAATCGAGTTCTTTGAGACGATAATTGAACAACCGAGAAATGAACTTAAATTTCTCGTCTCGAAAACTTGAGACGAGACGAGAATTGACTCTAATTTCGTCTCACCAGTGAAAAAATCTCATAAAAAGATTTGGTCGCTTTATACTGTACAGGTACAAAGAACTAACAATAGTTTAGATAATTCTTGCCGCATTACACGTAATCTCGCGTTGAATATTCCGTCGAAATCTCCAGAATCCGTCCCTGTCACGTGCGCTGCCCGAGTGAATCCCGCGGGTTTATCAGGGCCGGCTTAGCACAGAGGATCGCAGCAGTCACGGAAGCACGTCCGCGACGTTGCCATTGGCCGCGCTTGCAGAATAATTCACACACAACTGGATGAGTTTTCTGCTTCTGCATTGTAGCCTTATCACAATGCAGCGTTGCCAAGTGGGGATTAATCTCCATAGATAATAATTCATATGATTTTAGTTCGGTAGTTTGGTTCGCAGTTTGATTTAGCATGATGTCTCAGTTATATGACAGCTGTGGGGGAGATGTTTATGTATTATACATTATGTATTAACGGGGTACATTTGCACACTACTATGTTGCATGCCGTATCTCTAACTCTAACTATAGACTTACTGTTAAGCGGCCCGTCTACGTTTTTTCAGAATTCCTGGAATACTTTTTTTTCTATTCCACTCTACGACTGCCTAAAACCAACCCGAAACTCGTGCTTTAACGCATCGTAGCTATGCAATTTTGAAGTTGAAAAATACTGTTTTTCTACAAACACTATTAAAAATTAAACTTTTAACACGGCCTACTGCTGTTAAAAATGCAATATTATAAGACGCCGTGTTAAAAGTGAACTGTCAATCACTTTTAACGTGCGTTAAAAGTAAACTGCCAATCACTTTTAACGCACGTTAAAAGTAAATTTCATCTCTTAATAAACAACTCTCAATTTTTATTGAATTCATAGACTACGTGTTTCATTATATTACTATATAAATATCTTTTGTTACTGAACTGTCAAAAATAATTAAATAAATTATTTCTTATATTAAAATATAAAACGATGTTTGTAGAAAAAATAGTGTATGATATACGTGTTAAAAGTGCTTTTATTTTGTTCGAAGGGTTACGCCACTCCGCTTCGCGTCGTGTCCTAAACTTCCCGTCTCACAAAATAAAATGTCACTTTTAACACTTATATCATAAATAACTATTTCGTTGCGAGTAAACTGTTAGTTTATTATTGACTTCAAGGTAATGTTTTTATAAACATTTAATACGGAAAGAATGGATCCACAGATCTTAAAAATAAATTTCTATCAGCAGATATACTATTTTTTAATTGAACACAACTGTTAATTGATCCTTTAAGTATATAATCCTAGTTGAAATACAATTTTGCCATTCTTTTACTGGCCACAAAACACTCGCTACATTAGTAAGTTCTGTGCTGGATTTTTGGAAGTAGACGGGCCTCTTCATATCTTTCTATTAAGCCTGTTCGCACATTAATTCTTTCATGCTTCTAAATTCAGGACAAAAATTCACTATTTCAACTATCAATGAATTAGATATTATCCTTTTCCAATACTCATTGAATGAAATTAAATTTAGCGGCGCCGCTATTTATTATTTTTCTCAAAACTCAGTAACATGAAAGAATCTTCAAAGAATCTGATTGTGAACAGCTAGCAGTAGCTAATACCATTTTCGTTTTTTGGATATAAAGTATGTATTTAAGTTTCTTCAATGTTTATTTAAATATAATCTACATGTGCATTAATTCTTTTGGTATTTTTTTAACAGACCAAAATGAAACACGATAAGAATTATAGTACGAGTGCTAATTCGGTCATAAGAAAAAAATTCTGTTCAAAAATTCTCGCAAAAAATAAATCATCAAAGATAGTAATAAATAATCGTACCTAAATAATATTATTTCGGAATCATTTTAAATTTAAATAGGTATGAAAATCGTAATTCTTTCGAAATGTTATACAAACATAATAAATTAAGGTGGGTACAAAAAGATAAAATCTGTCAAAAACAGTTCTCATGTCGTTGAAATGCAGATAGAACGAAGGTCAAATTTGATTATATACTTGTACAAATCTAGAGGTCAAATGCGATATCAAGTACAAATCTATACAATTATTTTTCTCTGAAACAATGCTGCCAACGATACAGCGCTAACACTTCCTAAATATTCAAGAATTTTTATGAACCACGCGTTGATTTTCATGAAATTATGTAAAATTTCTGCTTGAAGTTAACATTAATTTACATGTTGAAACAGAGGTGGATATTTTTTAACAAGAGATAATGCTATTTTCGAGCAGCGCTGATGTTTTTTAATGAAATTATTTTACATTTTAATTACGCACACACAGCTTGCTTCGCGCCGATATCCTGAAATTAATTTAAATTTTTTGTGTGAATTTATCTGATCGCGTTGCTGAGAAACAATTAATAAACCATTATTACTTTTTACGGGGATAAATGAACAGATTATAATCATTAAGCTGCATAATCTTGTAATCATAATGATTAATTTTGAATTTCGCTAAATTTTTTATTGAAGTAACCTTGTTGGATATTAATATCAGATTATAATACACCATTCACAAATTTAACTGTATTATTGTTTGATTATACTAAATCAACTCGTATTATAAAGTATTGCAGTATTTACTAAGCAAGGACATTGAAATTCGAACGTATTGATGGCAGATAAAATGGTCAAATGTCAAACTATAACAACTATAACTGTTGCTTTTAAGATTGAAACAAATTAATTCTTACAATCAGATCTATTGAATATTACTTATTTTCGTTTTTTAAGCTAATAAAGTTTATGCAGTATTTAGCTCTGTACTTATCGAAAAGTTTGAACCATGAAGTATAATATATGATAGGAGTGGACACTCGGGTGGATGAAGTGTGGCCTTTCTGTTATCCTTTTAAAGAGAGACAGAAAATACGGGCCAGCTATGACGATAAATAACGGTCTAAAAATTATTTTTTTTCAAAATCATCGCAGGTACTTAATTTTTTTCCCGAAAGGAAAATGAATGAACTTTATCGCCTTGGTAGTGGATTGAGTTCACGATTTTTTCGCATCCGGTACAAGTTGTTAACGTTTGACATTTTTTGACATCGACAACATTTTTATTTATTTTAGGAGGGCGGCAGGGGTAAAATGAACTAGGTGTCAAATTAACTTGCATGATCTTAAAGAGGAAACTTCAATCTTGTCAGAACTCAAAGATTCACTATTTTCGACCAAATTTAGTTTTAGTGCATTTTTTTGCCGAGTGTAATTTTATGAGGAAAAATCTGACCTTCTGTTACCAGTGGTAGAGGGTCCGTCTAGCATGCTAGCGGTCCCCAGTTCGATTCCCAGCACAACCGACAATAATACCACTGGGCCCGAGTGGTTGGATTAAACTATAATATCATCTACCATCCTGTAATTGGGATTTAATCCTATAGGTTGGTCACCATCAAAATATAGCTATTAATATAACACGAATATTATGCGATTTATAATACCGAGGATGTTGCTAAGCGACGAGGTGAAACCGAGTCTCTTTGAACATCCAAGGGGACTTAAATCGCATATATTCGTGGTATATTCAAAGCTTAATCGTATCATCAACGACAGCGATGTTCAAACAAATCAACAATTTTATCTGTCAATTAGTTGACAGGTCGCATATTATGGAAGGTTTTGATGTTATTATGGTTAATCTTACGTATTAAATCCGTAACTAATGAATTATAAGTAACTAACGTATTATGTTGATTAAAATTATCAATAAATGTTGCATATTAAAAAGTAAGAACAGTTGGTGATACGATTAAATAAATAAATAATGGCAACTATAGGAAGGGTTCCACCTATCTTCTAGTAACCGTGGCTCTATCCCATGATTGAAATCAATTTGTCTTTTCCTTTGTTTCAAAATAAATGCAATGTTCGGCTCATTGTTTTCGTAAAGTGTTTGTTTTTCATTTATAATGAAAATTAACTACAAGCCTGCAATTTAAACCCTCGAACAAACTACTGCATCGTTAGCATCAAAACATCTCGGTCCCCAGTTCAAATTTCGCCAACAATGCCTCAATGCCCTTGCAACTGTTTCTTTCACAGCCTTCTTCGCTGCGCCTTCATCAATCAACGTTTGAAGGAGACGAGTCTCGCTATGAATATATCTCAATCGATTTAAATAAACACAATGAACGATTAGAGCATGGATGTAGTAGTATCCCCGCCCCTTAAGACGGGACTGGGCTCTGGATGAAGTTACGGATTTGTTAACTTTGTCATAGATGCGCATGTTAAATGGTTTATGCTAGAGTGGGTCTACTGCGAAATGCTAGATACTTGTAGTGGAGGATTTTGTCTTTAGAGCGGTACCTAACTTTGTGTATTGTAGGGAGATATGTACGGTTGTTGAATGTTGGATGTTCAAATGAGAAGAAAACATAAGACAATTTACTGAACATAGAACCAACCTTAAATGAACTGTAGGTAGAACTAGGTATTAAATTGATTGAAATAAAGTTGTAATTTTTACAGCAGCATTTAAATGTATCTACGAATAGGTATATTTTTTTGAAATTCTTTTAAACTATATTTAAATTGTAATTTCTTGACTGTTTAGGTAAATGGAATGAAAAAGTAACAGAGTTCTCAGTCTTCAAAGTTAAATTTATTTATTAACAGATGATAATCATCACCGAAACGTCGGTGATGACTATCATCTGTTAATAAATAAATTTAACTTTGAAGACTGAGAACTCTGTTACTTTTTCATTCCATTCTTTTAAACGTTGGCCACAATCATGTAAATCCTCGTGGTTGAATTAGTATACAACCACATTTTAAGCCGATTCCCAATTAGCTCTTCGATTTTGTACCATTTTTGAAATACCTCAATAAAAATTGTACCCCTTAAAATTTTTTCGTGAAAACTTGGATTCCTACATAATTTGACCCGAGAAATCCAATGGTGAAAAAATAAATTTTCCATTTTGACCAGTTTTCGACGTAAAAAAAATATGTCGATAAATATTGGTCGAAAAAAAATTTTGACTGCGGCTTTGAAATCTTTGGGGTCGAATTAGTATATAACCAAATTTTCAGCCAATTCTGAGAGAAAAAGTTATTTTGGCCAAAATTTCATCAAGGGGTGTATCTACGTTTATGGCCATTTTCGAAAACCTTTCATAAAAATTGTACTCGTTGGAATTTTTTCGCGAAAATTTGGATTTATATGTAATTCGACGCGAGGAATTCAATGGTGAAAAAATTACGGTCATAGCTACACCCGTCTTTTACCTGAAAAAATTATCTCGAAAAGTATTAGCCGAATTTTTTTTTTAGTGGCACCATTGGATTCCTCGGGTCCAAAATAGGGTATAACCAAATTTTGAGCGTATCAAAAATTTCGCAAGTTTTCAACATATCAAAGTGCATTTAAAATATTGTACTCGACAGAATTTTTTAAAGAAAATATGTATTTATATGTAGTTTGATACGAGGATTCCAGTGGTGTACTTAAAAGAAAAGTAGTAAAAAGATTGAAGTATGGCGGGAGGTCTTGTGCTGGCCACATCAGATTTTTTCGTTTTGTATGGTATGGTGTGGTCTAAAATAGATATACATAATAATAGTGCAGCAAATCTTCACTTTGGAATTCGAAGTAGGAAGAAATAATGGGCATACAAGTCAATAGAGCATGCAGTTACTATTGCTGTCAGTTTGTTTTAAAAAAAGTCGCATGTTTTCCATGTGCTACTGGCCGAAAATTTACATTTACAATAACTATTTGTAACTTGATTTGCGACAATATTATACAAAATTCATTTGTCCTGAGGAAGCTCCCAATTTCAGTAGTAACCGTAATTCGTATTATTATCTCCTATTTAAAATCCATAATAATGTCAACTATAATTACTTAAGAGCTTTTTATTTCGCCGGATAAATTTGTGTTTGTATTGATACCTTGTTGCCTAGCAATTTAAAAAGAAAAATTGTTTAATAAAATCACGACATCGAAGGTAGAGTGTTTTTATTTTAAAACAATTTTTCGAGTCAAATTGCTGTCAGGTGACAAGGTTGAGATGTCAATCAGAAATTTATCCGAAGGAAATAAAATACTCGAGTGTAATTCAACGAGATAATTTAACGACTCCTTTGGTTCTTCCTCACAAATATTCCCAAAATCGAATCATTACACTTACAAATATTAGAAATATGAAGCAACTGACATTTTAGTGCTTTGTTTGGTTGCTAAGAAAAAGGTAAATAAGGTTTTATCACTTGCAAAAAGTTACCTTCCTTTTTATCCGCTGTTAAAGCGATAAAATTGTGTTTTGTTTATGGCTTACTTTATACAAGAGTGTAATTATCACAAAAATAAACTTTGCCCCTCCCCTATTAATTCAATTACGAATATGTTAAAAATTAATAACCAACTAACGAAACCGTTCTCAAACCACCTCGCATGCTCATGCTCACAATCTCCGATCTGGGCTTGGGGTTCGTTCTTCGATCAGATTCTATGAAGAAAAATGAGTTGCAATTCCGAGCCACCTGCCGAGAGCCGCTGGAACGCAGAACGCACCCACGCCGCGCTCGCGACGAGTGATAACATTCATGATGTATTGTGGCCCGTACAACCAGTGAGTCCTGCTTCGTTCAAATGATCCAGTTTTAAACGCAAATTGAATTTGGAGCAAAATGCATTGCGTGATGTGCAGCCGAGTGTGTGGCGGGCAGGGCCGCAATAAGGGGGAGATGCTTAATTTTTTTTGCTGGTAATTTACTACCAATTATAGAATGATAGGTGTTATTATAGTAGAGTACAACCACTTCGACCGATTCATCTTGGTGTAGTCAGAATCTCAAGCGGCAACTGAGAGATTCTTATACAACCAGGACTACATTTAATCAGGGACTAAAAACGGAACAACGAAATTAATCGAAATTTTTAGTAGAACGAAAACTGAATAAAAACGAAATGAGTATATTTCGTTTTAACCGTTTTTAACTTTTAACATTATCATATAATAAAACATAGAAAAATATGAATTTTTTTAACTTTTATAAGATTTTTTAACCGGTTTTTACCTCCCGCTTACCTGTAAGGAAGGTATTGGAATCATGCTAAAAATCGGGTTGTGAGTTTTAAGTGGATGAGCACAAATTAGGGTCCTTACTCGGGTCCTTACAACTCATTTTTGATAGTTTCACGATGATGTCTATATGTATGTATGTGTGTGTAGGTATCTGGTATCTGGTTAGGGCCGGATTAATGTCTGTCGGATAACTCAAATACGAATTAGCTTACATTTGTATATAAATTGGAAGAGCTCATTTTGGTACCTACAAATACCTTCACCGGAAGTGATTTTTTTGTAGATTGAAAAGATTAGTTGTCAAAAATTTCTATAAATTTGAATACATATGGTATTTATTTGTAATAAGAATAAGGGGAAAAGTTATTTGCAACTTACGTCTTTATCTGGTATCATTAAAGAACTGTAGTAAAATTTAAAAAATAATTTTATCAAATAAAAAGTTTAAATCTTTTAATTCATGATCGGTTGATTTTAGTTTTGCGTAAAAAATATTGACAGGTAAGACGGGTGACACGTTGGCACTAACGCCATATAAGTCATAAAATATTAAATGTATAGTAATTGAACGGAGGATGGCTACAACACAGAAGAGTTATCCTGTGAATGAATCTTTTGATTCAGATGATGCAAATTTCTGTGTTTGAATATTTTAGATTTATGTTTGTATATTCTAAATTGGCACCGGATTGTACGTATACGTTTATGTTTATAAGTCTAGATATGGCGGGAGGTTGTGTGCTGGCCACATCAGATTTTTTTTCGGTTCACGAAAACGAAAACGAAATTTTTAGGTGAGAAAGTTAAACACGAAAACAAAATATTCCGATTCGTTTTTAGTCCCTGCATTTAATACGATTAAGTGGTCTGCTTAAAACATACATAAAATACCCCGGATGCAAATTTTATATTCACATTTTCTTGACGGCAAGACTTGAATTAATATAAAAAGTAATTTCTGGCAAGGGGTAAAATCAGGCACGATTTTATATTACGGTTCTCTTGATATAACTCCATCAAACATAAAACCTGTAAATATTTTTTAAACAACCATCCTTCCCGCTCTCGAAACAATACTGAATACGGTCCTGCTGCAGCCCAGCGTGTGCAGCTTCATTGGGCGAGTGATTAAAACTGTGTCATGAAATATAACCGCGTATCTTCCGTGAATTATGCGTGATTTTTATCCCTGTCAGATGGCTGATCAACCGCTGGAATTTACTCACTTTTACGGATTTTTTGCCCGTTAAGTAAATCACTCCGAATCCCTCAATGACACCTAGTTTTAATCCAATACCGAAAGAGAAATAACGAACGTGCATGTTGTCAAATTTTTCCGGGATATTTTTACAGTAACATGTTCCATTCTACAAAAGTAATCACTCTATCTGTTTCAAAATAGATCAAAATAGTAGACATCTAAACATTTCTTTACTTATATAGTAAAAAAATTTTGGAGAGGAGTAACGTCATCAATGTTGGTCACTAGATAATGACGTCACGGAACCAGATAATGACAACGGAATACTAGATTTACATAGTATTCTAATTTAATTTTTTTTAAATGTAATGTGTGTTGCATTATTGAATTTACATGCGATGCTAATTTTTGCGATCAATTTAATTGAATTATTAGACGATTAATATTTAAATATCATTATAAAATTTAATATATTTTATATGAATGTCATTTAAACGTACAACACAAAACACAATTCTTAATTCAGTATTGCGAATGTGTGGTGAAAAAACAAACTACAATTATTTGAAATAAATTTAAAATATTTTGTTCGGCTTTAAAATTATTGTAAATTTAATGAAAATGCACTATTCTTATAGTATACAAAAAAGTAGTAGGTATTTATTTTATTCATCACTCGGTCATTTACAGTTATTTTTCATTTTGTAATGTTTTGATGACGTGACTCCTCTGCAAAAAAATTTCAACTATACCTAACCTTTTTGTTCATAAGACACACTATTGTATTATGAGTTTATATTTATATATATATATATATATATATATATATATATATATATATATATATATATATATATATATATATATATGAGGTTATATTTTCAATGATTAAAAATTTGCAAAGAAATGTTTTATTTATAAAGTCGTAGATAAAACGTCGTATTTGACTCGAACATAATGGCTATAATTCACTCGGATGATTTAAAAAAAAATGTTTACTTACTTGAAATACGATGCAATTTTTTTACGAATTTAAAAAAATTCTTATTGTTTCACGATATCCATTAATTTTTTGTAATAAATTGTCGGTTGTCGAACATTCTGTATACTTATACTTTACCTTAGTTATATAACGTAGGTATGTGTTCGAAATTATGATAAAATTACAATAATTTCAATAATTTTAAAATATATTCCATAGAATCCCATTTAAAATAAAACAATTATTTTTTAAATTCGCGCTTTAAAAAATACAAATACTTCTATTGAATCGTCTGGTGGCAGGTGGCGTCCTAATTGAACGTACCCGTTCAAGTCCTGCAAAGACAGTAAACAAAATGTCGATGTATACAGTGTTTCGCGTGTGATTTCTCTATGATTTTGTACTTAAAATAAGTGTTATTTGATAGTAAAACTCGACAATATTGTGTTACAGTGTGTGTGGACTACCGTGGACGTGATTTGAACCCAGGACTTGGAGGTAGCAGCCAAGATGGCAGAAATCAGCAAGAAGTAAGTTGTACATTTTTATTTATGCATGCTGCTTTGACAATATGGTATTTATGAAGCAAAACGATCACGAATTATTGCAGAATATAAAACTGTACCTATGTATGAGGCATTTTATTGTAGGTTAAGGTGGTTGGCTTCTAGCCGTTAAAATGGTGAAAAGTATGTTTAGTTTTCCCATTAAAATTGAAGTGAGAATTGAAATTTTCGAATTAACTAAGATATTTTTGAAAAGTTTAAGGATGCTTCCTCTTTGCTCTAATGCCAGTTTTTTTTATTTTTTTCTTCAATTTTTTTATGTGCATGGCTAAATATGTCCAATTTTGTGAATATTTAATGTGTATTTTAATACAATCCTACATAAAAATTCAAAAAAGTGGCATTAGAGCAAAAATAGGGCTTCAAGCTTTTAGAAAACGTCTTATTTGTTTAAAAAATCTTATTATTTAAACCAATTTTATGGGGAAAACTGCATGTTGTTTTTCGCTATTTTGACGGCTGGTGTTGATCCATTTAAAATTTAATTTTCTGGAATACAAAATTCAAAAAGTGTTTAATTTATTTATTCAGATATATAATTTAAATCTTTGTTTATTAAAGTAATACAGAGCGTTCAGCAAAACCTATAATTTGACTGCGCAACCGCCTTAATACAACATTATATTAATTCATTTAGTCAAATTAATATACTTACAGCAAGTAATAAGTAGATTTGCAGTCAATATGGCATGCGTTTAATTCCAATAGAAAGTTAATGTAACTAACGAGCAATCGATTGACATTTACCCTAAGTTATGATCATAAAATATATCATAAACATGAAGCATTTAACATAAGGTTGTAGCAGCAACGTGCTTAAGAAATAATGAAGCAATTTGCTAAACGATATCATCGAATTTAATTTGCAATAACGCAGTTTATCGATAGTAAATAATTTATTATATTGAACGAGCAATAAAACAATATCGATTAGCAATTGCACAAATGTACAACACTCAAATGTTAGGTTAAGAAAGGTCGCATACTCCATGATTTACGCCGATTTTAACTGGTCATTTAGCGGCCATAATTGAGTGTCCAACTACTAAATGATTTTATGATTTGTGGCATTAGTAGAATGCTGTTCGCGAGTTGGGATTTAAAATATTGGCGGGTTATTATTTTCTACACGAAGCCGTTTTCCTTTCGACAGCTTTAGTGTTGAAATTAGTCGATGCAAATTTGAATTTCGTTTCCTTAAACAATAAATTACAGAACATAAAGATGGTATCGGGAGGTTACAAAACAGTTTTCTCCGGAGCTGAATTGCAACACTGATTTCGAAGTTGAAGGTTGAGGTATGAGGCAATAAATTTTTATTCACATAAGCATTTTGATTTTAGGTTTACGTTTATGTTTACGTTTAAGAAACTTTGAATACATCTAACTAAATACGAGCATTCACAATGCTTGAATAAAAATTGCGCCTTCTAAAATAAAAAAATCTGATGTGGCCAATACATGACCTCTCGCCATACTCTACTATTTTTATTTTTCTAATATAAGTATATTATGTAGTACTTACTCACAAATAAACCATTGTAGAAGGGAATTCGGGAATTGTAGTTTTTATAATGTTATTAATGTTTTTCATAACTATATAGGTAAATAATAAATGACATTTCATATTTTCAATTTGTCAAAATTTCAAAAATTTATTTGACATTAACGCTCATTTTTTTTTGTTTTCATTGGTAGGCAGATAAATCAAAATTGTAACAAATTTGTAGAATTTTAACTTCTTGTAATTGGAAAATGGTGCTAGATAGAAACAGTGCTATAGTGATCTTAAATATATTTATTAATATTTATACACCAAGTGTGATACATGAATGTTTATTCAAGAGAAGAAAGTTTAACCCCCGAGCCCGAAGGGCGAGTGGGATAATTTCTTCGAGTGAATAAACATTCCTATCTCACGTGGTTTATACAATATTTTATTCAATTTTGACGAAATTATTTTAAATATATGAATTATGAATACATTTTGACATAACCAAAAAATCAAAGTAGTCGTCAGTGGCAAGTTGTCATTGTTTTTATGCATTTTTGACGAAATAATGTAATTTAAAAATGTGTTGAGTGATTTAAAAAGTTTTTTCTATTTGGCGTTCACAAAGTTAACTTTGTGAAACGCAACTGAATGTCGCCAGGGCTCAGTTTGTGACACGCAACATATTTTTTTAGAAGGTTGGTATTGGTAGTATCAAATGAAATTTACTTCAATTGTCGAATGTCAAACCTCAGATCGGACAAATTTCAGTATAACCTCTATATCTGGTTTGTTTAATTAATTCATTTTTATTCAATAAACTTAATGAACCTAGTAATAGAAATCATATAAATTCAATATTTTCTATAATGTCTGCACTTATCACCTAGAATAGTTCAGTAATTATATACTTTTACAGTGACAGTGACAGTTAAATAAATGGCAATATTAATGTCACCAACTAAAACGTTACACACATAAATTTCCCTAAATCGACTTGTGTATATTGTTTGTAGTATAATTTAAATTTTAATATTAAAAAGACACCAAATAGAAAAAATAGTATAAAGAACTCATTTTATAAGACATTTTTCGCACTTGTCCTTTAATAAACTCGCCCGAGGGCTCGTTTTACTAAATTTGGACGCGTGCGAAAAAATTCATGTCTTATAAAACTTGTTCTTTATACTATTAATTTACTTGTGAATAAACAGTTGTTTAAAGTTGTTGCTATGGAGTTAATAATAGCAGTTTAAAACGTCAAAATTGAATAAAAATAATTACATTCCCCGTATGAACGGTATTGTCATTTTCTATATATGACAGCTCCTAGCTCTTGTTTTACATTCAAGAAACTTTTAAGTGAAAACTTTCCTCGTGTGAACAGGGCATTACAAACGATTTATTTAAATTTTGTAAACATTTTGTATCTTGTGTTGTTCAATTAATAGAAATAAGTTTGTTGCCTTGAAATGACCAAACATTTACCCAAAAATTCACTCTTCCTGCAATATAACCTCGGGTATTACCCATGAGAATACGTGAAATGGCAATTTAAAAGCATGTTAGTTTCTTAAAAACGCATAACCAGCGAAAATATGACTTCATAGTCGTAAATTTCTTGAGCAAGACATCTTTGTTAAAGTTTTTCACGATCAAATATGGAGCAGTTAAGCTGACTGCATGTTTATATATATATAGTTCTGGGTGGGCAAGTCATATACTACAGACCAGAATAGAGACTTCACTGTTTTTATAGTAATTTTATGCGTAATAACTTATGATTTACTTCTGTTTTAAGTCGCTCACAAAACAAAAACTGTTGCAGTGAACATACTTTCATATTTTTATTATAACCCAATGTAATAGACACGTGTGTTCTTATTTTAATAGATTTAATCTTTATTTATGCTATTAATATTAACTGGATACCTGTAAGACGTTAGAGAGTTTGTAACTTTAGATTTTGTCTACTTTATTATTATTTATATTACATACTTTGAGATAACCGTTGTTTGAATATATTTCGCAATTAAATTGAATTATACAAGAATTATTACAATAATAAAACATCTTAAATTGCAGTTTAATGCAATAAATGTTGTAATGCTATTATTCTAATCAAGTAAATTAATACACAGGTGTCCTAAATATTTTAGATAAGCCCTGAGAACATGAGATCTCGGAAACTATAAATCGGATATAAAATATTGATAAAGTTGATACGATTATTCATTAAAAAATTTACGTGAACATATAAAATACGTTTGTTTTTCAGAAAATGTCTATGTATGTGCCTATCCCTTGTGGATTAACTGTTCGGTATTTTACGACCAATCAATTATTGTCAAAATTGCCAAATACAGTTTGTTGTTAAATACATTTATTTCCACTTTCTGGTACATATTATACTAGGTAAATAAATACATGAGTTATAAAAAGTTTAGACCTGTAATACATTACAAGGCTCATAGAAGTGCCATTCTCTTAATTGTCCTCACACCAACATCTTTTGATTTCCTTTTAAAATTATAAAGTTAATTTATCAAAATAACGCTGTGAAGTTGGAAATAATTTTTTTGGGTTCACTGGACTAAGGAGTCTCGCTCCTTCGTCGTTCGCCCCCAAACTTTCCAGCTCGCCCGTAAAGATTAATTTACTACGCTCGCCACGTAAATAGCTAATAAAATGTAAAATGTACACTTCTCCAAATAAGCCAGACGACTCTTCATTGCAGACTGACTAATTTTCTCAGTCTTTATAATTCAGTTGCGTTTTACATAATATGGTTAGAGTGCCAAAAATAATCTTGCCGATAAGACAGTTTAAATTTTATACCTACCTTTTAGAAGCAAATAATCTCACTGTCTCAAGTAACTCAAAATTGGGGGTAAAGTGAGACAGTTAAAAAAAATCATATCTTATGGTATAGTATCTTTAAAATAGAAATTATTTACAATATTTAAGAGATAGCAGTTTCAGTAGTCATTGAATATTTTAAAGTTTAGTATCCAAAAAAGAAATAAGAGATTAGTCATATTCTTGGCTTTTTGTACAAAATCGTAGGTGGTCACCATGTAAATTAAGATTTATGTTTAGCAAACCGTGGTAAATTTATTAAATTTGATGGTTAGAAGTTAGAATGAGTTATAATGTACAGAGTAAACCAAACATACAAATGAAAATTTATTAATCGAATCGGCAATATAGTATCTTTATTACTTGCCTAGATGTACACAACAAAATCTAACATTCGTAATATTTCTGTCGGATTATAGTAATACTATAGTACTTAAGACTACATTATACTTGTAACTTAAAATACAACCGCGTATACAGCTCTGTCACTTAAAGTAGCATTTATTTATCAAATAAATAAGAATGATGAGAAATGATACATAGAAACTCGCACAAATGCATTGCATTTTATATTTTACAGCCACATAACTTTTGATTTGTGTTGTATTGTTATTCGTTTTGAATTATTTCCTGTAAAAATGTAACATGCATTCCCATAAAGTTATTTTATGGGAGATCGTATTCTTGGGAATAAATGATATTGTCTTTAAATTTTACATAAGGAATTTTATTACTGCTTTTAACTTGCGGTGTATGTAGATTAAAAAATTTCACCAAATTTTAATCCATGTTGTAGAATATCCTAAATAACCATTTATTTATCTTATCCGCAGACTATATTGACCACGTTACACAACGAAAATTATCTTATTTGACACTTCTTAAAAGTCTTAATATTAATCAACATTGATAAGTAGGTATTTATTTATTTCAAAGAAAGTGGAATAACTGAATTTTTTACGTTTGTTAAAGACATCGTTCTAAAAAAATCAAAGTATGTACATGGGATGAACGTTAAAACGTGGTCATTATAAGTGTACCTGTCAATAAGAAACTTAGAAATTCCTATGAGACAGTAGTGACTCTAACAATTGAACAATGCATAATAGTGTACATTCATAGTGATTTTTCAATTCGTTACGTTTGCCATACCTACTGTCGTCTATAACATCGTGACAGTCATTTGAATGACCTATAACCTTATAGAGTTTTCGATTGTTGGTATTTTTGTTGTTCCCACATTTCAGCCATTTGCAAGGCGACACAATGTCTTGTTAGAGGCAAAGATTTTTCACGGAGTCTTACAATTTCTTTAGCTCCTTAAAGGAACATAAATATAAGGAAACTAATCATAAACCTACTTTGAGAGAGAATAACAATATGTTTTGTTATTATTTATGTTTTTGTTATCGGTTTATTTAATAATATTCTTCTCTGGTCATGGAAAATATTATTTTGTATTTTGTATTGCTGATAATTGTGCCACATACGAGTCCTCCAAATATAGGCATATTGGAAAATTTAGGAGACGAGGTCGAGTAAATTTGATTCAAATTGTCTCTTGAGATTGTCAAGTTAATTCGGTATATTCAGTCATGCAAATTTTTATTTTACAAATATTGTGGTTTGCACATTGTTACATTATTTTTATTGGAGAATTTCTAGGCTAATTCAAAACTAAAGATAAGAGATAAGGTGATTTTTGTATAAATTTGAAAAATTATTAATTTTGATTGATCAAAGGTAAGCAGCAAGGCAATAATATGAAAGTTGATCATCTTTTGCCTTGCGTTTTTTGCGTTGCTGTTTACATTACGTTGTTATAAATCATCTCTAGCAAAAATGTACACATTCATCTTTTTACGTTATCTATTGCGTTTGCGTTACCCATTGCATTGCGTTTTTATAAATCTTAGAGGATAGAGGAAGCATAGGAATAACACAATGAAGCAACTTTGGATAAAGCTATCCGCCATTTTGGTATGCTCTATTTGCATATTTGGATGCAATTAAATATTAGTTTTTGATTTTTTATTATTATTAGTGCCGTGATACAAAATTTTACTACTAATAAAATTTTTCGCCGCGTGATTTATAGAATGACACCTATAAATGAATAAAAAGGATAAAATTATTTGTATTACGTCATCAAATTTTATTTGAACGTAGTATAAAACATTTTCTGCATTCTGTTCTTTCCGTGGTATGTTTACTATTTATAAAACTTTCAGAATGAATATAAATATATATCCGCCATATTGGTATGCTCTAGTAGCACACCCCTCTCACCCAAAAAATCAGAGTATGCTACCTCTATAATTTTCTATATTCTAAGTTATAAATAGACTTAAGGGGTTTATCTACCTTTTTTCGAATTCCTAGAATACTCTCAATATTACTTTTTTTCTATTTCTACTACGGCTGTCCGATACCAGCCCGAAACTCATACTTTCCCGCATCCTAGTTATGCAATGTCATTTTGAATTGAAAAATACTGGAAACATGGTTCCAGATTCCCATAATAACTTCTGTATTTTTTAAAGAAATTAAGTAAAACAAAAATTATTCGAAAAAGGAAGCTTAGCTGCATGCTTCTTATTTTTTAAATTTGTCTTGCCATTTAGTGATCGAAAAAAATCATATCAAATAGGTAATGACAAAAAAAAACGCTAAAACGTATTTTTTAATTTTTTTACTTCAAATAAAAATATAGAAGCATTTTTTTGTTAATACACTCATATGTAAAAGCAGCATATACCTATTTCAATTATAATTAAAGTAAATGTGAAAGGCGTACACCTCTGTAACACTGTCAAATTTTAGGATAGACGTACATCTTAAGAATTCAGTTCATAATTCAGATCTGGCCTGTTCTACCGAAACTAGTGATAGAAATGATATTCATCGTTTTTACTTCTTCCTATTTACTTTTGAATTATTCTATGTAGTTTCTTATTTGTCTTTTCCTAATATACATTTATAATTTTTGGTTAGATTGTTTTTCATAAAATGTCACGTGGCATTTCGGTAATTGTGTCATTATAGGTTTTATCCTCGACACATATTTCTTTCCTTAATAATAATAATTATTATATTATAAACAAAAGTCAAGCATACTCACAAGCGACTTCAATAGTAGCGCTCTGGCTCTTAATCTGCCCTCTGCCGCTCCAAGCATAGCACTCGCACTTGAACTTATCCTTGGCGAAGAACTCCTCCACCATGTTTCTCGTCACGTTGCACTCGGCGTCCACGATGCGGATGCCGGTCTGCGGGTCCACGAACTCCGACTGGAAGCTCGGGATGTTCTTGGCGCCGTTGCACTTGAAGTAGATCTGCAGAGAGTTGGCCGCGCGGCAGTGCAGCGTCGCCGGCTTGCTCTTGATCACGAAGGCGTCGGATGGCTCCAGCAGGAAGATGGGGAGAGTGTCTGTGTTGGAGAGAAGGGAGGAGTCGTCCGGGGGTTTCGTGGGTGGGGTGTCGTCCAGGAGGGGACCCTCTGGAACAAGAAAGCTTTCGTTAGAAGATTCTAAGTTTTCATCGACTTCCAAAAACATGCAGTGTTTATTGTTTTGTTAAATATAATAATCTAAAGATATTGTTCAAGATAAAAGTACAATCTACAAAATGCAAGATACAGAATTGTAATATTTTGCTTTCAAATCGAGATATGTTCATTTGAATTTTGGCAATTTTTGTTATTTTTTGAACACAAATACACGAATTTAAAAATTCGATCGCTTATTTCGCAGACCCAAGTTTTATTGACAACATATTAAGGGTCTCGTCTGCGTAACAAAATTTTGCGTGTTTAGAGGTGTAGCAGTTTCTGCTTTACTCATTGCATATTAAAAATTTGAAGGAAAAACAGGTACTAGATTTTTGTGAAAGAATTAATCTAGGGTTATGCCCAGTTAGAATTCTGAAAAAATCTTTGAAATCCTTATAAAAAATTAATGAAAAAGTGTGTTTTAAGCAATTTTTTACATGCTTTTTCTTATTATTAAAAGATTTATTAGAAAATGTAACTCGGCATAATCCTAGTTGCATTCTTCGTCTGTAAATAAATTTATGAAATTTAGCTTTATCTATAAAACTTCGCGAGCATTGTATAGAAATAGCTAGACTGCTTTTCCGTATTTTAGCGAGCGTTTCTATGCATTAACATAGGACAAACGCAGTGTTGAGCTACGTGGAGTCGATACCCTTAAAATTTGAAGTTAATTCACTTATAAATTAAGCAGGTTTTTTACGAATGTGGGTGCCAAACTGATGAATAATTTGTTATTTTTATGTTTAAGGGACCCGTCCGGTAGTTAAATTTATAGTAAAACAGAGGTGCGTGCGTCCCATGATCATTTGGAGTTTAGAGGTTTTTCCATTATTTACAATATATAAACATGTCACCAAAAGATGTTAGAAGGTCTCTCTGTTTTCATTTTCTTTTCTTAAATTTTTCTAGATTTTTAAGATTTTTTCTGGTGAACAAGAAGCTATTTAAATTTTAGAAAACAGAGATACATAAATTGAACCTTTGTTAACAACAAGTTTTTTTTCATTCGTCTGTGTTATAAATTAAATGATATGATGAGACAACGATGCCATTTTTCTGTTATTTCGCAGTTCCAAGCTTTGTTGACATAATATTAAGATTGGAAGTTAATTCACTTAGGAATAAAAGCTGTACAGTGGCGCGCGAAAACCCTCTATTCACAATTATTGCAGTTTTTTTTATGAATATGGGTGCCAAAATGATTTTTCCCTTCAAACATAAATGATTGCTTACACTAAATCTTCAAAATAAAAAATATTTTATCAATTTCTTGACAA
This sequence comes from Agonum fuliginosum, assembly GCA_947534325.1. NCBI lineage: Eukaryota > Metazoa > Arthropoda > Insecta > Coleoptera > Carabidae > Agonum > Agonum fuliginosum. Next base: position 29,965,742 of record OX384042.1, on the reverse strand, counting down.
AACATTGTCATACATTTAAACATTAATAAAGGTAAGACATCAGGTATCAAATTGAATTGTGTCGCCAACAAAAGGATCATTTTATTATAAAAATGCCATTCATTTAGTTTAATGCAATAACTGGTACAATGTACAATAATTAAAGATCTTGAAATTCCGTGCAAGGGGAAAACATTTCAAAATTGAATTAGAGCATTCCTGGAGTGTCCTGGCGGCTGTAACCATAACGTATTTTTAAAAATAATACAACCCTCAGCAGTACAGCTTCGTAGTAATCGTCTTTAATTACTCAACATTAAGACTAAACGAAGAAAAAGATTACAACATCTGTTCCAAATTGCCAAATTAATAACGCTCCGAATAATTCCATAATACAAATTGCCTTCGACGCATCGAGTGGTCGCGGTGAAAATCGATGAAGAATGAATAAATTTTCCAGACGGGGTCGTGAATTCCTCATTATTCCCACTCTTGGCACGTGCCATTATAAATAATTCGTCTTCTCCCGGACACGTTCGGAGCTCAATCGTTCCGGCAAGTTTTTAAGAACAGTTTAAATGCATTAGATATTTTCAGAGAGTAAATATTTATTTTCAATTTCAAATACAAGTTCTAAAAAGGAAATGAAAAGTTGTGCACAATGCAAACAAACTTTGGGGCCAGAGGCATTTTTCACTCTTTGGTTTCTTTGCCGTTTTTCCGATTTTAATTCCTGAAAGAGGAGTCGATCATTCCAACGGTTTTATTTACATACCTTAGCATAAATAAATTTAAGTCTTTTAAAAGCGTTTCCACTCGACATCAATAAAATTCATCTCATTGTAGATGATCTGACGTGGTCTACATAACATTTTTACCTTCCGCTTACCTGTAAAGGAAGGTATTGGAATCATGCAAAAAATCGGGTGGTGAATTTTTAGTGGATGAGCACGAATTAGGGTCCTTACAACTCATTTTTGATAGTTTCCCGATGATGTCTGTGTGTATGTGTGTGTGTATGTGTGTGTGTGTGTGTGTGTGTGTGTGTGTGTGTGTGTGTGTGTGTGTGTGTGTGTGTGTGTGTGTGTGTGTGTGTGTGTGTGTGTGTGTGTGTGTGTGTGTGTGTGTGTGTGTGTGTGTGTGTGTGTGTGTGTGTGTGTGTGTGTGTGTGTGTGTGTGTGTGTGTGTGTGTGTGTGTGTGTGTGTGTGTGTGTGTGTGTGTGTGTGTGTGTGTGTGTGTGTGTGTGTGTGTGTGTGTGTGTGTGTGTGTGTGTGTGTGTGTGTGTGTGTGTGTGTGTGTGTGTGTGTGTGTGTGTGTGTGTGTGTGTGTGTGTGTGTGTGTGTGTGTGTGTGTGTGTGTGTGTGTGTGTGTGTGTGTGTGTGTGTGTGTGTGTGTGTGTGTGTGTGTGTGTGTGTGTGTGTGTGTGTGTGTGTGTGTGTGTGTGTGTGTGTGTGTGTGTGTGTGTGTGTGTGTGTGTGTGTGTGTGTGTGTGTGTGTGTGTGTGTGTGTGTGTGTGTGTGTGTGTGTGTGTGTGTGTGTGTGTGTGTGTGTGTGTGTGTGTGTGTGTGTGTGTGTGTGTGGTCAAGGGGTGTTAGTCGCATAACTCAAATACGAATTACCCGAAAATTTTGATATTTGGTATTTAACATTTGTATATAAGTTGGAAGAGCTCCCTAGATTTTGGTACAAATATCTTCATCGGAAGTGATATTTTTTGAAGATTGAAAAGGTTAATTGTCAAAATTGTATATAAATTTGGAAAAATATAGTATTTATTTGTAAAGAGAATAAGAGGAAAAGTTATTTGCAACTTACGTTATAAAAAAATTGTCTTTATCTGGTAGCATTAAAGAACTGCAGTAAAATTTAAAAAATAAATTTATCAAATAAAACGTCGATATCTTGTAATCCATGATCGGTTGATTTTTGTTTCTGCGTAAAAAATATTGACAGGTGAGACGGGTGACAAGTTGGCATACTAGCGCTATATAAGTCCTAAGTAAGATATTAAATGCAGAGTTTTCCTGTGAATGAATCTTTTTATTCAGGTGATGCAAATTTCTGTGTTTGAATATTTGGGATTTTTATTTGTATATTTTAAATGGGCACCGGATTGTACGTATACATTTCTGTTTAAATTCTAGATATGGCGGAAGGTTGTGTGATGGCCACGTCAGATTTTTTTTAAATTTAAATATTTGGCCGTCAGAAACAAGTAACTGCCTAGATTCGAACCTGGTGAATTGTCTGAACCACAGTCAGTCACAAAGCGCACACAGCAAATTTATTTATTCATATTCTATAAGAGAGGTATTGGAATGGGTCAACATTTTCGAGTATGAGTTTTTGGTGGATAAGCACGTTTCAGGGTCTCTACAATACGAATTTACTATTTTCACGATGATGTCTGTGCGTGTGTGCGTATGGATGTATGGACTTACGTCACGATTTTTTGTCCACGATAACTTAAACAGTATCAAACCTTTAATACCCAATTTTCATATTTAATATTTTAATAAGCATCTTAAGGAGGTTGGTGACCGTTTATTAAAAGGCTGAAATTTACACAGTGCCTTCATTTCACTATGTAGATTCTAAATTTTTTTTTTTAATTTTCGTCTATCCGGTTTTTGAGTAATTAAATGTTGAAATTCGCTCGTTTTACATGGACTCTTATGGCAATTCACTAAATTTTTGTTTAAACTATATGATAAAATGATGAAAAATTCACAGAACTTGTATTAATATTTCCAATAAACCTTTAAAAATAAGTTCTTCAAGATTTTGTGTACTTTGTCTAAACCATTTGCAAGTTATTTAAAAAAATGTAAGCATGTCAAGCATTTTTGATTAGGGAATTAGTAATTATTGTAAAAATAAATATCACAGCAATGCAATGACATCAGCCAAAGTGCGTTGAGGCGTTGAGCTAATTTTGTTTTACATTATCAAAAATATTTTTATTTTCATATCCTCTCTCTAAGGCTAATGTCTGGGTACGCCACTGCAGGCGTCCCCAACCTCCTTAACACTGGATAAGATTAATATTGTTTTCCTTAAATAAATTGGTATATTATTTATTTTTGACAATTTTCAAAATTAAAAATTAAAGAAAATATAATTATGTATAGCAGTATAGGTACAGATAATTTAAAATACAATTTGCTGGATCTGGTAGTATTTAACAATACAATAAAGTAGAACTACTATTCTACTTTTTTTAAATTCCAGTGTCTTGTTGTCTACGATCATTTGAAATTTATTTCTACACAAAATTTGAATGATTATGACAGGGAAGTACAGTTTCCATCTATTGCTTGCATCTTGGTTTACATATCGTTTACAAATTAGATGAACATGAAACTATTAAAATGTAAGTATAATATTTATTTGATTAGTAAATTGAGCAGAATTAGGCGAGAGGTCATGTGTTGGCCACAGCAGATTTTTTTCTTATGAAAAACCTGATTCCAGGCAAATTCTGATATTTGCTGTGCTTTGGCCGAAGAACTTGCATTCGTTCCAGAATGACTCATTTCCCATACTTGTTACAAAAATAACATTAAAAAAACTACCTCGCCGTGGAAATATTTCATGATCACAAAACTATCTTAAAGGGAAGTAAAAAGTGTAGTGATGAGACGTTTATTTTCCAAACTTGAAAGCGTTCAAACAAATATATGGGGTCATTTATTCCGGTATCAAGAATTTTTGTTGGAGAGTCTCTTTTTGCGGTTACAAGGTTAAAGATAAAAGTTAAAACTCAATTTATCTTGTAGATAATTCAAGGAAAGAACTATCGTGTTCTTGTAGAGTGCTCGAGTGTAATAGCAGTAAACCACCGGCGACAAGGCGATCGTAGATCGCACACAGCGTTGACTTCGGTAGCGAAAGAACAAAAGCCATCGCAACCTGCGCCGTAAGCAAACAACTTACAGTCGCTGACTTATTCACAAACGCTCAAGTTGTTAGTTAGCTATCAGCTCAGCGATCTCATAAAATAAATTAAGGTAATTAAGAGAATCATGTCACTAGATTCCTCTTTAATGAGCTAGTCCTCCATATGGAACACTCGATATCAAGCAGTCCATGAAACCTGTCGATGTTTCTCTGGGAAACTCGTCTTGTTCTGGCCACACATTAAACAGTTTTCTTTGCTCTAAAGATGATATTAATTTTCGCTGTTTCAGGTGTTGTTACGATTTGCCCCCATATTTACCAATCCCTATTTACCACCGTCCCTTTTTTACTACCGTAATTCTTTTACCAATCCATTTTTTACCAACATTATACTTTTCCCAATCCAATTTTTACCACCGTCCTTCTTTACCACTAATTCTTTTTTACCACCAACGTATTTACCAACGTATTCTTTTACCAATCCATTTTTACCACCGTCCCTATTTTTACCCCTAATTCTTTTTACCACCAACATATTTACCAACGTGTTTTTTTACCAATTCAGTTTTACCACCGTCTATTTTTAACAAAGCTAACAAAACCGTACTACACTAACAAAGCTAACAAAACCGTACTAGAGCCCCACAAACTCGGTTTTGGTATTTACTACACGAACAAAGCTAACAAAACCGTACTAGAGCCCCACAAACTCGGTTTTGGTATTTACTATACTAACAAAGCTAACAAAACCGTACTAGAGCCCCACAAACTCGGTTTTGGTATTTACTACACGAACAAAGCTAACAAAACCGTACTAGAGCCCACAAACTCGGTTTTGGTATTTGCTACACTAACAAAGCAAACAAAACCGTACTAGAGCCCCACAAACTCGGTTTTGATATTTACTACACTAACAAAACCGTACTATAGCCCCACAAACTATTAATGGTAAAACGGAATAGCGGTAAAAAAGTATGGTGGTACAAATGCAGAGGTAAAAGTTGGAGTGGTAAAAATTGAGTGATAAAAATGGGTTAACGGTAAAACAGGATAGCGGTAAAAAAGAATGGTGGTAAAAATGCTGTGGTAAAAGTTGGAGTGGTAAAAATAGAATGGTAAATATGTAGCACAACGGTTGTGATTGTGACTGTTAAGTTGCTGTACTTGTTAAAGTTTATCTACGGAATCTGTCGATATTTCTCTGGGCAACTCACACATTAAACAGTTTTCTCTGCTCTAAAGATGATATTAATTTTCGGTGTTTCAGGTGTCTGCGCACTGTTAAGTTGCTGTAATTGTTAAAGTTTATGTTGGTTTTCAATTAAAACTTGGCTCCGTATATTTAAGTTAGTCTTAATTGTTATTTATGGAGGTGAGGCGTCAGTAATTGATCGGTGCACCGTCTAACATCATGTAAACGCAGTTAGCCGGTGTTAGCTTCACGCATGAGCCTTTGCTTCAGACCGCTCTGTTTTGATTTAGCTCATTCGCTGCGCTCTACGGATGGAACAGATGCATCTCGCAACAAACGTAATGTGTATGAAATTCTGCGCTAGTTTACACCAGCGTTCATAACCGAGAAGAATTGGAAACACTAACAGAAAAACAACAACATTTCATTTTGTACCATGATAAAATAGACGCCAAGTATTCCCACCTGAATGTGAACATCATGCTTATTACTTGCTATATTTGCTTATTATGTTTTCTCCGAATTACTAGAATACCCTCGATTTTACTTTTTTTTTCTCCACTACCACGGCTGCCTGAAACCAGCCCGAAACTCGTACTTTGTCGCATCCTAGATATGCAATGTCATTTTGAAATTTAAAAATACTGTAAAAGTGTTTTCGTTGCGAGTAAACTGTCACATTATTTTTGACTTCAGGATAATGTTTTTAAAAACATTTATTAGAGAAAGAATGGATCTACACATGTGTCTTTTAAAAAAAGAGATATAAGATATAACCGTGTAAATTTTTTAGGAATATTTACAATAATGTACATTTCTCTAATCAAAATTTTAAAAAGGCACATCTGTAGATCCATTCTTTCACCATTCAATCCTTGATCTTGTACTGGCCACAAAACACTCGTTACGTTAGTACATTTTATGCTGGATTTTAGGAGGTACACGGGGCTCTTAACGTGTCCTATTAATATCCTAGCGATGGCTAATGTCCGCCCTTAGTAACATTATCCCAAAGTTGGTAATTTGGTAATAATGTTCCATGATTATGTGTCCCATGTAATTCACTGAGATGCTTGTATTGAGTATGTAATTTTTGATCGAGGATGTGCCTAGACTTACGAAATAAGATATATTTTTAAACATCCCATGGGCGATTCATGTCTGCATATTTCAAAGTTTGGTTGATACCACAAATCATAAATATTATAAAACTGTTTTGCATCTAGTCCTAGTGGACAGCCCAATCTTAATATCCATTTGGAAACGCAAGCCAAAATTGTTTTTCTGAAAAATGTGTCACATACAGCTATATTCTATATTCTATATTAGCATATTTTGTAGAAAACTTGAGTGGTGTTTTTCCTAATTTAAAATATATATATCATTTATTTACTTCAAGAAGAAAGATTGTAGTCTGGCGTCTCTTACCTCCGTTTATTTGAAATGAAATATTATTACGTAATCATTGGTACACTGTAAAAAAACGTATAAAGACTTTTACAAGACTCAAGAGTCATGTAAATAAACAGGAAACATAAAATTTATGATGTCATATGGTCATACTTATGAGACATAACAAGCATAAGTAGGCACTCTTTTTAAAATTAAAGTCGTAAAACGAATCTTGGATTTGTTTTGCTACTTTCTTACAACTTGAATGCACATACCGGCACATACATACTATCAGCCTTTTATTGCACTTTGGTGTGGCACCTTCACAGTATACGCCATCGTTAACTCAAGGATTAGTGGAGAGTACATTACAAGGGAGATTTTTGTGTAATTAAACTGAAAATTGTGCCTGAATTGTCAAAAACACCATCGATCACAATGCGCAATCGGCTATTTATCCCACATAATTTGAAATTAGCAGTCGTAATACTTACTTTTTTCCTTCCGCCACTCCTGTAAAGGAAGGTATTGGAATCATGCTAAAAATCGGGTAGTAATTTCAAAATTAAATTAAGGAGGTTGTGACCCATGCAGTGGCGTATCCAGACATCATCTTTGGGAGTGGATTTTAAAATCAAAATATTTTTGATAACGTAAAACAAAATTCGCTCAACGCGCGTTGGCTGATATCATTGCAATTCGTTCAGATGCGGTGATATATTTTTACAATAATTACTAATTCAACAATAAAAAAATACTGACATGCTTACATTTTTTTTAAATAACTTGCAAATGGTATAGAAAAAGTACACAAAATCTTAACGTACCTACTTATGTTTAAAGGTTTACCTATAGGAATTATTAATACAAGTTCTATGAATTTTAATAGTATAAATCATAAAAAAACAAAGATTTAGTGTCCATGTAAAACGAGCGTAATTTCAACATTCAATTACTCAAAAACCGGATAGACGAAAATTTAAAAAAAAGATTTTAGAATCTCAATAGAGTAATAAAGGAACTGTATAAATTTCAGACTCTCATCATCATTTTAATTATGGTCACCAACTTCTTTAATAGATAAAACGCTAAAATCATGTGATTGGCTAATATTTGTTTCAGTGTAAATTATTTTTGACAGGTGACATTAAACGACATGACATAAGTAAGGTATCAAATATTGCAATTATTGCACTTATTTATAATAAAAATCCAGTTTTCTGGATAAGGCAGAAGGTTGTTAAAAATGTATTCAATAAAATTAAAAGATATGTAGGTAGTTATTATTATTATTATTGATGTAAGGGATTTGCATTATAGTTTCATATTACGTTAAGATAAGTAAAATAAAATACTTTTCATGTCACTTTAAAAATGTCAACGCCAACATCACGCCACTAAAATAGTTATAAACTAAATATTGCATTATGTAAATTCTGAGGAAAAATATTTCCGAACAGTTTGCACTAGTGGTAAAGTTATGTACATATACAGGGAGTTCGAAGGACTACGCTCCGTAGGGAATCCTTACATCGCTTTTCCATTAGGTAAAGTTTGGTAAACGAGTCTGGCGTGGGTAGTTTTCGGTATCAAATTGCAAACAAGTGACATTAAATGACGGCTAGTACTTTTAAACAGCCGTGTGCTATACAGGGTAGAATCATTCAACTTCGCGAAATACGAATTGCGAATGCGAATTGAGAATTGGGTCAGGAGTTCGGTCACCGGAACTGGAAAAACAGATGGAGACGAAGACAGTAAAATGTTTTACTGTATTTTTATTTCTGCCATCCTTCTATGTTATTGAATTTTAAATTTACTGAATTGGCCAGAAACGAGGTAACTTCTTTAGTTGACTTGTTTTTTCGATATCAATAGAATCAAAGTTTATTTGATCCTAACAAAATTATAATACACGTTTCAAAAGAATTGATTTAATAGCAATATATGAGATTATTAATGAGGACAAAAATTGTATAAATTTGCTTCACTCAATTCAAATTAATGATCAACATAATATTTTTATTTTTATAAATTGAGATTTAAATTTTGTTTCAAAATTCCTGATTTCCAGAAATGTTGCTTTAAATTAAGAAATTTTGAACATTATATATTACTTTAAATTAAATATTATAAAGAAAATTTGTATAGATAAAATTAAATGAAAATAAACAAATCTAATGAACCAATAAATAAATAGAAAAGAAAACGTTTTTTATAGTTTAGTGTGAAGCTTTACATTTATATTTATGTTTAAGAAACACAGCATTCACATAATGAACTTAAAATAGCTTTAGTAAGTGGTAGACATAAACTTAAAGTTTGGAGGATTCAAACTTTAGTGCTAGAAAGTGAAAAGTGCGGATGCTCGTATAGTTACATGAATTTATACATTCTTAAACGAAAACATAAATGTGAACCTTAAAATTAAATGCTTATGTGAATGAGGCTTTAACATCTCTGCAGTTAAAACTAAATTAACAAGATTCACATAAGCACTTATTATTAAGGTTTACAATTATGTTTACGTAAGTTTATATTCATCTAACTTAATACGAGCATTGAAGCACTGTGAATGCTCGTATTTAGTTAGATGAATTTAAACTTCCTGAAACGTAAACGTAAATATTAAAATTAAAAGTCATTTCGCCTAGAAACAAATAAATAACCATTAAAATTAAAAGCTTATGTGAACGCAGTTAGAAATTAAAGCTAAAATATTTAATACCCGATAAATGCACATATTTTTAATGAAAATTCACTATTAAAATCAAACTTATATTATCAAGTCATCTTAGTTGAAAAACCATTGAATATATTCGTGCTGAAAATAGTTTTAAACTCCCTATTAATATTAACTTCTCAACTTCGGAGTTGGAAACTTTGTACATTAAAAATTACTGAAATAATATCTCGTCTCGTGTATAGAATTTTTCCATTTCCTTATCGGCAAACAGACAAGCTGGAGAATTTTTTGCAAGCGAATTGTAACTCCATGCCATGTACTGATATATTGCCAATGTATTACAGATCGAAATCTAAAACTAGTTTGCATGTAAAATACTCTAGAACCGCTAGAGCTGCGTGGAAGCACACGCTGACATAAAGGATGACCAGCATCAAAATTTTATTACTTTCTGTCCGCTTACCGAGTAGCGATACATTGACAAGTGATTAGCATTAGAAATGCAGCACTTTCAAGGAAAATTCCAAGAAGCTGACATTATACTTTTATCGTCTAGATTCATGCTAGATTTCTAGCTCAATTTCCATCAGAGATTCGTTCGAGTTTCATACTTTATTCCGGACTATTCATATTCAATCGGAAATTTTCGGTTTTTACCAAAACTTTTAAAGGTTGGTCAAACTGACTGCAACTGAGCATGAGTAGACAAATCTAGTACGTCTCGAATAGAAAAATAGAGCCAGGCGTATATTTCTATACTAGAAAAAAATGAATCCGTAAAAACAAAGTTTTTGACTATAAATCCTTTATTTATGAGACTCGATCTATATTTATTTATATTTTTGTTTTCATTGTAACTCTTTCTTAGATTGTGTTTCAAGAAAGAGTTAAAAAGAGTAGGGTATGGCGGAAGGTCTTGTGCTGGCCAAATCAGATTTTTTCTTGTGCCAAAGTAAATGTTTGGTTACAACGAGCCTATGTACAAAATTTCAGAGTTAAAAAGCGTAGGGTATGGCGGAGGTCTTGTGCTGGCCACATCAGATTTTTTCTTGTGCCAAAGTAAATGTTTGGTCACAACGAGTCTATGTACCAAATTTCAGATTGATTGGATATGGGGAAATGGGTTTGAGGTATGGCGGGAGGTCTTGTGCTGGCCACATCAGATTTTTTCTTGTGCGAAAGTGCATTGTTAGGTGACAAAAGTCTATTTCCAAAATTTCAACTCAATAGGATCCCGGGAAGTGGGTCATTTTTGACTTTTGTTTTTTTGCCGTACGTACGTACGACGTTGAAGTTAATATAAAGGATTTAAAAAGTGTGGAAATCGAACGGAACTAGGATGGGAATTTCTTATTTACATTATACTAGAAATGGATAGGAACTTCTTGGGTGAATCTCGAACTAGAATATATAAGAAAAAAGTATAATATATGTATGTAAAAAGTATAAAGTGGACTCCTGTGGAATATAAGCTTATTATAGCTAGTTACTCCGCTCGTAATTTTGTGTTAATGTGTTATGTTTATGTTATTGGAAGCTTGCTTACAGTTTTTATTGCCGATTTATGATGCAAAGAGTTCTCAAGTCGCTTTAATTAAGTCACTATAAATGAAAAAATCATCATCTGTTTCATTTAAAGTTAAGTTTTTTCATAGAGGAGAAATTACATCATATATTTTACCCTTTTTCACACAGGTATAAAAATTAATGATATAAATGTAAATTAGATAAGTAAAGTATCTACGTAAGTACATATACAAATTAGTATGTGTTTTACGTCACAATTTTACTCCGAAACAATCAAATTGAAGTTAGTGGTGAGCTATCAGTTAAAAAATTAAATAGATATTACCGCCATTATCTCTATTATCATAACTTTATTTACGTGGTTTATTTAATTTTCATTATATGCTTCTAACTTCAGACTATGTGGCCCCCTTCCCCTTCCAATTTAGTTGCGGAGTAAAAATATGTGCCATAGTCAACAATCGAGTGTCATCTCCTGTCTTTATTTATACTTCGTGTACGTCACCTAAGCTAGCGGTGTCGATTGGGCCGATCGCGATGGGGCCTACTGGCAAATTTAAGGCTAATTATAGGCTAATTAAATGCCCTATTCCCAAATTTAAGGATATTCAATTTTTTAAAATATGAATTACACCGCTGAAATTAAATAATAACAAAACGAATAAAACAAAAATTAAAGGCTAATTAAAGGCTTTAAGATTCCACAATCAAAATTTTCAAAATCAGGGCCGTACGCACATTAGCTCATTCTGGGCCCTGGGTACTATATACAAATATAATCAGATTTATGTAATCGGGACAAAAAATAATGCCCTGTTCACACGTTGCTACTTTGAAGACGCATACGTGCTACTGTAGCATGAAAAGAAATTCAAATCGAAACAATTACCGCAAAAAATCGCTATCTACACACACAACGATCAACGATGTGAAATTATCAACGAGTAGTTCTTGATACTTTGATGCTACAAATTAGCAGCGCTGCTATTTGACAAGCGACTCAGAATTTTTCTTGCTACAGTAGCGCGAATGTGTCTTCAAAGTAGCAACGTGTGAACAGGGCATAAGTTTCACTGATGGATTCGTAGAGCCTTTAATTAGGCTTTAATTATTAACAATTAAATTAATCAAAATCAATCCCCATTCTGCTAGCGGTGCCAACTCACAAAAAAACCTATGGAAAATTATAGGAACTTAGTTAATAATTAAAGGCTATTTATAGACTCCACAATTGACGTCTCACTATCCCAGTTGGACCTTGTCCCCGACTAACGGCTCACTGTAGTCCCAAAGGCGCGCGCAGCGCAAGTGGGAGCGCGGAGCGCGCAGTCCTCGAGTTATTTTTAAAGTGCGCCGCAGGCTAACCTAAAAACATGGTTGTAATTTTGATTGTGCAATCTTAAAGCCTTTAATTTTTGTTTTATTCGTTTTGTTATTATTTAATTTCTGTCACCGCTGGCTTTATATAAATTTAGGAATAGGGCATTTAATTAGCCTATAATTAGCCTTAAATTTTCCAGTAGACCCCATCGCGATCGGCCCAATCGACACCGCTGACTTAAGGTACATACTTCGTGTTCAGTATAAAACTAAATCCTTTTTATTGGTTATCATATCTCCTCAGAAAGTGCCTGAACATTCTCCTGTTTATATTTCAGACTACGGCATTTGCAAAAAAGTTATAAAATACTGGAAGCAACTTCATTAAATTTCCGGGTTTAAAATTAAAATAAACATAGCTCCGCGCAAAAAATAGTTCATAGAGTTGCATATTTATGGAAATGAAACCCGCCAAAAAATAAAATCCCTAGCAGGAGAAACGGCTAAGTTTTCATGTCCCAACTAAAAATAACTGAGATTTTACATATTCAGAATGTAAATATATGTAAAGCGTTCATTATTTTTTGTTGAATTTGCAACCAGCAATGATAATTGTAACAACAGTACCGCGGAATACATTAACCGGTGAAAGCAAGGAGCATAGTACTCTAGATCTAGTGAGTTCTCCTTTAAGGGGATTTAGTGTTGGCTTCTACGTTAAGATGCACATGTAGGGCAGATCGGGTGGTGACAGGGGAGGACTAGCCCTAAAGCCCCTGGAAATCTTGTTACGGGCGCTTCCCATAAACTACCTCCAACAAGTAACGTTCATTGCAGAAAAACAGCAAGAAATAAAGTTAAGATGTATTATCTAAATCATCATTTAAATATAAATATGTACTTTGGCTTATATGAAACAACGCTAGCGGTCAAAGAATGAATTTAGTATAAATAAATTTATCTATTCCACTTTGCAAATCATTAAGTTAATTAAAAGTTGACTATTTCATTCTGTAATCATCAGAAAATGCTTCCTGATTATTTTTGTTTGAGTTGTATAATCTTTAAGAACCACTGGATTCATGATCTTACTGGACGAAGTGAGAACAAACCGTCACATGCATGCCAAACTTACGAATGTGCATTTTTCTAGTTTTGATATAAATGCGTTTATCTATGACTAATGTATAACTTAACCATTAAATGTGTGATGTTTTCTACATAATGCCATAAATTAATCCCAGGGAATAATAGTCAGTATTCCTTCCTCTACACCAATCAGATTTTTTTTTTGTCTGAATCAATTTATCTGGGCAAATTTTTTATAGAAAATATTGCAATGTTTAATGATGTAACTATGGTAACAGAAGAAATGACATTTGGAAATGTCAAAATTTTTGCGGTACCTATATTTTATTAAAATCTTGTTCCATATAAATTAGTCGTAGATAAAGTACAGTATATAACTCGCTAACCTCCGATGATTAAAACCCTCGCTCGCTTTGCTCGCTCGTGTTGTAAACTTTATCTTCAGGTATAATAGCATCCATTATAGCGTCGTTGTATAATATGCTATTTAATATACAGGTTGGTGGAGGTGAAATGCGAACATAGGGAAATATATGACAATGGAGTTATCATGCTAGGTGCTAGGCATCTTGATATACGTGGAATAAGTACTGTCAATGTCAAAGTAGCTGTCATATTATTGAAATTATTATTTTCAGTAAAATATTTTCTTTGCATAATAATGTATGTGTACGAGCAGAACGAGAAAGTTTACATGCACTTTTAGATTTTATTATTATTTCTGTTATTGATTACTCTTTTTGCCACACAAATTCACATTACTTCGTTTTGTGACACTACTACAAAATATATCAAGATACCTGGCATGAAAGTTCGATTGTCCTGTTTGTTCCCGGTGTTCGCATTTCACTTCCACCAACCTGTATAATCTATGAAAACAAAAATATTCGAATTGCGCGAATCTACATACATTCGTGGACGATTCGTCTATAAGCACAGCAAATTATTTGATTGATTATTTTACACACGTTATTTCTGGCCAATAAGAATGCATAACTTTTTCGAAGAGGGCAGTTTTTCAGTGATAAAATTTGATAAAACCACAGTAGGGTAACCATGGTTACATTTTGTTTATTAAATGTTTTCAATGTTGCAAACGTCAAAAATAAAATAATAATTATCGTTCGTGAAATAATCAAGCAAATATAATTCGAGTCATAAATTTAATTGGTAAAATTTACTCATAATTCCTGCGTAGAAGTCGTTTCTACGCAGGAATTATGCAGCTTCGCTGTCATGATTTAAATATGTCAATTTTGACACTCGTTTGTCCGTTTCTACGCAACAACTATTCGTAAATTTTATCAATAAATTTATGGCTCTTATTATATTACTTATGAAAATAATTTTTTTTAGAATTCTAACTGTTCACAAACTTATAGATTAATTCTTTCACAAACATGTTTTTCCATCAAATTTTTAATATGCAGTGAATAAAGCAGAAACTGCTACACCTCTAGACTCGCAATATTTTGTTACGGAGACGCTAAATCGAATAATCAAACTGTTTAAACACACAAAGTTTAATTCTGTTTATTTTCCTTATTACATAATAAAAATTATAGTTTAACGTACATATCGACCAATAAAAACTAACACTTAGTGCATTAAGTGTAGAAAATTACTTTTTCACTGGAAACTAAAAGTTCCTGCTTCACTTTATGAGTATCCGTTAAATTAAAACAATAAAAGTTTACTACTTATCTACATTAAAACTTAAATTTTCCGGTAAACTTTACCGCCAATAAATCGATTCTTAATCAAATTCCGCCGTTAATTTTTATCACGAAATTTCATTAGAACAGTTTCTGGAACATTTCCCGTTAAAATCCTGAGTGAGAAACTAGCAGTCCCTTGTAATCCCACAGGAGTACTGTTTAATATTCAGGAGCTGAATATGGATAGGTTCATCCGTTCATCTCGTGTAGCTCACTCGACCGCACAAGTAAGAGTTCACCTGGAGGAAGCTGAAACTGAAGCCGGTGTTACACTGTACCAGTAACTCCTTCAAGTCGCTAATTTTTAATTTATTTTTACTTCCTTCTCAGATTTTGACCGAAATATCTGTTTTGACTTTTCCTGAATCCATTTTGACTAGTTTCGTTCGTGACGTCTGTATGTACGGACGTATGTGTGTCGCATAATACGGTTAGACGTTGAAATTTTGTATTTAGGACTGTTACAATGTCTAGTTGTGCACCTCCTATTACCTCTCGCCTCATATTCTATAAGAGAGGTATTGTAATGGGTCAAAATTTTCGAGTATGAGTTTTTGGTGGATAAGCACGTTTCAGGGTCTCTAGAATACGAATTTACTATTTTCACGATGATGTCTGTGTGTGTGTTTGTTTGTTTGTGTGGGTGTTTGTATGGACTGACGATTTTTCGTCCACGATAACTTAAAAAGTATCAAACCGTTTATAACCAAATTTCATATTTAAGGTTTTAATAAGTATCTTAACACCGGATAAGATTTTGGTAGAAATCTGCAAACCGAAAGTAGAACTTTTAGAAGTTGGAAAAGTTTTCCTTAAATATATTTGTTTATGACAATTTTTGTAATTGAAAATAAAAGAAATTATGATTATCTATGTGTACAGTTAATTATAAATATAAAGTGCTGGATCTGGAAGTATTTAACAATAAAATAAAGTACAATTAATATTCTATTTTTTTTGAAATTCCAGTATATGATATGAAATTTGTTTCTACATAAAATTTGAATTATTATGACAGTGACAGTATAGTTGACATCTTTTGATTGCATATTGGTTTACATTATCGTTTACATATTACATGAACATGAAACTATTAAAATGTAAGTAAAACTATTTATTAGATTAGTAGAAGAAAGTTGAAATTTTGTATTTGAGACTTATGTTGCATCTGTTGATCACCTCATATTTTTGGTTGCGATCGTCCGTGCCAAAGGCGCACTTTACTCTAGATATTTTTTGGTATTTTCCGCATAAATCAAATACGGTAATTATATTATTATTATTATATTATTCTACATTTTAGTTATTAAGAAAAGTATGAATAGTTTAAGCTCATTAACAAACTTGAAGTCAGTTTTGGCTCAAGATTTCAATCCAAAATTCCCAATCCCAATCATGATTTTTTGATTCAGTAGGGCCTAAATCGTGAAGATTCTTAAAATCTCGAACTGTCAAAAAAACGATTACAATACTTTCCCCTATTACATAAATCGGAGGAGTAAAAATTTATCTCCACAGGTTAAGCTGACAGGGTGGTATGAATGGAAGTATCACTTGTTCCAGTTAATCCACTTGACTGGAATCACAACTGATGGAATTTAGTGGAATTACTAGAATCCAGAGGTAGATTTTAGTGACGTGATCAAGTTACTGGTATCGTGTAACGTTGCCTTTATAGTAATTCACCTGAAGGATACAGAAGCTCAGGAGCAGTTGTGAATGATGCAGAAGATATGTCTGTGTGTTACTGTACCGTTTAATTGCTTGCAGATTGTGTTGTTTTATTGTTGTGTTATTCTATGCTAATGCAGAGATGTATCTTGAATGTTACACAAGTGAGATCCAAGGATTGTAGTCAAATCTGGGTGTCACGATGCAATTCGTTTCAAATACTACATAAACACTTTTTGTAATTTATACCGGAACATCTAATTTTAAACGCACCAGTCTCCAGTTTCTACAGTTGCAATAACTAAATCCATTTGTCCAAAACGATAAATATAAACCAAAATCATATTTTACTATACCACAAGTTCTGTTCTAAACAATTTGTAGACAAAGTAGACAATGTAGACAATGTCATCAATGTCGACAACGTAAAATATTTTCATTTGTAAAACTGTACTAACCTAAAATTTATTTTGTTGTTACGTTAGTAGTGTTTGCAAGCTGCAAGTAGGTACATCTTTTATAAGTTGGTGATGGTTGACCAATATGCACTTATTTTGAAATGTAGAATTTTTAAATTATAAATATTTTCATATATAATACCATTAGTGACTATGATTTTGCCGGCAATTTTTGCGGACCAGACGACAAAAATTACCAAAAAATCATAGTCACGTATGGTATTCGGTTTGACAATTTCTCGAATTATTTTATTTATTCCAAAAAAAGTAATGTATTTTAAAACAATCATCAACTGACATAGTATCTAAGCAACGCTTCGCGGCAATTTTCACTAGTGAAAATTGTCACTGTAGTTCGTCTGTGATTGGTACAATTCAGCAAAGTACTGTGTTTTGATTGGATGAAAAACTATGAGTGGAATTGTCAGTTAAATATAGTTATCTACCTTGTCTACATAATGCCTGATAATTTTCATGATGTAGAATACGTAATTGTCTACATGTAGACTACATGACGTAGATTACGCGCCCAACACTGATTTATAGCCAGTTGCACCGCTTCCACTTAAATTTTAAGTTATCCTTAAACAAACAATATCGAATGAAAATCAAATTGTCAAACGTAGACATCAAATTGCTGTCATTATTTCGATTCGATATATTATTCATTTAAGTGACACTTAAAATTTAAGCGTAAGCGGTGCAAACGGCCATTAGAGTGTAAAGAATCCTCTTAATTGCAGATTCTTCGAGTTGACGTATTATTTTTTATTTATGAATCATTAAAACTGGTATTAAGAAGATAAAAATTAAAATAAGACAAACCGAACATGAGAGTTTTTAAACATGTAATTAATCGTCATTATATCTTATTATTTATTGCAAACAACAACATCGAGTGTAACATTGAGCGGATGAGTAACGATATAAAAAGTTCATTATCGGTTATTATATTTTTTACAACTAAACAAACAATGCAAAAGCAGCTATCAATCAAAGAACGTTCATCGCATACTTGATTTTATGATTCAGTAATAATAATTTCAAATACTGTTATATGTTGGTGGAGAAAAACTAGTTTTAATATTTCAAGAAGGGTGAATGGTCCAAAAAGCGAAACAAAACAGCCTCGCTGTAAGCTGTAATCATTGTGTCCTTAACAGCTACGCATCAATAATTCATTTATTTCTGTTATACTTAGCGATATTCTTTTTAATCGATTCATTTTGTTTCTTTCGAAACCGGGCCTGCCTTCTTGATCCCAGATCCGCTTACTGATAACTCAAACTTTTTTTTTCATCTTGCGTTTCAATTATTAAAACTGATCACACAGTAATTGATAACGAACGGGCAGTGGCGTGCGAGGATATTTTTCCGGGAGGAAATTAAAATATAATTAGTATTGGAAAAAGTCTCGTCTTTTAAAAGAAACTTTCCCAGATCAAAGCTAATAATAGAAAGAAACTTTGTGGTATTTTCTTTGAATAATTTAATGAATAAATGTTTAAGTAGCTTCGAGTTTGTTTTATGTTTGTATGCCAGATAATTCTATTCACTTTGTTGATTCTAGTTAGATATTGAATGGATAGGTAATCTAGAGTATAATAGAATCAACCATATTTCGATGATTTTATTGTAATAACATTGCAATGTATGAACATTATCAATTAATTTATACACGGTTTCCCAAAAGTTTCGGGACGGTGCTTTTGAACGAGTAGAGAAACAAATTATTTAAATAATCGCAACCAAGCGTTACTAAAATTATAGCTCTTTTTTGAAAATTTCTTTCCATTTTACTTGCCTCTGTAATTCATAAATCAAGTATTAATAATTTCGTTAAAAAAAATTGACGTACTTATGTGTATTTGAGTTTAGTATGCATACTTAAGGGGGTTTTATCGCCCAGCGCTGCTAGCTCACAAATCCCCGTTATTTCAGGTACCCGCGCTGACAGCCTATGTTTTATGAGCACATATTGTCTCTATTTATCTAATTGCTATGTTTCGCTCTGTTCTTGTTTAGAAAATACTCAATTTGATTGTCTTGTGCGCATGCAATTTTTAAATTTATTTAACAAATTTCTCGACTACTATTTGAAAATTTTATATAATAATGTGATACAAACATTTAAATTTACAATGCAGAATTATTATTATTTATTGCCTTTGTCTTTATACGGTATTTTTATTTTTTTTAGATATATAGGATTAATAGGTTGAGAGTAATTTGTTAAATACTTTTTTACTGTAATAAAAGCCCCTTAAAATACACTATTAAATTTTTTAACTAGTCCTAAATCAGCCTGTGTTAGGGTCTTGTTAGGGTAGTCTAGGTATTAGCATCAAGTTGCAGCTTAATTAGCGCTGATAAATTTAATCCGAACAAAAAACGCTACACACCTCCAGCAATTGGTAAACCCTTCAACATGAGCGAATTAGCCGCAGTGATTAGCTCCCCTTGTGTGAGTCATTCGTTCAATGTCAGTCGTCATCGCTGATTTATATTTTCAAATTGGTCATTTTCTATTTTCTGCGGCGTGTCCTACTCATGGCGTACGACTAGTCACAAAATAATATTCAATTTACATAATTTTTTGGGCTTATACGTGAAAATTTTGTGAAAATAAAAAATACATGTCTTAAAATTATTTAATAAAAAAGAAATGCACGCATGAGGGTTTTTTCAAGATTCTGAAAAAATAAATTCACTGTTTTGAAGCATTCAATAAATTATAAATTCTTCTTTTAAAGACCCATTGAAGATTCAATTTAGCGGCACCGCAATTTAACAAGTAATTATCACTAGAATTTTTTTTTCAAGATTCAGAATCTTCAAGAATCTTTACAGAATCCAAGTGCCTTATTGGCTATGGCCCATGGCACATTACTTTGCGCACAAATACTCATAATTTAAAAAAGGGACCAAGGTACCTATTCTAATAATTCATAGCAAGATCTCATGTCGCTATCTGCTCAGAAATTGAGGACGTTATAACAAAATATCTGTATCAAGATTTTTTCTAACAGTTGGTACCAATAATAGAGAAGTTTGACAAGTAGTACAACGAGTACAACTTTATGAAAATTTTAAACTAATAAAATGTCAAATTGTGAAATCTGAAAATAATTGGAATCATGCAAAAAATCGGGTAGTGAGTTTTAAGTGGATGAGCACGAATTAGTGTCCTTACAACTCATTTTTGATAGTTTCTCGGTGATGTCTGTATGTGTATGTGTGGCCAGGCCCATTTCTGGAGGTCGGGTAACTCAAATACGAATCACCCAAAAAAAATATATTTGGTATTTTAGATTTGTATACGAATTCGAAGAGCTCATTAGATTTTGGTACAAATATATTCACCGGAAGTGATATTTTTGAAGATAGAAAAAATTAATTGTTAAAAATTTCTATTTGTAATAAGAATAAGGGGAAAAGTTATTTGCAACTTACGTTATACAAAAATTATCTTTATCTGGTAGCATTAAAGAACTGTATTATGATATAATTTATCAAATAAAACATTGAAATCATGTAATCCATGATCGGTTGATTTTTGTTTGTACAAATATTGACAGGTGAGACGGGTGACACGTTGGCATACTAACGCCACATAAGTCATAAGATATTAAATGTAGTAAACGGAGGATGGCTTCAACACAGAAGAGTGTTCTCCTGGAACCCAGGTACGAAAACGTGACTAAAGAAGGTTCGAATCCGGTCGGGGCTTGTGCTCGCCACCCTCCGGGCCGCGACTAATGATCCGCCCCGCCTTCTTCGTGTATCGCGGGCTCTATAAGTGACGGATGACTCCCGATAGAGAATCGCCCGCTCGATTGTGAACATAGAAACGGCATTAGGCAAATTTCAATTCGGGTTTTAATCATCGATTTTATAATTAATGGACCCTGGTGACAATTTTGACATGTTGGTTTCCCTGCTGTTTTTGTTCTTGTTGCTTTATGTGGATCATGTCAGGGGGATAATCATGACAGGCAAGCGAAAATTGATATCGGGACATTGCAATTTACGAGATTTTCTGCCATATTTTGATAATTGCGTTGCTTAACGAATTATTTTTGGCAAACAAGATTCAAGATTCAATATTTTGCACCTTCCTTTCCAAATCATTAATGGCCATTTGTACCGCCCCACTTAAATTTTAAGTGTCACTTAAATGAAAAACATCGAATCGAATTAATGACAGCAATGTTAGTTCTACGTATGACAATGCGATTTTGATTCGATATTGTTCATTTAAGGTAAGCTTAATCTTTAAGTGGAAGCGGTGCAACTGGCAATAAATGATGTACTTTTGACGAACTAAGGCGATAATTTTTTAAATATTTGTTTAGTAGTTTCTCTTTGCCAAATATCATTTGAAAATTTGATGTAACAAGGAGGAAATTTTCTATTTTTTGGGACTGATATTTGTTTCTGTTGTTGAAAAGACTCCAATTTTCTTAAAAATGGTCATCCCGTTGTGAAATATTAAGTATCAAAGACGGTTATAACCCACTTTACAAAATAAAATCCACATAACATTTTGAGCATCTGAACAAATGAACATCACGCTTGTTACTTGCTATATTGCCATTAACACCCTATTAATATCCCAGCAATTTCTAATGCTAATGTCCGCCCTTAGTAACATTATCTATAGTTATCTATATTATCCCAATTATGTATGCCATGTAGTTCTCTGAGATGTATTTGTATTGAGTATGTAATTTTTGATCATACTCAGGATAAACTAACGTGATGTCACGTAGGTAGGTAAAGATATTTTTAAACATCCCATTGGCGAAGGGGGAAGTGTAGTTTTTGCACTTAAGAGTATCGTCTCCACGTAGCTCAACACCGCGTTTGTCCGATGTTAATGCATAGAAATGCTCCCGAAAAATACGGAAAAGCAGTCTAGCAATTTCTACAATGCTCACGAAGTTTTATAGATAAAGCTAAATTTCATAAATTTATTTACAGACGAAGAATGCAACTAAGATTATGCCTAGTTATATTTTCTAATAATTCTCTTAATAATAAGAAAAAGCATGTAAAAATTGCTTAAAACACACTTTTTCATTAATTTTGTATATGGATTTCAAAGATTTTTTTCGAATTCTAACTGGGCATAATCCTAGATTAATTCTTTCACAAAAATCTAGTACCTGTTTTTCCTTCAAATTTTTAATATGCAATGAGTAAAGCAGAAACTGCTACATACCTCTAAACACGCAATATTTTGTTACGGAGACGAGACCCTTAACGTCCGTAATGCTTATAATATTTATTGTGCGGTCAATAATAAAAACAAATTTATAATTATTAAAGTTAAATATTTGATTATGTTTTACGTCTTCTAAATTACTTACCGCCTTTAAAATAAACAAAACCTACTGCCTTGGAAACAGCGCCAGTAAACGCTAAACAATGACCGATCGTGCAAAAAAGATTGAATTTATATCAACGATATTTTTGCGCACTAATCTTAGTAAGATTGACACTGACAGCTGACGAATAAATCTGCGAGATTTATTCGCCGATATACAATTTTTCAAATTGAATTTCATGTAGTATTAACGCCGAGATAATTGAATAGATGTCACTATTGTATGTAAAAATGGCTGTCATTGTTCCTCATAGCTTCATTAAAATAAAATCTCGATACTGACACCCTTATCCATCAGTTAGGAACAATAGGCGGGTTTATCATGTTCAGTTCATTTTGCGCTCGTAATGAACAAACTACAAATAAATGAGCAGATGGAAGATAAACACTGCATAAACGATCAAACAAATGTCCAACAGACATGGACACCGTGATTGTGAATCACAAGTCAATTAATGGCAAAGGGAAAATTTCAATTTTAGATTCGGATTTTGAGCTAATCGTATTGCATTTGAAATGACAACCAAGTTTTTACCGCTTGATGGACTTTTTAAAAGTTCGCCACAACACAAATTTTCGTTTGTACGCGTGTAAACGAGAAATCACTCTACTTTTTATAACCTAATATAACTTTTTTATAGTTCAATATAATTATCTCGGGATTGAGAAATTTGCACAACACTATTTTAAAATCTAGGCTGCGAAATAACTGTTAGGCGCCCGACAGAAGCTTAAAAATTCTCTAGGACACTAAACACATTTCTTAAACTAGTTATAGTACAAGTAGAGAACATCTACCTAATAATTATAAAATGCTTATTGCAGTCACACAATGCCCAAAACCGCAATCGTTTAAGATTAGCCCGCAGATAAGAAATATAGTCGAACAGTTCAGTATTTGCCATATTTATTAACCCGAGTATATATTTTACCCCCAGTGTTTCACTGGTAGAGTAAGAGTTTTTCGAAGCTTATTACCAGGGTTGTATTGTATGCTCGGCGCATCTCAGGCTTGTTGTTTTGACCATTGTGTGACTGCAATAACCCCCTAATAAACGCTAAAGATTATTAGGTAGATGAAATGTATTTGTACTATATACACAATACTTTTTGTGTAACTGTAATGCATATAATTAAAAACATACAACTGTCAAAAATATCTGACATTGATATGCACGACTTAATCAATTTATTTCGCGGCCTGAATTGCGGACGTCATTGTCAACTTTTTTGACAGTTTAAAATGTTTAAAAAATGAATTTTGGAGACCGGAATTCGATATTTTTACTCGTTTAGGAGTTACACTTGTTTAAACACAAAATTTAGAAAAAAAAATTCTCACGGAGAAAATCTTTCAACTGTGCCTTGTGCCTTTTAAAAATATGCGTTCAAAACAATATTTTATAAAACGGAAGTCGATATTTTAATCCGTTAATAAATAGCTGCTTTTTTGTGTGTTGAGATAAAATTGCGACCCATTTTTAATCCATTGGAAATTATCAAAATATATTTTCACGATTTTCTCGAAAACTAGGTATGTATTTACATGAAAATCGCTTATGATCTATCTTATAGAGAATTTTGTGCTCTACAACTTAGAACAGTGTTTCTCATGTCATAAGATACCATTTACAAGAAAATCGCAAGAAACTAAGAAATATTGATTAATTTTTTGTCAGTAGATAAGATACTTAAGTGCTCCAGCTAGAATGTTTCTGATTTTGAATAATTTAATTTAACAAATAAGTATTTTTTTAAAATCATCAAAATCTGATATGTTTTGAAGAGTTAGAAGCTTTAACAATTATTCGTGTGTTTATAAAATTGAATCAGTAAAATATTTGTAGGTACATCGAGGTACGTTTTTTTACTTTGAAAGTTATAAAAATAATTAAAGAAACCAACACAGCACAATCGATTAAAATCCCATTTCTAATACCAACAAACCACTCATCGTTTGATCAGTGACAAAGAGACCCGATAAACAAAACTTTCAGCTCACCTCCATTTGCGTGGCTTGCATCGAATACAAAA
Organism: Agonum fuliginosum; assembly: GCA_947534325.1. Lineage (NCBI taxonomy): Eukaryota > Metazoa > Arthropoda > Insecta > Coleoptera > Carabidae > Agonum > Agonum fuliginosum. The sequence goes on along the minus strand of OX384042.1, from coordinate 29,941,386 downwards.
AGAACCACAACGAACTTCAAAAACGACTTCATTATGTTGAGTTGATGGAAAAATGATGAAATTACGTTGACAACTTTCCCACCATAATTCGCAGTTCACTCACGAGCCAACGGCACTGACACGGAACGAGCGTTCAATGAGCATTTTCACATCTGAAACAGAAAACAGAATGAGAAAATTGTCACATTCCAACAAACAATGCTATAAGCGACAAATTTGTACTTAAAGTTAATAAATAGACAGATTTATTGCACTTTTAAACTTAACAATACCGTTTTAAACAGTTTTAACTTCTATCATAACTTATTAAATTTGAGGTTAAACAATATAGGTACTTATACATTGACATAAATTTTAAGAACTCATAATAATAACTTATTTATTTATTTAGTTGGGCGTTAGTTCTGTATAATATTTTATTTTATATTACGACGTGTGGGAAAATAATGAATAGTCCTTAACTGACGATTGTCCTGCTAATATATTTTTAAGTGCATAAATGCCATATAAAATTATATTTATTTTTGTCATAACTGACTTTGCTAGACAACAACAACAGCCTTAACGTGATAGATGCCATGGAAAATCTATAACTAGACATGAATCTAGTTTAATTTGATATCTATTTATTTATCACTTTTTAAACATATAAAAGAATCCATGTGTGAACGAACTCGAATATACTCGTACGTCTAATAATAAATAGCCATTGGTACCACTTCTTGTTAATAATAATGTCAAAAAAATCTGATGTGGACACCACATAACTTTCTTGTACGCCCATTAAACTGTTCATACTTTATTATCGCAACCAAAAATAGGAGGTGCACAATTAGATACTATATGCTCAGCTCAAATACAAAATTTCAACTGTCTAACCGTATTTGATTTATGCAGAAAATGCCAAAAAATACCTAGAGTAAAGTGCCCTTTTGGCACAGACGATCGCAACCAAAAATAAGAGGTGATCAATTAGATGCAACATGAGTCTTAAATACAAAATTTCAACTTTCTACGACATACAGTTTGTAATTAATGCGAAAAATACCAAAAAGTGCCCCTTTGGCACGGACGATCGCAACAAAAAATAAGAGGTGCACAACTAGATGTTGTAACAGTCCTAAATACAAAATTTCAACGTCTAATCGTTTTGAGGTATGCGACACACATACGTCCGTACGTACAGGCGAAACTAGTCATAATGGATTTAGGAAAAGTCAAATCGGATATTTCCGTCAAAATCTGAGAACCGAAATTTTTGGCGTTACAATACTTCCTTTTTACTCCGTACAAGGAAGTAAAAATTACGAAACAGAGATTATCATTTTGTTTTACTTTTAAAGACACTCTGTTTTTTTCGTTCAATTTACGTCGAATTATCTAAATTCTATTTGATCTATAAAAGTTGACTGTTACTGTATCAGTACTTCCAACTACAAGTATTAAATTCCCCAAATTGGCTTGTTTTCTAATGATTCAAAAACTTTGAACCCTTTCTCTGAGCAACTGAGCTTATTTAGTCTCCTCAAGAATCCGATGCCCAGCGGCGAATTCCAGACGTTAGTTTCTTCGTCCGCCGTGGCCGCTCGCGGCGCTACACGTACTCGAACGCCTTCTTTTCTTTCTTGTTCTTCTGTCTTCCCGGTGTTTACATATTCAAATATCCGAGTAGGCTACGATATTCTAGTTTTATTTATCCTCGGATCACATGCGTTGCCACAGAAACGCCGCCCGTTTGAAGGGAATTTATTCGAGGAGTTGTTATTAGTCCAGGTTAATTAGTATAGCTCGGGCTTTGTTGGACAAAATACCTAGCTGCGAGCTTTTTAACTTGATGAGGAGTTATTGGACAGTCGGAAACTCATTACAGAATTGTAATTAATTTAATTACTCATGTTGTTTTTGATGGGTTTCAAGTGGACTTGAAACCATGATATATGCTTGCTGGAAACACAGAAACATAACATTTTGTACATCAATTTTTAGAAACTAATTATTTTATCTTTAGCAAATGGATCCTTTGACATATTTTATTCTGTAACATATTTTTACAACATTTTTATTGTCATGTATTCCTCAAGCTTAGTAAGACGAAGAAAACCAGTAATTTTTACCTTCCGCTTACCTGTAAAGGAAGGTATTGGAATCATGCAAAAAATCGGTTGGTGAATTTTTAGTGGATGAGCACGAATTAGGGTCCTTACAACTCATTTTTGATAGTTTCACGATGATGTGTGTGTGTGTGTGTGTGTGTGTGTGTGTGTGTGTGGTCAAGGGTTGTTAGTCGCATAACTCAAATACGAATTACCCGAAAATTTTGATATTTGGTATTTAACATTTGTATATAAATTGGAAGAGCTCCCTAGATTTTGGTACAAATATCTTCATCGGAAGTGATATTTTTTGAAGATTGAAAAGGTTAATTGTCAAAATTGTATATAAATTTGGAAAAATATAGTATTTATTTGTAATGAGAATAAGAGGAAAAGTTATTTGCAACTTACAGTATTAAAAAAATTGTCTTTATCTGGTAGCATTAAAGAACTGCAGTAAAATTTAAAAAATAAATTTATCAAATAAAACGTTGATATCTTGTAATCCATGATCGGTTGATTTTTGTTTCTGCGTAAAAAATATTGACAGGTGAGACGGGTGACAAGTTGGCATACTAGGGCTATATAAGTCCTAAGTAAGATATTAAATGTAGTAATTGAACGGAGGATGGCTTCAACACAGCAGAGTTTTCCTGTGAATGAATCTTTTTATTCAGGTGATGCAAATTTCTGTGTTTGAATATTTGAGATTTTTATTTGTATATTTTAAATGGGCACCGGATTGCACGTATACATTTCTGTTTAAAGTCTAGATATGGCGGAAGGTTGTGTGCAGGCCACTTCAGATTTTTTTTTAATGGTAATAAAATTAAATCTTGATTTAGCAGAAGCTAATATAAACACAAGAAAAGAGAATACATATTAATACAATGTTAACAACTTAACTACACTAAGGGTATGTTCCAAAATTAAACCACATGTACCATGGTAATTTTTTTCAGGATGTCAGTACTAATTTGAAACGCGGTAACTGAAAACGGCGGTAAATTTTCGCATTATATTCGTTACCACGATCACCGTGCTAGAGAGCACGATATTTGTGGTAAATTTGTATTTGTGTATCGCGATTTCACAGTTTTAACTTAAAAACGTTGGTTTGTTTGTTGAATGGCTGATTTTTATTTGTTGAAAATGATTATACTTATACAAACGGATTTATCTACTCGAAAAATTTACGAAATCGTATGTAAACATGTATTATTTGTGTAATATTATATTATGCTTTTATTTAAGGATGAAAAAGTATGTTTTTGTGACTTTTGTGCTTCCATTTCAATAAATACTCTAACCTAAATGTCAAAATTTTACCGAAGCGTTTCACAAGTTACTGAGAGAAACGTCACATTCAGTTACCAAAGAATTACCGTAACATATACCACGGTAAACATGGTTTAATTTTGGAACATACCCCAAATGAGAATACAAAATTAATATAGGTAAATAATTTTTGTTTCAAACGTGATTAATACATTTATAATTATGCTCTACAATTTTTTGCATTTTATAAATTGTTCTGTCATAGTACCTACCTATTTCAGAAATTTAAGTACTTATTATTTATAATTTAAAGTATAAAACTCCAGTATCCTGTTGTACATGATTGTATAACATTTATTACTTACTATACGAAAAATTTAATTGATTATGACAGTGTCACAGAGTGACAGTGCCAATAGTGACACATTTATAGCTTCTACAGTTAACTAAATGACAAAAATATATTTGTAAGTACCTATATATTTGTATTTATAAAAAGAGTAGCGTATATGGCGGGAGATCTTGTGCTGGCCACATCAGATTTTTTTGTATAATTTTAGTTAAAAAAGTGTAGCTCCCAAGCGCAAAATTAAAGATGTGAAACACGGGAAACATGTACCGGATCTTCATTAAAAAGTGCAATATATAATTTTGTATAAAAATTTAGTTTTGAAATAGTAAACTTATAAATAATACAGTAAAATCAATGCGGTATAGCGCTGACGCAACGCATTTGCATTTCCTCCTTAAGTAACACGACCAATAACTGAGTAGAAAATAATATAGGCAGATGGGTGCGTAAGCTATAAACTCCCACTAGCAAAAGAACAATTAATGTAGATTTAAAACTATATGAAATATATCTAGAATATCGAAACAATAATAAAATAAATCATGGAGGTTTAAAGGTAGTGTCATCGCTTTGTAGAACGAGATATCGTCCCACTGTCTTGTAATAAAGGGTAAACAAGGTGTAGTTACAACACTTACATATAAATAAAATATTTTATTGTTCAAAGAGGGGAAGTCACACACCGTCGCATCCTGTGCCAGTGTAGTGTAGGTTCAACGACAATAAAATCATTCCAGCAATACATTAACCTAAGAATAGCATAATGGTTCCCCACGCGCCTAATTTATACCCCTGTCCCGAGCCTTCTTCCTCTTCTCGTATTAAACAAGACTTCTTTCTCTTTTGTTTTACGGTAAACTTAAATAGTTCACTTTGATATTTAAATCACGGCACTTATTAATATTATTGTGACTGCATGATTAGCACGTTCGTGGATTTGATAATAATAGTCAAAGATAATTGCAGTTTTATAGTCCTAATGTTTTATGAACATTCCGAAATAGATCTTTACTTTGATATTTGCGTTACTGCGCAATAGTTCAATAGTTGTAATTCAGTGTAGCAAGTTATTGACTTGAGAATATACCTCATCAAACGTTGATGTAATTGCTTAAATTTATTTCTACAATAATTCTGACATGAGTTACACTGAGTACAAAATTCAGTACAATATTTAAGGGTACTGTTTCCACGTAGCTTAACTTCGCATTTGTCTTATGGTAACGCATTGAAACGTTCGCTAAAAATACGTAAAAGCAGTCAAGCATTTTTTTAAATGCTCACGAAGTTTTATAGATACAGCTAAATATTATAAAAATGTGTTTACATACGAAGAATACTAGATTTGTGTTACATTATCTAATAAATCTCCGAACTATAAAATATAGCATGAAAAATTGCTTAAAATATACTTTTTCATTAAGAAGGTTGGTGATGGTCACAAGGATAATGAGAGGCAGAAATTTATACGGTGCTTTTTATAAAACTATTGAGATTCTAAAAAAAATCGCCTATCCAGTTTTTGATTAATTGAGTTACGCTCGTTTTACATGGACTCTTATGGCAATTCACTAAATTTTTGTTTTGCATGCTTTTAACTATATGATAAAATGTTGAAAAATTCATAGAACTTGTATTAATATTTCCTATAAGCCTTTAAAAAAAAGTTCGTGAAGATTTTGTTTACTTTTTCTAAACCATTTGCAAGTAAAAAAATGTAAGAATGCCATGCATTTTTTGATTAGTGAATTAGTAATATTGTAAAAATATATCACCGCAACAGAATTGTAATGATATCAGCCAACGTGCGTTGAGCGAACTTTGTTTTACATTATCAAAAATATTTTTATTTTCATATCCGCCCCAAGACAAATGTCTGGGTACGCCACTGCAGGCGTCCCCAACTTCCTTAAGTTTTTATTTAGATTTTACAGATTTTTTCAGAATTATAATTAGTAATTCACAAACATGTAATAATATTTTTACTTCCCAATTTATAATATGCAATGATTGAAGCAAAAACTGCTGAATCTCTAAACACATATTTTGTTACCGAGACGAGATCCTTAATAATTGGAATTTCAAGCACAAATTATTGTAGTAGAGAAATGTTAATTTGTCTTCCCAAATATTATTGTTAAAATGTTCAACAATTCTTTGTTATTAAAGTTAAATAAACCGTTTAAATTCGAATTAGAATCCACTAATTGATTCCGTTGCTATCATGCAGTATTTCTAAATTGTATAATTCTTGAAGGCATCATTTAAAAGCAATCTTATTCAATTAGACTTCAAACAACAATAAACCTTTTCAAAAAGCAAGACCCGATAAAAAATTGTTTGACTAATGCACTATTAGAACCAATTTAATTTTATTCCACCTTTGAAAGGCAATAAAAGTAACAGTAATTTTGTAACAGCCACTTTAACAAAATAGTCCGAATAATAAAAACCTTTAGATTAGAGTAACTAATGTCCGACTTAAAACAACACAATAATAAAATCGAAAAAAGGATTTTATTTACCTGTGGGCGATAAGAACACTTAAAGATAGGTTAGTCCCTTACTCTACCTGAGATATTTTTATTATTATTATTCCAAAATGCATTTGTCTTCCTCGGTTGTTTATCTTAACGTTTTGTTTAAGACCGCGCGGTGCATTCTGGGAGACGTGGAGAGATATTTGTGCTGTAGGTACATTAGAAGGCACTTAACAGGGAACATAACCTAAAAGGTCTGGGGAAAGTACATTCGGCACATAAATATATGATGCCATGCACCAGCAGACGCGAGCACGAGGTGCTAATTCGTTAGGGAAATGGAAATTCGATGTCGGATTACTACACTCCTTTGTTCAGGGAGACTTACGTTGCAAGAACGTCATAAAAACACAGGAAATTGACATTGTTGTCACCTCTACAGGTTCCTTTTAAAAGAATCTTAGTTGAAAGAGGTGAAACAAATTTTGATAATGATAACCAGTAACTCGTTCCAGTCGCTAAAATCCAGTACTCAAAGCGAGTGATTTTGAAGAAAATTGGTGTCTACATTTAATAGGTAGCTGCAAAGCTTAGAGGATATAAGTTTATAGAGGGAGCATATGAATAAAACAATGGAGCTATTTTGGTATGCTCATGCTCTATTTGCACATTTAAACGCAGTTTATGTATTAGTTTTAGAAGTATTTTTTTTAAAATATTAGTGGCGTGATACAAATTTGTTCTACAATATTTCGCCGTGCTATACAGAATGACACCTATAAGTAAATAAAAGGAAAAATAACAGTTAAGTAAGGATATTTTGACATTGATGTTTCTCAAAATTTGACTCATGAAAATTATTTGTATCACGTCGTTAAATTTTATTATAAAGTATGTTTTATTTGAAATATATGGTCAGTAATAACATTTTCTGTTCTTTCCGTGGTATGTTTACAATTTATTAAACTTTCAGAATAAATATAAATATATCCGCCATATTGATATGCTCTAGTAGCACACCTCCTACCGTATCATGGCTTCAATCCCACACCCAAAAAATCAGAGTATGCTACCTCTATAATATTATATACTCTACTTGTTCAAGTAGCTTCCTGAAATCGTAGTGTTTATTTCAGGAGAGTATTAAATTTTTGTAAAAACAAACGATGGAACATTGCTAAAAATCTGTCTACACAGGTTTAGTTGCCAGGATAGTAGAAGTGGAAGTGCCACTTGTTCCAGTAGGTATTCTATTTACTTCACTGGAATTATAAGTAAAACCAATTTGGTGCTATATCTGTCTACACCAAGCAACTACTAAGATTTTACTACTAGGATTTTACTGACTTGAGCAAGTTACTGGCACCCGCCTACATTCTCAGTATTTTTAATAGTACCTACTTATAATAATATATAACAGAATGGTTATGTTTTTATAATGTAATACTACCAACCAATGGTATCTTTTCATTTTATTAGCAAAAATCTCAGTTGTACAGTTCAGTAAAATGTTTCTTGTTTCGTTTCTAATAAATTTTTTCAGTTAGTCGCAAGAAATTACGTGCAATTAATTAATTTAATTAACTAAAGTTGAGTATACGTGTATGTAAAGTGCAATATTTTTGTTTATATCTTATAACTCACAATTATTCACAAATCAATAATAACAATATAGAATGAAATATCATACAGTGCGAAGTTCTACAATGAAAATATAAACCACAAACACTCAATTGTAAGAAGCTATTTTCGACACTATCAATTGATGCAGTTGCAGTTACATCCAGAAAAAATAATGTTCAGCATTCAGAACCGTACCAAAACATAACACAAATTCTACAAAAAAATTGATATAGTTTATAATACATTTTTTATCCGTTTAACATATTAACATTAATATTTAACTTGTTTTATCTTGTACCAATTTATAAATTAATACGATTGTAACATTTTTCAGTTTCCCAATTAATAATGTATGCGCATGTTTTAATAATTAGCATACAATTATAATACTATAAATATCAACTACAATCATAATTTATTTACGATTAAAATGTAATTAAATGTACAATAACTCATAAAATATCTAATAAAACATGTACGTAAAAAACAAAAACGTGCTCACAATGGTTGTTTGTGCACCTGGTAGCGAAAGAGGAAACAAAACACGGAAAGAGGTATATTAAAATAACGAGTTTCCATAGTGCTCACTCACAGCGCCAACTAATAACCGAGGTAATATTTTAATATTACGTCAGGATTCAAAGAGCAGAAGCTGCGAACAAAGACTATATTAATTCCTAGGTTATTGCAACATCAACTAACGTACAACACAATATCGCCGAAGTTCTTGTTTTTTCCCACAGAATATTTGTTTAACCACTCCTACCGCGGTTATAAATATTCTCCATTCTTTCATTACCGGAGAATCAATTTACGAGGCATCTTCACGTGAGCCCATGCTGGGCGCTTTTGTTTTTAATTCTTTTTTTCACACACGCCTACTCTGCGGACATGTGATGCCCGATAAATTTCAGATTTGATATTTAATTCTTGCTGCTGTGATGGTACGAAATGTAATAGTGCTGTAAATTTGTATTCATGGGTATTTTATTTCGATCTTGTGGTTTGACGGCTGTTATTTTTCGGTTTGGCTGCTCAATGGACAGGGCCGTAACTAATTTTTAATATCAGAGTTGTTTTATATTTTGACTATCTACTCATACTAATACATTTCTAAACCAACCAAAATTCAGGATTTTACTAAGTTACCTTGTTTTATTTTGACAAGACACCCTCACACAAATTTTTTCGCTCCCTTCGAGGCAATAAACTGCTGTATTTTTGTAACTATGCTAGTTTTGATAAGTGAAATTTTTTTAACATATTTAATTAATGTCAAAATTTACTTTTTATTCGTGAAATAGTCAGTTATTATACCGCAAGAGCTTCGAAAATACTGCCGACTGATGAGACGTATTTTCATAGAAACAACTCGAGACCTTAGGTCGAGAGGTGTTTTGCGTTACACGGTCGCTACACCACTTCTCGAAAATAATCGAGAGGGAGCAAAATATCTCAAGGGAGCAAAAACGCATTTTGCTCCCTCTAAACAAGCACGTTTCAGCTCATTTTTCTGTGCACTCGTTACAAAAATTATCGTATGCACTTCGGGAGGAACGCTTTTGCTCTCTTGGGTGAATTGACAGCACTCGACTGATTCTCGGGCTGTCTTCGGCAATTCACCCGCGGGAGCAAAATCGAGTTTTCCTCCCTTGATGCATAATGTACTATTCTATTATTGTTGATTTAATATAATTTTAAATAACAAAATTTTATTTATTAGCATAATTTTTAAATTCATTTTAAATATTTTGACATTTGGTGAAAAATAAACAAACATTTATTATTGTTTGTTGTGTCATGGTTACGGTGAATATACGCATACTATGTCAATATTCAAAAATATGCACTGAAATAGTTGTTTATATAGATAGTTTCTATGGTTTTTGTGAAAAATAGTGCATTTTAGTTAAAATATAATGAGGGAAATAGTCATAGAAACAACTCGAGACTCGGGTCGAGAGGTGTTTTGCGGAAATACATCGAACCAGGAGGCAAAAGTATTTTCTATTATTTGTGATGATCGAGTGAAATACGCATTGACTATTTCATGAATAAAACTAATTTAAGAAAAATTATATTTCTAGCTGTAAATCAAATTACGGTCCTGCACCAGCAGTAAATTTTGGGGTTTATTATGTGGGGAGTATAGTAAATATGTTTAATGTTGCGTTACAAAACTGGGAATTAATTTACATTGAAGTCTTGAGGTTTTCGCTTACATTAGTGCGGAGAAATGACGCTATATATGGAAAGTTAGCAGATTATTAACCTGAAATACGATTATTGCAATGTTAATGCGCGGAATGTACGATCGCAAAAGATATAACGGGGACATTGTAGTCGAACTGTTCTACCTTTGATGAGGAAACATTCCTTGCATTTTACTATGAAAATATTTAAGAACAAACCAAACTTTATTTGTAGTATTTCAAAAGATAAACACCTCTTTGCATAATATTTTAAAGGCGCATCTCTTGCTATCAAATTCAAATCAAAAAGCAAGTTACAATAAATTATTTGTGACTGGTCTTGAAATCTATGATGTCATATTTTACAAAGATGTTCTTAAGGTGCTAGTATAGTTAGCGTGTAGTAGTTCCTTATTAAATTAATTACTCGTGCATTTCGAGTGTTTTATGAACCAAATTTTGGTTACAGTATAGTAAATATACAGAGAGTTTTTTTTATAAGTAAACATAGGGCATGTCATTACCATAGTTACAGTGTTACTGGATGACAGCAATGCATTAGAGCGTTTTTTTTATCAGTAAACATAGGGATAATTAACATACGAAAATAAATATGAAATATAAATTAAAGAAATGATAAATTATTTATTTATGTTTTCTACACTTAAGAACTAGGTAAATACATTAAACTAATCAGAATTAAAGAACTAGGTAGACACTTAAAAAATAATGTGTACAATGACAGAATGAATGTTGAACAATTAAAAAATCGGATTAGTGCTGTTTCCCAAAATATTACTGCCCAGCAAATGCTATAAATTATTTTTATAATCGTATAGGATATTGGTTAGAAGTTAATGGTTCCAATTTTGAGCATTTAATTCGATTACAAAAATTCTCATTAGTTTAATGTAGGTATCTACCTAGTTCTTAAGTGTAGAAAATATAAATAAATAATTTATCATTTCTTTAATTTATATTTCATATTTATTTTAGTATGTAATTATCCCTATGTTTACTGATAAAAAAGACGCTCCAATACATTGCTGTCATTCTGTAACACTGTAACTATGGTAATGACATGCCCTATGTTTACTAATAAAAAAAACTCCCGGTATGTATTGTCTTTTCTGACTTTTGGTCTAGAAAAACATCAAAAACCGTACTTTACTAATAACTCATGCTACTATTGAAATATCTTTTTCAAAAAAATTACACATAATCTACATTAGTATCTTAACATCGGATTGTCAATATTTTTCATAAACTATTCCCAATTTCTAATTTTAAAAAATATTAAATTTTGAAATTTGTTTTTTTTTGAGAATTTTGAAATTTTTGAGTCAATCCGATGTTAAGCATAAAATTATAGACATTTTTTGTAAATAAATTATTTCTCTAAAGTGCACCTGAATTAAGTTATTAGTAAAGTACGAACGACACTTTTATAGTAGGTATACCAGTGCCTTAAAGGTTGTGCTTACAGCGGCCTGTCTACGTTTTTCCTAGAATACTCTCGTTTTTACTATTTTTCTATTCCACTCTTTTCCCCACTACTACGGCTGCTTGAAACCAGCCCGAAACTCGTACTTTGACGCATACTAGCAATGCAGTCATTTTGAAGTTGAAAAATACTGTAAAAGTGTTTTCGTTGCGAGTAAACTGTCAGATTATTATTTACTTTAAGATAATTATTGACTTCAATTAGAATCATGCTACAATATAACTCTAGTTTTGGACACATTGATTTTTTCCATATCTTTCTGTACAAATTTAAAAGTATCACATCGACTTATTTAAAATCTCTTTGAGTATTGAAAAATAACACTTTTGTCTCAATGTTTATTGTCTTTTTAAATAGAGAATGAATGGATCTACAGATTGTGCCTTTTTATAATTTTAAAAATTCATTTCTATCATGAGATATAACCGCGTAAAGTTTGCATAAATTGGAAATTTTTGAATCATGTACAATTTTGTAATCAAAATTTTAAGAAGGCACATGCTTTCTTTATTAATCCATGTAGAAATACAATTGTACCATTCTTGTACTGGCCACAAAACATTCGCTATGTTAGTACATTTTATGCTGGATTTTACTAGGTAGATCTAATTTAGAAACTAAAATACTTATGTTGGTTTTTCTTCTACTGCATAATTTATTGTACGCCGGTGCGGATAACTTACAAGGCATAACTAAATAAAACGTAAATAAAGAATCCTGAATAAAATTAAGTCCCAATGCATGTATCAGTCGAGCCAGTCATGTATCTTTCATAATTAGAGAAGTTTAGCATTTTTCCCAAGTCATCGGTTGTTTTTGTCCGCCGTTTAGCAGGTGCATCGAAGGTTTCCAGTGGAATTGATTACGGTGATCTGAGATTTTTTCGATCGGGTCTGGTAGCTCTGAGGACTCTGTTTGTAAATCTTCTAGACAACGGAATTGAATGCCGGTCTTTGCCAGATGTGAAGTCTGGTTTTTGCTCTCCGCATGGGGCGAACCGTCGCGACCGGCCATACATCAAATATTTCTAAAAAGTCGAAGACTTTTTCTTTAGTTTTTATAATAGGCTGCGATGGAGAGGTACCTGATTGTTGGTTTTGGAGCCGTGTTTTGATTTCTGATTATTTATTGATCGATGCTTCAGCACTAATCGTTGATATCTCTTAATTCTGACACTCGGACACGCTAGCAAATAAAACCTGATTTATTTATTGCCACTCGAATCGCGATTAATTTTATAACAATTTTTAATAAGTTATATTTGTGTAGGAAGGTACTAGTAACTGACAACCATATTGTGTTCAATAATTGAGGATCCGTTAATATTTTTTGAAGGAATGTTGAAGAGTACATGTGAAATTTGTTAATTCTTAATTTATTGTACGTTCTTTATTGTAGTTAAAGATGGGAAGAAAGCTCTTTCCGAAACGTCCAATAAATTAAGAATTAACTAATTTCACATGGATTCCTGAAGCCTTCAACATTCCTTCAAAAATAATAAAAGTTCAGAAAGTGACCTGACCTATCTGTTTCATAGTGAAAAAATTAATTAAAGAAAGGTATTGGGTTTTTATTTAATTTTGTCCTGTCAGAGTGTGTACTGTAACCGAATCTGTGGGATTTAAGTAGGGTATTGAGTTGTTTATTAAGTTCAGTTTAGAGTTTCTTGCAAAAGTCTCGACATATTGTGTAAAAAATTGATATGACATCATACTATGCAGATTCATTTAGAAAAAGCCTAGCCGATTTATAAATCGACTGATTTTATAAGTAGCCTGCGACTTTTGCTACTAGACACCTACTCTGCATTTTCTAATTCAAGATAGAAAACCCTTCAATTTCACGATTAATAAAATAGTCACAGTAATTTGACCGCTAGCTCTTGAACTATAAGTTCACTTCGTACTTTGAAGGTTTTTGAAAACTATTTTTGACAGCTGAGAATTAAAATTCGTCAATACCTTGTGTTAATTTAATCAATAATTAGTTCATATATTGACAAAAGCTTAAAGTGTTATATTCTTATTATCTAATTACTTACCTACTGTTATTAGTTTGACATCAAATTTCAAAAATTATATTGAAGACTTACTGTGAAATCAGCAACAAATTTCCATATGTCAAAATGCTCGATGGAATAGCGGCAATACAATTTTTACGTTATTTATTTGTTCCATCGAGCACCGTGCTTCATGACATGCCGGTGTGACATGGGCATAAAGTTTTTAAAATAATTAACATCTACAGTACGAGTGCGACTTTATTTAATGAAAATTATTTTGTGACGAATAACGCGGTATAATAGTAACGGATATTATTAAATTTGTGCGATATTGTAATAACAAACTTTATCGACGGCCATTAAATAATACATTAATTAGACACTATTGTATTATGAATTCATAATTCAATACTATTGTATTACAAGTTCATTATTCAACACGATTATCACAGTCCACAATTAACTCGCCTTCAGCCCGTGCATATAAACTTTCATCCTCTTGAATTATAGCCTACATTATATGCTCGTTAAATAATACACTATTAATTTTGTATTTGATTTAAAGTTACATATTTATATTTAAAAATTGCGCCTTGCAATATAATTCTATTCAATCACCTGGTGGCGAAAAGTTTGAACAAACTTGTTCAAGTCTGGCAAGGACAGTAACGCAGTAGTAAACAAAACGTCGATTAATTTAGCGTTTCGTGTAGTTCCTCTATGATTTGTACTTCAAATATGTGTTATGTGATATTGAAATACGTCAATATTGTGTTATAGTGTGTGTGGACTGCCGTGGACAAGATTTGAACCCAAGACTTGGGGGTAGCAACCGAGATGGCAGAAATCAGCAAGTAGTAAGTTGTACATTTTATTTATTTTATTTAAGGCCATGTCAGTTGGCATTTACGTATCAAAACGTTGCTGCTAAATCTGAGTTAACTATTATACTATTAGTATAACAGAGCTTTTGAAGCTAATTAACGAAAAAAATTGTTATGTTTCTTAATTTGTATAACTAGTAGAGTCCACAAAAAGATTAAACTACCTTAACCATAAAAAACGGGTAGGTAATACTGCATTTTATTTATGCTTTATGTGTTTTTCATATTTCCTACGTCTGTGAGGAATAAATTAATAAATTAAGCGATGAAATCTGAGCATAAACTCACTAAAATATTACTGACTACTAGGCAGCTAATAATAAAAATGGCTTCCAAGAAATCTCAAAAAGACAACCTCAGAACAAAAAGTTAAAGAGTCAGTTCCAGTACACTAAAGCGCAATTAATGATTTTATTTATTTATTTTACGAGTGAGGCCTACGCACTTTGGGTCCTGACTTCGTCAGTGTACCAAGCAATGTTACGACCGTATAATGATAATTACTGAGCAAAATCGCTGAGCACAGTAACATGACACGCTGAAAAATATTGAACATGCGTCTGGGTAAGATAGAGATAAGAATATAAAAAGAGATAGACGGGCGATGTTCTTTTCGGGTGGGACGGCCCAGGACACATTTCACATGGAGAAGATTTCAACCCACGGATTTCGTCCGTCGTTGCATGGTTTTTTTATTAAATATTTTTTCCGTTGATCGTTTATTAATGAGCATTATTAATGCAAAAAAATCATACATTTATGGCCCCTATTAAGGCGGGAATGTAGCTGTATGAGAAAGAGGTAAAACAGTGCTCTACGGTTTGTATAATATTGAATCTAATACTAACGAAAGATCATTGAAATTTTTTTACGACAATATTTAATATTCATTCTACAGTGCGACGCATCGATTTTTCCAAATTTTTTCATAGTATTGTTTTAAAAAAATGCCGAATAAAGAGAAAAATACTACTTTTACATGTTTAATTTAAGGCATTTGAAATACAAAATCAATTAAAATTCATGCGTCGCACTGTAGGTAACATGTTACAGTATATAAATAACGCGTTTGATTATTTCTTTTGTCTTATAAATACAATATCATACAAATACGATGCCACTTTTAGAGCGCGTTCGCTATTGCTACCTTTGTTCGACACACTAAATCTGTATATATCTCTCCTTTTTCTCGGCGAAATCGTGGACAGCTACATTCCGGCCTTAATGCATGATTTTTATTAATCAACGATTTTTTTAATGCGCGTTCACCACACGTAATATATTATATTAGCTAGTACTAAAAGTTGTAGAATGATAATAAACAGAATTAAACGAAATGATTTTGACAGTTCTAGCTAAATAATATTCAGGCAACATTGCGCGCAGCAGTTTCAAATGTTACTAACCTAACATATTATTGTTATTAAATTATATTTTCTCCAAATTAAAAAGGTATTGATCAACGGAAAAATATTGTAACAAACTCATGTGTTAATAGGCGATTAATAATCTCGACAATTAACGCTTTCGCTTCTCTTACTCGTTAAAATGTCTCAATTATAAATCGCCCTCATTAACACACTATAGTTAAATAACTATTTAAGAAGAGATAAAAGAAATTTTATTAACAAGCCCAAAAAAATGAAAATTGAATATTATGTGACGTACAGCAAGCAACGACTCAACTATACCTTTTCAACTTCAAATTGGGATGAAACAACTTCAAATTGGGAATAAACAATTTCAAATTGGAAGTAAACAATTTTATATTGGGACTAAACAGTTTCAAATTGAGACTTAATAATATCAAATTTGAATTTGTTTATTCCCAATTTGAAATTGTTTATTTCCAATTTGAAATTTTTTATTTCCAATATAGAATTGTTTATTCTCAATTTGAAGTTGTTTCGTTCCAATTTGAAGTTGAAAAGGTATAGTGTGTAACGTATTGGTTGGTGACATTAATATTACCATATATTTAACTGTCACTGTCACTGTAAAATTATATAATTACTGAACTATTCTGCTTGATAAGACATATTAGCTACGTTCAATGAACTTAGCAAATCTATCGAATTTCTTTTCGTTGAAGGTGTACAAGTGAAAATTTGACAGTTTTTCTAGCAAATTATGTCAATAGTGCTAGCAAAAAAACTGCTGCTTTTGCTGCGCTAGCGATATTAAAAAATCTGACGTGGACACCACATGACTTCCTTGTACGCCTTGTGTGTTCATACTTTTCTTAATAACTAAAATGTAGAATAATATAAAAAATTCTTTTAACTTATTATACTAGTATACTACTACTGCTACTATACTCACAAATATATTTTAGTCATTTTATTTAAACTGCAGTAGAAGATATAAAACATATTTTACTATTGTCACTGTCATGTCATAATCATTTAAAATTTACGTAGTAACAAATGTTAATCGATCATGGACTACAAGATACCGAAATACTAAATTATAAATATATACTTTAATTATTCTTAAATGATACCAGATACAAAAATATTTATAAAATACCGTTTGTAGGTAATAATCACATAATCTTTCATTTAAAATAAAAAAAATTGTCTTAAATTAAATATTTATCGAAATATTTGAAAAAAGTACTACTTCCGGTTTGTAGATTGAAACCAAAAATAGGAGGTGCACAACTAGATGCTATAACAGTCCTAAATACAAAATATCAATTTTCTACGTCTAACCGTATTTGAGTTATGCGACATACATACGTACGCTCGTACGTACGTGCGTACGTACGTACAGACGTCACGACGAAACTAGTCATAATGGATTCAGAAAAGGTCAAAACGGATATTTCCGTTAAAATCTGAGAACCGAAATTTTTCGCGATTACAATACTTCCTTACTCCGTACAAGGAAGTAAAAAGATAGACAAACCATAGTCACATTATTAAATTTACACTGTTGCACCAATCAGCATAAAAAAACTAGCTAGCTTCATTGAACGGATATGTTTTCCATTAGTACCTATATCCATTAACTATATTGAATAAAAACTAATTAATTAAGCAAAACATATTTGGAGGTTATAATGAAATTTGTACGTTCTGAGGTTTGACGTTTGACAATTGAAGTTGTCATCTGATACTGCCAATACCAACCTTATAAAAAATATGTTGCGTGTCACAAAGTGAACTCTAGTGACATTAAGTTGCGTTTTACAAAGTTAACTTTGTGAACGACAAAAAGAAAAATGTTTGTGTTTTTGCAGAACTAAAGTTTTGGTCGTGCCGCAGACAAAACATTTACATGTAGATGTTATTTCTTGAAAGTAGTTACTTGTTCACAATATTCTATTTTGAATGCTGTATTATAAAAAATTTGAATAGTAAATAATAATATTTATAGGTATCACGAGAACACTTTGCATTAATGAGTATTTTCTTTTCGATTTCAAGACCTCTAAGCGCGCTCCAAGCTATAATTATTTTTTCTAACACGCTTAATAATTTTATTATGACTGCAGGTAATACAAGCATGTTATTATAACCAGCTACCGTGTATAATACAAATTTGATTTTATAATAAGCCTGTGGGCTGAACAAAAGAAAAACAGTAAACATACTTTCATAACAGAAGAATTATCACGTTGAGGTTGAGTTAATCATTGGGAAGAAAACAGAAGACACTTTACAATACATGATTACTTCTTTAGACGCACGATATAGAAGTCATAAAATGAGAGAGTATCTATTATTTACGAAGGTAGTCAGAATTTGAACCAGAAATAATAAAAACACAATTTTCAATAACTCAAACGTTTCGATTATGATATAATTATCTTCAAAGATCTGAAATAAATCATAGATATTTTTTAATTTATAATTTGAAGCAAAAATAAATTAATTAAAATAAAAAACCTGATGTGGCCAGTGCCATACTCTACTCTTTTTACTACTATACAAATCAAGATACAAATATATTTTTTAAGCACACCAGTGAATTCTCCGTATCAAACTACATATAAATACATATTTTCTTTAAAAATTACTGTCGTGTACAAATTTAAATGCATTTTTAAAAATTTTAAAATGTCGAAAATTCTCGAAATTTTCGACTCGCTCAAAAATTGGTTATACCCTATTTTGGACACGAGGAATCCAATGGTGCCACTAAAAAAAAATTTCGGCTAATACTTTCCGAGATAACTTTTGCAAGTGAAAGACGGGAGTAGCTATGACCGTAATTTTGTCACCATTGAATTCCTCGTGTCGAATTACATATAAATCCAAATTTTCGTGAAAAAATTCTAACGGGTACAATTTTTATGAAGGGTTTTCGAAAATGGCCAAAAACGTGGGTACACCCCTTGATGAAATTTTGGCCTAAATAACTTTTTCTCTCAGAATTGGCTGAAAATTTGATTATATACTAATTCGACCCCGAGGATTTCAAATCTGCAGTAAAATTTTTTTTAGGACTAATATTTTTCGACATAATTTTTTTTAGTCGAAAACTGGTCGAAATGGATAATTTATTTTTTCACCATTGGATTCCTCGGGTCAAATTATGTAGGAAACCAAATTTTTGTGATAAAATTCTAAGGGGTACAATTTTTATTGATGTATTCAAAAATGGTACAAAATCGAAGAGATAAAACTTGCTTATTTTCTAGCCTAAAGAATAATATTTGGAATTGGCTTAAAATGTGGTTATATACTAATTCGACTACGAAGATTTTTAATCAGTAGTCGAAAAAAATTTTGATAGAAATATTTGAACTATTACTAAATGAGGGTTTTAAAAAATATATATTTATTTGTATTTTGTGGAAAACTCACACTCGAAAATTTTGACCCATCACAATATAGTATATGAGGCGGGAGGTAAAAAGTTAACAACATTTTGACAATGTGGAAAATTACAATAAGTGACATTCATCAACAAAATAAAATAAATAATTAACCAAATGACGTCAAAGTTACACACAATAACAATGTAATTTAAACCACAATAATAAATTTGGAGCTTCCAGTAGACATAATAAACGTTTAAAAATATAGTTTTGTTTTGCAAATTTTGTAGTGCTTCTTTATTTTAAATAAAA
The DNA here is from genome assembly GCA_947534325.1 of Agonum fuliginosum. Lineage (NCBI taxonomy): Eukaryota > Metazoa > Arthropoda > Insecta > Coleoptera > Carabidae > Agonum > Agonum fuliginosum. The sequence goes on along the minus strand of OX384042.1, from coordinate 29,921,898 downwards.
TTAAACAATTTAGCTGTTTGTTTAAACCTAATATCAAATCATGAGTTTTATATTATACTATAAATGTATTGCTTTTCGTTTTATGTTGGAATAATAAGAACACTAGTCTCATTGAATGTATCTACACTACACTATAGAGATTGTCACGATTGTCATGGGAAATAATAAAGTGTGTTGTAAAATCTGGGAAGCGTTTTCATTTCACTGATAAGGCATCTCGCTTGGGAAAGTTGAAGAGATTCATGGCGTTAATTTTGAGGAGAGTAACTGGTTTTGGGAATATTTGTGATGCCAGGCAGAACGCGATAGAACAACGTAGGAAGGAGGTTTAGGGTCGAAAGCAAGAAGTGTGGAAGCCCTACATAACTACCTAAGCTTGTTTTTTTTCTCATTCTCTCGGTAAAGTTTCGTCTCTTTGTTTCCGAAGTGTTTTCGGCACTGCAGGATTCCAGTATTAAGGGATGCCGCGCAGATCCGTACCACAAAAATTTGCAAAGCCAAGAATAAAATGCTTTACAAACAAATAAAGTCACAAAAATAATGCTGCAATCTACTTTCCAAAACAAAAAATCTGATGTGGCCAGCACACGCTTTACTCTACCTACTCTTTTTACTATACTTTACAAATATATTTTCGTCATTTTATGTAAACTGCAGAAGAAGATATAAATGGTGTCATTATTGTCACTGACACTGTCAAATTAAATTTTACGTAATAACAATGTTAAATGATTATACTATACTAAGATACTGAATACTGAAGTTTTATACTCTAAATTATAAACAATAAATTAATTCCTAAATAGTTCCATGTACAGAAAAAAATTTCCAATAATAATTTTAGATGACAAAAATATATTCTTTCATTTACAATAAAATATATTGTGATAAATTAATTATTTATTGAAATATTTATGCAAAATAATACCTCCAGTTTGTGGCTTGGTACCAAAATTTACTGGACTATTAAGATTCTTATTTAATACAAAATTTTAATATTATAATGTTCGCTAGTTTTGAAGTTATCGACAACAACAAAAATTTAACATACGGACACACGTACTGATTCACACACACTCGAAAAAACTTAATTTGTATTCTATGGATCCTAAAACGTGCTCATCTACTAAAAATTCACACTCCAAAAATTTTGACCCATCACAATATAGAATATGAGGCGGGAGGTAAAAAGTTATTATTAATTTTAAAAAATCTGACGTGGCCATCACACAACCTTCCGCCATATCTAGACTTTAAACAGAAATGTATACGTACAATCCGGTGTCCATTTAAAATATACAAATAAAAATCTAAAATATTCAAACACAGTAAATAGTATCACCTGAATCATAAGATTCATTCACACGAAAACTCTTCTTTCTTGAAACAATCCTCCGTTCAGTTACTACATTATTTATTAGCGCTAGTATGCCAACTTGTCACCCGTCTCATCTGTCAATATTTTTTATGCAGAAACAAAAATCAACCGAACATGGATTACAAGATTTCAACGTTTTATTTTATAATTTAATTTTTTAAATTTTACTGCAGTTCTTTAATGCTACCAGATAAAGACAATTTTTTTTATAACGTAAATTGCAAATAACTTTTCCTCTTATTCTTATTACAAATAAATACTATATTTATCCAAATTTATAGAAATTTTTGACACTTAAACTTTTCAATCTTCAAAAAATATCACTTCCGGAGAAGATATTTGTACCAAAATTTAATGAGCTCTTCCTATTCGTATACAATTGTAAAATACCAAATATCAAGATTTTTGGGTAATTCGTATTTGAGTTATCCGACAGACGGCATCGGCCCGGACCACACACATACACACACACGCACACACACACATACATACAGACATCATCGGGAAACTATCAAAAATGAGTTGTAAGGACCCTAATTCGTGCTCATCCACTAAAAACTCACTACCCGATTTTTTGCATGATTCCAATACCTTCCTTTACAGGTAAGCGGAAGGTAAAAATATAATTATTTTCCGGTCACACGATATCAATTTGTCATGTAATCTAAATAACAAAAACAATATTGTTTCTATTCAAAACTGGACAGTTTTAACAATCTATAAATAATTATATTTATCAATAAATGTTTTGGCTGATGTACAAAATAATTTTGTAATCGTGTTATCAATTAACGGCTACAAGAGTGGAACAAATTAAATAACAACAATAAAATAATTAATAATTTATGTTATGGTCTGGTACAATATCAATACAGTTTATCAAAAGTTCAATTTATATTTAGTGCGTGATATAATTTCACAGTGAAGCCTCATTCACATTAAGAGGAACGGATACTGGTGCAATTTACAAGTGAAAACAAGGTTTCGTTTTCACCATCATATCTAATCTAAATATTAACATTTGAAAATATTTATTTTTTTAATTTGTAGAGGAAGGTTGTTTGTATGACATTTGTGTATTACAATTTTAAATTTTTGCTTGATTTGTTATTATTGGCGTTATAAACATTGGCAATTTTGTAATTTTTTTAAAAGTGTATTATGTTTTGAATTTTAAAATTTCAATACAGAAATGTCACAGAACCAACTTTCTTCTACAAATTAAAAAAAAATTGTTAAATTTTTTAAATATTTAGACTAAATTTTACGGTGAAAACTAAACCCCTTTTTGACACAAAAATAAGGTCAGGCAGTGTAAATATTCGAATAAATATTCAAATTTCAATTTAGTTCCACCTCCAAACTAGAGTCGTATTGGGTACACTTATTAAAATTTTAAGAAATTGACTCTATTGATAATAAGCGACCCGCACCGATAAATTTTGGTAGTGCAGTAACCGTTCCTCTTAAGCATTTGGTTTTAAGATTTACATTTATGTTTATGTTTGAAATACATTTAAGTAAATACGAGCATTTTCGGTGCTCAAAAGTGGGACGTGTGAATGCTCATATTTAGTTATATATATTTAAAATTTCTTAAACGTAAACATAAACGTAAAATTAAAAACTAAATGCTTAGGTGAATGAAGCTTAAATAATTTTCGCTAAAAAGGAAATCATGAAAAATGCAACACGGTTAACTTTACGCAACATCTTTATTATGTAGGTTACAACGATAAATTTCACTTTGTGTAGTCAAAGTGGCCCATATTTACTTGCGCCTTAGAATTTACTTACCGTGTCCGTAACTAATTAAACTTTTCCCCCCTGAATGCTGGCCTGGAGGCGTAGGCCGGCCCGTTGCCTATGAAATACGGCTTTCAGGGCAGTGCTCTTGTAACATTATCTGACTCGCAGGGCCTAGGAAAGGAAAAGGTTCCCGGTCGTTGCTTGCGGTTGCCCTACGTGGCTCCCCGCTCTCCCCTATGTCGCAGAACCCATGAAATATCCCAATAATTATGGAGACCGCTCTGTGAAAGAAAATATAAATTGTCGGTTTTTTTAATAACTATGCTGTAAAGTTTGGAGGAATAGTAAAATAATTATGCCGACTATACAAAGAAATTTGTTTCGGGAGGACTTAAGCACCGTTGAAGGAATTAAACCATGGTTTATTATTTTTTAATATGGCTTTTCTGTAAAAATAATTATTTTAACAGTTTCTTATAAGATTGAACGATGTGTTCCTGTCTAAAAAATAGTTTCACAAAAACAGCTTTGTGTTGTTGAATTAAGCTAGATTCAGACCAACCCAATTATAAGTATGAGTGCTAAACGAGGTGCTAAATTAACCAACCAGCGCTTCCACAAAATTACATTCCAATTATAAGTGCGAACGTTGAGCGCTGGCTGGGTAAATTAGCCACTTATACTCATAATTGCGTTGGTCTGAATCTAGCTTTAAGTTCAATAAAGTAATTGTTTAAATGACAACTGTGTTTAAAAGGTAAAAAATTCTTTAAATATCAAGATTTACCTACCTATTCTTATTCCGAAGTGAGAATAAATTGTATTATTAGGCAAAGTGGAATTTTGCTTCTGAAATATGCCAACAAGAAATGATTAAATTGTTACCGACGTGGATGCAATATTTTTCTGATTTCTGAACATTTCGGTTTGAACTTTTAGTCAGATATAATAAAAGAAGCACCAACAAAATACATTATTTTTTCTATATTAGGTAGGCGGTAGGCATATATTCTTTCGATTATACCTATAAACCTGGTATAATATAAAAAGACTCCTTCTAAAAATAAAGTAAATAAAAAAATTGTAATAACTAATTAATTGAACAGATAAAAGTAGGTATGAAATTCTTGAATGGCAAAAAATTATAAGATATTTATACACCAAGAGAGATAGATGAATGTTTATTCAAGAGAAGAAAGTTTAACCCCCGAACCCGAAAGGTGAGTGAGATAATTTCAAGAATAATTTCTTCGAGTGAATAAACATTCGTTTCTCACGTGGTTTATACAATATTTTATTCAATTTTGACGAAATTATTTCAAATATATGAATTATGAATTTATTTTGACATCACAAAAAACCTAAGTGATCAAAGTAGTCGTCACTGGCAGGTTGTCATTGTTTTTATACATTTTTGACGAAATAATGACAGTTTCAAATGTCAGAGTGATTTAAAAATGTGTTGAGTGAATTAAATAAAATTAAATTCACTTGCGAATAAACAGTTGTTAAGGTTGTTGCTGTGGAGTTAATAATAGCTGTTTAAAACGTCAAAATTAAATAAAAACAATTGATTTAAAATATTGCAAGTTGCGGGGGAAACCTTCCGAACGAAACCTAGCAACCTCCAAAAAGAGATAACCACGCTTGCTGTTCTGTTGGGTCTTCCTCTCCCAAAAGGACAGATTATGAGATATTCGTGTTTCTGTGAGCAAGCACAAGCAGCCAAGCAGCGCAGGTAGTTTTAAACCATTCCCAGTGTCCTGTCGTTGTTAACTTCATAAAGATGAATAGTCCCCGTTGAAAAGCAACAATTAACAAGGGACTTTAGGTCGGCGATGTTAAAGTCACTGCGGTTAGGGCTCTTAAAATGATAGCGGCTGACGTTTATGAATACTGCCTGTTTTGTTTAAGGAGCTCGTCTACCTCCTAAAATCCAGTGTATAATGTACCAACGTAGCGAGTGTTTTTATTAAACACTTAAAGAATAAATTAGCAGTTGCCCCTTTTTACAATTTTAATAACAAATTGTTCATTATAAAAAATTCATAAAAATTTCTAATTTATATAAACTTTACTTTTTAAGGGCGTAAAGAAGCTTTTATGGCGTGAGAGCCATAAAAGCAAGTTACGCTCGTGGTACATACCCAACGAATAAAATAAATTAATGAATTTATTTTATTCGTTCAAATATTGTTCAAATTACTAAATTTTTTGATTGTTGCTAAGATACCAAAAAAATTCCGATAATAAACAAAAATGTCAAAGTTGTCTTATTGAATTTAACATTTACAAAATAATTTATGTTACTTACCTAAATGTAAATAAAACTGATGTTATTTTAATAAAAACTAATTACTGAAAATGGTTATTTTTGGCATTATTAGTAGTTTATTTGAGGAAAATTGGAAATCTAAACTTGTTTGCATTAATTCGACGTCTCTTTATGGCGCACTACGCTATAAAGTGATCCGTTGGCTATAAAGTGACGTTTATGTTAAAGAAATTCATGTATAAATGTCAAATTATGATACGATCGTGCATATATTTATAAAATTTTAAAACGATACATCTAGTACATCCATCCTATTTTTATTAAATGTTGTAAAAACATTATCTTGAAGTCAATAATAAACTAACAGTTTACTCGGAACGAAAACATTTTTACAATATTTTTTGAGATGGTATTGCATAGCTAAAATGCGGCAAAATACCATTTTCGGGCTGGTTTTGCGCAGCCGTAGTAGTGGAATATAAAAAAATATGACGTGGTCATCACACAACCTTCCGCCATATCTAGACTTTAAACAAAAATGTATACGTACAATCTGGTGCCCATTTAAAATATACAAATAAAAATCTAAAATATTCAAACACAGAAATTAGTATCACCTGAATCAAAAGATTCATTCACACGAAAACTCTTCTGTGTTGAAACAATCCTCCGTTCAGTTACTACATTTAATAGCTTTCTTATGACTTATATAGCGCTAGTATGCCAACTTGTCACCCGTCACATCTGGTCACATCTGTCAATATTTTTTATGCAGAAACAAAAATCAACCGAACATGGATTACAAGATTTCAATGTTTTATTTGATAAATTTATTTTTTAAATTTTAGCGCAGTTCTTTAATGCTACCAGATAAAGACAATTTTTTTATAACGTAGATTGCAAATAACTGTTCCTCTTATTCTTATTACAAATAAATACTATATTTATCCAAATTTATAGAAATTTTTGACACTTAATCTTTTCAATCTTCAAAAAATATCACTTCCGGTGAAGATATTTGTACCAAAATCTAATGAGCTCTTCCTATTCGTATACAATTGTATAATACCAAATATCAAAATTTTTGGGTAATTCGTATTTGAGTTATCCGACAGACGACATCGGCCCGGACCACACACATACACACACACGCACACACACACACATACATACAGACATCATCGGGAAACTATCAAAAATGAGTTGTAAGGACCCTAATTCGTGCTCATCCACTAAAAACTCACTACCCGATTTTTTGCATGATTCCAATACCTTCCTTTACAGGTAAGCGGAAGGTAAAAAGGAATTCGCAAAAAGGTAGACTTGCTTATGTCTGCTATTGTTTTCAGTTCGCTTGGATTTTAAATTTTTAAATCAGAAAACAGGTTTCGCCGCTGTTAATTTGTCGTTAAGTCGTGTTATTTAAATAATTATCGTTAAACGGAAATTTATGCGACATACTTCGAAAAGAGGAAATTTTTGACATGATTCCCATGGTTATAAAGTGTAAACTCAAACAAAACTGAACACATCTAACTGGATTTTAAAATACTGCAACTTACGAAAGATTTGTCACAAAGTCATTAGGAATAATTTCTGAATTATATCGATAAGAAGTTTCCAATTTTATTAATGGATCTCTCCGCTTAAACGGCTTAATTTTTAATGGTTACACGCAACTTTTATATTTTAATTATTGTTATAAATAGTAATAGAGACATCTAACAAACAGGTAATCTGGTGCTTAAATGAAATTCTTATCTTTGATCTGAATTGGTTAACCGTTTTGATTAGCTATTTAGAAGATTAATTAATTCGGTAGTGTATAACCTCGCTACCAAATGATTAGACTTTGTATTTTGTTTAGGACCTACTTGCTAATGATATCTATTCATTTAATCTTTGACGATTTACATATTTGATTCGCGTAATAATCCAGCAAGTGCGTACGGCCGCGCCCAAAATTTAGATTAAAACTCGACAGGGACAAAAATTAATCTCCAGGAGAAAAAATATCACTACGATCGAGAAAAAAACACTGCTTTGGCCAGCACTGTAAAGCCGCATTACAGCCCGAAATTTATGAAGTCTGTCATATGGCAATGTGTACACCAAATTTCAGATACTCTATGGAACAAACTATATTTAAATCAAATGAGCAACACAGTTTTCTTTCAGGCAATGGTTAAATAGTTATTTACCTTATAAGTGCGGTAGGTTTTATTTTACATTGCCATGTTTTATAAATAAAGGTTGGTGGAGGTGAAATGCGAACATAGGGAACATACATGACAATCGAACTTTCATGCCAGGTATCTTGATATTATTTTGTAGTAGTGTCACAAAACGAAGTAATGTGAATTTGTGTGGCAAAAAGAGTAATCTATAACAGAAATAATAATAAAATCTAAAAGTGCATGTAAACTTTCTCGTTCTGCTCGTACATATACATTATTATGCAAATAAAATATTTTAATGAAAATAAAAATTTCAATAATATGACAGCTACTTTGACATTGACAGTACTTATTCCACGTATATCAAGATGCCTAGCATGATAACTCCATTGTCATATATTTCCCTATGTTCGTATTTCACCTCCACCAACCTGTATAAGTACGGCGCGAAGCGGAGAGCTTTAATAAAACCAGAGTGCGATGCATTTGACATTTACAATAAAATTTCCTTCTGTCAAGTAGCCTGTAGTAGTCAACAACTAGTCTGTGGTGTCGCCAGAAAATGTCACAGTTAAAATTATTCTGTATTATTTATTTCAGACTCTATTGAACAATAAATTGTGTAATGTCCATGCCACACCTGCGTGGCATGAAGCACGGTGCTCGATGTGGCATTTTGCTTCGTTCAAAGCTGTCAAAAGGGTGTCACACCGGTATAGCATAATGCTATACGAAAATTTGTATACTGCTATGTTCACTTCGTACTTTGAATGTTTTTGAAAATTATTTTTGACAGCTGATAATTAAAATTCATCAATTCTTTGTGTTAATTAAATCAATAATTAGTTCATATATTGACAAAAGGTTAAAGTATTATATTCTTATTATCTGATTACTTACTGTTATTATTTTCACATCAATTATTCACCAAATATAAAAAATTATATTGAGGACTCACTGTGAAATCAGCAACAAATTTCCATTATGTCAAAATGCTCGATGAAATAGTGGCGATACAATTTTTACGTTATTCATTTGTTCCATCGAGTACCGTGTGGTGACATGGGCAAAAGTAGCATTTTTTCCGCATAACGTATAATATATAATTCGTAAGTAGTAACTGACAGACTCTCAAAGATCTCCAGTAAATTAGATCTCCTCTATTGTTTGAGAAGACATCGAGAAGTGAAAATCATTTAATAAGTCGTCGCCAAAGAATCTAGTGGTCTGTCTCTATCCCCAGTAATTGTGAGCAGAGCACTGTTATTACTTTAATTACAAAGCAACGCTGCACACTCATCGGAACAAAAAAACACCTCGAAAACTTTTTTTGCTCGTTACAAAAATTTTTATGGCAGCGTTTAAAATTTTTTTCTCGGACACGGCCTGTAATTATTTTTAATGCAGCTCTTAAGGTAATTTTCATTTCATTTCTGGAGAGCGGAGCTATTGTTACAGAACTTCCTTCGAATACATCGAGCGGAAAACTCAAGATATGGAACAGATTTCACTGATATGAAATTAGTTTCTTTAATTTGTTTTTACAATTTAGAGGTTTACCCTCATCAACAGACCGTGAAGATTTTAAAGTCCCATTCACATAAGCATTTAATTTAGTTTACGTTTTAACTTAGCACGATATCTTAATTTGCTGGTATGGTAACCATTCAACTCCCAACAACAGAATGGTAGATGTTATTTAATGGAATCCGATTCGCCTTGGTACAGTCAGAATCTCAATCCGTGCGACAATCTTTGGAATTCAAAGCGATAATGGAGAGATTCTTTTTGCAACAAGGACTACATTTAAGACGATCCTTTACCGCGCCAGAAAGCAGCGTTTATTGTTTTGTTAAATATAATAATCTAAAGATATTGTGAAGATAAAAGTATGATCTACAAAATGCAAGATGCAGAATTTTAAAATGCTAGTTTAAAATCGAAATATGTTAATAATATAAAACAAAATCGTTCCGTTTATGAACTCGTCAATGAGTAATGTATCCAGATTAGTGTATAGTGTAAGGTTTGATACAAAGATCGACAAAATGTATGATTCAATGCAAAAAACCAAACACAACACTAACTGAGATACAAGACTCGACACTAGGTTGATCATGACTCGTTTCGATCTTTCGATCATCTTCAGGTTAACTTGAATTTTGACAATTTTTGTTATTTTTTAACACAAATAATCTTCTATAGGTACTATTTTCTATCCAAGCTTTGTTGACAAAATATTAAAATTTGAAGTTAATTCACTTATAAATAAAAGCTGTACACTGGCGCACGAAAACCCTCTTTTTTACAAATATTGCAGTTTCTTTTACAAATATGGATGCCAAAGTTATGTTTTCCCCTCAAACATAATAAATTTGTTATTTTTATGTTTAACAAAACAATAAACGCTATAGAATAGCGTGCGGGACCAATGTTTTTGACTGTTTGCTCTGCTATAGGTAGAGGGCCAAAAAAATAGTGAAAAAGGGAGCTTGCTATATTACAAACTAAGCTCTTGTTAGTACACCTACACTGTTCATATTTTATATATATATAGATAGTTCAAAGATGACTCTAGAGTGTTAGGAAATTCTATTTTTGAATGGTATTTTAGTAATAAATTAGTAAAAATTGTAAATTTGGCCAATTTTTTTCGTCAGATGTGTAATTTTCTTGTCAAAAAATATTTTCTTAGCATTCTTACGAACAATGCAAAGAATCGACTATTTAAAACGCCTCGACTACTATACAACTGAAAACATAAGTGGAAAAAAAACCTAATCATTCATTTATGTTTCAATTACCCGACTACTAATAAAATTCATATATTCCTCGATAATATCTCCGCGGTTCATATCCATATGCATTACAAACTTCATTTAACTCTGTAATCAGTTAGCGCCAATAAAAAGGCAAAGCTCACAGTATGACAAGCTTGTAATCTCGCGGATTCGTTCTGGGTTGCACGCAACTCCGCTGGAGTTTATGATTGCACGATGGAAGAAAGGTGCAAATTAAAACGTTCGATATGAAACCAGTGTGAAGCAGAGACGGCCAATGGACAGTTTCTTAATTAAATGAAACTTCACTTTTCCGCGATGAGTTTAATCTTCGCGCCTGACGGTTGGCGGGAAATTTGCATAAGTAGTAAACTTGTTTTTGCGCTAATTAAGAATATAGTGTGTATGTAAATTCTTGTTTATTGCATTGCTTTCTTTAAAATGTAATTTAGCTGAGGTTTTTTAGCGCGTGAAATAAATCGTATTTATTTGGTGTACATTAATAAGTATTTATCTTAATTTGTTTAAGCCGTATTAGTTGATAATTTAATAGTTGTAATCCGATAATAATTATGACTGTCATTAATTAATACTTGGTAGTACGTTTTCAATTAATTCGCAAGTGAGTTTTATCTGCACAAATTTGTGAAAAACAGACGAAAAATCGGTTACAATTAACAACAGAGATGGAACCAGGATTAAATAGGCTATTTGTATGATTTTTTTATTACATATTTTTCAAGGAGATATAAAGACTCAGGATCCTAAAAATAATTAATGAAAATTGAATAATATGTGATGTGGCACGTTTGCTGTCATACCTCCTATGAAAAATAATGACGTGACAGGAAAATTTATTTTTCAAATTAATAAAAAACATAATTTTTGTTAAACTTTTTGTAAGAATAGCCTTAAATTGGGACTAAACTAAAAATTATACTCATAGAAGAATATTCAGAAAATTGGATTCTGCAAACCGGAAATCCATATTTTTATTAATAAAAAAATTACAGCCGTTTTCGTATGATAAGACATAAACTAGTACTTGATCAAAATTTATCGTTTTTTCAAAATACATTTGCATGATTTTCTTCAAAACTGTACCACATTCATAAAAATAAGTATACTATTTTGTAGCAAATTTTGTACTCTTCAATTTGCTATTAACTGTTTTTTTCGTAATATTAATCATTCACGAGATAAAAATTAAAAACAATAGACGGCGGCCAATTATTCAAAATGACGGACGAAGCTCCAGCCCGACTCCAGCCCAATCGGAATCGATTGAGACTTTTAGTATGTTGTTGATAAAGATACTGGGATGGTGTATACCAAAATAAAGCTTTCTACTATATTATTTTCCACTAAATAACAAAATATGATCTAATTTGAGTGCACTATTAGCGTAACTTAACAGAATATACAGTAATAGAATAAGGTTACATCCATTGTAAACCAGCCTTTATTTTTGTTGCTGAGTACATCATACGGAATTCAAGTGCAGAATCTAGTTTACTAGAACCTGCACTTGACTGAAAAAAATTATAATCTGAATTTTATGTGAGGGTTTGACGTGTTAGGATTTAAATTTACTGGAATTTTGACGCCATCCCTGGTCAGAAATTTGGTAAAAATCCGTGTGAAGGTCTGACGACTATAAATTTCGGAGCTAAAATAAATTATCAACGTATGCAAATTGTTGGAAATGAAATACGACAAATTACGCATGTGATTATCAATAACCACGGCAAGCGTTTCAATCAAGTAAATATAAAACAAACTGCAACGGAAAATTAAACAACGTAATCCGTAGACCGGCGCCGAATGCAAACATAACATCGACATAAATATGTATTTATTATTTGTCCGATAGCGCCAAACAGACGGATGGCCATATAATTTATTTCGCAAATATGATATACTGTTATTGATATTTGTAATTCGTAATTCATTCCAGATGAAAAAATATGCCGGGAATTATGCTTCAAATTCGCTTCCGACGACCTTTATGCGGAAAAAGAATTTCTTAATAATGACGACGGGGAATTTTTTTGCGAATTTGGAGAAATAAGCAATAAAGACATTTATTGAAATTTCCTGTTCAAATAATGATAGCGTACGGTTATTTAATCATATCTTTCAGAGAAATTTCTCAAGATGCTGTGAGAAACTTTTAGTATTAATGTTTTTTCAAACACGAAGTGAATAAAATGTATGTAATTACCGATAGAAATCGGAATATTTTTCCAATAAAAATTCAAATTACTTTTGAATCGATATAATCACCAAATAACATCTTTAAATGTACACGGTACCAACATAGGAATATAAAATTCAGAAAATAAATCACTTTTATACAAAATATAGCGATTTTATTTATAATTTAATATTATAATTCAAATCGATACATACAATTTATGTCTTTAAAAATAAGATGAGAGATTTTCTAATTATTCATTTCTTCTTTACAATAGTTAGTGAGAGTATAAGCACAGTTCTCTGCATTTGATGACGTACGAACCCGGAGTTCCGTGGTTCAAGTCTCTCGACCGGCAGTGTGTGATTCTCATTAAATTGTAAAGAATCTTGCAATTAAATCAAGCTAGCACTGTTCACAGAAGGATTCTTTGAAGATTCTTTCAGGTGTCTGAATCTTGGAAAAAAATCTCTATTTTGAAGCAATCAATGAATTAGAAATTATATCTTCTCCAAGACTCATTGCAGATTCAATGTAGTGGCGCTCCTTTGATAGACTATAGAAAATTCTCGATTATATGAGACGTATGCCTGGAAACATCACGAGACAGAATGTCGAGTGGTGTTTCCATCTTGCAATACGTCGAATTTCGATAATAATTGTTGAGTGTTATACGGCTGGACTATATCCTGAATAATGTTATTTTATTTATAAATCGAAATATTATATTCAAATTGACAAATTTTGTTACTCAAGTGACGTCAGCGAGAGTACAAAAGTTTGTATTACCGAATATTTTTTGACAGATGGTTTAACCAATCATATTGCGTAATGATGACTTCAAATGACGTAATGCAACCAATAGAATTGAAAATGAAAAATGATGTATCTGACAACATAAATTGTGTAGATTAGGTTTTATTTTGTTATGTTAGTTACAAAAAATAAATTAATTTGTCACATGAAACGTCAAAAATAGGTACCATTCGAGATAATAATTTTTTGAGAGAATTGTTGTCTATTCCACGGCAACTTATTGCATTTTCACTCCACAAAACATCACGGAAAATTCCCCTCAACTTCGTTTCGGGAAATTGTCACATGATGTTTTGTGTCGTGAAATTGTTAGAAATAAGTTGCCGTGGAAACGACAAAACAATTCTCAAAAAATTATCATCTCTTATGGTATTACCTCTGATAATACATTCATATTGTCATGGTTACTGCAAATAATAAATAGATGAGGGATACAATCACCAAAATAATTTTTCTCAAAATTTAGAAGCATGAAAGTATCCATGTGTGAACATGGCTTTCAAGGAAGTACTGCTTGCAAAAATTATCTCTTCGTTGCCGCTTTGAATTTCAAAGTCTGTCGCACGGATTGAGATTCTGATTGCACCAAGAAGAATCTGCTGAAATGGTTGGATTCCTCTATAATAACATCTACCATTCTATAATTGGGAGAAAATCCTGTTGTAGTTTACCAGAAAAACAAAATATAAGTAATACAACTCATTATAAAATACTGTGTATTTAACTCTTCTAATCGTGTGGTCATCAACTCCACACCCTAAAATCCAACCTCCCGTGATTAACTTGAGGGAAACTTTCACCATTTTATCTCACTTTGAAATATTCCTTCTAAGCACGCTTCATCTGACGTGTAAGAAATATAAAATCAACCAATTATGGCGTCTGGTCGTGTTCGATGTAATACCAACATTTCCTGCATGAGTCTGACACGACGGGGCGAACGCGTGTGTTTATAATAGTCTTCACGCGTGGCGAGTTGGGCCCCATGAACCAGGGGCCCTCAAAAGGGCGCAGGTGGTGGAGCAGATGGCGGGAATAATAATTAACGACGGCAATTAGATGCTAATTATGAGGTAGTGGAGCGATAAGCAGAAACACAAACAATAGTTTTGAATTAATTTTTGAGGGAAACGTTTAACTGTACTAACGTGGCGAGTGTTTTGTGGCCTGTACAAGAATGGTATTATTTTATTTCAATAAGGATTTAATAGAGAAAGAATAGATCCACAGATGTGCCTTTTTAAAATTTTAATTGATTGATTTTAATTGACTACATTATATCTCATGATATAATTTAATTTTTAAAAACAGTATAAACGAGTGGACAGTTAATGATATTTATATATTTACTAGATTATTTAATCCTTAATTCGTATTTGACTTAAGAGGCCCGTCAACGTTTTTTCCGAATTCTTAAATTCTCTCAATTTTACTTTTTTTCTATTCCACTCTTTTCCTCACTACTACGACTGTCTAAAACCAGCCCGAAACCGTACTTTACCGGCTTCTACCTATGCAATGCCATTTTGAAGTTGAAAAATAATCCTGGGTACAATGGTTTTTAAAGGCGCATCTCTTGCTATCAAATTCAAATAAAAAATCAGGTTACAATAAATCATTTGTGACTGGTCTTGAAATCTATGATGTCATATTTTACAAAGATGTTCTTGAAGGTTGTACTCTTGATTTTACTTTTTTTTTCTATTCCACTCTTTTCCCACTACTACGACAGCCTAAAACCGGTCCGAAACTCGTACTTTGCCGCATCCTAGCAATGCAATGTCAGTTTGTAGTTGAAAAATACTGTAATACTGCCACCTAAATTGTAAAATAAATATACTGTAAAAGTGTTTTCGTTGCAAGTAGACTGTTAGTTTACTATTGACTTCAAGGTAATGTTTTTATAAACATTTAACAGAGAAAGAATGTATCTACAGATGTGCCTTTTTAAAATTTTAAAAATAAATTATTATCAAGACATATAACCGTGTAAAGTTTGCATAAACTGGAAATTTTTCGGAATGTTTATTATTTTTGATTAAAATTTAAAAAAGACCGCAGAAAACCTGGGAGCAAAACATAGAAGAAATTTTAAGAAGAAACAACTTTAGCTGGCAAGAGGCAAAAAGAAAGGCAACAAACAGAAAAGAGTGGAAAGACATAATTAAAATAATACAGTAAAATAAGAAGGTGAAAACAATCTCGACACCCGAACGGGTAAAAGAGATTTAAATGATAATAATAATAAAAATAAATATATAATCCTTGTTGAAAGCATTCTTGTATTGACCACAACACTCGCTACGTTAGTACGTTTTGTTCTGGATTTTAGGAGGTCCTCTTAATAATACCATCCTCTTCATATTGTAAAATTATGTTCGTCACAGTTTTGGATTCCCTGCACTAGATAGCATCTCGATGGCGTTCGTGCGACCCACCAATTTATAAAACTGTCGACGCGATGAACTGCATTACTTATTCCTCCGGCGATGCGATATGCGATGTACTCTTTGAACTAACAACTAGCCAACTATCAGTGAACTATCGCAGCCCACTTTGCTGCAGCGCAGACCACAGAGATGCGAGAAGCATTGGCCGAGTATTGGCGCGATTGCTCTGCCTCGAGGAGATCTAGATGGCTTCTGAGGAGCTGGGTAATGTGGACTGCGGTTTACTGGTGCCCAATAGCGCGCTATATTTTTGAAGGGATTGAAACATAACTCTGTGTATAATTGGTTGAAAAGGGTGGTTAATTTTAGATTAAAATAACGTACGCTTATTGCATATTCTGTGTTATAAGTCCATATACGCATATAGAGGTAATATCGTCTGTATGATCACAATTTCATATACTTTTATATAACTATTATGTATGTATTTAAAATATTCCAAAACGTATGTACTACAAGCAATATTTTTACCTTCCGCTTACCTGTAAAGGAAGGTATTGGAATCATGCAAAAAATCGGGTGGTGAATTTTTAGTGGATGAGCACGAATTAGGGTCCTTACAACTTATTTTTGATAGTTTCACGATGATGTCTGTGTGTATGTGTGTGTGTATGTGTGTGTGTGTGTGTGTGTGTGTGTGTGTGTGTGTGTGTGTGTGTGTGTGTGTGTGTGTGTGTGTGTGTGTGTGTGTGTGTGTGTGTGTGTGTGTGTGTGTGTGTGTGTGTGTGTGTGTGTGTGTGTGTGTGTGTGTGTGTGTGTGTGTGTGTGTGTGTGTGTGTGTGTGTGTGTGTGTGTGTGTGTGTGTGTGTGTGTGTGTGTGTGTGTGTGTGTGTGTGTGTGTGTGTGTGTGTGTGTGTGTGTGTGTGTGTGTGTGTGTGTGTGTGTGTGTGTGTGTGTGTGTGTGTGTGTGTGTGTGTGTGTGTGTGTGTGTGTGTGTGTGTGTGTGTGTGTGTGTGTGTGTGTGTGTGTGTGTGTGTGTGTGTGTGTGTGTGTGTGTGTGTGTGTGTGTGTGTGTGTGTGTGTGTGTGTGTGTGTGTGTGTGTGTGTGTGTGTGTGTGTGTGTGTGTGTGTGTGTGTGTGTGTGTGTGTGTGTGTGTGTGTGTGTGTGTGTGTGTGTGTGTGTGTGTGTGTGTGTGTGTGTGTGTGTGTGTGTGTGTGTGTGTGTGTGTGTGTGTGTGTGTGTGTGTGTGTGTGTGTGTGTGTGTGTGTGTGTGTGTGTGTGTGTGTGTGTGTGTGTGTGTGTGTGTGTGTGTGTGTGTGTGTGTGTGTGTGTGTGTGTGTGTGTGTGTGTGTGTGTGTGTGTGTGTGTGTGTGTGTGTGTGTGTGTGTGTGTGTGTGTGTGTGTGTGTGTGTGTGTGTGTGTGTGTGTGTGTGTGTGTGTGTGTGTGTGTGTGTGTGTGTGTGTGTGTGTGTGTGTGTGTGTGTGTGTGTGTGTGTGTGTGTGTGTGTGTGTGTGTGTGTGTGTGTGTGTGTGTGTGTGTGTGTGTGTGTGTGTGTGTGTGTGTGTGTGTGTGTGTGTGTGTGTGTGTGTGTGTGTGTGTGTGTGTGTGTGTGTGTGTGTGTGTGTGTGTGTGTGTGTGTGTGTGTGTGTGTGGTCAAGGGTTGTTAGTCGCATAACTCAAATACGAATTACCCGAAAATTTTGATATTTGGTATTTAACATTTGTATATAAATTGGAAGAGCTCCCTAGATTTTGGTACAAATATCTTCATCGGAAGTGATATTTTTTAAAGATTGAAAAGGTTAATTGTCAAAATTGTATATAAATTTGGAAAAATATAGTATTTATTTGTAATGAGAATAAGAGGAAAAGTTATTTGCAACTTACGTTATAAACAAATTGTCTTTATCTGGTAGCATTAAAGAACTGCAGTAAAATTTAAAAAATAAATTTATCAAATAAAACGTTGATATCTTGTAATCCATGATCGGTTGATTTTTGTTTCTGCGTAAAAAATATTGACAGGTGAGACGGGTGACAAGTTGGCATACTAGCGCTATATAAGTCCTAAGTAAGATATTAAATGTAGTAATTGAACGGAGGATGGCTTCAATACAGCAGAGTTTTCCTGTGAATGAATCTTTTTATTCAGGTGATGCAAATTTCTGTGTTTGAATATTTGAGATTTTTATTTGTATATTTTAAATGCACCGGATTGCACGTATACATTTCTGTTTAAAATCTAGATATGGCGGAAGGTTGTGTGATGGCCACGTCAGATTTTTTGTATATGTTGTAATGGACGTGAAAAACATTTATACAAATGTACTGAGCATATACATAAGATATATGTTGGGATTTGGTTCTGTGTAACACATGATAATTAGGTAATTATTTTTATTATATAATTGACATAATAGCTTCAGATTGCCTACATATTTGTTTGATTCTTGTACATTTTAACAACAAAAATGTTTTTATATTTGGCGCTCACCAAGTTAACTAACTGTAAAACGCAACTGAATGTCGCCAAGGTTCATTTTGTGACACGCAACATATTTTTTTGTAAGGTTGGTATTGGTAGTATCAGATGACAAATACTTCAATTGTCAAGCGGCAAATCTAAGAACGTACAAATTTCAGTAGAACCTCTAAATCTGATTTGTTTAATAAATTAGTATTTATTCAATATAATTAATGAATCTAGTAACATAATAGTTATTTATGTATCAAGGGCATCATGATGATGTTTATGCTCATCCGAGGGCGACATGTTTACAAGCCCAAGGGTCTCTGGCCCGAGGGTTTGTAAATCGCCCGAGGGCTATAAACATCAATGATGCCCGTGGTACATACAATATTTTATGTCTTACTATTTAATTTAAAATATTGCGCGCGTGACATTTCGTTTTGACGTTTCGAATTTTGTTAATATTTTTGGTATCCTAGTAACAGACAGAAAATATATTAATTTCAGAAGAAAAACATTAGTGATGTCTCAATATTACCATGGCAATTTCTTAATGCCCTAGGGTATAATGACATAGTTAAACAATTACATACTAGCAAGACATAAATCATATAAGATCAATATTTTCTATAATGGCTGCACTTTAGTTCAGTAACAGTGACAGTTAAATAAATGGCAATTTTAATGTCACCAACCAAAAAGTTACACACATTTTCAACTTAGTGTTATGACAATTTAAATTTTAATATAAAAATAGTCTAAATCTTATTTTATAACACATTTTGTCGCACTTGCCCTTAGTAAACTCGTCCTCATGCTCGTTTTACTAAATTTGGACGCGTGCGAAAAGAATGTCTTATAAGACTTGTTCTTTAATATACTATTTAAGAACTTGTTACAATAACTGAATGTTATGTTTTATGTTTTCAACAATATTTATAGAAACACTTATACATATTTGCATTATGCAATGAAGGTTAGATCTGAATAACATTTAACTATTTGCACGAATAGTTAAACATGAAACTAGTTACGTTCAAGCATTCAAGAGATGCTCAAGTGTGCAACAATTAAAAGTTATTTGAGGTATTTAGGAAGCAATTTAGTGCATTGCAACAGAGTATAATAATAGAACAACAATACCAGAAGCCGCGGTCTGGTTATAAACGAACGATCTATTTTTACAGGACAGTAAATCTAACAGCCTAATTCAATTCTGAAGAGGTTTTTGTTGGCCTAATATTTTCAAACAAAATAAATCTTCCGATCCCATAACTTGACCCAGTTCTTGCAGTATTTTTTCAAGGTGTTTGAACATCTACCTCCGTGGAGTACAAAGGAACAAACATTTTTCTGCCTACGTAGTATAAATATTTGCCGCTCATCCGAAACCGTTTTTTAAACGCCATGGCTCTGTGGTTGTATTTGTTTAGGAGTTAGACTAATGAAAGGCGCTCTGCTCCTCCTAATTTCCATAAGAACAATAGTCGCATAGTCCGGCACTGTGCGCCTGTCTCCCACCGCGGATGACCGGAAGTTAACACTTTTGTTTTACGTCTCTTTTGTTTGCCTGTGGCGTCTACTCCGCACAACCCAACTGAATTATTCAGGGGGTTAGATAAATATTGCTGTTCGCAACCTCTTTTATTATTCCATGCTTCTGTCGACTCGATGAGTTTTATTAATTGAAACATAAACAGAATGATGAGGAATCATCGACGTTTACTTTTCGATTTACACGCAAATACAAACCTAATTGGACACAGCTTTTAACAGCTTTGCAAGATTATGAAATAAGATGATCCTCTACCGCGCCAGACTACAGCCAAAAACGTGGATTACGCGCGCCACTCCACAATTTATATAGTTTTGTTAAATATAATAATCTAAAGAAATTGTTGAAGATATAAGTACAATCTACAAAATGCAAGATGCAAAATTTAAAAAATCGAAATATGTTAATTTGAATTTTGACAATTTTTGATATTTTTGAACACAAATACCCTATACCTTCTATTTTAAATCGAATTTAAATAATTCGATCGATTATTTCGAAGATCCAAGCTTTGTTGATAACATATTAAAATTTGAAGTTAATTCACTTATAAATTAAAGCTGTACAGTGGCGCGCGAAAGTCATCATTTTTCAAAACTTATATAGCTCCGTCCCGGGACTTTTGTACGGTAGTACCCATGTATGGGGCTCAATATTAATTTCTTGGTGGATATTTATCTCAGTTCAACGCTCAGTAGTACAATATGTACATTAAGTATATCGTTTAATAAATTTTCTGCGCTTTGTCTAAAATAAAATGCCCCCTTTATGAGTGACAGATCGTTAATGGAGTCCTACATGTGTATTATACATTAATCTGTAATAAAAACCATGAAGGAAATAAAGAACATTGATAGAAATAAGCTCGCGTCATTAATTAAAAGAAATTACGAAGCATGCTGGTGCTGTGCTGGCTGCCAATGACTCATAGATAATTAATAACACTGATCAATAGTTACCCCAGTTAATTTTTTCATGCTATCATCGGTCCTAATTACAACAAAAGCAATTAATCAACGCATTAATTAAGATTTATTATTTACAAAACAACAGCAAAAGCGACAAGTTTACAGAAAAATCTTGGAAAATAATTCACGTTGACCTAACAATTAATTTCACATTTAAAACTGTCAAAAGCAGAGGGAGAATTTGTTATTATTTTTGAAAACAAAACTAGTGAAAATTACGACTGGTTTTTATACTTGGCTTCCTGAAAAACAAACCAGTCAAATTAAAAAAGCGAGGAAAAATGTTAGGTCACTACAAAAAACATCTGCTCTATACCGTGTTAAATGGGGAGGCAGCCCTGATAACGGCGACGTGAGAGAAATTCTAAAAGAGACCCTAAAATGAGGAACATTATTTTATTATAAAAACACTTTTTCTTCACTTCTTAATGACTGGTCTAGATTCATGCTAAATTTCTAGTTAAATTGCCATCCGATATTTGTTTTATTTCCGAATTATTCATATACAATCGGAAATCTTCGATTTTTTGCGAGCCAAAACTTTTAAATGTCAAACTAATGACTAGGATGAATGAATTTCAAACTAGAATCTAGACGACAAAAGTATAATGTAATACAGGCTTAAGAAGCCCGTCTACCCTTTTTCGAATACCTATACTCTTGATATTACTTTTTTATTTCACTCTCTTCCCCACTACTACAGCTGCCCGAAACTTGTACTTTGCCGCATCCTAGCTATGCAATTTTGAAGTAGAAAAATATTGTAAAAATAGCTCCAGTATTTACATAATAATAACTTTTGTATTTTGTAAAACAATTAAGTAAAACAAAAATTATTCGAAAAAGCCGCCTTGCTTTTTAAATGTTTCTTTCTATTTATAGTGACCGAAAAAAATTATATCAAAAAATGGACAAAGATAAAAATAAAAATATAGATGCATTAAAACATTCTTTGTTAATACACTCATAAGTAAAAGCATCATATATTTCAATTATAATTAAAGTAAACGTGGAAGGCGTACACCTCTGTAACGCTGTAAATTTTTAGGGCAGGCCCCGGTAACTTGCATACCCCTTCCACTAGTTTTATGACTGCTCAAGAGGTTACAGTTCGCCCTGTCGCCGCTAGGCGGTGTCATATCGCATAGGCCACATTTTATTAGCAATTTCACTTAAAATCTTCAATAACTTATAGAATATTGTATATATTATAATAAATTACAGAATATATATAGAAATTATACTTTAATCAGCGATTCTCGCGGGTTTTTGATGGCCTATGTTGGCTGCCATATTGAGTACTCCCTTTACCCCCCAGTACCAGGAAACTGGACCACTTCAGCAGTCACTTTTGCAAGCCTAGTTGGGTTACCTTCAGTGTCTTGTACCGTGTTTTTAGGGTAAACGAACAACTTAATACTCGTAAAAATCATTTATTACGAAGAGTCTGTCAGAAACGTGACAATTTTGTTGAAGAGTAATCCATTTATGTAAATCTATTCATATTGGAATGAAAATCGTGGAAGAAACTTAGGAGCCGTGTGTGAGAAATCCGATTACCGATCGAAAATAATTGAAATGATTACGTCTCGAAGCAGATTGTAATATCTCCTTTCTATTGTTCGCAAGCCATGGCAAGCGCCATGAAATCTTCTAATTGAAACCTGCGCATTCGTCTTAATGAGAGTCGAGAGAACAACAAACGAATTGTACGAACTTCCAGTGAAACGTAAATAAAAAAATAATTTTGTTTGAGAATTTCACGTCGTCGACTCAAGCCATCCTGGATCTCGAAATCGAAACTTTGTTCAAATAAAAGTCGTAATTATCAGAACTTTGTATCGCGTTCCCGGCAAGGGATAAAAAAGTAATTTCGCTGGCCCTCTGCGAATTTCAACCTCATTAAAAATGAAACAATCGAGATCAAAGTATTACGTTTCATTAAATTAAGCGAAATTGATATTAAGGTCTCAGGCGACACGCGGTTCCAATCAAATCCAGGTAAAACAAATTACAATTTATTCTTTCTTCGAGACAAATAATAAGACGTCTTTATTTCTTATCAGTAAACAGACTAGTTCTTTTAGAACACCGTTCAAAAGCTCTAATGAATTGCCAGTTTGTCCATTTCTACTTTGAGTACATAATAGTGTATTAAAAAATCTGACGTGGTCATCACACAACCTTCCGCCATATCTAGACTTTAAACAGAAATGTATACGTACAATCCGGTGCCCATTTAAAATATACAAATAAAAATCTAAAATATTCAAACACAGAAATTTGCATCACCTGAATAAAAAGATTCATTCACAGGAAAACTCTGCTGTGTTGAAGCCATCCTCCGTTCAATTACTACATTTAATATCTTACTTATGCACTAGTATGCCAACTTGTCACCCGTCTCACCTGTCAATATTTTTTACGCAGAAACAAAAATCAACCGATCATGGATTACAAGATATCAACGTTTTATTTGATATATTTATTCTTTAAATTTTACTGCAGTTCTTTAATGCTACCAGATAAAGACAATTTTTTTATAACGTAAGTTGCAAATAACTTTTCCTCTTATCCTTATTACAAATAAATACTATATTTTTCCAAATTTATATACAATTTTGACAATTAACCTTTTCAATCTTCAAAAAATATCACTTCCGATGAAGATATTTGTACCAAAATCTAAGGAGCTCTTCCAATTTATATACAAATGTTAAATACCAAATATCAAAATTTTCGGGTAATTCGTATTTGAGTTATGCGACTAACACCCGGCCTTGACCACACACACACACACACATACACACAGACATCATCGTGAAACTATCAAAAGGACCCTAATTCGTGCTCTTCCACTAAAAATTCACCACCCGATTTTTTACATGATTCCAATACCTTCCTTTACAGGTAAGCGGAAGGTAAAAACAAGTTTTATAAGACATGATTTTTTCACACGCGGCAAAAGTGACATTAATATCACCTTTATTTAACTGTCACTACTGTAAAAGTATATAATTAATGAAGTATTCTAGGTGATAAGTGCAGAAAATATTGAACTTATCTATATGATTTCTATTACTGATTACTAGATTGATTAATTTTTTTAATAAAAACTAATTAATTAAGCAAAACGGATTTAGAGGTTATATTGAAATTTGTCAGTTCTGAGGTTTGACGTTTGACAATTGAAGTGAATGTCGTCTGATACTGCCAATACCAACCTTCTAAAAAATATGTTCCGTGTCACAAAGTGAACCTTGCCGACTAGCAGTAGCGTTTCACAAAGTTAACTTTGTGAACGTCAAATAGAAAAATTCATTCTGGGACTTTGGTTTTGAAGTCTATGATATCACATTTTACAACCTACTTGAATGTGAAAAAATATCTTATTTTTAACTTTAAGTGATATTATTCCTTAAGTCTATCCTGGCACATTCTGAGTACGATAAAAAAAACTATACACACTCAATACAAATTACATGGGACACATAATTGAGATGTTATTGGAATGTTACTAAGGGCGGACATTAGCAATCGCTAGGATATTAATAGGATGTTAATCGTAAATATAGCAAGTAACAAGCGTTATATTCACATTCTTGAAATGTTCTGGGGATTATATTTTGTCAAGTGGAAATGATTTACTTAAAGGTTGGGCATGCACGGCTACAGAATAAATTTTACAACAAACTTTGTAGTATTTTGTTGAATAATTTCGATATTTTTTTACAGCCAATGGGTTCGAACTAATCCTATTAAAAGATACGCGTGATTTTATGTGTACCTTCGAATATCATGGCAGTTTTGCCGATTACGAAATAACTTCCAAGTAATTTCTAACTCGCAAGTCGCAAGAAATTAATGAGACAATTTGCACCTCAGCTCAAATTGCGAACATCTTGCATCCGATAAATTATGATCATTACTATCAGTGCTAATTAATCTCTTCTTCATATGAATCAATAATAGCGCAACTAAAACGTCAAGCATTCAATTTACAGCAAACATTAAAATCTAATGATATATCATTACATCTCCGAAGAATAAATAATAAAAGTGATTTACTGATTTCCTCTCCGAAAAAACGCAACAGATGCGCTGTAATTAAAGAAATTTACAGCTTTTATTCAATTAATAAATCTTACGACGTCCAGGTACCACCGTGGCCTCGTCTGCTGCCTATTTTTCAAGCGCGCGTTAATTTCGAAACGCTTAAAACCATACAATTAAGCTTGCTTGCCGGAAACTGTCGACCGTCAAATTAAATGAAATTTAACATCCGGTATGTTCAGGTGAACCAGGACGAAACCGTTTGCTTCCAAGAGATTTATTATACAAATAAATAAATTGTGCGTCCCTAACCTAAATACATCTCAAGAACTGGTACAATAATTATTGAGGTTTTCTTTACCCAAACATATTATCCAATAAATTCACAGTATTAGCTGATTTTATCCAGTCATGAATATATTTTAAATACGGAGTACAAACAAGTTGTTTGGATCGGAAAAAAGAAGCCAAGTACTTAAGGGATGTTCTAGTTTCTGGTTTATGTTAATTGATTTTAATATAGCTAATTGATAATATATTATATTAAATAATAGATACCTATGGTACCATGGTACACCAATAATTATTATGACTATTTCCCTCATAAAATTTAAGCCAATCAGAAGTCTGACATTTCTGAATGTCGACCAATCAACGTAGAATTCCACGATAATTTTGCACTAGTGCAAAATTATCGTATTTGGATACGGCGTTACAAAGTGATTCTGACTTGCAGTCAAAAGAAGTTTTTAAATTTTGCTTTATTTTTCATGAGAGAAACAGCGTTTAGCTAAATTTTAATCGGGAAATAGTCCTTCGAATATCCCTCGTGCATGTAATTGTCGATAATTTTCTCTGGTGCGCTTTGCGCACTTGAGGAAATTACCGACAATTTGACATGCACTTGGGATATTATATATGATAATTATTTGTTGTAGAAAAGTCCAATAATCTTAATAACCGAGTAGGTACAGAACACAAAAATGCTGTTGCGGACTTTGCATTACAAGTGAATTATAATTTTAGTGGTAATGTAGCTTATACTCATAAATATTTAAAATGATACCTTCTATTCCCATCTTTCAAATATTTACAGATGCAAACAATCTTATACTTAGATACAAATGTTTATATTATCGATTTCTAAACGTTGTTTAAGTAAAATAGGAAATCAAAATAGTAGTGATTGTGAAAATGTGTCAATTTTAAAAAAGTGTAAAAATATTATTTTATGACAAGCCCCTATAAAATGCTGGCAATGTGACTTCACTGTTGTGTTCCTAAATAGTGCTTGAACGTCCTTTAGATTTTAATATGCACCTACCACCTTCTTTGCGCCAATCACAATCTGTTAACTGTGAAAATTTCCTGGTTTTCAGATAATTATTTTTCGTTGTCTTTATCCGGTTTTCAAAAAAGCGGTTCAAGTTCCTGTTTCGGTTCAATAAGTTGTTAAATATCAAGCAATTAATTTTAAATTATCGTTCTAGTTTTGGACTAAAATATAATAAATCGCTAGAAAAATTAAAGATTTGACTAAACAATAGAAAATACAACAATTTTCATAAAAATTGATTAGCATTTTAACGAAAAAACCTTAAATTTCAATTAATGCTTTAAACCGTTCAGACCGGTTCACAACCATTGGTTCGGCACCGGTTATTGGTTTACCAAATTTTTGTTTAACGGTTCGCTTCAAATCTTTATCAGCTATGAATGGGCTACTTGTACGATTTTTTTTATTAAATATTTTTGAAGAAGAGAAAAACCCGTTTGTGTTTTTACAAAATATTTATTAACAAACCCAAAAATAATTAATGAATTGCTGCTGTATCACAGCAAAATTTCTTTCTTAATTTAATAAAATATAATTTACCTAACATTAGGTTCATAGTGATACAAATCTCATTGTTCTGTAGATCAAAAAATTGTTTCTCACAAAAAAAATAGTTTATTTTAATTTTAATGAGTTGTCTCGCTAGAGACTAGAGGGAATTCCATATGTATATATTTTCCGTCCAGATGTCAGGGCGTATTCCGCTAATTCCCCGTAATTAAAAAACGTATTCGAGGGGAATCAGCCATTGTTCGCGTCTCGTCTCGCGTCTGATTTCAATTGATAGCGAATTTCCTTGAAGAATCCTTTGACCGGACGCGAACCAATAGAAGCAGGCGTATATCTTTGTCACTGTGCCCCCCTCGATGCGAAACAATGCAATGACGTCTTAATTTATCACCCAGTGGGAACATTTTCTTCCTATGTGCTGCCGAACTCCAGCAGTCGTCAAACCTCGCCGCAATTTCCGCGCGCCTTTGTAATGTTTGTTTGTTGCTTACGATGCTTTGTCACGGGATAAAACTCCAATATGTTTACGGTTTTTTGATTATTTGTGTTGGAAGACTTGTTTATCAAACAATTTAAGATAAAATTAGCTGCTAACTAAACTGTTTTTGCTAATATATACTCGCTTCCGCGTTTGTCGAACATGTGAGAAAGTTTATCGCAAAAAATTAGGAATATTTTTCGTACTAGAAGGCAGGAAATATATTTTTTATGATTGAGCGACTTTTCCAAGAAGTTTATCGTCGATTTTAGTGAATTTTGTGGTGATGAATAGGCACCATTTGGGTTAGGGATGTTTGTAGAATTTACATATCTACATTTCATCGTGTGAATCTGCCCTAGACGTTCCGAATGGGAAAATTTACGCAACTTATATTTTTATTCCCATTTCCTTCATCATGCGCGTTATTCGCAGAATATTTCACCACTTTTTATTTTAAATTTGATAAAACGACAAGCGGTAGCTTTCTCGAAGAAAAATCTGATGTGGCCAGCACATGACCTCTCGCCCAATTCTGCTTATTCTACTAATCTAATAAATATAGTAAAATTTTTTTTGGAGAGGAGTCACGTCATCAATGTTGGTCACTAGATAATGACG
Organism: Agonum fuliginosum; assembly: GCA_947534325.1. Taxonomy (NCBI): domain Eukaryota; kingdom Metazoa; phylum Arthropoda; class Insecta; order Coleoptera; family Carabidae; genus Agonum; species Agonum fuliginosum. Next base: position 29,894,143 of record OX384042.1, on the reverse strand, counting down.
TCACGGAACCAGATAATGACGTCACGGAATACTAGATTTACATAGTATACTAATTTAAATTTAAAAAATGTAATGTGTGTTGCATTATTGAATTTACATGCGACGCTTATTTTTCGATCAATTTAATTGAATTATTAGACGATTAATATTTAAATATCATTGTAAAATTTAATATATTTCCAGTTAGAACTCTATAGCGTTACAGAAAAAATATGAGTGTCATGTAAACGTACAACACAAAACACAATTCTTAATTCAGTAATGCCAATGTGTGGTGAAAAAACAAACTACAATTATTTGAAATAAATTAAAAATACATTAAAAACATTATGTCCGGCTTTAAAATTATTGTAAATTTAATGAAAATGCACTATTCTTATAGTATGCAAAAAAGTAGTATTTATTTTATTCATTTAACATCACTAGGTCATTACTACAGTTATTTTTTATTTTGTAATGTTTTGATGACGTGACGCCTCTGCAAAAAAATTTCAACTATAGTTTTATTTACATTACGTAATTTGTAAACGATAATGTAGACAAAGCAAAAGATGTCAACTGTACTGTCACTGTCATAAATAATCCAAATTTTGTGTAGAAACAAATTTCTTATGATCATGAACAACAAGATATTGGAATTTAAAAAAAGGCCTGGTGCCTTACTTAAGGTGATTTTTAACCGAAACCGTTATTTAAATTGACCATTAACCAAAACAAATTTAAACCGGTTATTCAAACCGTTTCTAAAGAGAGCACAATAATTGCTTCATTAATAAACAAAAAAATCGAAATAAGAAATACTATTTAATTCGCAAAAGGTACAGTACTTTTGGCCGGAATAATCTGTAATAAAATATTAGTTTTCTTTAACAGATAATCTTTTATTAACCGGATTTTTAAGTCTGCTCTTTTAACTGGTTTAAAATCCGGTTTCGTAAAGAGTAAACCGGTTTAAGTGTAAAATACGATTTAAAAATAACGTTCTCGACTTCGGTTAACCCTTACCCGATTTTTTAAAACTAAATTCGATTCTAAATTGTCAGACTGTTACATAACGCACTTAGCTATCTGCGATGGTTCTCCACTTTCATTCTATTTCCAAGTTCATATTTTTAGTGAAGTAATAAAAGCTAAGTGTATGGCAAACATCTTGTAGCGTCTTTAATTCAAGTAGATTAATTTTATCTTCTATCACAAGTTCAAAGGATTCTCCTTGTTAAACGGTGATTTCCAGTGAAACATTTCTAAGAACAGACAATGTTACTCCTTTTGATGTGGTTATTTAGTAAACTCCATCAAAGTTGCGGTACCGCTGGAGTAATTCACGATCGAAGTCCAATCCAAACCCGTGCTCACACACACACACACACACACACACACACACACACACACACACACACACACACACACACACACACACACACACACACACACACACACACACACACACACACACACACACACACACACACACACACACACACACACACACACACACACGCGCACACGCGCGCACACTTCACACGGGTCTTATTTTCAGCGACTCTTTCAATAAAGGAAAAAATCTAGTGAGCGCTGGTTCTGTGTTCTGATCGCCCCCAACGTCGTGGATATCAAGATGTCGACAGATGTTGATTATTTGCCGGTTGTAAACCTGACTGTTACGTTAGAATATTTCGCTTGTTAAGGATTTTTTGACAGAAATGCGAACGTTGAAATGTAGAGGCAATTGACACAATTCGCTCTCGCAAATAAAATAAATTATTACGCGGTGACATTTGAAGTCTTGTTATTTTTGTCCTTAACATGATATGCCTGATTTGAAAATGAGTTCAGTTTTCTTTTATTTATTTGACCTTTAAAGGAGAACTTTAAATAGTTTTTTTAACATTCTTTGATATTGAGCATAGAGTACAGAAATAATTTTTTTTAAATAATATAAACAAATATTATATGACATTGTTTTTCAGGAAACTTGTTCAAAATTTTGAAGTGTGTACTAGAGCAGACGTTCATAAAATAATAGTGGTTTGTAGCACGAGCGAGCAAAGCGAGCGAGGGTTTTAATCATCGGAGGGAATAATAGCCATTAAGGGGCTATACTTCTTGAGTGCAATAAGAATCAGAATTCACGATTCTGGCTATATTGCTCAAAATAAAAATCTGAAATTTAAACATTAGTAACGACAAAGCATTGTTGAATTGAAAAATTCAAACTATATATTGTTCCGACAACAAATTAGAGATAAAAAGAAACTAAACACTAAAATTTCGTGAGGATCTCATGAATGAACTATAAAAGTTATCATTGAGTTTCAAGATAAAATGAATAGAACATAGAAATGTTATGAATGAATAGAATGTAGAAAGGGCGGAAAAACAATAAAACTATAATTTTATCAACAGAATTGCCATAAATTATATCTAAACTTGTACAATGTTCGCAGAATTTCGAATAATTATTAAAGTCAAACTAATTACATTAATTAAAGATTTTGAAGATTCCGCACTTTTAGTATTCATCCTTAATCTATATACAAAAATTCAACATCATACGTATAACAGTATTAGATTGAGATCCTCACAAAAATTACTCGTTTTTCAATGCGTATTATTGCCATGCAATAGGCCCTTAAGCGAGTTGTATACTGTACTTTATCTACGACAAATTTATTACGTACAAGATTTTAATAAAATAAATAGCAATACGCAAAAAAAATACATTTCTAAATGTCAATTTCTTTCACCATAGTTACATAATTGAGCATTGTATTATAAAAATAAGGAAGTGTCTATTGGCACAAAAAAAACGCGAAAAACGCGGAAAAACGCGAAAAAACGCGGAAAAACGCGATGCGCGAAATACAGTGTTGCCGATTATTTTTTGACATAAACTAATTAATACTAACAAAACCCTAATTGAGTCCAACAGAACACCGTTTTTGAGATAAACTAATTAATACTAACAAAACCCTAATTGAGTCCAACAGAACTCCGCTTTTTCACATAAACTAATTAATACTAACAAAACCCTTCTTGAGTCCAACAGAACTCCGTTTTTTTAACATAAACTCGGCAACACTGTATTTCGCGTATCGCGTTTCTCCGCGTTTCGTGTTTCGCGTTTCGAGTTTTTTTAGTGCCAATAGACACTTTCTAAAAATTATTTGCCTAGCGAAATTGATTCAGGCAAAGTAATTTTCTGATTGGTGCAGAGGAGGGAATCATGACTATTATTCCCTGCGGGATTAATATATGGCATTATACAGGGAATTCCACAACTTACGACAAAAATTAAAGGGTATATACTGTACAACGTGCTGATCATGAAACTTTTTTTTTTAATTCGCAAAAAATTGCATCGTATTTCAAGCAAACATTTTTCTTGACACTGGTCGGTAGTTATTTTTAATAATTTTTTTCAAATCTTCTACAATGAAAGTATTTCTTTACAAAATCTAATACTTATAAATGTCTAATATTGTGTAAAACCATACAGTTCTAGTTCTATTAGCTAAAAGCCCTATTACAATAAGTTTTATTTATTGTTCGAACGAATTGTGAAGCTATCTAGAAAAGTCACTTGTGAATTATAGTATTTAACAATAATTTTACCTTCTGAAAACAATTTTATAATAAATAAATAATAATCGGCGATAAACGAGATAACTGAGAAAGCTTTTCTCAAAATAAGACATGGCAAATAATTTTTTGTTGCACTGTTATTATTCGTATAGTATCGTAAAGTATAGAGTAAAGGCTCATTCCCACTACTTATCATAGTCATAGTTTTTGTTAGTTGTCATAGTCTTACACAGTTTGGTTTACCGAATTACGTGTAAAGATTCATAGTGCTTGTTTTAGTCTTAGTTTTTAGGCTTTATCATAAACACAATCACAAAACTATGCAAACTTCAAATTTTTGTTATAATCATAGTATTATTTTATGAGATAGCGATATATTTATATACCTGTCACTTTTTAATGCTGTTGTCAAACAGATTATGATCTTTTTATGTCAAAAAATTATATTAATAATGCTACAGAAAAATTCAAGCAAGGTAAATATAACTAAAAGTGTTTCTTCATTACTTAAAAATAGCTTAGTTTAATCTATAAATTATAAATAAAATATATTTACAGGCACATTAAATTAACTGTCATGACATTGTCATAAACATAATTTATATTGTGATGGGAATGGTAAGCGCATGTTTATGATTAAGACAAAAACTTATGTCAAAAACTATGACTATGATAAGCACTGGGAATGAGCCTTTACTTTTATATAATAGTTTAATTATTATATTCAGACCAAAAAGTAACAAATTTAACTGACGAAATAGCTTTGATATCTTTCTACATGAAATGATACGTATGTCAAAAGCGGGTAATAATCGCGGCGTCAATAAATAAAGTCAATAACATTTTTCGCGTCACGGTGACTTGCCACACATATCAATTCCCACAAATCTATCATAAACCTTTCAACCGTCAGCAAAGAAAACACTGAAAGTATATGACATCGCGCAAAAACTAACAATGTGTGCATCATTTTTCACGATCTGGAGCAAGTGTGTTGCACTGTCTACACGTCGGTGTCTGCGGAGAATATTCTAAAATAAATATCAACCCGTTGCGCGACAATGGGAGGCTTGGAATTGGCCGGAAAATCTGTCACGTATTGTGCGTCTTTGTACGAACATCCCGTATATGTGATGCGCGCTATCCATCAACGGGGTTGGCGGATGTGGGATGTATTTTTTTAAAGGGATTCATGCGAATATGCACGGTCGTTTCTTTTCAAAAATACAAAACGGGGAAAGTGATTTAAATGTGTTTGAATTTATTATTTTGATGCGGTGTTTTTTCACCCAAAGCCTCGAGATGTCGCCTGCCAGTTGACAAAGAACTTGCGAAATAAACACATTTATTTTTTAAGAGATTTTTGACATCTTAAACGCATAAATTGCTCTTTTGTAAAGTTCTAACAGGGCTGTTATCGTTACAGCCTATCGTATCATTCTTAGAATACTTTCGATTTGACTTTTTTCTATTCCACTCTTTTCCCCACTACTACGACTATCGAAAACCAGCCCGAAACTCGTACTTTACCGCATCCTAGCAATGCAAAGTCATTTTGAAGTTGAAAAATACTGTAAAAGTGTTGCGAGTAAACTGTTAGTTTATTATTGACATCAAGGTAATGTTTAATAGAGAAAGAATGGATCTACAGATGTTCAAATGTTAAACCTGAGTTGTTCAGAACCATGGTCGGTCAATAGGGAACAAGACGCTAGCCGAGCGAATTAAAAAAAAAACATTTTCTACAATTAGTTACAATTAGTTTTCCACAATCGTGTACAAGAAATAAACAATTTTACAATCGAAGTTACGATAATTGTCATTTTCGGATTAAGGTTTTGGAAATTACTAAATTTTACTGTTTGTTGATAGGCAACTATGCTATTATAGAATACCAATGAAGCCGAAATGTGAGATTGAAATAATGTAAGTCGGTAACAGAATAATAAGTCTGTATTTCCATCATTTATTTTTTTTAAATCGTATCTTTGTAATGTGTTGTGAATCTGCGTAATGGAAATAGCAATTAAAAGAACGCTCCAAAATCGCGTAGCTTCGTTTATGCAAATAATAATTTATGAAAATGAATTTTTGTTTACCAACATGTTTAGGGAAACACCTCATTTAAAAATTCCGCAAAACAAACATGCCAGTGATGTTAATGTAGCAGCATCGATAATTAAGGAGCAAACGCGCTGCCAACCTAGCAGCATAATTATTACCAAAACATTCGATCTGGGGGTTTCTCCATTGGCTTAATTATGAGGCATCATCGCAAGTAAATGATCTGAAATTTTAATTACAATCCGATACGCATTTATCGAAGTTCATAGCGGATTACCTTCGCCATGCAAAATAGATGAACCTGTTAGTGTGAAATTACCAGACATCCAACCTATGCAGCCAAAGTTACTACGCTGATGGAAGCCTGTTTACGAATGATATCACATGAAAGACAAACTGAGCTCTCAGAAATTCGATTCCGCGTGTGTGTCTTGACGTTTTGATTTATTCTAAGTGAAGAGTTTGGAGAGATTCAACAAGTTAATGTTTCATTTTAATTATATGGTTCACGAACATGAAACACAAATTATAACGTTGAATGTGTATTTGTTTTGAATTGGAACAAATGTTTAAACGGTAAGATTACAAAACCTTGAAAGCGTTTTAGGAATCAAAACAGTTAAACAATTATTTAAATTCTTAGGTAGCTTTGTTTTGTACACAATTGGATCTATTTTAGTATATCGTGGAATAATTATTTAAAGATTTAGTGACAAATTGTGTTTTACAATTAGACAGAAAATGGTGTTGTTATTCTAGATTTTTTGTTCATTTAAAAATATAAATTTTCAAAGTATACTTAAACATAAACTTTATTATAGTTTTTATAATAGAAAAGAAAGATACATTTTTTATAGTATACGTTAAAATAAAAATTTGAAATTGTCTCTCTCTCTAGACAATTTTAATATTTATTTTAAACATTAATTTAAATTTATTGAAAACTAAAAATAACAGTTAAAGATTTAGCGAATATCAAGTGATACAAATCTACTTTGAAACTAAACAATTTTGTTGTCTTTTAGGTCCTTGAGTGACAAGTTTTGGTAAAACTATAATTTTTTAAATAACTCTTAACCTACTAGAAAGATTTACACCAAACTAGAGCGTTACAATCTATGCATTATATGTTTGATGTAAATACGCGACAATTAAAAAAAAATCGTTAGTCTTATTGTAGTACACTGTCCCCAAATGATAATAGGGAAAATATGTGCCTATGTTCTACACAGATCTGTTAAAGTTCGCCAACTTATTACTCGCCTGAACGCAACTGAGTCGAAAGAAAAACCGAGCTGGACGACTTCTTGATACACTATTTCAAGGTAGCGAAGCCTTTTCTGCCAAACGATTAATATAATTTTCCAATTAAAAATACTTTTAACTTTGTTTTGTATTGGAACAAATGTACAAACGGTAAGATTACAAAACATTTTAGAAATGAAAACAGTTCAATTATTTAAATTCTTAGTTAGCTTTGTTCTGTACACACTAGATCTATTTCAATACATCGCAGAATTATTTAAAGGTTTCTTGTAATTTGATATTAGTAATGCCCGGTAAACTCATTCAAAGAAAACTTACTTTCAGCTCCAAGAATCCTGTAAATATTATTCCAATTACATTAGGATATTTGTTTCAAAGTACCGAAACGCGAAGGGTACGTTACATCGTAGCATTTGCAATCGATACGACATACTCGAGGGGCCGCAAAATATCTTAAGAAAAAGGGGATACACAATATTTATTACTCCCATAAATAATTTCACTATGGAGAATTTATTAAAACCGCCTTACTTCTTTCTGCTTATTTATTTCACCATTAATAATTAAATTTAGAAGTTCTGAAGAAGCTTAATTATTTGATATCGTGCTCCATGTTTTTATATCTAAATGAGCTATGACCAAAAAATAAACAATAAAAAACATCTGAAGAATAAAACACGCACATTAAGAAACAAACACGCGATGCCATCAACAAATATTGTTTTGAATCAAAACATATTTCGTTAATTACGAGATAATATTTCAAGATCACTGCCGTTAAATTTAATTTTAGCTCGTGAAGAAATTATTATGAAACTTTCTTTGAATGCTCTTCTTTGAACCGTTCTGTATCGACATTTAATACTACTTTATAGATCAATTTGGGTTAGGCAATGACGAAATCATTGTTATTTATCTCTATAATTAATAATAATTATATGGAGGAAGCTTTTACATCCTTTTGCAATTTTTTTTTTACCTTTTATTGGTTCTTGCAGCCAAATGGTAACGTTGATTTTTGTAACCGTTATTTTGGTTAACACCAAAACATTTTAAATGTTTAAAAAGAAGTGCTAATAGTTTACAAAACCGTAAAAGAAAAATAGATAAAAATAGTCAGGTAAAATTAAAAAACAACAAAGAATGAAATCAGATTAATTGACATAACATTTGAATTGTGTTAGTTTCATGAATTTAAACCTTCTTTAACGTAAACATAAATGTAAACTTGAAAACTAAATGCTTATGTGAGTATTTACAAACTTGTTGCGTAGTATAGAACTTTTTCTACATCTTAAATGCATCACCTTATATTTTGTTTAATACACATGTACTCGTATAATATAACATGTTACTCTGACATATTATTGATTTGGAACGATAGAAAAACTGTACACTTTACATGCACCCTCAACTTTCGTGCACTTTTCAAGCATGCTACCGTTCGACGCATGTAATTACATATTTTCGAAGTAAGTAGTGACGAAAATGCAATTTATGATGGAACCGTTTTGATAAATAGATTCAACAATAAATAATAATTGTAGGTTCAGAAATATTAGTCAACGGTTACCTCAGACTAAGTGGATAACTTTCGGAGTAAGTATACCAACCCTTAGCTGGGCTATCTGTTCGCCCATTATCTCCCCTTTTCTCATTATCTGCCCGTAATTACGAAAAAAATAGTTCACGATGTAAAATTCTTCTCTCGCTTACCGTGCAGATCCACGGAGTTTGTTTCTTGCTTCTTGTAGAAAGCTGGGGAAGTCAGATTTTGTTTATCTTCTCCAGAAGACAATTGAAAGTTTTGTTGACTGTTTCAAGTTTTTTGCTTGTTCCATTGTTTAATTTTTAACGAGGTATTTACGGATTTGTGACGGGAAAAAATTTATTTCTTTGAAAAGATTTTATTATCAGCAGCTGCTACATCTGCGTATCTTGAATTAATTAATGTCGTCGATTAATAGCAAAAACACAATCCGCTCATTGTTTTCTACATGGACATGTCGTTGCTTTATTCAAAGATTGCTTTATTTAGGCCGAATTTAATTCTCTTAATCAGAGTGACATCAAATTTGTTTCTTTGATTATTTAACGAGTAGAAAGGCAGATAAAGCTATGTGACAATTATTATGCTGAAAGTAAGTCGTCATTTCAAAGTGAGGCGGGTTTAGATGACGTTAAGCCCTCCTTTTTGCAATCAATCGAATAAAAAATGTAGGTAAAGAAAACTGAGCATAGAATGTACTGGCTAACTAGAGAATCTTCAATTTCAACAGCTAAAACATCGTTATCCCATCATTATCTCATTTAATTTATAACAGACGAATTTAAAAAAACTTCTTGTTAACAAAGGTTCGATTTATGTCCCTCTCTTTTCAGAAATTTGAAATAGCTTTTTGTTTGCCAGAAAAAAAATCTGAAAAATCGAGGAAAATGGCTGATTTCAAGTCAATCTTTCCAAAATCATAAGTTAAAGAAGAAAAATGAAAACAGAGAGACCTTCTAACATCTTTTGGTGACATATTCATATGTTGTAAATAAAGGAAAAACCTCTAAATACCAAATGAACATGGGACGCGCACACCTTTGTTTAAAAAAATTAACTACCAGACGGATCCCTTAATAAGACACTAAAAAAAATCTGACGTGGCCATCACACAACCTTCCGCCATATCTAGACTTTAAACAGAAATGTATACGTACAATCCGGTGTCCATTTAAAATATACAAATAAAAATCTAAAATATTCAAACACAGAAATTAGTATCACCTGAATCAAAAGATTCATTCACACGAAAACTCTTCTGTGTTGAAGCAATCCTCCGTTCAGTTACTACATTTAATAGCTTACTTATGACTTATATAGCGCTAGTATGCCAACTTGTCACCCGTCTCATCTGTCAATATTTTTTATGCAGAAACAAAAATCAACCGAACAAGGATTACAAGATTTCAACGTTTTATTTGATAAATTAATTTTTTAAATTTTACTGCAGTTCTTTAATGCTACCAGATAAAGACAATTTTTTTATAACGTAAGTTGCAAATAACTTTTCCTCTTATTCTTATTACAAATAAATACTATATTTGTTCAAATTTATAGAAATTTTTGACACTTAACCTTTTCAATCTTCAAAAAGTACCACTTCCGGTGAAGATATTTGTACCAAAATCTAATGAGCTCTTCCTATTCGTATACAATTGTAAAATACCAAATATCAAAATTTTTGGATAATTCGTATTTGAGTTATGCAACATCCGGCATCGGCCCGGACCACACACATACACACACACGCACACACACACACACACACACACACACACACACACACACACACACACACACACACATACATACAGACATCATCGGGAAACTATCAAAAATGAGTTGTAAGGTACCTAATTCGTGCTCATCCACTAAAAACTCACTACCCGATTTTTTACATGATTCCAATACCTTCCTTTACAGGTAAGCGGAAGGTAAAAAGTGTAAAGAACTCATTTTATAAGACTTTTTCGCACTCGCCGAAGGGCTCGTTTACTATAAATTTGGTCGCGTGCGAAAAAATCATGTCTTATACAACTTGTTCTTTAATATACTATTATTTATGCGTGAATGTCGCGCGTAGAACGTTTTTATTTTCTTAGAATAACGAGTGATTTTTTCAGCCTGCAATCCGTCAGTGTCATTTCAGTTTATTTAAATTGGTGATGTTTGTCGTGCGTTGGCTGGTATCGATTGTCATTTTAAACCGGGTTCGTGTTTTGTTTCGAGTCACTTTAAAACAAATGCGCAGTGTCAGTGACTGCAGTTTGCGTATATTGGAAGTGACATAACAAGTGCATTAGATGTGATATTTCTGTTTACATATCGTCATTAGCGCTGGGCATTCCATTTCGTACAGAAACAATTTAACTCTAGAACAAACAGACAGCGCGACGTTCTCACCATGAATCAAACGTGGTGGCAATTAACGCCGACGAGACACTGTCTACATTTTTGTGCACCTAATTATTTTTAATTAACAATTAGTTTACATTACTCCAAAACTACAATAGTTGCAAAGGAAACAAAACTGTTTACTTCCATAAAAATTATTTACCTACTAGTACTAAATTAACAAAAATATACTCTCAAATATTCGATTTGGTTTTGTATATTAAACTCAATTTAAAATTAAAGTTTAAAGGATTTCGAGGCAGTAGCTGTGCACAGAAAACTGGTTTTCTTGAGCATTCTACAATAATATCATCTTCAAAATAACAAAATTTATTATAATGAATGTTACTTCTCTCGATTTTCATATATTAAATCACATAAACGCCATTGATATAAAAAAAATTTGTGAGACTAGCGCGCCATCTGTCGGTAGTAGTGAGAGTAAAAACATCATAACCTCAAATTTAATGATCAAACTAAAACAAACTACAATTTGAATGTATTTAATTATAGTTTTATTCGTTACAAAAACATTGTATAAACCTCTTGCGGGAAGACACCATCCCAGCATTCGCGTAAATGAAACCCTCGCTTCGCTCATGTTTAAAAATCTGACGTGGACACCACATGACTTCCTTGTACCTACGCCTATTAAAATGTTCATACTTTTCTTAATAACTAAAATGTAGAATAATATAAAAAAATCTGACGTGGCCACCACTAAACCCCGCCATACCTACTTTATTTTTTTAACTTATTATACAAATATATTAATATTATAAGTACTACTACTACTACTACTATACCTACTCACAAATATATTTTAGTCATTTTATTTAAACATTGCAGAAGAAGATATAAAGCATATTTTACTATTGTCACTTCTCATAATCATTTAAATTTTACGTAGTAACAAAAGTTAATCGATCATGGACTACAATATACCGAAATACTAAATTATAAATATATACTTTAATTATTCTTAAATGATACCAGAATACCAGATACAAAAATATTTGTAAAATACCGATTGTAGGTAATAATCACATAATCTTTAAATTAAATATTTATCGAAATATTTGAAAAAGTACTACTTCCGGTTTGTAGATTGAAACAAAAAATAGGAGGTGCACAACTAGATGCTATAACAGTCCTAAATACAAAATTTCAACTTTCTACGTCTAACCGTATTTGAGTTATGCGACACACATACGTCCGTTCGTCCGTACGTACGTACAGTCATAATGGATTCAGAAAAGGTCAAAACGGATATTTTCATCAAAATCTGAAAACCGAAATTTTTCGCGATTACAATACTTTCTTATTACTCCGTACAAGGAAGTAAAAACATTGTATAAACCTCTTGCGGGAAGACACCATCCCAGCATTCGCGTAAATGAAACCCTCGCTTCGCTCGTGTTTCAAAAAACCGCTCATGTGGGATCAAAAATCTTCTCGCATTTGGTTCGTAAATAACTATTTAATGTATAGACCTTCATCAGTTTATCAATGCTTCAATCTATCAGGTACAAATAAACAAAATCTGGAAGCCTCAAGATCCAAACAAAGATAATAATTTCTGAACCATCTGTTGACGTCTCAAAAATCGGATTATAAGATAGTGTATCAAACTATTGTAACCGTATTTAGGGAACACAACCCAAACCGCACTTAATGCAAATCCGTGCGGTAAGTTCACCGCCAACCATGACGAGTTTCACGCCCGTTCGAAGCTTGTGAACAAACCGTCAAACCGTCGTGCGGTGATTTCAACACCGGAAACTTCAGCGCGGAACTCGGGATCGAATGGATATTATATAAGATACAATTGTTAAATGTTCCTTGAAGTAAATGAAGTTGTTAGCTTAACAAGATGAAAGTGAAATACTCGAGAGGTTATGTAATTTTACTTGCGTTAATAAAGTACTTCATGTGTGTTCAAGTATCTCAACTAAAATAAGAGAACTTGTATGTAATTTTCTTACTAGCGAAATGTGTTTGCTAGTGCGTTTCTTCTTGTAATAACTGTAGTTTGTTTGCTTTTATACTACAGTTTTATTATTAAACGGTACTTTTCTTTATCGTAATTATAACGAAGGATAATTATAGAAAATTAGATGAATGAAACGTATATAATCATCTATTTTTACCATTAGTTTGCTGTGTTTTCTAATTCATATAATAGAAAAGAAGCAGAGACCTAATTTATCATAAAACATGCCTTTCGTACAAAATTCTATGGTTTTAATTTTTACCTCTCGCCTCATATTCTATAAAGAGGTATTGGAATGGGTCAAAATTTTCGAGTATGAGTTTTTGGTGGATAAGCACGTTTCAGGATCTGTAGAATACGAATTTACTATTCACGATGTGTGTGTGTGCGTATGAATTATGTGACGATTTTTCGTCCACGATAACTTAAAAATTATCAAATCTTTAATAACAAAATTTCATATTTAAGGTTTTGATAAGGATCTTAACACCGGATAAGATTTTGGTAGAAATCCGCAAACCTGACGTAGTACTTTTGAAGCTTGATATATAGTTTTCCTGAAATAAATCGGTACATTATTTATTAATGACTATTTTTCTCATAAAATTTAAGCCAATCAGAAGTCTGACATTTCTGAATGTCGTCCAATCAGCTCTACGCTGATTTTATTTTGCACTAGTGCAAATTATCGATAATTTGCACTAGTGCAAAATTTTCGTATTTGGAAACGGCGTGGCAATGTGATTCTGACTTGCTGTCAAAAGAAGTTTTTAAATTTTGTTTTATTTTTCATGAGAAACAGCGTTTGGCTAAATTTTAAACGGGAAATAGTCCTTCGAATATCCCTCGTGCACGTAATTGTCGATAATTTTCTCAAGTGCACTTGGGATATTATATATGACAATTTTTGCAATTAAAAATAAAATACAATATATTTATCTAGGTACAGATTTTTTTCTTTTTCAAGACTTTTCAAAACTCATTGAAGATTCAATTTAGCGGCACCGCAATTTAACAGGTAATTCTTACTAGAAAGAAGAATACTAATTCTTTTCCAGGATTCAGAATCTTGGTAGAATCTCCAAAGAATCCTCGTGTGAACAGGATAAAATAAAATAATAATTATTGCAATTAGACCTTTTTTTACATGATATTAAAATTTCTTGGGAGCTTTGCGTAGATATGATACAAGAAAAAATAGAGAACCGCATTCAAAGTTTTAAAAATTTTGTTTCCAGTTTGTTTTATTTATAATATATAATCAATTACCTATTATGGAGTTGCCGGTATAAATTCTGCAAGCTATGATAATTTTTTTTATAATATACAATAAATACAGTCCTCCATCTTATCTTGAAACTTGTTGCGATCTTCCAATTCTCCTGTTTTCTTTCTTCTCATTCCACTGTAGAATACCACGCATTCTTATGTTAGATCGAAGATATCGTTGAATACATAAGAAGTTGTTTTGTCACGCAGTACTTTTCCAACCTATGATCTCTTTCTTACGAGGCAAAATCTCCAATTTATACATCGTTTCCACTTGCAACTTCTTTTATAAGTCACAGATTCGTGATAATTCTGACGTGTGAGACGTCGCCAGTTAGCAAGGAGGTGATAATAAAAAGCAAAGAGACGCAATGTTTTGACCCTTAGGTGTGAAAGGTTATTTGTTTTGCCTTGAATTTGATTAATGCCTAGCGCCAGTAAAATACAAATACATTTACTTCTGATATAGTTTTGTATTCACAATACGAAATTAGTTATAGTCCACGCAGACATCAAGTACCTAATAATCGTTAAATTCTTATTTGCAGTCACACAATGCCCAAAACCGCAATCGTTTAAGATTAGCCCGCAGATAAGAAATATAGTCGAACAGTTCAGTATTTGCCATATTTATTAACCCGAGTATATATTTTACCCCCAGTGTTCCACTGGTAGAGTAAGAGTTTTTCGAAGCTTATTACCAGGGTTGTATTGTATGCTCTGGCGCATCTCAGGCTTGTGGTTTTGACCATTGTGTGACTGCAATAACCTCCTAATAAACGCTAATGATTATTAGGTAGTTGAAATAAATTTGTACTATAGTTGGTATAGTTAACGTTAGTGATTTGACTAAGTATGCATTTCACTTGTAGCGTTCACAATAACGAAATTAGCTCCACGAAATTACAGTTAGCGCAGGGATTTGCAAACTACAAACCTGTAGTTAGTAGTTAATGATTTTCTGTGTGAACTTCCAATCAGAATCAAGAACGAGAATTAATTTTGACGTTTGACACCTAAAATGACATTAATATTCGAATTCACCTTTGTCATAGACATTTACAATTTTGCATCATATATAAATGCTTCTTCAGACATTTAAAGAAAAGGATACTTTAAGTAAACCAAACATAAAATATACCTATAAGCGAACTAACTGACACTACAACAATAATTTTGTAATTGTGAACGGCAGTAGTTAAAACTAACTGATTAACTAAGACTACTAACTATACCTACTGACTATAACTACTAATTTCGTATCGTAAATGAGTCTTTAGATTCAAAAAATTGATTATTGGGTACAATTAGTGAGACACAACTACAAGAGGTAAAAATTCTTCAAAAACCATCACTAAAGTGGCATTAACTTTACCTGTAATCTATTTATTAAATAGAAAAATAGATCAACAATAATACAGGTATTTACTAAATCAAAATACAAATAACATAAACGTGAAGTATGGATATTCGTATTCAAACTATTGGCTTATATAACCTCATTCAATGTGTAACTAGTTTAGAAATTACCTCAACATCGAATGAAATTCATCTGATGTGTATTTCGAGCTCAAACAACGTAACTAAAATTTCAAACGTTGTACACAATTGTAAAATTATTCGATTCACTGTTAATTACAGGTAGAGTACTTGGAAATCAACTGAAATTCAATACGAACGACGTAGTTTCAGCTACTTAAAGCTGAAAACGTTCCTGAAGCCTCTTGTTCCAAACCGTAATTGCAAATTTCAAAAACAATATTTGCCTGGAATAATTTCGTTACAATATTTTCAATATGATAAATGAGTAATATTAGTTCATTAGTACGATATATGTAATTATAAATATTAATTTTATTATGACAAATTAGCTGGATATAAGCAATATTTTAGTTTAATTATTGTATGTGTAGTGGATAAATATTATTTTAATTAAAATTGGACTATATTCGCAATTTTAATATTACATAAACAGCATGGCTCATTACACTAAAGTATTCATGGCCTTAATTTAATTATTAATATCAGTAAACAATAAACAAACATAACCTATTTTTTGCTGCAAATCCTTTGCGGATCAAATAAATTATTACTTATAGAAACAATGAAAAAAATATCATTAGAAAATAGTATCATATAATTGGTATAAAAATATAAAATTGATGTGTCCAGCACATAATCCTTCGTCACACAACAATAAATTTATTAATATTAGATAATTACTTAAATTATTAATAAATATATTAAATAAAAATGGCATCGTATTATTGGCAACAGTTATTTATTTGTTTAACAAGATTGGTACAAAAACTTAGGTTGATCCGCAGAAACGAAATATTTTTTTCTATTTGGCGTTCACAAAGTTAACTTTGTGAAACGCAACTGAATGTCGCCAAGGTTCACTTTGTGACACACAACATATTTTTTAGAAGGTTGGTATAGTGGCAGGTATCAGATGACATTTACTTCAATTGTCAAACGTCAAGCCTCAGAACTGACAAATTTCAGTATAACCTCTAAATCTGTTTTGCTTAATTAATTACTTTGTATTCAATCAAATTAATGTATCTAGTAATAGAAAACATAAGTTCAATATTTTCTATAATGTCTGCACTTATCACCTAGAATAGCTCATTAATTGTATACTTTTACAGTGATAGTTAAATAAATGGCAATATTAAACAAAAGCGTTACCTACACATAATTTTCCCTAAATCGACTTGTGTATATTGTGGCAGTTTAATTTAATTTTTAATATTAAAAGACACCAAATAGAAAAACTCATTTTATAAGACTTTTTCGCACTTGTCCTTTAGCAAACTCGCCCGAGGGCTCGTTTTACTAAATTTGGACGCGTACGAAAAAATCATGTCTTATATAACTTGTTCTTTTATATTATTATTGCCAATACTTTATTTTATTGTAATTATTAAATGATGCTTTTTTCATATCACACATAATATTCTAAATTCCTTTTTGTTAAATAAAAAAATTCATTCCTATAGTTATTCTTTTTCTCAAACTTGTTAAGACAAAGAATTTAAACGACAAACCTTTTCGGTAATAATACAAAATTATACCTATTAGTGGAGTCTCCTTAAAACTCGTTCTTAAAACGCTGTGAAAATTAGGCCAACTTAAATTAGGGTAACCAGCAAAAAATCCCAAACTGTTATTCCTCTTAAAGTTATTGACAAAAGAAATTAGCCAACAAGGCAACTTGACCCATAAATTCTTGACCGTAAGTGGAAAATCATGTTAAACATTCGAAACCCCAGAAGCCCCGCGGCGTTTTCTAGGCAGGTAGACCTTCTTCATGGGAAACAGAACTTCAAATATTTGTCCATGGGAAATGGACAAAAACTTACAACCCCATGAAAAACGAGCTGAAGAGGGAACATCACTCACTTCTGACACTTGGCCACTTATTGTTTATACGTTTTGATAAATGATAGAGAATTATATTCATGAACATTTCCGTCATATGTGCAATAACCAATAAGAGTGATAATTACAGCGATAATTCCACTCCCATGTAAAGTAAGCCAAAACACAAATTTATCGCTTTTATAGCGCATAAAAAGGAAGGTAACTTTTTGCAAGTGAGAAACCTTATTTACCTTTTTCTTAGCAACAAAACAATAAACAAAACACTAAAATGTCATTTGCTTCATATTTCTAATATTTGTCAGTGAAATGATTAAATTTTAAAGGAGTCGTTAAATTATCTTGTCGAATTACACTCAAGCATTTTATTTCCTCAGAATAAATTTCTGTTTGACATCTCAACCTTGTCACCTGACAGCAATTTGACTCAAACAATTGTTTTAAAATAAAATCACTCCACCTACGGTGTCGTGATTTTATTAAACATTATTTTTTTCAAATTGCTAGGCAACAAGGTTTCAATACAAACATAAAATCCGACAAAATGAAAAGTTCTTGTGTATTTTTCAGTTTTCTACTGCAATTTATTGCCTTTTCTTTACAAACTGTAACAGAAAATTTCGTTTCATATTTTTAATGATCTTGGATATGATGTTCTGTACCGTGAAGTTAAATGAAAGACGTTTTCAGAACTCATATTAACAAAATAAAGTTGGACAAAATTTAACAATAAGGATAAAAATAGTATTAAAGTTAAAACAGTTTTAAATGAGTCGGATTATGCTGCAGAGGAAGGAACAAGGAATAAGATTGATGTTTGCAGCGTAAACCGACTCATATGTTGCTTGTTATCAAAAAATGCAAAGCAAAAAAGCATGTTACAATATAGTATATTATATATTGAGGGACTAAAGTGCATGATTTAATCCTGAGGGTGAAAGTTTATTTCACGAGCCGTAGGTGAGGGAAATAATCATCAATTTTTGCACTTCATCCTCAAACGAATGCAAAATAGTTTAAAAGAATACACATTTTGCAATTTGACAGTAAATTTTATGACAAATATTTATATTATTACCATAGATACTCTGTAACAAATAGCACGTATTTACTTGACAACGGGAATAATTAATTCAATTCCTTGACAACGGGATTAAATATAAAAAATAATCCCTTGGGATCAAATTAAGAACCTAAGTCCCTAAAAATAAGGACTAAAGAAGAGTTTTAGTCCCGGAAGTGCAAAAAATAATTTTTGGTTTTGACCTCATATTTTACAATGATGTACTTATAGGTTGTGCTTACATGGCTATAGAATGAAATAGAAATGCGAGTTTAAATAAATTATTACAGTCAATGAGTTAAAAAAATATCTGTATAACCGTCTTCCTACTAATGTATATTATCGATTTCAAAAGAAATTTTTTATTTTTGTGCATTAATCAACGTATAATATAGTTTATTAAATGAAAAAAATTAGCTCCAAGTTTTGCTAATTGATGTCACAGCAATTAATAATTTGCATTTATTGATTCACTAATGAGTCATGATTCTTCACGTTTTTCAATTTGCAATTTTTTTTAATACAGCCAGAATCGTTCAAATTGTTAATCCTCTAGATTTACAAGTGTAGCGCCTTAAGAATATTATTATTCTGAAATGTTGCGAGCATAAAGCATAAAGTTTTTCATTTGGTTTTACTTGTCATTTTATTATAATTTTTTCTGACTAGTTTCCCTTGAAACTTGAAACAAAAGTCTGATGTTTTAATTGTCCGTATTTTTAAATCAACGTAACTTCCAATTTTGTAAAATATTTGCAGGTTAATTTTGTTATTTGTTCATAATATTATTAACAGAATTAAACCTTAAACAACTCTTGTAATATTACTGCTAACTGCTGAGCTATTTAATACGTTTAGTATCATGTTAATCATTAGAAGCGTGCAGAATAAACTAAGCGATAAATTAATATTTCATGTTTACACTATAAAACTTATTTATAAACTCCGTATACCGTTTTGTTGCTCTGTAAATTTACAGAAAGAATTACTGAGCAAAAAGAAATATATCTCACGCTCATATATTATTTAAATAGCAATTTTTCAAGCTATTATTCCACAGCCCCTGAAATATTGACGAATGTTCCTTTTGACTATATTCCGAAGTAAGCGACAGGAGAAAAAGTAGAGAGATGACAAATTTAGATAGCGACATGTGAATCTACATGTTGAGAGAGAAATACGTTGAAATTCCTCTATAACTCAGTCACATCAAGAGCAGGAACTAATAAATAATTACAATAGTTTCCAAACAGAACGAAATGTTTGCTATTGTGTTTCCGTGAACTGAAATGAAATTTCTTTAATCTCTTAACAACTATTACACCGGAGAAAGATGAAAAAACCCTGACAAAAGAAGAGAATTCTCCAAGTCCTTAAAACTCGAAACGGGGAATAAATTGAATAAGCGTAGACGCGAAATTCAATTCGGAAACAAATGTTTATTGGCATCTACGTTGTCATCTTCCCATCAAATCGCGCTTTCCGTTCGGTCAAGCACGGCTAGGAATCTGCATTGAAATTCGTTATTAGTTTTAATTCAATTCTGTTCCAATTAAAGCTTAATTGAGTCCGTTAACGACGGAAATTAGGAAATTAACAAATTGGAAAAGTGCAACAATCATCTGATTAAACGCCTTGCTGTTAAAAAATCGGACAACAAACGTCGCTGACTTCATCAAGTCATCAAGACTTAATGACTGCCGCAAAAACGCGGCGGCGCAAAACCAGCTCAAAAAGAAAACAATTCTTGCTATTTTATAGCCTGTACTTTTGTTTTAGTTCATCACTATTTTCGAT